>JAUMIR010000005.1:167768595-169018595 GCA_030847615.1 Gambelia wislizenii | reverse complement strand
TATGCTCACACAGATTCTCATTCACACACACTCACACAAACACCTGCTTGAATCTCTTACAGGTTTCCTTTCATCTGCCCTTCCTGAACTTCATGTGCCAACTCACGAATCAGGGGTGTGCTCACATTCTCTACCAATCTTGTTAGGTGTGGGGGTGCTTTGAGACCTGCCTGTGATGCCAAAATCTATCTGGGGGAATTATTAGCTCAAAAGGAATCCTGTGAGAGGTGGGCAACTTTGGGCTCTTTTCACTTACATATACCAGTACTAATGGTAGAGAGCACTACACGCTAAAGTGAAATAAAGTATTTTTATTGGAAATAACACATAGTGGACTCACACACTCAACACATATTCCTAAGAAGCATACAAGGCTATTGAGGAGTAAGGCAGAAAAATTGGATAGAGGGTGAGTTTGGGGAATATAAGGCGATAATTGCCAGTCTTGAAGAGTAGAGTTTCTTGCAGCAAAGATCCTCAGATGGGCATCTGAGGCTGGCACAGGAAATCTGGCAGAGTATCATTGTCCATCTGTGGCACACTTAGTTGTGGTCTAGGCTGGGATATTTATACCCTACTTCATATTTGAAGGGGTACTCTGGTTATGGCAAAACCTGGGTAGCTTTCCCACTGGATAGACAAAGGGAATGAAACTCAACTGATTGCTTTGGTTTCAACAAGACAAAACATTGATAGTTCTGCAACAACCTCTTACTGGTCAGTCAGGTAGGAGGTATAGGTTAGATTTCTGTAGGGTATAGATTAAGGAATGGTCATTTGATTGCCTTATTGCTGGGAATAACCACAGCTGGAAGAAAGAATTAGCACATACCTCCTTAATGACTTTTTTTACTAAGGGGTTTTCTGCATAATCCTAATTTGGATTTTCTCACTATTTTATTTCTATACATCTCAGGTCATTGTGACCTTAGACTGACCTCCATTCTGCTTAACCTCCCAGCCAACTGACCTTGAAAAGTGTCCAATGTTTCCAGTTATGAGATGCCATGGGGGAGGGGGTAGTAGGGTATACTAACAACGAGAAGCAGGAATCAGGGGAAGGCAGACATAGGAATACAAGAAATGCAATGTATCAACATTGCAATACTTGAGGTGAGTTATCAAAAGTGGACAGGAATGGGATATTCTGAATCAGATAATTGCACAGTGTTTTACTCAGGAAATGAAAATCTGAGAAGAAATGTGGTGGCATTAAAAGTGAGGAGAGATGTAGGAAGAAGAGTCAAAGGATGAAATGCTGTGGCATCACTAAGGTTGGTGTCACCCCTTCCCTTGCTGGTGTCACCTGGTGTGGTTTGGCCTCTCCGCAACCCTCTAGTACCACCACTGATAAAATGAAAAGTCTGACTGAATCATGTCAATAAGGACATTTTCAGACAATCCTTGCAGCACAAGGATTGAGTGGAAGAGGTTCGTAGCACCAGTGTGGCAGGGGGTCGATTTCGGACGATGCTGTCCCTGCTGCGAAATCGTCCATCTCTCTTCCATTTAGGGTTGGAGCCTGCCGCACTATATTCAGCCAGATTTTATTCACGGACAACCTCCGTGAATAAAATCTGGCCAAATATGGCGCGGCAAGCTTCAACCCTAAACGGAAAAGAGATGGACCATTTCGCAGCAGGGACGGCGGAGTCCAAAATCGGCCCCCTGCCACGTTGCTGCTACAAACCTCTCCCACTCGATCCTTACACTGTAAGGATCATCTGAAAATGTCCTAAGACTCAGGTAAAACCTATCAATATTGCCATAATCCAAGTTGATACTCCAGTTACAGAGGTAGAAGAAAAAGAAATTGAAAGATTCTGTGCTGGCATCAATAAGGAAATTGATCACACACCAAAATAGGACTTATTGTTAATCGTAGGTGATTGGACTGCAAAAATAAGAAACAGAGCAGAATCAAAGATTGCAGGAAAATTTGGCCTAGGATCAAGAAATGAAGCAGGAGGGTGATTTACTGAATTTAGCGAGACCAACAGTTTGTTCATCGCATACAAAGTAACCAAAAGGGCAGATGTATACATGGACATCACCTGATGGCCAATATAGAAATCTTCTAGGTTACATAATTGGAAACAGAAAATGTAGCAACTCCATTCTCTCTGCAAAATCAAGAACAGAAGCACATTGTGGGACAGACTATGAGCTGTTAATATCAAAAAGTAGAGAAAAGCTAAAGAAAAACACTAAACCAACTATCAAAAATAGATTTGCACAATTAAGCCTAATTGACTAGGAGCCAAAAGAAATATGGACTGAAGCCAGGGATGTTGTCAGGGAGGAATGCAGTTAACAATAATTTTATTTTTTAGAATAGGATTTTTGCCTACTGTTGCAGTATCAGATTTATTACAGTGTGATAACACTGGTTGGATAGTGCCTTAATGTTGGTAGTTATAACAAAGTACAAACTGTAGATTCAGTAGTCTGGGGTAAGAATTCTGCTGTTGGTGGACTGTAATTCCCATCATTCCCAAACAGAATCACCAATGGTGAGGAATACTGTGGCATTACAATCTCGCAATCTGCAGGACTACCTATATTTACCTGGAATTAAACATCATTTCCCAGATCCAAAGTGATGCTACTTCAGGAAAAAAAAGAAAACATCTGCTAGTGCCATTGTGTACAAGTAACATGACACAGCAGACAGTGTAAATTTAGCTCAGAGTAAGTCTTGAACTACAAAGATTCTCATCAGTCCAAGATTCTCCTCATCAGGGTTTCCCGACACTTTAGAAACACATTTTGGCCAGTTTCTAGTGGTGGCACTAGAGGGGTGCAGAGAGACTGAGCCACACCAGCTGACACCTTCGGGGGGAGGATGACCCCAGCCTTAGTGATGCCACAGCCAGTTTTTGAATGTTTTTGGATATTCTTTTCCTTCTTAGAGCAATGACACTATTGAAAACAGGCCATTGCATGCCTTCTAATTGCAGCCTCACAATTACTTTCTTGAATATCTGCTATGAAGTCAATGTTTCTGATGTTACTGTTGAAAGAGAAGGTGTTCCTTGCTTGGATGGTTCAATGGGTGAAATAGGCCCTGCTTTGGTGCCTCCCCTGACTCCTCCCAGCCGGGGCGTGTCCACGCCCAGGCCTGTCCATGGTTCGCCTCCCTGTTCATCATTAAAACACCTCCCCCGGATCCACCATTCTTCAGGATCCGGGGGGGGGGGTTCTGTTATGGTAAAGCACACTTCTCTGTGTGGGAGGAAACAGATGTGGGGAAAGAATCCGTACAGGGTCCTGAAATCCATTTCACCCATTATGGCTCTGAGATAGATCGATAAAACAGATGACAGTCAGATATTCCTCCTGTGAGTGTTATCAACAGTAATGTGCAATTGCTCTTACATGACTTTGCTGGGCTGATTTTCATAGGTATGACAAGAAGAAGAGAGATTATTTTAATCTAATTCCATCATACTCACTTGACTGATGGTGCCACTTACTAGCTTCTGGTTTTGGAAATGACTGGACCCCAAATGGGAACATTTAGCTTGCTTACATGGTAATCGCCAAGCTGAGCAGTGATTCATAGTTTCCCATGCTCCATGAATGAATCACTCCCTGCAGTTCATGGGCTGCTCTGCCTCCTGCCTCTCTCTCAATACACCATCATGACCATATCTATTAATCTGTAGCAACATCTAGTGCCATTCCTCTCCCGTTGTTGTGTGTACTGCTACTGCAGTCAGGCATGCCTGATCACCTGCTTTCCTGCAATAATCCACACTACTATTTTCTCTGGCAGCTGAGAAACTCATTGTCAGAGAAAGGGATTGATATGACTGTGAGGAAAGAACTCTTTTTCAAAGCACTTAACATTGTGGAGTCTAATGCACATGGGAAATGTAGACCTTGTGACAGTCCTGAAGGTAGAAGTCTGTAGGACTGTCATGTAACAGAACATGGATGCATGCAATAATTACATCCATGAAATTACTATGCAAGCTAAATTGTTCTTGTTTCTGCTGGCAATAGAAGTAGTGCTAAGTGGTACATAGTATTTCTATAGCTCCTTCAATGCTTTACAGAATTTCATAATAATAAAAAAATCTCTACCCCAACAATCTTGCAATGTATATTTCAAAGCATGGGAAAACAGCAGAGGGAACTGCCTGTGCTAATTCACCAAAGTGCTCTTTTATTAATTAGACAACAATGTGATAATGGAAATTAGTTTCTCTGGGAAAGTGAAATATCACCACAGATACAAAGATGTCTAACAGCCTTTAACACTTGTGCTCTGTCACATCGAATTCCAGTTGAAATGTTTCATTATTCTTTGTTAGCCACCTAGTATACCCTTCAGTAGTCAGAATAAAGCTGCAGTCATTTGATGAAGAGAAAAGAAAGAGGGGATATAAAATAACAATTATTTAAAAAGCGAGATCACACAGAACTCACAGATTGTAGGAGGTTTTTACAGATATTTTGGTAACTCTGCAACTCTATTAAATCCTGGCTTGCAAAGTTGTGCAAATACAAGTGAGCTGAAACTGTCTTTAAAACTACTGTCATGAATATATGCAGGAAGATGTTAAGAGTCAAATTAACTTGCTCCTAGTAGGCAGAATTGTGTTAATTGGTATTTCTATTGCCAATTACATTAGCCACCAAATTTAAACAGTGAATTCTACCTGAAGAAGAGATTATCTGTGCAATCCTCTGTGCTTATTATATTGACTGGATAACACAGGCTCATAGGGAATGTCCTTATACCAAGTTAGATTTTTTTTTTTATCCATGTAGTTTAGAATTGACTACTCTTGACACCTCTATAGTATTTCAAGCTGATAGCATTTATTTCAACTACTGCATAATCTTTTTAACTGGAAATGCTAGCGATTAAAACTGGGAACTTCTGCCACTGAAGCATGTGCTCTGCACACTGAGTTATGCTCCATGCCAGAGGCACTCCCACTATCAGGCGAAGCAGAATGGCCACTTCAGGAAGCAGATGAGGTCAGATCTCTCCATGTCATATGACCTGGCTTGTATGCCCTAAGCTAGCCTGCTTCCTTCCACTGCAGTGGAGGACATGGTCCCATGCTAAAAAAGAATATGGAAAAGTTGAAATTTGGGGACAACATGTCCCAGAGTTTTCAGGCCTCCCCTGGTGTACTATGTATGCCTAGTTCTAGGTACTATCATTTAAGATGGAGAGTTTTAAACTGTAGCACATCCAAAGAGGGCAGCCAAGAATGTAAAGAGCCTTGTAACCAAACCCCATGAAAAGTGGTTGAAGGAGCTAGATATGTTTAATATTTACCCCATCTTGCCCCCGTCTTGGAACCCTGCTGTCCAAAGGACAGAGGGCTCTGGCCCCATTTTGTCCCTGGGCAGTCCTGACAATGCTCAGGGCAAAGATGGGGGGACATGGGGCAAAGCCCATTAAGCTGTTGTATTTTAACACTTGAGAAAAACTTCCTCTTTTAAGAAAAACCAGATCGGGCCCCATGGGAACACAGGAGTCCATAGAATCCTGCCGGCCCATACCTGCAGCTTCCCCCACTGCTATCTGTGTCACACTCTCTGAAGCTAAGGAGATCCTCAGCATATGATCAAGGCCCCTTGCATGTGAAGAGCCTTGATCACATGCTGCAGGCCTCCTTCCTGGCTTCAGAGAGTGCGACATGGATGACAGCGGAGGCAGCTGCAGATAGAGGCTGGCATGTCCATGTGGACTTCCTCCCATTTTGTGTAGGTACTGGGGGCAGGGGGACAGGCCTGATCATGGCTAATATATGCTACCAGGAAGCCAGCAAATTCTAGCCAGTGTAGACAAGCCTTTGGAGAAGAAAAGCCTGAGAGGTGATATGATGCCTATCTTTAAATAGCCAAAGCTATTTCTTCTGGGAGATGTAGCAAGCTTATTTTCTCCTGTTTTGAAGTTGGACCTGAACCAATAGATTCAAATTATAAGAAGGGACATTCTAGGAAGGATGTTCTGATGGTAACAGCTATTTGTCCATGGAATGGACTTCTTGAAAAGGTGCTGGATTTTTTGAAAAGGTGCTGGACTTTTTTTTTTGAAAAGTGGTTGGATGACCATCTGTCAGGAAGCTTTACCTATATATTACTGCAAGATGACTTTTTAGGTCACTTCCAACTCTATGATTCTATGAATTCCCCAGCTTCATGGCCACTGGCCAAGTTCACTGAGGATTCTGGGAGTTCTAAGACAAATCTTTTTTCAAAAACCCAAGTAAGAATGAACTGCCAATCTGGTCAGTTTTGGATGATGGAAAGGTGTTGAAACAATCATCCTGTTTGCTTTAGGGTTGGGAAGGAGGTTCATAGACATCGCTGATTTCATGCCACAATAACAGAGCAAAAGCAAGTTGTTTTGAGATTGGTAAGAGAAGGCTTTAGGCTTCTGTGCTAGCACTTCATGGACATTTCTGTGACTGAACTATAATTCATCCTTAGGAGAGCATATGCACAAAATACTTAGTGAATGCATATACATGAATATACTGTGCCAACTGAAGAAGGCATGAATCACAGGACACTGAAAAAAAGCTGTTGCAAAGAATTAATGATTTATACAGTTTTCAAACCACAAAAGTTTGATACTGTGTATCAAAAGTAAATGACTAGTATACTTGAAAACTGCCTCCATTTACAACAAAATATGTCTAAACTTTTGCTGTAACTTTATTGGCAAGAGCAATTGGTTCCTATGATTAAAAGATTCCCCCCTCCCCTAAATGGGTGGGTTGAAATATTTTTTTAAATGGAAAGTAGCATAATAAGCAGCTCTTTTTATTTCCTCATGAAAATGAAAATTTGCATGCCAGTGCAGAGCACATGTGGTGAAAATAAATTTGTATCTTGCATGCCAAAATCCACCCCACAGCAAATTATTATGGCAGAGTTCAGAAGAATTAAGACTGGAGGTTTATAATAGAAATGCTGACAAGCAACTGAAGTAAATACTATTAATAAAAATGATTGGATATAAAAACCACCAAAAATGAAATTATGAACCTCTCTGCGGGTCAAAAAGGGAGTAAAAATGTTTGTATGATGAGTGAAATTTTATTTGTAACTTTTTCAGGGACTAAAAATATTCCCTGCAAAGATTTTTCTTTAAGCAGCTCATGGAATATTTTTAAACCTATATAACACCTACATACACTCCAACTTTTCACACATGAAAACTCAGAGATATATGGCCAAAAGGCATCAGAGTGTGGTCAAGAGGGCAAACGTATTGAATGAGGAAGAACAGACAAATTAGAAGAAGCTGCAGCAGTTTTCTTCTGCCTGAACCTACAGGGTTCCCTTTTCCTTCCTCTCCTTTCCCCACTGCTGAATTTAATTGAATTCAAATTACTTTTATACTTTGAAAGTAGTTTGCAGCAATTGATGTAAGCTGATGACAAAGAGAGAGAAGGAGAGAGAAAATGGACATTTTAAAAGCACTTGAAAAAGTGGGATGACATAAGATTAATTGGGACTGTTCCTACCATAACAGGACAGTTGGAGGGTATGCTCTTATGGGATATATTTGTGTAGATGTGAAGCATGTTACAAATATAAGAACTTAACACTGTAGTTCTTCAGATATTTTGAACTACAAGCATCCCCTGCTTTTTGACAACTTTTTTTTTCAACATTCCACTGTTTCTACAGATCCAAACTGTAGCCTTGTACTGCACTTTCAACCCCCGGCACACTTTTTCAGCCACATTCTGACTTTTTTCCCCTTGGCTCAGTCTACTTGGCACACCTCTTCTCTCTCTCTCAGTCAACTTGCATTCAGTCTTGCATTTGTGAGCTTAAAAAAGACTGGGTTCCACTTTTCAACCACTTCCACATTTTGACAGTGCCCTGGTCCCTAACCCACTGAAGAAGCCGGGAAAACCTCTATATCTCTTAGAATCCCTGACTCTTTATAATACTGGATGAGACTTCTGGTCCTGAAATATGAAAATATCTGGGGATCCAAGCGTGAGAACCATAGAATTATTAACAACCACCATATATTAGAGTATACAGAGAGTTATTTCTATTGGATTAAGAATATTCAAAATTTATAACAATGCTGGTGGGAAACGTGGGGCTTGTCTAGACCTTTCAGAATATGCTGGCTTCCTGCTGGTGTATTTTGTCCCCTGATCGAGCCTGTTTCCCCCTTTTATCTACACAAAATGGGAGGAATTCCACACAGACACACCACTCCGTACCGGCGGCTGCCTCCCCTGCTGTCATGTGTTGCTTCCTCTGAAACCAGAAAGGAGACCCAGAGCATTGATCAAGGCTGGTCAAATGCAACGGGCCTTGACCATGTGTTGATACCCTCTTTCCAGCTTCAGAGTGACTTCAGCAATGGTGGTGGCCAGCTTTATGGGCCAGCATGCATGTATGGACCCTGCATTCCCTCACCAGCCTGATCTGTTTGTTTTTTAATTAATTTTCCCAGGATATTTTAATATAATGTTGTAAAGGGCTTTACCCCTTCTACCCCCCTGGTCTTTGCCTCAGGTGTCACCTGGACTGCCCAGGGGCAAAATGGGGCAAGAGCCCTGCATTGTTTGGACTGCAGGGCTCTGAGACAGGGTTAAGACAGGGTAAATAGCCCATCTAGAAGCTCTTGGAGGAGACTGTGCATGCAAAACTAAATATTTGTTAAGTGTGAAACACTACAATAAGAAGCATGGAACTTCTGCGCAAAACAGCACCTCCATGTCAGGTTCTTTCCTTATCCTTTAGACCACCTAGTTTACTTTTTTTATATTCTGATTTTCCTGCCTTCTTCAATAGCTCTGACTCCCAATGAATGGGATGGTGAAATACAGTTTTATTTAGCATCTGTTTGAGTTCTTCTGCATATGCTCTTCATAGAATCATAGAATCATAGAACTGTAGAGTTGGGAGAGACCACGAGGGCCATCCAGTCCAACCCCCTGCCACGCAGGAAATCTTGATCAAAGCATCCCCGACAGATGGCAATCCAGCCTCTGTTTAAAGACCTCCAAGGAAGGAGACCCCACCACACTCCGAGGGAGGGTGTTCCACTGCCGAACAGCTCTTACTGTCAAAAAGTTCCTCCTAATGTTGAGGTGGAATCTCTGTTCCTGGAGCTTGCATCCATTGCTCCGTGTTCCAGTCTCTGGAGTAGCAGAAAACAAGCCTGCTCCATCCTCAGCATGACATCCCTTCAAAGACTTAAACAGGGCTATCATATTGCCTCTTAACCGCCTTTTTTCCAGGCTAAACATACCCAGCTCCCTAAGTCTCTCCTAAGGCATGGTTTCCAGACCTTTCACCATTTTAGTTGCCCTTCTCTGGACATGCTCCAATTTGTCCATATCCTTTTTGAATTGTGGTGCCCAGAACTGGACACAGTATTCTAGGTGAGGTCTGAACAAGGCAGAATAGAGCGGCACTATGACTTCCCTTGATCTAGACACTATACTTCTATTGATGCAGCCCAAAATCGCAGTGGCCTTTTTAGCTGCCGCATCACACTGTTGACTCATGTTCAACTTGTTGTCTACTAGGATTCCTAGATCCCTTTCGCACGTAGTCTCGTTCAGCCAGGTCTCTCCCATCCTATATCTATGCATTTCATTTTTCTGCCCTAAGTGCAGTACTTTACATTTCTCCGTATTGAATTTCATTTTGTTAGCTTTAGCCCAGCTCTCCAGTCTATCCAGGTCATTCTGAATTTTGACCCTGTCCTCTAGGGTATTAGCTACTCCTCCTAATTTGGTGTCATCTGCAAATTTGATAAGTATGCCCCTAATTCCCTCATCCAAGTCATTGATAAAGATGTTGAATAGCACTGTTCTGGGCACTGTACATATGCTAAGAGAGATGCAGACAAATTGGAAATAGTTTAGAGGAGGGCAAATGAGATGGTGGACAAGATACTGTATATGCCTGGAGATGAGATGGGAAGACATGGTAGAGGAAGATATGGGATAAAATGCAGGATTAGATCTAATTCAATCCATTTACAGAAGGGTAGATTTCAGTTAGACATTAAAAGAAACATCTTTATGATAAGAGCATTTTGACAATAAGACCAATAATCTAGAATAGACAAAACTCTGTATTTTCTGCATGAAGTCATGGGGACGGAATTGTTCAGCTCTGATTCTGGACAAGATCCTTTCAACACCAAAGGGACTTAATTTTCCACCAGGGTATTTATGCAGCAGGGATATTATGGGCAATGTTCTGCTGGCTATTCCCAAGTCATGGGCACAGTAGTCATGGCTATCCCAAGTCATGGGCATAATGGAGCTGTGTCCATGCACCAGACTGGCCTTTAAGCCATCTGGTGCAAGGTTAGGAAAACAAGGAAATCAGTGCCACCTTACAAAAATTTATAAAAAGTGCAACTGCTTGTATAACCAAGAGTTGCACTGGCATAATCCCTCAACAAGATTCCAGATTCTGTGTCAAAACATGGGGTATGTTGTATGCCCATCAGACAGTAAATCAGTCTTCTCTTTCCCCCTAACAATGAAATGATTTAGCCCACCTGGAAAATATAAAACAGTAGATCTGATGAAGGCTACCTAGTTAGTTAATAATGGTCTCCCATATATTATGAAGATCAGATACAGTGTTTAACTTTTGACCTGCCCACCTAATTTCTAACTCTATGGAAATCTGCTATAGCTTGGTAATTGCCACCATTAATTTGTTCTTGGCATGCAGCAAGTGTGCTTTTATTTCCCCAACTTTGCCAAAAGAGCAATTTAGCAATTAATGAGGGGTTACAGAAGACATTTCAAAATAAAATTATATGCATTGCTTGCTGATGCTAAAAATAAATTGGGGGAGGGGGTTAATTCTTAGTTCAGTACATTTTGGCCATTATGTATTTTTTAAAAATGAGAAATAATATATCTTTCATTTCTGGTTTCATAAGTAGAAATGC
The DNA here is from genome assembly GCA_030847615.1 of Gambelia wislizenii. Classification (NCBI taxonomy): domain Eukaryota; kingdom Metazoa; phylum Chordata; class Lepidosauria; order Squamata; family Crotaphytidae; genus Gambelia; species Gambelia wislizenii. The sequence goes on along the minus strand of JAUMIR010000005.1, from coordinate 169,007,665 downwards.
TTCCCCAAATAAGGAAAAACTGATTATTGGGACTTTTAAAAAGTGGGATATCTATGATCCATTATTATACAAGGGTGTAAAATTGCTGTTGCTTCTCCATGCTTAAAAATCAAGTTTGAGTGAGTCAGACAGCTGGATACCTTGTTGCCTAAGCAGATTGGCCTCGTCCTACCACAGACCTGTTTGAATGATTTGAATTACAATCCTAAAAAAAATTAGAAAATAAATTCACTTAAATATGAATAAACACATCCGGAATTAGAGATACAGGAGATATTTAAACTATTAAGCTTTTAGTTTTTGAAAAAGTGGATTTAACACCATATTACATCTCGCAGGAAGAAAATGGAAACTGAGAACGGATGATCTCAGAACATTTGAATGTGTGGCAAACAGATTTCAACTTCATATGGATACAGTATCTATGGGCACAATTGGTTGTAGCTAAGGACTTGTCTAGACAAGAAGCTATAATGCTGATTGCTGCTCATTAACACAAAATCACAGCAGCTTTCTTTTGTCTCCATTGTCCTTTAGCAAAATCACTGGTATGCAAAGCTATCCATGTTTGAAGTTCACACGCAGTCATGCCTGTGAATCAACATGGTGGTTAAGAGTGAATTACTTGTGTTATTATTCTTCACAAGTTCTTGCCACAGCGCAATATTTTTTTTTAACTGCAAATCAAAGGTGTGCAAGTGCAACCTTCTGCTGAAAAAAGCTGTTTGGTCGCTTCAGCACAGCAAAAAAGCACATGATCGGCAATGCAAAACTCCAAAATGGCACTTCCAACCACTTCATTGCTGGTAAGCCAACCCATGCGCACTTCTGACCAATCAGCTTTCCACTGCCACACTTGCCAAGAATGCACCATGTTGTGATTTGGTTGTCCAAACAAGTGGGGATGCACATTTCCATTGTATTATTTAGAAAACTTCAGTTTTTGGGAGTTTTTGGCCCCACTCATTCTGAATAAGGCAAATCACTGCAGGATTTCATTGGGACAAAAGGTATTCCCTGTAAATTCTATTAGGATTATTTTCACCATCTAGACAACTGCTAACTGAAGTTTATGGGTATACTCGTTGCCACTGTTGTATTTTTTTAATTATCTTTTTTATCAAGTTACATTACATAACCAGCTCAAAGTTTTTCTTATTTACATATTCTCTTAAAGTATATGCAATTATTATATTACATAACTAAAAGTAAAACATGTAATAAATGTAGAACCTGGAATTTACTATTAATTCAAAACTATAATAAAGATTTTTTTACAACCCTGAAGTAAAAACTCCATACCATAGTATGGAATGTCACTGTTGTATTTTTATTTCTATACTGGTCTTCTTCACTTAGGCTTTTTGTTTTCCACTTTCTTTCTTTTCCCTTCAACTTTTTTGAGTTTTTTTTTTTGTATGATATGTGAACTTTAAAAACAATACATTTTAAAATGTGTCCTTTCACTTGGTCTCCTAAAACTCAATAGGAGTTACTCATAAAGGGCCCACCCTTACAATTTGTATTCTTGATCAAGCATGCTGGTGTGAAATGGAACTTAAGAGCTTGTTTTTATATCATGACCATCACCACCATTATCATTAGTGTCACCATTCCCTTTACTACTAAGTTCTATCCTAGGTGAGACATACAGTTCCCTAGCTGACATTGGACTGGTCATTCCTTCTTTATTTCAGCCTGACCTACCTCATAGGCTTTTTGTAATGATACATGTGGGGAAGAAGCCAGCCATATACACTTTGAATTCATGGCAGAAAAGAAGTGATGCAAAAGTGACAGATAAATAAATGAATAAAGACAAAAAGTTGGCTTTTGACAAAGGAGGTGTTAATATGTTCAGGGTAATACTGAGGTTTCCAGTCGTCCTTAAATAGGTCTTTGAAAAACAGCAAATGAGCATGCTCAGTTGCCCACAGGAAGAGCCATGGAATGCTGTGTTTGAAAAGAAAAATGTAAAAACCTGGTTGGGGTGGGGAAAGAGAGTGAAATCACCAACCCGGATCTCTTAATGCTTAATGGAGCAAGGCAAGGCTGATTGAGTAGCACCTTCTTATCATGGAATGAGGCTACACTACAGGATTAAGTGTAGGTCCCACATTGGAGCATTGTATTTTCCAGTACAAGCCCCATGGCACCATGTTTAGATTGTCTATGAAAAATGGGGGCAGTTCTGTGAACAGAGAGCAAAGCCTTGACCTAGAGTGGCAACAGCTGTTCAGTATGTATCTATGTTGGGCCATGAAAATTCTTTAACAGAAAGGCATTGCCAAAGGGGGGGGGTCAGCAGGGGTTCATAAATGCTTAAATTAGCTTATGCAGCATTTGGTTTTAAAGATGAGAGAGGGGGTTACAGAACAGATGATATTTACAGGAGAAAGAGTATCAAGTGGATAGAGCAATAGAAGCTAATTGGGGGGACCCAGATGATGTAGCAAGGATTACTCCTTCTTCTTTGATATATGGAATTCGCCCACCATCTGTTCCCATAATTTACTTAGCATTGAGCTGATGAAGTAGCAGCTTTGGCCAAGATAGCCCTTTAACATCTTCATCTGTCCAAGAGATTACAACTGCCCCTTCCGCTTGTTGACCAAGATGGATTTATGTCTTAGTCCCTTCAAGACACCAAACACTAGATCTTTGCATAATATGGCGCACTGTAGATAAAGTGTGAGCCAGATGCTTGTTTTGCTATGCTTAAAAGACAGAGTGGTGCTGTAGGCTGTTATCCTATACTTTGGGGTGAACAAGTCCAGTGGGTCCAGAGGCTAATCCCCCCTCAAATCTACAAAAGGCCATGCCATCTCTTTGGTGTGCCATCATATTTTGGTGAAAACTACTAAAACCCCTTTAAAATGTTCAAGTCCTTTGTGCTTTAAAGGGTTTTCCCAAAATTCAATGGCACAATGGGAGAGGGAATGAAAAGGGGGCCTTGCTGTGGCATGTGTTTCCCATGTTTTTTCTTTCAAAATATTTTAAAAGCTTTACCTTTTTTTCAGTTATACAAGTTTTGATGTTTACTTTAAGAATTTAACCACAATATCCTGTAGGGCAATGGTGTAACTAGCAAACCTCATGCTCAGATGCTAGTTCAGTTAGATAAGTCCTAAACTACATAAGGGAGGCATCTTCTTTTGACAAAATTTCTACACTTTTAATATGAGAAACAGACAATAAAAGTATACATTTTTCCCTGGGATGGAGATGAAGTAATAGGAAACACTTCAATTCAGGCATTTCTGTCATTCATCCAGCAAATAGTATTGAGGACATAGAAGATTATCAGGAGATTATCAGACAGGAATGAAAAAAGCATTCCTGTCCCACAATCTCCTCTCCCACCCTGTCCCATCCCTGTCATGCCAAAATAACAAAACTTTCAGACCTACCTTAGTAGTGTCAACAGGGCAGCCCAGGAGTGAATGGAGCTCTGACAGAGCTCCGTTCACTTCCTGCAGTGAAATCCCATCTGTTCTTGTGAGAAGACCTGAGAGCAGGAAATTCAAAGTGAAAAATAAAAGAGAAAAAGTGAAAGCAAGTACAAAAACACACTTTAAAACTTCCAAGTAAACCAAGGAAGTTTTTAAAAAGTGTGTCACTTACCTTGATGTCCCGATCTCACCAGGAAGTGTTCTGACAGTGACCTCCCATTGATGCTGGGATCTCGCCAGCGAAATGAGACACCTTATCAGTTGCTGTCAAATCAGTGACAGGAACGGAATGGGGGATCTATTGAAATCTTCTCCTGTCAGTAAAAAGCAGCACCAGAGGAATGGCAGCAGAATGGGTACATTATGAAGGGGGGATGTTGTCATCTGAAAAGGGAGCCCTTTAGCGATCTCCTGGTGTCATTATAACACGATCTTTAGTGCATCTGATAATCTTCTCAGTTGCTTGAAAAAGCCCCCAAAGAGCTCACAAGAACGACACCATTGTACCAGGAACAGGTCCCAGTTTTGCACAACGTCATTCTACTGGTGTGCTTGCTCCGTCCTCCCTCCATGCTGACATAATGGAAAAGGCATTGCTTTTCATTAGCAACGTCGTTCTTGCGAGCTTTTTTTCCAAGCATCTGATAATCTCCATAAACACAAATTATAAAACTGTTTCAGCTATATTGCCACTAAATTGCTCAGAGTGACATAAACCTACTCCTTTATCTTCACACCAATCCTGTGAGGTAAGCTAGGTTGAGAGATAGGGACTGGAACCAGTCCATCCACTAAGGTTTCTGGCTAAGTAGGGATTTGAATCTCAGTTTCCTCGGTGGTTAGTTGGACACTGCAACCACTGTAATGTGTTGTCATTATTAAAGCTGCAAAAACCTGTCAGACTAGACAGTCTATCTTGGTTCCCTCAGATATTGGAGAAATTTGAAAATAGTTACTTTCTGAGGAGTTGCAGATCATATATTTTAAAAATGAAATATGTGCAAACAAACCAAACAAAAAAACCTAAGTAAGAAGGGGACCAAGGAGTCTCTTTTAGAAAAATTACAGCTGATATAGCAATTATATAATTTGTGTATGTGCATGTTTAAAAATTCCTTATAATGTTGCTGAATGGGTCTTCTGAGCTGTTCTGGTCTTTTACGTAGCTGTGTAATTAAGACATACGCTATACATAGGAAAATATTTACAAAATTTCTAGAAAAAACATACTGCTTATACTCTGAACAGTTCCAAGAACTACTCACTTGTGGTTTTCAGTATCACCCAAACCACACATGAGAACTCAGTAATTCAAGCGACAGACAGGCAGAGGAGCCATTATAATTATAGAAGGAACCTGGTAATGCCTGCTATTCAATAGTCCCTTTTTTGATTTCTCATCATTTTCTCAAAAGCGAACGTTTGAGATGAAAATGTTCTTGTTTGGCTTCCCAGTCCCAATGTGTTACGGTGCATGCAATATGTTAAAAAAATATGAAAGTTAGAATACCATATTTTTTTGCCATTTGCAAGTATACGGTGCTCATTTCTTCCCCATGAGATCTGATATGTTTGTTTTACTTGGGATGTTTCATAGCATACAGAAAATATGAAGTATGGGTCACTTATGGCCCCCCACCTGAATGACTTTAGAGCTCCTTGAGCTACAAGGCACTTGATTTTATGGAATAACTTGCTGCAATAAAGAGAATCTCAGCTTTCTGCTTTGGTGAATGACCTGCCATTCTGAAATGGATTCACATAGCAGTTTTCACTTGCTACAACTCCAGCATGAATTTTCATCCATTTCCCCATGCTTTGGGCAAGGTTTAGGCTTTTGAAAACCTACCTCCACCCAGCATTTAGAATATAAATGGATTTAAACATCTGACACCATAGATGGTTGATAAAGGATGCAGAGAGAGAAAGAGAGAGAAAGGTCAATTTGGTTCAGATCTAGATTTAGCATATGCAACAGAGGGCTCATTTACATGAGCCGGGATATGCTGGCTCCCTGCTGGCATACCTGGCCATGGATCAGGCCCATTGTTTCCCCATTACTACTTCCAAATGGGCCAGAGTCCAGATGGGCCCATCGGCCCACCACTGCAACTGCCACCACCGTCATCTCCCTCAATATCTTAGAAGGCAGGAAGCTGGCATGCAACATGTGACGAAGGCCCCCTGCATGTGACCAGCTTTACTCACATGCTGTGGGACCCCTTCCTGCCTTCTGGGAGAACCAGGGAGGCCAGCTGCTACAGCTAGAGTTGGCCTGCCAGGATGGGCTCCTGCAGACACATGGGGCCCAATCTGTTTCCTCCTGGTGGAATGAATGAAAAGATTAAAAAAAAAATCTAATGTTGTGTTGGGGCCTGGAATCATGAGTCACAAATGGTGTGAGGTTTCAGATGCTGACAATGCACACCAAAATGGGACACTAAATAAAAAGAAACACTAAAATAACAACAGTGGAATGCAAAAGGATGAGATTGTGTGATATTGGCATCCTTTTGCATTCCACCGGTGTTGTTTTGGCACCACATGTGTGCATACACAGGTAAATGGGATGGATGGAGGAAGGGGAGATTCCCTGCCCCCCACCAGTCAAAGGGGTCTTGCACGTGTGGAACTCTTTTGCTGGTGGACATCAGTTCCTGGATCCAGTGATCTCTGTCTCCCCTCCTCCCATAGATATTACTATCATTCTCTGTGCAAGGAGGACATGATGAGAATAGAAAACTGGAACATTCCTTTCAAGAATGCTTATGAATAATAGTATTCTCCTGTTGTTCATGCTTGGCATCTGCAACAGATTTGTACATTGTACAGATGTTCATAGAACCATCATACCTTATCCCCCTGTCTTCATAGAATAGGTAATCGAATTGCACTCCTTTATAGGAATCGTCCCAGATTTGAAAATCTCTCCCCTTTTATTTAACACCATTCCTTTTCCCCGATCAAGCCTTTTCCCACTTTCTGTGCCATTGAAATTATCTCTGCTAGCTTAAAATATTCTGCAGCTGTATTTGAAGAAGAGGGCAGGTGGGGGAGGGAGAAGATAAACTAATGTTTGTTTCAGTTATTTTGGCTTCACTGTGCTCCTTGATGTTAAATCTGCATTCATTTTAATTAGGCTGCCTTAGGCTTTCAACACTTGCCTGGATTCCATGGGACATATTAGATAAAGTGGAGGGAAGGAGTCAGTTTGCTCACCAAGCAGATTTCCCGCCCCCCCCCCCCAGACTCTTAACACTTTAATTATTTCTCAGAAGTGTTTACTGGAGGGTGGGGGATAAAATCATCACAGATGGTAAATTAGTAGAAGAATGTTTCTAAAAATAGGATGTGGAAATGGTTACAAATGAACTCTCGATTATTCAATACACAGACAAGAGGCTAAATATGAAAGTTGGCATTCCCTCCTTGCATCTAATTCTGTTGCTTCCTTTTCAGTTTATGATCTGGAATCTATAGGCAACTGACAAAACTGGATATGGAACCTCCTCAGTAGTGCCAGGTATTGTCTTCTGTATAGAGATACAGTATAAATCTTCATGAATTCCGTTCTTCTATGCAAGAATGAATCATTTTATAGTTTTTTTCTTCTTGCTATGATAAAACCATCAAAGCTGAAGTTTTTGGAAAAAAAAATATTTGTGGTTTGGGACCTATTTTGTGCAATGAAGTGTGTGTGTGTGTATGTGTGTATTTGTGCAGAAAATGGCACAGAATACAGTATTTTGTGTGTAGCAATACTATTTTCCATGCAGATTTTTTTTTAAAAAAATTGAAATGTTATTTTCTGCATTGAGAATGCTCTTTTTTCCCCCCTATACAGGAAACTTGTTTTGTCTTCATAGAAAATGCCACATTCTATGCAGAAAACAGCTTTCCTGTGCAGAAATACTATTCCATACAGAAAATACTGTCTTCTATGTGAAAAATGTGCATTTTCACACAAAATAAAGGCTGAACTGTGAAGATTCTCACTCATCTGGAATTCTTCTCATTAAGATTTCCTGTCACTAAGGTTTCCTGAACCCATTTTTTGACCATTTTTTCCCCAAATATTTTCAAATATTCTACTGACGCCTAGTTTTAGGAAGAGCTATATATGGAAATGGTTGTAGTGTCACTTTAATAAAGACATCATAGTCTTTTCTGTGTACAGTCTATCCCATTTCAGCTTTATTGCCAGTGTTCCTGCTGACTGAGGATTTCTTGAAGCTGCAGTCCAAAAAAGTAACTTTTCCTAGTTCTGTTTCTATTATGATTTCATCTTATTGCTGATAAAGGTTTATTGAAATTACTTCACAATCCCAGGAGTTATCATCTTATTCCTCATTCCCCAGTCCACTTATGATTCAACACCTCTTTAGAGATTGCAATTCTGTTTGCACACCCAGCCCAGTTAGAGAGTTGAATTTATTTTGATATCTGGATAGTCCACTTATGGAATCTGCTGAATGGATTTAAGACTATTTTCTTCAACTTGAAACCTCACTTACAATATTGCTTTGCACTGACTTGCATTGTTCTTTAATGTGTCTCCATAGCTGCTGTGTTTAGAGTTAGTTTTTTCTTTGTAGTTCATTCTTATTCAGTAACATATATGTATTTAAATGTATTTTGTACTTTATGGCATTATATATTTTGTTATATTTATAGGTTTCATGTTAATTTTGTTTGAATGATCTCTTCTTTTGATCCCTTCTTTTCAGGGTGGTCTGCTTCTATTACTGTCAGGGCCAGGCCAGAAGTGGCTGCATCTCAGCTAAAGCTGGGAGGATGGAACTTCAGCTCTCTTAGTCTCTAAGAGACTCTTTCTTTCAGTGTCAGTCTCTCTTCAGTCTCTGATGTGGCTGGGCCCTACAGCAGGAGAAGCTATAGCAGGGTGGTGGAAAATGGGGTGTACCGATTGTTCTTGGCTATTAATTCTCATCATCCCTCAACACTGGTAATGCTGATTAAAGCCAATGGAGATTCCCGTCCAACAGTCTCTGAAAGGTCACCTATTCCTCACCTCTGAGCTACTGTCTCAAATATATATATATATATATATATATATATATAGCTCTTCTGGCCAGGCAAGGGCAGAGGTCCATGCTCCTGATATTAGGGCTGACAGATGAAATTTTGTGGCCTGAGGCAAAAGACAGGATGGCTCCCTCTCACCCTCCATGCCATGTACAGAAGCTGACATTGTCCCCATCTTTGAGCCCAGCAGTCCAGATGACACAGACATTTTGCCCCATTCTACCCCTGGGCAGTCCTGCTTACCCCCGGGACAAATATGGGGCTAAGATGGAGAGAAGATGGGGTAGGGCCTGATAAACTGTTACATTAAAATCCCTGTTTTAATCTGTTTCCACCAGGAAGAAATGGATCAGCCCCTGTGAGACTGCAGAAGCCCATCCCAGCAGGCCAGCCCACCACTATAGCTGTTGGTCTGCCTTGGTCTCTCTGAAGCAGGAAGGAGTCATGCAGCATGTGGCGAAGGCTGGTCACATGCACAGAGTCCTGGTCACATGTTGCAGGCTGGCTTCCTAGATTCTGGAAGGGTGAGGGAGATGGTAGCAGCCTCCGGCACAGCAGGAACGGGCTGGCGTGTCCACCTGGATTTCTTCCTGTTTGGAGGTAGTAACAGGTGGAGGGATGGGCCTGATCCACAACCAGGATACATTGATGGGGAGCCAATGCATCCTGGCTTGTGTAGACTAGCCCTATGTTTCGGGGTGGAGGACATAGCTGTGTGGGACACACAGCTCTGTAGTCCAAGAGAAAAGAAAGACCAGGGACCTCAGTAGAAAATGTTGGGGAGGTTGTCACTGCTGTCCTCTTGTATTTGCTCCTCAAGGCAGTTGTCTCACTATGTCTAATGCAAGGGCCAGCCCTGCCTGATATTATGCCAGCCATGACCAGTCCTGAGGATAGATAACCTTTGCCAATTGTAGCAGCAGGTATTGGTCTTTTCTATTGCTTTCTGTACCTGAAGAAAATTTTACGGCTGAAGATAGCTTTGAAACTTTGAAAGTCATAGCATCCAGGGCTGTGTAGAATATTTTACCTGTATGTTCAATAGAGAAATAAAACTTCATGTTTTTGTTTGACCCATGGGCTGATTCAGCAGGATGGGCACTGTGGGAGATGACTGTGGGAGGGGGAGGGGAGGATACCAATGTTTTGTGCTCATTTTCACCCTGTTATGAGCAGGTTTCAGTATGACCTTCCTCAGTGAAGGGATGTTTTTAAAAGCCTTGGAACAGGTATGATATACTTGCCATACTGGTATGTGTGCCCACACACGTAAACTCATGCAGGGCAATCTTTTGAAGGGTTAATTGGAAGGGAGCTTCATTGAGCTCAAGGATGCTATACATATTTACCTAGGAGTAAACTTCATTGAGTAATTAACTCATCAGTAAGCATACCTAGCATTGCACTGTAAAATTTTTATTCTTTCCTAACTCCATAGTTAATTAAGGTAATGGACATGCAGAGCAATATTAGTGCTGTGCTGAAAGCTATTCTCCAATTTCCTGAAAGCTTTCTTCCTTCATGCAGGAGCTTTCCTCCAGTTTTCTGCCATTTTATTTTAGAATTTCTTTCCATTTTCTCTTGATGGTGTTTTTGAGCTTCCCTGCAGGGTGGCTGAAGAGCCCCTCCCATTCTTTTCCTATCACTCATCTCACCATCATTTTGCAGCTTTCTGAGCTACCTTGCACCTTCGAATTTGAATAGTCCCTGTGGAAGCAGTTAATTCATGCTGTTTTCCCCTGGGCTTTAAGTGAAGTGCAGAAAGCTAAGAAGGCTGCAGGTAGAGAAGGCAGGAAAATCTACCACAGATACCACCAGTACTGGATTTCTCTATTTCTGTAGGGGAGGAATTGAGCAGTGTTTCTTTTTTAGGTCATTGCAGAAGGAAGAATTGACTACTTTTCTCACACAATTACTGAACTCCCTGAATGACACACATTCCTCTCATGACAAACACAGGAGTTAGATACTTGTAGAATCTGGCAAAAGCAGAACTATCAGGAACCATGTTGCAGGTCTGGAGCTACACAATTGATTCCAAGTGCTTCCCTTAATCAGCAACTATGAGGCATAGGAACAGGGACGACGACCTTACTCCTCAAAAGGCATGAAGGCTTTGGAGAGTTCTGTGTATGGAAGAGATCCTGCCAATTACCAGAAAAAGAAGAGACACATAGTGGTGGCAGGTGATTCCATGCTGAGAGGAACAGAAGCTATTGCATGAGGGCCAGATAAGATGTCTTGAGAGGTTTACTGTTTCTCATGGGTGAAGATCCATGATGTAACAGAAAGGTTGACTAAACTTATCAAGCCCACGGACTTTTACCCCATCCTTTTGATACATATAAAATATGATAATGCATTATATAGCCTTCAACATATTGTAAGGGACTATGAGCTCAGGACAGGAAACTAAAGGACCTTGTGGCATAGGTTGTTATTTCATTGCTCCTCACATTGGAAGGGTATGAACCAAGAAAAAGAAAAAGAATACTAGAAGTGAACAACTGGCTCCACAGATGGTGCTGTCAGGAAAGATTTGTCTTCTTGGATCATGGTCTTTGCTTTTATGAAGAAGGACTTTTTGCAAGACATGGGTTCCTCCTCACAACAGTTGTTAAGAATGTATTTGCTCAGAGTCTCAAAAACCTGATCAGGAGGCCTTTAAACTGAGTTACATGAGAGAGGGAAAGACTTCCTCAGGGCAAGGGGACACCAAGTACTAGGGACAATAGCCTCAGTGATACAGGGGGAATTTGGCCAATGCTATAAGAACCAACAATGTATCTATGCTAATGCAAACAGTATGGGAAATAAGCAAGATGAACTTGAATGCTTAACACAGGAAGGCAAACATGATTTAACAGGCATCACTGAGGACTGGTGGGATGACTCACAAGACTAAAATGTAGTAATGGTGGGCTATAACATCTTCCAAAGTAATAGATCAAACAGGAAAGAAAGAAATTGACATTGTATGTCATTATATGTCAAGAATGTGTACACCTGTGAGGAGATCTATGACTTAGAAAATTGAAAACAAGTTCAGAGCATCTGGAGGAAAAAATAAAGGAGAAAAAACAGCAACAATGAGATCATTATCACGGTCTACTATAGGTCTCCAAGCCAGACTTAAGATTTGGATGATGCCTTCCTAGAACAGATGACCAAACATTTAGAAAGGGTAGATATAGTAGTAGTAGGAGGCTTCAACTGCCTTGATATTTGTCAAGAAGGTAAGGTGCATTAAATTCTTTGTTTACCTTGCAAATAATTTCATTGTCTAGAAGGTAGAGGAAGCAATAAGAGGATCAGCTATTTTGGATTTGTTCCTAACCAACAAAGATAAACTAGTAAATGGGGTGGAAGTAGTGGAATCCTTGAGTAGGAGTGACCACATCTTTGAGTTTGTTATAGAAAGAAGGAGGAAGCCAAATGTAGTTAGACATACACTGTGAACTTCAAGAAAGATGATTTCAGTAAACTTTGGGAAATACTGGGTTAAATACCATGATCAGAAATGCTCAAGAGAAAGGGAGTTAATGCATGGCAATTTCTTAAAGGTAAGATGTTGAAGGTTCAGTTAGAAACAATTCCAAGGAGGGGGAAAATTAGAAGTGTCTAAAGAAACCAAGGAAGTTGTATGAAGAACTTTCAGATGAATTGACACTTGAGAGAGACACGTATAAGAAGTGGAAGAAGGGGGAAATTCACCAAAGAAGAATACAAATGAATAATCAATATTTACAGGGAAAATTTTGGAAAAGATGAAGCTGAAAATGAGCTCAGGCTTGCTAGACTGGTTAAAAATAATTTTGAAAGGAAATTTTTGGCCCTTTTTTTGTAGAAAGAGGAAGAACAAAGAGACAGTGGCTCTAAGATTACATCCACAAGTTCTTTTACTAATCCTGGATTCATTTCATCTGGCTCTGAAAACATGAATTCATTTAGAGTAGCTAGGTATTATGTAGTAGTTTGTTACCTATTCTGGGCTGTGGCCTCCTTACGGTATCATTTATTCTCTTTTAATCACTTGAAGCACTCTTTTCTTTTTGGGAGTACAGTCGTCCCTCCACATTCGCGAACTTGACATTCACGGTTTTGATTATTCACGGTTTTGGGAGGGCCCCCCGGGCCCCCCCAAAACCACAGCACGGGGCCTCCAGAGGCCCCGTGAAAGCGCTGGGAGGGAGTGGGGAGGGCCGGGGAGGCCTCCATGGGGCCTTCGGAGACCCTCCAGAGGCCCCGTGAAGGCCTTGGGAGGGAGGGTGGAGGGCCGGGAAGGCCTCCGCGGGGCCTTCGGAGACCCTCTGGAGGCCCCGCGAAGGCCTTGGAAGGGAGGGTGGAGGGCCGGGGAGGCCTCCGCGGCACCTTCGGAGACCCTCTGGAGGCCCCGCGAAGGCCTTGGGAGGGAGCGGGGAGGGCTGGGAAGGCCTTTGCGGGGCCTTCGGAGACCCTCCGGGGGCCCCACGAAGGCCTTGGGAGGGAGGGTGGAGGGCCAGGGAGGTCTCTGCGGGGCCTTGCGAGGCCCCGTGAAGGCCTTGGGGAGCACCGGGGATGCCTCCGCGGGGCCTTGCGAAGGCCTTGGGAGGGAGCGGGGAGGGCTGGGAAGGCTTCCGCGGGGCCTTTGGAGACCCTCCGGAGTCCCCGCGAAGGCCTGGGGAAGGGCTGGGCTGGGGAGGCCTTCATGGGACCCCTGGAGATGCTCTGGAGGCCCCATGAAGGCCTGGGGAAGGGGTGGGGAGGGCTGGGGAGGCGATCATGGGGCCTCCGGAGATGCTCTGGAGGCCCCATGAAGGCCTGGGGAAGGGGTGGGGAGGGCTGGGGAGGCAATCATGGGGCCTCCGGAGATGCTCCGGAGGCCTCATGAAGGCCTGGGGAAGGGGTGGGGAGGGCTGGGGAGGTGATCATGCGTCCTCCGGAGACGCTCCGAAGGCCCCATGAAGGCCTGGGGAGGGGGTGGGGAGGGCTGGGGAGGCAATCATGGGGCCTCCGGAGACGCTCCAAAGGGCCCATGAAGGCCTGGGGAAGGGGTGGGGAGGGCTGGGGAGGTGATCATGGGGCCTCCGGAAACGCTCCGAAGGCCCCATGAAGGCCTGGGGAAGGGGTGGGGAGGGCTGGGGAGGTGATCATAAGGCCTCCGGTGATGCTCCGGAGGCCTCATGAAGGCCTGGAGAGGGAGGGGGAGGCGGGGGAAAGCGACTATAGGGCCTCCGGAGGCCCTGTGGTTGCTTTAGTGGGAGAGGGGGAGGACAATTGTTATTCGTGGATTTTTCAGATTTGCGGGGGTCTGGGGAACCTGCGGGGGTCTGGGGACTGTAAACTGAAACAAAGAAGGGTTTGAACAGCCCTGTCTCTGCCCCCTGTTAGCATTTTTACCATCTTCTTTATGACGTGGCCCTACATTTTCTTTGTTCTCTTTTCTTTGTAGGAGGTTTGTTTCAATAGCCTATGTAGCTGGAATTGCTTCTTTTAGTACTCAAGGTATTTTTGTTGAAGCTATCCCTTTGAATTACACAAGCCCCAGAACGGTACACAAGTTTCTCAATCTGTCTCTCACACAGACATACTTCTTCCAATCTGATGGATTTCAGATTCTCTCTCTATTCTCCTAAAATAGGAGTAATATTGCAGAGAAGCACTCTCAGTCTAATAATATTTTTCTCTCCCCTTCAATTCTGTAGATCTGTTTGGGGGGGGGAGGGGGTGTTTGGACTTGGATAGTCCTTACTTTAAGTCTTAGTTTTACTGGTTTTCTTCTTTCTATCCTTCTAGGCAGTGGAGGTGGATATGGACATAGATATCATGCTAAAGTTCTAAGAGAAAATTCTAATTACACACAGTATTATATTTAATTATCTGGGCTTTTTTTTTGAGGGGGGGCTTTTTAAACTCAGAATATACATTCCAAGGATTTTTCACTAGTTTTCCAGTAGTTTTGCATGCTCTTCCTCATCAATAACTTTTGCCCTCTTTTTTCCTGGTCACACTCTTTTGTCCATACTCTGCTGTTGTTTAGCCACATTCATTTCAGTTTTAATCTGTGAAATGTTGGAGAGTGTGAAAATAATTCTGTTTGTACCTGAAAGAAGTGGTGGTATTGCTGCTGCTGTACGATGATAAAAGATGACAAAAGAGCAGAGCTCTTGTAGATTACAGATCCTGGAGCTGTAGAGCATAATTCCACCAAGTGGAACTGCCTAATATCTCCTCCCTTCCCCATCCACCTGCAAGCTGCAGTATCCCCACAACACAACTATTTTTGGGCTGAAGGGTAGTAGGCAGATGTCATAGCTTTTCTCCTGTTCTAAGCCTTTGAACAAAGAAGAGAGGGGTAGCCATACAAGAGTTCCTGCTCCTACCCATACGCTTCCCAGTGCTGCCTTCTCGACCTTTCCCAGTGGAAGATAGAGATATCAGTAATCCAATGTAAAACCACTTTTCGCTTCCATCCTGTGACCCGCAGGTGTACCAGCCGAATTTACATCACTGTTCAGCCTGGCCACTAACGCTGTCACCAAATAAATGCCTGTGGAGACCATAGTTCCACAGTTGTCTCCTTTATGTCAAACTTCTTCCTTATCTCTTTCTTAGACTAGAGTTATACTTGTGATGGATAGTACCTATATTGGTGTGTGTTTCCTCACAGGGTTAGCGTGCCAAATAAATACTATTAACTGAAATAATTCATGAGGAGTCCGGATTTGATAAATAAAACATAAGGATTGGTTTATTATGTAAACAGTATAACAGAAATGCTTTGAACTTTGTCTTCAAATTAGTAAAATTCAAACTGGTTGCTAGTCCCACTCTGTGGTGACCATGTAACTTCAGAATCTGCCAAACTCAATGACAACTTGTGAGGTTCTTTCTTTCCTCTCACTCTATATTCCAATCAGCCTCTATTCCTCTTAACACTTATTCTCACTGCACATACATTCCCTCAGCTCCACTCACAGCCAGACACACATTCCAGCCCTCTCCTCATCACAACACATCTTCAACTCCCCCTTTGAACTGTCATCTTCCTCCTTTCACTCTAGATGAACCCTCCTATACCAGTTTCCTGCCACAGGATTGGCTCCTTCATGCCCTCTTCTCATTTGCTCATCAACATTCCATCGGATCCTAGTCACATGCTTGCCACACCTCCCCCTGGGGAACAAAGGAACCTGTGTGTGCCATGTATCCAAAAGCCCTCTGAGGCTTAACAGATATTGCAAGAAAATTTTATTCTATATAATCAGGATTTCATTAGGCTTAGAAAGTTGCAAAGTTACAGAAACAGATTATGTTCTAAAGATACCTTGGAACTGACCACCAGCTAGGGAAACATAAAAAAAATCTCTGACACCTCCTAACTAAAATGGTCCCTTTCCATATATATATATATATATATATATATATAAATGGAAAGGGACCATTTTAGTTAGGAGGTGTCAGAGATCAATATCTTCTGATCTCAAGTTTTCCTATGGCTAAGGAAGCAGGAGTCTGAACCTTTTGAGATCAGCCTTTATCCACCTTCCTCATGCCAATGGTCAGCATTTCAACAGGAGAGCTTGAAAGACCAGTCCAACAGAGCTTGAGAACAAAGGCAGTAAAACTTTTATACTCCTGACCTCTGAAGGTTCCAGATGTTTTAGCACCTCTCTACCAGATGAAGTTTCATTGGAAAAGGGCATCTCCCCATATCTTATATAACCCAAGTAGTAAATTAATCCCTATTAGCTGGAGGTAGCTTGGTTCATAGCCTCTAGATAGTATTGTTGTTGTTAACTGCCATCAAGTCAACTTGAACTTATGGTGACCCTATGAACTGGAGACCTCCAAGTCACCCTATCATCAACAGCCCTGCACAGGTCCCAAAGACTCAGGGACATGGCTTCCTTGACTGAGTCTATTGATTTGGGTTGCAGTTTTCCTTTTTTTTCTGTACTGCCTTCTACCTCCCCTCACCAAGCATTAGGGAGAGTTGGAGGCTTTGAAGGGAGGCTTCTGGAGGGGTTAGTGGAAGAAAAGTACCATATTTACAGGTGGCTTGGGGGCATTTTGGGTAGCTTTCAAGTGAAAATAGCCTGAAAATTAGCCCCTGAAAATTTATTTCTGGGAGAGTGTGTGGTTTGGGGGGAGCGTCAGGGGCCAGACCAAGGGCTGTGGGCCACACTTTGTCCACTCCTGGGCTAGGAACATGATTATACAATAAAAAACAGGAAGCTTAAACATATGCCTCAACAACCTTATGGCTAAGGTCAATGCAAGAGCTCCGCACCACTCTACCTTTGAGAATTTCACCTCTTACTCCGGTTTCTTTTATTGTTTTATTTGTTTGTTTGTTTTGAAGTAATCTATTTTCTGTCAAATTGAATGGGAGTTGGCAGGAAAGATTTGCAAGAAATTTTCAGTACTGCACTGCAATAAATGCTATAGAAGGCCTTCAAGTATTGAAAAGGGTTCTTAGAGCTCTGTTCACTTCTTCTATCCCCATTCATGCAGGAAACATGTCAATAGGGCAGTAGGAACACACTCCCGGCCCTCATCCCAATACTATTGTATATGCTAGCCTTACTCCCCCCCACCACTGCCCACACATTGACACAGTGCCAGGAAGGAGATAGAAATATGTTTCTTTGAAGGAAATTTCAGAACTATATTTTTGTCAAGCTCCTCAGGAAGATAAATTGTTCTGTGTTTATTGAACATCTTTCCATTTTACAGAGGATGAAAATTCTACTCATATCTCCAAGTCAAGCCAAACTGATGTGCTGCATCCATAATTGGCAGGAATAAGCTACTGAACACCTCATGCTAGGTGAGTCTAATTTTTCCACTATTTGTTTCCTCCTTCAGGGATATGGAGTATTAAAGGAAAGGCAGAACCATCAAAGACAGGAAATTATTTTAACAATAACAAGCCTTGATTAAATTCTAGTCAAATACACTAATAAAATCATTATGTTCAATTAGAAACTGTCAGACAGTGGTGGTTTTAGAGGAAAACCGATAATTTATTCCTCTGTTCAATTGTTCATTAAAAATTCATTGAGATAAGAAGAACAGAACACAGAAAAAGCAGCATTAATGGATGATTTACAGCAGGCGTAAAATTCCCCTATGCGGGAAAAGAGAAACAATAGGAAGAAAACAGAATGCAATGTTAATATCGCATGGGCTTTTGTATAAGAAGTTTGTCTAAAACTGGGATGGCTTCTGGTTGGAGGAGCTCACCGGTCAAAATATCTATTCTCTTCCCTTCAACATTGATTCTCCATCTAGTCTCAATGAATCCAAACCCACTCCATAATTTAAGGCTATAATGTCCTTATCCATGAGAGCAAATCAATCTAACCATTTTGGTATTTACAGTTTTGAACATTTTGTACTAAAAACTCATTCTCTCCTTTTCCCCTATTAGTTTGAAAAACATCTTTGGGAAGAAGTCCTTACAAACATCCACCTATATTTTGCTTGCATTTCTCTTAATGTATGTGTCTTTGTGCACAATCTTCCCAAATTTTAATTGTTTTATTCTACATTTTTTATATTGGGAACTATATAACCAAACAGACTAATGTATGAAAACTGAGGGGTAATTGCATTCCTGTTCATATATTAGCTCTGGATGTATGAGTGTACATATCAGACCAATGTATATTGAAACACAAATTAAACTCCCCCCCCCTTTGCAGGCTTACTTATCAACCAATGAGCAG
Organism: Gambelia wislizenii; assembly: GCA_030847615.1. Lineage (NCBI taxonomy): Eukaryota > Metazoa > Chordata > Lepidosauria > Squamata > Crotaphytidae > Gambelia > Gambelia wislizenii. The sequence goes on along the minus strand of JAUMIR010000005.1, from coordinate 168,989,457 downwards.
GGACATCTGCAGCAGAGGTTTGGAATGTACCTGTAGTGATAGAGAGGAGCATCATGTGGCTGCAGTGAGCAAATGAGAGAACCACCATTTTAACTCCTTCACAATGTCCCATTGTAGCATCAGTCCATCAAGGGAAATTCAGAAAGGATTAAAATGACAAGTCAGTTGCTCAGTGCTTCTCTTTCAATGTTGGGTGGCATCAAGGACTCTACTATCATTGAGTGGATTAGTGAATGACTCACCTCCAGGTATTAAGTTCTGACCTGATTATTTGGTTTGGGGGAATTTCCAAAGCCCCCTCCCTTGGTTGTACATGTATCCAGCCTTGGTGTTTGGGGCTTTCTGGTTTACCTGCAACCACATGGGTGGTCAAATTAAGCCAAATTATTAAATATAGCCAATTATTAGATATTCCAAGATAGGGGCTATCAGAGTAGATAACAATGCATACTTTGCAAACATTTCCAAGTAGTGTTGAGAAACTGCCCATCTGAAACTCTGGAGCATTTCAGACAGACTGTGTAGGTAATACTGATCTGGATAGAACAATTGTCTGACTCAGTATCAAGCAATTTCTTATAACTTGGATCTCCATTTGCATAATGGAAGGCACACATATTGTCAGTGCCCTGGATAGAGGTGATAGCTTTTAAGTCATGAGGGAAATCAGGGTGACTCATTTAACAACATTACCCAACATATTTTTTTGTTTAATGTGTAGGAGCTGTTCTTTTCCTTTTAACAAGCCAAAAAACATAAACACATGTTGTATAGAATGTCAAGTCACTTATCCATGGGAAGTAGGAAGAGTTATGATTCCCTGGTGGAATCTTAGCTGTGTTACTGGAGTTCTAATAACTTGAAGTGATAAGTATGTTTGCTGAGAGGTTTTCATATAAAGCTGGGAAAGAGCTTCTTTCAGTATAAATCATCAGGGCTGGATGATGAAGAAGAAGAAGAATAAGAATAAGAATAAGAAGAAGAAGAAGAAGAGATCTTTTGGAGAAATCCATGAAGCAGCTGGCTTGAAAGAGAGAAATACTGTAGAGCTCCTTCTTCAAACCTGGCAACCTCCAGATTTGTGTGTGACTACAATGGCTTCACTCTCTGGGCGTGATGGGAGTAGTACTACACATCTGGGGGCACCAGATTGGGGAAGGATACAATAGAGAATAAAGTAGTACTCTCCAGATGTGTTGAACTACAACTCCAATCACCCCTTGTCACTGTTCCCTAACTGGAACTGTAATTTAACACATCTGGAAGGCACCGCTAAGATGCTGTATTAGAGACTCTGCTTATCAACAAAATGAGTCTAATAATTGTGTTTTAATGATGGATGACTTCTTAAAAATATCTTTTCATATGTTTAGTAAAGTACTTTGAGTGAAATCATTTAAAATGGGGAAAGTGGACTATACGTTCTTATAAAAATCAAACTAAAAAAAAAAAAAGCACTTGTGCCTAATGGCAGCACTCAGACAGATGGGTTCATTAAAAATATCAAGGTACAAAGGCCTTTTATATCAAAATATTTACATTCAAAATGTCTTTTATATCAAACGCACAGTGCTCTTATGCTTAACACTGGATAGCAGAAATTCATGTACCAGGAGCTGAACAGGAGTTAGAAGTCTCTTCAAATTCTTGGGATTCATCCCCAATGAATGGTAAGGGCTCTCAAAATGTACTTCAATAAAGTAGGCTCTCTCTCTCTGTCTCTCTCTGCCTCTGCATCTACCTCTTTCTCTCCCCTCCCCCATGAAAAGAAGAAAAATAGTCTATACTTTATGTCATCCAAAAAGTCTTTTAACTGTTTCTATAGTATCAATATTTGTGTGTCAAAAACACTTCAGAACAACAGGAATACTTTCATGGTACATTTTCAGGTGCAAATGGCTGCCCTTTTGATTATGTTCCACAGCTCTATGGCCGGGGAGGGGGGAATCCTCACACAGTTGCAATAGAAGTGCCACTTGATTCACTTTCCCCTCAGGGGTGGATTGGTCGGCACTTTCAGGAACAGCACACTTCACACAGCACTTTGAATTGACAAAGCTCTGTGGTGGTAATTGAACTTTGTGAAGCATATACGAGTCAGATAAGTGATTGGCTTCCCATAAGCCACAGTTCAGTTATCATTGTGCCCTAAAGGCTTCTCAACTTCTGGTGCCTCATTTTAGCTTTATAGTATTTTTTAAAATTCATATTATTTAGCTTTATATCAGCATGGACCACATCATACAAAGGACCACTTTCAGCTTTATGATAGGGCCTGAGTTACCAGGGCTGGGCAGGACATTTTGCTGCTTGAGTCAAAGGACAAGATGATACCTCCTCCCTTTTGACCTGCAGAAACTGATCAGATTGACAGTTGAATGTCAGTTTATATTAGTGATGGCAAAATGTCCTCCTGAGGGCAGTGTGTATGTGTGTGCATTAACTGCCTTCAAGTCAACTTCAACTCATGGTGACCCCATGAATGGGAGACACTTCCAAAAACCCCTATCCTCAACCACTCTGTTCAGATCCTGCAGTCTGAGGGCCGTGGCCTCCTTGATTGAAACTCTACACTGACATGCATCTTTCCTCTTTCTACTGCCCTCTACCTTTCCTAGCATTTTTATCTTTACTAGGGAGTCATGCCTTCTCATGATGTGCCTGAAGTATGACAGCCTCAATTTAGTAATCTTGGCTTCCAGGGAGAGTTCAGGCTTGATTTGTTCTAGGAGCCATTTATTGGGCTTTTTGGCAGTTCACAGTAACCATAAACCTCTTATCCAGCACCACATTTCAAATGAGTTGATTTTCTTTCTATCCATTCTCTTCACTATTCAGATCTCACTTCCATACATGGTGATGGGAAATCCGATGGCTTGGACCATCCTAACTTTAGTTAGGATTTTATATAGATTTCATAACTTTAGATAGAACTTTATATATATGCACCTGAGGGCAGTAGGCTAACTTAAAGCCACATGATCCTGATAGACTTGCTTTTCAAAACCTTGTTGGCATTCCCTGATTGCACTGCATCTGGCATCAGAGGGAACTGCTTCACTCTGCCTAATGCTAGGGATGGCTCTGTTGCATGCTGAAATCTGCTTTGACATCACTGCTTGATTGTCCATTGGGAAGATGGATGAGGGATTTGGGCAGTTGCAGTTTTAAAAAATAACACCCAAGCTCTGATAATCAGAAAGGGCATCAGTCACCAGTCATACGGAGGTTTCCTGGCTTTGGAATCCCCTCCTCAAGCATTTATACCAGCCTCAGAAAAATTTCTTCCTAACAACCTCTTCACTCTGGATGCCAATTACAGTGTGTGCATGCAGCTTGTACCATTAGGGCAGGTTGTACTGTCAAGTGGAACTGCATTGGACCCTTGTCACTTATTGGAGACCTACTGAAAATGTAGGTCTGCTGCAGGGGTTCCTGCTGCCACCGCAGTTGCAACTGAAATTTGGCAGCAACTGTGATGTTCTCTATGATGCAGGAGCCTGGCAGGTTTTTTTCTCCCTCACCTTGGTGATGTTGGAAATGCAACAACGCTCAGCATTTAAAGATGTCTTAAAAAGAGCAGCAGTGATAGACCTAAATAATATTCAGTGACTTGGAGTCTTCTCATCTCTTGTTCTCTGGTAACCTCTCTGAGATGTAAACTGATACTCTTAGCTATCCTTTCCTCCTCCTCCTCCTCTTCCACCTCTTTCTCCTCAGCTATCAGATCAACTTCAACATATGGTAACCATATGAATGAGGGACCTCCAAGTCATCCTGTTATCAACAGCCCTTCTCAGATCTTCTAAACTCGGGCCATGGCTTCCTTGAGTGTCCCATACTGTTTTCTGTATAACATAACTACATGCAAATTTTGCACACAATAAGTCCTAAATTGTGAATAGCCTTTTAAAACTGTGTTGTTTTTTGAAGACTTTCTGACAGTGGGAAATAAACTGCTGAAATTACTCATTGCTACATTTGAAAAGAAACTAAGTGAAGAAGAATTACATCCCTGCTTTAGACACAGAATCCACTCGAGTTTCAAATAAAATCTGCCAACAAATATGGAAAACAAAAGAATGGCCCACATGTTGGAAATGCTCAATATACATTCCAATCTCCAAGAAAGCAGAAACCAGAGTATGCAGCAACCACTGGACATTTGCATTAACCTCCCAAACAAGCAAAATGATGCTCAAAATTATAAAACAAATACGTTTTTGTTTTTACAGAGGGGCGGGGTATTGTTTTAACAGAGGGGTGGGGTATTATTATTATTATTATTATTAACCATATATGGAGCAAAAATGTCAGATATCCAAGCTGGTTTCAGAAGAGGAACAGGCATTAGGGATCATATTGCAAACATACCTTGGATAATGGAGAACACCAAAGAATTTCAGAAGAAAATTAACCTGTGCTTTATAGATTATTGCAAAGCACTGATTGTGTATATCATGGAAAATAATAACACAGAAATATTAATTCCTGCACAGAAAACATGGTTTGCTATGCAAATTTTAAACAGAACAATACCTAATTACAGCTTCTTCTTTTTTTACAAGGAACACAACTTTTTCTATGCAGGAATTAATATTTCTGCATTGAAATATTATTTTCTATAATGTTGTCCCTGGAGATTTTCAGACGCGATTTTCGGCAGGATATATCCCAAAACAGCTCCGTTGCTGCCGCGCGGCAGGGGAGCAGTTTTGGACGACGACGTCCCTCTGCTGAACCCCTCCGTGTCACTTCTGTGACAGAATGGAGGAAACCGCGTCATATTTCATTTACAATTGTTGCCCGTGAGTGAAATATGATGCGGTTTCCTCCATTCTGTCATGGAAGTGACATGGAGGGGTTCAGCAGAGGGACGGCATCGTCCAAAACTGCTCCCCTGCCACGCGGCAGCAATGGAGCTGTTTTGGGATATATCCTGCTGAAAATCGCATCTGAAAATCTCCCCTGTGTGCAAGTTGCTGAATAGTTGAATTTGGGATTCTGACCCTGTTTATGTCACGTTTTACTTTTGTTTCATCTATCACCCAGTGAGGCTTCTCTCTCTTCCTCCCTCTCTCTCTCCCCCTCTCTCTCTCAGCTGCAGATAGTGTCATTTTTTGCATTTCTTCCTGACAATGTCCCTCTGGCCCCCAGTCAATTAGGCTTAATACTGCAAATTTATTTTTACCTGGTCTTTATATTCAGTGGGGATTTATTTAGGCATGATAATTGGTTGGTTTAGTGTTCTTCTTTAGCTTCACTCTAATTTTTATATTGGCAGTTCATGGTCTGTGCCACAATCAGCTCCCAGTCTTGTTTTTGCAGAGAGAATGGAGCTTCTCCTTCTTCTCCTTCAAATTTCTTTATTGGCCATCAGGTGACCTCCATGTATACAACCATCTGTTTGATTGCCTGAATAATTCTGTTTGTAATGAACAAATTGATGGCCTCAAAATTCAATCAGTTATTCTCCTGCTTCATATCTTGATTCTAGGCCAAATTTTCCAACAATATTTGGGTCTGCTCTGTTTCCTCCTTTTGTTTACCAATTGACTATGAGTATCATAGTGAATATGTTTTGGGGCGCAATCAATTTCCTCCTGGAATCCAGCATAGAAACTTTCAAATTCTTCCTCGTTTGCATCTGTAGTTGGAGCATAAACTTCTACTATAGTTATACTGATGGGTTTTCCCATAACTCTTTTTTGATATTCTATGTTCAGACTTTGCATTATATCCCCTGACTGCTTTTGCTACATCTCTCCTTGCTATTAGTGCCACCCAATTACTTCTTAGATTTTTATTTCCTGATTAAAACACTATGTAATTACCCAATTGAAAATGTCCCATTCCTGTCCACTTTAGCTTGCTCACCCCAAGTATTGCAATGTCTGTACATTCTGCTTCTAGGTTTGCAATGTCTAGCTTCCCATGATTCATGCTTCTCACATTTCATGTTCTTACAATATGCATTACAGAGCTTTGGACTTTCCTTTCGCCTGTGAGCATGTCAACAGCCAAATGTCCTTTTGGCTTGAGTTCAGTTGCATCATTAACCACCGCACTACTCAGACTCACCATCTGCTCTCTTCTGCAGAGTGCAATCCAACCTAGGAGACTCATCATCAGGCACTATGTCTTGTTTTATTTTTGATTGTCTCCTCACAGGGTTTTCATGGTAAAAGATATCCAAAAGTAGTTTACCAATGTCTGTCTGTGCAGTACTAACAAATGCTGTAAGAGATCCTCCACAAGTGTCAATCCCCACTACTACTGCTGCCCAATAGCTGTTTGGCACATTTAGTCTGGCTCCTTAGAATCGTAGAATCATACAGTTGAAAGAGACCACAAGGGCCATCCAGTCCAACCCCCTCCCATCCAGGAATATACATTCAAAGCATGCCACTAGATGGCCATGGGCAACAATCGTGAGTGAAATATGATGCGGCTTCCTCCATTCTGTCACGGAAGTGACACGGAGGGATTCGGCAGAGGAACGGCGTCGTCCAAAACTTCTCCCCTGCCACGCAGCAGCAACGGAGCTGTTTTGGAATATATAGACCCGAAAATCACATCTGAAAATCTCCCTTGTCTCTGTAGCAGCATAAAACAAGCTTTCTCCCTCTTCAATATGAAATCCTTTCAAGTATTTAAACATGGCTATCATATCACCTCTTAACCTTCTCTTCTCTGAGTTAAACATACCCAGCTTCCTCATCCGCTCCTCATAGGGCATGGCTTCCAGATGTTTCTCCTCATTGCAAAACTGTTTTTCCATTTGGCCATTATGTCTGATAGAGTTTTCCAGATGTTTCACCATTTTGGTCACCCTCCTCTGGACATATTCCAGCTTGTCCACTTAGCAACTGTTTGATGTAGGAGACCCTACCAGCAGTAGTGCTACCATCAGCATAGCCTCTTGCCTCACAGGAGAACACAATCGCACCACCACAGAAAGGTAGTGCCTTGGTGGTATTTTTCTCTTCCTGCCCCTTATTCTTTCCCTTCAACTAAAAGTGAAACTAACATAGTTCAGTGTTAGTTTAGCACCCTTACAAAATATTCGTATATTTAATGGTGTTCTTCCAAAAAATGCCTTAGTTTGTTTAGAATCATAGAATCATAGAGTTGGAAGAGACCACAAGGGCCATCCAGTCCAACCCCTGCCCTGCAGGGATACACAAGCAAATCATTCCCAACAGATAGCCATCCAGGCTCTGTTTAAAAACCTCCAATGAAGGAGATTCCACCATACTACGAGGCAACGTATTCCACTTCCAAACAGCTCTTACTTTCTCTTCCTAATGATTAGGTGCAATCTCTTTTCCTGTAGTTTGAACCCATTGCTCTGTGTCCTAGTCTCTGGAGCAGCAGAAAACAAGCTTGCCCCATCCTCAGTATGACATCACTTCAAATATTTAAAAATGGCTATCATGTCACCTCTCAACCTTCTCTTCTCCAGACGAAACATGCCCAGCTCCCTAAGCCGCAACTCATAGGGCATGGCTTCCAGACCTCCCACCATCCTGGTTGCCCTCTTCTGGACGTGTTTCAGCTTCTCAATACCCTTCCTGAATTGTGGTGCCCAGAACTGGACACAGTATTCCAGGTGAGGTTTGACTAATGCAGAATAGATTGGCACTATTACTTCCCTTGATCAAGACACTATACTCCTATTGATGCTGCCTAGAATCGCAGTGGCTTTTTTAGCTGCTGAATCACACTGCTGACTCATGTTCAGCTTGTGGTCCACTAAGACCCCTAGATCCTTTTCACATGTACTGCCATCAAGCCAGGTGTTACCCCTCCTATATCTGTGCATTCATTTTTACTGCCCAAGTGTAGTGAACTCGCCACGGGTCAGCGTAAGAGGGGCGCTCCAAAAAAGCGATACAAAGACTCCCTGAAACAACATCTCAGGCTTGGCCAAATTGATCACCAACAGTGGTCCGCCCTGGCCTCACATCGGGAGGCATGGAGACGCAATATCCACAATGCTGCAGCCTTATTTGAGAACTCACGACGAACAAGTCTTGAAGAGAAACGACAACGCAGAAAGAATCACAACCCAAAAACATCACCCAAGGAGTCCTTCTGCTGCGCTTTTTGCAACCGGACTTGTTTATCTCGGATTGGCCTTTTTAGTCATCAGCGCGCTTGCAGAAGGCGCGGGATGAGTCCTTCCTGAATCTTCGTTTGCGAAGAAAAGCAAGAGAGAGAGAGAGAGAGTAGTATCCTACATTTCTCCCTGCTGAAATTCATTTTATTAGTTTTGGCCCAGCTTTCTTATCTGTTCAGGTCATTTTGGATTCTGTTCCTGTCCTCTGGGGTATTAGCTACCCCTCCTAATTTGGTGTCATCTGCAAACTTGATAAGTATACCCTCTATTCCTTCATCCAAGTCATTGATATAGATGTTGAATAGCACTGGGTCCAGGACAGAACCCTGTGGCACCCCATTAGTCATTTCTCTCCAGGATGAAGATGAGCCATTGGTGACCACCCTTTGGGTTCGGTCAACCAACCAATTACAAATCCACCTAACAATTGCATTGTTTAGCCCACAGGTTACTAATTTTTTTTTTTTTTGCAAGAATATCATGGGGGACCTTGTCAAAAGCCTTACTGAAATCAAGATACACTACCTCTACAGCATTCCCTTCATCTATCAAGTTTGGAACTCTAGCAAAAAAAGAGATGAGATTAGTCTGGCATGACTTGTTTTTGAGAAATCCATATTGACTTTTATTGATCATGGCATTCCTTTCTAAGTGGTTACAGCCTATCTGTGTAATGATCTGCTCTAGAATCTTTCCTAGTATTGATGTCAGGCTGACTGGGTGGTAATTATTTGGATCTTCTTTTGCTCTCTTGCAGTCTGCTGAGACCTCTCCTGTTCTCCATGGTTTCTCAAAGATTATTGCCAGTGGTTCTGAGATTACTTCTATCACTTCTTTTAATACCCTTGGATGAAGTTCATCTGGCCCTGGAGACTTGAACTCATTTGTACTGGCCAGGTATTCCTGAACTACCTCTTTACCAATTCTGTGCTGTATTTCCCCTTCTGTATCATCTCCTGCATTTTCCCCAAGTTGAGCACTGTTCCCCGTTTTGGAGAAGACTGAAGCAAAGAAGGTGTTAAGTAGTTCTGCCTTTTCCCTGTCCCCTGTTAGCCTTTCACCATCTTCTCCATGCAGCAGCCCTACAATTTCCTTGTTCTTCCTTTTGCTAGGGACATAAACAAAAAAGCCCTTTTTATTGTTTTTAACCTCTCTAGAAAGCCTGAGCTCCATCTGTGCTTTAGTTTTTCTTATTTCCCCCCTACATGAGCTGGCTATTTGTTTAAATTCTTCTTTGGTGATTTCTCTCTTTTTCCATTTCTTGTACATGTCCTTTTTAAGTTTTAGCTCAGTTGAGAGTTCTTTCGACATCCATCTGGTTTCTTTAGACACCTGCCATGTTTTCTCCTCATTGAAACTGTTTGAAGTTGTGCCTTCAATATCTCACTTTTAAGAAACTCCCATCCATCATGTACTTCCTTCTTTTTTTAGTATTCCTGACCATGGGATCACCCCCAGTAATTCCTTAAGTTTTCTGAAATCAGCTTTCTTGAAGTCTAGAATGCATGTCTGACTAAGCTTGGCTTCCCCTTTCCTCTGTATAACAAACTCCAGGAGAGCATGATCACTCCCCCCCTAAGGATCCCGTCACTTCCACTCCATTAACCAGGTCATCCCCATTGGTTAGGATCCGAACTAAAATAACTGATCTCCTTGTTGCCTCTTCCACCTTCTGGACAATGAAATTGTCTGCAAGGCAAGTGAGGAATTTGTTGGACCTTAAGTTATTGGATTTCCAATGTATATCAGGATTGTTGAAATCCCCCACAAGTATTACATCTCTCCTTTATCATCCAAGTCCTCAGTTTGGCTTGGAGGTCTGTAGTAGACCCACACAATGACATCTCTGCTGTTTCTCTCTCCCTTACTTTTTACCCAGGCTCCCAGGATTTAAATCATGGATATATTCACAGGTGTACACATCCTTAACCTATAATGCTACTCCACCACCCTTCCTGCTTGGTCTGTTTTTTCTGAAATAGGTTATACCCCTCTATTAGTACATTCCAATCATGAGACTCATCCCACCAGGTTTCAGTGATGGCTATGATATCATTTTTGTTTTGCTGTGCTAAGAGTTCACGTTCATCCTGTTTATTTCCCATGCTCTGTGCATTCATATAGAGACATGTAAGACCATTGGCCATTTCCCCTATCTGCCTTTTAAAGGGTTTATTCATCCCATTGTTGGGTTGTTGTGTTATTTGCCTTGTTCTCTGTATAACATTTGGGATATTATCTCTAGCACTCAATGAACTCCTGCCTTCAAGAGTACTCTGTTCCCCATACAACTCAGTTTGAAGCCCTCCTGGTAAGATCTTTCAGACTCTTAGCCATTGGTGTCTTTACACCTAAATCTCTATGGACTGTATCAGACCACCCTCTAGAAACATTCATTTTCTGGAATATTTTGGAAACTTTTTATGCTGGCAAAAGAAGCCCCTTTACCAGACCTACGCTGAGCAGCATTAAAGAGGCAGCTCCAGCATAAACACAGCACAAACGGAGCTCTGTTTACTTCCAGTTTCCAAATCTTGGCGATTCTCGTGAGAAGACGCGAGCACAGTAAATTGGAGGGGGGGGGAGAAAAACTAAGTCATAAAACATTCACAAAAGCACAAAAACACTCTTTAAAAGTCCCAATTGAGCCAGGGAGGTTCATAAAAAGAGCAATCCCTACCTGGCTATAGTAATCTCACCCGGAAGTGTTCTGTCATTGACGGTATATTCCCATGAACACAATGGCATGAAATTTCAAATGCCAGCAATGCTGGTAAAAAACACCACAGGAAATCTACCAATGGTTTGGTCCGTCAATAAAATAGAATGGCTCATTTACAGTACATGATCACGAAAGGATGACATCATCTGATATGTGTACCCTTTCACATTCATTAGATGTCATTATGATGCCATATTTGCCTGGTCTGTTAAAGTCCTATCATTAGCTGGAATTGAAGTAGGAAAGAGCCAACTTCACCTCCTTCCTGCAAATGTTGCTGAATTTTGTTGACATGTTTTAGAAATGCACCTTTAGATAGCTGCTGTTTACTTCAGTGGCAGTGGCAAATAGGGGGAGCAGGGTTCAGAAAAACAGCCAGGGGCAGTCACATGAGACATTTGCCTACTCTATGGAAATGAAGGGTGAGGCCTTCAGACTGGAATTGTTCTGAATGAAAGAGCTCTGCATAAGCATTGAAGCTCTCATGTCCATAAGACACACTATATGGTTGTGTTGTTATTTGTTACCCTTGTGCATTTCTACACCATTATGATCAAATCACCAATTCTAGAGTCTCAATGGCTTATCCTTGAGTGATGTTTTAAGCCCTGGCCTTATATCCATTAGCTTTTTCATGTGAAGATGAGCTCTGCTGTCATCAGTATGACTTGCTGCTGCCAGATAATGTCATTTCTGAATGAACACTGGGATATCAAACAGGTAGTGGCTTTTTAACACTCAAATGATAAACAACATATTCCATAAGAACTGCATGATCGCACACCACATAAAGCCTTTGTTTTCTGTCTTGTGTCATGTTTTATGCACCCAACATAGCTCAGCAAGTGTTACTATCCCAAGTACAGTAGCAATATTAGATTATGGAAATGCTATTTATCACCAGGAACTGAAACCACAGGTGCAAGAGACTGGAAATTCTCTTATGATAGATCATGTTGGCTTATACCACAGTGACATTCTCTTCGATGCATCTCTCCTGGATGTGTGATAGTTTGGATGATTAAACACTGAGAATATACATAAATTGCATCTGCATCAAGATCTATTTAAATGCATGAAGAGGAATTCACTCATTTATTGCTGCACAACTTGGCTGTTGGGAGAACAAGGATAATTATTCATGGAGGTCAAACACACACACACATTTCTCAAGGACTGTAAAAGAGTTTGGAAGACAACATCTATTTCCCCCTTTTCACATGGACCAGAAACCAGAAAGGAGCATCAGCGTCCCAGCTAGTACAAATGAAGATAGTCCAATTAACTTCATTGCCATGCTCATTTGCTTCTAATATTCATTTATTCTTTAGATACTGTGTCTTGTGCTTAATTTATGCTGTCAGAATTACAACAGTCATGCTGGGAAAACTGCACATTGTAGAATCATAGAGTTGGAAGAGATCACGAAGGCCATCCAGTCCAACCCCCTGCCCTGCAGGAATATACAATCAAAACACTTCTGACATATGGCCATCAAGCCTCTGTTTAAAAACCTCAAAAGAAGGTGACTCCACCACACTCTGAGGCAGTGTATTCCACAGTTGAACAGCTCTTACTGTCAGGAAGTTCTTCATGATGTTTAGGTGGAATCTCTTTTCCAGTAGTTTGAGTCTATTGCAATATGTCCTAGTTTCTGGAGCAGCAGAAAACAAGCTTTCTCCCTCTTCAATATGACATTCTTTCAAGTATTTAAACATGGCTATCATGTCACTTCTTAACCTTCTCTTCTCCAGGCTAAACATATCCAGCTCCCTAAGCCATTCCTCATAGGCCATGGTTTCCAGACCTGCCACCATTTTGGTCGCCCTCCTCTGGAAATGTTCTACCTTGTCAATATCCATCTTGAACTGTGGTGCCCCAAACTGGGCACAGTATTCCAGGTGAGGTCTGACCAAAGTAGAATACAGTGGTATTATTATATCCCTTGATCTAGACACTATACTCTTATTGATGTAGCCCTGAATTGCATTGGTTTTTTAGCTGCCACATCATACTATTCACTCATGTTCAGCTTGTGGTCCACTAAGACTCCTGGATCCCTTTCATATGTATTGTTGTCAAGCTAGGAGTCACCCATCCTATATCTGTGCATTTCATTTTATCTGCCTAAATGTTATACCTTACATTGTGGGGATGGGGTGGCATTTTATTACAAGGTGACCCTCCCATGAGATTGGGTGAGATAACCAGCTTGAGACAATGCCATAAGCAACAAGGAAGCAAAGAAGGTACTTGAATGGTGCAGCAGGGATGGGTAAAGTGTTGCCCTGCACTGATATGAACTGCCAAGAATGTTTCTGTGGCCCTTAACACCTTCTGATCAACCTTTTTCTGGGCAAAAATAAGGGCGGATGAATTAATGTTCTTGGAAGCCTCTGGCTGCAACAATTGACCTTTTCAATAACTTGCAAGCCTTCCCTGTACTATTTGACATAAAAATACCAGTTTTTGGAACCAGAAGTTCTCACAAGTCTGATAACTGGACTTCTGATGAGTTTTGTTTTTTCATTTTATTTCTCAGTAGCCCATGAAGCCCTTGGAAAATCTTGAGGCATAAAAGTGGGCCCCAGACTGGCCTGTTGTACAAAGACTTTGTAAACTGGGGATGAGCAGTCTCAGGCCAGGAGAGCAAATACTGCCCCCTTGTAGTCCCAGTTTTGCCCCTGGCAACCATCTTTGCCCATGACATCACCATTTTGTGTATTCCCATTTTTGTACAGGTGCATTTTCCTCATTCTAAGGGGTTCAAATGCCCCTTCTAAGGCATAATTGTGTGTGTGTACACATCTCCAAACTGACTTATAGAGACCCCAAGAATTTCATTGGGCTTTCTTAGGCAAGGAATACTCAGAGGTGGTTTACTGGCTTAAAAGTTATATGCCAAAATATTATGGGATTTTTGCTCCTACCTTTTGACCTTTAGCCCCATTCCACCTAGGGAACACAGCCCTTGAGAATTTCTCTGAATCCATACCCTGGGTTGAACAAGGATCCCTACTTTTGTTTTAAACTGTTGGCCTCAGCCAGCATGGGGCATTTGTGTTTTTGCCACAACGAGTGGTATAATGTCTTGGACTAGCATTTGTTCTATCCCAAGTGAAACTGAGCCTGGAATCTTGGCTTATAGCGAAAGCAAAGTCTTTACAAAAAAGAACCAGTGTGGTGTAGTGGTTTTTATGTTGGCCTCAGACTCCAGAGACCAGGGTTCTAACCCTGCTCAGCCATGGAAACGTACTGGCTGATCTTGGGCAAGTCACATGCTCTCAGCCTAAGAGGAAGGCAATGGCAAACCTCCTCTGAATAAATGTTTATTTTCAGCCAGCATGGTGTAGTGGCTTGAAAGCTGGACCAGGATTCTGAGACCAGCATTCAAATTGCTGCTCAGCCATGGAAACTCACTTGGTGATCTTAGGCAAGCCATACTCTCTCAGCGTAAGAGGAAGACAATGGGCAAAGTTCCTCTGATTAAATCTTGCCAAGAAAACCCTGAAATAGGATCACAATTAAGTCAGAGTCTACTTGAAGATACATAACAACAAAGGTGCTACTTGGAATATTGAGGAAGATTTTTTACATAGAAGATTAATGGTGTCGTGTTGGCAGTATGAGAGTCAGCATGGTGTAGTGGTTTGAGTGTTGGAATGAGACTCAGAAGACCAGGGTTCGAGTCCCTGCTCTGCCATGGAAACCTACTGGATAATTTTCAGCAAGTCACACTCTCTCAGCCTTAGTTGAAGGTTATGGCAACCTCCTCTGGACAAATCTTGCCAAGAAAACCCTAACATAGGGTTGCCATTGGAGTCTACTGAATGCACGTAACTACAATTTTACAGAAAAATTTTACAGGGCTTAGAAGATAAGGCTAATCTTGTACTGGAAAAATTCAGAAAGGTAGTGTAGGGATTTAAACAGTGGCAGCACTCACTCATCCCAAGCTATGGTCAGGTTAAACAATGCCTACTTCCCATTCACTCTCATCTTACTTCCCCATAGTATTAAGCAAAACAATACAACACAAATTTCAAGTGGCAATATGGTTGTGATAACATAAGCAGAGTGCTCTCATTTTGTGCTAGATTTTCCTCTGGTATTGCCAAAAAGTCTACAGCTGATAGGAAATGCAGGCTATTCATAAGCTAAAAAATTACAGCAGATTGATGCCACCATAACTGTCATGTCTCTGTAGTTGGGATTCTTGGCTAGAGAGCTCTAGTTCTGAAGTTCAGGTACCTAGAAGAGTTCTTCGCCCAACTACAAACTGCAAGATTCAGTAGGATGGAGTTGAACAGTTGGGGTGGCATCAAACTGCTATAATTCTGTAGTGCAGAAACACTCCACTCATTTCAAAGCAACAGCACCCTTTTCAGAAGGAGGGGTTGCAAAAAACCCATAAGTCGCACAGTATCAGCTTTCGCTAGTTTTCCAGACTTTTTTTGATTAAGTTTGCGAAAATGCGTATAATTGGTCATGGGAACTAACCATTGTGTAAACTGGCATCTACCTTTTCGAATTACTGTGAGCAGAGCTGAATCCTGATTGGTTGGAGTGACCATTGCGCCTTATCCGAATAGACTGAGGGGTTGGAGAGAAGAAATTCACCCTTCTTCTGCTTGCAGCCCGCTTTGGAAAATCTGCTCTGAGCCCTTCCTGTCTGTTTCAAAGGAAGGCTTTGGGGGCTGGGAAGTTGATCGGGACTAGCCCCGCTTCGTTGGTGTGTGCATGTGTGTGTGTGTGCATTCGTGTTTCCGGGGAAACAGTCGATCGCATGTTCGTCCTTTTGTTTGTTTGTCCTTCCCTTCAATTGCCTTTATTCAAGGCTTTGGAGGCAGGGAAGACGATCAGGAATGGGGCTAGCCCCTGCTTGTGTGCTGTGTGTTTGTGTGTGCATGCGTGAAGAGAAGGGAAGGGAAGGGAAGGAGATCGCTCCACCATGCTTTTGCTTGTTCGTGCTTTCTTTCACTCCTTTTTTTGTTCAAACCTGGGAAGGGGAAGACACGGAAGTTGATGGATCGCTCTTTTGATCTTTTGTTTATTTGTGCTTTTCTTCCCTCTCATTATTTATGGTCTCCATGACCCCCTCCTTGCTCCCTCCCCGCCTCCTGCCTGGCTTTAATCATCTGGAAGTGACCCCACACACCTTTGCCTGTGTAAACTAAGGAAAACCAAAACTGGCTCCATCTTCTGAATAAGCTAGAAATCGTTTGATTTATGTGCTCCTGATGCGAAAGAATGGTAATCCGCAATCTTGCGAACTTTTTCCTGTCGTGGAACTGTCCCCTTAGTTTCTGCAGAAATGAAGAATATTATATTGTATTGTACTTAAGAGAAGTGGCATTGCCTTTTTCATACTATCGGTATGGAAGTGTTCTGCTTCTTTCCATGACCTTGGTGTCTATTTCAGTAGCCAGTATCTGTGTTACTGGAAGTTCAGGGAAAGTTCAGTGAGAGGGAATGGGGGAGTCACTCCTACTTTCTCTTCTTATGCCATTCTGGGTATTGTTCTAGTTTAGAGATTTAGGAAATGCTCTTTTCAGATGTAAAAATAATCACCAAAGAAACCAAAAATGGCAGGAACTATTCTCCAGGTGATATTTTGATCTGAACTGTAAAAGAGTGGAAAAGCTTTTAGTGGCCAGTCCAGAGGTTTATTTCCACACGGGGCATCAATGTTGTTATACCACTTTCTGGGTTTTAGGGGGCCAACTATAATTGAATATTGCAAACACAATCACAATTTAAATCCTGATATATTTTTAGCAGCAATACAAGAAATTAAATATTCAATTTATCACACATACACTGTCATTGTATGCATCCGATAAGGTATCAGTGCAGCACCTCATTACAGCACTCGTTTATCTTTGCTCAGGAGTATTGCATCATTTGGATGTAATCTTAAAGCTCTAAATTAAAAAAAAATCGCACAAAACTGATGTAAATGCAATGTGGAAGTTCCACTATAAAGAATCTACCCTTTTGTTCCCTCAATATATAATTGAAAATACCACTATCTTAGGGCTTGTCTGCATGGACAATATATCCCATCTTGCCCCCCCTCTTAGAACCCTGCAATCCTGATGATTCAGGGCTTTTGCCCTGTTCTGCCCCCGGACAGTCCTCATGATCCTCAAGGCAAATACGGGGCTAAGACGGGGTAGGGCCCAATAAACTGTTCTAAAATAATATCTAGGAAAATCCAATCTTGCCAGGAAGAAATGGACCAGGCCCCACATGTCCACAGGAGCCTGTCCCAGCAGGCTGGCCCATCACTGCAGCTGTCAGTCTGCCTTGCTCTTCTGAAGCAGGAAGGAGACCCACAGCATGTGATCAATGCTGGCCACATGCAGGGGGCCTTGGTCACATGTTGTGGGCTAGCTTTCTCACTCCCAAGACACCCAGGGAGATGGTGGTGGAAGCAGCAGCTGCAGCAACAGGCCACTGTGCCCATCTGCATTTCCTCCTGTTTCATGGAAGAAACAGGAGAGGAACAGGCGTGATCCATGGCCAGGATACACTGGCAGGGAGCCACCATATCCCAGCTCATGTAGAAAGTCTATGATTGTTCTTAGACTGTTTTATGAAGTTTTTCAAGAGTATTTTAATGTGCTTTTAAAATGTTTGTATCTTTGTATTGTTTTAATTGGTTTTTCTTTGTTCATCACCCCAGGAGCCCTTGTGGGCTGGGGGGAGGGGAATACAAAAATATTTTAAATAAATATAGGGTTGTTTAAGCTAAGAGATGATGACTGACCCAAGGTCACATGGTGAGCTTCACAGCTGATGGGAATTTTGCTCCAGGAGATTTCTGGTTCACAGAGTTGGAAGGACCTCAAATATCATGTAGTTCAATCCCCTGCTGAACCGGGGGTGGGGGGGAC
Source organism: Gambelia wislizenii (assembly GCA_030847615.1). Lineage (NCBI taxonomy): Eukaryota > Metazoa > Chordata > Lepidosauria > Squamata > Crotaphytidae > Gambelia > Gambelia wislizenii. The sequence goes on along the minus strand of JAUMIR010000005.1, from coordinate 168,971,714 downwards.
AGTGGCTACAGCATTTCTGATAGTTCCCCATCCAGCTCTGCTTTTAAAAAAATCCAACAAACTATCTTCTGAGGCAGTCTGTTCCACCATTGAACAGCTTGTACCACCAGAAAGTTCTCTCCAGTGTTCAAATCTTGTCTGTTCCTCAGAGCTTATGTACATGCTGTGCTTAGCATCCACTGACCCTTACATCCAGTACAATTAATAGCCCATTGTGTTGATTTTCTCCCTCTCTTTTAACTCCTTTGGTACAGACATCTAGAAGAATCCCAACATATTTACATATTTACATACCACATAAATCTTGTCTGAAAGAAATAACTTGTTTTAGTTCATACCAAAAAAGGAAAAGAAAAGACATAGTGGTCAACACATAATAATTATTTCTTACCCACCCCTCCCTATGGATCGAGGTGGGGAACAACAAATTAACACATAAAAATAACATTGGTTAAAAACACATATCAGTTAAAAACATATATCAATTTAAAAGAACAAGTAAAACCAAGACATTTTAAAACAATCAATATTCACACTTTAAAATCACCTGGATAGGCCGGCCAGAAGAGGCTGGTCTTCAATGCTGCCTTGAATTCAGACAGTGTATTCAGCTGCCGTATCACTTCTGGAAGGCCATTCCAGAGTCTAGGGGTGGTTGAAGAAAAAGTCCTCTGGGTGACAGTTGCCAACCTAGTCCTGGCTGACTGGAGCAAATGTCTCTCAGAGGACCTAAGTGTAGGGGGTGGATTGTATGGGAGAAGGCAATCCCATAGGTAACCTGGACCCAAACCATGTAGGTTTTAAAGGTTATAACCAACACTTTATACCTTTCCCAGAAGCTAATTGGCAGTTAGTGGAATAATTTTAATATTGGTGTGATATGATCTCTCCTGAATGTACCAGTGACTAACTTGGCTGCCATGTTTTGAACCAACTGAAGTTGCCAAACTTGGTACAGAGGTAGCCCAATATACTGTCATACTTCCTCATCAATGGCTCCTAGATTTTAAAAGATTTGTTTTTTAAAAAAAGTTCTAAAACATTGGTCTCCTGGGATATTTTCCCCTCTCTTGGAATCTGTGAGTTACGTAGCAGAGGTCGCTGGCTCGTTTCATTTTTAACCATTTTACAAAGGAGATCATGCTGTACTTTGCTCACATAACTAAAGCCTACTCTCCTCTAGGGACTGAGGAGCTCCTTGCAATTTTCATGTGACAGTAAAAAGCCTTGTTCCTGGAAAACAGGAAGCTAGAGCCAGCATATGTTTTGTAATCTTGCTGTGTGGGTGGGGGAAGAGGAAATAAATGGCATATATCATAAAAATGTGAAGATTTTGTGTGTTCTACAGGAAGACAAGTTAAAGTAAGCTGTCTGACTCTGAGTCAATTGAGTCCAAATGAACTCAAACAGATGAAGAGCATGTTACACAGTAAGAAGGGTTGGCTTTTGCACACAGGGATGGCATCATTGTTAAGGTACAATTAATATATATTGGGTCTATGTCTTTAAGGGGATTCAAGTCAAGTTGCCCTAATATGACCCACCAATCTGATATCAGGATCACCACCACCACCACCACCATTCTTCTTCCACCTTGTTCCCAATACTTGGACACAGGTGGCTTGCAAAAACTGGAAAAAAAAATACAGATTAAGATAGTGGCGGTTGGTGGCTCCCATGCCAAAGGGATAGTAAATCCATTCTAGGGGCTTGTCTACCCAGGCTAAATACCCTGTCTTGCCTCCATCTCAGAGCCTGCAGTCCATATGACACAGGGCATTTGCCTTGTTCTGCTCGCAGGCAGTCCTTACGAACCCCGTGGCAGATATGGAGCTTAGATGGGGGGAAGGCAAGGTAGGGTGTGATAAACCATTCTAAAGTAATACCCAGTTTACTCCATTTTCACTGGTGAAAACCAGGTCAGACCCAGCATTATATGCACAAGCCCATCTGACATGCCACCCTCACTGTTGTCGCCATCTCCCTGGCTCTCCTGGATGATAGGCTGGAGTCCTGCAGTATGTGACCAAGGCTGGTCACATGCAGGGGGCCTTCAAGTCACATGTCATGGGCCTTCTTCCTGCCTTCCAAGTTAGCACAGAAAATGGCAGTGGCAGTGGCTGCAAAGACGGGATGGCGTTCCTGTTTGGATTCCAGCCTGTCTTCTTGAAGCAATGGGGAAAGAACAGGCCAGATCTGCAGCCAGAATATACTGGTGGGGAGCCAGCATGTCCTGGCTTGTTTAGATGAGCCCCAGATATTGTGTAGATAAGCCCCAGCTGCCCAAGGTGATGAATCTTAATGCTAAGATAGACTCAATAGCTTGGATAGCTTCTTTAAATTTGTTCAAAATCCCAGGCAGATTCACTGTCCCACTGACATGTATACCACCAGCTGTGCTGGATTAAAATACCTGAAAAGACATCAGTAAAAACATATTAAAGTTATTTTTGAAATACAATTAGACAATCTATAGAATTAAAACCTTGTGGTCAATTCCAACTCTATGATTCTATGAAAACCATCTAAAATCTATTAAAGGGCAAAGGATTAAAAATCAGCCAAACAGCCTACAGTCCATACAGCATGGCCTGCCATTTGCTCCATAACCCCTCTGTTTTTGACAATTCCAGAAAAGCCATCCCTTGGCACACTTGAGTGTTTTCCTTCTGATGCAGCTAATAGGTGTGGGGACCCTGGCATAATCAAGACTATATGAGGAAAGGTCTCCCTCCATCTTCCCACTAGGGTCCCATTAGTAGACTGCGCTTTGTAGGCCTATTTACTTAAAAAAAAAAATCTTTTCACTCAATTGTTCATTCTATGAACAGGGATGTGGAAATTCATCAGTTTCATTTTGGCTGCATTTCTCCGCATCACACCAGTATTGTGTTCTTTTCAATGCAGAGCTTGAAAAACTTAATTTCAACCAGATTTTTTAATAATAATACGAGCCTGTGCAATGGATTTTTCTGGTGGAGCGCAGCGTGCACAGAACTGGCCTCACCCTTTAAACCAGAGATTCATCTGCCGTGGCCTTGCAAGCATGGACGTGGCAGCGAGGTCCTCGGGCCGTAGGTTTGATTAGAGTTTCCTTCTCTTAGATGGTTGACCTTACAGGGTTGGACGAGCACCATCTGCCCGGGTTTGGGATTAGAGTTTTCCTTCTCCTAGGACGGTTGCCATAAGGCTAGAGAGCCCATCCTGCCCTTTGACGCTCTTTGTCAGACCCTTCGGTTTTGACCTGTCTGGCATGGGAGACCCTACCGGTGGCTATTATGCCACCGCCAGCATAGCTCAAAACGTCATTAGGGTACGCAAGCCTCTCTCCCACGACAAGGGGGCGTCAATGGAGAGGAATAATAATAATAATAATAATAATAATAATAATAATAATAATAAATGACACAGTCTGACTGGGCAACCCTACATATAGCCTTAGTTTTACTAACACCACACTCTAAACCAATGTTTCTTAATAAATGGCTGAAGATGTTGAGGACAACCAGTTCCAAAATAATAAGGAAAGTGTGGAGACTGTCACAAAACAGAAGCAAATGAAGGCAAAGTTTGACATTAATTTCTGGCAAGTACTGGTAAATGTTTACATTGATATCTAATCTCTCTTTAATTTTTTAAAAAACCAAATTGCTAGATTCTTTTCCACAGTCGTACATATTGCACAGATATGCATATGTTTCAAGTGGTGCATCAAAGTGAAACTATGACACTTAGATATAAAAACCACCATATTCAAGGCTGATGCTAAAACATGTGGTTGCATTATAGTCTGTGACCAAATGATTTGCTTCCTTTTTCTTTCTTCCTCTCGTGGCTTCTCATCTTGTCCTGGATATCATGTATGTTGAAACATCTGTAGGGAAAAATGCTCTGAATCAACTTTATTGCTAGCCATAGTTATTAGGCCTTAAAGGAGGGGTGAAGAACCATTGGTCCTCCAGATGTTCTGGAATACAGCTCCCATTATCCTTTATAACTGACCATGTTGGTTGTGACTTCTGGCATTTGATGTCTAAAGGTTCCTGAACTATGTTTTAAAGTAAAACAAGTTCTCCTTAGGGACTGTCTGTGAAATTGCAGAAGAAGCCCTAAAATATTGGTGAGAGGAAATGATCAGGCCTTGTTAATTATTACATGAAGAGGAGTTTGGCTTCTTTTTCTTTTTTCTTTCTTTTTTTTTAAGGCTAATGTCATCCATATGGTCATGTGGGCATCTGGTACTGAAAGAGATTGAAGGAGATGTAGTGTAATGAGAACAGCTTGGGAAGGGCTGAATCCTGGTTTATGATAACTGCAGTGCAAATGTCTTGTTTGTGTGAGTCTCTCACATTTCATGTTTGGCTTCCCTTCTACTTTTTTCCCCCACACTTCAGAAAAAAAAAAACAACAACACAAAATTGGCTGGGTAAAAATGGCATCCTCCTCCTTCTCTGTGATGTGTTTTTCCTCCCTCCTACAGTTATTGCTGTGAAGAGGCAGAGTCCAGGAGGGATTATGATGATTCAGAACGAGTGGAGGCTCCTCGGGGTAGACATCAACTATATCGCTTTGAATCAGAGACAGTGTGGTGTTTTCTTGTCTCCCATGGCTTGTAAATTGGCTGTGAGTAGGCCCTTGTGTGTCAGCTTTGCCTACTCACACTCAAAAATGCTGCCAGCATGCTGTGAACATAAAGGGGGGGAAAACAGTCATGCAGCAACTGCCTTAACCAGAGGGCTCAGAGGATTGTCAGTATCAGCTGTGGTGTGGTTCTATACAACACCTCTCCAAACTGAGATGCCTTTAAGGGCAGATGTGTTGTTACTTTCTTTACAATCTTCCAGGGCAGATTAATATCTGTGGATGCTTAAACTATGTCTAGTTTAAGAGGCCCAGTAGCATTTTTAAAAAAGGTATGTGGGGGTGGGGTGGGGGGTTTAGAGAGTGTTATTCTAAAAGAACAAGACATTTTTGTATTTTTATTGCTATTGTTTAGAGGCCCCTCATAAGTTGTGGCCCTAAACTGTAGCAATTAAGTTTTTGTGTAAATCTGGCATTGTGCATCTCCTCGTGGAAGAGGAGGGGAATGGCCAAAGCCATTTTTTTTTAATGTGCAATGCCTTTCCAAAATTCTACACCAAAGGGAAATATAGGAAGGAGCCTTCCTTTGACTCTTTTGAGAGATGAGCTTTATCAAGAAGTTACCTCCCTCAACTGTCACCAGGCAGCAGCCATTCTTTCAGGGCCCAGCAGAATGGAAGCAGGAAAACAGAAATGGGGCATTCCTTCAGGTCTGCAAAGATGCTATCTATACATGGTCTACGCATGGCTTATCCTTTACTTCAACTGTTTTCATTCCAGGTGGCCATTACAAGAACTACTAAGCAACTATGAGAACCAGTGCCCAATATGTGTTGTTTTTCTCTTTTCTTTCTGTGCCTTTTTAAAAAATTGTGTTGTGTTTTCTGGATTGTAAACCACCCACCATCCCATCTCACTCAAGCTGGGAAAGTTAATTTTAAAGTGTAACTTGCTATAGTTGCAAGGGTCAAGGTTCTTTGTTGTTGTTGTTACATTTTTTTGAATGTGTCTCTTTAAGCTAGTTAGTTTTAGTTACTTAAATGCACGTGCACACATACACACACACAGATGAGAATGCAACAAGCAGCTAGTCTGTAGTACAGAATATACTTAAGTAGTGAAGCCACACTTTCCCAGTAACTATTAAAGTAAGTGAAACACATCTGTAGTTGCCCACAAAAGAAGTGTGGGCGACTACACCTTGTTATGTTATACAAGTAATGTAACAAAGCTATGTCTTAGTTATTGCAAAGAAAAATTAATTACATATACATCATTATTTGTAACTAGACATTTTAAAGCTTTGAACTCATTCACCTACCATCTTCTTTCCCTAATTCATTCTTTTGCTGCAGGTAATAAGAATTTGTTCTCAGGAACAGAAAGCGTAGCATTTGTTGTCCCGTGCTTTCATCCTACCAATCTACCACAGCTGTACAGATGTTCTGTCATGGAAAAATGAGAGATCAGGGGAGTCTGTGCTTCTTGTTGCATGGTTTATGTGTCTAACCCTCATTCTTATATAGGAAGACCCATCTTCTCTTCCCTTCTCCCAAATATTCTCAAGAATAATCTTAAGGGACTTTTCACATATGATAGCAAGTTGTACATGGGAATAGCAGAAGAAGCTCACACTCTTTACCTGTAATGTGTGAAAATCATACATTTCTCTCCCTCTCCCTCAGTCTTTCCTTTGTCTGTATCTTTCAGACAGGCAATTTCAGTGATGAAGCTCATAGGAGATTATCGGACGGGGACAAAAATAGCATCCCTGTCTTGCTATCTTCTCTACCCCCCAACCTTGTCCCAGCACAGAAACAAAAAGTTTTCATACCTACCTTTGCTTGCCTCCCCATTGGCAGCCACAGAATGAATACAGCTCACGCAGAGCTGTATTCACTTCCTTATTTGAAATTCCAGGCCGTTCTCACACAAGAACGAGTGCGCAGGAATTTTTTTTTTAAATAGCATTCTCAGAGACGAAAAGTTTATAAATAGTTTACCTTGTACACTATTATGCAAACAATATTTTTTTTAAAAAAAAATGCTTAACACAAGTCCATGACATTGTGAGTACCAACTAATTTGTTTGAAAATTAAGGCAGAAGTCTCAACTAAAGGGGATCTTCCCATGTGGCATGGTAATTTGAAGGAACTATTCCATCTCAACTACTTAGTGATAAGGAACATTTAATTTAGCCTACTTGCATCTAGCAGGAAAGTGAATGCAGAGCAGAGTGGAGGGTAAGCTCTGGTGCTTCAATGAGTGGGAAGGAAGTAGGAAGCTTTTTAAATAAATACATAGGTCCCCACCCACACAGTATTTGAGCCTTACTGCATTTCATCTTTCCTGCTGTCTTTCCACATGGCAGAGATTATCAGATGTGGGGGAATGTGCAAATAAACTGTGTTCCCAGCCACGTCAGAAGATTGCTGAAAGAACAGAAAGAGAGACCTTACCAGATGCCACATCCTTCTGCTTTTCTGGGAGCATAGTGCTGCCACAGACAAGACTTCCCTTTTCCATTGATGGGGAGAAGCCTCAAAGTAAAAGGGACACCTTACTGATGCCCACACTATGCCCCTGGTACACTGGGGGTGTCGTCGTGTGGTAAGGTTGCCCCTTCCTGTTCCCTTCCTGTTCTCTAGCAATCTTCTGACGTGGTTTTTGCCATGTCTGATAATTTCCAGCACTGTTGTTTTTTCATTCCGGTCCTGTAAAGGACTGAGATAAAACTGTGCCTTTTTGTTAACCAGAAAAACACACTTGCAAAAAGGTACAGTTTTAGCTCAGTCCACCACAGGACCAGAATGAAAGGATCCTGGAAGGATGTTGACATCATGCAGGAAGGCAGCAGGAAAGACGGAACATTCCTACAGCTTTGCTGCTTCTCCTTGGAGTACAGTAAGGCTCTTTGCAAGTTGCAGCAACAAATCAGTTAAGCCTTGTGGAGATTTTACACATAGTGGAGATTTTACACATAGATGTTTCCTTTTGTCTGGAGCCCACAAAACTGAAGAATTTGCATCCTTGTCTCCCACCTGGAGATGACCTATGAAAACGGAAGACTCAGAGCCAGGCCACGTTGACTATGGACCATCAGTACCTTGTGCTGGCTCATTCTCTAATAGAACTCTTTTGCTGGAGAAATTTGCCCCCACTGTCCCACATCCAAGAGTGTTTTGTTCTCTGTTTTTGGAACCTGGCTCACCAAACCACCATCTCAAAAACTAAGGTAAAAATCGTCAGGAGGAAGATTAAGCACCTTCTCTCACCTGCTGATTTCCCCATACAAATGCCCCACTCCAGCCTTACATTGGCAAACAAGAATTATGAGGCCTAGTATTTATTTCTTGTAGTTCTGATCCTAATTGAAATGATCATATCTAAGAATTCTTACATATTTTTTCTTGCTCAGCCTTTGAAGATATCTCAAAAAGGCCTTAAGTATTAGGCTTTGTTCCAGATGAATAAGGATTTAGCATAAGGAATCTCACCTGCTTCACATTACACTCTAGTCTGCTATCTCAAGTGACACTATCAACCTGTGCCATGATAGTTCTTAAGAGTTTGAGACTAACTTATTATTTACAATGAATTACTTCATAATCGGCTATTTTTACAATAACAAGGTGGAAGTTTATCACCCTTTAATGGCCAGGACTACAATTCACTGCTTTTCAGTGTAACATAATTGTTTTCTCACTGCTACTTTTTTACTGGTTGTGTTCTGACTCAATTGAGCAATGGGAGGGAGAAGGAAGAGTTGAAGGTGTTGCACAGCTATCAAGAAGCAGAGGAGCCATCAGCAAGGGAGAAAGGGAAGGAAGAGGTAAAAACATGGAAAAGAGCTGCTCTAGAGTATCCACTTGGTTGGATTTTTTTAAAAAAAAATACTTGAAAAGTTAGCTGGCTTTTTCTGCCTACCTCCATTCTACTCAAATGAAAGCGACTTCTCTTGCTCTGAGAAAGACAGAGGGGGTGTCATTGAAAATGCATAAGAGAAGAGCTGACTGCTCCAAAGAGTTGCACAGGTCATGCACTTTTACCAGCTGGATTGATGTGAGCTGTGAGTAATTTTAGAGGAAAGGGGATCTTTCTCTGGATACCACAGAGATGGAGGGAACTTGGAATGTCCTGTATTTTTAATAGCACAACAGTAACATAATGGTAATGCATTAATCATGAGTGATTTGGTGATGTACTTTCTGGACAGTAGTAACAGTAGCAATCATACCTGTTGGGTGATCAGAGTAATAGGTAATATAGCCAGTTCCTTTTAAAACGTAACATTTCATGCACCAACAAGTCTTCCCTTGGGGAGCAATTGCTTACTTTCCCATCCTATGTCAGTGATATCCTGACATAGTGTAAGGGTAGATAGAGCACTTTCTCTGCACTTCTTTGTTCAATACAGGTCCACCCCACATATCCACAGAACTAATATCTGCAGTTTCAGTTATCAGCAGTTGAAGAAATGGGGACGCATACCACAGTCACGATGAGAAATGCCTAGAGGGTTGCCTTCAACACAGGTCCTTCAACACAGTTCTATGATATGTTTGTACCAGAAGTCTTTTATTTTAATAGGGTTCACTGTTATCCATGGTTTCCGGTATCCATGGTAAGTCCCAGAAGCAAACCTCAGTGGATACAGGGAGTGACCTGTATACTCAATTGACTTTTCTGATAATCCTCTGGATCATTGTTTGGACCTGTTTGGCTTGATCCCTGACTTGGAAGGTGTCCAAGACCACATAGGCATAATCAAATTGATATATACAAGGAGAAATTAAATGTATTGGCCATTAAAACAGCTATATAGGTCCCAGATGTTACTCTTTTGTGGGCAGGACTTGAGGCTGTTGTTGTGGACTGTGGAGTACAATCTTTCCCCAAAAAACTTTGCTTTCACAAATGAGTTATTTTGATCTCATCCTGTTCATTCATATTTTGATCATTGCAATGGGAACTCCTCTTTCCTTCATAGTGTTGTAGACATTTCCAAGCAATATGCTGTATACCAGAAAGGTCCAAGCAAGGGACTTTTCATGAAGACTTTCCCCTGCTTTCCTAAAAGCTGCTTACTCTGAGTTTAAACAGGTGAAGCCCACTTCTCCTTAGTAGCATGGTTTATAATGTTTGGAATGCTCATTGATCACCTTTGCACAAAGCTGAGCAGATATGTATGCCTCTGTGCTTTAGTTTTGCCTCAGTTTCCCTGTAATAAATCATGGTACCACTTTCTAATTCCATGCATCCTTTGTTTCCATTACACAGCCAGCTTCCTTTTCTTCACTTCCTCTGTTATTTCACTAACAGCCAACATTTAGGAAAGGCCATTCTGTAGTTGGGATAGTGGGGAGGGTTTGAATGGTTGATTTCTATAGCCCTTTTTCAGTTGTTTCACATCAACTCTGTCCCTTGTCCCCATATAGACTTGCGACCTCATTTCCCCTCTGCAGCTGCTGATACCATTGAAGCACAAACACAACAGATTAGTTGTGATATGGGCAGCCAGATGCAAATTCTTTCACTTGTGAAGTTGAGCCGTGCATATGCTCCTCTGCTATTTCAGGCTGCCTCTGAATCAGCACTGGTATATCAAGCCATTGTGATCCCCCTACACAAGTTTCCTACTATGTTACTACTTAAGCTGGCTAGCTTAAGACAAGGAACAACCTTCCCATTTTCATAGAAAGAATACTGTTTTTTTCACTGCGATGGGCTCAGTGGAAGCAGGTGGCAGGACAAGACATTTTGCTGCTTTAGAGAAAGCCATTGCTACCCAATTTGCATGGGTGTCCATGAAGATGCTCTAATACACTAATAATAAGATGGGGAATGCACTTGACTTGGCAATGCAATAGGTGGGTAATGGCAAGACCTTTTAGACCTATGTATATTGGTTCTAAGGAGGAAACTCTGAGCTAAGAGGTACAATTAAATGATCTTTATTGCAAAATAAAAGCACAGCACTCACACAAACACTCAGGCTTCAAGCACTCACACAAGGATAACAACAGTAGTAGGAAGTATTTGGATAGAGGAATAGAGTGAGGGAATTGTGGGTGATATACCTGTCCTGTAGAGCAGAGATTTCTGCAGCAATGGGGTATCAGAGTTATGTTCTGGGGGGTCTAGCAGCAAACTGACAGCATGGATGTAGGAGGAGAAGCTGTAGCCAATTTGGTGGTGCTTTGGAGTGGTATTTCTATAAAATAGTTCCTCTGCAAGTATAGGAGTTGTGAGTAAAATACAATGGTTCTCAGAGGTTCCCAGGCTAAAACAATGGGTACTCTGGAAGACTTAACAATTATTAATGATCAATACTTTTGGAATTGAATAGAAAGCAGGCAAGGTCTTTTGTTGGAAGGGAGCAGGAAAGGAAAATCCCATTTTACAAGCAACAAGGTTTCCTGCAAGCACTGAGTGGATTAGTGATTGATTCACCTCCAGGTGTTGAGTATTATTTGAGAGTGTTTCTTTGTGAAAATTTCGACAGGCCCTTCCCTTGGTCTTGCATGAATCCCACCTTGTTGTTAGTGGGTCTCTGGTTTGCCGGTAACCATGTGGTTGGCCACCTTATCCAAATTATTAAATATAGCCAATTATTTGATATTCTGAGATGGGGGCTATCAGGGTATATAACACCATATATGGCACCTGCCTTTCATGCAGGTCAAAGGTGCATAGTACCGAAAGCAGCCAATTCATTTTGCCATACAAAGTAGAAAACCCTGCAAAATCCCATCCCTGACACTATGAAGGCAATAAATAACAAATTAAATAGCAATCTGCTGCCCTTAAAAATATGCTGCCTGAAGGAGCTGCTTCAATTTTTTGAATGCTAGAGCTGATAGTGGCATAGCCTTCTGGAACAGATTGGACTATACATGGAGGACTGTAGATTCAGATTCCCTTCTGCATAACCTGATTCCCTCACATATCCTACACCTCAAAGGGAAGGGTAAGCAAGATCATTTCTCCATGACAAGCTGTCTACAGCCAGTGAATTGGCAGCATGAGAGAACACAATCTTTCAGTCCTACATCTCTGTTTTGATATGGTACAGTCCCAGGAGAGCTGTACCACATGCTTAGTTCTGGAGGGTAAATTGGTAGTTAATTTCCATGGCTAGTAAGAGTGAGAATTGAAGCTCCCCCCCCCTTATAGAATGTATTTCCTGAATGACAATTTTGAACTAGTTTAGTACTGCAAATAGAAAGTAATCACCAATAACTGAATCCTTTTAAAGCAGTTTATGATGAGAAGAAAAGGAGAAGAAGGGTTTGCTATCACTCATTCTTAAATTAAATGCTTACAGGAATGCAGATATCCTGCAATTACCATCTTTACCCTTCACAAAAGGGTTTTGTCAGAGATATACTTAAGTAATCAGATTTGTGAATTAAGTTTTTGTTTACTTTCCAATAACCAATCACAGAACAAAGGATACTAAATTCAAGATATACAGTTGAGCATAGTAACATCCTGTAACAAACAGATGTCTTTTACCACTTGAGGGAGATCTCTTACAAATATGTGTTCCAGTGGTTCTTAATCTATGGGTCTCCTGATGTTGGACTACAGTTCCCAGAATCCCTCACTATTGGCTTTACTGCCTGGAGTTTCTGGGAACTGTAGTCCAACAACATCTGGGGACCCACAGGTTGAGAACCACTGTAAATTATCTAGTTTGACTTATCTTAAGCAACTGCATTCATGTATTCAATCACAATGGAAAGCTTGAAATTACTTTTGTAATTACCTGCTCAGGTGTCGTCCCCCCCAAAGATTTATAATTGGGTGATGATGTGTATTTTCTTTCTAGATTTTTGTTTAATTACAAGCTTTCATTACATTAAAAGAATCTTGAAAATAAAGGGGGGGGGAGATAAAGATGACCTCCGATCTTCTTATCAGCAGTCATAGGCACCTAACATTAAATAATCAAACCTCACTCTGTAACAATGACACAGATTCTCTTTTTTCCATACTCAGTCCTTTCTGATCATCCAAACCAACAGTAACTGAATCATTTTCTTATCTTTTCTTTGCAATTTTTTCTTCCCATTTTTATGTTGAAGATATGTATAAATATGTTCTGCAAAAATACTGGCATTTATGGCATAATGCAAGTGGGCTTCCATACTATATTCCATAGACATCTCATTGTCCTGTATGTGATGGTCAGACATGGAAGACAGGACACCCACACCCCGCACAAGCATGGTGGGGCTTCCTGTCTCCCACATTTAGGTAGACACCATCCGTATCTGAGACAGAGACATAAGGGTGTGGTTTAATTTTATTTATTTTTTTTTTCATTGACACATTCTACCTCTAAAGCTGATCAGGATAAATAATATAATATAATATATATACCACTGTTCTAGCACCAAAAATTAATATTGATGTATGTTGGACACAGCCATCCTAGGATGGTATGATAATTGCTTGTGCCTTCCCATAGTTTGGAAAATAATCCATTAGGGCAAATTTTATCCAATAAAGATTACGAATGCATGCCCTGTCCTATGACTAAGGACTTTTTCAAATGGGGCCAAATGCCCTGTTCCTGCCCCGCAAGCCCCAAATCCCCTTCCTGCCACAGAATAAAGGGAAAATGTTGAAGCACTTACCTTTATTTTGCGGCAGGAATATCCTCCCTCTCCCCAAGTTGGCCGGCCATAAATGCAGCCATCATAAGGTTGCATTTATGACTGGGAACTGAAATCCCACTTGTTCTCGCGAGAGAACAGGCAGGAGGGAAATTTAAAAATAACCCCCCCAAAAAACACCAAAACAGTACACCAAGCACAAAAACACATACAAAAACATAAAAGTAATCCAGGGAGGGGAAAAAAAGGTCCCATTTACCTGGGTTTCCCATTCCTGCCTGGAAGTGTCCTGAACAGACCTCCCCCCCCCATGGCTGTCATTGCAGGAGAGTAACGGGAAACCTTTCAGACCACCCGTGATTCCATTACTACAACAGAACGGGTGGCCCAAAAATGATATTTCCCCATGATGAAAATATCACAGGGAAATCCAGAATGAGGATGGGAGCGATACAGAAAAGGGTCGACGTCTTCTGAAAAGAAGACTTTTTCCTGATTCTGTTCTGTGTCTCCCACAGATTAAATTTCCCATCTGAAAATTTCCTAAACTTCCAGAGGTGATGGAGTGGTCTATCATACTCCCTTGGTTTTATTATATTTCCATCTTCCTTCTGACAGTTTCAGATACAGGCATGGAAGAATGTTAATTTATCCCAGAAATTAGTCAATTTAAATTTTATGTCCAATATAATGTTTATTGATTTTCATAGAACATATATAGTAGTATAGCATTTTATTACTTACTAAGCATATTACTCTCTCTCTCTGGTTTTTCTTCGCAAACGAAGATTCAGGAAGGACTCATCCCATGCTTTCTGCAAGCGCGCTGATGACTAAAAAGGCCAATCCAAGATAAACAAGTCCGGTTGCAGAAAGCACAGCAGAAGGTCTCCTTGGGTGATGTTTCTGGGTTGTGATTCTTTCTGCGTTGTTGTTTCTCTTCAAGACTTGTTCAGTGTGAGTTCTCAAATAAGGCTGCAGCATTGTGGATAGTGCGTCTCCATGCCTCCCGATGTGAGGCCAGGGCGGACCATTGTTGGTGATCAATTAGGCCAAGCCTGAGATGTTGTTTCAGGGAATCCTTGTATTGTTTTTTGGAGTGCACCTCTTATGCTGGCCCGTGGCAAGTTCACCGTACAGTAGTATTTTTGGGAGGCGATGGTCCTCCATCCTAGACAACATATATATAACATTTACACACAGCTACAAACACATTTTAGACATTACAAACATAATACATAATGTGACTTCCCCCTCTCTTAGCTAATATCATTATTTTACCAATACTTTTAGCTTCCTTGGTATTACATACAGTCTTTAAATCATATCCACATAGCATTCATCTTTCCAAATATCTTACATCACAAAATCTCCTAGTATATTTAAGTCTTCCTTTTTACTGATGTAGTCTAGAAAAGGTTTCCAGTCTTTAATAAAAGTATCTATGGGTTTCTTCTTTATTAGTATTGAAAGTTTGTCCATTTCAGCTATTTTAAGTACTTTCCACTGTGCTTTTCCACTTTTGTACATAAAGCACCCTTGCAGCAATCATCATTTTGCTACATAATGTAGCATTTTGTAATTTTATACTTTAAGATAGTCATCCAGGATTCCTAATAAAATTAGTTCTGGTTTCAAATATATTTTCATTTTTAATATCTCTTGTGTCCATGTCTGAAATTCTTTCCAGAAATTCTTTGCTTCCAGGCATATCCACCACACATGGAAAGATTATACTGTCTCTCACTTTCAATATATCTTGTTAGATTGTGTGTAGATCTTAGAAATTTTTGATGGAGTCAGGTATCATCTAAATTCCATTTTGTATGTGTTTTCCTTAGGATTATAATTATATATGTCTTTTAGCCCTTTTGTCCACAATCTCTCCAATTTTTCGAGCTCTATATTATGTCCAATATCTTATGCCAAATTAATCATATTTTTTAAATCACTTCTGTATACATTTCCAACTATAATAACATTTTAGACATTTTAGACAATAAATGTTCCTCATCTGTACAGAGTTTGATCTCAGGAGGACAAGTGAGGACAACTTAAATTTTAAAAAAGCAACTGGTCATCATTATAATTCTAAGACCAGCTGGAAGAGACTTACATTCCACCAGAGTGATGTAGGAGCTCAGTATTTAACTCCTAACGTGAATCACCTTTGCTGTTGTCCTGGTAGCATGCTCTACTATTCCTTCTCTGTACTATCTTATAATTGGCAATATCGGACACTTCAAAGGGGTTAAGTAGACCAGGGTGGTCCAAAATGAGGTCAGAGGGAGGATGCAAGGAACTGGGAAGGTGTCTAAGAAATATTTTAGCAAACACACCTGAGCTAGGATTGAGCAGAAGCCTATTAGTAAACAAGACTATCAAGGAGATATGTGCTAATTCCTTCTTGGGCCCCTCAATGGTGAGTCACACATCTCAAACAATCAAGTGACCTGCACAATCCAAATCCCCAGGAAATATTCCTCAGAACCTTCTCCCATCCTACAATGTGACCTTGTCATAAACCCATCAATTCCTATCTCTCAGCCATTAACAGCAATCAGCTAAGTTTCAGTTTCCTTTGTTTACACAGTGGGAACCCTTATAAGCTTTATTCAAGCCAAAATACCCCCTTCAGGATATGAAGCAGGGTATAAATATATGACCCAAACAATACCATAGTATACTACTGTGGTTGAGACTGGCCACTCTCTTTCTCAGTGCACCCCCACATTAGAAATTCCAGTGTCACCCTCACACTTCAGTCTGAGTACTTTGCTTCAACCTGAGTACTTTCAAGACTGGTAACTATCACCCTATTTCCTGAATCTGTTCCTCTATCCAACATTTCTGCCTTAACTCTTTGATAGCCTTGTGTGGTTCTTGAGAATGTGTGTTGCATGTGTGAATGCTTTTGTGCTATTTCCAATAAAAACATTTTAGTTCACTTTAACCTGGAGTTTTCTGCAGTTAATACTGGTATACATAGGTGAAACAATCCTGAAGTTACCCACATCTTGCAGCCTTCCATTTGAGCTAATACCAATAATTCCCCAAATATTTATATAATCTTTGGCATCACATGTGGGGTTCTAAAGCACCGCCACCCCTTTGGGTAACAGTCCACCCATTGCTTTTATGATCTGGTAAAATAGTGGTTTCCATTGGCATAAGTAATCCTTACTTAAATAAAAGCCATCACCAGGATACCAGCCAGAATATGAAAAGAAGTCATAGACTGAGATGTTAAGAGTTCAGGACTTATAACACTTAAAATAGCCTAACCTGTCACTGGATAATCTTGTTCTGGATGCAAATAAATTTTCAAAATATAACAGTCCAGTAGCATTTTTAACAGTACAGTCTAGAATGGGATGTCTTGAAGTCATCCATACTCAGCTGAATGGCTGTTTCAACCCACTTCCATATACAAACTGTGGGTCTGTTTTGTTTGAGCATAGGTGCCGTTAGGTACTAGAGGCATGCATTTAACACAATTTTACTGAGGTGTTAAATGAAGCTCAACTTGCAAGGAGGGGCCAATACAAATAAGTTTATTTTTCATCCTGCTGTAAGTGCTTTATGAAAATTTAAACAGGCAATGTCAGAGGGTTGTAATTTTTTACTTTCTTTGTTTACAGCTCCCAAGATGATTTTGTTTAAAAGATGTGTACATGTGTAGACATAGAAAATCACTGCCAGCACCTCATAATCTCATCGAGCTGTAAAACAAAGATTTAAAATTCATGGAAGCCCACTGACTAGACCTTGTTTCACTTTATAACAGGTGTGTATAGACTAAAACAACAAACAATAATCATTTCCACATTAAATACAACCCACGATTTATTGGTAAGAATATCAACAGCTCTAGGGTAAAATCAAAGTGTATGCCACAATGTCCACAAATTCACAAATGATTATCACAAATGGATTCAGTCGTAGGTGACATGGCTTCTTGAATAAAAAGGACCCAAGACTTGGGTCAAGAGTGGTCTTCAAATACTGGCAAAACTGAGTTACTGGAGACTTCTGAAGCACCTCCCAAGGCAATAAATTCCACAAATGAGAACATCCTTGCTCAGATCACAACATCTGGAGCATCACTGATAGCCAGGACAATGAGCAGGTTTCCCTCCAATTATCTAGCAGGACAGGTACTTGGGCCTGACACAATTTATATCTTTATAATTTGTCATCAACACTATAAAAGCTGGCTCAGAATCAAGTAAACAGTCAGTGCAGAACTTGGAAATGAGGTGTAGTATGACTCTAGCCTTGCATGCCATTCAGTAACCAAGTGGCAACATTCTGTATCAAGGGAATTCTCCAAATAGTGTTCAAGAGCAGTCTAATGTAGAATGAATTAGAGCAGTCCAGATGTGAGGTGACTAAGGCTTGGATCACTTTGGCCAAGACATATTGCTCCAGGAAAGGTTGATGCAACAGCTGTGGCCACTTAGGCCTCTGGAGACAAAACTTGATCCTATCACTTGAAATGAAAGGCCATAGTTTAGTGGTAGAACACACACTCTACAATAAGAGATTAGGAATGGCAAGATTATTTAGTTTGGGGGCAAAAAATATATGGTTTTCCCAACATTTGGAAAACCTGGCCAGGAAGAATAAAAGAAATGAGAATTTTGCAGTTTTTACCTGGTAGTCAAACATTTTTTTTATTATTATTTTTATTTTTTTGTGTGAAAAATTGGTATTTCTGCAGTTAGCATGACTTTTGTGGTAGGGAAAATACATGTTTCTGGAAACAATATTTTCTTTCACAAAAATTGTGGGTTTTGCATTAGACTTGATGATTTTCATGCAACCCCTTACCCCATGTGTATTTCTGCACAGAATAATTTCCCAAAAAACTTCAGAATTTGTGGATACTCTGTGTGTGGGGTGGGGGAGCACAGAAATATTTGTTTTAAGCATGGAAAATATTATGTAAATTATTAGGCTTCTCGTGTGAGGGGCTAATAGTCAAAGCTTTATATCCCTAAAAGAGATCCCAAGTTCAATTCCTGTTACCTTCAGGTAGGACTGGGAAAGATTTATGTCTGAAAAATAGGAGAAGAGCTGCCAATCAGTGCACCAATAATGATTTAAACAAAACAATGTTTGTTAATTTGACTATAGTGCTGACTTCTGTATTGTTATGATGGCCAAATCTGTATACATGAGGTCTCCATGTTTGTAGGGTAGCACTACCTGGTGTTATCTTTAGTAGCTGTTCACAGAGACTGTCAGTTAAAAAACAAAAAAATATCATTGCTAGGCTGCTGATATATTTCTGATTTTTTTTACGTCACTCCCTAATCTTACAAGCAAAACACACCAGCATCAGAAAGCATAGAGATTAGTCTAACATGTGGTTGAAGTATAAAAACTCTATTGTTTTTAAATAATATTGCTGCCTTGCACTCAACATTCCTTAAATAACCAGCCAGAGACTAGCATAGAGCCTGTCAGCATGGAAATTCTGTGT
Organism: Gambelia wislizenii; assembly: GCA_030847615.1. Taxonomy (NCBI): domain Eukaryota; kingdom Metazoa; phylum Chordata; class Lepidosauria; order Squamata; family Crotaphytidae; genus Gambelia; species Gambelia wislizenii. The sequence goes on along the minus strand of JAUMIR010000005.1, from coordinate 168,953,020 downwards.
ATTCATTTTTCATTTATAATGACATAATCTCCATATGAAAATATTCCCATTCATTAATTAGTAAATTAATACCATGAGCCATCTATTTCCAAGTCCATTCTTATCCTGAGTGTCAAAAAGGGAGGTTTTTGTTTTTTTTAAAAAAAATAGAGGAAATACAATGTTTTGCCTCATAGCAAATGGGATGGTGAATGTGGCATTGGAGCAAGGACTTTATCAGATCTAACCACCATTAACATTCCTGTCAAAGCTGAAAGCGAACTTGTCCAGGCAAAAGAACCCCCCTATCGGACCTACCTTACGAAGCGTGAAAAGACAGCCCTTGCAGTAACAGAGCACAAACGGAGCTCTGTTTACATCCGGGTTCCAGACCTTGGTGATTCTTGTGAGAAGATGCGAGCATGGTAAACTTGGGGGGAAAAACACACAAAGACACAAAAAGTACACACAAGCATGGAAACACATTTTACAACTTACAAGTAAACCGGGGAGGTTCATAAAAAGATCATCCCCTACCTGGCTTTCACAATCCCACCCGGAAGTGTTCTGTCATTAATGTTCTATTCACATGAACACAATGGTGTGAAGTTTCAAATGCCAGCAATGCCGGCAACAAAGTGCCACAGCAGATCTATTGACGGATTGGCCATCAATAAAAAAGAACAGCTTTTGGACTTGATATGATTATGAAAGGATTACGTTATCTGGTATGCACACCCTTTCACATTCATTAGGAGTTGTTAGGAGGCCATATTTGCCACATCTGATAAAGTCCCAAGTTATTCAAATGAATTAGGACAATAAAAAAGGCTAGAGACACCCATTTAGAACTTCTGAATAAGTAATGAAACTGATTAAAATTTGTTTGGAGCTCATACAGAAATAGGTTTAGAAGGAGTTTAAAAATTAAACTCTGGCTCTGCTCCTATGGAGTAGGAATTGGATAATGTTTATTCATTATTATCAGACATCTCCTTACTCTTAATTCAACATTGTAAACATGTTCTCAATTACCATTTCAGTTCAGAAGAGAACAAAGGGATGAAGAAGAAATCTAATCCTCTTTGGGCATTCAGTACCTAAGGGTATCAACTACATGAAAGTGCTTAATAGAATGTGTGGAATTGCTCCATCCCTACACATCAGTATGCGGGATGACCATATCTCAGGCAGGCATATGGTTGGTGGCAGTCTAAAAGGAAATATGCATTTATGTGTGGAGGGCTGGATGCTCCAGGGATGAAAACTCATCCATCCTTATACATGTAGCTCCATCCTTCAAAATGATACTGATGATCTGGACATGAGTGGCCCACACATTTGCTTATATGGGGCAGGGTTAGCTCATACATAATGGAACAAAGGTGGGCAACTTGTGTCCCTCAGCTTAATTTAAAAAGTGATCTGATGAAAGCTCTGGCAGGACCAATCTGTCCTTTTCACAGGCTGGCTGCTGGGTGGATAGATAGAGGGAGTGTAATGTGTTGCAAGGAGGAAGATGGGGGGTTGGCAGAGAAAGAAAGAGAGAGATGGCACAGGGCAGGACATGAAAAAAGAGAAGGGGAGCCATTTGCCATTCTGCTCAACACTGGCTTCAGTTCTACCAATTGTTGACCTGTGTCCCCTTGGCTATCATTTTCAAAAAAAGTGCAGCCCTCAATACAAAACATGTCCACCACCCCATTCATGAGAGTCCCTTCATCTCTTCAGTTCACAGGGGTAACAGACATCTGAATACAATTTTTGTTTCACAGCTTTTTGCTGTAAGTAGGACCATTTCTCCCAGTAAGCCAATTGCTGGTGAGTGACACACCATACTTTGAAGAGTTCCCTTACATGAACTGCCACATTCATTTCCAAGGACATAGTCCCTCCCTCCCTCCCTTCCTCTAGGAAACTTCTTTTGAAATGAGAGTTCCCCATACATGCAGGATCTCCAGGAACACAACAGCCTGGTCATGGAACTCTGGATCATAACATTATCTAATAGCAAGAGGATCTTGTAGCACCTTTGAGACTAACTGAGAGATAGAAGTTGTAGCATAAGCTTTCCTCGGATGCATAGAGATTTGTGCATGCATGCATGCATCAGAGGAAGTAGACAAAGTCTACGAAAGCTTATGCTACAACTTCTTTCTCTCAGTTAATCTCAAAGGTGCTAGAAGATCCCCGTGCTTACTGATATTCCAGGCTAACATGGCTATGTCTTTGAATGTTATCTAATGTTATCTAGGTGACTACTCCCCAAAATAAAACTTTAAGCATCTTACAAGCTTGATCCACAGCCAACTTTAATCAGCATTATCAGACATACCCTTAACACTCAGTTCAACACTGTAAACATGTTTGAAATTACTGGGGTTAGTTTAAGCATTTTCTCATCATTGGTAAACTGGCATCTGTCTTTGAGAATTTTCCATTTGGATGCAGCTGAGGAAAGCAATTTAAAAACAGACATATGGGCATGCCTCAATTCAATACTTTATAAAACTAAGGCTTTAAATCAATTTGCACTTTCACCTGGATTTGAATTTGCTCTCCAAAGGTATTACCATCTATGAAATTTCCAACCTGCAGAAATGGGATGGCTTTGACAAGGTCTTCATTATTTTTTACTAGAGAACTCGACATTTAAACTTCACCATGTAAAAGGTGAAACAGTAGAGGTTACCCAGTCTCTCTGGCTTTTCTTTGCAAATGAAGATTCAGGAAGGACTCATCCCATGCAGGGCCGGTTTAACCTGTCTGCCAAATCAGCATTGGCAGGGGTCCCTGAGGTCAAGAGGGGCCCCCGAGGTCAAGAGAGGGCCCCGTGTTGGCCTCCTTAATCTGACGAAGGAGACAGCCAGGAGGAGCCCCCTCTTACCCTCCTCCTCCAAAAACCTCCTGCTGGCTTTTTTGAAAAAACAAACAAAACAGCCACTCCAAAACTAAAGAGAAAGAGAAAGAGAAATAAACAGCAGCCCTCCATGCAGAAGCTGGAGGGAGAGGCACGTCGGAGAGGGTGAGTGTGTGTGTGAGAGAGAGACAGGGAATTTGAGGGTTGTCTCCCTCAGAAAGGCTTCTTTCTTCCTTTCCTTTCCTTTCCTTTCCTTTCCTTTCCTTTCCTTCCTTGCACATAGATCCACTCCAGCCCATCTTTCCAGCTGCTTTTAACATGTCTTGGGTCCTCTCCCCTCCCTTTCCCCATTGGTCTTCTTCAGCTTCCTCCTCTTGCAAAAGAAATTTGTCTGTGTTTTCCCGTGTGCCTTCAAGTCATTTCTGACTAAGGCAAACCTACCATGGGGTTTTCTAGGGAAGGTTTGTTCAAAGGGGGTCTGCCTTTGACTTCCTTTGAGGCTGAGAGAGTGTGACTTGCCCAAGGTCAACCAGTGGGTATTCATGGCTGAGTAAGGATTCAAACCCTGGTCTCCACAGTCATAGGGCAATGCTGAAACTTCTACAACACTCTAGCTCTTTTAACAGAAGAATATAAAGAATATAAAGAAAAATTTGGAGTAATATTACTGGGAACAATGGTTTTATTGTTGTCACTAAAACACCAGTATCACATTAGTGTTATGTGAAAGGCATTGGCCTAGAGCAGTGGTTCTTAACCTTTTCTTTACCAGGGACCCCCTTTAAATATCTTTTGTTGCCCCAAGACTTAACTCAAGATTTAAAACCCTAATAATAATAGCTAATAATAATAGCTAACAACAACAATACAATTACACCATCCATTAAACTTTCCCTCAGAGACACTCTTGCTTCTTCCTGCAAGTTTGTGGCTGGAGTGGATTGAATGGCAATGTGCAGGCCAAGCCAGCCAGCCTTTGCCTTCGTTCCTGTCACATGGCTGTTCCACTACAGGGAGGAGGTGGGCTAAGCAGCCTTCAAGCCTCTGTGGACCCCCTGTGAGGACATTGCAGACCCCATGTTAAGAACCACTGGGCTAGAGAATGCTGGAAAAGGAACAATGCAACCAGACCTTGAGAAGGGTGCTGGCAGGAGGATTCTGGGAGGTGTAATCCAAGAGTAACTTTCCCAGGCTCTAAATGCAGCCTAGAATCATAGAATCATAGGGCTGGAAGGGACCCCAAGAGCCACCCCATCCAATCGGCTTCTGCCCTGCAGGAACACACAATCCAAGCATTCTTGACAGATGGCCATCCAACCTATGTTTTAAAAAACTCAAAGAAGGAGACTCCACCACACTCCAAGGTGGCAGTGTGTTCCACTTCCAAACAGCTCTAACTGTCAGGAAGTTCTTCCTAATGTTTAGGTGGATTCTCTTTTCCTGTAGTCTGAGTTGATTGCCCCATGTCCTTGTCTCTGGAGCAGCAGAAAACAAGCTTGCTCCATCCTCAGTATGACATCCCTTCAAATACCTAAACATGGCTATCATGTCCCCTCTCAACCTTCTCTTTTCCAGGCTAAGCACACCCAGCTCCCTAAGCCATTCCCCATAGGGCGTAATGGCTTCCAGACCTCGCACCATCCTTCTCAGTATCTTTCTTGAATTGTTGTGCCCAGAATTGGAAACGGTATTCCAGGTGAGGTCTGACCAAAGCAGAATGGAGTGATACTATTACTTCCCTTGATCTAGACACTACTCCTATTAATACAGCCTAGAATCACATTGGCATTTTTTGCTGCTGCATCACACTACTAACTCATGTTTAGCTTGTAGTCTACTCTTTATTTTCTTTGAGGAAATCTCATTAAATTGCTAATAAACAAAAAAATATTATGTTAGTGCCTATAATATAGTTTTTAAACTAAATTATTGGTGGCAAATTATGTAATATAGTAGGCCCCTCTTATCCACTGGGGATTGGTTCGGGGGGGGGCGTGGATTCTGAAAACCATGAATAATAGTGAACGCCATTGAAAATAATGGGACTTCTGGTTTAAAATACCATAGAGTTGCCTTGGAGGGCCTAGAAAATGGCTAGGGAAGACACATTTTCTAGAAAGACTCTATGGTAGGTGTGCTATTTTGTGTCCCATGGATAAGAATCCATGGGTATGGGGCTCCTACTGTAATCTGAACATCCTGTAAAGTGAATAGGTTAGGTTACATTGATCTGAGATAAACATATGAGGGCCCCAAAGTAAAGCATTGCAGGGGGCCCCAAAATTCCTTAAACCGGCCCTGATCCCATGCTTTCTGCAAGCGCGCTGATGACTAAAAAGGCCAATCTGAGATAAACAAGTCCAGTTGCAGAAAGCACAGCAGAAGGTCTCCTTGGGTGATGTTTCTGGGTTGTGATTCTTTCTGTGTTGTCGTTTCTCTTCGAGACCTGTTCGGCATGAGTTCTCAAATAAGGCTGCAGCATTGTGGATAGTGCATCTCCATTCCTCCTGATATGAGGCCAGGGCGGACCATTGTTGATGATCAATTTGGCATGAGATGTTGTTTCAGGGAGCCTTGTATCACTTTTTTGGAGTGCCCCTCTTACGCTGACCCGTGGTGAGTTCACCATAGAGTACTACTTTTGAGAGGTGATGGTCCTCCATCCTAGAAATGTGCCCTGCCCAGCACAGCTGTGTTCTCAATACCAGTATACATATATGATATATATAGTACATCTCATCAAAACTTGAAACAAATGTTGTTCTGGAAGTTCTCATGGTGGAGAACTCATTGGATAATGACAATTTTCTATAATTGCTATCTGCTTTTGATTGTGGCTCATTGTATTTTGAATTAGGAAATGTCTGCAAGAGCGGAAAGAAAGGCAGAGGATAACTTACTCTTATTCTGTATAAACCATTAAGAAACACTGATTTATTTTATTTTTTTAAAGGAAATGGTGGGTTAGAGAATATAAAAATCCCACTCAATTGGCAGTTGTTATTTACAAATCCAGGATTCTTCCAAGTAAGACTTTAGATTTATCCAAAACATGGAACACACAGCTCTGTTCCCCGCCCCCAAGTTTCTTCTTTCGTTAAGGCCACAAGCCATTAGTTCTTCCTTTCCTGGACTAGGGAACCTGAGGTGGACTATCTATACATCATCCAGAACAGTTTGACAAATCTGGCCTGGATCAAGGAGTGGAACTTCAGTCCTGTACATCAGTCAGAGCAGAATCTATTGGTTTACAATTTAAAGGTCTAATTTAGTGTTAAGCAGCTTCATACATACACACATACATACACAAATACTTAGGACTTTGGAGATTTTCACACGGGCTATATATCCCGTGGCAGGAACAGAACAGGGTCGGGAAAGGTTTTCCCTTTCGGACGACGTTGACCCCGTTCTGTCCTGCATCCATCCTACTCCCGTGACTGTTCCAGAACAATGTAATCACGATTTTTCATCGTGAATAGACCTCCCGTTCCGTTGCTATAACGCAATCACAGGTGTGCGAACAGGAGTCCTGTTCCTGTTCTGAAATGACAGCCACGGAGGGGAGGTCCGTTCCAAGCACTTCCTGGTACGATCTGGACATCCGGGTAAGTGGCACCCTTTAGTTTACCCTCCCTGTTTTGATTATGTGATTTAAAGAGTGTTTTTGTGCTTGGTGAACTGATTTTATGTTTGGGGGAGTTTTATTTTTTAAATTTATCATCTGGTGTTATCACGTGATAACGTGATAACGTTTCAGACGGCCGGTCGTAAAAGCAGCCTTACGACGGCTGCATTTACGGCCGGCCAGCAAAGGGAGGGGGAGCCCGTTCCTGCTGCGGAATTAAGGTGAGTGTATGAAAGATTTATGTTATTCCATGGCAGGAACGGGAGAGGAGGTAGCGGGGCAGTAACGGGGCATTTTGGCCCCGTGTGAAAATCTCCTTTATCAGATGAGTGTCTAAAAACACTGTAATTCTGCTATTGAGTAAAACAGAAACATAGGGGCATGATTACAATAATTATTGCATGTTGCTGCAATCACATGATACTGCCGCCAAGGAATTATCACACAACTACCATTAGCAGTTTTAAAAAGGGATTTCAGCTTGCGCTGTAGTAACATGTCTCTTTGCGTTGCCTTCTAATGACAGAGTATTAACACTTCATGCTGGTCCACACATGCACCTTTAAGAAAAATTTTCTCTTCCCTCCATGATTTTGCACGGGTGAGACTTTGGCTATTCTTGGATGAAGACGCGACTTCAGTTAAAAACACCAAAACCAAATACATAATGAAAGAACTTCACAAATAAACACTTAAACATACAAACATACCAAGCAAAGGTGACAGTTCATTAAAATAGTGTCCTGTTGGTCCTCTTCATGTTCTACCCTGGAAGTTTAATTATGTGTTCTCATTGGGAAAGGGAGGGGGAGAAGAGAACCACCTATTCACATTGTAATCACACAATTACAGTGGACATGGTTTCGCGTGCTCATCAATACTGTGAAAAGAACAATATTGATGGCCATTGATGGGTTTTGCCTGTCAATGAAAATTACACACAATTAATGGGTAGAGGACATATGGACCATGAGAATGTCATTGTGCAATAACAGGAAACTATTTGTGCTACTGTCCCATCATAATCATGCAATTTCAGCTTCATGTGATAGTCCTTAGTCCTTACAAGGCTAGTCTGATAAAAAGTGAAGTGGGGTAGTTCTCACATGATAACTGTTCACATAATCCTGCTTTGAGAGTATTTTTGTATGGGGTGAACTTCAGTTTGAGGTTGTGTGTATTGTAGTATATGTTTGTACTACACTTAGCAGCACATTTAGAAAAAGAGCAGGGGGGGCTTTTTCTTTTTCTGTAAGAGATTCTAACACACCTCTACTGGTGTTGCTGCTATTCAAAGCCTTGATGCTTTGTTCCTTAACCTTTGTTCTTATTTATTTCACCCTGTATAGCATGCTTTGTGACTTTTGCCCTGGGAGGTGAATATTTGTCAGTTTTATTTTTGTTGTGTTTCTCAGAACCCTAACAGCATTCTCATTCCATCCATTCTTGATCAGGTTACAAGACTATTTTTTCTCTCTTCCCAAACAGAAATCTGCACCAATTTTGGCAAGAATTTCCCCTAAAGTATGCATTTGTGTACTCAAATGTTCTCATTTAATTCATTTCCCCCACAACTGCAGCATGTTTGTCCATATATGTTTTCACTTATTGGATCTTTCAAATGTTTGTATGGTTCTCACCATATTTTCGTTCACCAAAATGCATTTCAAGTCTCAGAAATGTATGGATTTTACTATGAACTTTATCCCACTGTCAATTGTGTGTCGGGGGTGGCGGTTAAAATGAATATTTTCACAAGGAAAATGTGAATCCACACAATTTCTTTTCAATTTATTGTCTTTCCTCTTTACAGTACCCACTTGCCAACATAATAACAAGGTTGCTCATTTGATTAGTATGTTATGTTTATGTTTCATTGTTATATACACTTACTTTCCTGTTGATTTGAAAATAAATTAATTAAAGATGGGAGGAAGAAAGGGGAAAAGTCCAGGACATAAATTATGAAAACAGTTGCATAATTGACTAGAGCTGAGGCTGATGGAACCTGTTGTGTAGTGGCAAATTTTGAAGTGTGGACCTTCATACTTACATTGTGATACTCCTGAGAAAAGTTGGAAAATACAGGAATACAGATGGTTGTGTTGATTGATCTATCATTATCTGTTTTTTGTTTTGTTTTGTTGTTTTTTGGAAAGCTTGGCTATTCAAGACAAGCCATGCTAAAATATTTTGAATTGCAACTAGGACAGCTCATAACAATACTTTGCTGCTAGAAAAATTAATTTTCCCTTCAGGTACTGTGAGGACTGTCATTAAAATCAGAGGGAACAGAACTCCAAGCAGATGGCACATGATAATGATAATAATAAAAAAATCTGGGGCTTAAGTTCTGTGAACCTTGATTCTACAATATTAATCACTGGAACTATTCATCCATTTTGTGTTCTTTCATTTTCCATCTTGTGAAAAATTATCTCCCAGTTGTGGCTTTTGTTCTGTCTCTCCTGAAATATTCATATATGATTATTTAGAATAATCATGTACAAGCCCTGGAACTTAGCAGAATTATATGTGAATTGGTTTACCACATTACATGTGTCAACAGGTATTATGGTGCCATTTCTTATACAGATCCATATTGTCTGCGTAACACCATGTGGTATTATAATGGGGCATTTTTGCCCCTCACAGATGTGGTTTTGTCTTAAAGAATTTATAGAAATGTAGTCCTCCCAAGGACAGGGGTGGGAATCTTATGGCTGTCCAAATGTTGATGGGCTGTAATTCCCTACCAGCACAGCCAATGAGGATAAATTCTGGGAAATGCAGTCCAACAGCATCTGGGGGTACCCCATAACACAAGATGTGTAAATGTCATTTTGTACATTATATTCTATTTAATCTTGCTTTACTTAGTTGTTCTTTTTCATGACTTCTTGCTCTGACTATTTGGGTCAAACACTTTTGATTCTGCACAAGCTCTTATTTGGTTGTGGGATTTCTTTTTGTTGTTATGTGCTGTGATGTTGGCTCCAATTTTTATGGTGACTTATGGATGAGGAGAGCCAGTGTGATGTAGGGGTTTGAGTGTTAGACGAGGACACTGAGAGACAGAGGTTCGAAACCCTGCTCAGCCACGGAAACCCGCTGGGAGACCTTGGACAAGCCACATTCTCAGCCTCAGAGCAAGTCAAGGGAAAAACTCCTCTGAAGAAATCTTGCCAAGAAAACACTGGGATAGGGTTGCTAAAGTTTGGAAATGACTTGAAGGCACACAACAACAAATGAATGAGCGGCCTCCAAGAACCCTGGTTGTTAACAGCCTTGAACAGTTGTTGAAAACTTAGTGCTCTGGCTTTCTTGGTAGAGTCAATCTACTTGCCATGTAGTCTTCCCCTTTTTCCTACTGCCTTCAACTTTACTGAGAATTATTGTATTTTCCAGTAAATCATGTCTTTTCATGATTATGTCCAAAGTATGAGAGACTCAGTAGTTATTTGGCTTCTCATGAGAGTTCAGGCTTGATCTACCCTCTGACTCATTTGCCTTTTTGGTGATTTGTCGCATCTGTGAAACTCTCCTCCAGCACCATTATCAGTTATGTTTAATATATATGACTTTTGATGCTTTAGGCAGGGAGCTGTCACTTGCCAGAAGTCTGTATGTATGTTGGAAGAGTAGGGCAAAAGCCTGGATCCCTGTCCATCTTGGAGAGTTCAAACCTCATTTTAAAGTACAAACTAGAATTTTCCTCCCCCCCGCCCCGCCGCTGCTGACAAGGAAATAGTTTCATTGAGAACAATCAATGCCTAACTGCTTCGTTTCTCTCCATTAAATAGAGATTACCCCAAACTGGGTCAGACTGCTATACTCACCATTGTGCAGTTTCCAGAGATATGGGGGACTCCTAAATAGAACAGAGGTCTATTTTTGATCAGCATTGTTTCAGGTGTACAGCTCCATTGTTCATCTCTCTCAGGCCATCTAAGAGTTGTTACCAATGCCCAGAGGGTGAAAGGCAGAGGACATGTTTGCATCTGACCTTTGCACACATCACACTGAGCATACGGGCCTTTCAAACCCTCCAATAGAATAACATTCCCTGCCCAGAGGTCTCTCCTTCATTCCAGGGGATAGCCTCCAAGTTAGAAAACTGGGACAGTCTCTCTCTTTCTCTCTCTTTTCACCTTCCCTCCAGAAGATCTGCCTAAGAAGATTTGGAATCTTCTTCACATCACGAGGGTGAGAAAATCCGTATGTGTCTTAGTCTTTAGGCCCTTAAGCTCAGCTACACCTCACTAGCCCCCTTTACATTGGTCAGGAGTAGAGTTTCAGCATCTGTGCCATCATTTCCCCTAGTGTACATTAAGAAACAGTTTAACTTGTATTGAATATAGTCTCCTGTTGCCTTCTACTGCTATCTTTTTCTGTCTTTTTAATAAAGAAAGAATTGTTTTTTCTGCAAATCAGCTAGTCCTTGACCTGATTTCTTTCACTTGGAGTCACTCTGGTTAACTGCCTGTTTTTAAAACCTTTAGCCTATAAGGTCCTGAAGAGAGTTACTGCCTAGGAGAGCTCCCCACTCCAAAAAACAAAACAAAATAAAACAGACAAACAAACAACAAAAACCCCACACAGTTAAAACCAGTGCACTGCTCTTAACAGTACCACATTTCAAATGCTTTGATAGTTTTTCTAGCAGCTCTCTTCACTCTCCGCTTCATGGAAACTGGAAATCAAAAATAATCCAAAATCCAGAATTGTCCACATGAGTGGCTGAGATAGTGACACCTTTGCTTTCTGATGGTTCGATGAAAACAAACATTGTTTAATGGACAAAATTATTAAAAATATTATGTATAATATTACCTTCATGGTAGGTGTATATGAAAAAAAAATAATTTCATGTTTAGGCTTGGGTACTATTTCCAAGATACCTCATTATGTATATTGAAATATTCCAAAATCCAGGGGGAAAAAAATCTGAAATCCAAAATACTTCTGGTCCCAAGCATTTCAGATAAGTGATGTTCAACCTGTACTAATTTCATTTAGTCACATATTACAACATAAAAATGTCAAAGCAAGTTGAGAAAAAACTGAATGCAATGGAGCAAATCTGAGGTTATTTTTGGATTTAGAATGCCAAATTCCTATAAAACCAGCATGCATATTTTAAAAAGTGTTTATGATCCTCAGTTTGTGGGCTGAGAGCATCATATGATGTCTAGTCAGGTATTTACCCACACCATGCAAAATACTACCAAAGTAGAGACTAGGCAAGAATACACATACAGTCCCAGTCACCCAACAGCCCTGTGTTGATGTCAGCTTTTCTTTTCTTTTTTACTATGTACACCGTCAAGATCTGAAGAGGCCTTGCACATTTAGTCAAATGTGTTTCTAAAGCTCTAGAAAAGGGAAACCTGCCTTATCAGAAGGAAATTTGTATTGGTACCTCAACTTCATTCCAGTTTCTATATGCATTCTAGAGAAGTTCTGGATGTTGAACAGTCCTTTACCCACTTGTCTACATTGAGTTGAATCCACAATCTATCTTCTATGGTCTCAAAATATCTACTTATAAAAGGTGCTTCTTCTTAATGTGGATTGTCACATTTTCTCTGCATTACGGCCCACTCTATTGGTCAAGATCTCTTGATCCTTTATATAATATTTTCAGTGGCTGAAAAGCCTGCCACAGGGAAAAGGGTCAATGAAGTTAAATTCCACTCCCTCTGGATCCAACCACTTATAGGAGAGTAAGCATAGACTTGGTCAGAAAATGTAAATCATTTCACAGTAATATCTTTTTGTGCACAGGCCATACACAGCTTTCTCTCATAAACAAATGTTCAATTTTCATTGATAGATTTGTAAAATGTATCATAAATACCACACACACTGGATCCTCTGTGAGTAAATAGAAGATGGGTCTTTGTACCTGTGACTGTTTCTATAAATAAACAGCTCCATTTTCTCTAAGGGTGATGTCAACATATCCCCTTTCATTGAATTATGCCTTGTAGCCTTACAACTTACCTTTGGAAACATGTTACAAAAGCATTCATTTACAAATGGCTGTATATAGAAAACACTATGAAATAAAATTAAATGCAGGGTAAGATAGAAATGTTGATGACAATATATTCTCATAATAAAGCATTTTGGACATTTTTTTTCCTGGACAGAATTTGGACCAGAAGTGTGAGGATTCCCCAGTGAAAGGATATTACTGGGACCAGGTAAACTTCTCTTATTCCAGTCTAGATATAGGGTTCCTCTAGAGATGACAAATGTTTCAGGAGGTTGCTGAAGTGTGTGGTGTTCGCTGCTGTTATTCTTGGGTTTGTTTATTTATTTATTTGGATATCTGGATAACATTTCTGTTGTCCCGGGCTATTTTCTGACAACTCCCAACACCCAAAATGAGGGTGGTAATGTTTTATTCCCGCCCTCAAGTAGGTTTCTTTTTAATTTTGAGATATATCAAAATAAAATAGTATCTTTCTCCTCCCCTCTTTTTTCTGGGATTTATAGTGTTATAGGAGATTATCAGACACAAGTAATGTGTTGCCAGAATAATGACAGTGGAATGCAAAAGGACACCAATATCACATGACATTGTCCTTTTGCATTCCACTGTCATTATTCTGACATTTGTTTTTATTGACGGGCTGAGCCCTGAATAGATCGCCCATCCCATTTTGGTGCCAGCATTGCCAGCATGTGAAACCTTGGGCCATTTAACTCTCATGAATGCAGCGTCAATGGCCGATCTGACACAAACACTTCTGGCTCAGATTGTGACATCCAGGTAAGAGACACACTTTTTAAAACCTTTCCTGGTTTACTTGGAAGTTTTAAAGGTGTGTTCATGCTTTTTGTAACTTTTTTATGTTTTATGTTTGATTTTATTTTTTAATTTCCTGTGTGATGAAGTCTGGCAGGATTTCAAAGGAGGGAATGAACGGGTCTTCATTCACCTCCTCTTCACTGCCAGGGAAGCCTTCTGGCAGGATTAGAGGTAAGTGCGGTGGGGGTCATTCTTTTGCCAGCATAAAAATTGATTTTTTTATGGCGGCAAAAGAACATTTAAAGGGGATTGTCTGATAAAGTTCATAGTGTAAACGTGCCATTTTACTGATACTTTTGCACTATAACACTATCACTCACATATTTAAAAAAATGCCAGTGTGATGAGAATTTGTCCTTCAGAGCACAGAAAAATCTCAGCAACCTAGTTTTTAAGAATGATTGGAAGAGCCCTAGCTCAGATCCAAGAAAGTGCTACAACCAGGCACCAAAAATAATGGAATGAGTAGGCACAGTAAGCAAGGGACTCTTATAGCACCTTTGAAGCTAACTGAGAGAAAGAAATTGTAACATAAGCTTTCACTGACTTGATCTAATTCCTCAAATGCATGGAGTGAAATGGTGCCTAGGATGAGGTGTTTATCAGTTCTCCTTTCTGGTTCCCAATCAACATCACACTACATTCCCAAACTCCCTCCACCACATATATGGTCATCCAAACACCATGGCGTTAGGCAATATCTTACCTCCTGCCTTTGTCTCTCAACAACCATTGTTAAACTGAACATGTCACCTTATCACCACGCCCACTAATTTTGCCTTTCCCTTGCATTTTCTATGGCTATTCAACAGCCTGCTTATAAAGTCTGTTCCTAGAAACCAGCTCACTCCATGCATCTGAGGAAGTAAACCAAGGGCTGGTTTACACAGCAGGTTTTATTGTGTTAAGTTGCGCTTTAGCGCTTTCCCGCATCAATGGTGGGTAGTTTACACGGTATATGTTTACACAGCTATATTTTGTGGCTCTTTGATTTTTTCCGCTTTGAGGTTCACACAGCCAAATGTGCTGGGGGCATGGCCAAGCATTGTGAGGAGACAAAGAAATGCCATAGAAATGTCTGCCCTGGCCCGAACTCCGTGCTTAACAGCTTAGTCCCCCTCCCCCCCCACTCCCTTCCCACAAATCAAATGGAAGGTTTTCCTCCTTGCTTAACACCATTTTCTCCCAAATAGAGGAAAGCCAGAGAGAGGGGGGGGGAAATAACAGCTTAGATCTGATGCAGCCCTTTGTGAAATGGTTTCTCTCCCTCCCCCATGCACAGGATCACAGCTGACGAAATGAGCTATTACATACTTGCAAAACAGCAGAGCAGATGAGAAGGAATGCTCCCTGACTGAAAATTGTTGGGAATCCTTTTTGTTTGCAAACTGGCTTGCAAAATAGCAGAGAGGATTTTTCAAAGTTTCCTCTAATCGCTACTGTCTTTCCCTCCCTCCCTGCCCCTCTTTTAAGCCCACCCCTGCATCATCAACCAATCACAATGCAGCTCTGCTGTAGCTCTTAGCGGAATGGTTGTTTACACTGCCAATAATGCGCTACATTGCAAATATACCTGCAAAAGTAGCGACATCCCTTGCCACGCTATATTTAGGTGTTTTACCTTCCCCCCTTCTGAATGAGGCGATGCTGTGCTGCGATCCATGGGAACTATGAGCTATCTTAGCGGTATATTTAGAGGAATATTTGCCCATGTAAACGACCCCCAAGTCTATGAAATATTATGCTACAATTTCTTTCTCTCAGTTAGTTTTCAAAAGTGCTATAAGATCCCCTTGCTTACTGATATTCTGGACTGACTAGCTATATGTTGAGTAGGCACAGAAGTGATAACAAACAGCAAAGTCTAAGAAGCTATATTACAATAACTCACACTTCTTTGGACAAATCTGGAAGAGCCCATAACTTTGTTTACTGGATCGTTTTGCTGAATACTCACTGTAATATTCATCCTAGTAACAGCTACAGCTGCTGATATAATCAGCCTCATGGAGGAGATGAGAATTTGAAATTCATTACGTCAATGCCTATGGAAGTGACACCAGCAAAGCCAACATGTTAAAAACTTTGCCTTGGTCTGGGCTCAAGCCTGATGCTCTGATACATGTTGATGACATAATCAGTTTTTATCAACACAACAGGCCAAATGAGTTCCCAGTTACATATTTCCTGATGAGTCAAGAGCAAAACTGACATTGTTCGATGCACATTTAAATCTTGAAGACATCTTGAGTCATCATGGAAGACTCACAGGACTCATCACTACACAAAAAAGTTAATTTTATTGTCTTCACCACATTTTTTAAAAAATTAACATGAATAATAAATCAGTTCTCTGGATAAGCAGTAAAGAATGATATGCGAGCATTGTTACAACGTAATAAGAAAATATTGACAATATAGAATGTTACATATTTTATATATATATATATATATATATATATATATATATGCCTGCAATTAAACAAGCAGATTGCTACATATGTATTGGGATTTGTGCTGTGACATAGGGGTTTGGGTTTTCTTTTTTGCTTCTAATTTCAAAATATTTTAGGCCCTGTATAAAAAGGGAAAGGCAGGAAAAATCTATTCAATCATAGATTCCCCAACTTTGGTCCATGAATTTCATTCATGTAGTTCAGGTAAATATAAATATAGGTCTGTATTTAAATATACAGTTTGGCCCTTCCAGGACACTTCCAGGATCTTGGATACCAAGATCCATGGATGTTCAAGTCCCATTATATATAATGGTATAGCAAAATGCCATTCCTTATATAAAAAGGCAAAATCAAGGTTTGCTCTTTGGATTTTTTGTGGGTGGGGGCATTTTCAAGCCATAATGAAGAATCTGTGGATACGGAGGGCCAAGTGTAGATATAGAATGAGAATATATGTACGTTGTACTCAACTTGATTTATTTATTTTCTGATGATGGGAAATGACCTTGGGTTTTGAACAAGGTGAGATTATCTTACAGGCTAACAAGGATCTGGCCTGGAGCTTGTGTTTTTCCACAATATTTACAACCAAAAGCCAGATAAATGCAGATTCTGAATGGAGGCAAAAAATGACGATCATTATATCTAACTTCACAGATCTTAGCTCACAAAAACAGGCTCTGCTTGATCAAATGTAATGAAGAAACTCAGGCTAGAAAACGCGATCGTCTATAGTTCTCCCCTAAGACCATCTAGTTTTGCTATCACCCCCAAGATCAGTAAAAGATAATATGTAACCAAAGCCTGGAGGATAGTTATGACCCACTCAACTGATCTGGGCATGATGAACAACAGTGTATGAAACCACTATCTGAAAGACATTATGAGGCATTAAAATTAAAATAAGAATCCATGGTTATATATATAGATAAGTTCCCAGTTTTTCCCAAGACTACCTTGAGATAAAGAATGCAAGTTTTTGTGGCCACGGCTATATTTTATAGAAAGAAACTTGCAAAATTTTAACAATGCCTCATTGTTATTTTGCAAGCGTTCACACTAGGCTGGCTGCTCTGGCCATTCAACATTCTGAGAGGAAGGGATGGAGGGAGAGAGAAGAGGTGACTCTCCCTAACACAAGACACACCTTGCCTATTAGGATATTTTGGTCTTAGGCTTTCTCTCCACATTTGTTTATCTAGTGGGGTAGTTGATAGGACAATTATAAATATTTACTCTGAAGTATATCCCATTAGTCAGTGGCCTTTATTCCCAAGCAAGTATGCATAACATTGCACCGCAAGAGTGTAAACCTTTTCATCTCTATGCAAAAGTAAGTACTTAGTTACTCTCTAGTATGTAGGCATAGGACTGCAGCCTAACAGTGCAATCCTAACATACAACGCACCGATTGTGGAGGGTTTGGATTAGGCATCAGTCTCTTCTGTCAGCAGAAAATTCCTTCAGTCAGCTAATCTCAAAAATTTGCTGACAGAATAGTCTGCCAGCAGAACTGCTTCGCTGCCTAAGATCTACCGAACGAGATCCGTCAGATGACAAGCCTGAGTAGCTTTAAAAAAGCACTAAAGATGGGTCTCTTTCGGCAGGCCTTTCCTAATTAGATCCCGGCCTCAGGGGATCCTGGCCTCTTTTAGTCCGCTGGCTATTTATTGTATTTATTGTTTTTAAATGTGATTTTAGACAGTTGCTTTTAATTTATATTTGTTTAATATTTTTTATGGGGGAGGGTGGGGGTGGGGGGTGTTTAGGGATTTTTATCTGTATTGTATTTTAATTTTTGTAAGCCACCCCGATTGTTTTAACAGAGGGGCGGGGTATAAATAAATATTATTATTATTATTATTATTATTATTATTATTACCAGCAGAAGAGGGGGAAAAAGGGCCCAGTGAGGGAGGAGCCAAGTTATGCCAGGTCCAAAGATCCTCTAGCCCACAATGCTGGCACAAAGTTAGACCAAAACAAAGGTAATACTTCTTGGCTGGGGAGTGTTTGGATTCAGCATAGCTTCAGCTAGCCTAGTGTGGGCTGAGTAAACCTTTGGCCATCTTCACTTGTGAGGATGGTATTCTTAATCTCTTTGTTCTTTGAATTTTCCTCATGCATGGTCAATCAGTTGTACCATTATTGGTGGTCTAAATTTGAGGCTGATTTCCTGTTCTAGTTGGCTTATTCCACTCTTTGCCTTTCAAAACATTTCTAAATTATTATTATTTTTTTTTAATGTAGGAAGGCATTCTGCATTAAAGTTATGGGTTTGTAACTGTCATGAGCAGTCTTCTTTAAACATCAGTAAGTAGCAGCCTCAGGTTTAAAACAGTGAGCATTATTACTAAACAGGATTTCTAAAGAGTTACTAGCTCAACATTGTTGCTTAGAATGAAGGGCAAAATGAAAAGCAGTGTTATAAAAGTATTTACAAAACAGACAAACTTGGCATGTCTTTCATTCATTGGCTGTTCCAAATATTTACAATTCTCTTCTCACCCATTACGCACCCCCCTGCACACCTTTGTTATTCTGAACTTGCACCATTTGGTCTCCAGAATCATATGTTTCCAGCCATGCCAAGTACTTAAATCTTTACCGTTACAAAGGGAGGTAAGGCAAGCCTCGAACTGCACTTAGTCCATGTATGTTAAATGGCTGGAAAAGCTCGTATTGTGAGCTGTTCCTGACAGTAACCAAGGGCTCAGCTACACAGCAGAATTACATATGGGAAAATTTGTGTTACCTCCATTTCAGTCCTGTCCCATGTTGTGCCCACAATGCACTCACATAATTGGTGACTGTCAAATACCTGAGTTTGGAGTCCACGTGGCTGCCTACAGGGATGGGGGGTGACCGTTGAAGGCTGGGTAAGCGATCTATTGGCCAAATGACATCCAGCAAGTGAGTGAGGGAGCATCTGGGCCCCCTTCCCAGCACATGGCCCCAGTAGACCCGCTGCCTGTCTGTCAGTGAGTCATGAAGGGCGAGCCCTCACTTGCTTGCTCCCTTGGTATGGCCCTTCTGATTGGTGAAGGGGCAGCGGCTCCTGTCGGCTGGGATGAGGGGGTGCGAACCCTTCAGCAATGGCCCTTCAGCTCCCATCACTTTGTTTCCCCGGCAGCTGCAGCGGCTTTCTTGGGAGGGTGGTCTGTATTGTATGCACTGGGTCTGCCTGCTCAACCCTTGCCATCCCGTGCGGGGTGGAACAGGCTGCTGTGGCCTAGGGTGCTTCCTCCATGACTGACAACCGCAGAGGCAGAGCCCACAGCTGCAGCCGCCACTGAAGGCTGGCATGCTGGATGGGACAGGCTGGTTCAGGGATGAGGAGAGCACTGGGGTTACCCAGCCTGGCCTAGAAGTGGCGGTGTGGAGAGAGAGGAGCCTGGCTCCAGGCTACAGAGGTGATGGCAGACCCAATGCATAGCCATTCAACAATGGCAGATCCTCAATTGCAAGGCATCCTTTGCAAGCCCGCCCCCTCCGAAGTCCAACCAATCACAATTCAGCTCTGCTATGTGCCCCTTTTCTGAGATGGTTGCTGATTGATCAGACAAACAATAGTGCAGTTTTCCCCGCACTTTTAAAAAAAGACTGTGGAAAATAGAGGGATGGAAAGTCACTGATTTGGGGGGGGTTTTGCTTCCCACCCTTCTGAGCAGTGTGAGTGTGGCCCACTGAACATGAGGACTTATGAGATTCTTCCCAAATTCTTCTCTTTTTTTTTTTTTTTGTTTTGTTTTGCCATACAGTCACCCTTCTAGAGGTAAGGGTCTGTAGGCACTCCATATTCAGTTATGGTACATATTCACAATCATGGCCCTACTACAACCATCATAAATACTACCTAGAATCTACCCTAATCTCAAGGAAGCCATTCCATGTGACGGAGGTCTATGGCATGGGTGAATGGGGCACTTCAGAATGATGCAGCTATCCCATTTACCCCACCCCCCAAACTATCGCATGACAAGCAGAAGCTTCTGTTCATTCCAACTCATCTCAGGGGCAGGAAGGGGCTCGTCACACTATGGGCCAATGGCAGGAGAAGGCTAGCCACATCATTCTGAAGCACTTCGTTCATGTACCACAGACATCCATAACACAGAGAATCTCCCTCAAGTCGGATGACTTCTGGGGATAGGTTCCTTAGATCATTTGTAATTATATTATTAAAAAAAAATATTTTTATTAACATAAACAAAAAACAAACACAAACTTATTTAAAATGAATAAGATGCATAAGACACAAACTAATAAACAAAAACTCCCCTAAAACTAATAAGCAAACTAATTCAAACAAAACTAATGGCTTCTTCTTCTCCCTGATGATTATCTTCCACTTAAAAAAGATAGTTCCATTAAGAGATAATCAATTCCAACTTCTACTTTTAATTGTAAGCCTATTTTAAAAAGCCCAACGTTGATATATATCCTTTACCTTTTTTTTAAACAAAAAAGTAATAAATAAATCCCTGACAAGTCCCAACAATAAATGCTTTAAAGTATGGAACAAAGAAATAAGCAAGTATATATGGGAAGGGAAAAAACCACGAATAAGATTCAAGTTGCTCACAGACAGTAAGGAAAAAGGAGGATGCGCCTTACCGAATCTACAACTGTATGACAAGCATGCTCAGTAGTGTGAATGGAAGAATGGTTCAAACTAAAAAAACAAGAAACTGCTAGCACTAGAAGGACATGACTTAGGAGATTTTCACACGCCGAAAATATCGCCGCCAGAAACCGGGACAGAAATATTTCTGTCCCAGAAGCAGTGCCGCGGTTCGCACGCTCACCTCCCTCTTCCGTTGTTCCGTCGTCCTCGCTTTGGGGTTTTCCCTCCCTCTTCTGGAATATTTTACTAACGGGAGTTTGCCGTTAATAAAATATTCCGGAAGAGAGAGGAAAAAACCCAAAGCGAGGACGACGGAACAACGGAAGAGGGAGGTGAGCGTGCGAACCGCGGCGCTGCTTCCGGGACAGAAATATTTCTGTCCCGGTTTCTGGCGGCGATATTTTCGGCGTGTGAAAATCTCCTAAATCTACAGGTGGCATGCGTACTTATGGTATGGGGAAAAAAAGGAAAATAAAGCGTTCGATAACCATTATTTAAGGAGAGCTCTGCTGAGCGTGTGGAATAATTTGAAACCTAAATTTTATTCAAAAATCCCATTATGGGATTCCCCCCGAAAAGCTCTGTCTAGAAGATCAAAGATCGAGGAACAAGATTGGCTTAAGTATCAAGAAATTCTAGTTATTAATAGAGAAGGTGATATTAAGACGAAATCAAGAGAACTACTAGAACAAGAAGGTCATGTGAAAAACTGGTTCTTTTACAAACAACTATACGAGAGATTTAAGATAGATTTAAGGCTAGTAAATTTTCAGATTGAGCTAAGCAAGATTGACACAGTATTTCACGACATAGGGAACCATCACATTGCCAAATTTTACAGGGTTCTAATAGAAAGAGACTTAGGGGTCGTTTACATGCGCAAATATTCCTCTAAATATACCACTAAGATAGCTCATAGTTTACACAGGTCGAGGCACAGCATCACCTCATTCAGAAGGGGGGAAGGTGAAACACCCAAATATAGTGTGTCAAGGGATGTCGCTACCTAGAATCATAGAATTGTTGAGTTAGAAGAGACCACAAGGGCCATCCAGTCCAACCTCCTGCCATGCATGAAATCATGATCAAAGCACTCTGGTATATAATAAAGGAGTAAGGAGTAAGGAATAAAATAGCAATGGACTAAACATTATCTTGAAAAAAGTGGCAGAATGTCACCATGAAACAAGATGAGGTCAGCACAATCTGGCACTATCAGAAAAAAGTGGGAAAGCACCTGGGCACTGGTGGGATGGATTCTGTATGGCATCTGCATGCAAGATGTGGTATGGTACAACACTGATAATTAGGTCCACATGGGAACAGGAAGACGGTCACGGGCCAAACTGGATTGTGGTAGGAAGCTGAGGTGACACTGACTGATAGGCTGAAAACAAACAGACAAATCTCTTTCTATCCTGATGAAGTTGTAAAGCTGGGGAAAATCTCACCTGCAGACTTCTGCCTGCCCTAAGGCTGTTGAAAGAAGCAGAACTTTAATAAGTTACTTTTTCTGGGGGGGGGGCTATAAAATCCAGAATTCCCAGCCAGCATTGTCTGCAGGATTCTGCAAGATATTAATGTTTAAAAACAA
The DNA here is from genome assembly GCA_030847615.1 of Gambelia wislizenii. Taxonomy (NCBI): domain Eukaryota; kingdom Metazoa; phylum Chordata; class Lepidosauria; order Squamata; family Crotaphytidae; genus Gambelia; species Gambelia wislizenii. Next base: position 168,931,053 of record JAUMIR010000005.1, on the reverse strand, counting down.
ACAAACAAACCACACAGCCATGTTTCCAATCAGCACCTTACCTAGAAGCTATGCCTGCTTTTATTTTTTTTCAAGGTAGCAATAACAGTGGCAGGGATCAAATCCCCAAATTGCTGTAATACAGAATTTTGCTGGTATATTTGCAATGTAGCGCATTATTGGCAGTGTAAACAACCATTCCGCTAAGGGCTACAGCAGAGCTTCACTGTGATTGGTTGATGCAGGGGTGATGATGCAGGGGTGGGCTCAAAAGAGGGGGAGGGAGGGAGGGAGAGACAGTAGCGATTAGAGGAAACTTTAAAAAATCCTCTCTGCTATTTTGCAAGCCAGTTTGCAAACAGAAAGGATTCCCATCAATTTTCATTCAGGGAGCATTCCTTCTCCTCCTCTCTGCTGTTTTGCAAGTATGTAAAAGCTCCGTTCATCAGCAGTGATCCTGTGCATGGGGGAGGGAGAGAAACCATTTCACGAAGGGCGGCAGCAGAGCTGCACTGCTATTTTGACAGTCTCTCTCTCTCTCTCTCTCTCTCTCTCTCTCTCTCTCTTTCTCTGGCTTTCCTCTATTTGGCAGAAAATGCTGTTAAGCAAGGAGGAAAACCTTCCATTTGATCTGAGGCCAGGGGACTGGGGGGGAAGAGTGACTGCCTCTAAGCTGTTAAGCACATGGACCTTCCATTTGATTTGTGGCCAGGGAGCTGGGGGGGGGTAAGAATGACTGCCTCTAAGTTGTTAAGCACGGAGTTCGGGCCAGGGCAGACATTCCTATGGCATTCCTTTGTCTCCTCACAATGCTTGGTCATGCCCCCAGCACATTTGGCTGTGTGAACCTCAAAGTGGAAAAAATCAAAGAGCCACAAAATATAGCTGTGTAAACATATACCGTGTAAACTACCCACCACTGATGCGGGAAAGCGCTAAAGTGCAACTTAACGCAATAAAACCTGCCGTGTAAACCAGCCCTTAGAAACTGAATTAGTTAAAGATCAGATGGTAAAATGGGTGAAAGATATAGGGCATGTTATTGAACTAGCTAGGTGGGAACAATAATGTTTGAACACTCAAAAATTCACACTGGCACAAAATATGAAAGAAAATTATATAAAAATTCTCTACCAATAGTACCTCATGCCAGTTAAAATTGATAAAATGTATAAAACAGGTAAAAGAACATGTTGGAAGTGTGGGAAGGCTGAGCGAATATTGTACCATATGTGGTGAAGGTGCCAGAAAGCAAGGATTTTATTGGAAGAATATACATATCAAGATTAGCAATATTTTGAAATTAAATTACTCTCTAGAACCCGAAACTTACCTACTGAATATGATTGAAAAGATTGGAGGAGGAATTACTGCCAGGTTAGATAGTAAAAAGAGAATGCTCATGTATATGATCACTATGGTGAGGCTATTGTATGCTAAAAATTGGAGATAAGAAAATAATCCAGGAATGGAGGAATGGTATAGTAAATTGTATGATATGCTAGAAGCAGACAGGCTAACAGCCAGCTTAAAAGTTAAGCTGTTGAACCTGGTAGAAAAAGAATGGGAACCGATGAAAAACTTTGGGAAGGAGAGATGGAATATATATATATATATATATATATATATATATATATATATATATCTGGCTTTCCTTTGCAAACGAAGATTTAGGAAGGACTCATCCTGCGCTTTCTGCAAGCGCGCTGATGATTAAAAAGGCCAATCTGAGATAAACAAGTCCGGTTGCAGAAAGCACCGCAGAAGGTCTCCTTGAGTGATGTTTTTGGGTTGTGATTCTTTCTGCATTGTCATTTCTCTTCAAGACTTGTTCGGCGTCAGTTCTTAAATAAGGCAGCAGCATTGTGGATTGTGTGTCTCCATGCCTCCCAATGTGAGGCCAGGACGGACCACTCTTGGTGATCAATTTGGCTGAGCCTGAGATGTTGTTTCAAGGAGTCTTTGTATCGCTTTTTTGGAGCGCCCCTCTTATGCTGACACGTGGCGAGTTCACCATAGAGTAGTATTTTTTGGGAGGTGATGGTCCTCCATCCTAGAAATGTGCCCTGTGCAGGACAGCTGTGTTCTCAATATCATGGCCTCAATGCTGGTGATCCCTGCTTGCTCAAGGACAGCAACATTCGTCACATAGTCAATCCAGTGTATATTTAGGATTGTGCGTAGACAGCGCTGATGAAAGCGTTCGAGGAGTCATAGGTGGTGGCGATAAGTGACCCAATGTTTCAGATCCATAAAGGAGGATAGACAGTACAAATACTCTATACATATAGCTCTGTTTCCCGGAATGGATTGGAGAGCGTACCAAACATTCCACAGAACCTTACTTTGCTCCTCTGCAATGCCAGGTCGGTTAAGAATAAAACTCATATTATTTACGATCTACTTTTGGATGAGGATGCCGACCTGGCTTGCTTCACAGAAACCTGGCTGGGAGAGGATAGCGCTGTCACATGGGCGCAGGCCCTCCCAGCCGGGTATTCTGTCAGTGAGCAGGTGAGGGGAAGTGGGCGGGGGGGCGGAGTGGCTCTGGTTTATAAGAACAATCTGACCTTGACCAGGATACCTGTCCGAAACACCGTCCACTTTGAGTGTATGTACCTTAGCCTGAGGACCAGGGATAGTTTGGGGATTCTGCTAGTATACCGACCACCCCGTTGTCTAGCAGACTCCCTAACCGAGCTGACACAGCTGGTCTCAGAGTTGCTCTTGGAGTCTCCCCGACTTTTAGTTTTGGGGGACTTCAACATTCCACTTGAGAACAGCTTGACAAATTTGACTGGTGCAGCTCGGGAGTTCATGGAAACCATGACAAACATGGGCCTATCCCAAATGGTCATCGGGCCCACACATTGTGCGGGTCATACCCTCGATGCGGTCTTCAGCACAGAACAGGAATATCCGTGGGCGGATTCTCCTTGTCCCGGCCTCGAATTCCGATGGCGTCTCTCCTCTTAATGATTGTCTTAAGGCAGTAATGGGCTGGATGAGGAAAAACAGATTGAGATTAAATCCAGATAAAACGGAGGTGTTAAGGACTGTGTTCGCAGTCTGGGGGTGCTCCTTGATTCATCGCTTCAGATGACGAGTCAAGTGAATGCGACAGTCAGGAGCGCCTGTTATCAGCTTCGGCTGATACGCCAGCTGCGCCATTTCCTGGAAGTAAGGGACCTCGAGACTGTGGTGCACGCGCTGGTAACCTCCCGTCTAGATTTCTGCAATGCGCTCTACATGGGGCTGCCCTCATGCTTGGTCCGGAAACTTCAGTTGGTACAAAATATGGCAGCCAGAGTGGTCTCAGGAACATCTCGGAGAGACCATATAACTCCAGTACTAAAATCTCTCCACTGGCTGCCAATCAGTTTCCGGGCCCAGTATAAGGTGTTGGTTATTACCTTTAAAGCCCTAAATGGCTTGGGTCCAACTTATCTCCGGAACCGCCTCCTCCCATACAATCCTCCCCGTGCACTCCGGTCCTCTGGGAGGAATTTGCTTCAGCCACAAAAATCTAGGCTGTCTGCAACCTCCCAGAGGGCCTTTTCGGTAGTCGCCCCCAAATTGTGGAATGACCTGCCGAATGAGATCCATCAGATAACGAGCCTGAGTGGCTTTAAAAAAGCACTAAAGACGGATCTCTTTCGGCAGGCCTTTCCTAATTAGATCCCGGCCTCAGGGGATCCTGGCCTCTTCTAGGCTGCTGGCCATTTATTATATTTTATTGTATTTATAGTTTTAAATGTGATTTTAGATTAGTTGTTTTTAATTTATATTTGTTTAATGTTTTTTTATGGGGGAGGGTGGGAGTGGGGGTGTTTAGGGATTTTATTTGTATTGTATTTTAAATTCTGTAAGCCGCCCCGATTGTTTTAACAGAGGGGCGGGGTATAAATAAATTTTATTATTATTATTATTATTATTATTATTATTGTGCTTTGCCTCAGGTATTTATTGCTCCAGACTCTTTTGTGGAGTCTTCCAAATGCACTATATGCCTTTGCTAATCTGTGATCGATCTCTTTGTCAATCTTGGCATCTGAGGAGATGATGCTTCCCAGGTAGGTGAACTGCTGAATCAACTTGAGCACAGATTTGCCGACGGCAATGTGGGGATGGTGGTGTTCGTCCTTTGGTGCAGGCTGGTAAAGAACTTCTGTTTTCTTCAGGCTGACTTCCAGCCCAAAGAGCTCTGCAGCTGTTGCAAAGCAGGATGTTAGGCGCTGCAGAGCTGCTTCTGTGTGGGCAACAAGGGCAGCAGCATCTGCGAAGAGCAGCTCATGGACTAGATAGTTTAGAGTCTTAGTGTGAGCCCTCAGACGGCTTAAGTTAAACAAGCTACCCTCAGTATGGTAACGTATATAGATGCTGTCTTCTTCTTCAAGCTCTGCCATAGCCCTTTGGAGCATCATGCTAAAGAAGATTGTAAATAAAGTTGGTGCAAGAACACAACCTTGCTTCACTCCATTAGTTATTAGAAAGGGCTGTGAAAGAGCATCGCCATATCTGACTTGACCACGCTGGCCCTCGTGTAGCAAGATAATCATTTTAAGGAATTTGCGGGGGGACATCCTAGTCTTTCCAGGATCTGCCACAGACCTTTTCTACTCACAGTGTCGAAGGCTTTGGTGAGGTCGACAAATATTACATAGAGACCCTTGTTCTCCTCTCTACATTTTTCTTGCAGTTGGGGATATAAAATATCCCCAATTAAGAGATGAAACCAGAATGGACTGGAAATACTAAATAGTCTAAGTTATACACATATGTAGATGGTATGGTACGTGTATGTGTATGTGTATAAAGTTGGTAATATTAAATACAACCAGGGGCATTGAAAAATAAGACTGTTAAATCGAAAAAGGGTAAATCAAAGTATAAGCAAACACCAAATGAACCAAGGAGGAAGGATAACTAACAATGGGAAGAATGAGAAATAAGTATGTATATATAGGTGTAAGAATTAATTAGTTTGTGTTGACAAATTCTCATTGCTAGTTATGGAAATTGTTTTGTATTAAATAATGATGGTTGCTAACAAAGAATCAATGTATGAAGAAACATGTGATGATGTAAGCTTTTAAACCAACAATAATTTTTAAAAAACTATAAACAAATCCCAATCTTTTTTAACATTAACCAAAGATTTCTCCATAATCAGCATTGTCAGTTTATCCATTTCAGCCAATTCACATGTCTTTGTCATCTAGTCCTCTTATGAAGGAATCATCTTTCCATTTCTGAGCACCTATATATGTCTTGCAGCTGCAATCATATATTGTGATGTTCTTCCATACTTTTTCTCAAGGTTTTCTTCTGACATCCCAAGTAAATAAGTCTCAGATTTCATCTGGCATCTAACTTCAAAAAATATCCTCTGAAGTATTTGTAACTATGTTTAAGTAGTTATGAATGTGATGTGGGATCCTGGCTGTTCATTGAAAGTAGAACCAGTTATATAAAATCTGCCCAGTGTACATAACTGAAACCAGCTTTGACTTAGTTGTTCTGTGATACATAATTTCTCTCCCTCTCTCTCTTTCTCTAGATACGCCACATAACCAAGTTTTCTCTGGCAAGTGAAATATGAACAATGGAAAATGTTCAGTTTTGATGTTGTGAAATCTGTTGCAGAAAAGGCAAATACCTGCATCTTTATATATTATTCTACTACTTACAGAATTTACCTTTCCCTTTTCAGCATGTAATTTTGGTAAGGTATATTCTTTCTTCCCAAAGTAGGACATTAAGGAGGAATTTCCTTGTGAGAGTAAGCACCGCCAAGGAGAGAGAGGGAATGTAATTAAGGTGGCATATTGAATGTACATAGAAAAATAAATGAACAATAACACAAACATTAAACATATGCTGTCTGTTTCTCCCAGAGAAAATGTTGTCTCCTTGCCCTTCTTTGGACTGTGCCTCTCACAATAATTACATTATTGAGTATCTGGTGGACCCAGAAGGCTCTTATTTTAAAGACAATCTGTATTACTTCCTGTGGTGAATGCGGATAACAAGACTTCATTCCTGCTTGCATTGTTTAGCCTAATTAAATAAGTCTAGACTCAAGAGAAAAGTGAGCTAAAGAATGTAAGTGACAGAAGCTTGAACCAGAGCAGCCTGACTTCTTATAACACTACTCTCTGATGTCTCAGTTTTCCTAGACTCCCATTAATTCCTGCTTTTTTTTTCCCCAAACAGCACTGCCAGGGGGGGAAATGCCATTTATAACTGTCAGACCCCTGTCTCTTTATCACTTTAGACCTGCTAAAACAGCTGGGACTGTTCACATGGGGGAACAAAAATGTATTGTCTGAACTGGTCCTATAGGCTTGTTTTTAAAAAAACAAACTGACATATGTCACATGGAAGCTGGTGACGGAAGCTGCAGAAAAGTACTTGAATATGTAGATGATCCAGTGGATATGGTATAAAACTTAAAGACTTTTTAAAAATTAATCCACATGCATGCCAGAGGTAGCCTGGACAGGAGTCACATTGGTATGCAGATGCTTCAGAGGGATGGTATATCTGTCAACAACAACAACAGAACACATTTGCCCAAATTTGAGTTTCCAGTGACAGACCTGTGTCTCAAACTTCAGAGGACTCAGAACTTGATGTTTTCTGACCATATTATTTCTCTAGACATCATTATGGACTAGTAACATCAGAACAAACTGTAAATCCATCAACCATGGGATCCTTCTTAGCTGCCTCAGTTTGGAGTGGTTCTCAGTTTGGAGGAGCAAACTGAGAAAATCACATTGGGAGATACCTATTAGATTCCCTGGTCATTGGCCTTTGAGGTCCCTCAGGGCTTGGTTTTGTCAACCTTGCTGTTTAACAGATACATGAAACTGCTGAGACAGGTTGCTAGAAGTTTGATCAGTATTTTGATCACACACACCTCTGTCTCTCCTTTCTGTATAATTCCAAGGAAGCTGTTTTGGTGCTAAACTTGCCATGTCCTACCTGGAAGAGACCTAATCAGATGAGGAAGAAGAGAGTCCAAACTTCAAACCCCAGTCAGAGCCAGAGGAGGCAGGCAGTCCTGTCATGGCATTGACAGAAACAGAGACTGGTCCATCCGAGGCAATGCCTGCAGGTCAAGAGCAGGATATAGAGGAACTTCACCCTATGGAGTATCACAAATTAAAATATTGGTTGCAAATGGTCAGAAAACACATTGTACTACTTTAAATGGAAGACACTGAGCTAATGAGGCCAGCTGGTCTGATTTACTGCTGGCTATAAATTACCTTAGCCTAGGCCATTCCCTTGCTGTAAGCTAACAGCTCCAACAGATTCTTGCAATCCTGTCTGGTGTATCTGGCTTTGTGGATCTCCACCCTTGAGGGTGTATTTCAGGCTAATCTTTGCAGCAGCTCCCTTCTCAGTGTTGGACTCTTCTTTTTCCCTTGGGACCTCAAACTGCCTGGACCATGTTTCTGCTTCTACTGAATCTCCAGATATGCTCAGGGACTGGCCTAGTTTTTGCCCTGTTTATTTCTGCAGACTGTAGGTGCACTTACTGGGCACTTACTAGCCTTAAACAAGACAAAACTGCTGTCTGCTGTCAGTAATGGATTGAATGAGGGTGAACAAATTGAAGCTTAGTCCAGACAAGTCAGAGGTGCTCCTGGTCAGCTCCTGGCAGATCAGGGAACTGGTCACAGATCATTCTGTGCTGGGTGAGGTCACACTCTGTGAAAATCTTAAGTCTGTAGCTTGAGCACACTCGACTCAGTCATGAGCCACGAGGTCCAAGTTTGAGTGATGGCTAGGAGTGTGTTTGCAAGTTAAAGCTAGCATGTCAGCTATACCTATTTCTGGAGATGCCAGATGTGGCCATGGAGACATGCAAGTTGATTATCTCATGTTTAGATTACTATAATACACTCTATGTGGTGCTGTCTTTGGAAACTTTGGCCCCAAATGCTGTGGCCAGACTGCTGACTAGGACAGGTTATAGGGAACACTTAACTCGCTTGTTGCAACAGTTTCGGAGTGGCTACTAGTCCATTCCTGAACATAATTCAAAGTGCTTGGTTATGACCTATAAAGCCCTATGCAACTTGTGTCAAGACTGCCTGAATGCATATCTTCTTATATGAGCCTGTCCAAGTTTTAAGATTTTCAGAGAAGGGCTTTCTTTTAGTCCCACTATAATCACAAGCATGTTTAGTGAAGACATGAGAAAGAGCCTTTGTGGTAGTTGTAGAGTTACTTCCCACAGATGAATTGATTGCCCCCCTTCTCTGTATTCATTTTGCTGTCAGGCAAAGATCTTTTCTTTTTAAATAACTAGTTGTATAGAAGGATCTTTTAATGGTGTATACTGTATCCCCCCCACTTTGCTATGCTTTAAATGTGCATAAACTATTACATTAGTGGTTTTTTTAAAAATTAATATGGCTTATTTAATTTTTTTTAAAAAAACTTTTATTGTTAGATATATGTGGAATCAGTAAATAAATAAATACATACACATAGCATGCAGTGTAGGATATGTGCAGCTGTGGGGTCCTTCAAAACATCAGGGAAGGATGCGGGCTCCTTTTTTTGGTCCACCACCATCATTTACAGTTCATAGCTGTATGTTCATATGCATGGTAGGGAAATGTCTTAAATAGTTAAGACTGAAAATATAAATAAATACAATGCAGCATCATATGGCATGGTTGCTGCTATTAAAATGTAAATTGACTCATGGATAAGTCTTCCAGTTTTAGTGTTATTCAGTATGAACTATACATCTAACTGCCAGTCTCCAAGCTACTTCAAACTGCTTTATCCCCCTTAAGAGTGGATTAAAACTGATTTCTGTCTAGTTATTACATCTCAGTCAGGATATAGATCAGGACTATTGTGGCTGCCATGGTGGCATTAAGATGGATCAAGTGCTAGTCTTCCACTGAACATTACGTCAGATTTTTTCAGCCACTACTCTGTTTCCCCCTTGTATAAGTTCCTTCCTTTTATGAAAATGCCTGCATTCTTCAATGGTTTTATGGGGTATGATCAAACTTCTTATTCTTCCTCCACATCTTGTTTTGTGTCTCACATTATGTGCAAGTCTCCCGAGAGCTTTAAGAGCTCATGCTGTTGATGGCCAAGCTTCCTAGGCAAATCCGGAGGTAACCTTGAAAATCTGTTTGTGAGGCCTGGCAAATGGTTTATTATAACTTTGGCTAATGCTCCAGTCCACTCTCCCCTCCCAGTGACTTGAGGGGGGTTGGCGGGAAGAGTAAGGTTATTATTACAAAAACATAAATTGGCACGAATTCTTCCAAGCTTAGATGAGAGTATCAGCTCAAGTTTCTTGCTTACCGGCCTGCTATTTTGTCTACTTTGATCACCATTCTAGACAGACTGCATGAGCTTTTAATGGTTTAGGGAACTTGGCTAGCATCCAGAAGTCCTGAGGTAAAATCTTCCAGTTCCTCTCAGTTGTGTGGCTAAGTCAAAGCTTTACCTTAGATCACCTGGTGTGTGTGTGTGTGTGTAAAAGAAGACAGTTAAATGACATCTTTCTTGACTCTGGGGAAAATAAAATAAAATAGCAGATTATTTTAAGACACCACATTCCAGTCTGGCTCAAAAACATGTTGATATGAAAACAACATAGTGGAAATGAACCCCATGAACTCCCAAAGAAAAACAATAGCATTGGACAATGTTGCCTAGTTTCCTGTCATGCAGTTGGGCCTTTAAATCCCACTAGAGCCAGTGAGGGCAAACAACATTTTATAAAACAAACACAGAAGTCTGGGCTTTTCCTGTTTTTTTCATAATGAGGTCACCTTGCGAATGAGCGGGATATAGCTCAGGTGTTTGTTTTTTGTCATCTGCTGCAGCTGTTATGAGGAGAAAGGAAGAAAATACTTTCCTGTTATTTGATTTTTATAACATGTCGGGGGAAGGGGAGGGGGAAAATACATGAAATGTCTGCAGTAGTGAAAACAATTTCCTTTTGTATAGGCATGAGTCTGACAGAAGCAAAACAGAATGCAGGATGTTGAGCAAACATTAAAATTATGCACCCATGAATTAGGAATGGTTCAGTTATGGGTAGGAGAGTAATTGCTCAAAGCCATTCCAGAATGGCCTGCTTTTGAATTATGTGGTGGGAGGGGTACACTTTCTCTGGCTTTTCTTCGCAAACGAAGATTCAGGAAGGACTCATCCCGCGCTTTCTGCAAGCGCGCTGATGACTAAAAAGGCCAATCCAAGATAAACAAGTCCGGTTGCAAAAAGCACAGCAGAAGGTCTCCTTGGGTGATGTTTCTGGGTTGTGATTCTTTCTGTGTTGTCGTTTCTCTTCAAGACTTGTTCGGCGTGAGTTCTCAAATAAGGCTGCAGCATTGTGGATAGTGCGTCTCCATGCCTCCCAGTGTGAGGCCAGGGCGGACCACTGTTGGTGATCAGTTTGGCCGAGCCTGAGATGTTGTTTCAGGGAGTCTTTGTATCGCTTTTTTGGAGCGCCCCTCTTACGCTGACCCGTGGCAAGTTCACCGTAGAGTAGTATTTTTGGGAGGCGATGGTCCTCCATCCTAGAAATGTGCCCTGCCCAGCGCAGCTGTGTTCTCAATATCATGGCCTCAATGCTGGTGATCCCTGCTTGCTCAAGGACAGCAACATTCGTCACATAGTCAGTCCAGTGTATATTTAGGATTGTGCGTAGACAGTGCTGATGTAAGCGCTCGAGGAGTCGTAGGTGGTGGCGATAGGTGACCCATGTTTCAGATCCATAAAGCAGGATAGACAGTACAATTGCTCTATACACACTGATTTTTGTGCTTTGCCTCAGGTGTTTATTGCTCCAGACTCTTTTGTGAAGTCTTCCAAATGCACTATATGCCTTTGCTAATCTGTGATCGATCTCTTTGTCAATCTTGGCATCTGAGGAGATCATGCTTCCCAGGTAGGTGAACTGCTGAACGGACTTGAGCACAGATTTGCCGACGGCAATGTGGGGATGGTGGTGTTCGTCCTTTGGTGCAGGCTGGTAAAGAACTTCTGTTTTCTTCAGGTTGACTTCTAGCCCAAATGCTCTTTCAGAGCCCTTTCTAATAACTAATGGAGTGAAGCAAGGTTGTGTTCTTGCACCAACTTTATTTACAATCTTCTTTAGCACGATGCTCCAAAGGGCTATGGCAGAGCTTGAAGAAGACGACGGCATTTATATACGTTACCTTACTGATGGTAGCTTGTTTAACTTAAGCCGTCTGAGGGCTCACACTAAGACTCTAAACTATTTAGTCTGTGAGCTGCTCTTTGCCGATGCTGCTGCCCTTGTTGCCCACACAGAAGCAGCTCTGCAGCGCCTAACGTCCTGCTTTGCAACAGCTGCAGAGGTACACTTTATTCAAAGGAATAAATGATATTGAATAAACACAGATACTACACTGAACTCCCTTCCCTGTCCATCCTATGCCAACACTTTTCTTGGAAGCTGTTTCCAAGACATTGGAAGCTGCTTATTGCAGTGTAGATGTGTAAATAGCTATTGCTTAAAAAAACAATTTGTAAGCCGCTCTGATAGCCTTGTGGCTGAAGAGCGGGGTATAACTAACTAACTAAATAAAATAAAAATAAAAATTCTTGAGATGTGAAAAAGAAGCAATAAACATAAGTATGGCTTTGTGTTGTTGTTCATATCTCTCCCCCTTTGGAGTTCATAAAATGTTAACTCAGACATATCAGTTCTGTGTTAAGTATGCCTCTCCATGCAAAGTAGTGTTAAACATTTGCATCTGACTTCTAAATTAACTAAGAATAACATTAACACCTCCAATTAGGCTCCATTGTAAAACTTTCTCAGCAGTTCTTCCTTGACATGCAAAACGCCCATTCATATCCTTGCATATATTTATGCACCCTAAACTCTCAGAAGCATAACCTACTTTTTATTCTCCAACACTTTGCTCATAGAATCATAGAATTGCAGAGTTGGAAGAGACCATGAGGGCCATCCAGTCCAACCCCCCTGCCACGCAGGAAATCTTGATCAAAGCATCCCCGACAGATGGCAATCTTAATATAGGTAAAGTCGGTATTTTTTTCCACAGTCCCCCATTGCCTGCTCTTTTGGGGTCTGGTCAGCTATTCTCTCTACAACCCCTCCCCCATTGATTCCTGGGGTTTGTGACTACCAGTATGACCCCAGATGACACAAAGTATACAGCAAAATACATCAGTTTGTATAAATCACTTTGAAGTGAAACACTGTATATATAAAGTAAATCTTAAATCTAAGTACTTTTAATGTGATAGAATTTAGTGTATTTAATATGTACTGTATTCTTTTAAAGAGTGAATATTTAATATGCACTTAAGTAGATGGTGTACTTAAAATGTATTTTTTTAAAGAGGGTTTTCCCCCCTGAAGTTCTCCCCCCCCCCAGCAAAAATAAAACAAACTACAGGCATGTCTCAGTGAGTGAAAAATATGTGTTCCTGGGTGTTATTTTTACAGAAAATTTGGTAACAGAGGCAGAACAAAAAAAGAAAAGAAAAAAAAAGAGCAATTCAACATGTTTCAGCAAACTTTTTATTCAGACCTAAACAATATACACATGTGAAATGAAGTAAGCTGCTCGGGTAAATATAATTAAACATAACACTTTGAACCTTCTAGAGACCCCTTAAAAGCTTCTTACAAAATGTATCCAGAGATTATTTTTCTTTTCTTTTACCAGCCTCTACTTCTCATACGATTTCAGTTTTGGTGGGTAAACTTCAAGGAGTATGATTCTTTAATATGCTGGGCGGGTGCAGCTGGTATGTCAGACTTATCTGCTCTCCCCTTTTTTCTGTCTTTTGCTGTCCACATATACTCAGTAAGGGATTCTAGAGTCAGCTTCTATTTATATTGCCTGTTTTAGATAGGCACACTCAACTCCAATAGTATTGGCTAGTTTAAAGTCCCAACCTTTCCCCGATCAAGCTTTTATTGCATTTACTGTAGACATGCTGCTGCAAGCCAATACTGAAACTCTGTGTTTCTCCAGCTTTCCTTCATCATCCTCCCAATGCCAATGGTGCTTTTAAAAAAAAAAAAAAAAACAACCTTATAGTTAGACAGAGTACAAGGAAGAAAGGGGCAGGGGCTGAGTGAGAATAAAAAGACTTTGGGCTCATCTATGTAGGATGGGATATGCTGGATCCTTGTAGGTATATCTTGCCTGTGGATCAGGCCCATTTCTCCACAAAATGGGCCAAAGACCACATGGGCACACCACACAGCCACCTCCAGGTGCTGCTGCCAATGTCCCACTCTCTGAATCCATGCAGGAGGCCCGTAGCACATTAGTAAGGCTATCTGCATGTGACAAGCCTTGATCACATGCTGTGGGCCCCCTGTGGGATCTGGAAGAGTGAAGTAGCCAGCAGCTATAGAGATGGGCCCAGATCGGCTCCTGAAGCCACGTGGGACCCAATCTGTTTTATTTGGGCAGGAACACATTTAAACAGGGGTGTGTGTGTGTAAATGTAAATGTTTTATCAAGCCCTACCCCATCTTCTCCTGGTCTTAGCCCCAGATGTTGTAAGGACTGCCGGGGGGCAAAGGGGGGGGCAAAAGCCCTGATTCCTCAGGATTGCTGGGATCCAAGATAGGGACAAAATGGGGTAAAATGCCCATGCAGACACCTCTCTCTCTCTGGTTTTTCTTTGCAAATGAAGATTCAGGAAGGACTCATCCCGTACTTTCTGCAAGCGGGCTGATGATTAAAAAGGCCAATCCGAGATAAACAAGTCCGGTTGCAGAAAGCACAGCAGAAGGTCTCCTTGGGTGATGATTCCAGGTTGTGATTCTTTCTGCCTTGTCATTTCTCTTCAAGACTTGTTCGGCGTGAGTTCTCAAATAAGGCTGCAGCATTGTGGATAGTGCGTCTCCATGCCTCCCGGTGTGAGGCCAGGGCGGACCACTGTTGGTGATCAATTTGGTTGAGCCTGAGATGTTGTTTCAGGGAGTCCTTGTGTCACTTTTTTGGAGCGCCCCTCTTATGCTGATCCGTGGCGAGTTCACCGTAGAGTACTATTTTTGGGAGGCATTGGTCCTCCATCCTAGAAACGTGCCCAGCACAGCTGTGTTCTCAATATCATGGCCTCAATGCTGGTGATCCTTGCTTGCTCAAGGACAGCAACATTCGTCACATAGTCAGTCCAGTGTATATTTAGGATTTTGCGTATACAGCACTGATGAAAGCGTTCGAGGAGTCGTAAGTGGTGGCGATAGGTGATCCATGTTTCAGACCCAGACAAGCCTTTTGTTAAAAGCAGGTTCTTTTCAGAAACTTTGTTAACTGATGCATGCCTGTTTAAACATTTCAGAGATTAAGGCTGCTATCTTATGCCCTGATTCCTGGAATTACTTCCCCATTGTACTCAAAGGAATTTACTTTGTATACAATGTATTGAATTATATTCTATAAAAATCAAAATATACAATAATTATTTGATAGGTTTTATTGTGATTTTTTTCTTTATTTTTATCATTATCATTGGCAAACAGTTTGAACATAAGATCATCAGGAAGGCCCCGATGGATCAGAAGAAAAAAGATCATCCATCATTCAAAGGGTGCAAAACCGGTTTCCCTAGAGTTGTGTTAGACTTCAGCCCTCAGTTGGAAGCCACAAAATGTAGGCACAACTGTAAGCACTTTTTGAGGTGTTGCAGATGGAAGTATTTAGTATTTCTTTGCAGCAATGCACTGGGTGCAAATTTTGCTTTAGAGTGGCCTGAGTTTAATGGCAGTGCCCAGCATAGTCAAAGGAAAATTTGTTAAGGTGCAGTTTCTGTCAATATATTTGTAAACAGGATCCACATCCTCCATCAGAGAATAAATATCAGCACTTACAGGGCAAACATAGCCTGGTCAATTGCCAATCCATCCCTCCTCTGAGAGGGGAGGCCAGGGAGAGGTTTGGGGTGACTGGCCCCTCATGGTATAGGCTTGCTCCTTTCAAGAGGCGACTCACCTTTCTGAGTTTGAATGTGTGGCCTTTCTGTCTGATCAGAGGAGGTTTGTAGTACATGGAAACAGGGATTGATAGCTAACACACTGTTCGTGTTAGGCTTGATTGGATATACACAGTTACTAGGCACATGTGAACCACTCAGGGCCAGTTTAAGGAATTTTGGTGGCCCCTGCAATGCTTTATTTTGGGGGGCCCATATGTTTATCTCAGGTCAATCTAACCTAACCTATTCACAGTACAGGATATTCAGATTATTACTAATACTGTTTTTGCAGGAGGAGGGTTACAATGGGGGAGCATAATGATGGTGGCCCCTGCGACTGCAGGTGCTGAAGGGCCCTTAAACCAGCCGTGGTACCACTGATTTAAAAATTGATTTGACAAGTATTTTATCCTCTGAGGACATTTTACTAAACAGAAGGATCCTTCCTAGGAAAACTTGCTCTGAATAAATTTGAGGCTAAACCTAAACTACACAGAACAGAAGATTAAGAACGCTTTCCGCTTGAACTGTAGTTTCCATTAGCCATAAACAATGCACACAGGATGCAAAACAACATACTGTTACATCTTGTGAGGAGTTGTTGTGTATTTCTCAGCTTCTATAATGGAGACCCCCCCCACTGAGATTTTTTTAAAAAAATCAATGCATTTAAGCTAAGTGTTATTTCCACAGCTTGGAAAAAAACCTGTTTGGGACTACAGCTTCCCAAGTGAGCTAATGCTGATGCTTACAGGGAGGTTCTGGGAGTTGTAGTCCAAAGTGTGACTTTCCCAAGCTCTAGCTATGGCACATGAAAGATAACAAAACCATGCTAAGGAACATGTTTCAGATATCCATTAATTTCCTTCCAATGCTAAAGTAGCAACTCTTTTCTTTTTTAGAGGTCATTCTACAAAATGTAGGCATGAGATACAACATATATGTCACAAAGAATGAATCATCTACTTGTTATTCTACTGGTTCACTGTAATGCAAGGCCAGCTTTAAATTGTTAATTTTTCCAGTGTTGGTGAACGAGAGTACCACCTGCCCTGTTCTGCTTTGCCTCCTTGGGAGGTTGCCAACAATGTATTAAGCTTTAATGCTGTAGCCTACTTTTGTCAAGAAAGACTTGGCATCCCAATTTCATCCTCAAATGACAGCTTGTCAACAATACTTAATTACTGCTGTCATTAGGAAAGAAGATTAAAGATACATCCAGAATGTCTATTGTTTCTTTTAGGGCCCCAAGGAACATGTTGTAGTATGCTGTGAATAAAATGTTATAATACATACCTGTAAAGGGGCAGGGGGTAAAATGCAAAGATAGTTACTTTTTAAAAAATGTAAAACAACATTGAAAAAACCCATCTTTGAATTCCATTTTAGATTTATTTACATGGAAACTTGAATAGCTATATGGCCTGGAATTGTATGACCTGCAATTTAAATTGGAGATGTCTGTCACAATAATGAGGACTAAATAAAGAAGGATTTCCCCCCACCAAACGAAACATGCCATCACTTTACCTTCCTCTTTGGCCATTCAGTATTTATAGGGGGTAAATCCTGATTTTAAACTATTTGTACCATATCATTCTGTAGTTATGCATAGAATAATAATGCCACTCCGCTCAAGCATGCATATCTCCTGAAAACTTGACAACATTCAGTGGTATGTATAAATGTGGACATTAGCAAAAAAAATTCTTCACACCCTTCATCTTTATTTCCTGTTCCAATATATAAATTGGAATACAGCTAACATTTGGAGTGCACATTTCTCCAAGACTTGTGGCACAGTTCTCTCAGATCAATAGTGCATATATTTCGGAAATGTGTAAAAATGTGTACCAAAATAAATGTGATTTTTGAAAAAATAAAACACAGACTGAAGCAGTAGATGGATGGAAGGGCTGTATGTCTAAGGACTTTTTCAGACGCGTAAAAAGTGCTGCGGAGGGCTTGGAAGAGGTACGCACCTGTTTTGCAGCAGGGGGTCTTTTCAGACGCCGCTGTCCCTCTCACGTTACCCTCCATGTTCCTTCCGTGTCGCATGGAAAAAAAGGCACCACTTTTTATTCACGAAGAACTTCCGTGAGTAAAAAGTGGCACCTTTTCCTTCCATGCAACATGGAAGGAACACAGAGGGTAATGTGAGAGGGACGGTGGCATCCAAAAAGGACCCCCTGCTGTGAAACAGGTGCGTACCTCTTCCGAGCCCTCCACAGCACTTTTTACACGTCTGAAAAAGTCCTAAATACATGTGAACTGACACAGAGTCCATCTCTGGGTATGGTACAAAACCTTTTAATTCTAGTTGGTGTTTTAATTGAATTCCATCCCTGTGGGAAAGTTGGAATTAATCAAAATAACTGAGGTTTTCTGATCAATACATTGTTACCTACGTCAAGGTCTTAAGACAGGTTATATATCAAGAAAAATGAGTACATAAAAGAAACTGAAAAAAATAAATATATATCTTATTCATTGCTCTGGAAGGGATGGATTATGTGATTTAAGTGGTATTTCTCAAGTTTTTCCCATGAAATTATTTTGGTAGTAGATCTTCCACATACTGAAGTGAAGAACTGTACTCCAACTGCTGTAGTCATACATGTGTCTTATGCCTCTGAACAGGTAATCAGTTGTGAATGAGATGAAGGGTATGGGCATACAGTGGTATGAAAACAGATCACTTCTTTTTCTCCAAGAATGCTATGAACTCTTACTTATCTGTGAAATCCCAAAATTGAAACTGTACTTTATGCATGATGGGAAGCCAAGGTTAGGACATTTTTCTCCTCCTCCTCCTGGAAAATTACATGGGATGCAATCCTAGATTTTGAGACATTGGTATATTGTTTCCAATTTTTCAGCCATTTTTTCCCTAGAGAGCAAGGTTGGGAATCATGCTGCCCTCTGGATATTTGTGGACTGCATATCTCAGCATTCCTCACCATTGGCTTTGTTGGTGACACTTGCGTGGACGTGTACGAGAATATTTTGAAGGCCACATGATTTGCACATCAGCTGTAGAATGAATATAAAGCTCCCAATATTTTCTGTTTTGTCTTCCAAACATTGTGTGAACTGTCCCTTTGAAATTCTTCCTCAGAGTGGCCCTGCAAATATTGTTTGACCTACCATCTATCAGCACCAGTCCAACAAAATTAGTGCAGTGACATCTGGAAGACCACAGTTTCCTTTCCCTACTGTAAAAAAGAAATAAAGGTAAGCAAACTTTCCAAGAACAGTATATAAGATCACAGTTTCAGGGCATGGCTAGGTAGAAATTATTACAAATCATAGGACCTTTGTAACAGGACGGCTGAACTTGACACTGGCGATATTATTCTTTGCTACATATGTTCTAGAAGGAATTAATGAGTAATTGTAGCAATGTTCTTCCTACTGTGAAAAAGTCTCTGAAATTTGCACAGTTTTTGAAAACAATTTGCAATTCAGGATTTATTCTGTGCAAAAATTCTCATGTGCCATCATTGCTCAGAAACTAGTATTTTCTGTGCATGAAACAGCCTTTTCGATAGAGAAAATAATATTTCTGTGCATCAAATCCTTTTTTCCTACACAAAAAATACTGTACTTGGGAATTTATATTCCACAAAATTTGTACATGGTTCCTTGCACTGAAAACCACATTTTCTACATGGCAAATAATATTTCTGCACATATATTTTGGCTGTCATCCTGTTAGAAACTTACAGTTTTGTAAGCTAGCCTTTACTGATTGTTCTGTTTCATATTTGCTGGTCTGGATTTGGATGTAGATTAAGTTTAATATATTTCCTGTGCCATTTATATTTTAAATGGTAATTGATGTTGTTTTTCAAATATATCTCTATGTTAGTTTGATTATATGATGAGTTCCTTGGTAGAAGCAGTTTGTCTCAAAAGCTATATAAATAAAGGAGGAGTTTCTGCTGAAAGGAAAAACAGTAGAGTTTTGTGCTACCTCAAAGGCACATAGTTTTATTGTAGCACAGTCTTTCCTGAGCCCACTTAGTCTGATGTTAACCTCAATCAACATACTTGCAGAGCT
Organism: Gambelia wislizenii; assembly: GCA_030847615.1. NCBI lineage: Eukaryota > Metazoa > Chordata > Lepidosauria > Squamata > Crotaphytidae > Gambelia > Gambelia wislizenii. The sequence goes on along the minus strand of JAUMIR010000005.1, from coordinate 168,912,023 downwards.
TGGAAAACTTAATTTGTTTGTATTATACCTTCTGGAATATTTTAGCCAGCACTGGCTATGCTGGCTGGGAGACTCTCAGAGTTTTAGGCCAAAAAGTAACATAAAAGCACAGAAGGAGAAAAAGAGGGCAATAGAGACACAATGGACCTAAAAGGCCATAAAATTCAATGGGTGGTACTGTCATATTTTGGAGCATGTTCCCTTTCCATGTTTAAACTGAGAGAGGCTGGCTACTAGCATGCCTGACGATGTTCTATGCCTTTAAAGATATGTAGTTATCATCTTGTTAGCTTGTCTGGCCTGAGAAACCAGGTGGCTAGCACATACTGTTGTCACAGCTGGGATACATGCTGATCTGTTGGGGAACACCTGGCATCCTTTCCCTCATCTTCCTCTTCAAGCTGAGACTGCTCTTCCAAGGCTATCAGCTCTTAAGGAAGACCATATGCTTGGTTGCAAACACTCTATTAGCAACACCAGTGAGTTTAAACCATTTGCCCTGATTGGGAGCTCAGCTAGGAAAGGACTCGTTTGCATCCTCTATATGAATTGAGCACAGAGGGGTCACATGGACCCAAGCAAAGGGGCTTGTAATGAAGAACTGCAGGATATCCTCGTCATCATAGTGCATTGTTGCTGCTGCTGGCTTAAATGAATTGAATGATAATGGAAATCACACTCTATCCTTCAGGAATATTTTATATTCCTACATAACAGTGGCTTGGACTAATGGTCCTTGCATCCCCTTCCCACTCTTATATGCTATGATTCTGTTATTTATAAAGTGGATTAACAAAATGACCATTATTAGGAAATCAGAAGGGCAGCTATCTTTGTATTTACAGGTGGGGGCAAAGAACTCCGGAGAGGAACAGTAGATCACCAGGAAAGAACACCCTGTGCTACTCTGTGTTTCCACCACATAGCACAATGGGCAGCAATTGACATCCCCCCCACTGTTTGGAAACAGTGCCTGGTAGGGGTACTGCATGGAATCTCACCTAACACCATGCTCTTGCTACTTACAGGTAGTCAGCAGGCTACTGTGATTTAACTCATTCCTTCCTGCACCATTATGTTGTACCATGTGAGGTGCATGCCAGCAAACTGGATCACCGTATTCATTCAAGTTTCTTTGCTGCTGTGACTGTATGCAAATTCTGGAGATCAAAACAAATGCCTGCATCCCTGAGATTTTATAAGGAGGAAGTCTGTTATTGACTATCTTAAAACAAGAAGGAAGGCCAAGGCCTAATCCCTTCCTTTCTTCTAAGTTTTCCTTGCACTTACTTATTCCTCAGGGTAGAAGACCTTTGCATGGAATGTAGACATCCTTTTTTCAAGGAATGGAAGAGGATGGTAGCCTAACAGCTCAAGCTTCTGGATGCTTACTTAGAAGTAAGCCCCACTGAGTTCAATGAAAATTATTTCCAAGTATCTATGTAGAAGATGGTAACATAAGCAACTTAGCACCACCATGGGGTTGAGTCTGTTGTTCTAAATGCCTTTTACTTTGTCTCAGTAGGTTTTGTTAATACCTTTTGTTTTATGGTCCTGCTTTAACTTATGCTAAAGGGATTTTGCACAATTGTACCTGGTTAATGCAGACCCTTAAAGACCAATAAATATTTACTACAGAATGGCTGTGTGAAATAAACATTAATGAGATGTATGCACATTACTCTCTCAGCAGTATGGCAAGAGTATGCTATGCATTTTCTGTGACTAACCAAACTATGTGATGAATTGTTCACAAGGCAGCAGATGTTCACTCACAAATAGTATTAAAGATAGACTTACATTGGGACAAATACATAGCAAACAAATGAAGCATTAAAAAAAAATCTGTAAATACTGATTTTTATTTTTATTTTTTTAATATTTCATTAAAGCCACAAGATGAAACCATCAGTTAGGGAATGGAAATCAAACAAACCCAAAGAACATATTTGTTATGTCAGAGTATTAGTGTGAAACATGTTTTACATATAAGGAAAACATTTTGCATAATGCTATAGTAAGACTGCAAGAGTGTGCTGAGAGAGTCTGCACTTAACAGATATATCAGTGTTATGCCACTTTAACTCTGATGGCTTCATTCTACAGAATCTTGGGGTTTATATTTTGATAAGGTACTTAGAATTCTCTGCTGTAGAACTGTTGTAGTGTGCTGTCTTGACCCAAAACATTAGAGTTCACTAGAACAGTATTGTAAGTAATTCACCAAACCAGAAATCCAAGGATCCTATAGGCTGAAGTCATAGGAGATCTTGGCTGATTGAAAAGTCCCAGGGTTGTGTTCCAGTTCTTTCCAATTTTATACTGTATTGGGTTAAAATAAAATGAACTGGCATAAAAAGTTTCTGGCCATACTGGGAGGTGACAGAACATATTTGGGATAAACAAAATATGCACTGATATGCAAAATAAAATTGGAAAGAACAGAAACGATGAGCCTCATCACAGTTAAAGTGGTACAAAACTGATATATCTGTGTAGTTCAGATATACTCAAAGCCATATGCATTCAGTCCATAAGTGATCTACATGGGATTGCATGAACAAGAAATTATATTCATGTGCATACATATAAGCTAATGTGCTGCCTTGTAGTGTGGTGGAGTCTCCTTCTTTGGAGGTTTTTAAACAGTGGCTGGATGGCCATCTGCCAGGAGTGCTTTGATTGTGTATTCCCTTCAGGCGGTTGGACTAGATGGCCCTTGTGGTCTCTTCCAGTTCTATGATTCTATATTACAAAGGAGTCCCTGCTTCAAATTATTTTCAAATTGTGTAAGTTATGGGTTACAATGCATTTCTTAAGGGACTGATTTTATGCTTTGTACATGAGAGTGTCATGTTCTCATATCAGTGGGTGCCACAGAAGAGGTATTTTTATGGCTGCATGTTGAATTTTATGAGTGGTCTTCCCTTGGTGAACCACTCATTTCCCCCTCTACCTTTCCATCTTTCCCCCCTACCACATGCTTTATGGTAAAAAATAAAATTGTCAATATGCCAAGGAGAGAAAGAGAGATCACCCATGCAATGCTTTCTGTCTGATAACTCTAAGGACCATTTCTCTGGAGACACCCATTGCTTGCTAAAAAGTTGTCCTAAGTTAACACTTGTGGATGCTCAGCCTGTTAAACATGATGCTACTAAGTTACTGGATAGCTTTTGCTTTCAAACCATTGATGGCAGACTACAAATGAGTGGGGTCTCTCTAGTTCACTAGTTTACATATGAGTCACATTTTCAGGAACTAGAAGAGCTCTGCGGTATCAGAGCAAGTGCCATCTTTCCAGTATCCTTGTTTCCAACATATGGCCAATGAGATGCCCCTGAGAAGCCCATCAGGAGGATACGAGAGCAATAGCCCTTCTGCGGTAGCCAGCATTTATGATGCTTCTGAACCTAACAGTTCTACATGCCTTTCATGTCTAAGAGCTCATTATATACCTATTTTCCATTCCATTAATCTGTCACCTATTAATGTCTATCAAATATTTTCATAATGAAGTGTATAAAAATAATTATATATTGTCTGAAGAAGAGCTTTCTTTGTCCAGGACAATGGTATCCATGATTTTTTTTGAAATGTCTCATGACAGTCCTCATAGCTATGTCCTCAAGGGGAAGCCAAAAATCCAGGCAGTTGTATGACTCCACATTAACAAGTCAGTTGTAGCCATTTCCATCTCAACAGGAAGCAGATTATCAGGGAAGGGAATGAGTCTTTATTGTCCATTTAAAATTGAGCCACTACAAACTCCTTACAGCAGGAATAACTAATGATAATGTTGCTGAGAAAACCTTCCTTCAGGCTACCATACCCACTGCAGTTAAACCCAGAACAGGGAAGCAGTTTACAGAGCTTGGAAAAGTTACTTTAATTAGTGACTGTGTTCAGCTGTTTTGGATGCTGGGAACTGTAGTCCAAAAATATTTTTTCTACAGTGTGAAGAGGATATCATCTCTTGGGGTTTTAGTTTTATAAATCCTCCTTATAGTAAGATACTGGCCCTATATCCATTTACCTGACAGTGGGTATAGGTTCACAGCCTTTTTAGGGGAAGATTATATAAACTGAACACTCTTCAGGTTAGAAAACTCAGCATTTTAAAATAAAGTATTTAAAAATGGTTACAATTACCCTCCATTACACCAGAACCCAACCAGTCTGCAGTCTTACAAAGCTACAGTATGTGCATGTGTAGTGGAATGTTGTTAACACAGGTGGAGATGACTTTCAGCTTTTAGTTGCAGTTGCTTGCATGGATGGTCAAGCAAACTGCTTTGCTATTTAAAATGTTGCATGCTTGATCAGCTCTATGAATGGCTGCTGCTGAAATCCAGAAGTTCAAAGACATTTCTTGCTGTGTCTGTCATCGAAAGCAAAACTAAGAGTGCATATAGGTGTTCTCTCCATTCAGATATCCTGCAATACATAGCAATAAAAATAGATTGAACGGCTCTGGTTAATATATTGCATACACGCATAAAATCTTTCAGTTCTTCCTTCAAGATTTTCCATTTTGTAGTCACACTATAATATACATTCAGGGATAGACACAGATGTGATTAATCCAGGGGATTCTCATACTGGATTGGGATCAAAGAATAGGCCTGTCACAGACATCCAGCAAAACATGCAAGTAATTCTAAGGTGAAAGTCAAATGATTCTCATAGGATTTTAAAGAGTTTTCCTTCAGTCCCTACATAGTCACTGGATTTCATCCCATGTTAAATTTGAAGGCTTTGTAGGCTTCTCAAAAGAAGAAAGATTGGACACATTGAGTATTATGGTTAGTGGATTAATAAATCGTGATTGATTGGTTGGTTGTTGAATTTTGCAGAAGTTATCAAAGTATATCTGATAAGAATTAGTGAGATTTCTCCAAATACTTTAACTTTCCTAATTATAGAGCCATCAGAAATCAAAAATTTTCTAAAGATGGCTAGTGAGGATATGCTATAGTTAATGGTCAATTCAGCTGAGCAGAAACAGAGAGACATAGGGCTCATCTACACAGACCAATATATGCTGGCTCCCAACCAGCGTATCCTGCATGCAGATCAGGCCTGTTCCTTCTTGTTACTTGCATGGAATGGGAGTAAGTCCAGACAGGCATGCTGGTGCATCATCGCAGCCATCGCTGTCTCCTTTGTGCTCTCTGAAGCCAGGAAGATAGCCTGCAACATGTGGCCAAGGCCCCCTGCATGTGACCAGTCTTTGCCACATGCAGCGGGCCTGCTTACTGCTGCAGAGGAGTGACAACAGAGGGCAGCTGAAATGATGGTCTAGCATGCCAGAATGGGCTCCTGTGGTCACATGGGTCCTGATCATGCTTTTTTGTTGGTGGGAGCAGTTTTTCCAGGGTATTTTTAAAAAGTTTTATTGGTCCCTACTCCATCTTAGCCCTGTCTTTGCCCCAGGTGTTGTGAGGACTGCCTGGGGAAAAAAACAGGGCAAAAGCCCTGCATCATCTGGACTGCAAACCTCCAAGATGGGGAAAAGATGGGGTAAATTGCCCATGTGGACAAGCCCATAGTTAGCTTTTGTTAGAAGCATGGGAAGATGAGGCAAATGCAGTTCACACTAGGGCTGTGTATGAAATCTGTTTTCATTCTGAGGCTTGATGGTTTTATCTGATTTGCCTTTCCAGACAATCTGTGGAGCATTCTAAGGTAGCCACCTCAAATAAAAATATCCTGGGTTTCAACGATATGTTGTTGTTGGGAAAATACCTCCCTTCTCCAGCTACTGTGAAGACTGCAGTTACCAGCTCAAAGAGAATAGGGAAGCTTTGGGAATAGAGTATGAATACATATGATATCACCATCCCTGTTGTGGAATAGCTCCCTCTTATTTCCTGCCCTCCCCTGCTACACCACTACAAGAAGCCAACAAGTTGCTGTAGCAAAGATATGGCTGACTCTGAAAGCAGCATCATGGCATTTATTCCCTGTCTCATAATGGTAGGTGGCGGTATGACATCATGACATTACAAACAACCTCTATACTGCATATGGTTGCTACTGAAGCAAAATAGAGCTGGGGAAGCTCACAATATTACAATGTCATATTGGACATTTTAATTTTTTTTTAAAGTACATTGCAACAGTAGGTAGCATATAGGATCTTGAAACTGTACAGCTGTAATAACTTAGTCATAAGATGTGGTTTACCTCAATTAAAACACACAATCCACATTATAGGAAAACGATATTATTATGATGTCCCAAAATTAATAAATGACTACCAATCAGCCTTATATTAAGATTTTAATCACCTTCCATCTTTTAGTCTACTCATTTCACTTCACATATTCTACATTTTCTCTTACTAGACGAGAGAAAGAGATACAGCGGGAGGCATACATGATGCTGTTGCTATGTTCAGCAATAACAAACACGGTCCAAAACATATGAAGATGCCCAGAGTTTCTTAAAAAAAGAGAGAGATTTATACTACTCCAAGAGCCCAAGACTAGAGATTCAGATAACACATTTTTTTTCCATTTTAGACAGCGCTGTGTTAAACAAATCAAAGTTGAAGAGTCATTTATAGCTTTAACACCATAATTTCCTGAGGGGAAGGATAAGTTGATATTACCAATCTAACCTTACTTTAATGGGATATGTTTCTCTTTTGTCTCATGACAGTGTTTTGCTGCGTAAAACTCTTTTCATAATCCCACTGGCAGAAGACTATAATGGCTAAGACAACATTCTCACTGAAATTGTTTCTAGTTCAAGGAACTTAAAATCCGGCAAAATGTTGACAATTTCTATTGTGAATCACTGAATCAAGATGTAATACTTTAGGAATTAACAGAGCCAACACCATGCCAGCGCAAAGTGTATGAGACTTTATTTTAACAACATTAGAAACTGTTTAGAAACTTTCTGTTCTTTGCAGCAAATGCTGCTTTTATAGTGATGTTTTATATCCATCACTCATGACTACATAGAGATCTAGGACTTTATCAGATGGACAAAATAGAGGGTCATAACAATGCCACATAACTGCGAAAGGGTGCACATATCAGACGGTGTTGCCCTTTCATGGTTATGCCCTGTCAAAATCCTGTCATTTTTAAGCCGTCAATAGATCCCCCTGCTGCTTTTGTGCTGGCATTGCCAGCATGTGAAACCTTGGGCAATTTAACTATTCACTGTAGAGAGAGTGGCCAGTCTGGTGCAAATACTTCTGGATGAAGTCAAAGGCTTTCACGGCTGGCATCCATAGATTTTTCTTGTTTTTTTTTTTCTGGGCTGTGACGCCATGTTCTGGAATAGTTTCTTTCTGACGTTTCGCCTGCATCTGTGGCTGACATCTTCAGAGAGTCTCTGAAGAGAATTCTCTGAAGATGCCAGCCACAGATGCAGGCAAAACATCAGAATGAAACTATTCCATAACATGGCCTCACAGCCCAGAAAAAAACCAAGGAAAATCTACTTCTGGGTGAGATCAGGACATCTACGTAAGTTTCTCTGTTTTTATGATACCCCCCCCAAGGTTACATGGGACTTTTAAAGTGTGCCTAGGTGTTTGGTGTTACTTTTTATGTGTATATTTTGGTTATATTTTAAAATTTCCCATGTGATGAAGTCTTGTGGGATTTTGAGGAAGGAAGTGAATGGGTATCCATTCACTTCCTTTTTATTGCCGGGAACCTTTGCCAGGAGAAGAAGGTGAGTGTGGGGGCGGGGTAAGAAATGGGTTTTTCTATGCTGACAAAAGAACATCTTAAACTGGGTCATCTAATAAAGTCCCTAGTAAATGTATGTCATTTGTACAGCATAGCTGAAAGCTAACAGACATTGTGAGAAAACAATAATGGCTGTGTATTGGTTTGCAGGCAATGGTGTGTGGGGAGTAAATCCAAACTTCCAAATGTTTTAAAATGATGATGTGGATATTATTTCATCTTTTAAAATACTCAGAATATTTGAAGGACATTAGAGGAATTTCAATGTCAGCAGATATACATTTAGGAAAAGGATAGTTAGTAGTGCTAGAATTGTTTAAGTTGCACTGACACTGATGGAGACTAAGGACTTTATAAGACAAGACTCTAAAAATGTTTTTTTGGCACCATATTTTATGCCGTTTTTGTGCCGGCAAAAGAACCCTTTATATCAAATGTTGCTGTGATCGTGTGAAAAAGCAGCCTCGTACTTCTGCGTATGCTGCCGAGTGTGATCTTGGCGGTTCTCATGAGCAGACGTGAGTGCGTTTAAAAATTTTTTAAAAAAAGTAGCTAAATTAAAAAACAAAATGAACACAAACACTGAAACACACTTAAAAACTTGCCTATAACACAAGGAGGTTCATAAAAAGAGCGTCCCATGGTTAGCTTTTGCGTTCCCATCTGGAAGTGTTCTGGCAGGGATTGCCCTTTGCTGTTGGAATCATGCCAGCAGAATGTGGTGCAGTTTCAGACACTCACAATCATGGCAAAAACAAAACAAAACAAAAACATGGTTGATCTATTGATGGGCATCGTTGTGACACCGTATTTGCCGTGTCTGATAAAGTCCCAAGGATGCAGCCCCATAGTGCCTTGCAGAAGTATTCATTTTTTTCCATATTTTGTTGTATTACAATTTGGAATTGAAATGGGTTTAATTGACATTGCTACTACTTGATATACACAAGACACTCCAAATATGTGTATTGTGGCATGACAGTTAGGTAAATAAAAACAAATCAGCACTAGTTGGTGGCATAAGTATTCATCTACCTGCATCAACATTTGTTAGAAGCACCTTTGACAGCAATTGCAGCAATTGAGTCTTCTTGGGTACGTCTGCATCAGGTTTGCACATCTATGTCCTGCAATTTTTGCCAAGTCTTCTTGACAAAATTGCTCCAGCTCTGTCAGGTTAGACGTGGACCACTAGTAAACAGCACCTTTCAAGTCTTGCCACAAATTGCCTCAATTGGATTAAGTCTGGGCTTTGGCTAGGCTAGCCTAAGATATTCAAGTTCTTGTCTGTAAACCACTCCAGTGTTATTTTGGCTGTGTGTTTAGGATTATTGTCCTACTAGAAGATTAACCTCCATTAGAGTTCCAGGTGCCTTGTAGAGTAAAACAGGTTTTCCTGTTGAAGTGCCATGTATTTGCCTCCATCTATCTTGCCCTCAATCCCAACCAATTTCCTAGTTCCTAAAGAGGAAAATCATCCTCACAACATGATGCTGTCACAACCATGCTTCACCATAAGGACAGTGTTCTCAGAGTTTTGAACACTCTTGACTTCAGCACACAGAGTATTTTGCAGCAAGGCCAAAGGTTAAGTTTTCATCTCATCAGACCAGCGAATCTTTTCTTTCCACATGTTTGCTGTGTCTCCCATATACCTTTTTGCAAATTCCAAATGGTCTTTGGTATGAGTTTGATTCAACAAGTGCTTTCTAAATACTCTTCCATTAATACCAGCATGGAGTATGTTAGTTTCCCATGGGTGGTTTTTGTCATCTCAGTCACAGATCTCTCCAGATCCTTCAGAGTTATTATTGGCCTCTCAAAAATGCCAGTCAAATCCATTTGAGTTCAACTTGTGACACAACAACATGTGGACAAATCAAAAAAGATGTGCAAGGCACATTAAGGAAGCCAGGAGGACCCTATCAAATCCTCACTTTCATCAGAGAGACAAGTCACCTTATGTGACACTTTTATCCCAAAGTCTTATGTCAAGTTTTATGTCCCAGAAACAAAAGGTTTATAGGATCACAACCTATATATGTGTGGTAGCTCCTCCAAATGAAAGTTTGATCATGTTATATTAAAGGCCTTATATTATGCTGTTTCAAACATGAAACTTTCTTTGACTTACTGTAGAATTATTTGGAAGGCCCAGTTTAATTATAAAATAATTAAGCGGGAATTAATAAATACGTTCTGTTAATGTTAAAAGCATAATCTGTCTAAAGTGTTGGTTCTCAAACTTTGGTCCTCCACAGGTTTTCAACTTCAAATCCCAGAAGCTTCAGTAAGCACAGTTGATTGTCAGGACTTCTGGGAGTTAAAATCCCAAACACTTTGGAGATTTTCAGACAGCGTTTAACAGTGCCTACTGCAGGATGAGGTCCCGGGAGAGGAACGGCGCTCTTGCGCAGCAGGGGGTCATTTTCAGACACTGCCATCCCTCTTCTGGGATCCTTCGTGGCACGCCCGTGAAGCTTTGGGAGCGTCCGCACCATATTTTAAGCATGGGCAACTTCCGTGCTTAAATATGGTGCGGCCGCTTCCAAAGCTTCACGGATGTGCAACGAAGGATCCCGGAAGAGGGACGGTGGTGTCCGAAAATGACCCCTTGCTGCGCAAGAGTGCCGTTCCTCTCCTGGGACCTCATCCCATGGTAAGCACTGTTAAACACTGTCTGAAAGTCTCCCTAGAGGCCCATAGCTTGAGAACCATTGAAGCCACTGATTTCATTTCAAAGTGGGAGTTCAGCAGACTTGTAACTCTGTTAAATTCAAAGATGCATAAAAGTGCTTAGCTTTCTGCCATAAATGTTTCCAATCAGTGTGTATAGAGCCATCGTACTGTCTATCCTCCTTTATGGATCTGAAACATGGGTCACCTATCGCCACCACCTACGACTCCTCGAGCGCTTTCATCAACGCTGTCTACGCACAATCCTAAATATACACTGGACTGACTTTGTGACGAATGTTGCTGTCCTTGAGCAAGCAGGGATCACCAGCACTGAGGCCATGAGATTGAGAACACAGCTGCGCTGGGCAGGGCACGTTTCTAGGATGGAGGACCATCGCCTCCCAAAAATACTACTCTACGGTGAACTCACCACGGGTCAGCGTAAGAGGGGCGCTCCAAAAAAGCGATACAAAGACTCCCTGAAACAACATCTCAGGCTTGGCCAAATTGATCACCAACAGTGGTCCGCCCTGGCCTCACATCGGGAGGCATGGAGACGCACTATCCACAATGCTGCAGCCTTATTTGAGAACTCACGACGAACAAGTCTTGAAGAGAAACGACAACGCAGAAAGAATCACAACCCAAAAACATCACCCAAGGAGACCTTCTGCTGTGCTTTTTGCAACCGGACTTGTTTATCTCGGATTGGCCTTTTTAGTCATCAGCGCGCTTGCAGAAAGCGCGGGATGAGTCCTTCCTGAATCTTCGTTTGCGAAGAAAAGCCAGAGAGGTGAATTAAATTGATCAATACTCAGCATGCATGAATCTTTTTTAAAGCCTCCCAGTTTGTCTTTCATTTTCTTCACTGCAAAATAGGCAACGTTTTCAAACTATCTTGAGGACGTGATGCAAAAAAAAAATTACTGTCTGTGAAAAATAAACAATGTACAACTTACATAGAAAAAACTTTTTCACAAAGGAAACAGTATTCTGAAGTTTAAAGTCATTTTTTTTTAAAAAAAAGAGAGCGTTCAGTTGTTCTCAGAGAAAGTCTTCATTATGTTTGCCAAGTTCTAAAACCAATCATATTTCATGTCAGTGCAAAAGCACTACAATATATGTTGGTTCCATTCAGGTATTTCCTAAGCTCTTGAGGAATAGACATATTCTGTAATGATTTAAACATTCAAAGGCACAACTAATCCTATTCCAACATCCTACAGCCATAGTCAAGGGCCCCATATCTGATGTGGTGGATTTGATCTATGTTATTAGATGATTCTGATTTATGGTTCAGGAACTTTAGCAAAATATGGCAGGAAGTCATCTCAAATTCTGGGGGCCTTATTACCTTCCCCTGGGTTTACCACATTCAAGATTTTTTCTTTCTGTGTGCATAAAGTAAACTTAATAATGTCTTTTTTTTAAAGGAATAAACTGCAGAAAATAATGTAGAACCCACAGCTTCCTTCTCTGTTCTTTCAGATAATTTCTGTGTCTACTGCCAGACTTATCTATCCATGTTTTCTCCAAAGTAAGCCTTGCTCTGTTTTTCTTACTTCTTTCAAGAAAAGCAGCCATAGCTCAGTACAAAAGCACATGATTTGTGTGCAAAAGTCCAGGGATAGGTGAGAAATTTGTTGGCTTCTTTTTTTTAAAAAAAAAAATAAGAATTTGGCAAAATTGGCAAATTTCTTTGTAAATGCAATGGAGATTATAAAAATTAAAATATGGGAGAATTCACAACTGACATAGATATGCATCATTATCCCAGATTAAGTCCTTGGCATCTCTAGGTTGTGTTGGTTTCAAAGAATGTTAGTCTCTTACATCATAAAAAAGAGAAAGGGAGAGGAAGGAAAAAAAGAAGAAGGAATGTAGCAACACTTCAAACAACCTTACTGCACTCTGAGGAAAAGCAAGCAGCGGGAACATTCTATCTTTCTTGTTCCTGTCCCACATGAGGTTGTTGTTTTTTCATTCCAGTCCCATAAGGGACCAAGGTAAAACCATGGCTTTTTGCTAACCAGAAAAACACATTTGCAAAAAGGTGTGGTTTAGCTCAGTCCCCCACAGGACCTGAATGAAAGATCCCTGGAAGGACATCGACGTCATGCAGGAAGGCAGCAGGAAAGATGGAATGTTCCTGCTGCTTTGCTGCTTTTCCTCAGGGTGCGGTAAGGCTCTAAAACTAACTGGCTTTTATTTTAGCATGAACTTTCTTTGATATAAACCCACTTATTCAGACATGGTACAGACAGATACCCAGGCCTCAAGGTATACAGCATATTTACACAGCTGCGGGAGTGGGATAGAATGTAAAAGGATTCAGAAAGGTGCAAATCATAACCCTTGCCCTAAATCTTCAAAGGGCTGCATAAAGTGATACAGGTCTTTCAGACCTTTACAATGGGTCAGCATGTGGATGTGTGAAAGCAACAAATTACTTAGCAAAAGCCAGTTTCCTTGGATTCAAAACCTCCATGAAGATTCCTTTAGTTACATGTGCAGTAATGAAGACTCTTGCATTAATACATGTGGTGTGCTATGAAGCCATTGTCTTTGTTCATACTTCTGCCAGTGGGTTGGAATTTGTAAATATAATTCAACCCACCAGTTTCTCTTTCTAGTGCTCCTTTGCAATTTCCTTGTTCAAGGACTGCAACCTTTAAACCCTCTACTGTATATCTGGGGGGGAGGGGTTTGAAATGTTCTGCAACTGGTTTTGGGGTATTGGAATTTGTGCCCATTAATCCTCTTGCATACAGACTGTCATGTTTATCCAATGTAGAGTGTAGAGGGGCATTGCTGGCATAGAATAGCATATATCACATTGGAGAAAGAACAAGTGAACATACCTTGGATGTTGTGGGTGATATTATTGGCCCCTGTAAATATTGTCCCCACACTAGGGACTTTATCAGATAAGCATCTACAAACATTCTTTTGCTGCCATATTTTGAACCATTTTTCTGCTGACAAAAGAACCCTTTTTATCAAGCATACTTTTACTAGTGTTAAAAGGCAGCCGCAGCATTATCGGAGCATGAATGGAGCTCTTGTTTACTTCTGCATATGTGATCTTGTCAGTTCTCATAAGATACAAGTGCAGGTTAATTTAAACTGCAAACTTCCCCACAAAAAGTAAACACAAGCACAGAAACACACTCACAAAGACCCAAGTAAACCAGGGAGGTTCATAAAAAGACCGTCCCCTACCTGGCTTCCTCAATGTCAACCAGAAGTATTCTGCCCATTGATGCAGTAATCATGAGTGGACAATTGTGCATGGTTTCAAATGCTGGCAATACTGGTAAAAGAGTGCCATGAGAGATTTATTGATGGCTTGGTCCATTAATAAAAAAGAATGCCTTATTCCCCACAAATAATTGTGAAAGCATGACATCATCAGATGTGCATGCCCTTTCGCATTCATTAGCATCGTTATGATGCCATTTTTGCCACATCTGATAACGTCCTAGATGTGGGGACAGAGATGACATCTGGGGTTGTGGCAGGACCTTGTCTCTGTATTACCATTCATATTATGCATCCTTTTGTAAGCGAGTAGTTGTTTAAGATTTGGAGGTTCTCTGTAGGCCACTAAAGGCCAGCTTCCCAGAGTTGTGAGAGGGCTGTATCATTCTCCAGAATTGGTTGCAATTCATTGATGATGCATTTGAGAAGTCTCAGCTGGGGACTGTAGGTAACCACCAGGAGTGTTCTGCCATTCTGTGTTATTGGTCTGTCCTGTAGTAGATTGCTTTTGGGAACTAATCTTGCCTTGTCACATAGTCATTTGAGCATTTGGGGCAAGGATCACGATTTGCCTTTTTCTAGATCTTATTACATCCCATCCCTTCCACAACTGTGTGAATATGCTTTATATCTTTAGGGCTGGATATCACTCTGTACTGCATCTGAAGAAGTGGGTTTCTATCCACAAATGCTCATGCAAACAAACAAACAAAACAGTCTTAAAGGTGCTGCTAGAGTCCTTTCCCCCCTCCCCCTCCCTTCTTCCTTTTCAGGTTCGGTTGAGAGTCTTTGAATGTGTAGCTCTTAAAAATATGGCTTTGAACACCTGGACACTCATCTGTGTTTATGGTGCTGAATTAGGAATTCAAAATAAATTCACACTAAATTAGCTGGATTTGCATTTCCATATGGCAATACTCATTTTACACCTCCTAAGGCTACTAATGAAATGCATCACATCTTGCCTTGGAAATGCTTACACTTGTGAGTCCTGGCTGTGTTTCAGAAGGAAAAAAGTGCACAGATTATGTACACATTCCAAAAATGTGCAGGGCTAAAATTCACACTTTTGAACAATGCACATAGACATGTTAATGCAAAATTTAGAGAAAGATAGGAAATAAATAAATAAATAAATGATACATTTTGAAAACAAAATCTGCTCAAAACCACAAGCAAATTACACTCTCACTCACTCTCTCTCTCTCTCTCTCTGTGTGTGTGTGTGTGTGGAGTCTCACAACTCTCTGTGGAAACAAGGTGGAATGAAAATGACAGTGGGAAATAGGGAAACCATGAAAATGAGACCCACTGATTTTCAAACAACCTTGTGTTAAATTAGGTTTGTCAACTTTCCTTTTTTTCCCCAGACAGATTCCTTATATTTCATAGCAAGTGGGAGGTAGATGAACCATGACTGTATCCATACTAAAATAGCAGTATCCAGTGTGGCACAGTGGTTTGAGTGCATATTGACTGCCTTTTGAAGGCATACACCACCACCACCAGCAGCAGCACCAGATGGCATTTCCAGTGCTGGTGGGTGAGAATTTCATTCTCATTTAATAAGTACACGTGTCCCTTCATATTTGCTGGGGTTTGGTTCCAGGACCCCCTATGGATACCAAAATCCGTGAATATTCAAGTCCCATTATATGCAATGGCATAGCAAAATGGTGTCCCTTATATAAAACGACAAAATCAACATTTGCTTTTTGGATTATTATTCTGTTAAGAATATTTTCAAGCCATGAATACTTAAATCTGTAGATACTAAATCCGTGGATATGGAGGGACAACTGTACTTACTAATATTTGAAAATGTCCTTGTGAATGAGATAGACACAACTGATAAACAGGTTCATAGAATCATTGAGTTGAAAGAGACCACAAGGGCCATCCAGTCCAACCCCCTGCCATGTAGGAATAAACAATCAAAGCATTCCCAACAGATGGCCATCCAGCCTCTGCTTAAAACCTCCAAAGAAGAAGACTCCAGTGCACTCCGAGGCAGTGCATTCCACTTCCGAACAACTCTTACTGTCAAGAAGTTCGTTCTAATGTTTAGATGGAATCTCTTTTCCTGCAGTTTGAGTCCATTGCTCTGTGTCCTTATCTCTGGAGCAGCAGAACCAAGCCTGCTTCAGCTTCAGTATGACATCCCTTGAAATATTTAAACATAGCTATCATGTCACCTCCTAAACGTCTCTTCCCCAGGCTAAACATACCCAGCTCCCTAAGCCACTCCATGGCTTCCAGACCTCCTACCATTTTGGCCACCCTCCCCTGGACACATTCCATCTTCTCCATATCCTTCTGGAATTGTGGTGCCCAGAACTGGACACAGTATTCAAGGTGAGGTCTGACCAAAGCAGAATAGAGTGGCACTTTAACTTCCCTTGTTCTAGACACTATACTAATGATGCAGCCTTGAATCATATTGGCTTTTCTGGCTGCTACATCACACTACTAACTCATGTTCAGTTTGTGGTCTACTAAGACCCCTAGGTCTCTTTGGCATGCACTGCCATCAGGCCAGGTGTCACCCATCCTATATCTGTGCTTTTCATTTTTACTGCCCAAGTGTAGTATCCTACCGGTACATTTCTTCCTGTTGAAATTCATTTTGTTAGTTTTGGCCCAGCTTTCTAATCTGTTAAGGTCATTTTGGATTCTGATCCTGTCCTCTTGTGTATTAGCTACCCCTCCTAATTTGGTGTCATCTGCAAACTTGATAAGCATGTCCTCTTGTCCGTCATCCAAGTCATTGATAAAGATGTTGAATAGCACTGGGCCCAGGACAGAACTCTGTGGCACCCTGGTGGTCACTTCTCTCCAGGATGAAGAGGACCTGTTGGTGAGTACCCTTTGGATTCAGCTCATCAACCAATTACAGATCCACCTTCCTTCCTTCCTTTCTTTATTTCTGGAAAATATTCTCTTTCTCTCATCCCCATTTTAATGGAACCCACAGAACTCTGTGTGACCATGTGTCTAGAAGTAAATAACACATGTACAGGAATAAATAATCCCCCCCTCAAAAAAAAACAAAAAAAAAACAGGGCATGTGTGGCTAGAATTCATGTTCCAAGTTATGAATGTGTAAACTAGAGTTATGGATTCATAACTGATTCATTTTTACAATCTCGATGTGTCCAATAGTGTAGGAAATACATCAGTCCAGCTGAGACTGATGCTGGCCTAGATCAACTCAGTAAGCCAAGTTTGTCTTTCACCAGCTTCACACCATTAGGAAATATGCAGCTTTCTGACTTGGAAATAATGTTTTCCAAATGGGCTGGTCAGTGAAGCATATATGTAAATGAACAGGAATTGTTCACACATCAGGAATGTGAGTCCTTTTTCCTGTTTTTCAGAGTTTGTCAAGGGTGAAATACTGGAGCCTGATTATTTCCTCAGTGGGAGACAGGCCATCCCGGAAGCTAAATGTCTTGTTATTGTTCATTAATGTGGGCTAGGAAAGAAAAAAAGTTTCTGTTTCCAAAGATTTAAAAATAGTTCCTTGAAGTTGCTGGCATATCCTTTGTAGCTTCACATCACTTACTGGCAAAAAGATCATTTTTAGTAGGACAAAGTTCAAATTACACAAAGCTTTATTTAGAATCTGAAGAATTAATGCTGTCTCACACACAGGATTAAATCTTTATTTCATTCTTGAATATACGAATGAATAATTTCAAAAGTTTTATTTCTCACTGAGTGAGATTATGAGAATTTGTGCCCACTTTACAATGTTTTTTTTTTGCAACTGAGAACTTCTTTCATTTGTGCAAATAGCCCTTGTTTGTTGCACAAGAAGACTATTTTTGTGCAGAAAGCAGAGATTATATATCATTTGCCACACAAATGTGCATTTATTGTAAATATATTTTTGTACCATATAGTAAATTGGTTACGGGGGGGGGGAATGTATAAATGTTTTTTTCTTAAAGAAATCCTAAAATGTGTGGGTGGAGGGGGTCACAGTTTCCTCAGTATGATATGTTGGTGAACCCTTTCTTGCTGAGAAGAAAATGTGTACATCTTCGTATGCCAAAACATATACCTAAAAGTAGGCTGAAATGTACTGCAGTTGATTAAAGCTCAATATTGGAGAACAGAGAGAGAGAGGTGGGGGAGAGAATTATAATTATTTGGGAGTTGTGGGTTCCTCCCCCTCCAAACAGATAAGGGTCAAACCAGAAACTACAACATTAGGTTTTAACATTAATTTGATAATGCTGAATGTTAGAAATTGGAAAATTAATTCACTATTACAAAGACTAAGGAGATTTTCAGACTACACTGTTATAGTGTTACTATTCTACTTTAACTGCTTTGGCTTCCTCCTGTGGAATTCTGGGGTTTGTAGTTTAGTGAGGCCTAAGAGCTTTCTGGCTGAGAGTTGTAAATGCCCCTCCCTAAACTGCAAATCCCAGGATTCAAGAGGAGGCAGCCATAGCAAATAAAGTGGAATAGTAACACTATAACAGTGTTGTCTGAAAATCTCCTATAATTGAGGTCACTCAGTGGGGTTCTTGTAATGTTAAGTAACTTGATGGTCAGTGTCCCTGTGTTCCTAGACTGTGGAATTTACAGAGAATGGAATGGAGGTTGTCAGTGTTGACTTTTAGAGAGAGTACATTTCATTATTGATTCCTCCAAAAGGACTCTTTCTGTCCTTTTAAAATGGTCTCCCTCCAATTTCCCCCCACATAGATTACAGAACCCATAATATGATTGTTGCCTAGGAATGGTGAGGATCAAACACATCTGGGAACTGCCAGGTTGGGGAGGGCTGTCCCAAAGCATGGTATCTCATTTTATAACCTCTTCAATTCAGTTTGACACTCATCAGCATCTCTTTTTTTTTTTTTTTTGCTCTCCCACCAAGACACTCACTCTTCAAATCCCTTGTTTGTTAAAGGTTAATAAGGTGGAATTTGATCCACTGCAGATACAATAATAAGTGGATATTTACAAAGATTAATCAGTGAATCAAGAATGGAGAATTCTTAACCAGTAATGACTTGAGAGCATCTAAGCATATGCAGAATGCTTGGCTCAGCTGAATCCTTTCAGCTCCCCCCTCCCTATCAAGAAGTGTGATCTGCCAAGATCAGGGGCACAGCATCTACCTTCTCCACTGGAGCCAGGAGATAATTTGTGGTATTTCCAGTTTAAAAGATCATGAATCTCCAGAGGCAACAGGCTTTCCTGTTTTTCTGAATGCAACAGAAGGAGAGGCAGCCACCCCAAGGAATCCCAGGGCTGGTTTACACAGCTGATTTATTGCGGCAACTTGCACTTTAATTCTTTTCCGCATCTGTGTCAGTCAGTTTTTTTCCTAATTATGCCGCTTTTTTGTTCAGACTTGAAAAAGTGGGGGGGGGGGTGGCCTCCCAAGCAGACAAAGGCTTTATGAGGAAGGGCATAGACCCACCTTTGAAGCCTTGCATTTCCGAGCTAAAGACTCATAGGGGTCGTTTACACAGCAAAATAAATCCTCAAAGAATGTGACAAGAAGCCACACATTTCAAAGCAACAGAGCCCTTTTCAGAAGGAGGGGGTGCAAAAAAACCCATAAGTTGTGCAGTATCAGCTTTTGCTAGTTTTCCACACTTTTTTGATTAAGTTTGCAAAAATGCGCATTTATCGTGGGAACTAACGATCGTGTAAACTGGCATCTGCCTTTTCGAATTACTGTGAGCAGAGCTGAATCCTGATTGGTTGGAGTGACCATTCTGCTTTATCCGAATAGCCTGAGGGGTTGGAGAGAAGAAATTCACCCTCCTTCTGCTTGCAACCCGCTTTGGAAAATCGAGCCCTTCCTGTCTGTCTTTCGGGTGGGTGGGTGGGAAGATGCTTCGCTGCTTCGCTGCTTTGCTGGTGTGTGTGTGTGTGTGTGTGTGTGCGCTGGGAAACAGCCGATCGCATGTTCGTTCTTTTGTTTGTTTGTCCTTCCATTCACTTGCCTTTATACAAGGCTTCGGAGGGAGGGAAAACAATTAGGAATGAGGCAAGCCCTAGTTCTGTGGTGTGTGTTTGTGTGTGCATGCGAAGATCACTCCACCATGCTTTTTCTTGTTCGTGCTTTCATTGACTCCTTTCTTTATAGAAGCCTTTCGGGGCTGGGGAAGACGGTGGGGGGGGGGAGTTTGGCAGATCGCTCTTTCGATCCCTTGTTTGTTTGTCCTTTTCCTTTCCTCTCATTATTTATGGTCTCCATAATCCCCTCCTTGCTTCCTCCCTACCTCCTGCCTGGCTTTAATCATCTGGAGGCGATCCCCCCCCCACCTTTGCCTGTGTGGACTAAGCAAAACAGAAGTTGCTGGATCTGGCATCATCCCAAAATGCCAGGCGTCGTGTGATTTATGCACTCCTGATGCGAAAGAACGGTAATCCGGAATCTTGAGAACTTTTTCCTGTCGTGGAACCGGCCCCATAGACTGCCAAAATAGCAGGGGGAAAGGACTGGCTCTGTCTCTTCTCTAAATCTGCCTGTAAATGAACTCACTCCCTGAAGCAGAGGGGCAGTAATCTCTCTGCTGAAAGACCTTGTTGCCATGCTGTGGATCCTAAGGTGAACCTATCACAAGTTTTTCCAGCACAATTCGTTTAGTCAAGGTTCACAGACTTGCAAAATAGCAGAGGATTTTTGACTTTCTGTCCCTCAGTCCCCCTCCCCCCCTCTCCCTCGCTCTCTCTCTCTCTCTCCCTCCTTCCCCCAAGCAGAGCTGACAGATGGGAACTTTATGACTGAAAGATCTTGGGAATCCTTGGCAGACCTTCTGCAAAATAGCAGAGAGGATTTTTCAAAGTTTCCTGATGCTACTGAATGCAGTCCCTCTCTTTTAAGCCTGCCCCTTACATCATAGCAACCAATCACAGTAAAGATCTGTGGAAGCTCTTATTGGAATGGTAGTTTACACTGCCAATAAAGTGCTACATTGCAAATATACCGACAAAAGTAGCGACATCCTCTGGCACGCTATATTTGGGTGTTTTACCTTCCCCCCTTCTGAATGAGGCGATGCTGTGCTGCGATCCATGGGAACTATGAGCTATCTTAGCAGTATATTTAGAGGAATATTTGCCCGTGTAAATGACCCCCCAGTCACCCAGTTCTTGTTATTGTTCATTAATGTGGGCTAGGAAAGAAATTCCTGTTCTTAATTTCAGCATTAATTGGTTTGTTTGTTTGTTTGGTGAAATTGTTAGAAAATCCAATAAATCAATAACAGCAAGGTAGTCAATGAGTTATTTCCAAGCTCTTAGTCACACTGCACATTTTTCTGAGAGTGTCATGATTTATATTCTTCACAGGGGTGGACATGCTCCAGATCCTGAAGAGTCTCTCTCTCTCTCTCTCTCTCTCTCTCTCTCTCTCTCTCTCAATCTGTCTCTCTGGCTTTTCTTCACAAACGAAGATTCAGGAAAGACTCGTCCCGCGCTTTTTGCAAGCGTGCTGATGACTAAAAAGGCCAATCCGAGATAAACAAGTCCAGTTGCAGAAAGCACAGCAGAAGGTCTCCTTGGGTGATGTTTCTGGGTTGTGATTCTTTCTGCCTTGTTGTTTCTCTTCAAGACTTGTTTGGTGTGAGTTCTCAAATAAGGCTGCAGCATTGTGGATAGTGCGTCTCCATGCCTGCCAATGTGAGGCCAGGGCGGACCACTGTTGGTGATCAATTTGGACGAGCCTGAGATGTTGTTTCAGGGAGTCCTTGTATCGCTTTTTTGGAGCGCCCCCTCTTATGCTGACCCGTGGTGAGTTCACCGTAGAGTACTATTTTTGGGAGGTGATAGTCCTCCATCCTATAAATGTGCCCTGCCCAGCGCAGCTGTGTTCTCAATATCATGGCCTCAATGCTGGTGATCCCTGCTTTCTCAAGGACAATAACATTCATCACATAGTCAGTCCAGTGTATATTTAGGATTGTGTGTAAACAGCGCTGATGAAAGTGTTCAAGGAGTCGTAAGTGTTGGTGATAGGTGACTCATGTTTCAGACTCATAAAGGAGAATAGACAGTACAATGGCCCTATGCACACTGATTTTTGTGCTTCACCTCAGGTGAGTAGAATTGCAGGAAACTTGGAGACCACAGAGGTCCCAACAACTGAACTGGACTTCCCTGAAGTTCTGTATTTGATCCACAAGCTGCAAAATTTCCACCTCTGTCTCCCTCTACATCAATTAATTCCTAAGATGTTTCCTTTTTTCATTCCAAACACAGCTTGAGAGGGTCCCCACCACCATTCAAGGGAACACTAAATATCTTTGGTGCTTTCAAAATACTAGTCAGGTCTACTTTCTGCCTTGCTCACAATTTTTTATTTTCCATCTTTGTTGTAAAATCTGAAAATGAACTTGCACATGTCCCTTAGAAAAGATTAGAGAAGAAACTGATCCCTGTGTTATGAATATGTGAGGAACATATGAAGAGAAGAGTGCATTAGGACTTTTTCAGACTACCCTTTGTAAAAGTTATTTTGCTGGCATATTTTGAAGTGTTTTTATGCCGGCAAAAGAACCTCCCTGATCAGACCTACCTTTAGCAGTGTTCACAGGCAGCCGAAGCACAAGCGGAGAGTGAACAGAGCTCCATTCATTTCCTGGGACAAGATCCCACTGGTTCTTGCAAGAAGACACTAGTGTGGGAAATTCAAAAATAAAAGCAAAATAAACAGATAGAAAGTACAACAAAACACAAACACACACATAAAAGTCACAAGTACGGGGGGGGGAGGCATAAAAAGAGCATCCCCTACCTGGCTGTTGTGCTTTCACCCAGAAGTGTTCTGTCATTGATACCATATTCACATGAGCACAATGGCACAAGGATTCAAATGCCAGCAATGCTGGCAACAAAGCACCATGGCCAATCTATAGATGGCTTGGCCCATCAATAAAAAGGAATGGATTTTTCACAATACATGAGTGCAAAAGGATGACATCATCTGGTATGTGCACCCTTTCGCAATCATTAGGTATCCTTATGATGCCATATTCGTCTGGTCTGATAATGTCCTTAGTCCCACCTACTCTATTGTTATCCATGTAGAGTGTCACAGTTCGAAGAGGAGGCCCTTCTTTACATCTGCAGGTTTTCCACACTGTCTGCAACTGCTCCTCTCTTCATCACACTGTCATTCTGCAGACATGGAAAGTGAGTATGGAAGGAAACAGGGCTCACATGCTTCAACCTTACTGGTAGTTTGCTGTTTAAACATGGCAGGTAATGTGATAGTTTCATTTTGCGCATTAGAAAGAAATAGAGAGCAGGCAACCTGGTTAAATTGTACTGCCTGCCCCCATCATTATAGTGCTAAATAATATCTGAAACCATCATTGATCATGTAACAATTGCTTTACCATAGAGATGGAAGAGAATTTCTTTTGCTTCATTTGTTTATACAGTCAGTCCTCAGTAACCACAGGTTTGGCATCCACAGATTCCATCATCCATGGCTTAAAAGTTTTTGTAAAAAATCCAAGAAGCAAACTTTGATTTAGCCATTTTATATAAGGGACACCATTTTACTATGACTTATATATAATGGGACCTGAGCATCTACAGATTTTGGTATCCACCGGGGATCCTGGATCCAAACCCCAGCAGATACCAAGAGCCCACTGCAAGTAATTTCAATTTTTTTGCAAGTTTCTCCACATTTTTGATGGAAAGAACTTGAGATTTTTAAAACAAATCAGTATGAAAGAAAGCAAAACAGCCTTATTCATCCATTCCTGTTTTCCACTTTCCCAACAAACTTATACTATAAAATCTGCACCACCACCACCTACTTCTTTATACTTTCATATTTATGGAAAATAATATTTTAAAAGCTTCAGGAAAACACATTTGAACTGCGTAGTGTTGACTGTCCTGTTTCTTGACCTTCAAAGAGATCACTACCTTAATATATAATTCTCTTGGGTATGTTGCCATTTCCAATGTGCTGACTGGCCACTTAGGAAACTTAACAACCAATCAAAGCTCTCTTTTGGGCAGCCAATCAGCACACTGGGAGTGGGAACATGTGGAAGTTTCCATCTTTTTTAAACATGGTGGCAGCAGAGGGGATTTCCATTGTTCCACGCATGAGTGGTGTGGACCCTGGGCTCTTTCTGTGCACCTTGGGCCCTTTCTATGTGGCCTGGGGCCTTTCTGTGCTGCCTGGGGCCTCTTTCTGCTTGCTGGGGTCTGGGGCCTTTCTGTGTTGCCTTGGGCCTTTCTGTGTG
This sequence comes from Gambelia wislizenii, assembly GCA_030847615.1. Classification (NCBI taxonomy): domain Eukaryota; kingdom Metazoa; phylum Chordata; class Lepidosauria; order Squamata; family Crotaphytidae; genus Gambelia; species Gambelia wislizenii. Next base: position 168,888,124 of record JAUMIR010000005.1, on the reverse strand, counting down.
GTCTGAGGTCTGGGGACACTTGACTTTCTGTGCTGCCCGGGGCCTTTCTGCCTGGGGTTTGGGGCCTTTCTGTTCGACCTGGGGCCTGGGGATACTCGACTTTCTGTGTGGCCTGGGGCCTTTCTGTATGGCTTGGAGCCTTTCTGTTCTGCCTGGGGCCTTTCTGTGTGATGGAGCCTTTCTGTGCTGCCTGGGGTGTGGGAGCTTTCTGTGCTGCCTGGGGCATTTCTGTGCTGCCTGGGGCCTTTCTGTATGGCCTGGAGCCTTTCTTTGCTGCCTGGGGCTTTGGCCCTTTCTGTACTGTCTGGGCCCTGGTCCTTTCTCTGCTACCTGTGGCCTTTCTGTGCTGCCTGGAGCCTTGGGCCTTTCTGTGCTGCCTGGCACCTGTGGCCTTTCTGTGCTGCCTTGGGCTTTTCTGTGCTGTCTGGAGCCTTGGGTCTTTCTGTGCTGCCTGGGGCCTTGAGCTTTTCTGTGCTGCCTGGCACCTGGGGCCTTGGGCCTGGACCCTTTCTCTGCTGCCTGGGGCCTTTCTCTGCTGCCTGGGGTCTGGGGCCTAGGGCCTTTCTCTGCTGCCTAGCCTCTTGGGCCTCTTGGGCCCTGGGTGCTGTCTGTAGCTACGCCCTAGGCCTTCCATGCTGTCTCAGCAGTTCCTTACTCTTGGGCTTTGGGCATTCAATGCTGTCTGTAGCAGTCCATTCCTCCTGGGCCTTGGGATGGAAATGTGGAAAACTTCAAGCCCTTTCTAAACATGGCAGTGGAGGGGCTCCCACATCCTGTGTGTGTGTGTGGGTGTAGTGTGGGAGTGTAGTGTAGGGTATATGTGTAGCATGGGGTGTTTGTGTGTTTGTGCAATTTCATGGTGGCAGCAGAGAGGTTCTCATATCCTGGCATGTGGGGTGTGTGTGCGTGTAACATGGTGTGTGTTTGTGTAGTGTGGTGTGTGTATGCACAGTTGCATGCCAGTGGTGGAGGGGCTCTTACAGCCTTCTGCACATGGTGTGTGTATGTGTGTAGAGTGGTGTGTGTGTGTTTAGTGTGGTGTTTGTGTGTATATGTGTGATTGCATGGAAGTGGCAGAGGAGCTGTCATGTCCTGGTGCATGTGATGTGTGTGTACACATGGTTGCATGGTGGCAGCGGAGGGGCTCTCATGTCCTGGTGCACATGGTGTGTATGTGTGTCTGTAGTGTGGTGTGTATGTGTTGCATGCTGTGTGTGGTTGCATGATGGTGGTGGGGCTCTCGCATCATGGCACACATGGTGTGTGTGTGTAGCATTGTGTGTGTATCTATGTGTATGCGCGGTTGCATGGTGGTGGCAGAGGGGCTCTTGGCATGAAATTAGCCATTACAGTTGATTTGAAAGGTTATATATTAATGTATCAAATGATTGTTTTCTTGACATGTCTCCTAAGTGGCCAATCAGCAGAATGGGAAGGGAAACATAGAATCATACCGAAGAATTTTATATATGTAGATAACAGTGTATGTTTTGCTAGGTATAGCTAGTATACATATATTCCCACTACAGAACCACATATTTATTTTATTCATTCCAGATTTTCAGTTGGCTTCCCCATGATATTGATTCGAAGCCACTTTGACAGTATGCTTCACATGAACAAAGACATTTGTATTCCAACAAGCCATCACATATAAATGGCTATGAAAACCTATTCAAGCTGATTTCTTTCCACATCTGTAAGTCTGAAATATATTGTTCCGTTAGCCAGTTGTTTGGGTGAGAAGATTTGGCTTCCTTAAATTCTCACAGCAGTTAACAATCAAACAGAAATAGCAGCAGCTTCAGTAGGTCATATGGAAATCAGTGTATTATTTCATGACAGAGAAATATGTCATGTGAAGCTAAGATTCTGTTACTGTTTCAGAATTTTTCTTCTCACTGTCTTCCCTTATGTTCCATCTATGCTTAGAAATTTTCAAAGACTTAAAATGAGTTTGTTTTCTTTGTGATGAACCAAAGAAAATGGAAGCTTTGACACTATCCTGCAAAAGTTCTCCAGGCCACAGAGCCAAAGATAATGTACATATTTTTAAGTTAATATCACAATTGTCTTCATTTTGTATAATGTGATCAAAAGTGGCACACACTATCTGAGAAGTAGTAGAGACCATACATTGTGATGATGCTTTTGGTCGCATTTCATTGTGAAGGTTCTTGACATAGAGCCCATTCACAGTACATAATTATAGTCCACTTCATGGACTATGGTTCCATCCTATGGAATCCTGGGTTTGGGAGGGGCTCTGAGAATTCTCAGCCAGAGTACTCCAGTGAGTCACAGAACTGCAAATCCCAGGATTCCACAGGAGGAAACCACAGCAGTTAAAGAAGAATAGTAGTGCTATAATTATGTAGTGTGAATGGCCCATGGTGGGGTGGGTTTTTTATTTGTTTTTTTTTCTCCAAAACCAGAGCATATAAACCCACTATGATTATCTGGAGCCCTAGTATAGCTGATAAAGCTAAAGGTGCATCTCAGAAGGCAATAACTAGACTGAGACATCCTGCAAAAAGTACCCAACTGTCTGTGTTAACAGAGGAGAAGGCTTCAGGTGGGTTTGGCAAGGGGAAAGGAAGCTGTCTCCTGACCTAGCATGTACCTTGAGTTGCTGGCTAAAAAGGTTTCATCTGATACATACCTTCCTTGAACAGCTACTCTTTGATCCACCACCTGAGTCTCTTTGAGCTTGTCTAGATCGGCCAGAATACGCCACCTTTCAGCCAGCGTATTCTGGCCCCAGACCTAGGAGATGATGAGACGCAGCTAATGTGGTGCCAGAATAATGACAGTGGAATGCAAAAGGACACCAATATCACACAACATCATCCTTTTGCATTCCGCTGTCGTTCTTGTGACATTTCTTTCTATTGATGGGATGAGCCATTATTAGATCGCCTGTCCCATTTTGGTGCCAGCATTGCCAGTGTGTGAAACCTCAGGTCATTTAACTCACATGAATGCAGCGTCAATAGCCAGTCCAGCACGAACACTTCCAGGTCAGATCACAACATCCACATAAGTGACACACTTTTAAAAACCTTCCGTGGTTTACTTGTAAGTTTTAAAGTGTGTTTTACATGTTTGTGTAACTTTTTGTGTTCTATATTTGATTTTATTTTTGAATTTCCTGTGCAATGAAGTCTTGCAGGATTTCAAACAAGGAAGTGAAGGGGGCTTCATTCAATTCCTCTTCATTGCCAGGGAAGCCTTCTGCCGGGAGAGAAGGTAAGTGTGGTGGGGTGCATTCTTTTGCTGGCATAAAAATGGATTTTTTAATGCCGGCAAAAGAATGTTTAAAGCAGGATCATCTGATAAAGTCCTTAGTCCATTTCCCCCCTTCCCCTGTTATCATGATGAAACAGGCAGGAGCCTACATACACACGCAGGCTGCCACATGGACACACCAGCTGGTATCAGCAGGCACTTCCCCCATTGTCATGTGTTGCACTCTCAGAAGTCATGAAAGAGGTCCTCAGCACATGATCACATGCTGAGGGCCTCCTTCCTGGCTGCTGAGTGACTTCAGCAGTGGCAGCAGTGTTCAATTTGGTGCAGACCAGCATGCAGGTACAGACCCTGCATTTCTGTGCCAGAACATGCTTGGTTTTCCCACATAACATGGTTTTTCCCAGGGTATTTAAAAACATTTTAAAAGGCTTTGCCCCCCACCACAGCTTTGCCTCAGGCATCATCAGGACTTCCCAGTGGCAAAATGGGGCAAGAGCCATGCATTGTTTGGACTATAGGATTCCAAGATGGGGTGAAGCTGGGGTAAACTGCCCATCTAGACAAGCCCTTTGTGTGCCCCCAGCTGCTCCCAAAGATAGTCAATGGCTTCCATGTCAGGGATGTTGAGCTATCCATGGTGCTGAACCCTATCCTTAGAGTCAGTGCTTTGGATAGTTGATTTAAAGTCTAGTTTAAAACACAGAATTGATTTACTGCACCATTGACATGGAAGCCTCTGGCAGCTCTTGATTATTCCTGGGAATAGACAGTAATGTGATTGAAGTCCTTGATCCATTTCTCCCCTTCCCTGTTACCATGATGAAACGGGCAGGAGTCTACACATACACACCGGCCACTGTATGCACATGTCAGCCGGTATCAGCAGGTGCCTCAGCAATGTGATTCAGCCAGCAACCTTGAGGAACAATGGCTTGATACATCCTCTGTGTCCAGAGCTGGTTTCATTCACCATTGTTTGACACATCCTCTGTGTCCAGAGCTGGTTTCATTCACCATTGTTTGTGTGTGTGCATTGGTGTGCATCTGAGTGAATATCTGTGTCTGCATATTTGTCTATCCATAGATGCTTGTAGTGCATGTGTCTGTATGGAAGTGGACAACCACATCAAGGGCTATCCATTCTGCCACACAATCCAAAATGTACTTCTCCAGAACCAATTTGGCCCTTGATGCTCTCCCAGACAGACACTTCTTTTTATGCATTTAGGTTTCTAGCCACTGTCTTCACTTGAGTAGAAGGAAATTCTAACAGGACAGGGTGCTCTTTCACTAGTGCATTTTTAAAACTATTTTATGTCAATGCTTTTGTCTTATGCTTCAGTTGGAACTGTTCTATTTTCTGCTAAAGTGGCTTGCATGCTGTTCATGGGAGAAAGGTGGGATAGAAATAAATAATTATGAGTCAGATCTTGGGAGAAAAATAATTAATTAAATTTTATTTCTTTCATGTTTCCAAAGTATGTTGTAGACACTGGAGTTGCACACTGTGTGCAGCTTTGATTATGGCTCTGGAAAAGATAACACTAAACAGTGTATTTATTCTACTTATTGCATGGTACAGTCATACTGTATAAATTAGATCCCAGTCTTAAAGAACTGATCTGTCTTCATGGGGTTGTGATGCCAGTATAAAAATCACTCTAGTCATTTGTGTCATATTATTGATATGTGTCTGCTTGACATCAATGTACCCTGTCTGAAGTATCTGTTTGGTAGAGTAGTAGGTCTCAAGATTAGATTCATAAATAAACACACTTTCCATGATACAAAAGAACCTTGCAGTGTCACTAAACAAGTCAGTTGAAGGGAAAGAAAAAGGGCACATTTTAAAAAATATATTATCGCCTATACAGTGCTGAAAGTAAGGCTGTGACCTCACTGTCATTTTATTGTTGGTTTACTGTTGTAAATAATGGAATTAGTTCTAGAAGAAAGTGTAGTATTTGTGGAGACTTCCCACATGATTTGAAACATGGGCTACATTTACATGGGCAAATATTCCCCTAAATATACCGCTAAGATTGCTCATTGTTCCCATGGATCGAGCCACAGTGTCGTCTCATTCAGAAGGGGGGAATTCAAAATACCCAACTGTAGCATGACAGGGGATGTCATTACTTTTGCCGGTTTATTTGAAAAGTAGTGTGACTTAGCGCATTATTGGTAGTATGAACGGCAAGTCCGTGTGACTTACCAGCAATCTTCCCAATACAGTTGCAGCAGAGCTGCACTGTGATTGGTTCTTATGATGAAGGGGTGGGCTGGCTAGATGTGGAGTCAGGAGGGAGACTCAGTAGCAGTAGGAAATTAAAAATCCTTCCTTTCTTCTGCTTAGAGATGAGCCGGTTTGCTTTTAGCATAATTACTGTTTCCGAGAGATATCAATCCTTCTTTAGTGTGTGTGTGCTCGGGTGGGAGAGAGAGGGAAAAGCACAGCTGACAGAGCAAAGGATTCTCAGCTGCTTGTGTGTGTGCTCTATTGGCTGCTTTCCTTCTGCTCACACTGCCTCCTCTTTCGTTCCTCTCCGTCTTCTGCCTGGCTTTAATGATAATGATAGAGCTTCCTGGCCATCCCCCCCCACCTTTTTCTGAGTAAACTAAAGCCATCATCCAAATTAGCCATAAATCGTAAGAACTATTCACCCGTGTACCGAAAGGAAGGAAATCTGGAATTTCGTTCACTTTATTCTGTCCTGTAGCTGGCCCCTTTGTTGATCAGCTGTTAAGCATGGAGAAAAAACCTTCCGTCTGGAGTTTGATTTGTGGGCAGGGAGCTGCGGGGGGGGGAGAGGCAATGGGTGACATTCTTTGTCCATCAGCTGTTAAGCACATGGAGTTGGGGCCAGGGCAGACATTCCTATGGCATTCCTTTGTCTTCTCTCAAGCTTGGCCATGCCCCCACCACATTTGGTTGTGTGAATCTCAAAGCTAGAAAAACCAAAGAGCAACAAAATACAGCTGTTTCCTCCATAGACCGTGTAAACTACCCACCACTGGTGCAAAAAAGTGCTAAAGCGCAATTTATCGTAATAAAACCTGCCGTGTAACTGCAGCCTTAGATTCCCCAGTTTTTAAAATTACCTGGAGAAGCGCCACAGATAGAAATGCCCTACACTTTAAAAAGTCAACATCTGCAGATAAGATGGTGTTAGTTGGGTGGCAGGGTTAGTGCACTCTCTGTACCCATGGTTTGGTCTACTTCAGGGATCAAAATAGTGTCCCTGCTTGTTTTTTTTATACTCAAACCTTCTGCCCCTGAAAACAAATGGTTGGGAAGGGAGAGACTCTTGTTACTTCTGTTACTTTTTGTTACCTCTTTGTTTTAAAACACAATACAGCCTTCCTTTTCCCTTAAAACAACATACTCCTCAATCTTACATTGTTTTGCCCCCAAACAGCATTTTTTTCTTATAAAACTGGAAGTGGGCTTTGATTTCAGTTTCTGTGGGGGGGGTTTGCTGTAATGTGGGTCACAGTGGGTCTGTAGGAAATTGTCCCTCAGACCCTCTCAAGCTTATGTTTCAGCCTGGAATAGTTGATTAGGGACTGAGGGAAATGAGTCAATCATTTTCATGGAAACTGCGAATAGTTTGTAAATTCTTAGCATGCCACAGAGGTTACAAATTAAAAAGACATTGCAGCTGCCTTATGGATTCTGACTATTCATATATGTTCTCTATATGAATAGAGAACTCTAATGCATCTCTAAATAACAACTCAAAATGTTTCTGGGAGCTTGTATCTGGAGCTTTATAGTCCCGAGTCCAAGCCCCCAGTTGTGACAGCCCAGTTAGGATATGGGAAAACCACTTTAGAGAGATTTTTGCAGAGGGTAATGACATTGTAATGGTCTCTGATAAGACTATTGATATACAGCTACAAACGGCCCCACGCTGGGAACCAGTAGCTATCAAGAAGTCACTGATTTAGGAGATTATCAGACGCAGAGGAACGCAGCAAAAAACCATGTTCCAAACCACACCAGAAGATGGGAGGAGAACAGGAAGGGCAACATTATCAGACGCTGCATCCTTATGCCATCCTGGGGGTGTAGAACTGCCACAGAGGGGGCTTCACTTTCGTATTGATGGGGACAAGCCACAAATAAAAAGGAAAGCCTTACTCATATGGCTGTGTTATGCCCCCAGGACACTGGAGGACATTGTTGTCTGATAATCTTGCCTGTTTCAGTTCTCGTTGTGATCTTCTGATGTGGTATTTGCCACGTCTGATAATCTCCTTAATCTCCCATTTTAAAAACAGAAAAGCTCCTGGAATTGATAATATCCCAGATGAATTAAAACCAATAGCCACTGGTGGGCACCTCTGTTATCAGCCTTATTTACACAGATTAACAACTCTGGAGTGATCCCAAATGGCTGGAATCAAGCATGTTCTTAACAGAAGCCTGAATCCTTTTGTTATTCCTTTACCTATGTGTTGACTCACAATTCAACAACAGCTACAACGGATCAACTCTAGTTGGGACTGATCAATAGAACATTACATTTTGAAAACAGTGTTGCCCTGGTTCAGATAGATATCAGTCTGGTTCTTATGGAGTTTTCATGACTTACTACATGCCTAGTTGTGGGATACATCTGTTTCTCCACCATCTGAAATGGAGCACTGATATTCATCAATAGGGCATGCAACATCTCTCCATTAGTGTGGTCATCTCAAGTTTTGTAGTGCATTACTATCAGTATACTGATAACACACATCTCCACACTTCTTTTGAGATGAAGCAAACATGGGGATGAATATGCTGACTGGGTGTCTGGCCTATCACTGGATGACAGCCTGTAAACTAAAGCTCAGTCTAGGCAAGATGGAAAAACTTCAGGTGGATCCTCTGGCCAGATTGTCAAATGGGGGGATCCAACTTGGTTTGACTGGAATCACACTGTTCCAAAGGAACCAAGTATGAATTTCTAGTGTACTCCTGAATTGGCAATTGTCATTGGGGGCTCAGGTGGCCTTTCAAATGAGGATGATGAAGAAAATGATGAACTGCATGTTACTGCAGCCCTTGACAGCATAGCCAATGGTGAGGAATGCTGGGAATTGCACCTCAACATTTGCTGCATGATTCCCCTTGATGCTGTAGAATGACCTCAGTTCAGCTGCGATCCTCTCTATCTAGCCTAGCATTAGATATCTCTGCTCTGGTAACCTTCAGGTCAGTTACTGGAATGGATTGTACTTTGGGCTGCTAGTGAAGCCAGTTTGGAAATTGCTGATAATGCAGAATTTGGTGGCCAGGCTATAGTTTGGTCCTGATCTCACTGCAAAGTTTTCCAAACTTCCTGACCAAATTTAAGTGCTGGTTTTAATCAATAATATTTTGCACAGTTTAGAACCCCAGTAGCTCAAAAACCACCTATCATCATGTTAACCAATCTAGATCTTAAGGTGGGAACTGGGGACCCTTTAGTGTGTTTCCCTCTGAAAATAGCTGGTGGCGGGGGCAGTTCAGGAAGTTTATTTTCCTATCATTGCCCTGCATTTATGGAACATTCTTCCTGAGGAATTTGACCTGGTACAAATACTAGCCAGAATCCTTTTAGTGTGGATTCCTCTATAGAAGTGGTTGGGCATTTTTGTCTGATGTGTAAGATTCATATTCATTTCAAGGTTGCAAGAGCAGAGTTGCACATACTGTGCCTTTTCAGATGTGGGGCACATTCTTTGCTGTTGTTGTGTGCCTTTGTTTTTGTCTTATGTTGACCCAAAGGTGCACCTATCATGTTTTTTTCCCTGGGAAGATTTGTTCAGAGGGAGTTTGCCCTTGCCTTTCTTTGAGGCTGAGAGAGTGTGACTTGCCCAAGATCACCCAGTAGGTTTCCATGTCTTAGCAGCTATTCAAACCCTGGTCTCCAGAGTCATAGTCAAATGCTCAAACCACTGTACCACACTGGCTTTCTGTGGAATGACAATTAATCTTCCTCTGTTGGAATTAGCATTGGTACTCCCTCATTGTTCATTGGGCTGAATATTCATTTATGTGTGTCTTTATTCAATGCTGCCATTCAGCACAATGGTTGCCCAGCCAGTCAATGTATTGCTCTAGATGTGGAGGTTTATGCTATACAATCCCAGTGTATGATCTTAGGCATTGTTAGCCCTTCAGTGCAGGGAAATATGTAGCCCCTACTCGCAAGTCTTTGTGAAATTAGAAGCCTCACTATGGGCTAGTGGTTCATGGAGGGAGGAATTGAGAGAGGTGGTCACTGTAAATATTGTTGATAATGCTTCCTGTTTGATGTTTTCAGTGAATTTCTGACTGTATTTCTAGCTGCATTAGTTTCCTATATTGATTATATTGGTGATGTATTTCTGTGCTATGTTAACCCTGAAAAGATTTAAATGTTTTCTCCTTCAAGGTTGTTTCTGCAGTGGGAAGTGACTTATACATTTAATAAATTAATGATGGATGACTTTTCCTGAGCATTAGGAGCAAACCAGAAGGAAACAATCAGAATTACTTTTCAGTGCTGGTGTGCTAATTAATTATATTAATCTTTTCACTGTAGTAAAATAGTTAACATTGACACTGACTGCTTTATAAAAGAAATGCACCTCAAGTGTTTTTCTACACCCACATGGAAAAACCATGCGGGATCTTGCAACAATAAGTCTTTCAGCAGAATGAACTGTCTTTGAGTATTGATATAGAATTTTCCATTTCCTTTTACAGCTCCTTTGGTTTCAAGAACTCAATGATGTTTGCCAACCCCAAAATGCCTCAGAGAATTAAGCATCATAACTGTTAATATATCCATTTAGCAGGAGGGTAAACAGAGAGGCTACCAGAGGCTAAGTGACCAGTCCAGGGTCAGTCAAGTTGTGAGATATAAATCCAGGCTCCAAGTCCTTACCTTTTATCCTCACCTGCCACCTCTAGTTCAATTTCCTGGCACAACCTCAGGGTCAAGTAAGTAATCTTTCCTTTAACATAAAATGAAAAGCCTCTTCTGACAGTTGATAATTTATATGCAAGTACTCCTGACCTTTTCTTGCAGGTCTTTTCAGACTTTCACTTCATGCCCCACACACATTGTTATAGGACTTACTGATGCAATGTCATGTACTTACTGGCACAGATAACATGCCACAGCTCAGTGGTCCCTTCCAAACAGGGTGGGAATGGCCAGAGAGAGTAAAAGCAGTGACCTCAGGGACAAATGCAGCTCAGTGTAGATGCTCCTTGTAAATGGGTTAAAAAAATATCTTTAGATATTGCTGGCTTTAAAAAGAGAAAGGCCAAAAAAATAAAATAAAATTCAGTGCTTCCCCACTCTTAAAATCACAGTGTAAACATTAAACAGTGCATAACTTTAAAAATACTAACAGTATGTGCTTATTTGGTTCTGGCTACTGCTAGTGTATGCACTGGAAAACATCTTTAAGGGGCCTCCAAACTTGACCAAAGACCCTAACTGAATGCAATTTGTGGAGTCGGCTGGGTGTGGACTTTCCATGTCAACTCGAAACACCTCAGTAGAATTTGGCAGGCAGGGCCATTTTAAATGAGCAAAATGGGCCAACTGAAGTGACCGAGCATGCTGCCAAAAATATTTAAAGGAGGGGATGAATTTGTCCACATCTGGATTATACAGTGGGGGTGGGGGAGGAGTTGTGGGGAATGTCTCTTTCAGCTGTTTGTACCACAGTCGGTCTCTAATACATGGCTGAATAAAGAGCTACAGTTCCACTGTGGCTCTGAAGCTAAATGTTCTCTAAGAGAAAATTATTTATAAAAGGCCAAAGATTGCATTTAATTCATGATGCACTATTCTTGATCTCTGGCTCTCATCAGAGGAACTGAATGCAGCTATTTATTTTCAGGCCCATTGTAACAAAATCCATCTATGTGTACACCATTCAGAAAGTATAAAAACAGCTATGTAAGCTCAAGGTAAGTCTTCCTGCCCCTCCAAAAGTATTCTAATTATTCACATTATATTTAGATCAGCAGCAACAGCAACAACAACATTGGCAGTTAAAAACACTTGCTGTATTTCAAGGGGAATCATGGATAAATCGTATTGCTCATTCAACCAGAGTAGATCCACTGAATCCTTGTTGAATGTTAAGGTGACACTTATGTAAATTCAGTGGACTCAATGGGCCTATTCTAATTGGCACCATGAAATGTATTCAGCCCAAAGAAATCATTTTGTTCCATTGGTCAATTTTTTATTACTGTTTTATGTAGGGCAAAACAGATGAGCTCCTTTTGCTGAAACCTTTCACAGACTGTAGACTATGGTGATTATCAGATGCATCAAAAGTGGTGTTACAGCAATGCCAAGAGATGGCAAAAGGGCTCCCTTACCAGATGATGTTGTCCCCCATCGTTATGCCTCTGTTCTGCTGCTGTTCTGCAGGCACTGCTTTTTATCAGTGGGAGAAACCATCAATAGATCCCCCATTCTCTTTCTGTCATGGATTTACTGTGTGCAACAAAGTGCCCTCTTTTGCTGGCGAGATCCCAGCATCAATGGGCAGAACACTTCAGGGTGCTATTGGGACTTCTAGGTAAGTGACACACTTTTTATCATAGAATCATAGAGTTGGAAGAGACCACAAGGGCCATCCAGTCCAATCCCATGCCATGCAGGAAATCACAATCAAATCATTCCGAACAGATAGCCATCCAGCTTCTATTTAAAAAGAAGGAGGAGACTCCACCCACTCCGAGGCAGTGCATTCCACTTCCAAACAGCTCTTACTGTTAGGAAGTTCTTCCTAATGTTTAGGCGGAACCTGTTTTCCTGTAGTTTGAACCCATTGCTCCATATCCTAGTCTCTGGAGCAGCAGAAAACAAGCTTGCCCCATCCTCAGTATGACATCCCTTCAAATATTTAAACATGGCTATCATGTCCCCTCTCAACCTTCACTTCTCCAGACTAAACGTGCCCAGCTCCCTAAGCCACTCCTCATAGGGCATGGCTTCCAGATCACCCACCATCCTGGTCGCCCTCCTCTGGACATGTTCCAGCTTCTCAATATCCTTCCTGAATTGTGGTGCCCAGAACTGGACACAGTATTCCAGGTGAGGTCTGACCAAAGCAGAATACAGTGGCACTATTACTTCCCTTGATCTAGACACTATGCTCCTATTAATGCAGCCTAGAATTGCATTGGCTTTTTTAGCTGGTGCATCATACTGCTGACTCATATTCACTAAGACTCCTAAATCCCTTTCACATATACTGCCCTCAAGCCAGGTGTCTCCCCTCCTATATCTGTGCATTTCATTTTTACTGCCCAATTGTAGCATCCTACATTTCTCCCTGTTGAAATTCATTTTGTTACTTTTGGCCCAGCTTTCTAATCTGTTGAGGTCATTTTGGATTCTGATCCTGTCCTCTGGGGTATTACCTACCCCTCCTAATTTGGTGTCATCTGCAAACCTGATAAGCAAATCCTCTATTTCCTCATCTAAGTCGTTGATAAAGATGTTGAATAGCACTGGGCCCAGGACAGAACCCTGTGCCACCTTACTAGTCACTTCTCTCCAGAATGAAGAGGAGCAATTGGTGACTACTCTGGGTTCAGTCAGTCAACCAATTACAAATCCACCTAACAGTTGCATTGTCTAGCTCACAGGTTACTAACTTTTTTGTGAGAATATCATGGGGAACCTTGTCAAAAGCCTTACTGAAATCAAGATACACAACATCCACAGCATTCCCTTCATCTATCAGGTTTGTAACTCTGTAAAAATAATAGATTAAATTGGTCTGGCATGACTTTTTTTTTAGAAATCCATGTTGACTTTTAGTGATCACAGCATTCCTTTCTATGTGCTTACAGACTCTCTGTTTAATGATCTGCTCTATAATCTTTTCTGGTTTTGATGTCAGGCTGACTGGGAGGTAATTTTTTGTGTCTTCTTTTTCCCCCCTTTTAAGGATGGGGACAACATTTGCCCTCTTCCAGTCTGCTGGGGTTTCTCCTGTTCTCTAGGAATTATGACCCTCCCCAGGTTACTTGTACATTTTAAAGTGTGTTTTTGTGCTTGGTGTTACATTTTTGTGTGTTCTTTTTATTTTTATTTTTGAACTTCCCATGCTCCCATCTTCTCATGAGCTATGTTCACTTCTTCACTCTAGGAAGTGAACAGAGCTTCATTAGAGCTCCGTGAACTTTCTGGGCTGCCCTGTCATTGGAAGAGAAGGTAAGCGAAAGGGTGATTGTGGTGGGACAGGGACGTGACGGGTGGGAGTGGAGATTGTGGACAGGATGCTTTCCTGCGTTCCTGTCTGAAAATAACCTATGAAACCTATCATAGACTGTAGACTATGGAACTGAAACCTGATTTAACCCTAAACAATTTCACCGTATGCCTCTTATCTTTCACATAATCCATTTCATATAGCCCATTGCACCTAGTGAATATGACAAGGTGCACCATCTCAGGTATACTGGTAAGAGAGAATGGGACAAGGTCAAAAAATTATACAAGAAGGTAGTTTAGGCAAAGAAGTTATGTTATATGCAAGTAAGTGGGTAGGGTGACAATCAGAAACACATTAAGCGGGAGGGAGGAGATCCCAGATCAGTCTTACATAATGGAAAACCTTCCTGATCTGAATATGGTGGTTCTTTGTGTCCAGATCAATGGTCCCCTGGTTCTCAATAATTTCAATAAAAGTGTATGACTGATGTTACTCTAGTACTGACATTTTACCACAGAACAGTTCAAAAGAGAATTCAATCTGTGTTGGAAAACTATTGCCCTCATGAGACTGTTTGTAGTAAAAGGATGTGATGACTGGGGTTTGGCTAAGCAGCAGAGAAGAAAATACCTTTATTATAGGAACTCTGATGTAGAAAGGTAACTCTGAAGATAGGAGCTTGACAATCCTGGATAAAGTCAGCCAATTATATCCTTCAGAATGCCATGAGAGGAGGCCTATGGGGAAAAGAATATAAAACCAGGGTGCTGTTTACACGATGAAAATGTAGTGGGAAGAATTTGTGTTGATCCCTGGCAGTTTACATGTACATCGGGTCGAGTACATGATTTTTGGAAGGGGGGCCACCTTTTATCCCTCAACCTGCAGGACTTCCAGTCCCGCGGTTTGTGCCGGTTTTTAAAAAAGTCACTGGAGGATTCGGAAAATCAGAAATGTAAACAGCCTGGGACAAAATGTCTCGGTACTAGGGATGACCGGAAATGGTGACTGGGGGCGGGCTTAGACACCAGGGACCAGAAAAGGAGGGGTCAGTCACCCGTTCAACAGATCCAGCCTCACCAGCCGAAAACAAAGGCATCCCTTCCAGCTGCACGAAGGTTGATGTGTGTGTGTGTGCATGCGTGTGTACTCAATCACCTTTTTAAATGGATTTCTACACTGCATGCTACAGAGAGATCGTGGTGGGCAGAGGGTCGCCCATTCATCCCCTGCCTTGGTCACCTCCCTGGATCTGAACGGGCACAGTAAAATATTCCAGCCTCTGAGCGAATGAACACCCCTTAAATTCCCCCTCTCTGTGTCTGTGTCTTTCAAAACGCCTGACTGTAGCTGGCTTGAAACATGAACTCTGCAGCTAATCTCTGCTGTAAGGGTTAACATTTTAAAGAGGCAAAGGGGAATACGATGCCTCCCCCCCACACTCGGCTTGATTTCAAATAGAGAGCACTCATTTGTTCCTGCGTCTGAGTGAAAGATCTCAGTCTGGATCTTTCAAAATGCTTTCTGCCTCTTCTTAAAGGGTTAACATTTTAAAGAAGCAAGGGGAATAACAAACCTCTGCCCCCCTCTCCCCCCCCAGCCAGCCAATAGCATCGCTCGTGGCGCAAAACTCTAAAGGAAGTGCGTCACCGAGGTTGTGAAAACACGAGTAATCGCATCCTTGATTGACAGCAAAAAAAAAAAAAACCCTAAAAAAACTGGGACTTTGGATGTGTAAATATCAGTCACGGGACCACACGGGATATCCAGATCAGTGACATAAATCGTATAAACAGCGAGGGGCGGATTCGTGATCACAAAATCACGGTAAGCACCGCAACAATTTCTGTCGTGTAACTGGCACCCAGAGGGTTTTTGTTTGTTTGTTTGTTATACAGTTAGTTATAGCCAGGTAAAAATGGAGATAGTGACCGGTGCAGTTAGAAATTGATTACATCTTGAGAAGATAAGATGAGAGAGGGTCAGTTAGGAATAGAGCAATGATACGGAATAGATTGGGATTGGGAAACACCCAACATGGTGCAGTGGTTTGAGCATTGGACTATGATTCTGGAGCCCAAGGTTTTGAATTTCCATTTGGGCATGGAAACCCACTGGGTGATCTTGGGCAAGGCACACTCTCTCGGCATCAGAGGAAGGCAATGCCAAGAAAACTCCACGATAGGTTTACCTTAGGGTCACCATAAATCAGAAACAATTTGAAGGCACCCAGCAACAACAAACAAGATAGGGACAGTAAGTAAGAGAGGGACCTTTGGTTTGATGAGAGCTAAGAGGATAGAAATTGTTCAAGGAGAAGTGTTATTTTGTTCTAATTTAGATGTTACATCATACTGTGTATGGAGCCGGTATCAGTCTAGATATGTAACTTGTTTGTTATACAATAACTTTTCTGTTTATGTTTTCTACATTCCCATCTGCATATTTTCATTTAAGAATTAATAAGAAGGACCAGTCATGCATTGCTGCACTGAATCCAATGACCAACACATCCAGTTGTCCATTATTAATGTCACTTTGGGGCCCAGGAGACAAACCCAGAAAGGAGTTGTAAGGGTAAAAGAGCAAGGTGTGAAAAGAACTCAAGAGCTGGAAATGCAGGGACAACCTGGATATGGGATTTATCAAAGCAAGTACCTACATACTTGGGAGGAAAATGGATGATGACTCTGAGAGGCACAGAAGTAAAGTCACCCTGAAAGTATCAGTCTACAGAAAGAGGGGGGAAATCAACAATACAAGAAGGGAACACTCTGTGGCCCTTAGTATTTGACTTGACCACTTGTGCCTTCCATATGTCCATAGTTATAGCATCGATGTTGCTGCACCCCACTTCTGACAGTTGGACTATAGTATCCATCATCCCTGCTCAAGGCCACGCTGATTGGGCTGGTGGGGTCCAACAACAGATGGAAATCCCCTGGTTCCTCTTTCCCTTGTTAGATGATGAAGCAGGGCAAGCATTGCAAAGGAGATGGGTGAGAAACACTATTGAGGCATTTGTGAGAGGAAGAAACAATATTAAAACACTAGAGAGGATTCTCATTTTGAATCTTTTCTCTCACAGTGTTTGAGGAAAACAGCTACCTTGACAATTTCAAACTGTTATGCATTCCCATAAAATGTGTCATGTACTTTGTACTACATTGCAAGGAATAAGTATTGGGATCATGTTATATTGTAAGTATCATACTTCCCTGGGTATAAGAAAGTCCAAGCGCAATGTAGAGTGGGGAGGTTATTTCCTTCAGATGGAAGAGCCCAGGAGACCTATGATATCTTTGTAAAATTTGCTTTATTTTCACAGAGAGCATAATAGAAGCAAGCAGGCATTCTTACTTCAGGCTGTAAATCTAGTGACCCTGGTTCACATTCCCAGAGAGCAGCTGTTTTAGCCCTCAGGGCTGCATCCTAGTTTTAAATTAATCTCTGCAAATAAACTCCCAGCTGTCTGTTGAACTCTCCAAATGTAATATTGCCAATTGCACCTCACTTTTTTGCTCTCCTTTCAAACATTCATGGGTTTGAAACATGAACAGTCTAGAAGCTGGAGCTGCTAATGAACATATCAAGTTTTGTTAAGATCTCAGGGATGTAAAGAAAATTTGCAATTTTGCTCATCCTCAACAGGAATTTATTTATTTATTTATTTATTTGGGGAAGGGTTCTGGACATGTTGAGACACCCTGTCAAAACAAAACAAAAATGATTCAACCACCACAAGATTTTGTTTTGGCCCCTCTGCAAAAGTGAAGAGTGGTGCCTTTTCCCATCTTCATGAAGAAAAGGATTTTGCATAAAAATATTATTTGCTAAGCAAAAATTGTGGGGGAAAAACTGAATGCAATTTATGCATAAAGGTCACCAGAACCAATCAATCATCATCACCATTCCTAAAAATAATCTTCACAACCACACCTAGTTGGAGCAAAGCTTTCAAAATTTCTTATTCTTACACAAGCAGTAAATAAATTAAGATTTACATCCCTAGTGGCCATTCACTCATCTGGTGACACTTTAGTAGACAGAACCATAATGATAGGCACATTTCCAATAATTAAGAGACAATCAAATTCTTAACATCATGTTTTGAAAAGCCTGATTTTTACCTATAAATAACATTTTAAATCCTCTTTATATTGATTCAGAAGACTGACACAAACAAGAAATAATCATAATCAGCAGAATGGAAGACAAAGAGAGGGAAAAGATTATGAAATATTGAGACCTACAAATTGAGATTCAGCACTTTTGGAAAAAGAAAATTACTGTGGTTCCAGTAAGTGCTTTGGGAGCAGTTCCAACGGGAGTGTCAAAAATATCTGAATGAAATTTCCAGAGAAAGGATCACAAATGCATAGTTAGGGAAAAAGCAACATTGTGTTGAATGTGCCACATTATCCAGTGCTACCTCATTGATTCTTAGATTCATGGGAGATTATCAGATGCTTTTTAAAAAAAAAAACCACGGAGCTCATGACAATGATGTTAGTGTACTGCCAAAGGGTCCCAATATTGCATGCACCATCCTTCAGGTGTCCTTCCTCCATTCTCCCTCTGCGCTGGAGTGACAAAAAAGGCACCACTTTTCATCTCTTTTCGTTGCCTCAAAATGGATGGAGGAAGGACACCTGGAGAACAATGTTGTGCAATATTGGGACCATTTGGCAGTACAGTGACATCGTTCTTGTGAGCTCCTTGTTTTTTTTTTTTTTTTTTAAGTGTCTGATAATCTCCTTAGAATGTGAATCATGAATAGTCTAAAACCCCAGTCAATAACAACCAGTAGACAGTAAAGCTGACAATGATAATAGTAAATATGCCCATGACAACTTCATGACAACCTTAATTGGGTCATTTTCTTAGAAAAAATCCAGAGCCACAAGGATTCTGGAAATGGCATATTCTTTATACCTTTTTGGCTAACAATGAATGATTGGAAAATAGCAGCTTATTCATTTGTAAAGTAGAATCTCTACTGGCTGGGTGTGGGTATGGGGGCACTCTTCCACAAACACACTGTACTATCTATTTTTAATCAGGGTTGACTCCAGTTTTGTTAAAACTTAGTCATTCTCAATTTAGCCAAGAAGACATTTTCTATTATGGTTCATCATATTTAAACCTAAAGGTTTGGCCTGCAAATGAATAAGGTCATTGCCCAATTCAATTCAAAATGCACAGTTCACAATCACAATCAACCAGGTTTCAAAACTGCAAACAGGATTACTGACATCCTCATAGCTTTCCCTGAGTCTATGAAGCATTAATCTACAAAGAAGCTTCAGAAATATGGTAGTAAACATTCTCTATTTCCCCCCACTATTCTACATCATAATAGCCATAATTTGATGACATATTTTCCAATAACCTTTCTGGAAATCTGATATAACATTAATATTTACCCTCCAATTCAGTTATTTTCTCGAAATAAAAATTAGCTCATTTGCATTGCCACTCCAAAACCATAGTGAGTGAAGTGCACGTTTAAAAAAATATTGAGTCACTTATGGAGTGATCAAGGTAAATGGAATTGGTAAGAATTTGAAAGGTCCAAATGATCTCCTGTGAAAATTCACTATAGGGTTGTTGGAAATTGTGATTAGTTAGTTAGTTTGTTTTTTAAATAAGAACTGTCCAATTTTAAAAACTTTCTTCATGAATTCAATGGAAATTCAATTTGACTGTGGATTTGCACATCCAAGCAGAGGACATGGAGTGTTTTGCTTTTCAAAGTCTGGCTTTGATCCCTGTGTATTAATCCCTGTGTACTGAACACTTTGTGGTGATGAATTAGGGTTGCCTTGCCATCTTTTGTATTATGTAAGGCTTCTTATCTGTAATAGCTATAGAGAAGGCAAGTATCGCACCATCATCTCTGCACTAGGAAAAACTTTATCTGTTGAATTTTGGTCAGTGCAAATGGTTGAGAATTTTCTTTGGTTCATTTATTGATAAGAACTTAACAAAACAACAAAAAAGAAAAATAACAGATTTTTTTCCACTGCTACTGCTTGGATTTGAGAAATCTGTTGCTTGTATTTGGGAAACAGAGCTGAAAGTAGAATTTCTGCTGTGAGTTTCACACACACACATATATATAAGAATAGTGAATTTCAGTGACAGAATTATAGCATACTACCAAAGGATTTGCACTTCCAATACCTACACAAAAACCTCCAAATAGCTTCTGTTGATTTCTTGATAGCATCATAAAATGGAATGTATTCTTGATCCTGTTCACCCCTTCCATAAATTTTCCCTTGTCTTATCCACTTTTTGTATCTCTTCATTCCCTATAAAAGGAAATTGTTGCAGAAATTACACAAATGAAGCCTCACATTTTCAAGAGATATATGGATTGGATTTTTGCACATTCCTTCCAGTAATTTCTGCTAGGGACAAGTTAAGCATCACTTAGTATGCAGAAAGTGCTTGACAGTCTGCCAAAGAAAGCTACCATCTCAGCCATTGGCTAAAGGACATAAAAAGAACATTATTCTGTAGATATAAAATGCACACAGAGACAATAGACATAACGTTGTGCCTTGTGCAAGCAGGGCTTTTCTGCAAGGAAAGAATGACTCCTTCAAGCAAGGCTGAGACATCTGTATTGTGTATTCACTTTTTGTTTTCCTAGGAGCTATTAATAGGTACATATCAAAATATCTTCCTATAAATAGCATTTGATATGTCTCCACTGCGTTATTTCTATACTTGGCACTAGAAACCAAACAATAGATTTTTAAAATGGATCTTGACTGTCACAGTGATTAAAATATGTATTCATGGAGAGGTCTGGTGAGGACTTTTAAACAATGAACATTAATCTTAGTGTGTTTTTTTTTTTGTTTGGTTTTTGACATTTTATTTAGGCAAACTGGCAATAGAGAGGATTCTTAAACTAGGGCTAAATTCCTTCTCCAGCTATTCGAGCAGTGATCAAATACACTCCAAGACTTAGACATCTATTTAACACCTAGTGATTTCAATATTTGCTTTTAATGTTTCATATATGATAACAGATATGTCTCAGTATTTGACAGCTGACAAACAATTTTATATAGGTACTGGACCTATAGAAAGCTAATATGCTAATACTGATTACTGGAGTGATTTCCAAACTTTGTACTCACAGGAAATAGTTCCACACCACCCTCTCCACAACTGATGTACTTAGAAATTATCCTGGGGAATGTGTTAGAAAGGATAGGGCACAGTTCATCCCATGGGCCACACACAGACAAGTATAGAATCATAGAATCATAGAGTTGGAAGAGACCACAAGAGCCATCCAGTCCAGCCCCCTGCCATGTGGCTCCAAAGCCCCCCCCCTCACTCAAAGGCTCCCAACCTCACCAAATTTTGTTTTCTAAAACAAAAACTGATTTGGGGATTTTTTTTTTTTACCCCAATTGATACAGAAAGCTCTTCCTAATATATGGAAATGCTCCCATCCCCAAAAGCAACCAGAAAATTATACCCCCCCCCAAAAAAAATTACCTCAATTTATGTCTGTAGTCCCTTTCAAAATGGTAACAGGAAGAGACACAATGTAAACAGGAGCCCTGGTGGCGCAGTGGTTAAATGCCAGTACTGCAAGTCACCATGTTGCAAATTCAATTCCAGAGGGCTCCAAGGTTCACTCAGCCTTCCATGTTTTCGTAGGTCCATAAAATGAGTACCCAGCTTGTGGGGGCAATTAGCTAAACACACATTGGAAACTGCTTAATGTAGTGTAGGTGTGCAAATTGCTATTCATAAAACAATTTGTCAGCCGCTCTGATAGCCTTGTGGCTGAACAGCGGGGTATAAGTAAATAAATAAATAAGTAAAACTTCCTGTTACCATTTTCAAAGGGACTGCAAAAGAAAATTGAGGTATTTCAGCTTACTGTGGGGGTGGGGGCTGGCCCTGGGAATCTGTGGAAAAATTAATCCCTGACGCTTATGTAGTTGCCCACCCCCGTTTTAGGAAACACATTTAGTTTACAGCTTCACATCCACTGTAACCTGATAGCATGTGATTAGAGTAGGCAACCTGGTCCCTGTTGAAAGTTTTAGACCATTTGTGCAGTCAGCACAGCCAATGGTAAAGGAGTCAGGAGAGTGCAGTCCAAAATATCTAGATGATGTCAAGTTGCCCATGTAATTTTTTGAAGAAAGGGGGTGCATAACCTTTACAGCTGGGGAGCAGGAGGCACCTAGGTACATGCACATGCAGGCACATGTACATGCAGGAGCCCATATGTACACTCATACACATCTATATCTATGCATACAAACATAGAGATTCTATGTACACACAAACACAACTCCTATATCTCAATGTACAGGAAATGCAGAGGTTTAAACTTCACCTGCCTGCCCGCCTGCCTGCCTGCTAAAATGTATGGATAGTGGGGCGGGAATGATTTCCTCCTAGAACCAGTGATTTTCACTTAGATATCTGGTTCTCCCCTACTTCTAGTGCCGGGAAAGCAAAGATCTTAGAAGTGAAATCTCTGGGGGTGTGAGGGATGATGGACAATTAAGCTGTGAGGAAAAGTGTGTGTGTGGGGGGGGGTACAGATGGAAAGTATGCAACCTGTGAGTTCTGCACCCCTGCCTTACAACCTTGCATTGCTAAGGAAGACTGGTAGTAGGGGAAAACCTATTTTTCTCAGCTTAGAAACATCTAAAGAACTAAGAATTCACCAGAAAATTTGAAAATAATTGGTATACACATTTGACAGCATGGAACAGTTGCTATGCAACTATATAGAACATTAGATAATATTCAATTGTACCAACATGTTGATATCATTTTTTTTAAAAAAATGTGTACCATTTGGTAACCATTTCACAACTATTGTCAACATTTGAAAGTTTATAAGATTTTTGATTTGAAACTTGATAAATATTAATACAGTGAAGAGATTTCAACAAGTTTCCAAACATCTGAAAGCTAAATTTTAAGGTACAAATTTTATTGTAGATACACAGTATAAAATTTTGCATCAAAATCCCTCATTGAGAAAATTTAAATGGTGAAACTGGAGCATCTATGGGAGTCAAAAACTGAAGAGGAAGGAAAATTCTACAGAAATTGTGGTGGTGGTAGGGCTTCTAAAAGGGCCCAGGGCAACACAGAGAGATTTCCTTCCCAGGTTGGTTCCATTGCTGTGATTCACACAGTGTTCTCTCACTGAAAGCAGAGATTATAAATTAGGCTAAGGAAATTGTGGCTCTCTTTAAATATTATTGGGCTCCAGTTCCCATCAGCTTCAGCAAACCTAGCCAACAGTGATATATGATGGATCTAGCAGTGAGGAAAGATAGGCAGGATGCAAGGTCCCTAACCTTGTATTAAAGCATTCATACTAGATCACTATAGAACTAGCTATCCCATGTTGCTTCCCCCTCCTGCATCTCCCAACAGGCAGAGGCAGAGCTTGCTGTACATCAGTGGTAGCACTGGGGGGGTGTGTGCAAAGAGGCTGAACCACACCAGGTGACACCATCAGGGAGAGGGGTGACACCAGACTCAGTGATGCCATGGTGGTACAGTGAAGAAAATGAATACCTCAATCCTGATCTCTCTGGAAGACTCTAAAAAATGTGATAATTACAAAACCAAAGTTCTTCTGGGCTGGCACCACTTAAGCAAATCCAAGTTGTATAGTAGCACATCTATGTAACAAACATCTACTTTATTTATCCCAGACTGAGAAGTATTTTCCACCGAGATAATTGATTTCATTGCAGGAACCATTATAATATGCTTCAGATAATTCATAAGTGTTCTCTGAAAGAAAACACATCTTAAAACAGTTTAAATATTTAACATATACATGACTAAAAAGAATATCACTACCACTTACATTTTATTTGAGACAACCTGCGTCATGGATTTGTGGGGCCAACAGAGATAAGGGACATGGCTTCCCATATATTGACAAACTTCTTTTGTATGTTTACTTTTCTAAATATATTACTTGGGACTTATTTACAGGGGCTAAATAGCCCAACCTGGCCCCGTTCTAGAACCCTGAAGTCCATGTGATGCAGGACTTTTGCCTGATCTGCCCCTGGACAGTCCTCATCACCCCAGGGGAGATACAGGGCTGGAATAGCAGCAAGCCCAGGGTAAGTACAGGGCTGTAACAGGGCCCAATAAACTGTTATAATAAAATACCGTGTTTAATCCAGTACCACCAGGACAGAATGGATCAGAATGTGTCCATGAGAGCCCATCCTGACACTCCCTTCCTCACTGCCACCGCCAGCTCCCTGGCTCTCTCGGAAGCCAGACAGGGGTCCCTCAGCATGTGATCAAAGCTGGTCACATGCAGGGTGCCTCAGTCACATGTTGGGGGGGCTTTTCCTGGCTTCTGTATCAGCAAGGAAAATGGTAGCAGTGGCTGCAGTGATGGGCTGGTGTTCCTGTTTGGATGCTGGCCCATTTTCTCCAGGTACAGATTTGGAGCCAGGATATGTTGCCAGGGAGCTGGCATAGCCTGGCTGCTGTAGATAAGCCTCATATCAAACTCATTTTAATAATGAACACTAGCTAGATTCCTATGGCCAATTAAACATATATACACAAAGATAATGCTTGCTTTCTCAGAGCCTTTACACTGACTCTTGCCATCAAGTTATCCACAGTATTCATCCAATACTATTTGTTCCCCTAAGAAATATACCTATTACATATGTCTCAGTGTTTACTTCTAACACAAACTGATATAGATATCTACATTAGGGTCATACAGTATTCCTTTATTCTTCCATCTAAGAATGAATAATTTCAGAAGTTTCTCCTTGCCTAGCAAGATCATGGTGTTTGGGGGTTGTTTATTTTTTGTATCTTTAAATCATTTTCCACAGTCCAGTACTTTTTCACAAAATATTGTTTGTGCGAAAAATGATGTTTGTACAAAATGTACTTTTTTTTGTACAAAAGATCATTTTTGGTGGGAAAATTGAAATTGAAATTTCAATTCTCAAACTGAACAAACAAAAAACTTATGAAGACACCATAGGGCGTCTTGATGTATTAAAATACCATTTTTACTGAGGAGTATTCTCACCAACCCTATCTTGTAGAGCATTCCCTTCAAATTGTTTTGGACTTATGGTGACTCTATGGTGAATCTGTCATGGGGCTTTGTTGGCAAGATTTGTTCAGAGTGGGTTTGCCTTTGCCCTCTTCTGAGGCTGAGAGAGTGAGACTTGGCCAAGGTCACTCAGTGGTTTCCATGGCTGAGCAAGCATTCATACCAAAGTCTCCCAAAGTCCTAGTCTATCACTCAAACCATTACATCACACTAGCCTTCAACAGCAGATTAATTTAATACCCTAGATATTACATAAGTATACTTCTATGTATGCAATGGGACATTACCTTTCAGATAAGAAGGCATTCTTATCAAGTTTGCAGATGATACCAAATTAGGAGGGGTAACTAATACCCCAGAGGACAGGTACAGAATTCAAAATTACTTTAACAGATTAGAAAGCTGGGCCATAACTAACAAAATGAAGTTTGACAGTGAGAAATGTAGGATACTACACTTGGGCAGTAAAAATGAAATGCACAGAGATAGGATGGATGACACCTCGCTTGATAGCAGTGCAAGAGAAGGGGATCTAGGAGTCTTAGTGGATCGCAAGCTGAGCATGAGTTAGTAGTGTGACGTAGCAGCCAGAAAAGCCAATATGATTCAAGGCTGTATATCATTAGTATAGTGTCTAGAACAAGGGAAGTTAAGTGCCACTCTATTCTGCTTTGGTCAGACCTCACCTTGAATACTGTGTCTATTTCTGGGCACCACAATTCAAGAAGGATGTTGACAAGCTGGAGTGTGTCAAGATCAGGCTGACCAAAATGGTAAAAGGTTTGGAAGCCATGGCCTATATGAGGATTGGTTTAGGGAGCTGGGTATGGTTTGCCTGGGGAAGAGATTAAGAGGTGACATGATAGTCATGTTTAAATATTTGAAGGGATGTCATATTGAGGATAGAGCAAGCTTGTTTTCTGCTGCTTCTGAGACTAGACATGGAGCAATGGATTCGAACTACAAGAAAAGAGATTTCACCTAAACATTAGGAAGAACTTCCTGATGGTTAGAGCTGTTCGACAGTGGAATGTACTGCCTTGGAGTGTGATGGAGTCTTCATCTTTGGAGGATTTTAAAAAGAGGCTGGATAGCCATCTGTTGGGAGTGCTTTGAATGTGTATTCCTGCATGGCAGGGGGTTGGACTGGATGACCCTTGTGGTCTCTTCCAACTCTATGATTCTGTGATTCTATACATTGCCTGCCTGCTTCTCCCCAATTTGGCCCAGAACATCAAACCATTGACTGAGGCAGATTTTGATGGATAGGATGGCCAAGTAGAGGGTGTATCCATATTACTAGAAGATGCCATTCAATGGCATATGGACAACATTTGATGCACTGTACTACCTTGATTTCCATGTTATAAGAGAGGAACAAAATATTATTCAAGCATCAATTACTATTTTCCAAATATAGGGCTCACTCATGATGTCAGGGTAACCATACAGTACCAGAATAAATCCAGCTTTTTAGAGTGATTTATTTATTCATAACAAATGCTACTTGGTGTTACATGCTCATAATGGACTCATTCATTTTCCACAAAACAAAGATGAGTACTTAGAAAAATGAAATCTGTTTGATTCTCATGATGACTCACCAGTAAGAGCAGTGTCAATATTTTACCAAGTTATATAGGGTCAGGTTGACTTGCAGAATGACAATGTATCTGTTGGTAAGACTGGAAATAATATATTGTAAGTTCTGAATAGAAATGAAATAGTCCCCTCCCCCCATTGTGCAATTCTGTATTCACTGTTTCAATGACAACCTTTCACTGGGTTGCAGAGGAGAGAGGATTTTATTCACTGTATGGAATATCCACCATGATGTTGCCCAAAAGAAGATCTCTGGTGAACAAATGAGAGGATCAGGTGGCTTCTTTTTCCATGACTAAGTACTCTAGAAAGAGAGGGTATGTGAATGGATGGAGACACTTCTTTCTTTCTAGGCTGCACTGATTCTCCCATTCACAGAGGCCAGAGAAAATAAGCTCAAAAAGGTTACAAAAGTCTCTTTTTTATCTTGCTTTCGGGCTTCCTTGTCCCCTGAATGTGGTGGAGCTTAAGGAGAGATTTCTTAAGGGATTCCCAATTCCAGAGAATCCTCCATCTACTCTTTTCTAGGCTCTACTTGAGTTTAGGAAACGGTGACACTGTATGTTGTTTGGAGACCTCTTCTCACCAGCAACAGCTGCTGGTTGACAACTGTTCCTTTAAAATAAAAATGATGGCATTAAGCATTTTTCTTAAACAGGGTGCAGCCTTCAGGCTTGGCTTATTGGCTTCCCCCAGATGATCGTTGACAGAAATAGAATGTTGAAGTAATGGCTGTGTGGTCTGATCCTGAAGTTCTTTTCAAATTCTGCAGGCTACACACATTATTGACACTGTGTGTGCAGTATACACAGGTGGAGGATTAAAACCTAATTCAGAGAAACACAATTACTCCTATGATTCTAAGGGCAGAGAGTACCATTTGTTCTTAATTTATGAAAAATTTAGTATGTAGATTCCTACAGGTAAATCTTGTCAACTGACATGGAAGAACATGAGCTATGGTGTACTTCTTGCTTGGCGTGTAGCATATGGGTAAATATTTGCTTCTTTTTGACATTAGGACTTCAGTATAACCTTTCCATCAGTTCACTAAAATTATTTATGCCACAAAACATAAAATTTGAATAGGAAAATATAGTTTCTCTACTTATAAGGAAAGTTTAATATCCACAAATGTTTTCTCATTAACACTGAGAAAAGAAAATCTATTCAATACAAGATATTTGAGAACATTCCAATAACCCTCCAAGCACCAAGATCGGTACAATAGGATTTCATCTGCCTAAGAATGCAGGATAGAATGAATCAAACAATTATCCCAGTTTGGTGAAAACTGGTTGGGTTTTCCAAATCCAATTTCACACTCATTCAGGTGTGTTCAGACCATCACTAATCCCAATTCAAATCTGTAATCACATTGTGCTATTTGGCCAAGCCTCATTAAATCAGCTATATGTACATGTTGGACACACATGCAGATATATAATGACATCAAAGACCATCAGTTGCTAGAACTGCCTGCAAGAATAAGTGGATTGAGATCCTCTATTTTCACTTGAAGAGAGTCTAGAGATAATTTGCAGAGATTTTCTGAAAATAGTTAGAGATGGTAGACAGAGTAGTCCATGAAGTTTTACAAAAGAGATGCCATGTATTAGAAAGGCAAAATCACTGGTAGGAGTAAATGATGTTGGTGAAAGAAGTAACATCCTTACTCCTACTAGTGATTTTGCCTTTCAACCAATGATGAAAAATAAAACACAGATAGTATGTGTGGTGAGTGTGTTGGTAGCCAGCAATGCTTAGCAGACTCTTGGGACTTTATCAGACTAGCGTGTAAAAATGCTATAATCCTGCAAGTGAGGAAAGCAGAAACATAGTGTCATTATAACACTTATTTTTGCATGTTGCTGCAATCACGTGAAGCAACTGAATTATCACATGATGAGCACCAGGGCTTTAAAAATGGGAGTTCTCTTCCGCATTAGCTGGAGCACATGATCTTGGTGGTTCTTGTAAGAAGATGTGAGCCCAGTTAAAACTCTAAAAACACCTTGAATAACAAAGTAATGCTGCTCCCCGGGCCGCCCGCGGAGCCTAGGGCCGGAGAGCACTCCTTGCGGGCAGAGAGCAGAGGGAGACTACTTGTTGCGTCACCAGCAAGTGCCGGCGACGCGAGGAGAGGGGTGGGGCCAGAGCACCCAAGCACAGAAAGAAAGCTAAAAACTTATGGGAAAGTTCCTAAAAAGAGCATCCTGTTGATCGTCTCCACATTGCCACCTGGAAGTTTTCTCACTCACGAGTACAGCAGGATGTGTTTTCACATACCTTTCAATACTGCTAAAACAGCGATATTGAAGATCAATTGACAGAGTGAGCCATGAATAAAAAAAAGACACCTTATTTGCGGTTGGTGCACACACCAGCCACAGGAGGACAACATCATCTGATCATTTCAGCCCATTATGTTATTATCGCATTGTAATGACTTGATTTTTGCCTTGTCTGATGAAGTCCTTGGAAATAACTATAAAAGAAGCAATGGAAGTACTCTCTGATGAGTAGGTTATACCCTTGGAAGTCTTTCTGACTTCTTAACTTTCAAAAAAGTAGCTCTGTTAGTCTCTTGCAGCATAAATAGGAAGAAAGGAGCAGGAGAGAAAAGGAATGTGGCAGCATCTTTAAGACTAACTGATCTTAATTTTAACGTGAGCTTTCATGGATATAAACCCACTTCTTCAGATGCAGTACAGAGCAACTTCCTAACTTGATCTCCTTAGAAAAGCTTTGACCTGAACAGCAGGTGGCACCTAAGTACCTATTATAAATAGATTGTCTTGAAGACATTCTCCCATTCCAACACACACAGAAGATAGTTGTCTACATGGAAACTGGTACAAGTCTAATTGAATAACAGTGGTATTTAACAGTTTCTTTAACATAGCAAAACAAAATGATAGCCAAATATAGCACCCTATAGTAATTTACTCCAGTCTCATACTAATTCATAATTTGACCCAAAGTATTTTTACCCAGATGTGTAACAGGGTAAGTGTGAAATCCATAACCAGGAACACAGCAATGTTCAGGGCACATACACTCATATTCAGGGCCTATACACTCATGTCCCTATTTCCAGTTTAGATCTACACGTAAGTAAGCAAATACCTATGTAAGGCCACAGTCGCTCAGTAATATAGTACTTTCAGACCTATCTGTTCATTAACTGAGAGCACATTTCACATAACATTAGAACTCATGGCTTTGGGGAAATTATTCCATTTTCTTTGAGCCAGGACCACAGTATCTTAAATCAGGGCCATGTCTACTTACTCAGTTTTTCCTTGTAAACATCCAAGGAATGAGATTTCAGAAGATCCCCGAGCAACAAAGTATTGAGCAGGTACTACAGATGAGCAACTTCTAAATTGTATGTCAAAGAAGATGTTCCCCCAAATATTCTATCAGAAGAAAAATTCTGGCAAGGTAGAAGGGTGGCTACATGTGCTCCATCCATGGTCTTATTGGTCCAGGTAGGTCTCTAATAAAACAGAATGCAAAGAGATCTTGTAGCACTTTTGAGACTAATTATGGGCTTATCTCCATGGGCTAAATGCCCTGGCTTGCTCCCATCTTAGAGCCCTGCAGTCCATATGATGCAGGGCATTTGCCCTGTTCTGCCCCTGGGCAGTCCTCACCACCTCCAGGGCAGATACGGGGCTCAGATGGGCAAGCTGGGATAGGGCCTGATAAACTGTTATAATGTAATACCCAGTTTAATCTGGGACTGACAGCCAAAACTAGATAGGGTCCCATGTATCTGTGGGAGCCTGGCAGGCCAGCCCTCGCTGCTGCTACTGGCCACCCTTACTTTTCTGGGTCCAAGAAGCAATCCCACAGCATGTGACCAAGGCTGGTCACATTCAGGGGGCTTGTCACATGGTGCAGCTGGCTCCCCCTGAACCCAGCAAAGTGAGGAAAATGGCAGTGGTGACTGCAGCAACCGGATGGTATTCTGTTTGGACTCCAGTCCATTTCCTCCAGGTAATGAGGCAGAATGGGCCACCTCCACTGCCAGGAAATGCTGGCAGGGATTTGGTATATCCTGACTTGTGTAGATAAGCCCTGAGAGAAAGAAGTTGGTAGCATAAGCTTTTGTAGACTAAGTCTGAATTCACGCGACACAAATAACCCACTTTGAAAGTGGATTATATGTCATGGCTCCTTCCAATGGAATCCTGGGATCTGTAGTTTGGTGAAGCATTAGCACTCTTTGGCCGTGGAGGCTAAAGAACTTGTAAAACCACAAATCACAGGATTCCATAGGAAGAAGCCATGACAAATAATCCAGTTTCAAACTGGATTATACACATAGTGTGGATTCAGCCTAAGTCTACTTCATCTTACTTATGATGAAGTAGACTTAGGGCTCATCTACACTGCCCAGAACTTGCCAGCTTGCTGTCATCATATTCTGGCCCTGGATCAGGCCCATATTACTTCTGTTACCTGCACGAAATGGGATGGAGTCCACATGGACACATTGACTTGTCTCTGCAGTCGCCACCACTGCCACCTGCGTCACACTCTCTGAAGCCAGGAAGGAGGCCCTCAGCATGTGATCAAGGCCCCCTTTATATGACTAGCCCTGGTCACATGCTGCAGACCTCCTTCCTGGCTTCATAGAGTGTGAAGTGTTTGGCAGTGGCAGTGGTGGCTGCAGAGATGGCAGTGTGCCAGTATGAATTCCTGCAGTCCATTTTTTCTAGATGAGGTAGTTTTCCCCAGATATTTTGATGAAACAGTTTAATGGGCTTTTCCCTGTCTTTGCCTTGGGCATTGTGAGGACTGCTTGGGGGCAAAATGGGGCAAGAGTCCTGTGTCATTTGGACTGCAGGGGTCCAAGATGGGGGCAAGACAAGGTAAATAGCCTGTCTAGACAAGCCCTTGGTCTACAAAAACTTATGCTACCAACTTCTTTCTCCCAATCTCAAAGTTGCTACAAGAGCTCTTTGCATACTGATCCAGACTAACACAGCTATGTCTTTGGTAGGAACAGAGTCAGCCTGAAGGAACTCCAGCAAGCAGCAGCCAGGTGGCTTTCTTCTGAGAAAAGCTAGGACCAGGACCGGTTTAAGGCACTGGCAGCGTCAGCATCTGCAGGGGGGGGCATCATTGTGGGGGAGGGGAATAGTAGTAACCCTCCTCCTGCAAAAACATTATTAGTGATAATCTGAATATCCTGTACTGAATATCCTGTAGCTTAGGTTGAGTTAGGTTACATTAACCTGTGATAAACATATGCCCCCCTCCCAAATAAAGCATTGCAGGGGGCCCCAAAATTCCTTAAAACGGCGCTGGCTAGGGCTCTTCCAAGCACACTCACTCCACTACTACCTTCATTCCTAAGCATCATAACTGGAGACAAAAGGATTGCCTAGTAAAATAATTCCCAAGTTGCAAAGTAGACTTGTCACAGAACTACATTCTTCTTCCCCATCACTTTGTCTTCCCCATCACTTTGCCTGGTTCTTTCCATGGATGAAGAGCTTAAAGAACATTACAAGTACATACCAATGTCTTCTTTAAAAGAAAAAAAAAATTAAAAGCCCTTCTAAGGTCTCCAAAGACCTTACTAACCAGGGGTTTGTCTAAACGATGAAAATAATCCTTGTTGAATTTGAGGAGAACATATGTTGTCTTAATGGCAACCTGTAGTGATTTGCCATATTCAGAAGGGGGGGGGGAACAGCCATACACTCTGCACTAGGAGACTACAGACTTTATCAGACTAGCCACTGAAAATGTTCTTTTGCCAGCATAATATATATATATATATATATATGACGGCAAAAGGCAGCTCTGGCAATAAAGAGGAAATGAAAGGAGCCCTGTCCACTTCTTCATTCAAAATTCAAAAGTAAAAAAAGAAATTTATACTAAGCTCCTAAACACACAAAAACTTGTAAAATTTATACTAAGCACCTAAACACAAAAAAAACTTGTAAGTAACCCATGGAGGGTTATTAAAAGTTCATCACTTACCTGGATGTCACAGCCTCACCCAGAAGTGTTCTGGCTGGTCCAGCCATTGTTGGGGTAAGTACGAGATTTAAATGGCCTGGGGTTTCACATACCAGCAATGCTGGCACAAAAGCAGCAGGTGGATCTATTAATGGCTTAAGCCGTCAATTAAAAGGTATGGGTTTGAGGCTGATTTTTACCATGAAAGGGCGATGTCATCTGATCCGCACTCCCTTTCGCGGTTATGTGGCATCATTATGATGACGTATTTTGAGTTTCTGATAAAGTCCTATGTGATGTTCCCCTAAGTTTTTTAAATACTATGTGGGGAATGCACATTCTCCCTCATTGGGACAAGTGATTCAATATGAATCGCTTTCCCATAGGAGGGGAAGTACAAAGCTGATTAGCTGGATGAGGGGGGAGTGGCTTGCTAACAGGGCAAAGACCCGGTGCTGCCATGCTGGATTTTCACCATAGCCAATGAGCACTAGGGTGGTAGAGTGTGGTGTTTTTTTCTTCCCACAGGCAAAATATCACTGAAGCACATAATGGAAAATAGTTTAAAAAAAAAAAGTTTGGTGGCGGTAAATTAAAAATGTGAGTAAATCACTCAGGACCACCATTTTGACCAGTGGGCCTGTGAAGCTTTTGGGGGCCAAAACAGCATTAAGACAAATTGCAGCTGCTGCGATTTTCCATTACTGCAGAGCAATCCATTCCACCTCCCTCATATAGTCACCCCATTTCAGCTTGAATAGCCATGCTTCCAAGCTGCCTTAGATTCCATGGTGGTGCTAAAAGAGGGATTCTTGCCCTACCTTCCATAGTATAAATCTTTATTCTCAGTAGACATTGTTGTTTCTCTTCTGATACCTGAACTCTTAGGCAGGGTACCTCCATTGTAACAAACACACACAAGTTCTTTTTTGAATGTTGCCCTTTGCTTAAAATCTGAAATGGTTCCTCAATGAACCCTGGCACTTGATCTACATGTGTGTGTGTGTGTGTGTGTGTGTGTATATATATATATATATATATATATATATATATTAGTGATGCAATTCTTAACTATTTTTTCCCTCAAATGAAGCAGCAAGCAATTTTAGCAGGGTTTTTTTTTTCTGCTGTGAGAAAGTCTTTGAAAACGGTGCAGTTTTTGAAAATTATCCACAGTCAAGGACTTATTTTTTTCTGCAGAAAATAACATTTTCTGTGTAGGAAAGAGCATTTTCTGCATAGAACATTATATTTCTATACAGAAATATTTTCTGTACAGAAAATGCTGCTTCCTGTACAAAATGTGTTGTTGTAGTTGTTTGCCTTCAAATCATTTCTGACTTACAGCTACCCTAAGGTGAAGCTATCATGGGGTTTTCTTGGCAGAATTTGTTCAGAGGGGCTTTGCCTTTGCTTTCCTCTCAGGCTGAGAGTGTGTGACTTGCCCAAGGTCACCCAGTGGTTTCTATGGGTGAGCAGGGATTCAAACCCTGGACTCCATATTTGTAGTCCGATGTTTGAAGCACTGCACCATACTGGCTCAAAATTTGCAGTAGTTGGAACTTATTTTGTGCAAAAATCATCCATGGACCTTTTTGCACAGAAAACAGCATTTCCTGCAGAGAAAATTATATTTCTGTGCAGGAGACAGTATTTTCTATGCAGAGAATAATATCTCTGCACAGAAAGTGATATTATTTTTTTAAAATATTATTTTTGCACGTTAAATGCTGCATTCCGAGCAAAAAAAAACATGACTTTTTTACTGTGATTCCTTGCAAATTTTATGCAGAAGAAGTCCAGAAATTTCAAATATTTCAGTTTTTTAAAGAAGAGGAAACAGCAACAATACATCAAGAACAGATCATTCTGGTGCTTCAAAGCATTTCTTTTTGGACTAACGCTCCAGTGCTGGCTGGGGGAATGACTGAAGATATAATACAAAAAATGTAATGCTTCTATGCTCTGAAATGATTATGACCTTTTTTGAATAGGTAGCTTGGCTTGCTTAAACATACAATATCTGTGGGCACTGCCTTGGGAAAATTGCACCTTGTGCCCTGATTTTTTTTCAAAAAGTGCCAATATCAAACAACTTCCTGAATCATCTCAAATGGCTTCTCTACCCTTGACCTCACAGAGTGGAACAGTCAGATGGTGGTCTTTTTTGTAACCCTTCCACCACTTTCCACATGGCTGTTAGGGTAATCCCTTCACCAAATCACACCTGGGTTTGATATTCTATTTTGTCAGAAAATCCATTTTATGTGCACTGTGAAACTGAGGGTCAACTGAACATTTGGTCTTCATTTTACAGTTGAAAGAAATCTTCACACCTTTTGCCTGGGTTTTCTTTTTTATGAGCTCTTTGAAACCTACATTTTGACAACCAACCTTTATAAGAAAGTGATAAAAATAGTACCAGTAGCTGTGACTATAGGGCCTCAGGGCCTTCAGAAGCAGACAGCAGTGCCTGTCTTCATCAGCACCTCACTAATTACCCTTCATCCATTTCATGCTGGCTGTTGCAGCATGGACTGAGCTGTTCTACCTGCTACCTTCTGTGGCACATTGGCTTATATACACTGAACAGCTCATTCCTTGCCTATGAATCAGTGGAGAAAAAAACATATTGACAAGGCATATTTTAAAGTGGTCACACATGTAATATTTTCAATTTTTTAAATGAAATACAGTTGTCCCTCCATATCCACGGATTTGATATTCACGGATTTAACTATTCACAGTTTGAAAATATTCTTAAAAAAATTATAATCCAAAAAGCAAACCTTGATTTTGCCATCTTATATAAGGGACACCATTTTGCTGTGCCATTGCACATAATGGGACTTGAGTATTCACAGATTTTGGTATCCACAGGGGGTCTTGGAACCCAACCCCAGTGAATATGAAGGGGCAACTGTATCGCTTCTTATTCACAATGTATTTGAAACTTCATATATGTCTGTAGCTATATATTACCTGCCTTCTTCCTAGAAATGGGATTCAAGGAAGATTATAAAAATTAAAAATAAATACAGTATGACACCCCTCTCCATCTGCAGCACTGGGACCCACAGTTTCACTTACTTGTGTCCAAAAAAATATGTTCTCTCTAGGAATCTCTAAGCCCTCCTGTGAAACTGTATGGCATGCTTGGACCAGAACTCATTCATTTCCACAGGGTTCACTGTTTTTGATGGCTTTACATTTCCATGGTAAGTCCTGGAATGGAGTCCTTGTAGATATGGGGGCTGTACTGTACAAATAAAAACATGTACAGGTTAAAAAAAATGCTAAAAAGTTGTTGCTAAAATGTTATTAAACAGCATATGAAATTGAACCTATATCCAATATATACACATTACAATGCACTCCCTTATCACAAACAGTTAAATTCTTAAACTTTATAAACAATCATTTCCTAAAAGCCAGTTGGAATGGAAAAAGTCTTCACCAGCACATGGAAAGACAACAAGGAAGAAACCAGTCTTACCAGCTTAGAAATGGAGATCCAGAGACTGGGAGCACCACTGGGAAAACCCACTCCCACAATCCCACCAGATGTGCCTATGAAGATGGCAGGACAGGAGAAGGACCACCCAAAAATGATCTCAACGCTCATAAGGGAAGATAACAGCCCTTTAGATAGCCTGGATCCAAACTGTACAGGGTGGCATACGAAGAATGTAGTAAAATCCAACAATCACAGATCACAGCAGGAACATCAAAATCCAACATAAAATAAACACAAACCAAAATATCTTGTACAAATGAGAAGCCGAGTGCATGTTTTTTTTTATTTGTGTTTTTTTTATTTGTTCTTTTTTGGACTGGATTTCTAAAAGACAAATAAAAATGGCTCCATGTTAACCACTCTGGGAGAGGAACTCCTAAAATGGGTGCTCACAACATAACGTTCACAGTAATCTAGTTTTCATCTTCCTTATTCCAGATGGTAAGAAGATGTGGCACAGCTCATATTCCTGGGGCTATGCTTCACTCTGCTTAAGATAAATATCAATGATTTCCTACAGGATTTTGGTGGGCAAAACAGCCAATGGTACATACAGCAGCTAAGGAAAAGGTCCTGGGCAAAGGAACCCAGCGTGGTATAAAACACAATAGAAATATGCAGGATGCTCTACCAAGGTTAAAATGCAAAACTTGCATTTATTGTAGTACAGAATACATCTGAGATAGGAAAATAGATAGATAGATAGATAGATAGATAGATAGAGTTATCTAACTCAGGTACAAGAGTCCCTAAAAGCTGACTCTTATGAGTGTAAGACATTTTGAGGCTGAGCTGCCTTATGTTGGCTGGCTTCTCAGCCAAGAGTTGTAAAGCACTAAAATTTATTGGAGGAAAGGGGAGAAGTGACCTCTACAAATGCAAATAGGAAGTAAAAGCATTGAGTACACAGATCAATGAGGCACAGGGCTGAATCCAAACAATAAGCATGCAACTCCAGAGTTTTCCTGTTACCAACTACCCTAAACAAGTGTTGATGCTCCTTCACTTCAACAAATCTTCCTATATATATGGGTACCTGAAGGGAGCAGCAAGAAAGACTCCCTAGTTTCACCTCTGCTCCATAAATCCTCTGTGTGGCCCAAGGTCTTTGAGACTAACTTTACTACCCAGACTGATGCTTCTTAAAGAAGCAGCTAGTCCCTTTTGCTACTTTGATCCTGAGCCATTTAGGATTTCATAGGTTCAAAATCAGCACTTTGGTTAGAATCCTGTTCCAGCTGTTCCTGTCCCAATGCATAACTTAAGGTTATGTGCACATATGTCTTTTTCGGATGTTTCACAAGGAGTTATTCCCTAGCTCCTTGTGCAATATCCAAACACACACACAGAGGCAGTTTTCATACCCCAGATGTGCTGCCATAACCATTTAGTGGCTAGGGGAAGGATGCAGCACCTGCTCCAGCTGCAGCTCTGCAGCCAGGGGAAGAAAAACAAAGTCATTCTTCTGAATCTCCATAGAGTTGCTGATAAACAGATGTGGGAGTGCCCCTAGGGTTTGAAACCTGCTTTCCAGGAGTGCTTATAGCACAAAATTGCATGTGCAGAGTAGAATGTTCAACTTGCTCTGAGGTAGGATCTCAGCCTTTTAAATTGACCTCACAAATGTACCAAAGATGTGTGTTGTGGTATGGGGATTCTGTGAACAGAAGTCTGTTTCTTGATGTCCTACTCACTCCTGTACATGATGAGGACAGCGCTATAGCGAATTTTTAGTTCAGTATTATAAAAGCCATCATTTAGTTCAGATATGTTGGCATATAATGAATGACCAGTTAGAAGAGGGTTGGGGACCTAGTCAGCATCCATGTTATTGGACTACAATTCCAATGGTCCCTCATCATTGACTATGCTGGCTAGAGTGATGAGACTTGTATTCCAATATCACGTGGAAGGCCATCAATTCCCACCCCTCCCTTAAAAGTATTTTTCCCCTTGTTGCAGCAGTTTCCAAGTACAATGTGTTGTGGTGCTTTGAGCATTGGGACTACAATTCTGGAGACCAGGGTTCAAATCCCCACTCAGCCATGGAAACTGCCTGGGTAACCTGCAAGTCACACTCTCTCAGCCCAGAAGAAGATCAAAGGAAACCCCCTCTGAACAAATCTTGCCAAGAAAACCACGTGATAGGTTCGCCTTATGGTTCCCATAAGTCAGAAATGACTTGAAGGCACACAACAACAAACCACATGGAAATATACTCTAGGGACTTCATCAGACATGGCAAATACAGCATCATAATGACACCTAAAGAACACAAAAGGGCACCTATACAACATGACGTCATGCTATGGTGATTTTAAGTTGTAAATAAGGCATTTCTTTTTATTGATGGCCCAAGCCATCAATAGATCTGCCATGGCAGGGTTTTGTTTTGTTTGTGTGTGTGTGCGCACATGCATGCACGTGGTTTTGCTGGCATCTGAAACCATGTGCCATTGTGCTTCCATTCCAGCATCAATGAGTGGTCCTCCCAGAATTCTTCTGGGTGAGAACACAAAAACCAGGTACTGGGCACTCTTTTTATGGACTTCCCCAGTGTACTTGGACATTTTTAAGTGTGTTTCAATGCTTGTATGTACATTTTGTGTTTTAATTTAGCTGTTTTTTTAATTTTATTTTAAGGGCGCTTGTGTCTCCTTACGAGAACTGCTGAGATCACACACGCTGGCAAATGTGGAAGTAGATGGTGCGAGAGTTCGTGCCCCAATAATAATGCTGGGGCTGCTTTTTCACAGTATTACAGGAACGTATGATAAAAAGGGCTATTGCGCCAGGACACAAATGCTTCAAAATATGGTGGAAAAGAAATGTTTTCAGAGGCTGGTCTGATAAAATCCTAACTAATTCATACAAAAGCTTAATTCTTGGCATTTAATTTAATGTCAGTTTTTAAACCCAAGCATATACCAAATTGTACTCCGTTGGATAAGCAATTTCTTCTTCTAACAGATCACTGAGATGTCATTAATTTTTCATCTCTTCCATCTCCGTGGCGAAGGCTGTCTGTGGAGAGGTTTTTTTTTTTATTGTGCCTTGTCTGGTAATTTGTCACGACAATTTTTCAAATCTCTCCCCCACCCCTCCATGGCCCTCTCTTAGCAGATTGGAAATGTCTTATTTACTTCAATTAGTTTTGCCACTGAGATGCTGCATTTTTGAGACATAATGAATTGTTAATTGCCCCCTAACGTCTAGACAGACACCTGTTGTTGTTGATATTAATAAAGTCCAGATCACATTGCATATGTGATAGCTGGTACTAAATCAAAGAAATGCAATGCTTTTTGAACTTTTAATATACCTGCGTTCCACTCCATAAAACATTATTTCTGATTTTCAGTTTTAATTCAGCAGTCTAATTTTTTTTTCATGCATTAGTGAGGAGATTAAGATATAGCTTGTTATGGATACTTCTTATCTTTTGCAGCATTAGAGATATATTTATGTATATATCTATTTGTTGTCA
This sequence comes from Gambelia wislizenii, assembly GCA_030847615.1. NCBI lineage: Eukaryota > Metazoa > Chordata > Lepidosauria > Squamata > Crotaphytidae > Gambelia > Gambelia wislizenii. The sequence goes on along the minus strand of JAUMIR010000005.1, from coordinate 168,848,950 downwards.
GTGCTGAGTGTCCAGAAATCCTTCATCGAGCTGGTGAATTAAACCACCTTCACTGACAACCTTTTAAGCTTAACTACTGAACTCTTTATAACCTATTTAATAAAGATAGATGATAGGAAAAGCAATAAAGAAGATTTAAATGTGTGCATTAGACATCTTCAGGGTTTCTCTTCCACTCTCTTATCATCTGGAGGTATTTGCTTTCTGCATGTCTTATGTATTTCTAATCATGACTTTAATATCTGTGCATAGTCAGGTCAGAAACCCATAGTAGAAAAGCAAGGCATTCTCCACAGCTGATTTCACTAGGTCACCAACACATTCTGCGGCTGGTATCAGGCAATAATTAGTAAAATTAATTAGCCTTAGGAAACCAAGCCACGTGACCTTATACTTTAATAGACAGACAGGTTGCCATGGTAGCCTAAATAAGACCATCATTCATGCTGTTAAGACTCCTATTCTTCTTTCATAATGAACAGCTACAGGGTGTAAAGCTGTAGATAAATCCAATCTAGAGAGATCTTTGGACTGGACAGGGCAACCTACTAGCAACTGACAAATGAAATAACACAGGTAGCTGCAAAGTTCAATGCATTATTTGACAGAATTGGATAATAATCTTTATGCTTTCCATGTGTAAAGTTATTCTCAAGACTCAAGTGTTATTTTATTACATCATGTTCTATGGGGCTTTCCCTCTTCCACCCCTAGTGGGATGGAGAGGACAAAATGATTTTAAAATTGTATCTGATGCAGATAAAGGACTTTATCAGACCAATCCCCTCAACCCCATTCTTTTGCCTGCATAACTTCTTCTTCTTATTCTTCTTCTTATTATTATTATTATTTATATTCTGCCCCTCTACGAAACGCAATCGGGGCAGTGTGCAACAATATAATATACATCCAAACCCTCAATCCCACCCACCCACCCCTTAAAATACAATTAAATAATTTAGGAATTAAAACATACTTAAAAATAAAAAAAGAAAAAAAATAAAGAATAAAAATGAACGATGAACAATGGACAGAAGATATGGTGAGATCAGGACAAGCTAGATTTCCTTTTTTGATGGCCAGGTATCTATTCAGGAAAGGCCTGCTGGAAGAGATCCATCTTAAGAGCTTTTTAAAAGCTATTTAGGGTGGTGATACGATGGCTCTCATCTGGCAGGCCATTCCATAATCTGGGAGCAATAGCCAAAAAGGCCCTCCGGGAGGTTGAAAAAAAGCCTACTATTTAAAGGCTGTAACATAGTCCTCCCAGAGGACCTGAGAGCATGGGGAGGATTATATGGAAGGAGGCGGTCCCAAAGATAAGTTGGACCCAAGCCATTTAAGGCTTTAAAGGTGATAATCAACCCCTTCTACTGGGCCCGGAAACTAATGGGCAGCCAGTGGAGTGATCTAAAGTCGGTGTTATATGGTCTGTTCTGGATGTACCCAAGACCAGTCTGGCTGCCATATTCTGTACTAGTTGAAGTTTTCAGACCAAGTATCAGGGTAGCCCCATGTACAGTGCATTATAGAAATCAAGACGAGAGGTCACCAGAGCATGTACAAACTTTTCCATTTTTATGCCGGCAAAAGCATAAAAGCATTCCCCCTGCCACACTTACCTTCACTACCATCCAAACTCTTCCCAGAAATGAAACAGGAAGTGAACAGAGCTTCGGTCACTTCCTTATTCAAAATCCTACATGTTCTCATGAGAATACATAGCGCGGAAAATTCAAAAATAAAAACAAAGAGAACACAGAAAAAGTTTTTAAAAGCACAGGAACACACTTAAAAAGTCCCAAGTAGGGAGGGTCATAAAAAGTGTGACACCTACCTGGAGGTCACGATGTCACCAGGAAGTGTTCTGGCCAGACCAGCCATTGACACTGTATTTGTGTGAGTTAAATTGTGCAAGGTTTCATCTACCGGCAATGCCAGCACTAAAGCACCATGGGGGGATCTATTGATGGCTTAAGCCTTCAATAAAATAGGACGGGTTTTGGTCAGGACATAAACATGAAAGGGCGATGTCATCTGATATGTGCACCCTTTGTGTTTATGTGCCATTGTTATGACACCATATTTGTTGTGTCTGATAACGTCTTTTATTTAGGAAAAGATTAAGATGAGTACTATCATTCAACTGACATGGTTCTAACCTCTTTTTCTATATAGAATCAAAAGTAAAGGATGGGATGTGGATGAATAGACTGAGGCTTAATCCAGACAAGATGGAAGTGCTGTTGGTCAGTAGGAAAACTAGTCTGGGATTGGGATAAAAGCCTGTTCTGGATGGGATTGCTCTCCATTTGAAAGATCAGGGTCATAGCTTGGGGTGCTCCTAGACCCAGTGCTGCTCCTAGAAAGCCAGGTTGGTGCAGTGGCTATAAGCGTCTTTGCCCAGCTTCAGCTGGTATGCTTTCTTGGGGAAGGCAGATCTGGCCACAGTGGTTCATGCCTTAGTTACCTCTCCATTAGACTACTGTAACACACTTCCTGGGGCTGCCCTTGAAAAGTGTTTGGAAGTTGTGGCTAGTGCAAAATTCATCAGCCCGACTGGCGTCTGGCGTGCATTTTAGAGACCATATATCACCAATCTTGCAATAATTACACTGGTTTCCAATTTGCTTCCAAGCTCAACTCAAGATGCTGGTGTTGGCCTACAAAGCCCTAAATGACTTGGGGCCAAGATATCTGAAAGACCACCATCTCCCATATGAGCCTGCCAGAAATATAAGATCTTGCGAGGAGGCCCTGTTGCATGTCCCGAAACTACATGAAGGAGACTATCACACCACACTGTTATAGCACTATTATTCCACTTTAACTGCTAAGGCTGCCTCCTGTGGAATCCTGGGATTTAGAGTTTAGGAAGAGCATTTAGAACTCTCAGCCAGAGAGCTCTTAGGCCTCACCAAACTACAGACCCCAGAATTCCACAGGAGGCAGCCACAGCAGTTAAGGTAGAATAATAGCACTGTCACAGTGTAGTGTGATAAAGTCCAAAGTTAGGTTGGTGGGTATGTCTAACAGGGCTTTCTCAGTAGTGGTGCCATGACTGGGGAACTCCCTACCGAAAGAAGTTAGGCTGGTCATTGGGCAGCCAAAACAGTGCTCTTCCAAATGGCATTCAGTGTTTGAAACTGCTGTTTTAATTGTTTCAAAACTGGTTTCTAGGATTGTTTTTAGATTGCTTTTAGGAGTTTTTAAAAAGGATTTTAATATGTTTAAAATATTTTTTAGCTTTGTGTTGTTTTAATTGCCTAAGGAGCCCTTGTGGCCTGGGAGGTGATACAGAAATACCATAAATAAATACAATACATAGAGAGACAGACAGCTAGATATGCACACCTGTTCCTCTACCATGCCAAAGCTCTATAAAACTCTGAGAAGTTCCCTGGCCTGTTCCCAAAGGTATGTATATCACTCACCCCTGATATTAGACCTGATCCCCAAGTTTTGTTTATATGGTAAATACATTCATCAACAGTTTGGCTGCTGCTTTGCTACTGCTGGACTTTAGTACACACAACAATCTAAAGATACTGACATTAGTCAAAAGATCTGAGAATGGTGCATTTTTATACTTCTCCATTGAAAAATGAGTTGATTTCCAGTAGCAGATAGGAATATATGACCATCTGAAAATTTAGGGCAAGACTACAGGTTCTGAATAGAACCAGGACCCACCTCGTAGCAATTATTCTAAAACGTTCCATGAAGTACTCTTTAGTGATGTTGGAAGCTTCAGGCATATGATACAGGGCCCTCCAATGGCCCATGGATACCTGTGAGTCATTCCTTATGGCTTGACCTCAAATTCCCAGAGCCTCCGGACATGTTCAAAGAAAACCCCTCTTCTCTAGATTTTCAGTCCACCCCAAAACACATTCTGTCTGTTTCTATTGATTTCTTAAACTATCTTTGCCCACTCCATCTCTGACCTTGGCCCAAGGCTACAGTTAGGTTATAAACACAATCCAGCAGTAAAGTAAAGAAGTAGTAGTAGTGGTTGATAGTAGCAGTCATTTAATGAGGAACAAATGTGTCTATTGAATTGGTGGCTGCAGACAGCTATTTCATAAAAAGGCCTCTCTCTTTCTCAGTTGAATAATCTCTAAGAAGGGTGGTATATTTTGAAACTATATAGATTTTATTCAGGAAAAACACTCTCTGCCGTGTCCCTTACCTTAAGAGGCATTTTGCCTGCTAAAAGATATCGGGCGTTGGGTTTTAATAAAATTGGGGACCTAGGCAAAGGATCAAAGAATTCTGCTCGCATGTTGATAAAATCACTGTCAGAAAGAACTTATTCCTCAGAGTCCAATTTTTGAACAACCTTCTCTTGTGCTGGTTGTGTTACTTTAATGCATCACCTACCTTTTGAAATGACAACCTCACTGCATTTATTCAAGTCTTTGCTGCCTCTCTTTGGAGTTTGCATAGTGAAGTGAAGAAATGGAAGCTGCTGAAAGCAAAATCCATGCTTTGCAGAAATGGTTAGTTTAGGAGGTGTCACTGCAGTCAAAACATTTATGTCAACAACAGAAGAAATGTACTAATGACTGTAACACAGCTGAATGGTATAATAACGTAATATCCAATTCGTATTAAGCCACCCATTGCAAAACTGTGGGATTTTTTTAAAAAACCCTCTGCAGAGTACATATATGCTTGGGCCATATTTTCCTTCAGACCCCCTCATTAAAACCAACCTTTTTGACATATCCAGTGGCTAAACTCCTTCCTCCTCACTCCTGGTTGAAACAAAATATCCATGTACATCACTGCGTTTCTTCATATCCATTACTTAATACCCTACTCTCTTCCCTTTCTTCATTGTGTCCCACATAGTAAAAACTGTAGGCCAAACTACACATGGCATTAAATGTGTGATTTAACATCACAGAAACCTTTTTAGCTGTAAAAAGCAAGAAAGGAAAGGAGATTGGAATGGGTTTAGACTGGAAAGGGAGAGGAAAGTTGCTATTTGTGTCATGAGAGAAACATCTACACTATCTGAAAGTCTATATCTCCCTATATGAATCTGCCAGTCTTAAGATGCACAGGGCAAGGCTTTCTCTCTGTCCCATCACCATCACAGACTCATTTGCTAACGACATGGGAGAGAGTCTTCTCAGTGATTGCCTCTGGAATTCTCTTCAATGGGAGGCTCAGCTGCCCCCCTACCTATTTTCCTATTGCTGGCAACAAAATACCTTTTTGTTCAAGCTGACTTTTCATGTATAATTACTTCCAAGGAAGCTTCTTATTTTCTCTCTCTCTGTGTGTGCTTTATTTTTAACTTTTTGTATGTTTTTAATTATTGTATACTGTTTATATTCTATTGTTTTAATCTGATGGCATTAATTAGGTTTAAAATTTTATTGTTTTATCTGTTTCCTTCTTCTTTTTGGGCTGCCTTTTGTCCCACTCAGAAGAAAAGCAGCTTATAAATTAAACAGATTAAATAAATAGAATTTCACAATATATATTCAAATTAAGGTTCAGAGCATTTCATTCCCAGGAAGTTTGACCAAAGTGTTCTCCAGGGACTTTATCAGACCAGGCAAATATGGCATCATAAGGATGCCTAATGATCGTGAAAGGACGTGCATACCAGACGTCACCCTTTCGTGATCATGTATTTTAAAAAAAACCATTCCTTTTTATTGATGGACTAAGCCATCAATTGATCTTCCATGGTGATTTCTTGCTGGTATTGCCAGTGTTTGAATCTTTGCACCTTTGTACTCATGTGAATACAGCATCAATGGGTAAACACTTCTGGTTGAGATTGCAACTGCCAGGTAGGGGACGGTCTTTTTATGACTCCCCCCCCCCATGTACTTGGGACTTTTTAAGTGTGTTTTTGTGCTTTCCTGTACTCATAGAATCATAGAAACATAGAATTGCAGAGTTGGAAGAGACCACGAGGGCCATCTAGTCCAACCCCCTGCCATGCAGGAAATCACAATCAAAGCATCCCCGACAGATGGCCATCCAGCCTCTGTTTAAAGACCTCCAAGGAAGGAGTCTCCCACCACCACCACACGCCTCCGCTGAGGCTTCGCAGCTGCTGTTCCTTGCGGTGGTCCTCTCAAGGTCCCCTGCTCTGCCACTCAAGTCTGTCCATGCTGTTCTTCCTCATTGTCCTTGATAAGAGAGAGGGCTTCGAATCGATTCTGTAGCTGCAAGCTGCTCGAAGTATCCCTGGATTTTCTTGTTCTGTGTGTGTCATTCTCCAGCTGTCTACCTCCTGTGTCTGTGGAGTGACCCTCTCCTCCCCAGCCAGTTTCTCTGTGCGGTCCCCGTCCAAGACTGTTTGTTCTGCTCTGTCCAGGAAAACCTCTTACTCCTGAATCTGTTGAAGTGTAGCTACCCGTGTCTCCAGCTGCTGGACGTTCTCCTCCAAGAGGGCTACCAACTTGCACTTGGTACATTTGAAGTTCCCCACGTCTGTAGCCAAGAAGACAAACATCGCACAAGTATTGCAGGTGACCGCCACAGTCCCCTCAGTGTCCATGGTGAGAGTTTTTAGGTAATCTAAGAACTCTTAGTTAATGCTGAAAACTCTATGCTGTACTTTTAAGTATGCTTTTTTAGGGGGGGGGATTGGTCACTGAAACTCAAACTCACAGAAGCTCCACCCTCTGCAACAAGCAGCCTCTCCCAGGAGTTTAAAAAAATTCAAACTCACAGAAGCTCCACCCTCTGTAACAAGCAGCCTCTCCCAGGAGTTTTTAAAAAATTCAAACTCTTTATGTCTTTATTTTGTTTTTATTTTTTAATTTCCCACACTAGTGTTTTCTTGCAAGAATTGGAAGTGAACAGAGCTCCGTTCACTCTCTGTTAGTGCCTGGACTGCCTTTGAATGCTGCTAAAGGTAGGTCTGATCAATGGGGTTCTTTTGCCAACATAAAACATCTTAAAATATGCTGGCAAAAGAACATTAACAGGGGGTGGTCTGATAAAGTCCCAGGTCATAGACCTTTCCTCTCTTATATGGCTACCACTCGAGGTATTAGTTGGATTTCTTTTTCAGATGGTGCTTATTTATTCTTTTCAAGGTAAATTGGTTCTCTCTGTCTCTTAGACTCTCCTCTTCCAATGGACCCCCAGAAATGGCCCTTGAGTTAATATTATGTGTTTATGGTGAATGCCTTCTTCAAGAATGGTCTACTCATTCACATGATTGGGATGGAGAGGAATTTCCCAACAAGTTCCTGTTGATAGACATAGTCACATGTATAATATTATGTATAGCTTGACCCAGAGGTGATGTGTGGTCTAAGGGGGTAGAGACTCAGCCTGAAATGGTGGTGTAAAAAGCGTACACCCTGTTTGGATCATAACCCTCTGTTAGTTTGACCCTATAATTTAAGGTCTTTTGAGGTATCAGAAATCTGTTGGTTTATCCTCACTAATCAGTTTCTTATACAGACCAGTTCTTTATTGATTTATTGACTTGTTTAAAGTGTGTGTGTGTGTGTAAATCATGAGGTGGGGGGATGACCCGAAGAATAGTGCTGAAGGCAGTTCCTACAAATCACCTGTCTGCTGCAATAAACAAAAGCCCAGGCTGTGGTGTGATGTTTCAAGTGGTATTAACAAACCATGTAAAAAAAAATTGCTATACTTAAATGGAATTGGATAAATCACTTGATAAAGACAACAAATGTAAGTTTCCAAATTCATATTTCCAGTACTATTTGCTGTATAGCTTGCATACATGCCAAATGGAATCACTTATAGCTTGCTTACATGCCAAATTGTGTTATATATTAGGGTTGATACATTTCCCCCCTACTTTGTGATAGTAGATGTTGGGGGTTTAATCCCCTTCCCATTAGAGAATGACTAAATATTTCATATGTATCTGTTTGAGTCTGTCCCAAGCCAGCGCCCTCCAAGTATATTGGACTATGATTCATAGAATCATAGAATCATAGAATTGCAGAGTTGGAAGAGACCACGAGGACCATCCAGTCCAACCCCCTGCCATGCAGGAAATCACGATCAAAGCATCCCTGACAGATGGCCATCCAGCCTCTGTTTAAAGACCTCCAAGGAAGGAGACCCCACCACGCTCTGAGGGAGTGGGTTCCACTGCCAAACAGCTCTTACTGTCAAAAAGTTCCTCCTAATGTTGAGGTGGAATCTCTGTTCCTAGAGCTTGCATCCATTGCTCCATGTTCCAGTCTCTGGAGCAGCAGAAAACAAGCCTGCTCCATCCTCAATGTGGCACCCCTTCAAATATTTGAATAGGGCTATCATATCGCCTCTTAATCATCTTTTTTCCAGGCTAAACATACCCAGCTCCCTAAGTCTCTCCTCATAAGGCATGGATTCCTATAATCCCCAACAGTATGGCAAATGTCTGTGATTGATGGAAGTTGTAGTCTCTACCAGGCTGGGGGATGCTGGTCTGCTAGTTTGGCTTTATAACTGGCTTTCCATCAAAGCAATTTTTCATTCCAAATTCTACTGCATGCTTTTGCCTCCTCTACACTACTGGAATGCAATGAATTTATTTAACAAATTTTATTGCAGTCTCCAGGGACTCCCCACCTACTGTTTTTTTACTCTGGTCTCTTATAATGATGAGAAATACTATCTCTGCATACTGTAAGAGGAGACGATTTCCCTCTTACTGTACCTTTTTACCCCTGGGTTGCAGAAAGAGTCATTATTCATGGTGGAAAATAAATCCCATCAGACCATACAAGGGACCATTACCTCCAGGATTCAAAAAAGAGGAATGCCCCATCTTTATTTTCCTAACTGAACATCAAGGAGGTATGATATTTTTTCAAAGAGACAACTACTGTAGAGAATGTTAGAAGGGATCAAATTCCCACTGCAAATTGTTTGTGTGCTAGCCATGGAGAATCAAGAGTTTTTGCTGCCAGGAGATCTGGGCTCTTGTCCTTATTAAGGATGGCTTAGAATTTTGTTCAGTTTATCATGTGACAAGATGACATGTACAGTCGTCCCTTCACATTTGCGGGGGTTCCGTTCCACGGACCCCGCGAATGTGAAAAATCCGCGAATAACGACTGCCCTCCCCCTCCCCCACAATAGCGACCATGGGGCCTCTGGAGGCCCCATAGTCGTTTCCTCCAGCCTCCCCACTCCCTTCCTAGGCCTTCCCGGGGCCTCTGGAGACCCTCGCGAGGCCCCGTGGATGCCTCCCCAGCCCTCCCCCCTCCCGCCCAAGCCCTCAACGGGGCCTCCGGAGAGTCTCCGGAGACCCCGTGAAGGCCACTCACGGCCCTCCCCACTCCCTCCCAGGCTCCACAGCCCTCCCCCAGGCCTTCATGGGGCCTCCAGAGCGTCTCCGGGAGGCCCCATGGAGGCATCTCCCAGCCTCCACACTCCCTCCCCGGGCCTTTGTGGGGCCTAGCTAGGCCCCGTGGAGGCTTCTCCAGGCCCTCCCTCACCGGTCCTTCGTGGGGCCTCCAGAGCGTCTCCAGAGGTCCCATGGAGGCCTCTCCCAGCCCTCCCCCCTCCCTCCCCGGGCCTTCGTGGGGCCTAGCAAGGCCCCGCAGAGGCCTCTCCCAGCCTCCCCCCTCCCTCCCCGGGCCTTTGTGGGGCCTAGCAAGGCCCCACGGAGGCCTCTCCTGGGCCTCCCCCTCCCTCCCCGGGCCTTCGTGGGGCCTAGCAAGGCCCCGCAGAGGCCTCTCCCAGCCTCCCCCTCCCTCCCCGGGCAATTGTGGGGCCTAGCAAGGCCCCGCGGAGGCCTCCCCGGCCCTCCCCCTCCCTCCCCGGGCCTTCGTGGGGCCTCCGGAGCGTCTCTGGAGGCCCCATGGAGGCCTCCCCGGCCCTCCCCACCCACTCCCCGGGCCTTCATGGGGCCTCCGGAGCATCTCCGGAGGCCCCATGGAGGCCTCTCCTGGCCCTCCCCTCTCCCTCCCCGGGCCTTCGTGGGGCCTCCAGAGCGTCTCTGGAGGCCCCATGGAGGCCTCTCCAGCCCTCCCCCCTCCCTCCCCCAGGCCTTCATGGGGCCTCCAGAGCGTCTCCGGAGGCCCCATGGAGGCCTCTCCCGGCCCTCCCCCCTCCCTCCCCCATGCCTTCGTGGGGCCTCCAGAGCATCTCCGGAGGCCCCATGGAGGCCTCTCCCGGCCCACCCCCTCCCTCCCCGGGCCTTCGCGGGGCCTCCAGAGCGTCTCTGGAGGCCCCATGGAGGCCTCTCCAGCCCTCCCCCCTCCCTTCCCGGGCCTTCGTGGGGCCTCCAGAGCATCTCTGGAGGCCCCATGGAGCCCTCCCCAGCCCTCCCCCAGGTCTTCATGGGGCGTCCGGAGCGTCTCTGGAGGCCCCATGGAGGCCTCTCCCAGCCCTCCCCCTCCCTCCCCGGGCCTTCGTGGGGCCTCCGGAGCATCTCCAGAGGCCCCATGGAGGCCTCCCCAGTCCTCCCCCAGGCCTTCGCGGGGCCTCCGGAGGGTCTCCGAAGGCCCCGCGGAGGCCTCCCCAGCCCTCCCCCCTCCCTTCCAAGGCCTTTGCGGGGCCTCCGGAGGGTCTCCGAAGGCCCCGTGGAGGTCTCCCCTGCCCTCCCCGCTCCCTCCTAGGGCTTTCACGGGGCCTCTGGAGGCCCCGTGTTGCAGTTTTGGGGGGGCCCGGGGGGGCCCTCGCAAAACTGCGAATAATCGAAACCGCGAATGTCAAGTTCGTGAATGTGGAGGGGCGACTGTATTTATTCATTTATCATTTATTTTATTGATGGACTTGTCTAGATGGGCAATTTATCCTGGCTTTCCCCCATCTTGGAGCGGTGTGGTCCAAAATGATGCAGGACTCTTGCCCTGTTTCACCTCTTGGCAGTCCTGACAACATCTGTGGCAAAGCCAGGGGAAAGCCAGGGGAAACCGATTTAAAATATATATTTCTTTAAAAAAAAAAAAAAAAAGGAAAAACCACATTATTTGGGAAAATCTGGATGGGTCCGGTGTGGGAACATAGGGTCCATATGCCTACATGCTGGTCTGCTTTGTTGTCCACCACTGTTACCACTGGAATCACTCTGGAGCAAGCAAGGAGACCCCCAGGATGTGATCAAGATCCCTGCACGTGGCCAGCCTTGATCACATGCGATGTGTGACAGCAGTAGATATGCCCCCCATTACTGGCTAGTGTGTGTGTGTGCGCGCACACACGGTGGTCAGTATGTAGATTCCTGCTTTTTTCGTCACAGTAATGGCAGGATCCTGGCCAGCTCTGAGGCAAGAATACACCAGCTGGAAGGTGACATATTCCGGCTGGTCTAGACAAGCCGGATGTCAACCAACTGGCAAACAGTGTAAGGATCCAATCAAACTTCAATTCACTCAGACAATAATCACTGATTAAGTGTTTTACTGCAGAGGTAAAGAAGTGAACAGGTCCAAGAACATTTTCAGAACTAGCTCACAGAAAGAAAGTGTGGGGTTTACAATGAGGCTTGACCCATCCTCCCCCCTCGTTCGCAAGCACCAGCTAGATGTGACCTTGGAGATGAGATACCAGCTCTCCAGGCTCCTGGGAAACTCAATATACTCACATTCTATCAGCCTCCCATCCATAAACAATCCACTATCCTACAACACATGACAAGAAAGTGGCTGGGGCTGGGCTAAGTGAGGCCTGGCCAAAGTCAAGATCCTAACATCCTGCCCCCTCAAAGATAGCCTCCCCCCAGTAACAAACAAGAAGTCATCACAATGCACAAAACACACTCAACCTGGCTTGTCCAGGAAGCGCCTATGAAAGGCCTGAAGCACGTGAGGGGCCTTAAGATGTTCACAGTCCATCCACTCAGCATGTCCCACGGGCAGATGCTTCCACTGAATAAAATATTGCAGCTGCCCTCGATGTAGTCTGGAGTCCAGGATCTCAAGAACCTCAAAGTGTTCATGTTCATCAATCACCAGGGGAGGGGATGCCTCCATGGCAGGGTACCAGGTAGTTGAATGAGGAGCAGGTTTCAGAAGACTGCAATGAAAGACAGGGTAAATGCTATGATAAGTCTTAGGTAACTCCACTCTTAGGTAACTTCATGAGTTACCATGAAGGGCCCCACATATTTGGGCCCCAGCTTCTTCGATGGTTGATGGCAATTCAAGAATTTGGTGGACAGATAAGCCCAGTCCCCCACAACATAGCTAGGTGCAGGTGCCCACTTTTTGTCAACTTGTTTTTTGTAAGCTGCTTTAGCAAAGTCAAGGGGAGACACAATGTGCGGCCATGCATTTCTGATTTTCTCACTCCATTGCACCAGTGGCACCAGGTTCACCTTGGGGACCTCCCCCATTGGCATGGGTTCTAGCTCCCTCCCAAAATCACTTTAAAGGGCAAATGCCCAGTGCTCTGATGTGCCACATTATTGTAGGCCACCTCAGCAAAAGGTAGCAAGTCCACCCAGTCATCTTGTTGAAAGTTAATATAACACCTCAGGTACTGCTCTAACACTGCATTCAGTATTTCAGTTTGTCCATTGCTTTGAGGGTGATGAGAGGAGCTGAGTCCTACCTCCACTCCCAATGGTTTGATAAAAGCCCACCAAAACTGTGAAGTGAATTGTGCCCTCCCCCATTGGACACAATTTTGGCGAGAGCCCCATGGAGTCTAAATACATGTTGTACAAATAGCTTGGCCAGTTGTGGTGCCGTGGGGGCACTCTTACATGCCATAAAATGTGCCTGTTTTGAAAACATGTCTGTTACCACCCATATGACCACATTTTTCTTGCTTTCAGGCAAGCCCATGATAAAGTCCATGCTAATAACCTCCCAGGGTCTCGAGTGAGTGGGGAGAGGCTGCTACAACCCTTGAGGCTTCCCCCACACCTCTCTTGGTTGTGGCATATGTGTGGCAACTCTTAACATCGTCTTCCACACCTTTTCACAATTTGGGCCACCAAAACTGCCTCCTGAGCAAATGTAATGTCTTTACATAGCCAAATTGGCCTGCTGTCTTGGCATTGTGACTTTGATGAAGTACCTGGGCTCTCAAAGCTTCTGGCACATAAATCTTGTCCCCCTTAAAGGCAACCCCTCCCTCAAAGTCATTTCCTCAGTATGTTCTTTGTACCAGGAGTCTGTGAGCACAGCTTTTTCCAGCTGCTCCTTCCAGGCTGGCTCCAATATATAATCTACAGGGGACAGTTTGGCTTGACTCTGAGTGAGCACTGCTAAGCCCAATTGTGAAGGGTAGAACACCATATCTACCACCTCTACCCTTTTACTCTCGTACTGCAGCAATATGAACAATGCCTCTGCTAGAAAAAAAAATCCTTCCTGGGAGGTACTTAAGCTGGAAGTTGAAGTTGTAGAAAAAAATTAGCCCAGCGGATTTGCTTAGGACCCAATCTGCGCAGGGTCCTTAAAGCCTCCATATTCTTATGGTCCGTCCATACCTCAAATGGTTCAGTCTCCCCCTCTAACAAGTGCCTCCAGGCCAGCTGTGCAAGGTGGATGGAACCCACCTCTTTCTCCAACACAGGCCAATTTCTTTCTGTATCATTAAACATTTTGGATAGGTTTGCACAGGGCCTCAATTTCCCCTCAGAATTATTCTGCAACAGCAGATCCCCCATCACTACATCTGATGCATCCACCTGTACAACAAAAGGGCCCATGGGGTTTGGGTGCTTAAGGATTGGCTCTGACATGAACAGTGCCTTTAACTGATCAAAAGCTTGTTGGTACTCTGCAGTCCTCTTTATGCACTGGCAGAGTTTCTTATCCCCCTCCACTGACCCTTTCTTTGATTTTAACAAATCCATGAGGGGCTAGGCTACCTGTGCAAAACAGCTTATGAATGATCTATAGAAATTTGTGAAACCAAGGCAGTTGAAGGCAGTTTTCCACTCATCCCCCTCTTTGATTCTCACTTGGTAATACGTCTGTCTCAAGTCCAGCTTGGTAAATATCTTCCCTTTTGTCAGATGGGCCAACATGCCCTTCATTAACAGCAGTGGATACTGATTATGTCAGGGAATGATAGGACATTCAATCCCTGGCAGAAGCCAAAAAACTGTCTCAGCAGACTAGGTAGCAACCCTTTCCCAGGAATACTCACACAAACAGAGTGTTTGGCATCCAGAAAACAGGAGGTGCTTTTAATCTTCAGTAGTTTCAGTATGTACAGAGACAAAGTGCTACGCCAGGCATCAGAGGATCATAGGAAGAGAATGAACACTGATCTGGCTCTCTTATATACAACTCAGCACACCATTGGCTTACCCAAGCACATGGTTACATTGCATCAGATTTCTACCTTACATGATTTTGTCTTCTAGTAACCCTTCTTCTGATGCAATCCTTCTCATGCAGCTGTAGCATGATTAGCATGACTGGCAGTTCATGGACTCAGTCATCATGACTCAGCATGTTTTCTGCAGTTGTTTGGCCATTTTAAAACTTAGGGTTCAGTAACCAATTCCTGACAATCCCCTCCAAAATGGTCAAACTACTGCACAGGACACATGTTATCATTGCAACATAACATCATACACATACATTGTTAGACATTCATCATCTATCGGTTGACCTTTCCATTTTTTGACCTTTTACCTTACACACTAGGGACAATGCCCAGCATCTTTGCCATCTCCTCGTGGCTTCCTGCTGGAAGGGCTTTTGTGAGCAGGTCTGCAATATTGTCCTCTGACAGACAGTACTTCAGACACAAGACACCTTCCTGTATTAACTGCCTCACATTTTGGTAATATACCGTAATGTATTTTGTCCTACATTTCAGGTTTTCTGCTTCTGCAATCACTATGCACGCTTGTGAGTCCTCGTGTACCTCAACAGGAATTTGGGACGGCTCCCCAAGATCTGCAAGCATTTGCCTTACCCACTGTACCTCACTTGCCATCTCACACAAGGCTGCAAATTCAGCTTCCATGGTACTTATGACTACACAGTTCTGCTTCCTTGAGCTCCACACTATGGGACTTTCTGCATACCTGATCACCAACCTGGTCACTGACTTCCTGTCTGAAGTCTCTGCAGTGAATGAACTGACCACATAGCACTCCAGGGTCACCTGACTTCCTGTCAGCTTCAAGCTCATGTCCCTGGTTCCCTTGAGAAATCTAACCGCTCTTTTCCGGGCTTCCCAATCTGCCCTCCTTGGCTTGGAGACTCTTCTGCCTGCTGAGCACCCCAGCTTTAAAACTGATGTCAGGCCTTGTGTTGTTTGCAATAAACAACAGACTGCCTACCATTGAGTGGTACAGATCTGGCCTCTCAAACTCCTGTTCTGCCTCTAAGTTCACAAAATCAGTGGTCATTGGGGTCCTGACCACTTTGGCCTCACTTAACCCACACTTTGCCACTAAACTGTCAATCTTCTTTTTCTGACTAAGGAAAAAATCTCCATTAACTGTTCTTTCTACCTCTACGATTAAATAGCACCTCAGGTTGCCTAAGTCCTTTAACTTGAACTGGTTTTCTAACACCACTTGCACTTTCTTGACATCTTTGGCACTCTGCTGCCACACAGGGGTCATCCACATAGATGACTAGCATGACAGCACTATCTTCTGCCCCTTTGGTGTACACACAGGCATCTGCAATGCTCCTTCTGTACCCTAATGACACCAAAACTTGGTGTATGCACTTGTTCCAGCACCTGGAGCTTTGCTTGACACAGTAGAGCGCATTGCGGAACAAGTACACCTTGCTCTCATCTGCACTGTCATACCCTGGGGCCTGTTCCATGAACACTGTCTCCTCAAGATCAGCATTCAGGTATGCTGTCTCAAAGTCAAAGTGTTGCACAACCATCTTCCTCTTGGCTCCTACAGCCAATACTAACCTAAGACTGTGGGCGAAAAGTTTTGTCAAAATTTGTGTAGCGCTCCTGCGAAAAACCTTTTGCAACTAAGCATGCCTTATACTTTTGTGCCCCATCAGGCATGTCCTTCAGCTTGTAGACCCACCTGCAACCAACAACCTTTTGGTCTTTGGGCCTCTCTACTACCTGGAACACTTTACTCTCCACCAGTGACTCGAACTCAGAGTCCATGGCTGAGTTCTGCTTCTCCTCTTCTTGGGGAAGTTTTAGTACACCCTGAAAACTTGCAGGCTCCTCTGCTATGGCATTGCACAGCCTGGCCTCCTGAACTACAAATCTGTCAGGAGACTTTCTGACCCTCCTTGACCTTCTGGGGATGTTCACCCTAGATATCCATGACTCATCTTCACTTGCACTACTGCTAGTTTCTCTCCTTGTGTCAGGTTCCCTCTTCAAAAACATGTTTGGCTCAATGTGTGTTTGTGCGTGTGTTGAAGTACTAGGCTTTTCTTCCTTTCTTCCTCACCTTCATCCTCATCAGTCTGAACCACCCCTCCATTTGTGGACTTTTGGAAGTTGTTGGCACATCCCTCCCTAAGGGAACAAAAACCTCCTGATTGCAGTGCAATCTATCCCACCCTGAGTGCATTTCAAATTTTGCACTCCTAGAGTATGTCACCATACCAGGAAAGAGGGAAAATATCTACTTATTACCCTCATAGCCAAGAAAACGCAGTCTCCTGGTCTTAGGCTGCCCAGACTTCCTTAGCTAGGGTGAATAAGTACATTTGCAAATTGCCCCAAAATCCTCAGGTGCTTGAGGTTTGGTGCTCTACCATACAATAGACAATATGGGGTCTGATTGACATTGGACGTCCACAGTCTATTCATATGATAAGCAGCAGTTCTCACTGCCTCCCCCTACAGCCCAGTTGGGGCTTGTGCATCTTCCATCATGCACTCCATCATACTCTTTAACATCCCAATTTTTCTTTCAGCAAGCCCATCCTTCCCTGGAGATGCTAGGTTTGTGGTCTTCTGCCTGGTGCCCCTTCTATGCAACGAATTCTGCAGATTGTTAGATAAGAATTCCCCTCCTCTATCAGACACTAGACTGGAAACCTTAAAAGATGGGCATTCGCGTTCCACCCTGTTCACCCAGTCACAGAATTTCTCTGCAGCTTGATTTTTCTCCTTTAGTAAATACACATAGGTGTACCTAGTGTGTCTGTCCACAATTACAAACAAATAATGATTACCCCCTACGGTGCGTTTATAGGGGCCTGCCAAGTCAGCATGGACAACCTCAAAGGGTCTTTGGGTGACACACTTGGTCTTTTTGTCAACTGGGAAAGCCTTCAACTTAACTTTTCCTACACACGGCACATTCTAAAAACCTTGGGCAGTGTTTCATATTTAGACTAGGGCAAACCTTTGCTAGCTCCTTTAACCCTTCGTAACTAGCATGGTCCATTAGTCTGTGGTAATAATGAACACATTTGTCATGTAGGGGCACATTGTCTGCAGGATTCACATTTGCCACATTCCCTTTAGGTAACATGTAATACAACCCATGTTTCTTTATCCCTCTTGCACAGACATTATTCATGTTATGTCATTCTGTTATTGTACATTGATCCCCTTCAAATATCACCTTATAACCATCTGTGGTAATTTGGGACACACTCAATATGCAGTTTTCCAGTTTGTTAACACATAACACATCATCAAAATCTTTGTCAAAAGATGAGACATATGAAGTGCCCATTTTCTGCACCTTGCTGGGAGCTCCATCTGCAAGTGTAATATTGGTTATAGAAACATTTTTAACATTGCTCAACATTTTCACATCATTTAACATATTGTGAGTTGCCCCACTATCTAATAACCACGTTTTCCCCTCATTACCATCAAGATAGTGCTTTGCTATTAAGGCATGCCTTCCAGCCTGAGAGGGTGCACCCGTCCTTTACCCTTTATTTCTGCTGCTCCTCGTTTCCTCACATGCAGGCATTTTACAGTCCTTTTGCAAATGTGCAGGCCATTTACATCTGAAGCAGCATCTGACATAGCTGCAGGCTCCTTCCTCCACAATCTCCTCTGTCCTGGAATCAAACTGCTTGTGCTGGACCTCTTCCAGAATACGTCCAGCCACAAGGTCTACAGATAAATCATGCTCTCTGATGCTTTGCAGACTGTAGATCAGGAAATCCCATTCCTTTGGCAAACTGCCCAATAAGATAAAACACTTGTGGGCTTCTGGAATCTCAACCCCCCTGTTGGCTACCTCTTGGAGAAGCCGTCTCATCTCCTCCAAATGTGATTTCACACAGCCTCCAGGGCACAGATTTGTGTTATACAGTCTCTTAGACCAAATCATCTTTGAGAGGCAAGAGGAGCTCCAATGAACACATTCTAATGCCGTCCAGAGCTGAAAAGCTGTAACTTTTTCTGCAGCATGAATCATTTGGGAGGGGCTTAGACATAAAAGAATCTCAGCTCTGGCTTTTTGATCAGCCAGTCTGAATGCTGCAACTTCATCTTCTGAGCCTTCTGGGATTCCACTGTCATTCTCCAAAACATGCCACAAATTGCCTTTAATTAATAAAGCTTGCATGTACATTTTCCATACTGGATAATTGCTAACATTCAGCTTCTCAAAGCACATGGAGCTTGCAGCCTCTGCCATAGTGCTGTCTCAAAAAACTCAAACAGCCGGCAGCTGGCAATACTCCAAGGTCAACTGAATAAGATAAAGCCTGGCTGAAAGAGCCAAGTAAAAAAAAACCTGTTTCTCAGCCACCTAGCCAAAAACACTCAAAACAAAAGTTTCTGGGAAACTTCCCGGGTGCGCCTTATCTAATCTGAGATCAATCAACTGGGCTAATAACCATTGTCAGAGGATGATAGGACATTCAATCCCTGGCAGAAGCCAAAAAACTGTCTCAGCAGACTAGGTAGCAACCCTTTCCCAAGAATACTCAAACACACAGTGTCTGGCGTCCAGAAAACAAGAGGTGCTTTTAATCTTCAGTAGTTTCAGTATGTACAGAGACAAAGTGCTACGCCAGGCATCAGAGGATCATAGGAAAAGAATGAACACTGATCTGGCTCTCTTATATACAACTCAGCACACCATTGGCTTAGCCAAGCACACCACTGCCCTGGTGGCGCAGTGGTAAAATGCCAGTACTGCAAGTCACCACATTGAAAGTTGCAAGTTCGATTCCAGCGGGCTCCAAGGTTCACTCAGCCTTCCATCCTTTCGTAGGTCGGTAAAATGAGTACCCAGCTTGTGGGGGCAATTAGCTAACACACATTGGAAGCTGTTTAATGCAGTTAGATGTGTAAATAGCTATTGCTTAAAACAATTTGTAAGCCGTTCTGATAGCCTTGTGGCTGAAGAGCGGGGTATAAATAACTAAGTAAAATGGTTACATTGCATCAGATTTCTACCTTACATGATTTTGTCTTCTAGTAACCCTTCTTCTGCTGCAACCGTTCTCATGCAGCTGTAGCATGATTAGTATGACTGGCAGTTCATGGACTCAGTCATCATGACTCAGCATGACTTCTGCAGTTGTTTGGCCATTTTAAAACTTAGGGTTCAGTAACCAATTCCTGACAGATTAGTCACACACACTGCATTTAGGCCTTGGTAGTCCTTACACAATTTTAAATTCCCATGGCTTTTCTTATGGAAGAGCACAGCAGGGGGCAATGCTGAAGTAATTGGCCTGATAAACATTCGGGCCAGATTCTTGTCAATAAAACTCCTCTGCGCTTTCATCTCTGTAGGGGACATGGAGTATAGCTTTGATTTAGGCAGCTTAGCCTCTGGCACCAACTCAATAGAACAATCCAAGGCTTGGTGATGAGACCACATTGGACTCCTTCTCCTCAAACTTTGTCCTCCATTTCCAATACTCTATAGGTAAGTATTTTACCTCCCCCAGCACCCTGGCCGCAGAACACACTTTGGTTGGGGCCCCTCTGGTAGTTTTCTTCCCCATCGGCGCCATTGCTCCCTCTGTCTTCTTGCCCAGGCTGTGCTCTGCTCCAGCCCCCAGGCAATGCTCCTGTTGTTACAATCACCTTTATCTAGTCAATGTCCAGATTATGGTACTTTAATCAGTTCAGTTCCAACACTACAGCTTGGACTGCTGCTGGGGCCACCACAATGGGTCCTCAAACTGCACTCTCAGGGCCATAATGAAGCCAATGAGGAGCTTCAGTTCAGGCAATGCCATATCGGGGAGGCCCACCAGCCACTCAACTGCTTCACCTTCCAGCTGCCCTGACACATACTGTTCTTTGGCCTCCTCCATCTGGAAGGAATCTCCCCATTCCCTCATAAACCCTTTGACCTGGGTTAGGAAATACGGCAGCTTCTTTGTGTCCACACTGAACGTGGCTTTTAAGCCTCAGTGTGTGAAGGAGCCAGGGCCCCTCCTTGCTTGGCATGGCCATCTCTCTGGAGCTGGCTCTGCCTCTGCCTCTGCCTCTTCCTCCTCACTTCACAAACACCCACGGGACAGTTTCCAGCCTAATACAATCAATAATACAATAACCAAAGGAATGGCACAGATGATTAAAACATTACATTTGCAATAACTTCCAAACCCCATTCTTTTCTTCATAACATCATGTAAAAGATGAAAGAATTAAACAATATGAATAAGGGATAAAATGAAACTGAGGAATTTATCAGAACCCCCCCACCATTATTGTTCTTTTGATGGGATATTTTAAAATGTTTTTATGCTGGCAAAAGCTCCCTCTCCTACCAGACCTTACCTTCTGTAGCATTAAAGAGGCAGCCCAGCACTAACAGAGAGAGAACAGAACTCTGTTCACCTCTGCGCTTATAATCTCCATGAATCTTGTGACAAGATGCAAGTGCAGGAAATTTAAAAATAAAAGTAAAATAAAGACATAAAGAGTTAACATAAGCACAGACACACACTTTAAAAGTCCCAAGTACACTATGTGTGTGTCATAAAAAGAGTGTCCCCTACCTGGCTGTCCCAATCTTACCCAGAGTGTTTGCCCATTGACACTGCATTCACGTGAGCACAATGGTGCAACAATTCAAATGGCGGCAATGCCGGTAACAAAGTGCCACAGGAGATCAATTGACAGCTTGGCCCATCAATAAAAAAAAGTATGCCTTATTGGCAAGATATGATCATGACAGGATGGTGTTTTCTGTGTCAGGGGATGATAGGATACTCAATCCCTAGCAGAAGCCAAAAATCTATCTCAGCAGACTCAGTAGCAACCCGTTCCCAAGAATACTCACACACAGAGTGTTTGATGTCCAAATAAACAGGAGGCACTTTTATCTCCAAAGTGAAACAGTTCCAATATATGCAAATATTTACAATTGAAGGAGAAACTGCTTCACCAGGCCTCAGCATTCACAGGAAGAGAAGAGAGGAGGAAGTGAGCTCTGTTCTGAGCTCTCCCATATATACATCTACAGGACATTGTCCTCTAGTGGGCTGACTAGGCATGACTTGGTAGTTCATGGAGTCAGCCATTATGACTCTGCATTGTTCTGCAGTTGTTCAGCCATTTTATAACTGAGTTCAGTCTCTATCTCCTGACAGTCTGGTATGTGCTCACTTGCATGATCATTAAGGCATCCATATGATGCCATATTTGCCGCATCTGATAAAGTCATGAAGGTGATAACAGCATATTTTCCAATGTTTCATGGATAAAAAACAGGTTATGTTTGGCCAAGCAAAAAAAGTGTGCTGTCAAGATGGCAAAAGTCATTAAATGATAAAGAACACACAAGCTAGGACAGCCTGCAGCAGTTTGATTTTGGCTGAGCCTACTGGGAACAGCATGATTCCACTTCTTTTTTCCTCTCCTCCTTGCTGAGTTAATTGAGTGCAGATGGCTTTTGCACTTTTTACTTACTTTGCTGCAATGCAAGTTTACCAGGACAAAGGGGGGAAGTGAAAGGAGGATAGTGAAACTGGGACATATTAAAAGCAGCAGGAAAAGTAGGAGAACAGAGGATTAAACAAAATTGTGTCTGGCAAACTGGGACAGTTTGGGGAGTATAGAATAGATTCAACAACTTTGGAAGAAAGCCTAGCTCTTCAAAATCTGCTTTTGAGTCCCTGACTGTTCAACCTGTTTTGCCAAGCTGAGTGGGGATATCATCTTTGATTTCTTGCAGTTCCTTATGTCTAACAGCTGCATGATAAGCAAATGCAACATAATCCTCTACACTGGGGCAGGCTAAGTGTGCCCCTGGCCACCATATGCACCCCCAAGGATGTTTTTGTGGGCCTCAAAGGGTCCATAAGTGACCTTCAGCGACCTTAAGATCTGCCCCAGTTTCCCACCTCTGTTTTACATGCTGGGGACAGCTGTATTTACAGAGTATGGACAGAGCAGATAATTGAGAATTCTGTTCAGTACATTTTTAAGAACTTATCAATGTTTGCTACCTTTCACATAAATGGATAGAAAGGAAGACATTTCTTTTTTAAAAAAACTAAAGGTGAGAGAAAACAAAATGGATAGATTTGGCCATGTCTAATCCCTAGTCCATGCCATCTGGACCATGCCCAATTTCTGAAATGTTTTTGACTTTGTACCTTCCTTAAAAACTGGATGTTTTCTTAGACATCTGCAATGTGTTGTGAGATTAAATGACTGCACTGTCCCTTGCTACTTGAAGAACACACATCATGGTGTTGTCTAGATATAAAGCTATGGTGTACGGGTTAGTAAATGAAAAGGAACAGAAGTTTAGGGCCCTTTGATGAAATTGCTAAAATGAGTACAGTAGGACACCCGTATCTGCAGAACCAATATCCACAGTTTCAGTTATCTGCAGGACACAAAACAGAGCACATACCATAGAGTCTTCATAGAAAATGCCTAGAGAGGCATCCTCTCTAGACATTTTCTAGGCAACTCTATGATATTTTAAACTGGAAGTCCCATTATTTTCAATGGCATGTGCTGTTATCCATGGTTTCTGGTATCTTTGGTAAGCCCTGGAACCAAAGCCCTGCAGATGCGGGGGTCCTACTGTACTTCCCAAAAGCACAAACAAACCAAAACCCAACCCAACCAGTTGCACAAAATATTCAGTGCAGTGTGTAATGTATGAACCCCATGATCTGTAGCCTAGGAACCAGAGAGATGTATGGCAGAAACTATAAAAGGAAGTTAAATACACGCAGACAATTTGTTGGATTTTTTTCAAGCACTCACACATTTTTTAAGGCAGCCTGAGATGAATCCACCTCACCCTGCAGATGGCCAGGCCCTGACGTCTGGGAACCCAATCCAGGAAAGCCAAGGAGGTCAGCTGGATGGAAGCCACGCTGTAGTCATTCAGTAGGTCATTTAGGGATTGGTGAATATCTTTTTGATTTTTTTGTAGGCATTTTAGGATCTCTCTCTCTCTCTCTCTCTCTCTCTCTCTGAGTGTGTTTAAATCTTTGCATTGTTTTTATCCCTGCTGCTGGTTTTATTTTTGGATCTATTATGTGCTGCTGATGGTTCTATCTTGCTTTATCTGACCTGTTTTATTGCTATTGTTTATGGGTCACTTATATTTTATGTTTTAATCTCTAAATTGCCCAGAGAACTTTGGTTATTGGGTGGCTTAAAAATGTAATAAATGAGGCAATAAAATTTAGGGCATAAGAAATGCACTAAAAATAAACCATCATCTTAGCTGCTGTTCTGGGAAGATGGTCTGGGATTTTTTTAAAAAAAAGACTGTGAACTTTGTGGAAAGACATGGAAATTATAATGCATTATTTCCAGTCAATAATCTCTTTGCTTATTCCTTTTTTTTTTAATTCAGTGACACTTGTAAAACTTTATTTAAGACTCTGAATCAGCAAACATAATCTATAAAATGACAAAACCACATTTTTTTTGTTGTAGAAGAAGTCATCTTGCCAAAAACAAGAGTTTGTTACTGAAATGCAGGCTTGGATAAAGTTTAGAATTGCTTAGTCATGCTGGGCTACCCCTGGGAACCATACTAGTCTTTTGTTGTGATCACATGCTCACAATCACCATGGCAGGCTACTTTTATCAGTGTCACTGGGGAAATAAAAGCACTGAGCTCTTAATGCCAAGCTCATGGTTATCAATTGAGCCATTCTAGCTCTTGCGCTCAAGTGAAGTTGCTTAAGACATTCTCA
This sequence comes from Gambelia wislizenii, assembly GCA_030847615.1. Taxonomy (NCBI): domain Eukaryota; kingdom Metazoa; phylum Chordata; class Lepidosauria; order Squamata; family Crotaphytidae; genus Gambelia; species Gambelia wislizenii. The sequence continues at coordinate 168,824,975 of JAUMIR010000005.1, read as the reverse complement.
CAGCTTGTTCAAACATCTTTGACATCAATCCAGAAATGTTCCTGTATCATATGTAACAGTTTCCTGTTAGAGTGCACTTACTTTAATGGACCATGAGCAAACAAATTAACCTTTCATAAAAATGTAATTTGTGATAATCAAACTCAGTACTTGTTATGAAGAATCTGTTTCCAGTCTTAGGTTCAATGAGCTTCTGTTTCCCAAACTATCTCTGGGTTGGCCACCTTTGGTACACCAGAATTTTCACATTGATGGGTAGCTTTGAACACATACTGGGGGGGGGGGGGAATGTGTACAGTTGAAATATGGAGGGAGAACAATATGCACATTGGAAATGTATGCAAAACCCTCATAAAACATGTTTTAGTTCCATTTATGCCACAGTCCCTCACAGACATTCTGACTATGGCTGGTGAAAGTTGTTAGCCAAAAACATCTGGTGGGCCAGAGCTGTTCAGCCTGTCTATGAATATTTCAAAACCTACGTACAAACAGCAAAACATGGAATGGGAAGGAAAGAAAGAGTCATATTGCATTTTGTTTTTAAAAAATCACCAATGGAACTTTATACAGGGCAGATGTGAAGGGAGAAAAGGGAGGATTGCCACTCTCGCCAGTCTTTAGTGGGTTTTTTTCCCCCCATTTCTTTTCCTGTGTTTAAAGGGCTACTGGTATTAAGAAGAACTCTAGCAGTAACGTAGCAAAATCATATCCACTTGTCATTGTGCTATCTTTCAAAAATGTTTGCATATTCCATTTATTTCATAATACCAATCAAGGGCGTAGCTATGGGGGGGAATGTCCCTCCCCTCCAATTAAATTTTCTTTCAGTTCAATTGCAGAGAGTGAGACATTGAAAATTCTTCACACTTAGAGCTCTTACATTTGCTCTGTTTGCTTTCCCTTGATAAATTGGCCTGCCCCCCCCACTTTTTTATGACTAAACTGCATTTCTAAATTCTCAACTGAAGTTTTAAGTCTCTGCAATGGTAGACATTTGAGGACTGGAAGAAAATTAAACATGGAGGAGCAGAATTCTTCTTTGAGAGACCAATGCCCTTCTTTTGTCTCTCTATAGCTGCACCTCTGGTGCCATTCACCCCTTCATGTTAGCAGCAAGGAAGGTGTGCCACATTTTTACCAGAGAGCAAGGCTTGGGCTCTTACTGCAGGCCTTGCTCCCTAAGACCAAGCTTCTGTCCTTGGAAATCGCTTGGAATGGGCTGCTGAACCAACACATGACCAATTGCTTTTGTGTAGATTTCTACATGATGGAAAGTGATGATTATATGAAGGATGGTGTGCACACAACTGTTCTTGCATAGCTGTTCACAGCACAGATGGCCATGTAATGCACCAACATTTAAGGGGAAGGTCCAATAATAACATTCCACATCCTAGAACTTGCATGGGATACGCTTCATTATATATGAACGGAACTCCGTTGCATTTAAAAACGAGATTTTGATACCTGATTTGGGTTTGTCTTCCTTCTTCAGGCCAACAGGTTACTTAGGAGGAAGCAAATTAAATGGATCTAGGAAATGTATGCCTACCTATGGAAAGCCCATATTTGATTTCACAGAGGCCATCTGGACAAGCCACCCAACATGAGCAGACTAGGCACGAAAGGTAAAGAATAGGACTTATATTTCAGGACAGCAAAGGAAAGCAGCCTCATCCTGCTGTGTTGTGCAAAAATGATGCCAAATAAAATAAGTAACATAAAAGTAGAGGACACTCTGGTTCTTTTCGCTCAAGAATGAAACAACTCATAGTGGTTGAACTTGGGGGAGTGGGGTATCTTGACATGTTGAGACATGCTTTGGTGTTGAGGATGAGAACATTTTCAAATATTCTTTACATCCCTGCTGCTGCGCCATGATATCCTGGCTGGGGGGGGGGAAGGTTTCTTCAAGAAATGGAGCTTTTTCCATTCCATGAGAAAACCCAAGATTTGTCATTATCTGCTACCAGACAGTTATTTCCAAGTATAAGGCCTTGGATGTAGCTCTTGAGAAATGAAAGTTGTAGAGTAGAGTGGCACCCAAGAAGGGGCAGTTCCAGCAAAGATCAGCAAGGTCGTGACCACATATTTGTAGTATTAGAATGGGTCTTCTGCACAACAGCATGAGTTATCATTGCCCTTAAGAAAGAGCAGGGGTGACAATATTAATTTTTCACAATACAGTAACATCTTTCAGTACATCATCATTTTCCAAATGAAGCATAGGAGGAGTCATGAAACCATACCTTCAATTACCCACTGCCAGGATTAAATTGTCCTATTTTTCAAAATGTCTGTGGAACTGACCTTTATTAATAGTCTCAAAATATTGCATAGTTATGAGAAGATTAGGTAGATATTTGACAGTTAATGATATTTTGTTTTACTATTTTATACTGAGGAAAAACTAATCTGATTAAGGACTTTAAAATGGGGGGAACCCCCCCCCCAAGGAGGTTGGGAGAAGAACGGTGCTGTCATGCTTATAGCACTCCATTTCAGACACCGCCATCCTCCTCCTGACCTTCCTCTGTGCTGCGAGTGTGAGAAATGCACCACTTTTATTGATGAGAAACCCACATCAATAACAAACAGTGCCTGTAGCATGGAGGAAGCATGGGGGAAGGTCAGGAGGAGGAAGGCACCATCTGAAATGGAGCGCTGTAAGTGGGACAGTGCTGTTCTTCTCCCGACTTCCTCAGGTTCCCCCCACATCTGAAAAAAGTCCTCAATCTGCGTAAAAGATCCTACACTGAATCTTACAGTTTTCAGACATACAGGATTTCCATACCTTGTTCAGATTTTTTCTCTCTTCCCCTGCCCTGCTATGTTTAACGTAAAGCCCAGAGGAAAGTTTTGGAGAAAGGTTACTTTTTTAGACTACAGATGCCTGAATTCCCTGCCAAAATAGCCACTGCCTACTCAAAACCTTGCTTCTTGCTCAAAAAAGTATGATATTTCCATTAATCCAAATTCAGGTATTACCAACTGTGGCTTTTTGATTTTATATGTTTTTGATGGTATCTGACAGCTGACATGCAGTAGCAGCCAGCATTTAACAGCATGTGACAGATGACAAGCATAAAATACTGGCTGTTGTACTAATTGCACTAATTAATTTAATCAATCAGAAACATCATGTTAAATAGATGCCAAAATAATCAAATTCCAAATTCTTAAGATTTTTTTTTTCAAAAGTCCATTTTATCTATAACCATGAACATTAGTAGAATAATTAACTCTTTCACTACTCTTAAAACATTTTTTGTACTTCTACAAACCTTAGGGCTCTACAAAGCCTCCCTTTTCTGAAAGGGCTGTGCCATCAGTATTGTGGGGGACTATCTCTTTTCCATTGAGCCTTGTACTGGAGTTTGGTAGACATGTCTATATGATTCCAAGAAATACATTTGAAAGTCTGCTTGAATTCTTTCTGCCTCTCTGTCTCTCCCCCCCCCCCCATCACACATACACACCCCTGCAGCTGCAGCAACTGAAGACTTCCCTATCAGTCTAAGCTTCCAGGTTTTCAGTCCAGACTTCAAAGAAGCTATCCAAGGTGCTGAATCTAGTTTGGAGATAGAGTTGTGCACCTTGGGTAACTCTTTTAAAGTTCAGATAAAAATCTGGAGCATGTTCACTGCTCCACTGACACAGAACCCAGCATCCACCCCCTTTTTGTCCTTTTTTCTTTAGACAAAAGCGTGTATTGGAGGGCATTGCAGTGAAACCTAATAAGGTATTCAATATTTGTAAAAGAATCAAGCAGAACGTTGGCTGACAGTATTTCCCAGCTTGTGGCTTTGGTAAGCAAAATCCAGGTGAATGACAGATCACTACAAATCAATACAGTGCTTCTTACATAGTGTCCCCTTCTCTCTTTCTGCCACACACACACGCATGCACACACACACACACATTTTATTCTCACATCCCATTTTCCTTTGACTGGTAATATGACAGTGTGGATTTATCAGAGGCAGTGTGTGCTGAACAGCTTGGAGTAGGACATGTCACTGTGCCTTAGGACTTTCAAAGGAAAATGTCTGTAATACAGTAGAACACATTTTTTCCCAGGGCACCATGACCATAAAGCTAGTAGATCAGACTGTGAGAGTCTTTCTTACAGACTCCAGTTTAATAACAGAAACTATTCTTCTTAATTATTTAGGAGGGAAATGACAGGCTGTACTAGTGTTATAAACACAGCATGAAAACAGAATATGTTAGTGTTACTTGAACGCAGTACTTGAATTAGATGTACTGGAACATGAAGTAATTGCTTCCTTTGGCCAAGAGAGAGAGAGAGAGAGAGAGAAGAAAGAAAGAAAGAAAGAAAGAAAGAAAGAAAGAAAGAAAGAAAAGGACTAGAAATCTGGGACAGGGTGGCAAACTACATGTGAGGGGGAAAGCACACACACACATGAAAAGGATGTAGTCAAATCAAATATCTTTCCAATTCACTTGACCTGACCAACTGTATTATTAAAAATGAAACTGGAAAAGTCTGAACCTTAGCTCCCTCCATTTCATAGCAATGACTATACAGTGGGCTCTTCGGAACCACAGGGATTCGGTTCTGCCCCCCCCCACCTCTCTGGATGGGAAAAATGCAGGTGGTCATGCCTCATATTATTAAATGGTGGTGAAGTGTGCGCCAGCATATCCGTGTACAGGTTGCTGCCATTTTAGGTATAGGATGCACTGATGGTTGAAACCATGGATTGGGAGCCCATGGATTAGGAGGGCCCATTGTACTACTTTCTTAAGAAGACAACTACTTATGCCTCTGGTATGTAAGAGAGAGTTGCACATATGTCATGACTTACCCATTGACTCACCCAAGTAATATAGTGTTAAATTGATTTGGACAGAAAACAAATGTGCTCTAAAACAAAGTGCAAACTATGGCAGGTATATTTTGGTCTATAAAACGATGATGACAATGATGACAATGATTATCTATGGCGGTGCAAGGACTGTTTTTCTGAACCTTGGTACCACTGGAAGCTGCACAGACTAGCTAAAATGTCAGGAGGGGAGGAGAGAAAGGGATTGGGAAAAGCACAACAAAACTAGAAGTAGCTTTGAGTGCACTTTTGATCTGGAAAAGCTGGCATTTAAGTATGTTAAAATAGGGATGGAAATAATTTTCAGAGGGGGAGCTGAAAAATGTATTTCTCAAGTCAAGGAACCATGACGAGGAGAATCCTGGGCTCATGAGACTCTTCATGGTTTGGGACTAAGTCTGTATAAAATTGGCACATTTGTTGTGCAGAAAATAGTATTTTATGTGCAGAAAATATTTCTGTGCAGAATTTTGCACAGAATAAGCCTCAAATGGTGAGGTTTTCAAAGACTTATTTGAAGCAGGAATGAAATTGCTAAAATTACTTGTTGCTTCCTGCAAGAATGAAATAAGTGAAGAATTATATTTCAAATAGTGCAATGGGGCTGCAAATTATTTAAAAGTTAAATTGCCATTGTTGGAGACTTCCAGGAGAGGGAGGTTTGTGTAGAAAGGGGGCAGTCCTGGCAACCTGGAGGAATCTGTATAGAATTATTATTTTCTGTGCAGAAAATTCTCTATCTTGCACAGAAACGCTGCCTTCTGCACAAAACAACCACATGCAAATTTTGAGCAGAGTAAGTCCTGAACTGCAAAGATTTTTTGTCAGTCCAAGATTTCTCTTGTCAGGGTTTCTCAATGCCTGAAACGTCAGGAATAAACTCTTCCAGAACACAGCCTCACAGTCTGGAAAAAAACCACAAAAAACCAAGAGGCTTATCATGGGATGGGGTAAGAAAACAGCTGGGATATTTTGGATTTAGTAATTCCCATACCAAAAAAGGAGGAATTATTCTTCTCCATTTTCATAAGGGGTTGGCAGGTACACACACACAATCTATCAGAGCATGGAAGAAACAGAACCTTCAACAGCATTTTCTTTTCCTTTAGCATGGAGCTTAAAGATAGGTTCAGACCCTGTTCTATTAGAACAATTCTGTGAGATGCTCTGTGAACAGAGACACATTGCAAGCTCCTCTTCCCCTACATTGGAGCGTCCCTGTAGCATACAGACTTTCCTCTATAAATACATTGTCCCATCATAATGACAGGCATCTCATTAGCGGATGCATAATTGGCAGTTGGATGTGGTACAGCAGGTCACAATGCTGCCTTTATGCTCCATAGGTATAGAAACTAGTTCATCATTATTACAGTAGGCCAAGTGACTTGGGTAGACAGAGTTAGAATCAGGCTGAAAAAGAAAGCTCTCTTAGAAGATTAATCTCAGGCTTGGTTTACTAAAGATCTGACCTAAGTATTAGCATAGAAAAAGAACTGTGAAGGCAAATGCACCTTCTCAAAAAGGTGCTTCCTTAATCAACAGCCTTACCCTTACATTAGGAGTCTCCTTATTCAGCAGCATTATGGTTACATTAGCAATTATAGATGCAGCTTGAGTCATTGTTACTGAGGGTGAAATTGGCAAAACCAAATTAACATATTTAGGGATCTTGCATATTTGTTGAGTGAAAGATTGGCTTGTGAGCCAATGACTACATTCCTCCCAGGGTGAATCACAGATTCTGATGGGGTGGAGAAAGTTCATGAGAAACATGGGTGTAGGGAGACAGGGCTAACCCCACATCCCTGCACACCACAATCCTAATCCTGATGAATGAACTCCCCTCCACTAGTTATAATTAAAGTAAAAGCAAGGGATGTTAAATGCATGGAAACATGTTAAGGGAGCATTTACTTTGGCTCTTGGGCTGAAAATTAGCATGAAGTTGACTGGGATCCTAGGAGCTGTGGTTCAAAGAAATAACATTTCAATGGACCATAATTTCAACCAGGTGGCTATTGCTGGTGGTGGTGATGATGATGATAAAATGATGGTGATGATGATGATGAAGTTGCTATTTGCTTAGCTTCCAACATCAGACAGGATCTGGTGCCTTTTAGGGTATTTAAATGAACTTCCTCAAAACTTCTGAATGGGGCAAGAGCAGGCCAGCCATTACCAAACAAAGGATGGTGTACCTTTGGTGCCTGTCTGAAAGAGACAATAAAGTTGTAGTTATCAATTGAGGCAACCGAAAAGATACAGGAGCCATATGCAGGCATTACATAACTAGACTGACAGCTAACAAGTGGCTAAAGAGTCATTTTGGTCAGACGATTCTGGTTAGAGAGGATAAAGATATGTTTGTCATATTCCAGCCCCTCAAATCATGGCATCTAATTTGCACATTAGGCAAATTAATATAATTATGTGTATTAATTTGCATTCCCGTTGCACAAATTTAACATATTAACCATTTCATTTATTTCTACCACTATGTTTCAGCCTTGTTAAAACAATTATCATAACTATACATCTGATAAAATAATACAGTAATGTTTATAATTCTGGACTTGAAACAGAGCCACAAACTGCAATCCTTGTTTGGTCATGGAATGTAGAATGTGACCATGGGGTATCACTCTCAGTAAATCAAGAAGGGTGTGGGGGTAATAGCAGGACAGGAACAATATTCCTGTCATACTAAATAACAACAATGACAACAACAATTTATCATACACAAGCACTTCTAATGGTACTGTAATGTCATCAGATCACTAGGTTTTGTTTTGTTTTTTGCCATCAGTTTTTGTACCTATGGTAAAATGGTACATATCCATGAAAAATATCAAAGGAAGCCCCTGAAAGTGGCTGCCATCTGATCCCTGGGGGGACAGGCAGAGGAAAGTAAAGAGAAACTTACAAAAACTGTACTTCCTTCCCCTGCACTTTGCCTCACCTTGTACCTACTTCTCTCTTTCTTTGTACCATCCCCAATGCATCTTTCTCCTTTCTCTCTTTTCTCACTTTCTGCTTTAACAACACTTCCTTTCCCTGCTCCATGGCTTCTCTTCTGTCCCTTGTCCACCTTGTGACTTCACCATGTGACTTGGTTTAAGGCAGCTTCCTATGCCCATAATCCACACCGGTGCCACCTCATCCTCAAATGGCATTAATCCTGCAAGTAATTGTATTCATCAAATGAGTAACTTTAACAGTGTGAAAAATGCTATTCTGCTACAGGGGCATTATAGCATTTAAATGGAGAACATGGTGCAGGAAAGATAGGCTCTAACAATTATGGACTAGTTCTTTTGAGTTCACTGGGGCTACTCTAGAGTAAGTGATTTAAGAATTGCAGACTGCATGTGACAGACTCAAGTCTGTTCTAGGATAGACATAAAAGGTGGTGAACTGTAAATGTCCCTTCCCTCACTCTATAGAACTTTAGTATATTTATGTGCATGTATGTGTGTGCGGGGGGTCTTTTATTTTTCTTTCCTCTCTTTCCTTTTAAACTTCCAGCTTCCTTACAGAATGTCATGGTGCTCTTGGTTAGTTCTTAAGAAAGAGATCAAAGGCAAATTTTCAGGTCTTGATGTTCCCATTCTCACTGTGTTCTTTCTGTTTTCACAACGGTGAAGAGAACTCAATTTACCAAGCAAGTGACAAGAGTACCTATTTGTCATTACTTTATTCTTTTCTGAACCCATGAGGAATACACTCTAAAGGAACAATGTGAAAAATAAGTTCTTGAGGCTTGGAACGCTCTGCTTGCTTTAATGAACAGATATGCACACAACTATGTTCAAACATAAATATATTATATGTTAACAATGTGTCTATCCCGATGATTAATATAGCACGCATTCCTTGGTCACAGCTAACCTTGGCACATCTAGCACTGAAAAGCAATTCAACTCCCATACAGTCAGATTTGTCAATACAGTCATACTGTTACAGAACCAGGGCCATAGACCTGTTTTTGTAACCCATTGTAATAGCAAATAAGTGTGTAGGGTTCACTGTAACATCTATTGCACTGGAATAAAATAATGGTGGCCACAGATAACTTCATAAGAAATAACATTCCTAGCTACTATTAGGAGAGCCAGGAGAATTGGTTCCAGTTGCAAGAATCTGAGGGTAACCTGGAAGCTGTGGCTGACAGTGCCTCCTCTGAGGCCATTGCGGGCAGAGCAGGGCTTCAGCAGGGATCCATTTCCCTAACCCCCCCCCCAAGAAGAGGATCCATATACTGAGCCACTGGACTGTTGAGAAAGAAGGCAGCACTAACAACAGCTGGAAAGGGGTCAGGATTCAAGAGAGCCTAACAAAGCCAAAGTCAGCCTAATCAGCATCAGGGTGTTGAACTCTTCTTCTTTAAATAGAAGTTGGATGGTAATTTGTCAGAAATATTTTAGTTGTGGATTCCTTCATGGAAGGGGGATGGCCATGGCAGTCCCCTCCAGCTCTGTGATTCTATTATTATATCTGCACTCCCTCTGATGGCTGGATATAAAGCGTCCTGCTGGAGATAAGAGATTGTTGGTTCCATTGTCATTCTTCCCATCCATGTTACTTAGCTCTTGACTCTTTGGAGTCCTCTCAGTCTGGCCCCTTGACTGCTTCTGATACTGGTAAGATTATTCTTTGTGTTTGACCTCAGGCTGCCACTGGACAAAATCTCTGTGCCTCCTCTTTTACTCGGGATGCTTCATGATTCCCCATGCTTGACCCTGGGCTGGCTTTGCCTCAACCCCACTGCTCCCTGTGCTGTGTTTGCTCACATTGACAGCTACCCTGTGCTTATTATGTTGCTGTAAACCTATAAGATTCCTATGTGGTAGTAAGACATTAAGAAAGACATACAGCCCTTGTGGCAGACCTGACCCATGTTGCTTCCCATAAGATACCATTGTGTATACAGATGCCAATCTGCTCACTGTTAACCAAAATGCATCATTGGGCAGATGCAGAGGTTGCAAAAATCACTTTTTAGACTATAGTCCAAGAATCCTCTTCCCAGCATGGCCAGATGTGAAGAATCTTGATGTTTATTAATGCTACCAATGCAACCCCCCTCCTTCTCTTTCCTCATTGTCACTATTGTTATAACCATGATGATGATGATGATGATGATAATGACTACCACTACTAGTAGTTGTTGTTGATAGATGTGATTAATGACTTTTCAAACTTGTTGTTTTGTTGTGTGGTTTTATTGGCAAGATTTTTTCAGAAGTGGTTTGCCTTTGCCTTCCTTTGAAGCTGAGAATGTGACTTGTCCATGGCTGAGCAAGGATTTGTACCTGTTCTCCAGAGTCGTAGTCCAGCACTCAAACCATTACACCATGCTGGCTCCTTTCAAACTGATAACAAACACACACACACACCGGATCTTCAAGAATGTTAGATCTGGGGGAGGTGTTTTAATGATGGGCAGGGAGATGAGCACAGGGGTTGACACACCCTGACTAGTAGGAGGCAGGGGCGGGGTTCAGGCAGGGCCTATTTTAACCTTTCCTCCTCTTTTCCACTTGATCAAAGAGGAGAGAACATCCGTCACCTGGAATCTGTTTTTCGAGCCATGAGGGAGAGCTAAGTTGGCTGGGCTGTACATGCATGGTTGTATGATTGGGCAGCCCAGCAGTGTGATTGTGTGTGTGTGTTTGTGGGGGATTGATTCCTTGATTTTCTTAGGTGTGTGAAAGGATCCACTTGATCCTTTATTGAAATTTAATTTGAACTAAATTGGCTTTAATTGGTGATTTAATTTGAGTTAAATTGGCTTTAAGCTGATTTGATTAGATTTATTAGATTTAAACCAGATTTGTTACTTTAATTGGCTTTAATTGGCCAATTAGTGGCTTTAACTTAATTTTAAAAAATTAATTGGCTTTAATAGGGCCCGAACCCCCACTTCTCCTCTAGGGGCCTGCCAGGGGCATTGGGCCTGCTTTGTTTGGGCCTTGGGCCTGCTTCATCCCCATGGCCTGCTTTCGCCCCACACGGCATCCGGACACCAGCCTTCCCCCCCCCCCACTCCTTCTATGGGCCTGCCTTGGGCTCGCTCCATCCTCGAGGCCTATTTTCCCCCCATGCGGCCTCCACCCCACTCGGCCTCCATGGCCTCCTGGCCTGCTCTGCCACATGGCTGCTATTGGCCTCTGGCCTCCACAGTGCATTTTTAGTGCAATAACATGGCCACGTTTCAGATGGTCAATTCACTTACCTCTAGATCTAAAAGGGTTATGGAGGTTGTTAGAGCATTTACACTCCATTGCTTAAAGTATAATATTTTGTTTACCGTGACTCATGTGGCGGGGGTGGACAACGGCATTGCCGATGCTCTCTCCCGCATGCAGATGGATCGCTTCAGGCAATTAGCACCGGGAGCCGCCGAGATGCTGGATCCAATGCCAGCAGATTTGTGGGAGCTTGGACAGGCAAAATAGTTAAGACCATCAGCCTTTCCATCACTCCTAGCACCAGAAGGGTATATAAGGGAGCTATCCAGGATTTTTTTTTTAATTTCAAAACAGTGTGCAGCTACTCAACACTTGGCCAGTACCTGTCCCCCACCATCTCTATTTCTGTGTCTTCCTTAGGAACAAAGGCCTTGCCCTGCAATCAATACAATCCAGGTTGGCAGCCTTGGCCTTCTGGGGTAAGGCACAAGGTTTGCAGGATACCACATCGGATTTTAGAATTAGGAAGGCACTGGAGGGATGGGCTAGACAGAGGGGGAAAGCAACAGACAATAGGCAACCCCTCTCCCCAGCGATTCTGAAAGGACTTTTCCAAGTTTGGCCCAACATTTGTGCAACACCATTTGTGGTGGCATTGCTCCATGCAGCTTCACTTACGGCTTTCTTTGGTGCCTTACGCATCAGCGAGTTGGTGGTAGCATCAAAATGGGCATCAAATCTGGTCTGACCCTTAGTTTGGGAGACATTTGCATGGGCGCCAAGGAAGTAACTATCCTGATTAGATGATCGAAAACTGATAAGCTGGGGAAGGGTGTGCATATTGTACTTAGGGAGTGCCAAGGCAGGACCTTCTGCCCGGTAGCAGCTCTGAGGGATTATTTAAAATTGAGGCCTGCCCAGTTCAGACCGCTATTTTGCCATGCCGACGGATCTCTCCTGCCATGGTATCAATTTTGGGCAATCACTAACAATGCTTTGGCACACTTGGGGTTGGGCGGTGTGTGTGTTTCTGTTCGCATTCGTTTAGGATTGGGGCCACCTCTACGGCCGCTGTGATGGGTATGTGGCCAGAGGCAATTAAAAAACTGGGAAGATGGAAGTCTGGTGCTTATAAGGGATATGTCCAACCAATTTGCTATTGACTGGATATGTTGTGGTCTGTGACTATCTGTGTGCTCTTTTACAGATGTGAGATACCAAGTATTGATTTGTGGCCACAGCTTTGTGTATTGGGCGGCACACCATGCCAGAAAAAGCCACCTGGGTCCACAGCTGGGTCTCAGAGACATTGCCACAGTTGAATGGCTTGGCAAGAGGGGTTTGAAGTAGAATGGTCTCATCAATTTCCTGTTTAAGGAGCATCGTGGACCTCCACCACATTTTCTGGTGATACATCTGGGAAGGAATGTCCTGGGCTTGTTGAAAGGCAGAGCCTTGACCATCCAGGCTCTCGCAGATGTGCAACGTATCAAGGCGGTGTGGCTGCACGTTTTCCTGATTTGGTCAGACATCATTCCACGACAGACTTACCCCGGTGAGGGAGACACCAAGCAGTTGGACATAGCCCGAAAGAAGGTGAACAAGGCTGTGGACGAAGGCCTTGGCCATTTCATCTGGTACCCGGGAATTTCAAACAAATGCCCAGAATTTTAGAGGGTTCACGGTGTCCACTTGTCCGACAGGGGGATCCAGTTATTTCTTGATGGTATGCAAACAGAGGTGAGGGCCATATTGGCCTCCCTTGTGGGGGATAGGGGCTAAGTAGACACTTTCCCCTTATCTGTGGCAGGGAGTGGGGAGACAAGGATCTGGCGTTCACCTATGGCAACCTCAAGTTGAGTGGAAGGATGGACCTTACTGAACTGTACCAGCATCTTAACGGATCGGGTGCAACAAGGTAGGCTATCCTTGGGGCCAGCATCGGGTTGCGATCCTCCTCAGAAGCTATACGGCTTGAGGATTTGCAGCCTGGTGCCGGGCCTTCCAGCAGATGGTGCCCGAAGGGAACCCCAGGTGCTGGGATCCCCTTCGGGGCTCAGGTGACTCGCCCAAGGAAGCTGGGGGATAGGTCACATGTGACTGTCTACTCCAGCTGACCTGCACTGGGTCTCCCCCTATTGGTTCGCATACCCTAAGAAATAAACAAATAAATAGGTAAGATGACAATAAAGTGGCCCGTATTTTAACCCAATCTTCTGTGTCTGGTCTCGTTATCCATGCCTCAATCATTAATGATGCTGTAATGCTGTAATGCCATGACCAATAGATACACCATTTCTTCCTATGTAATTAACAATAGACAGGCCTCTCCCACACCCTACTATTCTAATTAAAATCATACAGTTTGCCTGAGAAGCTCCAAATGAGAATACCCTGAGCAAAAGGCTGTGAAATGTGGAAGAAAAAGAGAAGTCTTTTTATGCAACAATTGATATAATAGCTCTGCTGTAATTGCCTGTACATTTACAAGGCTATAAATGGCTTCCAATAGCTGATGAACATCCAAGTCACCAGCATTAAAGTCAAGAAAACTCTATAGACCCTTGAACTCTGCTGTATAGACTAGCACAAAAGTGATATTGTTTAGTGACTTTTTTTTAAGGTTACACTTTATTGAAATTTATAGAATAGCTTTTATTTTAGAGGATAGCTGGACTCAATGGCAATGCAGAAAGTACTATCAGCATCCTGCAGAAAATATGGTTCATAACCAGAGAAGGCCTTAGAGATCAGAAAATGGAAGAGTTGATGTGAAGAGCTCTTTGAGAGCAGAACAGACTATCTTAGGACTTTATCAGACACATGAAAGACAATGTCATAACGATGCCACATAAACTCAAAAGGGCACGCATATCAGACAACATTGCCTTTTTGCATTTATGTACTGGCCATAAGCCATACTTTTTTATTGATGGCCCAAGCTGTCAATAGATTGGCTGTGGCGGTATTTTGCTGGCATTGCTAGCGTATGAAACCTAGCACCAATGTCATTATTACAGCATCAATGGCTGTTCTCATCATTACAGCGTCAATGGCTGTTCTGGCCAGAACACTTCTGGGTGAGATCATGACATCCAGATATATGACACCCTTTTTATGACCCTCCCCAGTTTACTTGGGACTTTTATAGTGTGTTTATGTGCTTTTAAAAACTTTTACTTTGTTGTTTTTGCTTTTATTTTTCAATTTCCCGTGCTACATATTCCCGCAAGAATCCATGGTATTTCAATAGAGCAAGTGAACAGAGCTCCATTCAGTCCTCATTCATTGCCGGGGAAGCCTTTTCACTGGATGTAAGGTAAGTGTGGTATGGGGAGTTCTTTTGCCGGCATAAAAACAGCAGAAATTATGCCAGCAAAAGAACAAGTTGGGGGGGGGGGTCTGATAAAGTCCTTAGAAAATAGTGATCTAAAACTGGGACCAGGGAGCCCTGGTGGTACAGTGGTTAAATGCCAGTACTGCAAGTCACCACGTTGCAAGTTCAATTCCAATGGGCTCCAAGGTTCACTCAGCCTGCCATCCTTCCATAGGTCTGTAAAATGAGTACCCAGCTTGTGGGGGCAATTAGCTTAACACACATTGGAAACTGCTTAATGCAGTGTAGATGTGTAAATAGCTATTGCTTAAAACAATTTGTAAACCGCTCTGATAGCCTTGTGGCTGAAGAGCGGGGTATAAATAAATAAATAAATAAATAAATAAATAAAATTCTAGATTAACATGCTTAGCTGGTGTGTTTCACAGAGACCTGAGTGGATGAGGCCATGTGGGAGGGGGTTAATCTCTCTTAGCTTTGTCCATTGATGGTCTCTGTGTAGCAGCAGGTGAGCCCTGATCAGTAGCAAGTTCTTCCTGAATTCTGTTGGTGTACCATGTATTCTTCTGCTCAGTATGCTCCCTTCCTGAGCTAGCAGGTGGTCTCAACATGGTGTTGTAGTCCCCTCAGCTTGTAGACCTTGGGAACTTCTGTATCCACACTGGGGCTGCCCTTTTGCAAGTGACTCAGGACTTTATGTCTGTGATGACAACAGTGGGTCTGTCCCAAGTGGTATCTGCCCCTGCCCATGCTGCTGCGTGCTCTCTGGACCTTGTTTTCTGTGCTGGGTTGGGTGATGGTGATCTGAGAAATGAGGAACTATCTATAATTCCATTGTCATGAATAGGTCACTACCGAGTGGTGTTTAGGCTTGCTGCAACTCAAAACCTCTTCAGAGAGGTGGAGAAGCCATTAAGATGGTCTGCCTCAGGAGCCCTATGGAGACAGATGGATTCCCTTTGGGTGGCTGTTTTTCTTCATTCCTGTGTTTTTTTCTGGGTCTGGCTGCTCTTATGATGTCTGATCTGGAGTAACCAGTAACCTGTAGAGCCCAGTTCGTCCTTCAGGTAGTGGGGTTCACAGATCCTTTTTGCATGAAGTTTAGCTACCAGCCCTGAAAAACACCAAAATCAAAACTCAGCACATGCAAATGAACTTCACCCAGGGATAGGGAGATTTCCACGTAAACCCTCCACACCCCTACCCAACCATTCTCTGAAGATGCTAGCCACAGATGCAGGCAAAACGTCAGGAATAAACTCTTCCAGAACACGGCCTCACAGCCCGGGGGGGGGGACATGAAAAACCTATGGATGCCGGCGGTGAAAGCCTTCACAAAGACTTCACAATGATGATCACTACTTTTTTCAGATGCTACACAAAGAGGTAGCCAATATCTGGTCATGCAACATTTTTTCCCTGGCTGCACAGAGCCACTGCTGACCTAAATGGCCTGGATTGGGAGTTTGCCAAGAGAGGTCCCTCATTCCATTGCCTAGGCAGCAGCACTCACCTTTCCAGATCTCCTTAACAAGCACACTGGCCCAATTTAAAGCTCTGCCAAAGTCGAATACATTCTTAGTTTTTGTCTCTGTCCCGGTTGGTGCCTGCATATGAGATAGAGGAGTCTTCTTCTCTGGTGCCGCAAGGGATAGAAAGAAAACCTCGCCTTCATGAATCATGAGTGTGTATTGTTCCATGTGAATGTACACCAAATCCGTGGGGGTTCTTCAAAAGTACTGAATCTGCCATCTCTCCCTTTCTATACCTAAGTACAGAACCTCTCCTTAAACACTTATGGCATTCCCAACAAACACTGTTCTTTCGCAACAAGGTCAGACTTCATATTGCAACCATTCTGAGCTTGGAAAAATGATCTTTTGGAGAGTTCCACCATGCCTAGGCCCAGAAGCAGAAGAAAGGCCCTCCCTCCAACCCAACTGCCACTGCTCTGGCCTTGGAAGGAGAGAAGAACCAGCAGTATCTGCTGGATTTAATCCCTATCCCACAGCCATTCCCTTTTCCTTATGTGTCATATCTTACTTAGATAAGCCTGAGGGCTGGGAACTGTTAAATTAACCATTTGTAAGCCACTCTGAGATCCTTTGTGGCTGAAGAGCAGGGTATAAATACTCTAAATAAATAAGAAATAGAAGAATACCCAACTCCCAGTGTCACCAGCTCCCAGAACCCTCCCAGGAAATTGTTGAGAATACAACTTCCAGAATTTCCAGATAACATGGCCAGTCACATGTCATCCAGGGAATTCTAGGTATTGTAGTCCAAAATAATTACTTTCCTAGGCTCTTCAATGAGGCATATTGGGGGGGGGGCAAATGTTTTGCTTCCATTCATTCCACATTTCAATCTCAGGCATCTTCCATCAAAATATTTGTTTTGTTTGTTTCTTTCATTTGTATGCCACCTTTCTCCCTGAGTGGGATCTCCTGAGTGGGATCCAAGGTGGCTCCCAGAGGCAATTAGGTAGCAGTCATCCTGAAAGGCCTCTACCTGAGAACTAAAGTACTGTTGCTACTCAGAGAAGATAATACTGGGCTGGTCCAACAAACAGTCCAACCAGTTGTAAGGCAGCAGTATCTGTCCCTTATGGAAAACAAGTTGTTTTCTTATAATCACTTTGTTTGTCAATAATCATCCCTGCAGCAATGCTGAGAACAGAGATGAAACAAATATTCATAATTATTAGTTCCCTGTAGAAAAAAATGGATTTCCTGATAGTCTGGATGCCCTGTCAGGAAAAATAATAGATCAGTGAGAGTTTTATCCAATTTCTTCTAGTATTCCAACATCCTGAAGTGCTGCAAAGACATTATTCTGCAGAGAAAAACATATGGGATTTTTGCAAAAAATCAAACAAACCTGTTTTCTGCTTAGAAAAATTGATTCTCTGTTTAGAAAACAGTGTCTTCTGCTCATGAAATTTATTTTTGTTTGTTTTTGTTTTTGGGTTTGTTTATTTGTTTTTTGCACACATAGAGATGTGGTCTATTTTTGGAGATGTATGTCTGTTTTTGCAGACATACAATCAAAACACCAAGGATATAAAGTCTCCACAACACTTGGGAGGTTTGAATATGGTGGAGAATACTGTGAAGCAGTATTTCATAGAATCATAGAGTTGGAAGAGACCACAAGGGCCATCCAGTCCAACCCCCTGCCATGCAGGAAATCACGATCAACGCATCCCTGACAGATGGCCATCCAGCCTCTGTTTAAAGACCTCCAAGGAAGGAGACCCCACCACGCTCCGAGGGAGGGTGTTCCACTGCTGAATAGCTCTTACTGTCAAAAAGTTCCTCCTAATGTTGAGGTGGAATCTCTGTTTCTGGAGCTTGCATCCATTGCTCCATGTTCTAGTCTCTGGAGCAGCAGAAAACAAGCTTGCTCCATCCTCAATGTCACGCCCCTTCAAATATTTAAACAGGGCTATCATATAACCCCTTAACTGTATTTTTTTTTCCAGGCTAAACATATCCAGCTCCCTAAGTCTCTCCTCATAAGCATGGTTTCCAGAGCTTTTGTGCTGTAATTTCTGCTGTAATTATTTGTCCTCACATACAGGGATAAAATAGTTGAAAATTTACATTCCTTAGCTGAAGACAACAAACACCAAGGTAAAAACATCAAGAGACTCCAAAATGTATTGAAAGTTTCAACAGAGAGAAAGCTTTAATAGGAAACAGATGAGAAACAATTACTTGACTGCTTGCTCTTATATAATGGCAAATATATTGAATATAAATGCCATATATTAAAAATGCCAAATTTTACCCCAATATTGGGTTAATTGCAAACAATCATTAGCAACTATTATATCTGTGCTAAGAAGGAATGATGGCAATTAGCACAAAAGTTGCACTGCTACTGCAGAAAGTTATACTGCTCTTTATTGTTTCATCTGCTGACTATGGCAGTTAGGAAGGGTTGAAGCCTCATCAACCTGTGACTTTATGTAGAGGGGCACAATATTTCATACAATTCTTTTTCTGCTTTCCAGTCGCCTGATTTGGAGACACAAGTGGTGGAAGAGCATTATAAGTGCCTGGAACCTTGAACATCATTAATCATCCAGCTGGTAATATGATCAGCTGCTTCCATGATCTAACTAGGTTTGAAGCACTACCGTTACATAATTATGGACTATACAGTAGGAACCTCATATCTGCTGAGCCAATATCCTCAGTTTCAGTTATCTGTGGAACACAAAATAGGGACACATACCATAGAGTCATGCTGGAAAATGCTAGAGAGGCATCCTCTCTAGGCATATTCTAGGTCCTCCAACACAACTGTATGGCATGTTTTTACCAGAAGTCCTTTATTTTAATAGGTTTCACTGTTTATCCATGGTTCTCAGTATCTGCGGTAAGTCCGGGAACTGAACCCCCTGTGGATATGGGTGTCTGACTGTATATACAATTTTGGGCTAAAAGCAGGGTAGAAATAAAGATGATGATGATGATGATGATGACGACAATGATGACAACAATGACAGCAACAGCAGCAGCAACAACAACAGCAACATATTAATACTGACTTTATTATAACTGGATTCTGTAAAAGGCAGAGAGGGACCAGTACTTGGCAAAATTACTTTTTTTGGACCGCAGCTCCCAGAACACTCCAGGCCACTGGCACTAGAGAAAGCATAGAACATACAATTTTTCTATGTCTCTGTAGTTCCAATAATGGTGAAAAGCTATACAGTATTATCACTGTATGACCTTCCCTTTTTAAAATGTTAGCTAATGACCTAGGAAAGTTTCTTTCTTTCTTTCTTTCTTTCTTTTCTTTTCTTTTCTTTTCTTTTCTTTCTTTTTTTTTTTTATCCATACAACCAACCAAAAAGTTTGGCCATGGATTCTGTACTTCTAAGTAAGTTTAGCTCAGTGCTTTTGCTATCATAACATGGATACATGTCCTGCTATATTGTTTGGGAGAGACTGTTTTCAGTGCCATGAAAAAAATAACTACATACCTTTACTAAAGCTCCAGAGGGGTGATGAAAGAAGGTAAGACAACAGAATAGATTGTTGAGGCAAGAAATGGAACTGAATGCATGAGCCAATAGGACAAAATTTTAAATTTACCATAAAATTAAATCCATTCTATTTTTTGATACAAGGTAAAACACGCTAATTACAATTAGCAGACATTACCTGTTTTTGTGGGGGAGGGGGTGCAAGAAATCTTTGAATTTGCTATCACGCTGGCATTAACTTGATGCATTGCAATGATAATAGAACAGACAGAAGAGCATCACAATTTTTCTTGCACCTATTTCACAATGACATGCAAATATCCCAGAAAATGTTGAAGCTCTTCCAATGCTACCTTATCCTGGTTATCTTCCCCTGCCCTCACAATTAAGCCTTCTGTTATACCAGGTTTCCAAGCATGTGAAATTAACACCTCTTTCTTTAATTTTCTCAAGAAGTAATTTGTTTTCCCACCACAGCCTCCCAAAATTTATGGTTCTTCTGACTCAGTAGCTAAAACAGTCAAGATCTTTTGCTCGGAGTGAACTGCTGAGTTAAAACACTGTTTTATTTCTCTTAAAAGGAACCATGTAACAGTGGAACAAAACACTGTACAGAGCATAGCAAAGATGTGAACTGGCCAAAGTACATAACTTAGGAGAGGTGTGAATTAGCCATTGTAAACTGCTCTTTCCTACATCAACAAAAGCTGACAGCTCTTGGCAGGAATGTGCCCATTGGTCATTGTTGCTTTAAAAAAACAAAAACCACAGACATATAGTACAGTGATTTTCAAATTTTCTTACTAAAGGGGGTTATAAGAGGGCAAGTACATCTTTTATTTTTGAAGAGTCCTTCCTTTGTCTCCTGCTGGTCTCAGTGGTTCCTACTAGTCTACCATTTTGTTGACTATTCTCCAGAGCAGAGCTCCCAGAATTCCCCAACTGCCATGCTGACTTGGAGACTGTGGGAATTGTAGCCCAGAAAGGTATATTTTCCAGCCTCTGGTAAAACAAGAAATGGTGGAACTCCTTTCCTCATCCATTCATCAACTGATGACTGCAATGCCAAAGCCTAATGTTCATTTTTGTTCAGCCTACTCATGTGAGGGCTAAGCAGAGGAAGAGGATGTGTGCATGCAAGTAAGCCTTGTTCCTATTCTCCCCAGCTCATCCGATTCATTCCCCAAGCTTCCCATGTTAAAGGGGAAGGTCTAAAGAAAGTTCCTGTTGCTAATCCTTTGACACAAGTAGAAACCTTTTGGGGAACCTGCTTTATTCCTGACTGCATGCATACTTCAAGCAAACACCAGCTCCCTTCAGAGATCTTTGTTTAACACAGACAAGGAAGTAAACAGAGGAGGTGTAGATATTAGAAGTGGGCTTGTGTGCATGCCCACATTCCCTCCCCACTTTCAGCCCTCATAAGAATTGTCTGCATAGGGCTCATGTAACCATTAGAATGTCTGAATGCACTTTTAGAGAACGAATACCCTATCAGGAAAGCCTGACAAATTCTGAGGATAGAGAGGAGATAAGAAAATACCTAGAGAAAGAAAAACTCCCTCAATTATCAGAAGAGCAGAGACAAGAGCTGAATAAGCAGATTACAAAAGAAGAAATAAAAGAGGCAATAAGCAAAATGAAAGTAGGTAAGACCCTGGGACCTGACGGATTTTCAGTCCTCTGTTATAAGATTTTTGAGGAGGACTTGATTGATCCATTATATGAACTGTTTCATCAGGTGAACAAGGGAAAGTGTCCAGAATCTTGGAAAGTTGCAGATATAACAATTATACCAAAAGAGGGAAAGGATGAGACATTGCTAACGAATTATAGACCGATATCGTTACTGAATATCGATTACAAAATTTTCACAAACATACTTGCAGAGAGACTAAAAAGGACACTGAATGATTGGATATAGGAGGACCAAAATTGATTTCTCCCAAATAGGCAAACGAGTAATAATCTACGAACACTGCTGAATATAATAGAGTACTACGATAAACATAGTGAGAGAAAAATGAGCTTAATATTTGCAGATATAGAAAAAGCATTTGACAATGTGAGGTGGGAATTCCTATTCGAGGTCTTAGAACAAATGAAGATGGGTGCAAACTTTATAGATTGGATTAGGAAAATATATAAGTGACAAACAGCTCAAATTATAGTTAATGGAGAAAGAAACGAAAGCACGTATTATAGAAAAAGGGACAAGACAGGGCTGTCCTTTATCACCTCTATTATTTATAATAATATTAGAGGTTTTAACTCGTAAAATCAGATTGAACCCGCAAATAACAGGTTTAAAGATTCAGAAACAAGAATTCAAATATAAAGCATTTGTGGATGACATGGTGTTTGTGGTAGATAATCCAAAAGGGAGTATCAAGCATTTAAAAGAATTGATAGAAGAGTATGGAAAATTAGCAGGCCTAAAAATAAACAAAGAAAATACATTTATGTTAACAAAGAATTTAAATAAAAAAGAACAAACACTGGAGGAAATAACGGAGTACAAAATATGTAAGAAAATAAAATATCTGGGGACAGAGTTAACAAACAAAAATTCAGAGCTATTTGAAAATAATTATACAAAAATATGGAGTAAGATCAAAGAGGATTTAAATAAATGGACTAAACTAGACTTGTCATTATTGGGAAGGATTGCCTCGGTGAAGATGAACGTTTTACCAAAAATACAATATTTGTTCCAAAACATTCCAATTATAATTAATGACAATGTATTTAAGAAATGGAATAGAGATTTACTTAGATTTATCTGGGCTGGGAAAAAAGCGAGAATAAAAAGGACATCATTGCAGGATTCAAAAGAATGAGGAGGCCTAGGCCTACCAGATTTACAGTTATATTATCATGCAAATTACATATCATGGGTTATGGAATGGATGACACTAACAAACACCAGACTTTTACAATTGGAGGGATTCAGTGTAAGATTTGGGTGGCACGCGTACTTATGGTTTAATAAAACATTGGTACATACGGAGTTTTGTCACCATTACGTAAGACGTTCATTGATACAAATATCGTTGAAATATAAAAGAATCCTTTGCCCAAAAATACCATTATGGATATCAAATCATGAGGCATTTCATAAAAAAGAAAATCTGTATAATGATAAATGGTTGACATATACAGACATTTTGAAAAGAGAAAGGGATGTTTATAGAATGAAAACTCAAGAGGAATTAATGCGAGATAATATACGGTGTCACTGGTTTCTACATAGGCAATTATTTGAGAGATTTAAACAAGATTCTAAGTTAGAAGGTATAGAACAGGATAAGACTGAGCTAGATAAGATCTTGCAAAGTGGAAAGAACAAAAGGATATCCAAAATATATAAATTACTGCTCACTTACAAATTATAACAGGAGAGAATAAAAACGCATATGGTAAGATGGGCCCAAGATATAGGGCATGAAATCTTGTTGGAACAATGGGAGCAAGCTTGGATTAAGAACATAAGATTTACCAGGAGTAATAATATAAAAGAGAATTATTATAAGATAATGTTCAGGTGGTATTTATCACTGGAAAAGATAGCTAAAATCTATAAAAACTCATCCGACCTTTTTTGGAAATGTAAAAAAGCAGTGGGCTCCTTTTACCATATGTGGTGGAGATGCGAGGTGGTAAAGAAGTATTGGAGTAGGATACATAAAATAATTGTGAAAATTTTGAAAGTAGATTTCCAGAGTGAGCCGGAGATTTATTTGTTAAATATGGTACAAAAGATAAACGCTTGGAAACAAAGAAAATATGGGGAAAAAAATTGTTGTATATGGTAACGGCAGCAAGAATTATACTTGCGAAGAACTGGAAGAGTCAATATGAACCATCAATAGAAGAATGGCTATTGAAACTGTATGATATGTATGAAATGGATAAATTAACGATGTTGTTAGATGAGAAAAAATCACAGAAAAATTGTGACGATTGGGAAATCCTAGCCACAATTTGGAAAGAGAAATGGGGGGAATGGGCAATAGTCTGCCTAGAGGAATAATGAACTAGATTAAGAAAAAGAGATAAGAGGTATAGCTTTAACAGAACAAGAAAAGGAAAATAAGAAAGAGGGAAAAATTGAGTGAAGAAAACACTGGATATAAAAGAAAAGAGGAAGTTATTTATGTGAATTGTCGTGTATATGTATAGATAGAAGAGAGAATGTGGAGGATTAGGGGTGATTGTGTGAATGAATGGAAGTGTTTAGTAAGGTATGTTTGGGGTGTGTTTTTTTCTTTATGTTGTTTGGTTTTGTGTCGTTAAATGTTTTTTTTTAATATTGGTGTAATGAAAATACTAATAAAAATTAATTTTTTAAAAAAGTACTAGTTCAGATGGGAGCTATCTTTGTTCTCCTCAACACTTATCATGACTGGGAAACATGAAAAGACAGCAAAGCAGGGCTGGGAATCATAGCATGATATCTGATCACTGGTAATTGTGGAATTTGCCAGTGTAGCATTTACTCTCTCAATGGGAAAGGCAAGTGGTATGAGATTAAGGTTGCCATGTCAGGACAGTTCTATGCCTTGAGATCTCAGTGCCAAAACCTGAGACCTAGTATCGCCTCCTTGTGATTTCATAGAGGGGGTGTTACAAGGGAAGCCTTGGTGATGCCAATAAGCATGATACAATATGCTATTCAAATATTATTCTAATAATAATAATAATAATTAAAAAATGCCAAGTCTAACAAATGAGGAAAATGTGTATACCTGCACACTTTTCAAGGCAGTGTTCAAGGCAGTGTTCTTGCCCTGAGATTCCTCCCTCTTGCCCTGAAAGTTGGAGAAGAGAGGCTGGCAACCCTAGATGAAGTGAAATCAACCTCTATAAGGGAATGCTGCTTTAGCATGGGGAGGGGCTACCCAAAGATCTTTACGATCTGAATCACAAAATTCTGTGGTCTGGAGCTTCCCTTCTTCTCCTGCATCAGCAAGCTACACTTGTGTAGGAGGGCCCACAAATTTAGTAACCTAAGAAGGGTCATGCCAGTGTTGTCTGGGGCTAAAACATCTATTTAGGTACATGTAAATGCTCAGAAAGATACTGCCAATGCTCTTACAGAGCAACGTGAACTCTGCGGATTTTATCAGACCAGTCAAAGGCTGCCTAATTATTGTGAAAGGGCACACGTACCAGATGACATCGCCCTTTTGTGATCATATATTGTTTAAAAATTGTAATTTTTTATTGATGGCCCAAGCCATCAATTGATTCCCCCATAGCAATTTTCTGCCGGGATTGCTGGCGTTTGAATCTGTGTGCCATTGTACTCACATGAATGCAGCATCAATGGGCAAATTTGTTCCTTCATGTGTAGGTGGAATGTCATCATAAACAAGACTCCACAACCTATGTTCTACACTTGTCCCTCAGAGCGTGGTGGGGTCTCCTTCCTTGGAGGTCTTTAAACAGAGGCTGGATGGCCATCTGTCAGGAATGCTTTGATCATGATTTCCTGCATGGCAGGAGGTTGGACTGGATGGCCCTCGTGGTCTCTTCCAACTCTACAATTCTATGATTTTATGATTCTATGAAACACTTCCAGGTGTAATCAGGACAGCCAGGTAGGGGACACTCTTTTTATGACCCCCACCCTATTTACTTGGGACTTTAAAAGTGTGTTTTGGTGCTTTCCTGAACTTTTTGTGTCTTTTTTGTTCTTTTTTTTTTTTGCATTTTTATCCTCTTTATTTTTTATGATGCAAGTTATATCATAGATTTATGCAAATTTTCCCATTCCTAAATTATACAGCTGTATACAGTTCTACCTGTTTGAACATAAACATACACAGTAAATTCCCTATTACCAAAATCTATATAAGTTCTTCTCTCTATATCTCTATTGCAAAGAAAACATCTATACAAGTAGCTCTGAATGTACATTATCTATATATATGCATATTTTTCTCGCCGTTGATCAGAGTATCTTTTTAAATAACCATTAGAAACAAATATTCCATCAGTGTCCCTTCTGAAAGATTGTTATAGACTTCCTTTATAAACTCCTTATGCTGACATGTTCTTATCCCAATTTTTCCTTTGTAGCCTTCCTTAACTTCCTTTATATTCATATACATAACACACCCTATTTCTCTTTCTTCCCGCTCATTTTGCCCACCCTCTATATTTATATTATTTTAAAGCATTATCGTGATGAGTATTCTTTATTCATCCAGGTGTTTCTATATATTACCTGCTTTTCTGTTTATATGTTTAAATTTTAAATTGCCAATATCTTATTTAACTCACTATCCGTCTCTCTAAAGTTTACCCAGAAGTCGATCACAGACTTCGTCGTTTGACTTCTCGTTTGTCTCAGTCTGTTTGTTAATTCATCCATCTCAATTAGATCCCATAGTTTATCTTTCCATTCTTTAATAGATGGTTCTTCCTTTATCTTCCATTTTTTTTTGCAATGGTCATCCTGGCCGAGGTAATCATGTACAGTATATGTTTCCAGTATTTACCCTCTTCTTCCTTGTCCAGTCCTTTAATTATATTTAACAAATATAGTTCCGGTGTAAATTCTAATTTTATCTTGAAAATATTGTTTATCTGGTCATGGACTTTGCCCCAGAATCTTTTAACTTTAGGACATTCCCACCATAAATGTATCAGAGAGCCCTGAGCCTTCCCACATTTCCAACAATTTTTATTGACTGTAATTTTCATTTTATTTAACCGCAATGGTGTGAAATACCATCCATGGGAAACTTTCAAATAATTTTCTATTAAAGATTGACTTGCAGTAAACTTCATTGTTCTTCTTCTTGCTGTCTCCCAATCCTCCAGTGCTATATTGCGTCCAATATCCCGGGCCCATTTCCACATGTAATCCTTAATTGTTTCTTGTTCTAGTTTCCTATCATGCATGAGCTTATATAACTTTGAAATTAACCTCTTTGAGGATTTGGCCCAGATTAGACTATCTAATTCATTGGGTTCTGACTCTGTTCCACCCTCCTTTAAGTCTTCCTTATATCTTTCCTTTAGTTGGTGGTAGGTGAACCAGTTCAAATTGAATTGCACAGTTATTTGTTCTTTATTTTTAAGTATCCTTATGCCATCCTCATTTATTTCTGTTAATTCGGAGTATCTCAACCAGGAGCTGGGATTTTGCCACCTTGACTGGAATGCCTCCTGTGCCGAGGCCCATATTGGTATCTTATAATAGAACTTGTCTTTTAATCTCTGCCAAACTTTAAAGAGCCCTTTTCTGACACTGTGATTTTCAAAATCTCTATTAACTTTATTTTTATTATAGATCAGGTATGCATGCCATCCGAAACGCATATTTTGCCTTTCTACATTCAATATCTTTTCGTTTCCCAAAGTTATCCAGTCTTTCAGCCATAAAAGCGTGGCAGCGTTATAAAAAGTTCTAATATCCGGTAAGCCCCAGCCTCCTTTCTTTTTATCTTCTATCAGGTTGATCCATTTAATTCTTGCCTTTCTTTTTTCCCAAATGAATCCCTTTAATATCTTCTCCCAGTTGTCAAATATCTTATCATTGTTAATTATAGGTAAATTTTGGAAGAGATACAAAAGCTTAGGTCGTAAGATCATTTGAATTGATGCAATTTTCCCTGATATTGATAGGTTTAATCTTTTCCATGAGTCTAAATCTTTTTTAAGTTCCTCCCACAACTTCTTGTAATTATTCTCATACAGATCCCCATTCCTCTTTATTATATTAATCCCCAAATATTTTACTTTTTTCGCTATTTCGCATCCAGTCCTATTTTGAAGTTCTTTTTCTTATGTTTCACTCATATTTTTAGTCAGAATTTTTGTTTTATTTTTATTTATTTTAAACCCTGCATATTCACCGTAGTAAGTTATTGTTTTCATTAGTTCCTCCACCTGCCCTAATGGGTTTTCCAGAATGATGACCAGGTCGTCTGCAAAAGCTCTAAGCTTATAAGTCTGACCTCTTATCTTAACCCCCGGGATCTTTTTGTTAGATCTAATGTTGTTAATCGAAACTTCTAATATCATAATGAATAATAGCGGTGAGATAGGGCAGCCTTGTCTAGTTCCTTTTCTTATATTAATAAATCCTGATTTTTCTCCGTTGACAAGTAACTGAGCTTTCTGTATTTTGTATATCTGTTGGATTCTATTTATAAACTCTTTTCCCATGTCCATCTTCTTTAGCACTGCTGTCATGAAATCCCACCGCACATTATCGAAGGCTTTTTCTGCATCGATGAAAATTAACCCAAGCTTTTTTTCATTATGGATTTCAAAGTATTCGATCAGATCCAAAATTAATCTTGTGTTATTACTAATCCGTTTGTCTGGGAGGAATCCATTTTGGTCTTCTTGTATAATATTTCCCAGAACTTTTTTTAACCTTCTTGCCAAAATAGATGTGTATATTTTATAGTCCTGATTTAAGAGTGAAATCGGGCGATAACTAGCGACCTCTGTCTCATCTTTTCCCTCCTTCAATATCAGTGTTATATTTGCATTGACCCAGGAGTTCGGAATCCCATTCTCCCCTATTTCGTTGAATGTATTCTGCAGTGGTAGGCTTAGCTCATCGATTAATTTTTTGTAAAATATTGCCGTAAAGCCATCTGGACCCGGGGCTTTATTTAATTTTAGATCATTAATGGTCACAACAACTTCCATCATAGTAATTGGGACATCCAGTAGTTTCTTTTGATCTTCATTTATTTTTAATACATTTTGTTTCTCTAGATAATCTTTTAATTCTTTTTTGTTTTTTTCAGTTGCTTCTTTTTGATTGTATAATTGGTTATAAAATTCTTGAAATGTGTGCATAATGTCTTCTTGCTTCGTTACGAGTTTGTCTCTACATTTAACTGCCGCTATAACTTTCTTTTCCCCCTCTCTCCTTATTTTGTACGCCAGCCACTTGCCAACCTTGTTGGCATGTTCAAAATTGATTTGTTTCACTTTTCTCATTGATTTTTCAATGGCTGTCATAGTTTCCCAATTAAGTTGTTTCTGAATTATTTTAATCTGTTCAATTACTTTCCCATCCTTGGGATTTTCCTTGTCTTATCCTCAACTCTTTACATAGAAAGGCATATCTATCTGTCATTTGTTTTTTCTTTTGGGAACCGATTTTTATAAGTATGCCTCTAAAGACTGCTTTACCTGCATCCCATATAGT
Source organism: Gambelia wislizenii (assembly GCA_030847615.1). Taxonomy (NCBI): domain Eukaryota; kingdom Metazoa; phylum Chordata; class Lepidosauria; order Squamata; family Crotaphytidae; genus Gambelia; species Gambelia wislizenii. The sequence continues at coordinate 168,796,402 of JAUMIR010000005.1, read as the reverse complement.
TTTCATACACATGTCTTCTTTTTTATTTATATCAAAGTAATACTTAACTTCTTTTTTTAGCTCTTTCAAGCAATTTTCATCTTTCAAAAGGCTTTCATTTAACCTCCAATTGTATCTTTTATTCATTTCCACATTTAAAGACATCCTTACCGGGTAGTGGTCTGAGGTTATCTTAGGTCTTATATACATCTCCCGTACTCGTGTCGTAAGGTTTTTGGAGGTTAAACAGAGGTCAATTTGAGACATAGTTTTATACTCCCCTGTTTATGAAGGTCCAAGCATCTGAAAGTGTTAATCCTTCTTTTAAGTCAAAAAAGCTTCTCGGAAGTTTTCCTTGGTTTTTTGTTCTTAATTTTGCAGATCTGTCTTCTACTGGATCAATGACTCCATTGAAGTCGCCCATTATAATTATATTCTCGTTATTATATTTCCCCAGAATTTTATAAAGTTTATCAAAAAATCTCTCTTGTTTATTGTTGGGGGCATAGATCCCTACAATCAATATTTTTAAATTTCTAAACTTAACTTCAACCCCCAAAATTTGTCCCTCTACATCCTTAAATATTTCTTTTGCTTCGTATTTCTGATTTACATAGAGAGCCACTCCCCTTTTTTTCTTTTTCAAGTTTGCCGCAGAATATAAGTTACCTAATTTTCTATTTATCAAGAACCTCACATCTTCCTGTTTTATTTTAGTTTCTTGCAAGCAAATTATATCGGCCTTTTCTTTCCCTATGAAGTGGAAAACTTGCCTCCTCTTATATTTGGAATTTAATCCTTTGATGTTCCACGTGATGAATTTAACTGGCATTACTCATTCCAATATTTAAATCTATCATATCTTTTACCCCCAGCTGTCCTTTGCCTTCTTCCTCTGCGCCACTTTCTTTCCCACTTTGTTCTTCCTCTATCACAGGATCCTCCATCTCCGATTCTTGCCCTGTAGATCTTACTTCTACATCTCCTCCTCTCGCTCCTCTCTCTTTAGGTCTCAGGTCCTCATCATGCGACTTCTTTCCTTCTCTACCTCCATTTCCTGTTAATTTTCCCTTCACCTCTCTCTCTTTCCGCCAACTGTCCCCTGTTCGTTCTCCATTTCTTTGCTGATCTTCCCTTTCAAAATTTCTACAAAACTCCTTGGCCTTTTCTATCGTATTTATTCTGTGTCTTCTTTGTTTATAAGTGAACGTAATTCCCTCTACCCTTTCCCATCTGTAATTTATATTGTTTTTCATGAGAAGTTGGGTGATTTGCTTATAATCTTGCCTTCTCCTCAGAATCATGGCAGGAATATCCTTGTAAATTCATATTTCCTCATCTACCACTTTCAGTGTAGTCTCGTAACTCTGTTGAAGTATTTTATCTCTTATTCTGCCTTTATCAAATTGAATTATGATATCTCTTGGAAGTTTCTTTTCATTTGCCACTTTTGAATTCACTCGATAATTTTTTTCACTCTCTTCTTCAAGATAGTCCTCCGGTAAATCTACATAACCTGCTAGGTATGGGATTAGTCTATCAAACAAATTTTCATTTATCTTTTCTGACAGACCTCTCAATCTTAAACACTTCTCTCTATGTCTAAGCTCCTGGTTAAGCAACATTAATTCTCCTTTTTCTTGCTGTTCTTCCAACTTTGCCATGATTTCCTGCATTTTACTGGATTTTTCTTTCAAGTTTCCTATCTCACTTCTCATTTCCTCAAGTTCTTTATTAATCTTATCTATCTTTTTTCCAATTACATCTGCTTCTTTCCTATAGTCTTGTTTAATTTCTTTCCTAATGTCTTTCAGTTCTGATCTAATCTCTTGCTTAAAATTTCTAAGTTCTGATCTCAACTCTTCAAGTATCACATTGTGTAGTTCTGGTACTTTAGGGGTCTCCGGTGAACCTCTCCGTCCAGAGATTGTTTGTACCTGCTGTGCCGCTGTGGCTGTGGCTTTCCTTGTGCTATATGCCATCTTAACAATTTCAATACCAATCTCAACAATCTCAATAATTTTAAAATGGATGGTTCAGCTTATCTCTCTGTAGCACTTCTTATCAGTATTGTCACCTATTTTCCACTTGTGAAGTTCTTTTTTAGTCTTTGTATTTCTGGACCACACTGCTTAATAATCAATATTCAATAGTTTAAATGGCTATAGTAAGGGTGAAATTTTGGATTCAATTTTTTTTCTCTAATTTACCTTATACACTGAGATCCCTTTCCTCCCCCTTCTTAGGTTCTTAAGTTTCCAGTAATTTTACAAAGTTTAAGCAATAGAGAAATCGTATATATCCTCCTCTTATTCCCCAATTTAATCAAATCCAAATCCACAAAATAGTAACCTAGAGTATCTATAACTGGGTAGCTAACATCTGTCAGAATCAATTGTCAATATCAACTTTCAGTTCACAAATATCAGTGCTCACTTCAATAATAATAGGAGTAACAATGTCATTACCATTAAATATCAACAGCTTTTATCAATACCAAAGTAACGTCTATAACTGTCAATATCAATTGTCGGTATCAATTTTCAGTTATCCATACTCTCTTCAGTATCATTAACAAAAACAATATCAATATCACAACCAAATCAGTTTCAATATCCACAGCAATTGTCTACATCCAAGATAGTGACTATATCAACAATGCTCAGTAAAGGTCTGCGTTTCCAAACTCTTCCTGCGCCTTATTTTATAACAACAGTATGAGATTGCACTTAAAGATAGATACATATACCTTAAATACTTCTTTAGGTAATCTATGACTTGCTCAAATGTCTCTATCTGTGGCAATATATCAGCAAAGCATGTATATTCTTTAGTGTTCTCCCCAGTTCCTCTTTCTTTCCCTTATGTCTTTGTATCTTTATATCTTCTAATTTTCAGTTTTCAGTTTTTAGTTCCTTCAGTCTTGTGGTCACCATATGAGAAGGGTGGTAGGTGCTGTACTGAATGTGATAGTCATTGAAGAGAGCTCAGTCACCTCCTTTTATTTCTAAATCTTCTCAAAGCTTTAGCCAAACTCTCAATTTCTTCACTGAAGCATTAACTCTGTCATTCTTATCACTCCCCAGCTATTCAAACACATCCAAAACTGCAGAGTTGGCGGGATGCCAGGTGACTAAGGTCGGGTGCAGGCTTTATTTCACTTTTGGGAGATTAAGCAGTTACACGCAGTTTACTCTTCCCAAACGCTCACAGTAGAGCCACTGTCATGGTAGAGCCACTCCCAATTTCCTTATAATACCAAAAATCAAATTCTTGTAGTACCAAAGAACACCAGCTTCACCTCCGGTTTCCTCAATCTCTAGACTCAAAAGTCCAGTTCAAAAAACTAAAAAAACAAGTTCACTAAGCAAATCACTTATTGCGTTATAGAGGGTATCCACTTCCAGGCTCTAAAGTAAAACAAGTTCAGCTCAGGTAGAGGGGATCCCAACCTACTCCCAACAAGCCAATTTCCTTCACACTCAATTATTTCTTGAATATAGTACAACTTAGGGTTATAGGTTGGGATATATTCTTTCCAACTCACAGCCACGTACTCTGGTGCTATTTCCTTCTTCTTTGTTCTTCCTTTCCTCACTGCTCACTCTGTGGCATCTCTATAAGTTGAGTGGGTCAGCTGGTGCCCCAAAGGGCTGCTGGTGCGGCGGGAGGAGACCCTCCTCGGGTATATGAGACTGTGGATAGGCACCTCCGTGCTTTTTCACCTTGTTTTTTGAATTTCCCACGCAAGCGTCTTCTCACAAAATCCAGTGGGATTTGAAACCAGGAAGTAAACGGAGCTCCATTTACTCCCCATTAGTGCCTGGGAAGCCCCTTTAATGTGAAGGTCTGGTGGGGGGAGTACTTGCTGGCATAAAAATACCACAATTTATGCTGGCAAAATAACTTTTACCGGAGGGTCCTGTATGTATGCAGAGAACCCTTTAAGCTCATGGAATCATTGACTGACTGAATATTTACCATATGCAGCAGAAGAGAGTACAGAAGAGGCATAGTTTATCTGCCAGGGTGGTACCTATTACCTGAACTCTCCCAGTGACTTAGAATACTTTTTATAAGTAATGTAATGATAACATAAATTGTAATGAACTAGAGAATAAACTGAGTATTGACAGCATTTTAAAACAGATCAGCAATGCTTAAACACTAGTTTTAAAAGATGTCATTTTAAATAAGTAGGCTAATACAGATTTCCTTGCAAAATGAGGAGAAATAACTGCTGGGTGAATACAGCCTCTGAAAAAAGACTATGTAAAGAGAAAGTGCCTAGCATTGCTTTTCCATAGATATGTCGAGATGGCACTCCAATTATTCAGAAAGATGTCTCAAAACCTATACATTTCAAGTGGAGGAAGATTCATTTGACATTTTAATCCTAACAGATATGCATTATGAAAAAAAAAACCCACAACACTCTACTTTCCACTCCTAGTCCTTGAACAAAGAGAAGGCGATGAATATGATAAATATTTTATTTGCTCCTTCATGTGTTGGTGGAATGTCATCATAAACAAGACTCTGCAACCTATGTTCTACACTTGTCAAAAAAATGTAAAATAGAATAATGGAAGACAGGAAGAAAATGTATTATTCTAACCTTTCTGTAGCCTTTGACACTTTGAAAGGAACAGCCCTTCCTGATTCTAAGGTTAAACAAATCTGTTTAGCATGTAATTCCTTCCATTATCTAAACATGAAAGATCCCCTTAAAAACATTTCATTCCTATCTCAATAGTAGTCTCAACAGGAAATGTTTATTCACGTGGAAAATCAGGGTTCCAGATTGCTCGGACAGCCTTTATAGGAGATTACCAGACACACTAAATATGGTGTTACATGAACACCAGGAGATCGCTAAAGGGCTTCCCTTTCAGACGACATTGTTCCCGTGTCATCATGCTCCCGTTCGGCTGTCATAACACCAGCGCTGCTTTTTATTCACAGGCTAAGCCATGAATACATCTCCCATTCCATTTCTGTAATGGAATGTCATGCAAGTGAAAAGGTGCCCCATTAATCCTGGCGTCATGCCAGCGTCAATGGGAGGTCCCTGCCAGAACACTTCCGGGTGAGATTGGGACATCAAGGTAAGTGACACACTTTTTCTGACCCTCCCTGGGTTACTTGTAAAGTTTTAAGCATGTTTAGGTGCTTAGTGTAACTTTTTGCCTTGTATTTTGCTTTTACAGTCTGTATTTTCCACGCTCTCGTCTTCTTGGGAGAGCTGCCGGGATATCAATCCAGGAAGTGAAAGCAGCTCCATTCAAGCTCCTTTCACTCCTGGGCTGTGGAAAAGGTAGGTCTGAAAAGTTTTCCTTTTTTTGTGTGTGTGACAGGGATGGGAGAGGGGCAGGAGAGGAGATTGTGATATGGGAATGCTTTTTTTGTTCCTGTCTGAAAATCTCCATAGATTCCAGGACCCTTCCAGGACCGTTCTTATGGTGTTGCCATCTATATATGGAGGAAAATGATAATGGAAAAGGGCTAGGGCTGGAATGAATACTCTTCCTCATAGATTTATTCATCATGCTTAAAAATGCCTCCATAGTGTTCCAGTTTCCCTGACATCTAGTTTTGTATGTGCAGAGAGAAAAATGAATCTATACTTGGACTGGACATTATTAAGCCCATGGGTCTCTGGTGGCCCATGGAAATTGTGTACACTCCCCTCAAACTATCTCAGAGACCCCACAAACTCTGAAAAGAAGTATTTTTCTTCAAGTAAAAAAATAAGTCTTTGGGGTGGAGGGGGGAAACTTTTCCACTTAAACATTGTTTTGGAGGGCACCCAAAATCCAAGAAACATATTTGCCTGGAAGTGACTGAATGTCACAGCCAGTTGTGTAAAATGGCAACTACAACACTACAGTGCTGCCTGAGCAAGATTTGGAGGTGTTGAAAATATTCTCTCCCCTCCCTTATATCTGCCCTCCCCTGTTTTATACTATCACCCACCAACCATCTATTTCAGGAACAGTTTAATATTTGTTTAATGTCAGTTCCATTGGACACACAGGTTGCACCTTCCAACCAATTCTAACATGCTCCCTCCCAGTGATCCCTCCCAGCGATCACTCCCAAGCATCTTTTCCAACTCACTTCTAACCATAAGCCATGGTATACTTCAGAGCTTAGGAAAATGAAGCGGGTTGGACAATGGACAATGACTAGAGCGCAACTGGCGGAAATCTCAACTCTTATCCGACAGGACTCGACATAGGAAATTTCTTCGGTCCTATCGAGAGGCAATACATGCAGCGCAGAGATCCTTCTCTGCACGTATTGCGTCTGCAGAGGCCCGTCCAGCAGAGCTGTTTAGGGTGGTAAGGGAGATGGAAGGAATCTGCTTCAGCCACAAAAATCTAGGCTGTCTGCAACCTCCCAGAGGGCCTTTTTCGGTAATTGCCCCCAATTTATGGAATGGCCTGCCGAATGAGATCCGTCAGTTGACAAGCTTGAGTAGCTTTAAAAAAGCACTAAAGACGGATCTCTTTCACCAGGCCTTTCCTGGTTAGATCCCGGCCTCAGGAGCTCAGTCTCCTGGCTTTTTAAAATTATGTATATATTTGTTTTTAATGTGTTTTAGTTAGAAGGTTTTAATTTTATAGTGTTTAATGTCTTTTTATGGGGGAGGGTGGGGTGGGTGGTTTTTTTAGTCATTATTATAATGTTTTAATTATAATTATACCAGGGAGCCCTGGTGGCACAGTGGTTAAATGCCAGTACTGCAAGCCACCACGTCGTAAGTTCGATTCCAGCAGGCTCCAAGGTTCACTCAGCCTTCCATCCTTTTGTAGGTCGGTAAATTGAGTACCCAGCTTGTGGGGGGCAATTAGCTAACACATGTTGGAAACTGTTTAATGCAGTTAGATGTGTAAATAGCTATTGCTTAAAACAATTTGTAAGCCGCTCTGATAGCCTTGTGGCTGAAGAGCGGGGTATAAATAAATAAATAAATAAATAAATAAAAATAATTGTTGGAAGCCGCCCCGATTGTTTTTAGCAGAGGGGCGGGGTATAAATAAATATTATTATTATTATTATTATTATTATTATTAGTGAGATAAACAGTCAAACAAAAGATATATATACATACACACACATTTAAAAAAATAGATATGTAGAGCAAACACTTTGGAACACAAGGAAGATTTAAACTAAGGATGGGGAATATGTGGCTTTTCCAAAGTCATTGTCCTGGTAGTTCCATCACTCCTTCCTCTTGGCTGTGTTGGCTAGGACTGATAGAGTTCTAATCCAACATTATCTGAAGAGCCAGATATTCTACCTCCCTTTGATCTTAGGCAGCACTAATATTTATAGATTTTCAAGGCCAGATTGTCTGAATGTGATTTCTGATACTGGCAAAGCTCTGCAATACTCTGTGGTTCTTGTGCTAAATCTAATGGTATACATTAGTAGGAAAATGTGAAGTCGAAGGCTTTCACAGCTGGCATCCATAGGTTTTCTGTGGGTTTTTTCCCAGGCTGTGAGGCCATGTTCTGGAAGAGTTTATTCCTGACATTTCGCCTGCATCTGTGGCTGGCAACTCTTCCAGAACACGGCCTCACAGCCTGGAAAAAAACCACAGAAAACCTTAGTAGGAAAATATTCGTTCATTGCTCTCTGATAGTCCTTGAAAATGGCAAATATGGAGGAATCATGCAAGTTTCTCTGCTTTAACATGTTTATATTTAGTGTTTTGTTTCAAGCATTTACCCCATTCTTCAAGCCAAAAAAGCTCCCAATTGGTTTTCATTAAATCTGTAATAAACAAGTGAACCTCTGCCAGAAGGTTTATAATCTAGTAAACATAACACAAAAGGGAAAAAAGTTGAGGAGGAAAAAGGAGAACATGCACACACAGGGACTTCTTAAAAAAAACACGTGGTGGTACGCAGGAGCACTCATACAATTCAACTGGAATGGAGAGAATTCAGGGACAGGAGCAGCTATTGGGGCTCAGCAAAATCAGTACAGTAGCTCTGCTTCCCATCTCTCACTCTGCTGCAGCATGATGGGATTAACATTAAATTCTGCATCTGAGCCTCAGTGATGGAGTCTTCATCTATTGCAAAGAAAGTGGATGGCCTAATTTTGTCCTTACCTATTTAAGAATACATAAAGAGGGAGGGAGACAATGAAAATCTAAGCTAGGCTACCTAGTAAAGAATAAAGAATATCAAATTTTATTATCTAATTCATGGTAGCTAGTGAAATGTTAACCATTTACATTTAAATGAACATTTGTTCTAATGCAGTTCTCAGAAATTTGCTGGCATTTGGATTTCTTTCTCTTTGAAAGAGAGCATCATTATTCTGTGATTGATTGTACAAGGATTATATATATAAATATGTACATGACAGGTTATTGAGAGAGGTGAAAGAACCCTGGATGGATGATTTTATTTGATTCTTTTGGAGTGTTCAGTGTGCCATCACTTTGACATGGTTAAATGTTATCAGCATTCAAAAACAGTTTACAGTGAACTAAATCCAAACTGGCTGTATTCAGGTGAATAAAACCTTAACATTTAGCCCCCACCACTTCATACTGCTTAGATTTATCCTTTGTTATTAAGAAATACCATGTTTTTCTTCACAAAGGCTCCCCCCATCTTTAAATAAATAAATAAATAAATAAAATATTTTATTAATATTTTGTTATAACATTATTCATAACAACTGTCCTCAGGATACCATAGTACATAAAGTAAAGTAATATATAATATTAAACTACAGTAATCAAATGTGAATTTAAAGTATTCAAAATGTATATTTACACAGTCAACCAAAAGGACCTCCATGCCTTTGGAAGGCATTTTACCCTTAACAGATTTTTTTTTAAAATACCCCATAATAACCAGAGACAAAGTTGTGCCATCTACGCATGTGTTTTTATAGGAACCTGGCAACCATTATACATCCAGGGCATTGGAGGCTTCTGTAAAAGAATGGTGGTGAAAATTTGAAGGAAATCTATATAGTGGCCTCCTTTCTTCTAGGAGGTTGAGAAAAAGAAAAATCTCAGCAGCTGTCTCTGAAAAAGAAGAAGAAATCTTCTGAGAAATATTGGTTGCACTTTATTAAATGACCATGTTCTTAAGCACTTACTTAATCCCCCCCCAACACACACACACCGCCATTGCAATCCATGGGACTTAAAAGGTCCTTTGGATGGATCATTCCCTATCTTGTTTTGTTTTTAATCTTTATCTAATCTCCACATTTCTTATTTGTTGAAACAGACATTCAAACACACAAGAGATCTCTCTTATCTTAATTAATGTGCTAGAACTCTGTTCTCTGAAAACAATATTATTTGCTACAACAGGGCATTTTCCTTGGTAGGTAGCACTGGATTGAAAGCAGGTGTTGGAATTGTCAGCTACCAAGCAATCCAAATGACTGTTCTGGCGACACAGCTGAAACCAATTCTCCAGGGTTTTTAAATAAACATTGTTAACAGCCTTATCTTTACTGGTGGCAATGAGTTCATTGTGCGTATTCCAATTGTTCTCATCCAGTATCTCTTACTCAATTGGAACATTAAAGAAAGGTGGAGGGTGCAGAGTTGAATAAACAGATATATTTTATTATGTTATCATGATTAAAAAGGCAATTAATTTAATTTCAACATTAATTTGTCTATCATAGAAGTTACATCAGGGTTGTTTTTTTTTTAAAAAAGAAAGGGATAAGAAACAATAAGTAGTATACATCTGTCTATTTTCTTTCCCTACCCCTTGCATTTATCTACAAAAGGAAAAGTGGAAAAGTCCAGTCCACAGATCACTGGTGGCCGTTAGACCCTACATTTGCAGCCCTTGCCAGTCCTCTAAAGACCCTCAATCCCCAATTAAAAAAAAATATATATGGCATGATACGGGGGTAATATTCTTGTTAGGACAAAAGGTAATCTCCTCAAATTCTATGAAGCATTTTTTCCACTGTCTAGACAACCCTAAGGATACCCTTCCATACCCCATACACCCCAATCTCCTTTTTCATCCAAATGGGAGATTATCAGATACAGGGCAATGCGACAAAAAATCGCATTCCCAACCATGGAATGCTGCCGCCAAGGCTTCCCTTTTTCATTGATGGGGAGAAGCCGCAATCCAAAAGGGATGCCTTAATGATGGCCGAGCTACGCCCCTGGGATGCTGAAGGATGACATCGTCTGGTAAGGTCACCCGATTTTGTTCTTGTCACGATCCTTTGACATGGTTTTTGCCATGTCTGATAATCTCCATGATGTCATGTCTGGTTGCCATTTTCCCCAGGATACAACCGAAAGGAAGGTATTTAAGGCTGCTGTCAGGTGGTTCAGTCTGTGCAAGGTGAATCCAGGGAAATGGTAGCTAACTCACATGCAGTTTCCCTAACCTGGTCTTATTTAAATACCCACTACATCATATACACAGATTACTAACACTCATCATTCAACAGCCATCTTGGGTCCCATATTGGGAGAAAGGTGGGATATAAATTAAACATAAATAGCTGGCATTCTTTCTTCATTTGCACTGAAATATATTCTCTAACAATTAAACAGATACAATTATAAAACAATCAAGTTTAGTTGTTATAAAAAATTCACAGGGAAAGGAAACAGAACTTTGAGGATTCAGATGTAATTTATTAATTATATAGATTAAAAAGCCTTTTGATTATGTCCCCCCCCCCAAGTATGTTGATCAGTGGTGCAGAAATAAATTTTCAAGTGCTGGTACTCATCACTCACACTCTGCACAGCCAAGGTGTGAAGACTGCAGGCAGCTGAGTTACATCACTATCTGATGTGAAAGAGAGAGAGGTACATATGTATACATTACAGTTCTGTGTGTGCACATGTGTATATGCATGCATACACCAACATATGTAGCACAATGCTCACAGCACTGGGAGCTATCAAAGGGCAGTGTGTTGGTTAACATGTTGAACTTTGGCTGGTGAGATCTAAAAGTACAGAAGAAAGGAAAAGAGGGTAGGGCATAACAAGTCTCCAAACAGCAGAGAACCATCAGCTCAAGATTCTGCAAGAGTTTCTCTTTCCGAGCTCCATGGAAAAATACTTGTTCCTTCACACTGATCCAGAGAAAGAGGCCACATTGGCATATCCTAGATATACTTATGCATAATCAGGACACCTGTGGAAAATGCCATCACGGTGCCTCCATATGCATTCACTGAATAAATGAAAAAAGCTTGCAGATAAAAAGATAGATAGATAGATAGGATGCTACTTCCTTTGCTTCAAGTTCTGTGTTTTTTTACAGTTCTCTAGCATATCAGCTGTTTAGCAAACAGACCCTTGCATGGAGATGAATGGCTATCATGTACTTACATTCCCAGACTCAGTGAACAACAGTTTCAGAGTTCTTCAGAAAATTTTATTGTCAGAAATCCAAGAAGCATGCCATACAAGGTTGTTGCTGAAAACTGAAACTTATGGGATACACACTATATTAAAAGCATATTACAATCTATAAAATCTGGTGGCCTCTAATACCATTGGCTAACCATCATCCAGTGATATTTATTTATTTATTTATATTAGATTTATATCCCACCTTTCTCCCAAGATGGGTCCAAGGGAAATGACATTCCCTTACACAAGCCAGCCTCCTTTTCCCAGGCTGACTTTGCAGCTACATACTTATCTTTTCCCCAAACCAGCTGAAACCATTACCACCACCCTTTCACAATTGGCAGAGGACACTCATTAGCAAGTACAACAAAACAAAACATGAGTATCAAGGTTACAGAAAAATAACTGAAAATGGAAGGATTGTAGTACCGTCAGGGGCCAATCCTGACAATGGTTGGTAAAGCTTATTTTACTAAAATATGTGAGATATTTCCCATGGGCAACTAGTAAATGTAAACTGGATTTGTTAGTGAGTGTCTACTTTTCAGAGACTGTTGATACGACCCTTAATTACATCTTTTGTATATGTTGATATGCATAATGAATGGCATGAACAACATTTTCAAATCTAGGCCACAGCCACAGAAGATACTCTTTGACTACAGTGGCAATGAATGGATCGGCCAAGGTCCTAGACCAGAGGAAATACAAAGAGAATATGAAAGTAAATCATGGTGGGAATCATGGTGCCGTTGGGCCAATAAGTCTCTTGGGATCCTCAATTACCTGCTCAAAGGTCCTTCCCCTCCACAATTTCTTTGGCCCCCAAAATTATTTTTTAACTGAAAAAAATTGACAGATTAAAAATCCCTTGTGGTCCTCAACATACAACAGCCAACCCCTCTCCACCTTCCATCCCCAAAAAACCAGAGGGATGACCAGATATAACAGCCATGATTCCCAGTTGTCAAAATGGCATCATGGTGGTACCCCACTAGACCTCCAGTTTGCCCAAGATCCAGTGGTGAAGCTCTCAAGGCTATAAGACATGCCTATGTTAAATATAAATATAAACATAAATATAAATATAAGACCATATAAATACAAACACCATAAAAACACTAGACATACAAACATATATTCTTACACCTATAGTTTACGTTTTTATGTGTAATGGCCAGAAGTCTAAGGGTGCTTCCATTGAAGGAACTTTTTAAACTTTTGCACAAATAATTGTTGAATTGTATGCTGTTTTTAATTGTGTATACACCACATTGGATCCTGTATAAGGAGAAATGCAGGATATAATTTCAATGAAGGAATGCATGAATGCTGCTGTCAGCAGAACAAAGAGGGCTGGGAAACCCTCCAGAGATGGATTTTTGGGTGGCACAGAGAGCTGCAAGGGGGTAGGAAACAAAATCCTATTGTGCAACTAGTTATGTTCTAGGTGCAATATTGGCTTTAGGCTAATCCTTTTTCTGGGTTCCCGAAACCCTTCTTAGTGCAAACTGGGAGGGGAAATGCATGGACCTAAGTCTGTATTAACATATTTTCAAAGGTAAAAGAAATCTATCTATCTATCTATCTATCTATCTATCTATCTATCTATCATCATCATCACTGGCATTGTTCAACAGTGGAACAGACCACCTTGGAATGTTATGGACCCTCCTTTGTTAAGAGGTATTAGGCAAAACCTTGATACACACTTAGCAAGAGTGCTGTAGGAAGGGATCCCCTTCACTATCACAGGGTTGGACTACACAGCTGTTGCTATCCTTCACAGCTCTCCAATCAGACTCCAATGGAGCTGTTTCATAGAATCATAGAGTTGGAAGAGACCACAAGGGCCACCCAGTCCAAACCCCTGCCATGCAGGAATACACAATCAAATCATTCCTGACAGATGGCCATCCAGCCTCTGTTTAAAAATCTCCAAAGAAGGAGATTCCACCACACTATGAGGTAGTGTATTCCACTTCCAAACAGCTCTTACTGTCAGGAAATTCTTCCTAATGTTTAGGTGGAATCTCTTTTCCTGTAGTTCGAACCCACTGCTCCATGTCCTAGTCTCTGGAGCAGCAGAAAACAAGCTTGCTCCATCCTCAGTATGACATCCCTTCAAATATTTAAACTTGGTTATCATGTCCCCTCTCAACCTTCTCTTCTCCAGACTAAACATGCCCAGCTCCCTAAGCCACTCCTCATAGGGCATGGCTTCCAGACCACCCACCATCCTGGTCGCCCTCCTCTGGACACCTTCGAGCTTCTTAATATCATTCCTGAATAGTGGTGCCCAGAAATGGACACAGTATTCCAGGTGAAGTCTGACCAAAGCAGAATACAGTGGCACTATTACTTCCCTTGATCTAGACAGCTTAATCATGCTGTTGTTAAGCTGTGGCAACATAGGAATGTGCAATTTAGTACAGTTGTCCCTTCATATTTGCAGTGGTTTGGTTCTAGGACACCCCCCCTGTGGACACCAAAATCCGTGAATACTCATGTCCGATTATATGCAATGGCATAGCAAAATGGCATAAGATGGCAAAATCAAGGTTTCCTTTTTGGATTATTATTTTTAAAAGAATATTTTCAAGCCGTGAATACTTAAATCCGTGAATACAAAATCCATGGATACGGAGGGACAACTGTACTAACATCTGGTTGAGTTGCCCATTTAATTATTTCTATACTAGGGTTGGGAATCTTCCAGCTCTCATGATGTTGGATTTCAGCTCCCAGCATTCCTCCTCACCACTAGCTATTCTGGCTAGGGCAAATGGGAGCTGCAGTCCAACCACATCTGAAAGGCTATATGATTCCTACCTCTGTTGTAGAAATATAAAATGTAGCATTAGAAATTGACTTAGGAATTTTCAATAATATATCTGTGTGGTCTCAAAAAATATCAAAATATTTAGTGCACAAGGAGAGGTATAAAAGACTATATGAAATGATACCACTCATTCTTATACAGTATAGCTTTATGTAAGTTGCTTTACATTAAGGATGTAAATCCTTGTCTATTCCATCATCACAAATAAGAATGAATAATTACTTTTCTCCCTGCTACAGGAGAAAATGAGTATTCCTCCACAGTATTCACCTCGTATTACAATATCCCTAAGTGTTATGGAAGATTTATTCTATGGAAGAAAACAATGTTTTGTTCAGAAAACTGGTTTCCTGTATAAGAACCAGTTCTTTGTGCAGATTTTTTAAAAGCAAAAATCTGGCATGTTTTTCTCTTAAGAATTATTTCTCCACAACACTCCAAGAGGTTTGAATACCAGGGGGGAAAAACTGCACAAAGTTCTTACTGATTATTAGTCTTTCCATTTTTCAACCTGGGAAAGAATAATTACAAATATTTTTTCATCCCTACTTTGTATCATATTGGGATTGTAAACAGTTACTTCAGAGTGCTGCTTCTGGTCTGTACTGTCAGACTTGATTTTGAGCTGGTTTTACTCATGTTTCCTTCAGCTTTCTCACTCTGAGTGTGGGTGTGCATGTGTGTGTGGTTGTGAACATTTCAGTTCTGGTGTGCTAGTTCCCCTTGGAATGTGTGGGCTCAAGCACTACACCAATACTCTTTCTGACCAATGAATAAAACTTTGTGCTCTTTAGGATGTTTCCTGTGTGCTATTTTTCTCATTATCAGCTCAAACAATGTGACACATGCATCAGTGGAGCTCTGGCTTTTGACTAAAAGCTAAGATAAACTATGGGAGAATGAAAGGCCAGTTATTAAGGCCACATTTGTCAAACAAGGTTCTGATTGTTTGTAAGTGAATGCCATTCTCTGAAGCGAATTAGTTTTCTGAGAGACCAGAAAAGTGAAATATGTTTATTTAGGCAGGGCAGTTTTATAGTAAATATACTACATTGAAACACCAGCAGTAACATCATCTAGACATGCATATTATCCTTTCCTTCCAGCCTTCTCTGTATTCATACTGGAAAGGTAGGAAGGCATGAGTGGGCCAGATTCAGTCTTGGGAATGCATATGCTGCCTTCACCCAGGTCTGTCTTCTCTCTGTCACTCCATCTTCTCCATACAATGAACCTACCACTTCCTTTTCTTGCTCTTTCATCAGACATAAGCAAAAAACAAACCCCTTCTAAAATTATTTTCAATTTCTCTTGCCAGCCTGAGCCCTTTGGCTGTTTCGACCTCTTGAATTTCTTCCTACAAATATTAGCTACTTGTTTGTACTCCTGCTTGGTGATTTGCCCTTTTTCCATTTTTTATACAAGCTTCTGTTAAATCCCACTATTAAAGGGTGACATAGGGCTTATCTACATGAGCCAGGATATGCCGGCTCCCCACTGACGTATTCTGGCCATGGATCTGGCCCGTACTTCCCCCTGTTACCATAACCAGATTGGCCAGAGTCCAAAGGGGAACACCAGCCTGTTGATGTAGCCACTGCCGCTGCCACCATTTTTTTACTGCTGACATATAAGCCAGGCAGGGCCTTGGTCACATGCTGAGGGACCCCTGCCTGGTTTCCAGGAAAGCCAAGGAGATGATGGCAGCAACAAGGGCTGGCATGTTGGACAGGCTCCTACAGACATGCGGGGCATGATCCAGTTTTTGCTGGTGGTAGTGGATTAAACTGGGTATTATTTGGAAATGGTTTATCAGGCCCTACTCCAGCTTGCCCCCATCTCAGCCCCAGGGCCGGTTTAACCTGTCTGCCAAATCAGCATTGGCAGGGGGCCCCGAGGTCAAGAGGGGGCCCCAAGGTCAAGAGAGGGCCCCGTGTTGGCCTCCTTAATCTGTTGAAGGAGACAGCCAGGAGACAGCCGGGAGGAGACCCCTCTTACCCTCCTCCTCCAAAAACCTCCTGCTGGCTTTTTTTAAAAAACAAACAAAACAGCCTCTCCAAAACTAAAGAGAAAGAGAAAGAAAAAGAAACAGCAGCCCTCCATGGCAGAAGCTGGAGGGAGAGGCACGTTGGAGAGGGTGAGTGTGTGTGTGAGAGAGACAGGGAATTTGAGGGTTGTCTCCCTCAGAAAGGGCTTCTTTCTTTCTTTCTTTCTTTCTTTCTTTCTTCCCTTTCCTTCCTTGCACATAGATCCCCTCCAGCCCATCTTTCCAGCTGCTTTTAACATGTCTTGGTTCCTCTCCCCTCCCTTTCCCCCTTGGTCTTCTTCAGCCATCCAACCTATGTTTAAAAAAACCCAAAGAAGGAGACTCCAAGGCAGTGTATTCCACTTCCAAACAGCTCTTACTGTCAGGAGGTTCTTCCCAATATTCAGGTGGAATCTCTTTTCCTATAGTTTGAACCCATGGCTCCGTGTCCTAGTCTCTGGAGCAGCAGAAAACAAGCTTGCTCCTTCCTCAATATGACATCCCTTCAAATATTTAAACATGGCTATCACATCACCTCTCAATCTTCTCTTCTCCAGGCTAAGCATACCCAGCTCCCTAAGCCGTTCCTCATAGGGCGTAATGGCTTCCAGACCTCCCACCATCCTTCTCAGTATCTTTCTTGTACCCAGAATTGGAAACGGTATTCCAGGTGAGGTCTGACCAAAACAGAATGGAATGATACTATTACTTCCCTTGATCTAGACACTACTCCTATTAATGCAGCCTAGAATCGCATTGGCATTTTTTGCTGCTGCATCACACTGCTAACTCATGTTTAGCTTGTAGTCTACTCTTTCTTTTCTTTGAGGAAATCTACACCATTACATTAATTGCTAATAAACAAAAAATATTATGTTAGTGCCTATAATATAGTTTGTAAACTAAATTATTGGTGGCAAATTATGTAATATAGTAGGCCCCTCTTATCCACTGGGGATTGGTTCGGGGGGGGGGCGTGGATTCTGAAAACTGTGGATAATAGTGAACACCATTGAAAATAATGGGACTTCTGGTTTAAAATACCATGGAGTTGCCTTGGAGGGCCTAGAAAAGGGCTAGGGAAGACACATTTTCTAGGAAGACTCAATGGTAGATGTGCTGTTTTGTGTTCCATGGATAATGAATCCATTGATACGGGGGTCCTACTATAATCTGAACATCCTGTACGGTGAATAGGTTAGGTTACATTGATCTGAAATAAACATATGGGGGTCCCAAAGTAAAGCATTGCAGGGGGCCCCAAAATTCCTTAAACCGGCCCTGCTCAGCCCTGTATCTACCCCAGGGGTGGTGAGGACTGCCTGGGGGCAGAACAGGACAAATGACCTGTATCATGTGGACTGCAAGGCTCTGAGATGGGGAAAAGCTGGGGTATTTAGCCCATGCACAGAAGGCCTTAGGCTGCTGCCACTCTGCAGAAATAATGCAGTTTGACACTGCTTTAATTGCCATGGCACTTACTGCTATGGAATTCTGGGATTTGTAGTTTTGTGAGACATTTAGTCTTTGCCATCAGAGAGCGCTGGTGCCACAACAAACTACAAATCCCAGGATTCCATAGGATGGAGGCATGATAATTAAAGTGGTGTTGGACTGCATTATTTCTGCAGTGTGGCAGGAGCAAGTCATATCATCTACATTCAGGGATAGCTCTTCTTCAGGCTGTGTTTGTATTTCTTAATATCAAACCACTGTTATGTACTGTTACGTGTTTCACAAAATGTAAGGAGTGATATTTGTTAATACCATCAATATGATTCAAAGGTCAATTGGCTATCAGCTGTCATCTAAAGGTATCTATTTACTTGCCACTTTTTTTAAAGTAGGAAATTGTAGAAATGCAGGGTTCATCTGAAATTTCAAATTCATTACTATTATGTTGTGCTGCAGAATATATGTTGATTAGGTCCAGGTAGAGGAGAACAAACATGTGAAACTTCATTTAATTTATTCTTTCACACAAAAAAGAATTTCAAATTTTTCTCCTCACTTGGTGAGATTGTAAAAGATTTGGCATATTTTCCATTTTTTTAATTAACTTTTGGGACTTGCAAAAAATGTTAAAATAAAAAAAATATTTGGCATGCCCAATGACAATGTTTTCTATAGGATACATTTTTGGCAGTACTTTGTTTTAACTGAAGAAACTTAAGCTGAGATCCTGCATTGCATAAGTTACTTTTAAATAATAATAATAATAATAATAATAATCTTATTAGTTCAGTAATAGCCTTACAATGTAACATTATATACTCTAATACTTCTTATTGTATAGTCATATAGTATTCTATATTAAAATATACAGTACAGGGTGCAATGCATTGTACAATCCATTCGTATTGTTGATGGTCTGTACACCCCGTTCACACACATATGAACAGGCAGTGTAATCTGATTGGCTGGCTGAGCACAGAGGGTGGGGCTAGCAAAGATGGGAATTGCGAGCAGCCGCCATGTTGGATTCCTGGCTAAGCGATTGTCTGGTAAGTCCATCAAACGGAGATTTTTACATATATTCATTTTTATTTTACATTGTAAATAAGGAAAACCAACCGTCCGCAAAACAGGCACCTTTTAAAATTGAAAAAAAAAGCGGCGGGAGATTTAAAACCACCACTTGGATTGCTGGCTCCAGCCAGCTGGGCAAGGGGGATCATACGAAGTTTAGGGGGGTTAAAAAATAGTGTAGGCAGATCGTATGCATACAAATGGCTGCCTTTTTGGATGTTTTAACCCCCCCCCAACAGATTTTTTTCATCGTGTAGACAGGTCCTAAGCAATATGTTAAGATTAATGAGCTGCAATCCTAATAAACTAAAATCTCCTTCAAGTATCATCATCCCTACCTTGGGCCAATCAGTCTATCAGCCCAATCTACATCACAAGAAGAAGAACTGTGCCTTGAACTCACTGGAAGAAAGCTGAGAGGTAAATCTAACTAATAAAATATTTATTAGATATATACCCCACCTTTCTCCTAAGACAGGACCCAAGGTGGCTTAATAAATGAAGGAATTTCTTGTTGTTTTGTGCCTCAAAGTTAATTCTGATTTATGGTGACCCTAAAGCGAACCTATCACAGGATTTTCTTGGCAAGATTTGTTCAGTAAGATTGCCTTTGCTCTCCTTTGAGGCTGAGAGAGTGTGACTTGCCCAAGGTCACCCAGTGTCTTCCATGGATGAGCGAAGATTTAAATCCTGGCCTCCAGAGTCATAGTCCAGTGTGCAAACCACTGCACCATGCTGGCTCAAATGAAGGAATACATACTACTACTATTACTAATAATACTAATAATAAATGATGGGAGGGGGACAGCAGGGCCCTTTCTACTGGGCCCAACTGCCATTTCACCACCACCACTCTCAACTACACATTAGGGATAATATCTGAAGGGAAAACATGCTTAATGTGTGTAGCTCTTTGTCTAGGAAACAGGCCAAGGTGAGGTGCAATTCACAGATAGCAGCATGGCAGTCTGCCCAGAACTGCCAGCCTCACAGAAGCACAGCTGGTAGGGCAGAATATCTAAGCAACCAAAACAAGTCAGCAAAGACAGAAGGGTAGTCCAATTCCCAATCCAAATGTCAAGAGTCATGGCGAGCAGGGTGTCCAGTCTAATCCAAAGGTCAAAGTCCAGGCAAAGCAACACAAGTGTTCAGGAACAGAGGTTTCCCACCGATGCAGTCAGATAAACTCTGACAAGTTGGCAGAGCACCTGTCCCTGATTTATACTAACTCAGCGATTGCACAGCTGTTCTCTGATAACACGGCGTCTCTCATAAATACACCGAGACTTCCACTCCTCCTCCTCCCTTTGGTGTCAGCATTCTTGAAAGGTGGGCGCAACTGGGTTTAATGTCTCTCCGTCTGAGGGGACAGGCCTCTCTGCTGGGTCTGGGTTATCTGCTCTGTCCCCTTCTGCTATCTCTGAGAGACCTGGCAGCTCTGTGGGACTGGGTGCAGTTGTCTCTACTCTCTGCTGCAAATCATGCTCTGAAGCTCTCTCTTCCTTTATATCATCTTCAGAACCAGGAGAGCAGGGCCTGTCACCCTTCTGACTACACATGAGCCAAAATCATACAGTAGGATCCTCTCTAAAGTTGTAACTATCTCTATATATAATTCTCTTGGGTATGTTGCTGTTTCCAGTATGCTGATTGGCTGCTTAGGGACCTGACCAACCAATCACAGGTCTGTTGGGAAGCCAATCAGCACACTGAGGGTGGGACCATGAAGATTCTAAACATGGCCACCAGAGAGGGAGAGGTAGTTCCATGGGGGTAGATGTGGTGTGTGCTGGAGTACAGGGGATGGAGGCCAAGGGGCAGAATGAGTGGAGGGGGGCAGAATAAGCAGGGGTGGCAGGGGGCAGAACAAGCAAAGGGGGTGGCAGGGGGCAGAACAAGCAGAGGGGGTGTGTATCAGGGGGGCAGAACAAGCAAAGGGGAGTGGCAGGGGGGCAGAACAAGCAGAGGGGGTGGCAGGGGGCAAAATGAACAGAGGGGGTTGCAGGGGGGCAGAACAAGCAGAGGTTGTGGTGGTAGGGGGCAGAACAAGTGGAGGAGGGGTGGCAGGGGCAGAGTTTTTTTAATGGCGTATGGTACGCCAGGTCCAGCTAGTCAATACCTAATGGTGGGGATAGGGGTGGCAAAGGCATGCTGCCATTTCCTCCCTCCACATGATTATGTGACTGAACAGAAAATAGGGCCAGCCCTAGACATTTTGCTCTCTCAGCTAGAATGAAAGATGAGACCTTGCTCCATGTTCAGAAGCTGACTAGATTGGCATGTAAATGTACCGTGGTGACACATAAGACAACGTTCTTTACTTCACCTGAGGGTAGTAGACTATCTTAGGTGAATGGGAAAGACCATGTAGCATCCATAGCTCTGGTTGACAATTTGCCTCTCCTGTCTACCACCCTTTTTCATTTTCTACATACCTGAGGTGGCTGCCTCATTTTGCCTAATAATAGGAGTAGCACAGATGGAAGATAATACTGCAATTTTATTGGTATAGTGCCTGCTCATTTTTATGGATCATGATCCATGCCTTACTGTTCTCATTAGATAGAAAAAAGACAGACAACAATAATAAATTTTGTTTGCTTGATTGCAAAGACATCTCGGTGCTCAAACTTCTGACTAGCAAGCACCTTGACAGAGCAATTGGAGAATAATGTAAGAAAGAAAATGTATTTTTTTAAAATATTTTTTATTTTGAGTTAATTCCAACAATCTCTTCCAAAAGCATTTCGAGTACATACATTACATATTTGCCTTTATCATAGTTATATAAATTAAAACTTAACAAATTTCCAGTATTATCGCTTTAGCATATTTAAACATTTACCAAATACATATATATACAACCTATAACTGTCTGTTTCCTTTAGATCTATCTTGACATTTCCATTTTCTAGTTTCTTCCCCTTTTACCTTTCCCATACCGGAGTGTGATTTAATCTTAAGCTATAGTCCTTATTTCCCGTTTTATAAATTGCTCCACTTTCTTCTGATTGTATATTGTATATTACCTTTTTCAGTTGACCCGATATGCATATGCAAGTTCTATATGTATGTATATTATATCCACTTTTAATATCTGTACTTCCACATGTTTATCCACCTCCAAATGTCAATATTTTTCCCACTACAGGTCAACTGTATCTAAGCTTCCTCACTTTATTTTCCATAAATTTTTCACAGGTTTCCAGTCCTCTTTTACTCTATTGATCTTACTTTCCCTCAATAATGCAGTTAATATGTCCATATCCATCATTTCGTGGAGCTTGATCAACCATTCCTCTACACTAGGATGCACTTTCATTTTCCATTTTGAGACATACACTAACCTTGCCGCCGTTATCATATATAGTAAGATTTTCCCATTGAAATTATGATTTTTTTCTTTAACTTTGTCTATCATATTAAGCAGGTATATCTCAGGATCCATACTGAAACTCAGATCTAAGGTTTCGATTATGACTTTGTGAAATTTTTTCCAAAATGTTTTTGCATATGCCTCTCTTGTCTCTCCGTATATTTTTTTCTCTTTTCACTCCTCCTGCTATTCAGGGTTCTCACTTTTCCCCGGTGCTCCGTTTCCTCCGTACTCTGTACTCTGTGCTCAGTACCCCGCCGTGAGCTCTCACACTCTGCTTTGCCTCCTCTGCAGTTCTTTTCTCCAAAGAAAGTTTCTCTCCAAAGAGAGTCTATATCCTTCTGCTTACACTAAACACTTCTGTTTAGCTACTAGGACCTTCGCTATCCAAGCTTTAAGTTCGTTTGAAGCTTATGCCCCTCGCAATCAGAAGGCTTCTAGCGGGAGCTCGCAGACTCTGGCATTTTTCGAAAGCACTTCCTTTTACTATTGGCAGGTTGCTTCTTTAAAAAGGTTCGTACGTTGCTAGAGCTGCTCAGGGCAGTTAGCTGGAGGTGGGAGAGCTGCTCCTCTGGTCCCCTTCAGGGTCTTACGTGTACACCCCTTCTTTCAAAAGAAGTTATGTACACCGGCCCTGGAATAGACCCCCTGCAAGCGCTCGCTCTCCCCCCGTACCAGGGGGGTGTTATCGAGGCAATGAACCCCCTGAAATCTACCAAACTCACAGCTGAGACTGTGGAACGCGTTTCTCACACAGCCTCCTCGCAACGCCATTGCACCGGAAGTCCCGAAAGAAA
Source organism: Gambelia wislizenii (assembly GCA_030847615.1). NCBI lineage: Eukaryota > Metazoa > Chordata > Lepidosauria > Squamata > Crotaphytidae > Gambelia > Gambelia wislizenii. The sequence goes on along the minus strand of JAUMIR010000005.1, from coordinate 168,773,458 downwards.
ATGTATTTAATCAAAATACAGATAATGATTTAAGTAAGTGCTCTCATTTTAGGTGTTAAAATCCTTGGGGGAACCATCTATCAGCCTATGTAGTTGAAGCTTACAAAATTTATATGTCTCAAATATTTCGCATACTTTTTAGTACAAATATTTTAATCTCCCCATTTTATTGTGGTCTGTCACACCTTCTTTTTATGCCCATCACCGTCATCCTTTCAATTTGAGAGACTTCACTCATATGAGCAGAGAATGGAAACAATAGCATTTGCTTTGGCTGACCAGCCACATATCATGAATAATGTATATCTAATAACATTGTAAAAAGGACAATCGGCAGACAAAAAGTGGCATGAAAATAGATTGCCACATTACTTAATGCTTGTAAAGAGCTTTACAGAAATGTTTGAAACTATAAGCTGACAAATGGATTCCTTGTTTCCCAAAGGCTATGGAAAAGAAAATCCAACTCAACTAGCAAATTTACTCTACAATGCCTTTATTATAGACCAAAAAAGAAAACTCAGCTAATGGTCAAAAACTATATTGTCAAAGACCTTCTTTAACAGTTTTTGACATTTTCCTTTCAGTTAAAGTTGCCTTCTGACTTCATGTTAATTTCTCCCAATAATTACACATCATTTAAAATGCATTTGTTTGCTCTTTGGATTAATTCTGTGCCAGTGTTTTTTGACTAGGGAAGACACAATAGCAGGTGTTTTTTCATCTGAAATGAGTCTCAACAGGTGTGAAAGAGCTACTTTCAGGAGGACTGTAAAATCCAACAGAATTCTTTCAATTCATAATTGGCTGTGATAGTAAGTCCCATGGTGCAGCACTTAACAGAATAGGAATCACAACCTTACAAGGTTGTTCTGAAGGAGAACATGATAATGGTTGAACAATATTTTGATCTTAGGAGTGTTACAGGGAGCCCGGCTGGTGCAATGGCTAAATGCTAGTACTGCAAACCACAACATTGCAACTTCAGTCCCAAGGGTTCCAAGATTCACTCAGCCTTCTATCCTTTCTTAGGTCAGTAAAATGAGTACCCAGATTGTGGGGGTAATTAGATAACACACACTGGAAACCACTTAGTACCTAATGAGCTATAAAGTGGTGTAGATGTGTAGAATGCTGTTGCTTAAAAATTTGTAAGCCAGTCTGAGAGCTTTTGTGGCTGAAGAGCAGGGTATAAAAACCTAAATAAATAAATACAATAAATTACAGGAGTTATATATGTACTGGTGTAATAGTAAAATAATATCTTACTACCAGTGTCATAATAATAACAGTAGGACAGGTTGAGTCTCCCTTATCCAGAATTATGAAATCCAAAATAGTTCGTGTGGGTAGCTGAGATAGTGACACCTTTGCTTTCTGATGGTTCAGTGTACGCAAACTTTGTTTTGTGCACAAAATTATTTTTAAAATATTGTGTATAAAATTACCCCCATCTATGTTTATATGGTATATATGAAATGTAAATGAATTTTGTGTTTAGACTTGGGTCCCATCTCCAAAATATCTATGCAAGTATTCTAAAATCAGAAATATTCCAAAATCCAAAATAGCTCTGGTCCTAAACATTTCTGATAAGGGAGACTCCACTTGTAATAGTAGAAGTTTCTCTCGCTGGCTTTTCTTCTCACACAAAGATTCAGGAAGTAGTAACAGTAGTAGTAGTGATAATAATCTTACAAAAATGAATGTATATTCACCTCTCTTCCTCACCACCATGTTATAAAGCAATATTCCGAAAAGCTTGTTTATATAACTTCATCTTTCCTAGACGCCAGAGAATTAAGGCCTCAAAGTCAGTAGCAGAAATTTTCTAATTAGAAAAACACAAAGCCATAGCCTCCTAGCATGTAGGGGGAGGAGAGACGGGAATAAGGATTTCTCTGTCTCTCCGGTGTGATCCTGATAGGGCTAATTTCATTGTGACACGGTTTTATGTGGTTATGTAAATGGCACTGCCCTCCTTTTGTCAGCAAGAGAGTAATTTTCCCCAGAGGTTTCTCATTGTGAAACACCAGCTGGTGGGTATTTTTTTTTTTTTGCATTGTTAACTCTTATTACTATGAGGAAGGGAGGGGAGGAGAACCCCAATCAGAAATAAAAGAAGCGTAGATTTTTATCTTTATATTTTATCATAATTCTTCTCCTAGGAGACTAGTAGAGAAAGGGAGCTTAGAAGCCGCTGGCAACTTCAATTTGTATTCTATTAGTATACATTGTCAAGATAAGATCTGAGTTAAGGCACTTTCTATATTAAATGCCAGCCTCTATGCAGCATGGCTAACATTTTTAGAAATTCATTCCCACACAGCCTAAAGCACAATGTAACCCCCTCCCAAAACTACCTCTTAAACGCTAGAAAATTTGATGTACCATAGATTTGTATCATACCATAGAATGCAAAAATAGGAAAAGTGAGCAAGAAAAAACAAATAATGACAAATTGAAAAAAAAAAGGCTGAATATAAAGTTAACTTCTCCAAATCATAGAGAGACTTCCAAACTTACATTGGCTTCTTCAGAAATTTCTTCAGAAATTTAACACAGACGCGCACACTTCAAAAATATACTTGCTGCCATAATAGCTCAGCTATATGATAATTTTAAGAAACTCTGCCCTAAAGGTGTTCTTATACAGTAATGCCTGGAACAGTCTCCCTACTAGTGCCAGCTGAAGACATTTTGTTGCCTGAAGCTAAACAGCAAATGCTCCCCCTGCACCCAAATGTATTGTAGGCTAGACAAATTATTTGAGCTCCTGAGGTAGAAAAGCTAACAACTACTTCTCCCCCTTTTCCTGACAATAAATACAAGAACAGTAAATTTGGTAACTTAAAATTTGCTGCCCTAGGCAGCTGCCTTGCTATCTAATAGCAGAGCAAACCCTTTTCTCTGATATTATTATTATTATTATTATTATTATTATTACCTGACTCTCCCCATGGATCGAGGTGCAGAACAACACATTCACACAAAACATTAACAGTTAAAATACATCTTGGTTAAAAATACGTAAATACATTAAACACATAATATCATTTTTAAAGAACTAATAAAATCAGTACATATTAAAACAATTTAAAATTCACAGTTTAAATGTCAGGGCAACTAGAAGAGTGTTGTCTTTAATGGCCTTTCAAATTCAGGCAGTATATGCAACTGTTGAATCTCTTCCAGCAAGCTATTCCAGAGTCTAGGGATGGCTGAAGAAAGTCCTCTGGGTGACTATTGCCAGACTAGTCCTGGCTTACTGGAGTAAATGTCCCCCAGAGGACCTGAGTGAATGGGGTGGATTATATGGGAGCAGGCGATCCCGTAGGTAACCTGCACCCAAACCATGTAGGGCTTTGCCTGCATCTGCCTGCAGAAATAATCCAGTTTGACTCTGCTTTAACTTACATGGCTCAATGCTATTGAATTCTGGGATTTGTAGTTTTGTGAGCTATTTAGCCTTCTCTGTCAGAGAGATCTGGTGCCACAACAAACTACAAATCCCAGGGTTCCATAGCATTGAGCCATGGCACTTAAAGCAGTGTCAAATTGGATTATTTCTGCAGTGCAGATGCAGCCATAGTCTTACATTTCACTTTTCAGATCTCGTCTATCCTCAATATTATCCAGGAATATTTTGTTGATCTCTTTAAGTGATGTACTCCAATAGTTTGCTATGTTTATATTTTAAATATTTTTTGCTCATGAAAAATAAATTTTAATTTTTTTAAAAAAAATCTATCTTTTTAACTTGTTAAATTATTTAAATTTTTTAGCCTTTCAAAATCATTATTATTATTCATGTTGTTTTAAATAGTCAGATTGATTTATACACCACCCTGCGATCTCTGGATAGTGGATGGGATATCAATATTTTAATTAACAAAAACAAAAAAAGAAACATTTAGTTACATTTTTTGGTACTACATCTTCCAGAATCTTGCAGTTAGACTGGCCAGTGACTATGGTGGCTCAAGTATTCTGGCAGTTGTAATCCAGAAAGTAACTTTTCCAGGCTCTGCATTCTTTCCATCAATGATGTATCCCTTCAAATCATTTACTGTAGTTCAAAGTATTTCAGAGTAGAAGAGAGTTCTCATTCAGTCAGAGAATAATGATGCTTTAAATTGATGGTTTGTATTGATTCTTATTTCTCTTTTGAAACCTGGAAATATAAAATTACAATATCGATAGTAATTTTAAGTGTTTATTGATATTATTACTACTAAATATTTAATAGTATGATTTCAAATGTTTCATATTGATATAATATTGCTGTTATTGATTTTTGAATGGATGTTCACCTCAGTTCCAAAGCCCATGTCTACGCAACGATGGTCCTAGAAACCACTGACATTGAAGCAATGAACCTAAAATTATTTATTTATTTATTTATATTTCATTTATATGCCACCTTTCTCTTGGAGTGGGACATGAGGCAGCTCACATGGTAGAGAGAAGGCCTCATTTACATATGGAAAGGGGTATACTTTTAGTTCATTTTTGAATAAGAATTTATTAATCTAAGGAGGAAAGAACTTGATATTTAAAACATTTGAACAGGGTGAAATTGGAACTGACAGATTTATCTGCCTAGGCCCAAAGTTTTGATTGAGTAATTCTTAGAAGTCTTCTTTGGAATTCCTACATATTCTGTGGTATGAGTGCTGAATTGGACGTGCTACCTCTTTTTCCTGAAAAACTCCTCATAACATCATAAGAGGATTTCAGTTTTAATTACAGCAGCTAGTGTGCAAATTTCTAAGCACTGGAGTGATATAGAACAACTAAGTCTGAGAAACCCATTAAGCAGGATCTGGTCACTGCCACTGATTGATAAATGGATGTACCTACTGATATCTACATATGAAAATAACTGTTGTAACAAATGTATAGATATGTGGTATGGTATCCCTAATTGTGTTTGCTGGAACAGGATTTTCTCCATGTGACACCTCCATCAGAGCTTTTGAAATTCCATTTTAAGTTTATTTATCATAGAATCATAGAGTTGGAAGAGACCTCAAGGGCCACCTAGCCTAACCCCCTGCCATGCAGGAATACCCAATCAAAGCACTCCTGACAGCGGGCCATCCAGCCTCAGTTTAAAAACCTCGAAAGAAGGAGAATCCATCACATTCTGAGGCAGTGCATTCCATGGTCTTAATAATTTATCTTCTTGCATAGAAAGAAAATTGAAACAGGGTGCTTAAAATATCCTGTAGCAGTTTGATGTGATACATTTTATTTGTAATATTATGCTTTAATGTAGTCAAATGTTGCTGTCCTTAAGCAAGCAGGGATCACCAGCATTGAGGCCATGATATTGAGAACACAGCTGCGCTGGGCAGGGCACGTTTCTAGGATGGAGGACCATCGCCTCCCAAAAATACTACTCTATGGTGATCTTGCCACGGGTCAGCGTAAGAGGGGCACTCAAAAACGTGATACAAGGATTCCCTGAAACAACATCTCAGGCTCGGCCAAATTGATCACCAACAATGGTCCGCCCTGGCTTCACATTGGGAGGCATGGAGATGCACTATCCACAAGGCTGCAGCTTTATTTCAGAACTCACACCGAACAAGTCTTGAAGAGAAACGACAATGCAGAAGAATCATAACCCGGAAACATCACCCAAGGAGACCTTCTGCTGTGCTTTCTGCAACCGGACTTGTTTATCTCAAACTGGCCTTTTTAGTCATCAGCGCACTTGCAGTAAGCGCGGGATGAATCCTTCCTGAATGTTTGTTTGCTAAGAAAAGCCAGAGAGGGGGGGGGTAGAATTAAATACATGTTTTTACAAGATAATCAGAAGAACCATTCTGAATCACATAAAAGGGCTACCTTATTGCAGCATTCTGTTCTCACAGCAATCAACCATGTGCCAACCATGGGAAATACAAGAAGGCAACAACACCCACTTGTTTGTGCTTTCCAGAAAATGATACACATGGGCATATCATCTTTAGTACTTAGGGGAGCATCTAGAAGTCATAACTAGTAGTCACTTATAACTGCATCCATAGATTTGTCCACCACCCTTTTAAAGCTGCTGAAGTTCATGGCCATGTTATGGTGGTAAATTTCACAATTCAGTTCTGCAGTGTGCTGAGAATTACTTCCTTTCATTTGTCCAGAATCTCCTGCCATTCAGCTTCGGAGATAATCTCTGGGTTCTAGTATTATGACAGAAGGAGAAATCTTTCTTCTGGTCCACTTTTCCCACATTAGTACATAATTTTCCATATCTCTCATAGGGATGGAAACAATATTCAAAAAGGTTCAAAAAATTGTTGAAAAAAAACATGTTTTTTTTGAGCATTGCAAAACCGTGGCGAGAAGCATGGGCTGAAGAAAATGTTCATAGTCCAGGACTTATCCTGCACAAAGTTGCATGTAGTTGTTTTGCTCAGCAAACAACATTTTCTTCACAAAAAAATGATATTTCTATACAGAAACATTGTTTCCTGCACAGAAAATGCTGCTTTTTGAGAAAAACAACCAAAAGGATTTTTTTCACAGAATAAGTCCTGAATTTATAATAGACTTGAAAAACAGTGTGGTTTTTGAAGATTTTCTTGCAGTGGGAGAAATTACTCTTTGCTTCATCCAAGAATAAACTTAGTGAAGAATCACATTCCTAATCTCTCTCATGCCTCTTTTTACATGATTCCCCCCCACACTCCTAAGGTATCATTTTGATCACTTATGGGACAGACAGAACAATATGGTCCTCTCAGTGCTAACAGATATAGCTATGGGATTTGGCTGGTGCAAATGCAGGGAAATGATTTCAGTACATTTTTAGCGGGGGGATCCTTAAATTTGTAAAGTTTGTATTTGGTAGAAAGAACACAAGAGGCTTTTTTTAAAAAAATCAATTTAGGGAGAAAGTGAAGATGACAGGTGTTCCATCTATAAATGTTGTTGGTATAAAAGTCACTCCACCACCCCCACCTCAGGAATACCGAACAGCCAGCCAGCCAGCCAGCCAGCCAGCCAGAAGACTCTGGAGGACTGCAAGGAAGCCTTCCTTCTCCATTACACCGGGCTGGACACCCAAGGTGGTGAGACATCTGAGCAGGGAGTTGGGGTGTGTCCAGGAGGGGCTGTCCTTAAAAGTCACTCCACCACCCCCACCCCAGGAACACCTACCAGGGGCCAGGGATGATCTGGGAGCGGGAATTGCGGTTGTGTGGGGGAAGGGAAGGTATGGCGGCACAGAGTGAAGAATTGTTACAAAAGAAGGCGGGATCGATGTTTAATATCTATCCCGCCTTCAGTTCACTCTGTTTCCCAGAATAAATTGGAGAGCGCACCAACCATTCCACAGGCCCTTACTCTGCTCCTTTGCAATGCCAGGTCGGTTAAAAACAAGACACATATTATCCATGACCTTTTATTGGATGAGGCTGCTGACCTGGCATGCTTTAAGAAGACCTGGCTTGGAGAGGCCAGTGCTGTGACTTGGGCACAGGCACTCCCAGACGGGTACTCAGTTAGTGAGCAAGTAAGGAAAAGTGTGAGGGGGCGGAGTGGCTCTGGTTCATAAAAACAATCTAACCTCGACCAGGAAGCCTATCCGGAACACAGTCCACATCGAGTGTATGTACCTAAGCCTAAGGTCAGGGATAGCTTAGGGATTCTGTTAGTATACCGCCCACCCCGTTGTCTAACAGACTCCCTAACTGAGCTAACACAGCTGGTCTTGGAGTTGCTCCTGGAGTCACCCAGACTTTTAGTTCTTGGTGACTTCAACATCCCACTTGAGACCAGCTTGCTAAATCTAACTGGCACAGCTCGGGAGTTCATGGAATCCATGACAAACATGGGCCGATCCCAATTGGTTGTTGGGCCTACTCACTGTGCAGGTCATACCCTCGATGCAGCCTTTAGTATGGAACAGGAATATCCGTGGGTGGAGGTTATTAAAACCTCTGCATTGTCATGGACCGATCATTTCCTGGTCAAGATGGAGCTAAGAGCCACTGTCTGCCCCACCGGGGGTGGCAGACCTATTAGAATGGTCCACACTCGAAGGCTAATGGAACCAATCGGATTCCAGAAAGCCTTGGAGGGTTTAATGGTTGGTAACACCAGTGATTCTGTTGAAGCTTTGGTCAATATTTGGAACACCGACCTCACCAAAGCTATCGACACAATCACTCCCAAACATCCTTGCCAGCCTACTCCTAACCATAAGCCCTGGTATTCAGAGGAGCTTAGGAAGATGAAGCAGGCTGGACAATGACTAGTGCGCACCTGGCGGAAGACTGGACTCTTATCTGACAAGACTCATCATAGGAATTTCCTTGATTCTTATTGAGAGGCGGTACGTGCAGTGCAGAAGTCTTTCTCCTCTGCACATATTGCACCTGCAGAGTCCTGTCCAGCAGAACTCTTTAGGGTGATGGGGGAGCTGGCGCAGATTCCACCTGTGCAGAACCCCTTACTCAACCCAACAATGGCCTGCTGTGATGCGTTTAACATCCACTTTGCAGATAAAATCTCTCAGATAAGAGCCAACTTAGATGCCAGTGTTATGACAGTCTATAGACAAGGTGTCCAGCAACTCTGTTGATGAAATTTTATTGGATCAGCTTCAATCTGTGAGTACCAATGATGTGGACAAGCTCCTTGGTAGAGTGAGGAAGACAACCTGTCCCCTCAATCCCTCTCCATCTTGGCTGCCCACCCAAGGGAGTGATGGACTGAGAGTACTCCTTAGGGATATTATCAATGCGTTCTTCAGGGAGGGGTCCTTTCCACCCTGTCTGAAGGAAGCGGTGGTTAAGCCGCTCCTGAAAAAAGCCTTCCCTGGACCCCTTGGACAGGAACAACTATAGACCAGTCTCCTTGTTGCCTTTTTTTAAGCAATGTGATAGAGAGGGCGGTCGCTTCCCAAATCCAAGCTGTCTAGGATGAAACCGATTATCTAGATCCATTTCAAACTGGCTTTAGGACAGGATATGGAGTGGAGACTGCCATGGTTGCTCTGGCTGACAATCTCCACTTGGGTATTGACAGGGGTAGTGTGACCCTGTTGATGCTCTTGGATCTCTCAGCGGCCTTCGATACAATAGACATCCTCTTGGATCACCTGAGAGGGTTAGGAATTGGAGGCACTGCCTTGCAATGGTTCCGTTCCTTCCTCTCAGGCAGATCCCAGAGGGTGAGGCTCAGGGACAGTTGCTCTATCAGAATAGAGCTTAACTGTGGCGTTCCTCAGGGTGCCATTCTGTCCCCAATGCTATTTAATATCTATATGAAGCTGCTGGGAGAGATCATTCGGAGGCACGGAGTGCAGTCTCATCAGTATGCTGATGATACTTCTCCATGTCTCGGTCGTCAGCTTCGACTTCAGATGGCGTCTCTCCTCTCAATGATTCTCTTAAAGCAATAATGGACTGGATGAGGTTAAACAAATTGAGACTGAATCCAGACAAAATGGAGGTACTAACAGTTACGGGCCCAAAACCAAGTCTGGGAATACAACTTCCAATCCTGGATGGAACTACACTCTCCTCCAAGGACTGTGTTCACATTCTGGAGGTGCTCCTGGACCCATCACTCCAGATGTCTAATCAGGTAAATGCGACAGTCAGGAGTGCCTGTTATCAACTTTGGCTGATATGCCAGCTACGCCCCTTCCTGGAAACCAGGGACCTCGAAACTGTGGTACATGCACTGGGAACCTCCTGTCTCAATGTCTGTAATGCGCTCTACATGGGGCTACCCTTGTGGTTGACTCAGAAACTTCAACTAGTTCAGAACATGCTAGCCAGGTTGATTTCTGGTGTTTCCAGAAGAGAGCACATAACACCTGTGCTAAAAGCTCTCCACTGGCTGCCTATTAGTTTCTGGGCACAGTACAAGGTGTTGGTTATGACCTTTAAAGCCTTACATGGCTTGGGTCTAACTTACCTCCGGGACCGGCTCCTGCCGTATGACCCTCGCCGCACACTTCAGTCCTCTGGGAGGAACCTGTTACATCCTATGAAAACAAGGCTGTTGGTGACCTCCCAGATGGCGTTCTCTGCTGCCGCTCCCAGATTATGGAATGGCCTGCGGGACGAGATCCATCTTATTACTACCTTAGACAGTTTTTAAAAAGCTGTCAAGACAGATCTTTTCTGGCAGGCCTTTCCTGAATAACTATCCCGGCCCAAGACTCGGCTGTCCTTTCCCTCTGAGCTGCAATTGGATTTTTTTAAATTATTGTATGTTTTAATTTTTTTCCTAATTTACTATATTTTTAATTATTGCATGTTTTTAATCATGCAATAATGTTTTTAATAATATTAAAATAACTTAATATTATTTTAAGGGGTCGGTGGGGTACTGTAATTATGGAGTTTTTATATTGTAAGCCACCCCAATTGCATTGCAGAGGGGCGGGATAGAAATTATTATTATTATTATTATTATTATTATTGGTAATGCTAAGTTTAAACTGTGCTGCCTTCTTCTGTAAGTATTATAAACATAAGGTTGCCCAGTGGAAACAATGCTGACCTACTGACTTTTTGCAAATGTACACTTCACTTGTTATTTCAATGGATAGGGTAGATCCACATATTCACTTGCATGGACAGAGCTCCTCACCATATTAAAGGGAATTCTGATAGGCTGAAAAGTTCCATTGGCATATTCAAACTCCACCATATGGAACTTAGGTTTTGTCTATAGGAGGCTATAAAATGTGGATTGATGTGCACGAATGCCAATTCACAGCAGCTTTCATTTGTCTGAGCTTTTTTTTTGGCAAGATTGCAAGCATGCGAAACTATCAGCATTTGTTGTTCAAACAGGCATGCCTGTGAATCAAGATAGAAGGCTGAGTGAATTACTCATATTTTTATGCCTACCAGTTGCAGCTGCTGAACAGTATTTTTTAAAAAAAGCATATCCAAGTTACGGAAGTGCAATATTCCACTTGAATAAATAGAAAAAAGGGAGAAGAAAAGACTGTTTCATCGCTTCAGCATATGATTACTACACTGAAAATCCAACATGGTGGTTCAGGGCACTTGCCTTGCCAGCAAGCTCCACCGCCTACACACATCCGACCAATCAACTTTCCACTTCTGCTTTTATCAGAAATGCACAGCAAAGCGAATCAGTTGTCCCAACAGGCAGGAATGTGCATTTCTTTCGGATTTTTGGGGGTTTTTTTTTAAGAAATATGAGAAAAGCCACAAAGGCTTTTCTCAGAGAGTGTTTGGCATTTTTGGCCCTCCTCCTTATGAGTACAGTGGATTGATGTAGGAACTCATGAAGATAAATCACATTCCCCTCGAATTCTATGAGGAGTATTTTTGCTGTATAGACAAGCCCTTAGAATTGAGATGTAAAATGTTAAAGCAGCCAGAATACTAGACAATACAAACATATACTTTTGTGATTGTCTTTCCATTGTATTTGAGATTCAGTTTTGCTTTCTTTTTAGCTTACAGTGGGGATCTCTAACCCCTCTGAGAAAGAGAAGGTTAATTCTTTCCATTTGTTGGCATTTGTCTGAGGAACTAGAGGATTAGATGTGACACTGACATCATACTCAGCTTGAAAGGATTTGTCTTTGTAATTCAGTTGTGTTCTTTATTATGTCCTGGCACCTTTTCATATATTAATATTTCAATTTAAGTGATACAATACAGATGGAAATTTCAGAAATGTACTGAACTGAACTGACACAAAGGCAAGCCCCAAGTTTTGGAATATTTGGCTTATTTTGGCGTTCTAAATGCTTTGAAAGACCCTCATTTGATGGATGTGATTTGAACTAAAATTCAAAGTTGGCTAAACTGCTGTATCCTCACTGGTTTCATTTATGATGCTTGAAGAAGCACTGCTGTTTTCTGCCAAAAAGTGCATTTTTTTGGCCCAGTGGTCCTGAACTGTGAACAATCATTGAAAATTGTACACTTTTTGAAGACTTCCCCACTGTGAAAAGAAAATTGTTAACATTACTCATTGCTTCCTTCAAGAATGAAATTAGCAAATAATTATATCCCTTTTTCTTAGAAATTAAAGCAACCACCTTATCTTACAGTAAGATTGTGCTAAAGAAATGGCATTGTCCTTTCAGGTGGGTGGGGAGGAGAGACTATTTGCTCTGTTTTCCTAATTCACTGTTGGTACCACTTGTGCCAGCACAGCACTGTACTTGTTCATATATTTGCTTCTTCCAGTAGGGCTAATTGCATGGACAAGCATCCATGCAATATATATGTATATTAGACAAAATATAAAAATAAAATCTCTCTCTGGCTTTTCTTTGCAAACGAAGATTCAGGAAGGACTCATTCCACACTTTCTGCAAGCGCGCTGATGACTAAAAAGGCCAATCCGACATAAACAAGTCCGGTTGCAGAAAGCACAGCAGAAGGTCTCCTTGGGTGATGTTTCCGGGTTGTGATTCTTTCTGCATTGTCGTTTCTCTTCAAGACTTGTTCGGCGTGAGTTCTCAAATAAGGCTGCAGCATTGTGGATAGTGCGTCTCCATGCCTCCCGATGTGAGGCCAGGGCGGACCATTGTTGGTGATCAATTTGGCTGAGCCTGAGATGTTGTTTCAAATAAAAATAAAAATCGACACTTTTGCAAATAGTTCAAAAACTGCTCTGGACATAGAATCATAGAGTTGGAAGAGACCACAAAGGCCATCAAGTCCAACCCCCTGCCACACAGGAATAAGCAATCAAAGCATTCCCAACAGATGGGCATCCAGCCTCTGTTTAAAGACCTCCAAAGAAGGAGACTCCACCACACTCTGAGGCAGTGCATTCCACTGCTGAACATCAAAAAATGTCACCTGCAAGATTCAGTCAAAAGCATATTCACATCTACTGAAGCAATGTTGGTCTTGCTCCTTTTGGCTTGTTTCAAGTCATCTGCATACATTGAACCTCCTTTGGTTGGATATCTGAGGTTTTTTGTTGGTAGGAAAGCATAGATTTGGAGCCCAACAGTCACATTATGATAATGTTTTCATAAGATTATGTCTAGATACCTGGCAGGGTACTGGATAGTTGAAGTCTCTCTCACAATATATCATCATCACCATCACTGTCACCACCACTACCACCATAACTCTCTTTGTAAATGGAAAATTAGTATACTGAATATATAACTATGTATATTTGCTTTTGAACATACAAAATTACTCCACCATTCTTGATTCTGGCCTTTAGAAGTCTTATAGAATGCTTACTTAGAATTAAGTCCAAGGGAGCTCAATGTTAACATATTTGCACACACATACTCACACACTACTATGCCATAATTATGGCATTTCAGCATTCTAATATCTCTCTGGTTTTTAGTTGATTGGTTTTGCTACTTGTCCACAGAATCCAAGGTAGTTGTCTTGTTTGATTTGCACATTCAGATTGTTGCCCAGTTGATATTGTGCTATCCTGAGAGGCATTAAAACAAGACCATGAACTTAATCTTCCCATCCTGGTCCCCTGATGCTGTTATATTGCACTCCTTTTTAAAAAAGTATCCTGAGTACTCTTGCTTGAAGCCCACCTATACACCACACTTATGCTTTTCTTGTTTTTGAAAAGAACAACACTTTCTAACCTGAAATATATTTTTAAAAGATAACATAAGCTTCTACTCCAGTTATCCTGCTGCTGTCATGTCACTATTGCACTATTCCTCCTTAAAAATAAATTAGTAAAAAGCCCCATGCTGGCAAATGGGGAAGGAAGGGAAAGATTAGAGTGCTTTACTTGTGAACCTTTCTCAGCCGTTATTCCAGCTTGTTTCCTCCATTCTCAACCATGGGACATAGACTAAGGTTGCCCTACAGGGGGATCTTAAGGAGGGGAACCAAAATCATACCCATGTAGCACCACCTGACTACTCCAAATGTGATATTTACACTCAGGTTGACGACCCAAACATTTTTATGCAAATATAAGATTCATTGGTAAACTTCAGCTTCTTTGGAAAATAGCTGATTTTGTCCCATTTTGCATAGAGCTCAGTAGGAAACAAATTGTAAGGACTGTAGGTGATAGCAGCCATGTCTTTTTTTTTTTTCCTCTTTACTCATAAGCAAAATCATCAACTTGACCCCTGGCGAGCTGGGTAAAATTCCTAGTTCCTTATAAATAACTAGAAATGGCCTTGCTGATCTGTAATAATATTTTCTTGTTGTCACTGTAAGCATGCACATTTTTTCTTACCTACTTACTTTGTCAATTTCAACATTTAGGAGGACTTTTTCTCTCATGCCAACATATGGCTAGGCATTTGTGTCAGAATTCACATATTTCACCACTCCTCACCCACTTACATTACATTTACTGACCGCATCATCTATATTGATAACAGTTTCTATTGAACATTCAAAATAATGTTCAAAAACTTGTCCTTATTTAAGAAAAAAAATAATTACAAATGCTAGAGTTCCAAACAACATACTATTTTCAGTGGAGGTGATTTCATTAACAAAAGAAAGACAGATGATCTTTTCATAAGCCTTATTGAAAACCCGGCCTGATCATGTTAACAGACTCTGGTCTGCCTACATCTTTGTCTCCTCAATGATCCTCTCACCAAAAAATGCATTAGTCTACTGAATTGGAACTGATTTATAGCATGCTGTGAAGCCATTACTGCATGTAAGGAGCAAATATTTATTCCTACATTCATTGACATTTATGGAATCATTGTCTTTTAGTTTAAAAAGAGAGAGAGAGAGAGAGAGAAGAAAAAGTGCATGAGAAACCACACATCCTCTCTAAGCATGGGTTACAGAGAGCGATGAAAAGGTAGGTCAGGCTGAATTGTTTAAGAATAACATCAAAAGAGTCCTCTTTTAAAATCAGGCCTCTGGAATCTCTGGTCTGTAAATTTAATCAAGTGTAAATGTTTATTTATACAAATCTGGAGGGTCATGCCAGTGTATGGTGGCTCGTGAGGTACAATGGGTCATTGGCTTAAATTTGTTATTGCACTAAGCAATTTCTACTAGTGTGACTGGCTTAAATTTGTTATTACACTAAGCAATATCTATTAGACTTTCTTTCCCTTTCCTTTTCCCCAGAGCCTTCCACACTGCCTAAAAATCTTCCCCAGAGGGTTTTCCAGAGGGCTTCTACACATGTGTGTAGGGGTGGGAATAATCTCACCCTTGTTCTTCGGCCAAATGTGGTTCCACGAGGGGAATGCCAATGTTGGGTGCCACTCACTGACTCTACCATCCAGATCACCTTTTGTCTCTGGATCCATCTAATCTGTCTATGTTGAATTTCAAATATACATTATAGTATCAAAGCCATACCTTCTGTCCTCAACCTTATACAGGACCTTGTTTCTCTATATTCACAGTGGGCAAAACACAGGCTGTGGGCCACATGTGAGGTGCCATGCTTGATTTTGTAACCAACCAGAGCTCCTTGAAGCCTTCTGCCCAAAAGACTTTTTTAAAAAGAAGGATCTTGCATCTGAGAGCCCTCAGGAAATGCAATTGTTTTGAGGTTTTTGTAACCCTCCTAAAAGGGAGGTTCTGGACCTTTGAAACTTGCTCATCCCTACTCTGTATAAAGAATCCAAAGAAGTATGGATGCAAATGACAAGCATGATCTGATTTGCTGAGCAAACATGTGGTTTCATACAGGGGATATCTTTCACACACTCACTTCCATATCAAGGAAGAAATAGATTTAAAAGGTGCACACACACATATGTGATTTATTTATGTTTGTTTTGTTTCTGCATTATATTTATATCTTGCCCTTCCACCAAGGATTTCAGGAATAGCAGAGAGGGCTTCCCATTTTAGTGGAGAATGCTTGGTGTGTGTGTGTGGGTGAATTTTATATTAAAACAGTGTAAGGATTGGATAGATTGTCTTAGAAATTGAATTTCTGAGTGGACCAGATTTCTAAACTACCATATTTGTAAGGTCTGAAACTATCAAATATATTGCATGTACAATTACTGCCTGTATGAAATAACTCTGATGAAGAGCTTGCAAATGTTACTTTTTTATTTTTGGACTACAACTGCCAGAGTCCACCTGCCAACATGGCTCATTCTGGCTGTAGGATTTTCAGACTTTGGCTGTAACATTTCCGATCTTTGGACTAGAGATCATTCCATTATCACCTCTCTAAATTTTAAGGAGGTCTAAAAAGATTGAAATGCACTTTGGTCACCTTCCAAATGTGTTCCAGTTGTTACATGCAGCTACTGAGAACTAGTAATGGTAAACTCTCCTCCACTCAATTTGGAATTGACTAATTACATTTGTTCAAATGATTGCTTTACATTCCAAGTGTGAGAAGTGAATATTGGCAAAAAGAAGTTCAGTGTGTAATACCTCTAAGATTTTACTAGCTGGAGAGTTCTAAAAATGTGTGTTTCATGAGTCTGTCTCAATGGCCAGTATGCTCCCTCCTTTGGTATGGAGAAATCTCTTAGAAGGTCCCACCTGCAGTATTTAACAGTGTTATTTTCCAACATTATAGCCACATGGGTAGCCAGCTCTAGCATAAGGCAGTGTGTGTCAAGAGACTAAAGCTGCAGATATTGGCAGATGGTACTGACAACCTACCAGGTTTTCTTATAAGCCTTTCAGCTATTCTCCTTTTGGAACATTGCATGCCTCATGACCTGTTCAAGGCTCCTTGCACTACTCTGCTTACTAAAGTGCACTGGAGGATTCTATTCAGTTCACATTACTGAAGTAAAATTCAACTGCTTAGTATAGTTTATGTATATGGACTAAGAGAAGGATGCTAGCTTGTCCTTCCCCTTAGGTAGCAGAATATCTTGGGTTGATCTCACATAGTACTTCAACAAACCAGAGTTTTTGAGTGAAGAACATCATTGAAATGTTAGTACAGGTTTACCAAATATTTTTAATCATTTTCTCCCCTAGAGTTCTGACCACCACTCCCACCCCTTTCGTTTCATATATAGAATCTCTCTCTCTCTCTCTCTCTCTCTCTCTCACACACACACACACACATCTCCTCAGATGCCAAGATTGACAAAGAGATTGATCACAGATTAGCAAAGGCATATAGCACATTTGGAAGACTTCACAAAAGAGTCTGGAGTAATAAACACCTGAGACGAAGCACAAAAAAATCAATGTGTATAGAGCCATTGTACTGTCTATTCTCCTTTATGGATCTGAAACATGGGTCACCTATCGCTACCACCTACGACTCCTTGAACGCTTTCATCAGTGCTGTATACGCACAATCCTAAATATACACTGGACTGACTATGTGACGAATGTTGCTGTCCTTGAGCAAGCAGGGATCACCAGCACTGAGGCCATGATATTGAGAACACAGCTACACTTGGCAGGGCACGTTTCTAGGATGGAGGACCATTGCCTCCCAAAAATAGTACTCTACGGTGAACTCACCATGGGCATAAGAGGGGCGCTCCAAAAAAGCGATACAAGGACTCCCTGAAACAACATCTCAGGCTTGGCCAAATTGATCACCAACAATGGTCCACCCTGGCCTCACACCGGAAGGCATGGAGGCGCACTATCCCCAATGCTGCAGCCTTATTTAAGAACTCACGCCAAACAAGTCTTGAAGAGAAACAACAACGCAGAAAGAATCACAACCTGGAAACACCACCCAAGGAGACCTTCTGCTGTACTTTCTGCAACTGGACTTGTTTATCTCAGATTGGCCTTTGCGTGGGATGAGTCCTTCCTGAATCTTTGTTTGCGAAGAAAAGCCAGAGATAGAATATATGTTGTAAATAAATTGAGGTGGGGAAAGGATACTTTTAAACTGTGCCAGTAGCACTGTGTGACAACAAAGCATTGGCAAGGCCATTATTAGAAGGCCTTTTGGTGAAAGTTGCTAAGTAGGATCAGTTTGGCACTTCATCCAAACCTTGTTAGCCAAGAATGTTACAGGGAGTGATTATCTCTGCACTCCAATTCTTCTTAAATGGCAATGGGTCAGAAATGTGATGATATGAATTAAAGCTTTCATTGTGAGGAGGAAAAGAGAGAAAGGAGGTGGGTGGGAGAAAAGCAGCTTGACTCCTTTGTTGTATAACAGGAGGTAAACTCATGGAATCCAAGGAACGCAGTCTGAGAGAGGAAATGTATAGCTTTTTAATTCTTCTGCATAAATGTAGCTGCAATTCTTTTCTGTTCAATAGCCACTTGTATTCATTGCAGCAGTAAAACTAAAAGCTCCCTAAAGCCTTCTTTTAAGGAGTTCATTAGGAAGCTGTTAGTGAAGTTTCATGAATCTTTATTACCACTGCAATCTAACAGAGACAGACCATCTGCAGAAGCTGGAATCCAGGGAACAAACCTTAAATGTAATACATGGAAACATCTGCACGCCTTCTCTTCCCCTCTACCCACATCCCAGCCCAATTTTCTTTGTAATTGTGTGACATATCAGTCTGACACAGGTTCCCTATCTCATAATACAAGTAAACATGAAATAGTTTTAAGAGGCAATCCTGGGTTAAATGAACAAACAACCTGACTGGGTTTGTGGCATCTTCCTTTGCCCTTCCTGTACTCTGGGGGTGGACAATTCGTGGTCCACAGGTCACATGAAACCTTTCAGCTGTTTTTGCACCCTCAGCACTTACCACAGACTATTGACATCATTGTGAATAAAAAAAGAACCTGCCATATTTGGAGATCTGCAGAGAATGTGTGCCTTGTCTTAATTTTGCTCTAAAACATGGCACATGCTGGTGGCTTCCAAGAAACTAGATGTGGGTTTTCCTGCTTTCATATGCCTCCACACTGTCAATCCCATCATATTCTACCTAATTACTGTTAACTGGCAAGCTATACGGCCTCATGCCAATCAATTGCTCCAAATGAGCCCAGGAATAAGTAGTCACTACTAACTTGGTCTGCTTTCAATAGAATTTTTGAAGCTTCCATTTCTGGTTTTGTATAAGACACAGTTTCTTGTTACATATGCATTTAAGAAATTGTGGTTTAGTGTAACTGTAGTTTAGTTCAAAGAAACCAGAATCAAACCAAGCTTTCAGTGCTGGGACTTTAACTTAGAATAAAACCCAGTTTTCTCAACCAGGATATAATGGGAAGCTGTGGTTTATTCAAACCTGGATTGTGCATTTCTATCTCCCCAACATCACTTTGTGTGCAGAAGACAAGGGAGTGGGAGAAAGAACACATAAGTGCCAGAAAATGTAGATGCATTAGCTCAGGTACATGAGAGAAAATTCAATATGACATGAACACTGAAAGTGTAGGAATATTAGTGATGCATTTATAGATACCTCTCCATTGACGCCCCCTTCTCATGGGAGAGAGGCTTGCGTACCCTAATGATGTTTTGAGCTATGCTGGCGATGGCATAATAGCCACTGGTAGGGTCTCCCATGCCAGACAGGTCAAAACCGAAGGGTCTGACAAAGAGCATCAAAGGGCAGGATGGGCTCTCTAGCCTTATGGCAACCATCCTAGGAGAAGGAAAACTCTAATTCCAAACCCGGGCAGATGGTGCTCGTCCAACCCTGTAAGGTCAACCATCTAAGAGGAGGAAACTCTAATCAAACCTACGACCTGAGGACCTCGCTGTTACCATCCATGCTTTCAAGGCCACAGCAGATGAACCTTTGGTTTAAAGGGTGAGGCCAGTTCTGTGCACGCTGCGCTCCACCAGAAAAATCCATTGCACAGGCTCGAAGGACAAGTCCAATTCTGAAAAAGCCCTGTAGCAATAGGCGAGGGACGAAATAGCAGGTGTAAAGATGCACTGGAAGCCGCAGACCCAACCCTGAATGTAGGCAGTTCAGGACTTTGGTCGCTTGACGCTGACCCGGGAGATGACAGTCTCATTCGGCAGCATCCTGAACAATCAAGCAGCCTTTTTTAAGGAGAGCACAGCTTGCTCCATATGGAGAGGGGCCTAGAAAAGGTGGCCTAATGAAAGCTCATCCCCATCTACCTGGTTGGCTAGCCATGGCCAACGAGCATCTTCTGATGCTGTCAAACAAAGGCAAAGAAACAAAGGCACACACCGGCTTCCAAAGGTGTAAACTGATGCTTGCATGCTGGAACATCAGAACCATGCGAGACTCTGCAGATAGTGGATGGCCTGTGCGTTGTTCTGCTCTAATAGCCCATGAACTATCACAACTTAATATTGATATCACTGCTCTTAGTGAAGTTTGTCTCCATGAGGAAGGCAGCCTTAAAGAACATGGCGCCGGCTACAAATTTGACTGGACTGGCAAACCCAAAACCGAAAAACATCTTTCAGGAGTAGGCTTTATGATTTAAAAAATCCATTGCCTCCAAATTCAAAACCTTTCCAATGGGACAAACTGATCGCATTATTTCCTTACGTCTCCCACATGTTGTTCTCTTTAGTATATATGTCCCAAATATGCAAGCCAACTCTGTAGATAAAGACAAATTCTACACAAACCTACGCCATCTCATACAAAAAGTCCCTGTAGAAGATAAAACGATTATCCTTGGTGACTTCAATGCCAGAGTAGGAAAGAACTCAGAAGCCTGGAAAGGTGTCTTAGGCAAGCATGGTGTTGGAAATTGCAATGATAACAGATGCTCTCGCTAGAGTTCTGTGCAGAACAACAGCTGACTATTACAAACACTATCTTTCAGCAGAAAGATAGCTTGAAGACAACCTGGATGCATCCCCAATCCAAACATTGGCACCTCATTGACTATGTTCTAGTCTTCCAGATAAACATTCGCGATGTCTGTCATACTCGAGTGATGCCCAGTGCAGTATGCCAAACAGATCATCGCCTCATCAGATGTAAACTAAATCTTTATCTTAAGTTCAAACCTAAGAGGGGTGGCATCTTAAAGAAGAGACTCCAAGTCAACAATCTTCAACACGCTACCATGAGAGACAACTTCCAGACAAACCTGCAAACAAAACTTGAAGACCATCCTAAAGATCCTTCTCCTACAGTGCTTTGGCAACATATCAAAAACAGTATCCTCCAGGCTGCGAAAGAATCCCTCAGGTTCTCCCACAAGAAAAATCAAGACTGGTTTGATGAAAACAACCAAGAGGTCCAGGAGCTGTTGGCAAAGAAGAGAACTGCTCACCAGGAATACCTCGTCCAGTCAACTTGCCATGTAAGAAAAGCAGCTTTCCATCTCATATGTAGTAAACTTCAACAAAAACTCAGACATGCAGAACAAGTGGTGGATCAATATAGCAGAAAAGACACAATGCTGTGCAGATCCGGGTGATCTTTGAGGATTTTATGAAGCTCTTAAAGCAGTGTTTAGATCTACTTATCAGGTCCAAAGCCTCTTATACAGTACAGATGGTCAAACATTAATTACCGATAAAGCCTCCATCCTTAATTGATGGGCTGAACACTTTCAAAGTCTCTTTAGTGCCAACCGAGCAGTCCAAGGCTCAGCTATCCAACATATGATACAGAAACCGATGAAAAATGAATTGGACATAGCTCCCACTTTGGAAGAGACCCTTAAGGCCATACAACAGATGAAAAACGGCAAGGCAGCTGGGATCGATGGAATCCCACCTGAAGTTTCAAAACACGGAGGCCATGTACTCCACAATAAATTCCACGAACTCCTTGTGAATTGCTGGGAAAAAGGGGAACTGCCATAAGATCTCCAAGATGCAGTCATCATCACCCTGGACAAGAAAAAAGGAGCAAAATCCAATTGCTCAAACTATCGAGGCATAATACTGCTCTCTATTGCTGGAAAAATCCTTGCAAGGGTACTCCTGAACAGATTAGTTCCTGCTATTGCAGAAGAACTTCTTCCTGAAAACCAATGTGGCTTCAGAGCCAATAGGAGCACAGATATGGTATTTGCCATTAGAAGATAACTGCAAGAGAAATGTAGAGAGCAGAACAAGGGACTCTATGTAACATTTGTCGACCTCACCAAAGCCTTCGACACTGTGAGTAGAACAGGTCTGTGGCAGATTCTGGAAAGACTAGGATGTCCCCCCAAATGCCTTAAAATGATTATCTTGCTACATGAGGGCCAGCGTGGACAAGTCAGATATGGCAATGCTCTTTCAGAGCCCTTTCTAATAACTAATGGAGTGAAGCAAGGTTGTGTTCTTGCTCCAACTTTATTTACAACCTTCTTTAGCATGATGCTCCAAAGGGCTACGGCAGACCTTGAAGAAGAAGATGGCATCTATATGCATTACCATACTGATGGTAGCTTGTTTAACTTAAGCCGTCTGAGGGCTCGCACTAAGACTCTAAACTATTGAGTTTGTGAGCTGCTCTTTGCTGATGATGCTCCCCTTGTTGCCCACAGAGAAGCAGCTCTGCAGCGCCTAACATCCTGCTTCGCAACAGCTGCAGAGCTGTTTGGGCTGGAAGTCAACCTTAAGAAAATGGAAGTTCTTTACCAGCCTGCACCACAGGACGAACACCATTATCCTCACATTGCTGTCAGCAAATCTGTGCTTAAGTCCGTTCAGCAGTTCACCTACCTGGGAAGCATCATTTCCTCAGATGCCAAGATTGGCAAAGAGGTCGATCACTGATTAGCAAAGGCATATAGCACATTTGGAAAACTTTACAAAACAGTCTGGAGTAATAAACACCTGAGGGGAAGCACAAAAAAATCAATGTGTATAGAGCCATTGTACTGTCTATTCTCCTTTATGGGTCTGAAACATGGGTCACCTATTGCCGCCACTTATGACTTCTCGAACGCTTTCATCAGCGCTGTATACGCACAATCCTAAATATACACTGGACTGACTATGTGACGAATGTTGCTGTCCTTGAGCAAGCAGGGATCACCAGCATTGAGGCCATGATATTGAGAACACAGCTGCGTGGGCAGGGCACATTTCTAGGATGGAGGACCATTGCCTCCCAAAAACAGTACTCTATGGTGAACTCGCCATGGGTCAGCATAAGAGGGGCGCTCCAAAAAAGCGATACAAGGACTCCCTGAAACAACAGCTCAGGCTCGGCCAAAATGATCACCAACAATGGTCTGCCCTGGCCTCACACCGGGAGGCATGGAGACGCACTATCCCCAATGCTGCAGCCTTATTTAAGAACTCACGCCAAACAAGTCTTGAAGAGAAACAACAATGCAGAAAGAATCACAACCCGGAAACATCACCCAAGGAGACCTCCTGCTGTGCTTTCTGCAACCGGACTTGTTTATCTCAGATTGGCCTTTTTAGTCATCAGCGCGCTTGCAGAAAGCATGGGATGAGTCCTTCCTGAATCTTCGTTTGGAAAGAAAAGCCAGAGAGAGAACTGTTTGATTACAGTTTGCACCTTGCTTTTGCCATGGGAAAGATGGGATGTGCCCACTCTCGGTGGGAAAGGGGAGTGGGAATGATAGATAGTGAATGACTGTATAGCCAGCCGAATTTTGTAGAATGTAAATACTTTTTAATCTAATGCTTTGTAAATAACTTTCATTCTGAGAAATGATATTGTAGGGATAGCTCTTTAGATTACTGTACCAATAAAGTTTACTGTTTAACTCTGAAACTGCTAGTTACTGAGTCTGAAGAAGGCAGTACATGACAGCATGACCCGAAAATCATGCAGAGCCTGAAGAATAAGGACCTTGCCCTCTAGCAATCCCACCAAGGTGAATGATTAAAATGTGAGGAGGAGGCCCTGTGTACTTCTCAAATAAAAGAGGCAAAAACCCATTCCAATGGAGGGCTCTTTTCTGAAGCCACTCAACAGTGACCAATTCACTTAATCCCAGTTGAGCCCTAAAATGGCAACTTCAGGCCTGATGCGCTGCTCAGTAAACCATACCAAACCTCAGATCAGGACTGGTTGCCTCTCCAAACATTACCCAGGATCTAACAGAAAAACAACAACATTAGTTAATACCGCACAATCAAAACCTGAGAGGATGCATATACCTCTTGAAAGTAGAAGATCTCCAACACCCAGTAAGGTTGATAGACTGCAGGTCCATGCCCATGGCAAACACCATACAGACATCCCCAATCCTAAAAGAATGGGTGCCAAACTTAAAAACTTGCAGGCCTAACCACTGCAAGGCTTTACAGGTAACAGTCCAAAATTGAGATCTGGTAAGGAGGGAAAATCAACATGACAAAACAGTGACCCCAGTCTAGCTCCTCTAACCCACATGTAGCTCCCCAAAGCACTTAAAGGCCTAAAACCAGATCAGAACACTGTCCCGATGTGACTATCTCCTCACCACTTCTTATCAGTTTTAGAACTCCTGATCCTCAATACCACTTTCTGCTCTGACAGAGCTGAATCTCCAAAATCCAGCACCCTGTCTGAGAATTCCCTCTGGATGAGACCACTAACACACTAACTCTCGAAGCACCAAAGAATGCTGACAAATCTGCAGTACTGAACAGGATAGACTCGTAACCTGAGACACAAATAACAGACCACACATACCCCAAACTTCTAAAAACCCCAGAGGATAATGGTTCCCATCTATCAGACACTCAGCCCCTTTCCCAGGTCCACCCCTTGTGAACCCTAGGCCTTGTGAACCCTAAAATTACTTGTGTTATCCCAATACCCTGAGCCTTAGAGGCAAAAGCCAACACTGACAGCCTAGTCCTGATGGACTGTAAAGCCAACCCCCGCCCTTCAAATATACACAAGTATACACAATACTGTAAAATGTTGTCAACCAAAATGCACCAAGTGTCCTGAAGCTCATTCACCAACCTAAAGTGCTCAAACTCCCTATCAGCCTTCTTATAACTGTTCCCAGTACTAGGAGCTAATGAGAGGTCAATGGCTCAGACAACCTTACCCCTCCAAGACACCACAGGTCTACTGGCATCAGGACCACATAGGCATCTGCTTCCACAGCCAGTTGTCTGAAGCACTCTATCTTGGCAGGAAAGAGCACCAGCTATCCCATTGTCCATGGCAGCCCTATGGAAGTCTGTAAACAAAAATATTGTAGCAAGGGTACTGCAGGACAAAGGCCCTGAGTAAATGCACAACCTGTGGCAACTTGGAGGACATAAGATTGATAACCTGAACTGCAGCCATATTATCACACCAGAAATGGACAGAGGAGTTTGCCAAGTCCTCTGCCCAAATCCAAACAACTACCACAATGGGGGGAAAAATAAAAAAAATGTTAAATTTGTCAACAATCCAGCCCTAGCCCATTCCTCAGGCCATATCCGGGCACACCAACATCCACAAAACAAAAACAAAACAAAAAAACCCAAACCATGTGGACCCAACCGCATCCAAAGACACCTTCAATGTGTCCCAGATTCACAACTTGTACCTCCAAAAATAAATCCCATTGAAGGATGCAAGAAACTCTTGACAAACTTTGAAGTGATCCCGAATTCCTCAAGTAAGCCTAATTATATGGTAGAGTTTATGCATACCAGCAGAAACATCACAGAGACTCCTTAATAAGGCCCTACCAGGTGACACGACCCTGCAAGCAAAATTTAAATGGCCAGTGAGTTCTTGAAACTCCCTTAGAGTAGCCTTTCTAAGCCTCCAAAATCCAGATACTCCACAGATAGCTTGCAATGCTGCTCCATGGTACCAGTCTTGATACCCAGGAAAACCAAATTAGTACTGGGCCCCTCTGTTTTCTCCTGCACTAATGGTACCTCCAACTCCTCAATTAAGGAATAAAATTCCCTCATTATAAAGGCACATTGCTCTGTACCAATTCAGCCAATGAACAAAAAGTCATTGAGGTAATGGATCACCCCCTCTACCCTGACTTTAACTTAAGAGCCCACTCAAAGGAAAATACTGAAATTTTTGAAAGCTGAACAGGACACCAAGCACCACACAGGAAGAGCCCAGTTCATGTAAAATAAGGCTTCAAAAAGAAACACCCAGTAACTCAAAATCCCCAGGATGAACAGAAAGAAGGCAAAATGCAGGCTTAGTAGCACATTTTACCAATTCTGCCCCAACTCCAACCATATTCCTACACATCTCCTGCACTGCCACTATGCCACATGCATAGTGCAAAGTTCCGCAGGAATGGCAGCGTTAACCAGCTCCTCTTTAGGGTAAGACAAGTGGTGAATGAGCCCATAAATTAGGCACAGGGGGAGAATTAAAAACACCTACTGCCCTCTCCTCTGCACCTCCTTATGAATCTTGCCGCTGACAACACCCTCTAAGCCAATCACTGAACAAAGATTCTTAGAAAATGTTAAATAAGGTTTCTGGATTCCTTGAAATGGTATTTTTTAAAAATCCCTAAACCCATCTTTCAAATAACAAGCTGCAACATGGTGTGGGTAGAAATGCAAAAGCACTTCAAGCCAATCCTGCTTAACTGGGCTGGGTCCCTTTTGAAGTTGCAGGGACATCTCCTCGTCCCCCTTACCTGACTGCTGTTACCCTTGGGCTGTTACTCTTGACTGCTGTTACCCTTGCCTGGCCTTGTTACCAAGGGACCAGAATATGCTGGTGGGAAGTCAACCTATTTTGGCCTGTATAGATGAGGCCAAAGGTTTCTGGTCTCTCCCCCTAGAGACCATCAAAGATGGCACTTCCCCCACCACACCATTTTCTGTACAAGTCCGGGAAACTATTTACTAAAGATCTGGGGCCTGTCTAAATATTGAAAATAATCTTCTAAGAATTTGCTTAGAATCCTACCTCGCCTAATGGGATCCTGCATAATTCCACCATATTGAGAAGGAGGAGGTCCAAATCCACCATAAACCCCAAGGGAACAGCCTTTGGGTCTTATCCCGAAGTTTTTTAAAACTCTATGGAGAATGTGCATTAACTATCATTAAGACAGGTGATCACATTTATTCAGATACCCCAGGAAAGTGGAAGTAGAAAGCTGATTGGCCGGACGGGAGCAGGGGAGGGGCTTGCTAAGAAGGCAAGTACCCCAAAACCACCATCTTGGATTTTTGCTTTAGCAAGCAAGTGATGAAATAGCCTTTTTGTCTTTTTTATTTATTTAGGCAGAATATCACATTATCATACTTTCGCAACTTAGGTATGCCTCTTTTAAAAAATACTGTGCAGCGGCAGTGACTGGCCAAAATAAAAAAGAAGGTCGCAGTTGACATCTTGAATTGCAGGCGTGCCCACTGGGACAGCAAAACTATTCCAGAACACAGTCTCACTGCCCAGGAAAAAACCAAGGAAAATCTACAAAAGTGGGTAGCCTCACATGCCTGCTATTTTGCCAAAAACCATTAGGACAAGGTGATCCTGCTTTGAATTTGCATGAGTACACATCAATTCACATTTCTCCCCATTGCATAGATGGGCCCTTAAACATAATTGGTTACATACAGTGGAATCCTATTTATGTCTAATCAAATGCAAGCCACATTCATTTCAATGGAACTTATTCCCAGCGAGGTTTGTATAGAATTGCAGCATAAGCTAGTTGGACTTAGTTCCCATTGATGTCAACCAGACGTAATTTGTGCCTCGCTTTCCCAGATAATATCAGTCAGAGCTAAGTCTGGATCCAAATTTGTTTGTAAACAAATTCATTTATGGGAAATTGATGTTTAATAATTGCTGTACATTTACCCTTAATACCTATTCTAACATTTTCAGAAACATTACTTAAGACAAATGTTCTCAGATGTACTTATACTTTATATGAGCCTATTTCACCACCAAGCTGATTTTCTAGGAAAACTCTCAGTTAATTGACCATACATCTTGGCTGTAAAGTAGCACACATATAACTCTTCTTAAATGTTGCCTTCATATATCTTGAGGTGAGGCACAAATCTAAAGATGTGCTCTGTTTAATGCTGTCTCCTTTTATCACATTGGTATTTCACCAAGAACAGTAGCAAAATAACCCTAAGACATGTTAGTTCAATGAAATGCTTTTTGCCCCCCCCCCTCAACATTCCTTAAAAGTAGAAGGTTCATTGAATTTGCATCAAATCTTAGTTTTGGGTGAAATGCCAGTAGTATGTCAAATGACACTCTTCCTTCAGGAAATCCTAAATAGTGTCCATTCATGTGTATCCCCATTTTATCCTCACAAGGACCCTTGTAGATTTAGGACTTTATCAGACGACCACACATTAATGTTCTTTTGCCAGCATACAAGGACCCTTGTAAATTTAGGACTTTATCAGACCACCCCACATTAATGTTCTTTTGCCAGCATAAATTGTGGCATTTTTATGCTGGCAAAAGACGCCACCACCACCACCACCACACCACACTGAGCAGCATCAATGAGGCTTTCCCAGCAGTAATGGAGCACAAATGGAGGTCCATTTACTTCTGGGGTTGAGATCTCACTGATTCTTGTGAGAAGACACTAGTGTGGGAGATTTAAAAATAAAAGCAAACAAACACACACACACACAAAATACAGCAAAGCAGAAAAACACACTTTTAAAGTCCGAAGTACACGGGGGAGGGGTGTTAAAAAGAACTTCCCCTACCTGGCTCTCACAATCTCACCCGGAAGTGTTTGCCCATTGATGCTGCATTCATGTGAGTACAATGACGTGAGGATTCAAATGCTGGCAATGGCAGCAACAAATCTCCACAAGTGATCAATTGACGGCTTGGCCCGTCAATAAAATAGGATGGCTTTTTAACAAGATATTATCACAAAAGGACATCATCATCTGGTATGCACACACTTTCATGATCATTAGGCATCCTTATGATGCCATATTTGTCGCATCTGATAAAGTTCTATAATGACTGGCCCAAGGTATGCTTCAGAGCTCCAGCTACTACCATATTTAATCCACTACATCATTTTGTGGTTTTTTTGTGGTTTAGCATTTCCATAAATAATTGTTGACCATTAGAAAATGAAGAGTAACATTCAGGAGTGGACAAATGTAGTCTTCCAGCTGCTGAAACCATAATCCCTCACCATACATTTTACAGATGAAAATCAGCACATGTGAGTTTGGTCAAGATGGCAAATATTATGAATGAGGAGAAAGCTAGGAGAGGCTGCAACAATTTGATTTTGCCTGAGCCTACTGGGAAGGACAAGACTCTGCCCTCTCTTCTCTTTTCCTCACATTGAGATAATTGAGTGCAAACTACTTTTACAGTTTGAACTCAGTTTGCAACAGTTGAAGTAATGTGAGAACAAAGGGGAAAGTGAGAGTTTGAGAAACAAACTGGGACGTTTTACAGGGAACTAAAAAAGTAGAATGACAGAGGATTAATTGAGATTATCCCTGTTGAACTGGGATGACTGGAGGATGTACCTCACTACTGGATAGGTTGCTTATGGCTGCTGGGATTTATAGTCCATCAACATCCCTGATTTGGCAAATACAAATAAAGCTAAAAATGTGCAGCTTTTAAAATCTTACATTCAATATCCTAATCTCTGAGCTCCATGCACTTCCCTTTAGAAGCATTATATTTTATCCTCCACTCTGCAAGAGGACACATCTCACCTGCATTATATTTTTAAAACAGAAAGTTAGCAGAACAGCAAATAATGGCACTGCAGTGATACCACCCTGCCAAACACAAATATATTGTTCAGCACTATATTGCTGCTGGAATCTAGACAGGGTGTTGGAAGTATCAGCATGATGTGCAGGTGGAGAACGGCTGATCGGTTGTGTGAAGAAGACCCAAGGGGAGTTAAACATATGGCATCTGCTTGAAAAAAACACCCCTTCTTTTTTCCAAATGTAACAAACTAGGAGAGCTTTAGCCATTTGCTTGAAGTTTAATGAGCACTAGAAATATGCTTTAAAATGAATAGTCTTAAAATGATTGTCCCCAGATGGCAATATTAATAAGATTTTATTAACACTGTGCTATTTACCAGTCTCATGTTAACATAGATCCGAGGGCCCTTTATGTCTTGTAGTTGGGAAGGTAATATGCCATCAGCCATCTCCAGACAAAACCCAAAAGGAAGGTTGTTTTGTCATGACAAATGGAACATAAGATGTGTGCTTACTGGGTCAAAACTTCAGGAAAATCTCTTGAGAAAAGTCAATACAATTTTCCTTCCCAGGCTTTTCGTCTGCACACTAGGCCTCAGTTTCCAATGGCAGCCAAAAACCAAAGTCTGTATTGGCTCTTCAGTGTGAAGGATACTCAGTTATAAAAGAATGTGTTGACATTTGTTCTGTTTAAGCTGGTGATTCATCATTCAAAGTGTTGTGTTCAAACAATGAAAATCAGAGAACTGTAGTAAAACCTTTTCGACACTGTATGATCTCACCAAAATAATTAGGAGGCAAAATAAGAGTGTACTCTCACAGCTTTATTCCTCCAAGCAAGCACAAAGAACTATGGTCACCTCACAAAGAACTATTATGTTGCCTTCTTCCACTGACACTTTCATTTGGTTTACTCTCACATTCTTTCTTTTTTTTAATATGTCAAATATATTTTAAAAGTTTTCAACTAAAGCTCGATAGGAGCCAATTGTAAGAAAATCATGCCTTTGGAAAATAAATACAGGTTGAGTATCCCTTATCTGAAATGCTTGGGAGCAGAACTGTTCTGTATTTTGGATCTTTTTGGGTTTTGGAATACAGTCGTCCCTTTATATTTGCTGGGGTTTGGTTCCAGGACCCCCCGTGGATACCAAAATCCATGAATACTCAAGTCCCATTATATGCAATGGCATAGAAAAATGGTGTCCCTTATATAAGATGGCAAAATCAAGGTTTGCTTTTTGGATTACTATTTTTTAAAGAATGTTTTCAAGCCGTGAATCCGTGGATACGAAATCCATGGATACGGAGGGACAGCTGTACTTGCATATACACAATGAGATATCTTGGAGATGGGACCCAAGTCTAAACCTGAAATTCATTTATGTTTCATATACACCTTATACACATAGGAGATTTTCACACAGGGCTAAAATGCCTCGTTACTGCCCCGCCACCTCCTCTCCCGCTTCTGCCACAGAATAACGTAAATCTTTCACACAGTTACCTTAATTCCGCAGCAGGAACGGGCTCCCCCTCCCCTCACTGGCTGGCAGTCAATGCAGCCATTGTAAGGCTGCTTTTATGACTGGCTGTCTGAAATGTTATCACATTATCGCGTGATAATGGCCGGGTGGTAAATTTAAAAAATACAACTCCCCCAAACATAAAATCAGTTCACCAAGCACAAAAACACACTTTAAATCACACAATCAAAACAGGGAGGGTAAAATAAAGGGTGCCACATACCTGGATGTCCAGATCGTACCAGGAAGTGCTCGGAATGGACCTCCCCTCATCGGCTGTCATTTCGGAACAGGAACAGGGCTCCTGTTCACACACCCGTGATTGCGTGATAGTGACAGATTGGGAGGTCTATTCACAATGAAAAATTGTGATTATATTGTTCCGGAACAGTCACAGGAGCAGGATGGATGCAGGACAGAATGGGGTCAACGTTGTCCAAAAGGGAAAACCTTTCCTGACCCTGTTCTGTTCCTGTCACAGGATATATAGCCCGTGTGAAAATCTCCGTAGCCTGAAGGCAATTTTATACACAATATTTTAAATATTTTTTGCATGAAACAAAGCCTTTTTACATTGAACCATAAGAAAGCAAAGGTGTCCCTATCTCTGCCACCTGTGTGGATGATTTTGGAGTATTTCAGATTTTGGAATTCTGGATAAGGGATACTGAACTTGTAGCAAATATTTCATTTGTTGAAGATATTTATAACATTCCACTTACCGTACACACATACACACTTTCTTCCAAAATGAAACTTGAAGCTCTATGTGTAGAATTTCTGGGTGGTTTCTCATTCCCAGAATGACCACACTCAGGACTTTTTCAGATGGCACTTACCACACTAGGAGGTTCAGTAGAGGCACGGTACTGGCGCATGGCAGGGTGTCCATTTTGGACACCACCATCCTTCTTCCGAAATAATCTGTTTCACTTCCGTGAAGGATTTGAAGCGTCCGTGTCATATTTCACCAGATTTTATTCACAGAAGTTGCCCGTGATGAAAATATGTCACGGCCGCTTCCAATCCTTCACAGAAGTGAAACAGATGATTTCAGAAGAGGGACGGCGGCCTCCAAAATGGACCCCCTGCCATGTGACAGCGCCGTGCCTCTCACGAGACCTCCTAGCATGGTAAGTACCATCTGAAAAAGTCCTCAAAGTCAGCTCAGCTTCAGAAACATTGTTGCATCATGTGCCTTCAGATCATATGATACCTCCCCCATACAATACACTATCCAAAGTGCAGAACCTTTCAAGCTGGAGGTATCACATCTGGTGCTGGTTGAAAGGGAGCAGGGGCTACAAAGGCCTGGCCTACTCAAACAGCTATCTGCAGGCATGAGGAAGGACTCTACCATATATGCTGATGTGTAGAGGTGAAAAGCCTCTCACATACCCCAGTGTTTTATGGTAGTGACAATAAAGGAATGTGCATGGAAGCAGATAACAGCACTTTTTGCTCTTGGTCAAGCTGGTAATAGCCTACCATCTTCAGAAATCCCATAATTCCTCTTCCTACATCCATGCTGCCAGTTTGCTGTGAGACTCTCAGAACGCATCTCTGAGAATCTTCTGCTGCACAAATCTCTGCTTCTCTGATAGGTATTGTATTACTCGAGAACCCCTTACTCTATTCCTCTACCCAAATACTTCCTACTTTCTTCAGTAGCCTTGTGTGTTTGCTGGAAACCTGAGTGTATGTATGTGTATGTATTCCCTTGATTATTTTCCAATAAAGCCATTGAACTGTACATTCTGGCTTGGAGTCTCCTCAGTTACTACCAGTATACATAGGTGAAAAGATCCTGCCATTACCCAGCCTCTCGCTGCCATTTTAAGCTAATTAAATATTCCCCATGTTAAGAACCCCACACAATTTGTGTAACATTTACACATACTTTAAGCTCCCTCTGTGCCACAAATTCTTATGATTAGTGTGACCTGCTACATATAGGACGTTATCAGACACATCAAATATGGTGTCATAACAATGTCAAATCAACACTAAAGGACACACATACCAGATGATGTCACCCTTTTGCGTTTATGTCTTGTCAAAATCCCATCCTGTTTTATTGATGGCTTAAGCATACAACAGTCTAGATGCTTTAATCATATAGTGCATCAATTTAAAACAAGTCTTAGGGCTTATCTACATGGGTCAAATCGTCTGGCTTCCCCCATTCCAGAGCCCTGTAATCCATATGATGCAGGTCCAGAGCCCTGTAATCCATATGATGCACCAGGCAGTCCTCACCACCCCTTGCAATGGGGAAAATCTGGGATAGGGGCCTTTACCATGTTTGCTTTTAAAAACTACCCAGGTGAATGGTTTCCCGATGGGACAGACCAGGCCCGACATGTCTGTGGGAGCCTATCCTAGCAGGCCAGCCTTTTGCTGCTGCTGCTAGTCACCCTTGCTCTGCCAGGTCTGGGCAGCAGGCCAGCAGCATGTGACCAAGGCTGGTTTCATGCAGTGCGGTTGTCACAGGGTATAGCCGGCTGCCTAGCCCGGGCAGAGCAGGGAAAATGGCAGTGGTGATGGCAGCGGCTGCAGCATGAAAGTTAATATGAAGCATAAGTGTGCATATAGGTTTTGTACCTTTTAAGTCTATGCTTTGCCTATATTATTAATGCATGTGTATTGTCTTTGCTGCTGCTGCCTCCTCCTTCTCCTCCTTTCTTCTTCTTCTTCTTCTTCTTCTTCTTCTTCTTCTTCTTCTTCTTCTTCTTCTTCTGCTTTGTGCAGCCCCTAAAGAAAGCTATATAAATATTTCTTGGCTGAAGCACATTGGAATAATTTGTGAAATAAAACCTTTCTTCATATGCCCTGAGAACTTTATCAGATGAACCTCCAAAAAGTTTCTTTAGCACTATATTTTGCAGCGTACTTGTCCTGGTAACATAACCCTTTTTACTGTACTTAGCTGTATGCATTAAATTGCATTAAAAAGCAGCTCTAGCATTACAGGAGCATGAAAACTAGTGCTGTTTACTTCCACATTCATGATCTTGCTGGTTCTCGCGGGAAAATGCAAGTGCAGTAAAAAATTTTTAAAAAAACCCGGCAAAATCAAAAGAGAAAATGTACACACAAGCACAGAAACACACTCACAAGCTCCCAAGTAAACCAGGGAGGTTCATAAAAAGAGCATCCTATTCCTTTCTTTCTTGTTCTCAAACTGGAAGTGTCCAGCCCATTGACTCTGTAATCACAAGGGGACAATGGTGCGCGGTTTCAAACACTCTCAATACCAGCACAAAAATGCCATGGCAGATCTATTTGATTGCTTGTCCTGTCAATAAAAAAGAACACCTTATTCACAGCATTGGAACACTAAAGGACAATGTCATGGGGTATGCGCACCCTTTTGTGTTCATGAAGCTGCTGCTTGATGAGCTTCATCAGGACTTTATCAGATGTTTGCCACATCTGATAAAGTCCTGAGACTCAATTCACTCATTCACATTAGTTAAACAACAGAGGGACAGGCTCTAATTCTTATCACCCTCACCAATGTATGTGATTCTTACCACCCTCACCAACATAAACCTTAGATTCATGAAATGAGGACCCACAACACTTAAATTGGCTTGTAAAACTAATATCATTTAGTTCATATTAATTCATACCAATAGAGTTTTGTATTAGCTCTGACAAAAATGCCAAATGCCCAGTTTGGCTCAAGGAAGAAATACAATACATACGAGAAATCTTCTCCGTACAGATTTCAAATATGCCTACCTTCCACTGAGCCCATGTAAACCATGTGGAATATTGTGAAAATTGTATACCTAAAGGTTTCATTGTCATGGAACATAGCCTATATAATCCACAGCAGGAGACCTGTGTACTTCACTGAAAATGGGGCATTTATTTAATAGTTTTTGTGTTCCAAAAGGCCTAAGAAAAGGCAGGAAAGCCTGTGTATTCTCATACCAAGTGATCTTTAAATAAAAACAGCTTGGAATCAAATTACTTTATCAGGACATGTGAAGGTGGTTACATTAGTTTCTTGGGGAGATTATATAAATGTCACATAAGCAGCAGCTCAATAAATAGCATTATTAATTGGCCTACCTTTTGCCATTTCCCTGTTGTCCTGTAACAACAACATTTATTACTCTCCTTAGCTCATTATCTGTATTTGTTTACAGAGCGGAAACCAAGAGCTTTACAGGTATTTCAGAAACTCAACATGAAGTTTGTTGTCTGATAGGACAGACACATAATATCCTCTCTCCACACATTTAACATATTCACCAATTTGGATATTAACAAGGTCCTTTGTTTTCTATGAGGGACAAAAGTAGTTCCACATTTGAGCTACCAATAGTATTTGCTGTAGGATATTTCAGGTTTGGTATAGCAATCACAGATTCCAGGTTATGGTCATTCAAGAGTATGAATCTGTTACCTGGTCACTTTGGTACCCACAAGCAAGGCTGAGCTTGTGACCAAGATTTTCATTTTCCACAAAGCAGTTAAGCAACACCACCTTTTAAGAAATTTGGAGAAATTTAAATAGTGTCTCTGAGGCAGCCAGCTGCCCAACATTATAATAAATCAGGACAAGTGTTTGTGCTGGGTCCATTTGCAATATTGCTAACCCAGCAGCTGTTCAGGGTTAGTACCTAGAATTGGTATATACAGAACAACTGCTGGCTTGTGGCTCTAAAGTATGTGGGACCGTGAATCTGCTCTGGGTTTTACTCTGAACATTAAAAGTGCTATCCAAGGTGATGAATGCTATCCCCAAAGTAGGTTCAGCACCTTTATAATTTGGATTAAAACGCAGAGTGAACTCACCACACCATTTACATTGGAGCTATCAGCTATCTCTGCTGAGTACTGGCAAAAGGCTTCAGGTGCTTCAGCCTATACAGTGATCTGCAATTCCTGCACTTAAGAAATTCTGAAATTTTCATTGTAGACATGATTATAAAGGCAGACACTACTATATAGCATAGGCTAATTTAATGAAATAGTTCGATGGACAGAAATCTAGATTAAAGGGAAAACGAGAACTACTGTGGTTATAGTGCTGGACTGGGACTCGTCAAACCCAGTTTAAATTCCCACTGGGCCATTTATGTTCAGTGATTAACCCAAAAGAGCAAATTACTCTTGTTTAGCCTAAGCTGCCTCACAGTGTTCATGTGATGACAGGGAACAGAAAAATCATGGCCAGCATCCTGTATGGCCCAGCATAGCATAGTAATTTAACATGCAGAACTATGCTAAACTGAGCATTCACAAACTCCTGGATTTACAATAGAGACTCTGAAGGCTACCACCACCACCCCATGGCCTTTTCACTCCTAGGGAACATTAGTGGGAGGCTGGGGAAGCATCTGACTTTGTCTCTATAGCTAGAAGTGAAATGATTACATACAGGTGTTACCCAAATTGTGTGGGAACTGTGAGGATCCCACTAGTGTCTGAATCTTAATATGGGGAGTATTTAATTCACTCAAAACAGCAGCGAGAGGCTGGGTAACGGAAGGATATTTTTGACCTATGTATACTGGTAATCAAGAGACTTCAAGCCAGAACATACAATTAAATTGTTTTTATTGGAAATTAATCTTAACAGCATTCATGCTTACATTCAGGCTTCAAGCATTCACACAAGACTATTGAAGAAAGTAGGAAGTATTTGGATAGAGGAATAGAGCAAGGGGATTGTGGGTTATACTATACCAATCCTGGAGGGCTGAGATTGCAAAGTAAATTGGCAGAGAGGAGGTCCGGAAGGCAGAATGATAATACAAACTGATGTGGAGTCGGAAGGAAGAGGGTCTGTGCACAGTTTCGTGGAGTTTTACGGTGCTATTTATATTTGATAATTCCCCTGAAGAGTCATCTCTTTAGAGTGGAATACAATGTTTCTCAGAGTTTTCCAGGACTAGACAAAGGGTTCTCCAGAAGAGTTAATTATCGTTAATGGGCAATACATTTGGAATTGAATAGGAGCAGGCAACTTCTATTGTTGAGGAGAGGAGAAGAGGGGAAAACCATTTTGCAACCATTGAGGACTCTGCTATTTTTGACTGGATTAGTGAATGATTCATCTTCAGGTGTTCTTCAGGAAGGACTCTGACCTGAGTATGACCTGTTCGAGGAATTTCCAAAGACCCCTCCCTAGGTTGTGCATAACCCCAGGCTTGGTGTCTGAGGGTACCTAGTTTACTTGCCAACCACATGGAAGGCCATAGCAAGCCAAATTATTAAATATTGCCAATTATGTGATACTCCAAGATGGGGGCTGTCAGGGCAGGTAACAGTCACACAGAATGGCTGAGGGGGTGGGGCTGCTGTGGCAAGGCTGGGCTTTCTTTAAGGCAAGTGGCTTTGTCTGGTGCAGATAAAGGGAGGGGATACCAACATCCCCATCAACCAAAAAAGGCATCTGCAGGGGACTTCTACATCTGTATGCCACTGTTACGACATCAGCCCATGCATGCTACCAGGATATAAATATAATTAATGAATATCTAATGCTAGGGATGGAAATAATATTCACTCAAAAAAAAAAACACACAATTGGAAAGAAAAACATAAAGGAAAGATTTTGCTTGGCTTTTACCTGGTATTCACACATCTCGAAGTGTTTCAGGAAATTGTTCTGCACATAAGTGCACCATGGGTTCTTTTCCAATCGAAATAGTGAGTTTTGGTTAAAAAACATGATTTTAATGCCACCAAAAAAAATAAAAATAAATAAACCCTGAAAAAGGCATGCAAAATGTTGTGCAAAACATTAGTTTCCCCTCCCCCTGGCCCCCAGTGTGTTTCTGGAAACAATGTTTTTGAGAGTTTTCTAGGGACAAAAATGCATAGAGTTAAGTCAACAATTAGGAAAGTGAGTGGAAAAAGTGTCACTGTGTTCAGTGAGCTGTTAATAAGCTTTAAAAAAATCTTTTATATTTATGTTACAAGAGGAGAATTAAGTATTATGTTTATGTTCAATTTCCATTTAAAATTATGTTAAATTCCTGCACTAAAAGCCTTACCAGAAAGAAGCTGGATAAATGGCATACACAATTTTAGTTTTCCTTCCTGCGATCCCTGTTTTTGGAACAGAGGAAACAGATGCATGAATTTTTGAAATCCCTATTTCTCATCCACTCCACCCAACCCCCTTCTTTTGCTTTCCTTTTCTCCTTCTCTTATGATCTCACTTCCTTACCCTCCCTCCTTGTTTGGTTTGCTGATTGCCACATAAATCCCTAGTTCTCTCTCTAGTTCCCTTCATCACATGCAGTGGCACTCTGTTACTTTAAAAGGTGCATTCCTAAGGCACCATATCACAGGGTTTTCTTGGGAAGATTTGTTCAGAGGGAGTTTGCCTTTGCCTTCCTCTGAGGCTGAGAGGGTGTGACTTGCTCAAGGTTACCCAGTGGATTTCCATGGCCAAGTGGGTTTCCATGGCCAAACCTAGCCATCAGGCCTAGTTCTACCTTGTGAGGCAGCAGGGAACAAGTCTTCACCCTGCTCCTTCTGGCTACCCTTGGGGTATTTAAAAAGTGTGGTCATGTCAGTGTTCTCTTCACCAAGCTGAACATGCCCAGCTCTTTCAAACTCGCCTCATATGTTTTGCTCATTGCCCTTTTCTTAACCCAGTTCAGTTTGTCTATATCCTTCTTAAAATGAGGCGCCCAGAACTGAATGCAGTACTCCAGATGAGGCCTGATCACCAAAGAATATAATGGGACTATGACTTCCCTTTACTTGGAAACTATGGTTCTACTAGTGCAGGCTAGGATAGCACTTGCCTTCTTTGCTGCAGCACCACATTGCTGGCACATGTTCAACGTAAAATCAACAATAATCCCAAAGTCCTTTTCACATGTAGTAGTTCTGAACCAAGTATCTTTCCACTTGGTTTTTCTGGCTTAAATGTAGAATTTTGCTATCATCTCTATTGGATTTCATTTTATTAATTTCAGCCCAGTTTTCAAGTTTATCAGGGTCCTGCTGAATCCTGTTCCCATCTTCCAGTGTATTAGCTACCAGTTTTGTATCATTGAATCATCTGCAAATTTGATGATTCCCTCCACCCCTCCATCTAAATCATTAATAAAAATATTGAAGAGCATTGACCCTAGGACAGAACCCTACAACACTCCACTTGAGATCTCCTTCCAGTTTGAAGCACAGCCCCTGATGACAACTCTTTGAGCAATTATGGATCCATCTGATGGCGTTTCCATCTATTCCACATTTAGTCAGTTTACTAATCAAAATATCATGAGGGGCAGGCTTTCAAATGCTTTGCTGAAATCTAGATAAATGGCATCCACAGATCCACAGGATTCCCACTGTTTACTAAACTAGTGAACTAATTAGAAAAAGTTATAAGGTTAGTTTGGCAGGATATACTCTTGATAAGCTCATGCTGGTTCCCAGTAATCACTGCATTGTCATCAAAATACTTCGAACCAGACTCCTGTATAATCTGTTCTAATATTTTTCCTGGTATTGCGGTCAGGCTGACTGGCCTGTAGTTATCTGAATTTTCTTTTGCACCTTTTTGAAGAGGTGGACAATGTTTGCTTGTCTCCAGTTTTTTGGCACCTCACCCATTTGCAAAAAAAATTCTCTAAATGATAGCAAGTGTTTCAGAGAATACATTAACAGGTTCCTTCAATATTCTGGGATCCAATTCATCTGGCTCTGCAAATTTGAACTCATTTAGGTTAATTAGGTCAGTTAGGCTACTTTAGGTTAATTAAAAAGAGTTCTACAGATACTGTAGACTGCTAAAAATACAAAAAAAATAGGTCCTAGAGCAAATCAAGCCTGAACTCTCCCTAGAAGCCAAGATGACTAAACTGAGACTGTTGTACTTTGGTCATATCATGAGAAGACATGACTCACTAGAAAAGACTGTAATGCTTGGTAATGCAGAAGGCAGCAGGAAAAGAGGAAGACTGAATTCCAGAGGGATAGACTCAATCAAGGAAACCACACCCCTGAGGAGTTTACCGCATACCATGCAGCTGTGGACAAGTTTACACAGGGATCGCTAAATGCAGTGTACAAACATGAATCAAGGAGTACGAGAGGCACTGCAGACTGGGCCAGCCAGAAAAATCAGCAGTAGCAGAACATGTTATAAACCAACCTTGACACAAAATGTTATTTAAAAACACAGAAGTTCTGGACCAGGCCAACAACTATCATGTCAGAATGCACAGAGAAGCTATTGAAATCCACAAACACCTGGACAACTTCAACAGGAAAGAAGAAACCCTTAAAATAAACAAAGTTTGGCTACCAATCTTCAAAAACACTAAAATCAAAACTCAACACATGCAAATGAACTCCACCCAGGGACAGGGGGATTTCCAGCAGACAATGGGCCATTAGCCAAACAGACACTAATCCTCCCTGCATATCTCCCCCCAGGAACTAGTCGT
This sequence comes from Gambelia wislizenii, assembly GCA_030847615.1. Classification (NCBI taxonomy): domain Eukaryota; kingdom Metazoa; phylum Chordata; class Lepidosauria; order Squamata; family Crotaphytidae; genus Gambelia; species Gambelia wislizenii. Next base: position 168,733,107 of record JAUMIR010000005.1, on the reverse strand, counting down.
TCAAATATAGAAATTTACATATCCTCTCCAACAGGAGCTCACAGTTTATAACCCCCCACACACACACTCCTACCCAACCATTCTCTGAAGGTGCTAGCCACAGATGCAGGTGAAACATCAGGAATAAACTCTTCCAAAACATGGCCTCACAGCCCAGGAAAAAACCACAGAAAACCTGAGCAGGGTTGTTGATGATAGGGTGACTTGAAAGTCTGTCATATATAGGATTGCCATAAGCTGAAGTTGACTTGATAGCAGTTAACAACAAAGGTTAATTAGGTCATTCCTGACTATCTCCTTATCAATCTTGATTTGCAATCTGGATACCTTGAAAAGATGCCTATGCATGAAAGCACACAGTTCTCTTTAGGGAAAAGGCTGAAGCAAAATTGATGTTAAGCACAATTTCATTGTGCTATATCTTTTCATTGTGATCTGTTAGCATTTTACCATCTTTGCTGAATAGTGATCCCACTCTTTCCTTGGTCATTTTCTTGCTTCAAAAATATTAGAACCACCCCTCCTTTTCATTGCTTCCTGCTTCCCTAGCCAGTCCCAGTTCATTTTGAGCTTTAGCTTTCCTTATACTGTTCCTCCAAGTTTGGGTGAATTCCTCATGGTTTTATGTTCTACTTCATGTCTACAGTGGCTAGAGGCTTGGGTTTTGTCTCATCTTGAACTAGTATTGTAAATTGGGAATATTGGAATTATGATTTGTGTGCAGGGGCTACTTCCTTACCTTCATCAGATTTGTTGCCTTTTAAATCTGAGGTGAGAATTGTGCAACCCTTGAGATGTTGTTGAACCACAACTACTAGCAGCACTAGTCAGAACAGCACATAGTGAGCAACGTTGGGATTTGCAGTCGAATAACTTCTGGATAGTCACATTATGCCCATTCCAGACTTAGAACTTTATCATAATGACACCACATAACCACAAAAGGGTGCGCAGATCAGACAATGCCCTTTCACAGTTATATTCTGCCCCAACCCATACTTTTTAATTGATGACTTAAGCTGTCAATTGATCCCTCGTGGTGCTTATGTGCCAACATTGCCGACATGTGAAACCTCGAACCATTTATCTCATGTGAATGCAACATCAATGGCTGGTCCAGTGCGAACACTTCCGGGTGAGATCAGGACATCCAGGTAAGTTTCACTCTTTTTATGACCCTCCCTGGGTTACTTGGGACTTTTAAAGTGTGTTTAGGTGCTTGGTGTAACTTTTTATGCTTAATTTTTTAATTTCCCATGTGATGAAGTATCATGGGATTTCAAACCAGGAAGTGAACAGGGCTTTGTTCACTTCCTCTTTATTGCTGAGGAAGCCTTCTGCAGGGAGAGAAGGTAAGTGCAGTGGGGGGCATTCTTTTGCCAGCATTAAAATGGATATTTTTTTAATGCTGGCAAAAGAACATTTAAAGGGGCTAGTCTGATAAAGTCCTTAATTCAAATTTCTAGTTCCAACTCCAGTAGACTTGTCAAATAAATTGTGGAGTACCAGGAAAGTAAACTTATATGTAAACCCCATTGAGGACTGTATCAGACCAGTCAAATACAGCATCATAAGGATGCCTATGATCATGAAAGGGCATGTGTACCAGACGATGTCACCCTTTTGTGATCATATACTGTTAAAAAGGCATATTTTTTTTATTGATAGGCCAAGCTGTAAATTGAGCTCCCATGGCGATTTTCTGCCAGTATTGCCAGCATTTGAATCCATGTACTGTTGCATTCATGTGAATGCAGCAACAATAAGCAGACACTTCTGGGTGAGATCACGACAGCCAGGTAGGGGACACTCTTTTTATGACCCCCCCCCCCGTGTACTTAGAGCTTTAAAATTGTGTTTTGGTGCTTTTCTTAACATTTTGTGTCTTTATTTTGTTTTGTTTTTAATTCCCACACTAGCATCTTCTCTCAAGAATCCAGGAGATTTCAACCCCGGAAGTAAACGGAGCTCCATTTGTCCTCTGTTACTGCTGGGGAAGCCTCATGGACACTGCTCAAGGTAAGTGTGTGTGGGTTTCTTTTGCCAGCATAAAAATGCCACAATTTATGCCAGCAAAATAACTTTTCTGGGGTGTGGTCTGATAAAGTACTGATTCAGGGGGGTTATGCCAGTTGGAACTAGCTGGTCACTGGTGCTGTTTGCTATTTAGAATGCTGTTCACTGTTTAGTGCTTAGGTAGCTGGGATATGCAATAGTTAGCATTGCTAGGCCTGTGTCTCATTATACCAGTGACCTGACCTGAGTAGAAGGCATTCTGGGAGCTGGGGCTGGTATGTGCTGGAGAGATGGCTCACCAGTGCACTAAGGTCACTGGCTGCTTGGGAATGTTTAAGGAGGTTTGCATAAGCATAGATAACTATAATGACCAGGTGGTGGTAGCAGTTGTAGAAACTGAAACTGGCAGAATGTACTGTATTAACAAAGGGGTTTTGTCACCAAAGCCTCAGAACTGTCTGTGCAGTGTTACCGTATACATCTATATCCTGACAATAAAGCAATCCTAATCGACGCCTGTTGTACATGTGAGTAGGTGTGAACAGAGTTCACCACACTAGCAATTGAATTTAAATCATAGATTTTAGCATACGAAAGGCTATCCCCAGCTATCTCCAGATTGCTCAAAGAATATTACAGCTAGGACAGCCTGATAGCTATTATAAGGAAGTCCATTACTATAAAAGCAAGGCCAAAACTAAGATCGCATTTATGCAAGCATTTAGCCCGCTGGGTTTACATTATCACTACATTTCTAGACTGTTTGAATCTTGCAAAATTTGCAGAAGCAGCATGGCTAGATCCAAATAAGCAGCATTCATTAGAACTGCCTGAGGGCTCCTCCAGAAAACTGCAGACCCCCACTAGGAGTGGTTTCAGAGATCACTAGAAAACTCTTGCTGGATGTCTAGATGTTGATGAGCATGACAATAAATCAGAGGGGCTGGAGGGAGCATGTGCTCTCCTTGCTACCAGGTAGGGACTCTCATGCACACAGGCATGTTTCCTATATGAAGCGCTTACCATCAAACGAATAACAGTGTGATGAAAAGTGACTCAAGTACACTGCTTTTGCAATAGGGTTATTTCACAGGTTGAATCACAGTCAATTGCTTACTTTATAACACTTAAATGTTTGCTTTATTAAATTTGCAATAAGTTAAAATCCTGTAGGATCACAGCGTAATTAGAAATATGCTTTATTCTTTCACTGTCATAAACATAGCTTCATTTTCCACAGAAAGATCTGTGTAAATGTTATGGCACTTTACTTCAAACTTGTAAAGAAATATGGCAGCATATGCTTCTGTTTAAGCTCAGTTTCAAAAACAACACTCCAAAATTGATGAAAGTTTCAAAAGCAGGAGCAGGTGTAAAGAATTTTCCCCCATGTAGGAAATTAGGATCTACAAATATTATTTGTGATGAATATATCAAAGAGCAAGGAACAGTATTACTTGGGAAGTGGTTGCATGAAGATTGTATTTGGAACAGGTGAAATAAGAATTTCCCATGTTAAATGCATCCAGATGGGCCAGTATAAAACTATTGAGATTTACATGGAGAAAAGTATTAGGGATCTGGAGTGGCCTTGAGGGCTGGGAAATGGTGGGGGGGGGGGAGAGTGAGAGAAGGAAGGTCGCCAGAGTGAAAAATAGTTTATTATTATTATTATTATTATTATTATTGGTCGCCAGAGTGAAAAATAGTGTGTTATTATTATTGGTCGCCAGACTGAAAAATAGAGTATATTATTATTATTATTGGTTGCCAGAGTGAAAAATAGTGTGTTATTATTATTATTATTAGTTGCCATAGTGGAAAATAGAGTATATTATTATTATTGGTTGCCAGAGTGAAAAATAGAGCGTATCATTGTTATTATTATTGGTCACCAGAGTGAAAAATAGACTGTGTTGTTATTATTATTATTATTATTATTAGTTGCCATAGTGAAAAGTAGAGTGTATTATTGTTATTGGTTGCCAGAGTGAAAAATAGAGTGTATTATTGTTCTTATTTTATTGGTCACCAGAGTGAAAAATAGAGTTTATTATTATAATTATTATTATTGGTCACCAGAGTGAAAATAGTGTATTATTATTATTATTATTGTTATTATTAGTTGCCATAGTGAAAAATAGAGTATATTATTATTATTGGTTGCCAGAGTGAAAAATAGAGTTTATTATTATAATTATTGGTCGCCAGCGTGAAGCGATTCCACCTCAACATTAGGAGGAACTTCTTGACAGTAAGAGCTGTTCGGCAATGGAACACACTACCTCTGAGTGTGGTGGTGTCTCCTTCCTTGGAGGTCTTCAAACAGAGGCCATCTGTCAGGGATGCTTTGATTGTGATTTCCTGCATGGCAGGGGGTTGGACTGGATGGCCCTCGTGGTCTCTTCCAACTCTACAACTCTATGATTCTATGATTCTATTAGCAATTAAAAGTCATGCTAAATAAGTAATAAATTGAATACATTATTGTTTAATGTACCTATCTGATATCAACAAATTATGAATAGCAGAACAACATTATTATTCACAGCCTTAACACAAGGTCCATTGACATGCTGTATGACTGAAAAAAATCATTCCATGGATTATTTGTTGGACTAAGCCACTGATGTTCTAAACCTTCTTGTTCTAGAGGAATTTGTGGCACATTGCATTGTCAGGAGTAGTTCTTCAACATCACCACATCCTGGAGTTCATTTGTAGTGACATGACTTGATAAAGGAAGGGAAGGAGGACTGTTAACAGGTGGGTGAACACTTTTAGAAAGAGCTTCTTCAATGTTCCTTGAGCTCTTTTGTGCTTTTTACTGGGTCTACCCACCTCCCCTCTCTGCCTTGATCTATTAAGAATTTATATCTACTTGGATTCTCACTTTCCCCCCCCCCTCTTGTTTCATGGACCTTTGCCCTTAGCTTTACCAAATCTGTCTGATTTCAATTACATATTGGCCCTGATCTAGTTATGCCACACATCTCTGGATGACTATTCCTGGACAGGTTTGCACCAGCCACAATGACTTGTATCTTAGCTGCATCCTGTTCTCAGTACTGTAATGTACCTTATGTTGAGCTGGCTTTGAAAAAGTTTGGAAACTTCCTTGTCCAGAACATTGTGACCAGCACGGGACACTCATAGTGCTGGTTATTGCATAAAACCTGGCTTATTGGAAAGACTTCATATGAGACTTCCTGGCCCTTAAGATCTTCAGGGAAGGCCCAAACTTGCCCTCAGAGTCATGTTTGGTGGGGATCTACAAAAGGGCCTTCACAGTGGCTGCTCCAAGGATCTGTTTGAGGAAATCTACATTGGCTAGATTTCCTCCCACCCTCTTTTTTTTTTTTTTTTGCTTCTGTCATCACAGAAATTTTTTTAAAAATTTAAAATTAAAAAAAAAAAACTGAAGCACATCTTTGCCATGTATGCTAGTTGGTTGCATACGAGGCAGCTAATAGTTTAGGTGTCAAGTATACCTTTCATTACCGTGCTTTTAATTGTACTAACTGATATGCTTTTTTATGCTACATATTATTATTATGCTACATATTATTATGGGTCTGAAACATGGGTCACCTATTGCCACCACTTACGACTCCTGGAACGCTTCCATCAGCGCTGTATACGCACAATCCTAAATATACACTGGACTGACTATGTGACGAATGTTGCTGTCCTTGAGCAAGCAGGGATCACCAGCATTGAGGCCATGATATTGAGAACACAGCTGCGTTGGGCAGGGCACGTTTCTAGGATGGAGGACCATCGCCTCCCCAAAATAGTAGTATGAACTCGCCACGGATCAGCATAAGAGGGGCGCTCCAAAAAAGCGATACAAGAACTCCCTGAAACAACACCTCAGGCTCGGCCAAATTAATCACCAACAATGGTCCGCCCTGGCCTCACATCGGGAGGCATGGAGACACACTATCCACAATGCTGCAGCCTTATTTGAGAACTCACGCTGAACAAGTCTTGAAGAGAAACGACAATGCAGAAAAAATCACAACCCGGAAACATCACCCAAGGAAATCTTCTGCTGTGCTTTCTGCAACCGGATTTGTCTATCTCAGATGGGCCTTTTTAGTCATCAGCGCGCTTGCAGAAAGCACAGGATGAGTCCTTCCTGAATCTTCGTTTGCGAAGAGAAGCCAGAGAGAGATTATTATTATCTTTTGTTTACTGGCTGCCACCTTGACAAATATTTTGGCTGAAAATATCTATATAATAACTAAACTATTCAAATAGCAGTGTTTTCTCCTATGCACTAGTTGCCCTCTGTTTCCAGAGGTGATTTTAAATGTTTGTTCTTCTATTGTTGTTGTTCACTTCCTTTGAGTTGACTTTGACTCATAGCAACCCTGTGAATGAGACACCTCCAAGACCCCTGTCCTCAACCACTTTCCTCAGGCCCTACAGCTCAGAACCATGCCCCCCCTGATTGAGTCTATCAATCTAGCATGCAATCTTCCTCTCTTTCTACTACCCTCCACCTTTCCTAGCATTATTGTCTTTTCTAGTGAGTCATACCTTCTCATCTTGTGGCCAAAGTACAACATTCTCAGTTTAGTCTTCTTAGCTTCCAGGGAGAGCTCAGGCTTGCTTTGTTGTAGGACCTATTTTTTTACCTTTTTGGCTGTCCATGATATCCACAGCACTCTTCTCCAGCACCACATCTCAAATGAGTTGATTTTCTTTCTATCAGCTTTCCTCACTGTCCAACTCTCATACCCATATGTGGTGATGACAAATATGATTGCTTATATGATTCTTGAGGGTGACATTCTTATAAGAGCCCTGAATTTCCTAAGCATCTTCTCCCAGGACTTTATCAGACCACTCTCCCAAAATGTTCTTTTGCCAGCACAATTTGTGTCATTTTTATGCCATCAAAAGAACACCCATACCTCACTAATCTTGAATCCCGGAAAAAGGCTTCCCCAGCAATGCACAAGGAGTGAACAGAGCTCCATTCACTTCCTCGTCTGAAATCCCATGGATTCTTGCAAGAATACCTAGTGTGAGCAATTAAAAAAACAAAAAACAAAAAGAACACTCAAAAAGTTTTTAAAAGCACACAAACACACTTAAAAACTTATAAGTAAACTAGAGAGGGTCATAAAAAGAGTGTCACCTTCCTGGATGTTGTGGTCTCACCTGGAAGCGTTCTGGCTGGTCTGGCCACTGAAGCTGTATTTGTGTGAAAAAAGTGCAAGATTTTAAATGCCAGCATGTTACCCAAAGAGGTTTTGTAAATGACAAGAAAATATTGAGTTTCTAATATGTTGTGGAAATTAGCAGCAACTCGATCTTAGCAATTCAAAAAGGGGCAACAGGGAGAAGATCTTTATGTCAACTATACCCCTACAAACTCTGAACAGATACACACAAATGCAAAATAAAAATTAACAATGATGTTTATTAAAGACATAAAAATAAAAGCACCAAGCATACACACATCCATACAAGAAGCATTCACACAAGACCACTAGGAATGGAAGAAGAGAGGTTGCCAGAAGGATAGATAGGGAGATTTCTGGGGTGATATGACACCTGTCTTGTAGTCTGGAGTCGTCTAGCAGACTGGCAATGTGGATGGATGAATCTGGAGTGGCTAATACACAGTGAGACATAGTGTTCCCAAGCCAAGGTTTTGTGCACAATGAGGCAGGATTTTCGGCCAATATTTATACCAAAAATATGCCCTGAGGTGAGGAAGTTTCATGGGTTGAAATGATAGCTCTAAAGATTGCACAATGAGTTCCATGAAAACTCCTGCTCTTGACAATATGTGTCCAAAGAGGCTAATGTGTTGTAAACTGCCTTAAATGTCTGACGATTAGATTCACAAAGCTTGAGCTGCCTCTTTTGAAGGTTAGGTGATCAGGGAAGGGAAGCGCAAAACCTTCAAACAAAGGAATACTCCATCTGCTTAATAGAATCAATTGTCTGTCACTTACATGTCTGGTGGAGGCAATGTCCTTTTGAACTTATATTTCCTCATACTTTGGATTTTGTCAGTAGTTCTTCCTTTGGGTGATGCATGGCTTTCATCACATGCCTATTGAGATCCATACAGCGACTTCTGGCAAGAGATGGGGTGCATCTTACAACAGTTGGAAGAAACATTTTTGCCAACACTCTCAAGAATTTGATCAGGAGGGCTTTAAACTGAGTCAAATGGGGGAGGGAGACAGTATTCTGGAAGGCAAAAGGGCTGGAGAAAATAGTCAAACTGTCATAGAGGGAACAAGGCAAACAGCGCAAGGACCCAACAGCGGGAGGCAAAAAAACTTGCACAGGGAGCAAGTAAAGGGAACACATGGTCTCAGATGTCTCTACACTAATGCACAGAGCATGGGAAATAAGCAAGATGAACTAGAACTCCTTGCACTACAAAACAAATATGATATAATAGGCGTTACTGAAACCTGGTGGGACGAGTCTCATGATTGGAATGTAGGAATAGAGGGGTATAACCTTTATAGGAGAAACAGGCCAAACAGGAAAGGAGGAGGAATAGCATTATATGTCAGGGATATTTACACCAGTGAAGTGATCCATGACATCAATACTGGAAGCCAGGTGGAGAGCATCTGGATAAAAATTAAAGGGGAGGGAAACAACAGGGATGTTATTGTGGGACTCTACTACAGACCCCCAAATCAGACGGAGGAATTGGATGTTGCCTTTCTAGAACAGATGAACATACATGCAGAAAGGAGAGATGTAGTAGTGATGGGTGACTTCAACTATCCTGATATTTGCTGGCAATCTAACTCAGCCAAAACTACAAGGTCTAGCAAATTCCTTACATGCCTGGAAGACAATTTCATGGTCCAAAAGGTGGAAGAGGCAACAAGGGGGTCAGCTATTTTAGATCTGATCCTAACCAACAGAGACGACCTTGTTAATGGGGTGCAAGTGGTGGGATCCTTAGGTGAGAGTGATCATGTTCTCCTGGAGTTTGTTATACAATGGAAAGGAGAAGCCAGGCATAGTCAGACACGCATTCTTGACTTTAGGAGAGCTGATTTCAATAAACTCAGGGAAATACTGGGGATGATCCCATGGTCAAGAATACTAAAAGAGAAGGGACCTCAAGACGGTTTTGACTTTCTCAAAAGGGAGATACTGAAGGCACAATTTCAAACAGTACCATTGAGGAAGAAAAATGGGAGGTGTCTCAAGAAACCAGGATGGATGACTAAAGAACTTTCAATGGAGCTAAGTTTTAAACGGAACATGTATAGGAAATGGAAAAGGGAGGAAATCACCAAAGAAGAATTCAAACAGATAGCGAACATGTGTAGGAGTAAAGTCAGAAAAGCTAAAGTGCAGAATGAGCTCAGGCTTGCTAGGGAGGTTAAGAACAATAAAAAGGGTTTTTTTGGGTATGTCCGCAGCAAAAGGAGGAAGCAGGAAATGATAGGGCCACTACGTGGAGAAGATGGCAAAATGCTAACAGGGGACAGAGAAAAGGCAGAATTACTCAACACCTTCTTTGCCTCAGTGTTTTCAGAAAAGGAAAAGGAGGACCAACCTGAGGAAAATGGAACAGAGGACACAATAGGGGAAATCCAGCTGAAAATAAGTAAAGAGGTGGTACAGGAATACCTTCTTAATCTAAATGAATTTAAATCTCCAGGACCAGATGAACTACATCCAAGAGTATTAAAAGAGCTGGCAAATATAATCTCAGAGCCATTGGCAATAATATTTGAGAACTCCTGGAGAACAGGAGAAGTCCCAGCAGACTGGAGGAGGGCAAACGTTGTTCCCATCTTCAAAAAGGGGAAAAAAGAGGATCCCAACAACTATCGTCCAGTTAGTCTGACATCAATACCAGGGAAGATTCTAGAACATATCATTAAACAGAGAGTCTGTGAACATTTAGAAGGCAATGCCATAATCACAAAAAGTCAGCATGGGTTTCAGAGAAACAAGTCATGCCAGACTAATCTGATCTCTTTTTTTGATAAAGTTACCAGCTTGGTAGATGAAGGGAATGCTGTGGACATTGCATACCTTGATTTCAGTAAGGCCTTTGACAAGGTTCCCCATGACATTCTTGCAAACAAGCTTGTAGAATGTGGGCTAGACAAGTTTACTGTTCAATGGATTTGTAATTGGTTGACCGGCCGAACCCAAAGGGTGCTCAGCAGTGGCTCCTCTTCGTCTTGGAAAGATGTGACCAGTGGGGTGCCACAGGGTTCTGTCCTGGGCCCAGTGCTATTCAACATCTTTATCAATGACTTAGATGAGGGAATTAGGGGCATACTTATCAAATTTGCAGATGACACCAAATTGGGAGGAGTAGCTAATACCCTAGAGGACAGGATCAAAATTCAGAATGACCTGGATAGACTGGAGAGCTGGGCCAAAGCTAACAAAATGAAATTCAATACGGAGAAATGTAAAGTACTGCATTTAGGGCGGAAAAATGAAATGCATAAATATAGGATGGGAGAGACCTGGCTGAATGAGACTATGTGCGAAAGGGATCTAGGAGTCCTAGTAGACCACAAGTTGAACATGAGCCAACAGTGTGATGCGGCAGCTAAAAAGGCCAATGCAATTTTGGGCTGTATCAATAGAAGTATAGTGTCTAGATCAAGGGAAGTAATAGTGCCACTCTATTCTGCCTTGGTCAGACCTCACTTAGAATACTGTGTCCAGTTCTGGGCACCACAATTCAGAAAGGATATTGACAAATTGGAGCGTGTCCAGAGAAGGGCAACTAAAATGGTGAAAGGTCTGGAAACAATGCCTTATGAGGAGAGACTTAGGGAGCTGGGTATGTTTAGCCTGGAAAAAAGACGGTTTAGAGGCGATATGATAGCCCTGTTTAAGTATTTGAAGGGATGTCACGCTGAGGATGGAGCAGGCTTGTTTTCTGCTGCTCCAGAGACTGGAACACGGAGCAATGGGTGCAAGCTCCAGGAACAGAGATTCCACCTCAACATGAGGAGGAACTTTTTGACAGTCAGAGCTGTTCGGCAGTGGAACACACTCCCTCGGAGCGTGGTGGGGTCTCCTTCCTTGGAGGTCTTTAAACAGAGGCTAGATGGCCATCTGTCGGGGATGCTTTGATTGTGATTTCCTGCGTGGCAGGGGGTTGGACTGGATGGCCCTCGTGGTCTCTTCCAACTCTGCAATTCTATGATTCTATGATTCTATGATTCTATGAGTCCCTGACTTCCCAGTGGAAGACCACATTAATAAGCCAAATTATTAATAAGCCAATTTTGGGGGGGTTTGGAGGTGGGGGCTCATTAGGGGAAAAAACCACCACAACCAATCTATTGATGCCTTGTTCCGTCAGTAAAATGGAACATCTTATTCACAAGACATAAACGTAAAAGGACGATGTCATCTGGTATGCGTGCCCTTTTGTGTTTATGTGGTGTTGTTATGATGCTGTATTTTGTGTGTTTGATAAAGTCCCTAGGGAAGCCCAGCACCATGTATCTGTTACTTAAGGAATCTTGGGAAGGAAAGGGTCCTTGGTGGTAGCAGTGCAGTGCTTGCTTCAGATTCCTGCACTGTAACCTCTCTACTACATTTTAGGCAAGCCTTGAAGAAATAATTAATGATCCCTCTGGTTTGTTTTTGATATTAACATAGCTACATCACCTGCAGACCAACCACTGTGTGTCCAAATCTGTTCATTGAAACTAGTATCTCTGACCGTCATCCCTTGTGAAATCCAAGAAAATAAATAAGTTCTCTATAAAATACCTCCAGGACTGAAGTGGTCTATTCTCTTTTACATGTTTACATATAGCCCTGTGAACCAAATACATACAGGGTGGGCAGGGATAGCAATCTCCAAATGTTATGAGGGAAGTTCAGTGAACTATGCTTATTTGGCATTAACATTTATACAAATGTGAGCAAACAATCATCATAACAGTGCCGTGAGGATTAATTATTAACATTATTTTATTTCCTAAAATCTTCTGGAAAAATGATTTTTTAAAAAAATCAGAAAGCAAATGTATATTGAATCAAATAGACATGTAAGAACAGCCAGTAGAAGACTAGATTCAAATTAAACATTATAAATCTTTCAAACAGTCCTATTAGGATTTCCATGAATGGGTCTAACATACACATTAAAGCTATTTTGTTTGCTTTCCTATATAGTTGGACCCCATGTAGCCATGGGGGTTTGGTTCCCAGACTTATCATGCATACAAAAAATATGGGTAACAGCAAACACTATTAAAGTAAAGTACTTCCATTAAAAACATACCATAGAGTTATGTTGGAGAACCAGCACGATTCTATGGTATGTGTTACCTATGGATAACTGAGACCACAGATATTGTTTCCAATACAGGGGGCCAACTGTATTGCCATCATCATGGAATACAACGTTAAATCTAGTCATACTACATATTTGCTGTCAAATCCTCTTAGCACATTTTCTTTTAGAAGCAGTTTAAAATCAATTCTATACAACTGAGAAGTTTTAGATCCCAGTTATAGACACTGCAAGATGCTCCAGGGGCTGAAATTGGAATCCTACCACATTTACTTGGAAATAAGTTGCAGTGTGGTGTAGTGGTTTGGGTGTTGGACTAGGACTCTGAAGATCAGGGTTCAAATACCTGCTAGGTGACCCACACATTCTCACCCTCAGAGGAAGGCAATGGCAAACCCTCTCTGAACAAATCTTGCCAAGAAAAACCCATGAGAGGTTTCCTTTAGGGTAACCATAAGTCAGAAATGACTTCACTACATACAACAACAAGATGTTGCATTAGAAGTAAGTAATGTATTATTTGCTTAATAGTTACATTTTTATACTGCCTTTCCCCCAGTGAGCTGAGGATGAGTACATGGCTCTCCTCCCCATGTTATTTTCACAACCACTCTGTGAATCAGACTGGGAAAACATGACTGGCTCTGCGACTATGAATGAGTTTTGAAATTTGGTTCCCTGAAGTCCCAGTCCAGTGGCATCCACCAGTGCAGTCTGTCATTGCATCACATTCCACTCCCTTCCAAATAAACCTATGCAGTACAGGAATGTCTACAGTTCTAAATCATTTAACATGCTTCAGATACATAGCTTCAGATACCTAGCTTCAGATACATAGCCCTAAGCCTAATTGTTAGTCACAACTACAGTTGATTTACTGGCTTAATGAAACTTAGATATGTTCCCACTAAACTCCCATTGATTTAATGGGTCTGCTCTGGTTGAGATTAACAACTAGATTTAGGGCACATTGTTAAACCATTACATAGTTGGATCTAGAGTTGTAATAACTGAGATGGGGAATGTTTCTTGAATGTTTCTTGAGGCTTTCCTGCTCATCAGAAGCTGAAGTCTATTCAGACTCTGGAAGAATTACCGGTAGTATTTTCCCAGGGTTTGGTAGACAGGGTATAGGATTAAAGGCAATGAACCTAATAGGGAAAGACAGTGCAGTAGGTCTGATTCCTTTTCACAGCTGCTGCTGCTCAGAGACTCTACCTCTGAAGGGTCTCAGTCCACAGTCATGAGACTCATGTGGAGAGAGGAACCAACTCTTTCCAGAATGAAGAAGAAATTGGTAATAAGGAACATCTTTGGAGGTGGGGAAGTAGATGGAAAGAGGGACCGCCCCTGTAGGCCAAGAGCATGTAGCATATGTCCCCAGCAGCACTTGGAAAGTTACTTTTAAAATGCCATTGATAAATGAGCAATAGTAGGATGATGTTCTAGGACTCAGAGCATCCTACTACTACTACTTAGTTATGGATGTCTTCAGTACATCACTATATTCATTCATCTTAAAAATAACATTCAGAGCTCTACTCCCAAGCTACAGTTGCTTCTTTGGAGTTGCTGGATGAGTGCAGTTCACCTGCTTCTTTGAGAAATCAGAAGAGCCAAAATACTATGTCTGTCCCTTGAAGAGGCTAGCAGGCAAACTGGTCTTCTGTAATTTCATCACCTAAGTTTCAAAACATTATTACCAAAAAAAAACCCACGTAATATGACAAAACAATTATGCAATTATTATTACTAAGTATATACATCTAGTCAGCTATGCAAAGTACTTTAGAATCTGTATTCCCTCACCACACAACAATCTGTGTCTCTCAAGTAGAAAGTCTGAACTTGTCTTGTTTTGCTATTTTTGAGTCCAGCACATGAAGCATGGTGCTTCTTTGGCATCAAACACAAGAAGAATTCCTCACTGAGCATGGTTTTCAGCATCACTAACTCACATCGACTTAACATCCTTTAGACCACATGTCCATTAAACATGATAGGGGCATGAACCCACAACATGGTGACAAAGCAAGTAAAAAAAAAATCTAATGCATCTGATTCTTAAAATGGAACAAATTATTATTGAGCAGAAAGGAAGATAATGTCTAGCAAACAGTGTACCTTTCGAAGTTGTGCTTCAGACAGATGGAAGAATGGCTGTACTTCCTGTGCTTTTGGCAATCACTGTGAGGAAAACATTATTAAGCAGTCTTCACCACCCAAACTGTCTGGGTTGCTTGCAGTTGTAATGGTTTCTCCACAGCCTGTGCTTGGCAGATTTTGTCAGACACTCACTTGTCACAATAAGTTCTGGAGTGTTGACGGTCTTTACCTAGGTTCAGCTGCACATCCAAATAATAGAGATAAATTCAACCAAGAAATCACATGTTGTGCATTTTTGTCCACGTTTTTTGAATTTAAAAAAGTGTTTGGGTCCAGCAAGAAGAGGGCAAGCATAGGTTTTGCTACACAACTTGATTCAATTTACAGGCATCACTCAGTCCTCAAATGGAGGGGGCAAAAAAGAAGGTTGTGGGTTTTTAAATCTTTCTTCAGTGAGAAGCTGGTGTGTCTCACATGCACAAAAAGTGTTGTTGTTGGTTTTTTTTTTTTTAAGGCTGCTTTCTGTCCATGATAGTTTGGGCTCCTGATGGTGTCAGCGCAATCCCTAGACATTTGCTGTCATTGAATATCTTATCTAGGATGCCATTGAAATTAGTGGGAGATCCAGCAGTTGCCCTGGACATTCTGGGTAGCCCTTATTCTCCAAATGTAGGCCCTCCTAAATTATTCTTAAGGCTGCTCTTTTCCTTTTCCAACTGCCTTCCAAGGATATGATGGCCATGAACTGCCTCATTCTATGTATCCACCTTGGGTGATCTATCCCAGGGAAGGTGAAAAACATGCTTACCCTATGACAGACTGTGCAGCATAAAAAGTGGCTCCCCAGCTACAAAAGAGACAGCCAGTTAATGTTTGGGTAACCCTGATGCATAAAGGGGGGCAGGTGGATAATGTCACCAAGCCCAGATGACTGAGATCAAGTCACATGCAATGAAGCCTTTCACAGGCCTCAAGAAATCACATCCCATGTTCCATGTGAAACATCATGAGTCATAGCATCATAAAACTTGGGTCTTTTTCATAATGTAATGTCTGAAAGCTCAGCCACCATGGGATGCCCTCCTTTGGAATGCAGGAATACTCCAAGGAAGTCTGCAGACAATGGCTAGGCATCTCAGAACTCATCTTCCCACCCTGCAAACAACCTCCCACCTCCCACTGATATTATGAAAGTAATTTTTGTGGAGGGGAGTTATAAACTAGCTGGGCTGGAATCACTGACAGGAGGAGAGGTATCAACTTCTTTAGTCAGCAGCTGCAAAACAACTGGGATTGATGTTTCTGTGCTACTATGGTGGTGGAGAATCAGCTATCCCAATTAAGATAATGACAGGGGAGGGATGGGAAGGCTTTAGCATTTGGTATTTAGTGATGTCAAAACACCCCAAGCAGTCTTGAATATGTATGTATGGGTATGGTCTCCAGCTCACACCAGATGCAGTCCTTGAGCTCAAACATATTGTAAATCCTCACTTTGGAGGAAGTGAAGCCCCATCCACAATTAGATCTCAGAAACAAACAAATAAAATAATTATTTTGGATTATAGAGGATCCTGGCCCCTCCCAGGATCCCCTAACCAGCATGGCCACAGAACATCCACCCTGAATTAATAAATCACCTACCTAGAGAATCCACATCTTGTCAGGATTTTACTTCATTTTGTTGACCTTCTTGTAACCCATTACAGAGTAGAATCACTGGTTCAGGTGCTTCCACTGCTGAAGCCAGGATGTGATGAAAAATAAGGGCTGGGTGTTGTCAGCATACTGGTGGCACCTCACTCCCAGTATCCCCGAATGACCTCTCCATGCAGTTTATGTAAATGTTCACAAGCCTGGGGCACAGAATAGTCCCCCTACTACACTGTTGACATAATACTACTATGAGGATCAGGAGCTTAAGAACAATGTGTCCTTTTATCTCAGATGTAATGAAGCGACAATTAGTTCTTGGATGCTAGGTTAAAAACATTAATAAGCGCTTAGAATTAGCCATCCTTAGTATGCTGACTTTAGTGGCATTTTGTTAACAAAATATGCAATCTGTTATTCATTTATGATCAAGATTTCCTCAGGGATAGCTGAAGCAAAAGGTTTAGTGTGACCACAAATAATACAAGCATTTTCTTACACATGGCCTTATATGGCCTGCTTATTAGTCTCAATGGCTAATTGAGACTAATCACCTCACAACATGATTCAAATGTGATATAAATATCTCATAAACTTCTAGGAGAGTCAAGGACAAGATGCTCTGATGATTCTGTTACATCTGGAAACTCAAACACCTTGGCACAAAAGCACCTGACTTGAGCCAAGGTACAGGGCAGTAAGTTGGTGTTTTGGTCTTGCAGTTACTCACAGAAAAGTACATTGTGCTCATACAAAAGGCAAGGAAGGAAGGAAGGAAGGAAGGAAGGAAGGAAAGGGGGCTTACCGGCTCGCCAGTGGGGCCTATTTGCAGCCTGGCTGGTGCCCCCAATGCTCCTCATCTGCCCCACGTAGCCCTTGCGGGGGCGGCCCCCTGACCGCATGGTTGGCGCAGGGGGCCACCATTGCCGGGGGCTTCTTCTTCATGGCATCCTCTGGGGTGCTGAGAAAGGCACAGAGGCCTGGCCAATGGGGAGGAATGCTTCCTCACCCGATTGGCTGGGCAGCGGGGTCAGGGAGGAACTTCTGGATGCACTTCCGGCGTGACCAGATGACGTGGCAGGCTGCGCTGGGAGCTGGTATTTGAGCCGGCTCCAGGCGTGGCCCCCGCCAGTCGCTCACCGGGAGCCAAAGTGGGAGGACGCTGCCGGAGCTGCTGGAGGACAGAGGGCAGAGGTGGACATGGGCCGCTGTGCACGGGGAGGCATGCCCCTCCCCCCTCCTCGGTGAGGTGCACCACCATGCACTCAACGGAGCAGCGCGGCGGCAGCCGGGTGGGCCCTCACCGGCGGTTGGTGGCAGTGCCTGCCGGAGGCGTCTGAAGCCCCTGGGACCACCTTGGACAGCCGGGCAGCTTGACCGCAGGGCAGTGTGGCTGGAAGGATCTGCCTGCAGAGGCTCAGGCTGGAGGGTCCGCGGCAAGGTGCAGCTGGCAGTGAGTGGTCGGGGGGGATCCGGTGGGCAGTGTGGCTTCCCTCTACTCCCTCCCCTCCCCTTCCAATTTTTTCCCTGGCAGGTTCTCGGGCCATGGGGTATCCACGGCCGGTGGACAATTAAAAAAAAGCCAAGGGCAGGGGGAACCAGACAGAGACCTGGGGGTGAGTGGGAGTATGAGGTGCATGCCCCCCCTGCACCAGAGCAGCGAGTGACCAGGAGCCCATGGAAGGGGTGGCAGGACCCCCCAGTGACTCCCTACAGGCAACCCCCACCCCTCAACCCACTCCAGCAAGGGGGAAACACGGGGGTGTTTTTTGCCCACTTGGTGGGCATAGCAAGGGGATAGGAGGACCCTCCCTCCCTCCACAGCTGGTGGGCAGTTTTTCCCATGGGAAGGAACACCATGACTCCTAGGAAAGCCAGGGCAAAAAAGAAGAATTTGGGGGTGACTCCTCAGCCGGAGGCAGTTACAACAGAGGGCCTGGCTCTGCCCCCTTACTGGGCAACACCCGATGGGGTTGGAGGTGTGGGTATGGATCCCAGGCCACCTCTTGAAGTGTTTGGGCTCCCAGCACACAACACAGGGGACATCATCGGAGTCTTATCCATGATAGCCCACAAACTGGACAGCTTCGAGGCCATGAGGTTGGGGGCTAGCCAGCTCACGTCAGCTGCAACAGACACAGGGGATGGATGCGGCCCTTGCACATCAGCAAGCGTGGGGGCACCTAGCAGCAAAAGCATTGGGGCACCTAGCAGCACTTTGGGGACCGCCAGTGGCAGCGGCCGCTCCTGTCGCTCCCAATCCAGAGGCAGAAGCGACTCTAGGAAGAGACAGTCTGGTTCTAGAGATTCGTCATCCAGACGGCACGGGGGGGGGCAAACGGGGGAGGAGCCCAAGACGGAAGAGGAAGAGGTCGCATTGTCGCAGGGGATCCAACTCCAACTCCGAGCCCTCATCAGGTGAGTCCTCCACCGAAGAGGATTACCACAAATTCAGGTATTGGGCAAAAGGGGCATACAAACTGGGCCTCCCTGGTTGGGCTTTGCAGCTGTGCAGGGCTAAGGAAAAATGGGACGCAGAAAAGAGGAAAGAAGGTAAGGAGCAGGCAACGGGTGGGTTAGTGGAATCCAAGTCCAAGGAGGACCCACTGGGCAGCCACTTGGATCATAAGGTGCGTTCCAAGATTCTGAGAGGCTACTATGTGGATATCTTTTCACTCAACCCACCTTGGGGTGAGGAGGCCAGGCTGTACAAAGGGGGCAAGAAGGATGGAGACAAAGCAAAGGCAGAACAGGTGGAACGTACCTTCGCCAACTGGCTTGGGGGGTATGCAGTCTTCATGGGAGTGGTGGCAATGGTGTTCCCCGAGAGGGGGTGGCACTTGATCACCCACTTGCACCAGGTGCTGAAGATCAAGGCGATGGCATGGGACACCGCGGCCATCCTATATGACGAAGAATGCAGGAAGAAGGCCTCCCGGTCCCCCATCCACAGGTGGGACATCATTGACAGTGGGATTTGGTTGGTGGTGGCGGGCCCAAGGAAGAGGGAAAAGGGGAGGCCACAAAAGACACCAGGAAGAAGGAGGGGAAAAGGCTGGTTGAGAATAAAATGGCGGTAAGTATGCCAGGCATCGCTGTCAATTTGAGCATTCCTGTGAATCTTGTGGGGGTCTGCACCCAAAGGTTTCCTGCTCATAGCAACCATGCGGAGGGCAGTCCTTTCGGAGCTTCTGCCCCACCTCATCCGGCATGAAGAGAGAGGCGGAAGCGGGGTCGAGTGCCCGTCACGGAAACTCAAAATGTGGTAGGGACCAGGGGTATGGGTGGCTGTCGCATGGCTCACACACCAGTAAAAGCCATGTTACCCCTCCTTGAGGCTTACCCCAACAAGGAGGCAGCGCCCTACATAAAGGAGGGTTTCACAAACGGTTTCAGGATCCCCTATCAGGGAATCAGGGAAGCATCAGTATCTAGTAACCTAAAATTGGCAGCCCAGCTGCCTGAGGTGCTAGCCAAGAAAATTGAGAAGGAGAGGGAGGCGGGCAGGATTGCGGGCCCTTTCTCAGAGCCTCCCGTGCCAAACTTGAGAGTATCCCCCTTAGGGGTTGTCCCCAAAAAGGCTCCGGGGGAAAAATGACTCATACATCACCTGTCCTACCCCAAAGGTGTGTCAGTCAATGACACGATACCACCTGAGTTATGCTCAGTGCGGTATGCCTCTTTAGACCATGCTGTATGATTACTGCAGACTTGCAGGAAAGGCATCCTCATGGCCAAGTGTGACATCCAATCTGCCTTCTGCTTGCTGCCAGTGTATCCGGAGGACCATTGTCTCTTGGGCTTCAAATTCCAGGACAGGTGGTACTACAACATGGCCTTGCCCATGGGCTGTTCAGTCAGCTGCGCTGCGTTTGAAATGTTCAGCACGTTCTTAGAATGGGTGCTTCAGCACCGGTCCGTTTCCCCCTTTTTCACACACTACCTGGATTATTTTCTTATGATGGGTCTGGCTGGGGAGCTGGATTGCAGGTTTCTGCGTTCCTCATTCCAGACTCTGGCTGTGGAGATTGGAGTCCCACTGGCTCTGGACAAGACGGTGGGGCTGGCTGTACTTAGGGGTGGAGTTGGATTTGATCCTGTGTGTTTCACATCTCCCAGAAGAGAAGTTGGTGGCACTGCAGGACAAGCTGGTGGGCCTGTTAGAAAGGGAGAAGGCTATGCTCAAGGATCTGCAATCCCTGCTGGGACACTTGAAATTTGCATGTTGAGTTGTGGCTCCGGGGAGGGCATTCTGTGCCAGGGTGGCTCGGCACTGGGGGGTTCGCTCTCCTCATCACCACATCCAAAGGGGGTGAAGGATGATGCAAGGGTGTGGTTGGAGTTCCTGTGGCACTACAACGGGGTTACAGTGTGGCAAGAGAGGAAAGAACTGGATGGGGGACTGCAGGTACACTCTGATGCTGCATGCAGCCAGGGGTTTGGGGTCTACTATAATGGCCATTGGTGCTCACAGCCCTAGCCTGAGGGCTGGAGGGAGGGCGGGATCACCCGGGACCTCACTTTGCTGGATTTCTTCCCAATCCTGGTGGCGGTGATCCTCTGGCGGGAAGATTTCAAGGACAAGAGGGTATATTTCTAGTGTGACAATCAGGAGGTGGTCCGCATCATCAACTGGCAGTCCTCCAGGTCAGAGAGGAACTGAGTTAAGGCACAGAGGGAGACAGAGTAGACTTGAGAACTCGGCACGTGCATGCATTTATTTGGTTGTTATTATTTCAAGAAGACATTTTTGTCATTTTTCTGTTGTGGAGATCCTTGTGTGTACATGCATTTGTCAGGGGTAGCTTAGGAGTGCTTTCTTTCTCATTTTCCTTAAGCTTAAATATAATTTAACTGTTCCATGGTTCCATGTATTTCTGTTTTTCTGAGATAGATTTTTTAACCCCTTAGTATTAAGTTCTTAGGATTAATTTGTTCAACCATTTTAGGGAAATAACCATCAAGTTAGTGAAAGGAAATGTGTGGGGGGTGTTAGCAACCACTTTTTTTTGGGGGGGAGTCAATTTTCACTACCACTGGGCCACTACCCATTTGCTTAGGGGTTAAGCAGGACTTTCTTTGCTATATCTGACATATCTATATGTAACATTTTCATTTATGTATCCTATTAACCTGAAGTTGGTCAAATCATATTCATGCAGAAATCTGTATGTCTGTGTGTCTTCAAGTCACCTGTAAACATCTGGCAACCTCATGAATTTCATAGGTTTTCCTTAGGCAAGGAATACTCAGAGGTGATTTGCTATTGCCTTCCTTTGAAATATACCTTACAAAGTGTATCTGCACTGTCGAAATAATGCAGTTTGACACCATCCTCTATCCTGTAGAATCCTGGAAATTGTAGTTTTATGAGGCACTACCACTCTTTGGGAGAGAAGGCTAAAGACCTTGTAAAACTACAGATACTAAGATTCCATAGGATGGAGCTAAAGTGGTGTCGAACTGCATTATTTCTACAGTGTAGATGTGCCAACAGTCTCTGGTATTCCTCGACAGTTTCCTATTCAAATACTAATACAAATACTACTCATCTTCCAAGATCAGATGGGACCTACTGCCTTCAGGGTATTTGGGCCCATGCAGAAGGTTAGTCACTAAATAATGTGGCAATTATGGATTAATACATCAGTCAAGAAAGACAAGCAGACTTTTTTTTTTGTTTTGCAAAACAGAACACCCCTCAAAGCGACATGACCACATTTTCTCATAAATAATCCCCTATTTAACGTATACCATGCCTCCAAGATTCACCCAGATCCATGAAGAAAAGTTATAGTCATTTAGATTTCCTAATAGAAGTGAAAAGGGGAAGCAACAATCTGGATTCATGAATCACAATCTGTTTCTGAATTCCAGATCAGGTTGGGGAGGGACAGACTAATTTGAAGCAGATGGGGTATGATCTGAATCATTAAACTAAGCCTGAAATCAGATATGGTGGGTCCTAATGGCCATCCCATGATAACCCTGTAGCATTTTGGGGCAGCTGTGGAAGGGGGATGTACATTGTAATTCAAAATAAAAATTTAAAGAGGTAACATTTTTGCACAGCTATAACTTCAAAATCACATGTTTCAAATAATATCTCTTGCTGTAACATTATAGCAATACACTAGTGCTTGGGGGGGGCTCTCTGATGGAAAAAACATTTACTTTGCCCCCCCCCACTCCCCAAAGGGTTCTTATGGTACATGCAATGCTTTGAGTGAATTGACATTACTGACATTTTGGTATCCAAATGCTTTCACTGTGGCATTCTGAAACTCATTTTTTAACTT
This sequence comes from Gambelia wislizenii, assembly GCA_030847615.1. NCBI lineage: Eukaryota > Metazoa > Chordata > Lepidosauria > Squamata > Crotaphytidae > Gambelia > Gambelia wislizenii. The sequence continues at coordinate 168,710,748 of JAUMIR010000005.1, read as the reverse complement.
TACAGTCTCTTTAATAATTCAATCATTTAAAAAAAAGCCACATTTTATCCTCAGAACCAGTAACAATAACAGATAGATTGTTTCATATTTTAGCAGGCTGACCAAAATGGGTTGTGTGTGTGTTTTTTAAAGGGAACACATACCCTCCAGCTGGCTATGGAATTCTCTTCTAGGAAAAACTAAGTTGATCTCCTTCCTCCCTGCTCTCTTTTCACTGGCAGGCAAAGACCTTATTTCAACAGGCCTTCAGCTTTTAACTGGTTGGGGTAGAGTTTGCTGGTTCCTAACATGTAAGAGGTTTTTAATGTGTTTTTAACTGTTCTAGCTTAATGTTTTTAAAGTAGATTGTTGTTTAACGCTTTTTAAATTTTTATATTACAGGCTCTTTTAGCTATGTTTTTAATGTGTACACTTTTTTTTTGTCCCATGTGGGAGAAGTGTGAGAGACAAATTAAAGAAAGGAAGAAACTCCTGATTTGGCAGTGGCAGGCCTAATTAATCCTCTGTCACCCCACTTCTCCAGCTGCTTTTAAAATGTTCCAGTTTCTCTCTCTTCCTTCCACTTTTCCCCTTTGTCTTTGGCTTACTTCAGTTGGTGTCTCTCTCTCTCTGGCTTTTCTTCGCAAACGAAGATTCAGGAAGGACTCATCCCACGCTTTCTGCAAGCGCGCTGATGACTAAAAAGGCCAATCCGAGATAAACAAGTCCGGTTGCAAAAAGCACAGCAGAAGGTCTCCTTGGGTGATGTTTTTGGGTTGTGATTCTTTCTGCGTTGTCGTTTCTCTTCAAGACTTGTTCGTCGTGAGTTCTCAAATAAGGCTGCAGCATTGTGGATAGTGCGTCTCCATGCCTCCCGATGTGAGGCCAGGGCGGACCACTGTTGGTGATCAATTTGGCCAAGCCTGAGATGTTGTTTCAGGGAGTCTTTGTATCGCTTTTTTGGAGCGCCCCTCTTACGCTGACCCGTGGCGAGTTCACCGTAGAGTAGTATTTTTGGGAGGCGATGGTCCTCCATCCTAGAAACGTGCCCTGCCCAGCACAGCTGCATTCTCAATATCTTGGCCTCAATGCTGGTGATCCCTGCTTGCGCAAGGACAGCAACATTCGTCACATAGTCACTCCAGTGTATATTTAGGATTGTGCGTAGACAGCGCTGATGAAAGCGCTCGAGGAGTCGTAGGTGGTGGCGATAGGTGACCCATGTTTCAGATCCATAAAGGAGGATAGACAGTGCAATGGCTCTATACACACTGATTTTTGTGCTTTGCCTCAGGTGTTTATTGCTCCAGACTCTTTTGTGAAGTCTTCCAAATGCACTATATGCCTTTGCTAATCTGTGATCGATCTCTTTGTCAATCTTGGCATCTGAGGAGATCATGCTTCCCAGGTAAGTGAACTGCTGAACGGACTTGAGCACAGATTTGCCCATCAGTTGGTGTAAACAGTATTCAAATTGGAAAGTAGTTTTCACTTAGTTAATGCGGCACAGAGGAGAAGAGAGGAGAAAGCAGAATCTTGTCCTTTAAGCTCAGACTTGTAGGCTCAGACAAAAGCAAACTGCTGCCGTCTCTTAAAGCTTGTCTAGGTGGGCAATTTATCCCATCTTGTGCCTGTCTTAGACCCCATCTTTGCCCTGTTTTGCCCCTGGGTAGTTCTTATGACTCTTGGGGCAAAGGCGGGGCTGAGACAGGGTAAAGCCTGATAAAACATTTTTTTAAAACCCCTATCAAACCTCCCTTCTTTCCAGAAAAACCAGATCGGGCTGTGTATGATCACAGAAGCCCTTATCAGCATGCTGGACCATCGCTGCAGCTGCCGCCTGTGTTGCATTCTTTGAAGCCAAGAAGTCCTGCAGCATGTGACCAAGGCTGGTCACATGCAGGGGGGCCTTGGTCATGTGTTGTGAGCCAATTTCCTGGCTATGGAGAGTGGGACGTGGGTGGTGGCAGCAGCAGAGAGTGGCTGGCATGCCAATCTGGACTTTTTCCCATTTCATGCAGGTAACAGGGGAACAACAGCCCTGACCTGTGGGCAGAATACATTGGTGGGAAGCTGGTGTATTATGGACCCTAGATTGTTTGTTCTTCCTCATTAGTAATGTTTGCCGTCTTGACTGCACTCTGACATTACTTGGCCATATGTGTCCCAATTTTCTTCTGTGAACTGTTGGAAGGGGAAAAAAATTGTACAAGCAAACTGACAACAGCACAGGAAGGTCTCTTTATTATATTGCAGTTATAGGGAATTTATTATATATATCATTATATATTACATTTATTTTATTACATTTATGACATTTACATTCATATTTATTCTTAACATAACCGTCAGTTTTTGCAGTACTGTATATATTCCTTACTTTCAGTACAACATTGTACAAGCACTAGTGTGACTCAATTTTAATTCTGCAGCATGAAATACCAATGCCATGAAATATATTCTTCAGAATAGCTGGGGAAACCTCATGTATTCAATTCTATCCATCTAACCTCCTGCTGCTGGGAGTAATTCAACCAGCCATCCTTTGTTCTGTAGAAAGTATCACTGCTGTTGGCTGTTGTTCTTCCTGCATGATGAAAAGTTCCTTTCCCTTTAACGAATTGGTTCATAACTGCTAAACTTCAGTGAAGAAACAGTGCTGTTGACCAACACTCAGCATGTTTCACATCAAAAACTCTTCTTTAGTGGCAACTGAAACTATTCCCCCCCCCCTTTTTTTTTCCCAAAGCACTACTGGCTGTCATATATACTGTTTTCTGAAACAACTTATAAAATGACTCAAATTGAACTCCATACAGGCCAGAAATTCACACCATTTTTCAAGCCAGAGAAGTATTAGTTTGTTTCTTGGTAGCTTTATGAGTTCCTTATTTCAGTTAATGACCATGGATGGGGTGCTGAGATGGCTTTTAACACTATCCCAACTTTCAAAGCATCAGCACCCAACCAGCACAGGAGTTCCTTTATTCAATCCTGCCTCGCTACTTGCCAGTGCATTAACTGATTAGACCTGACACAGATTTCCTTGCAAATATGTAAATTTAATTCCAGAGCTTGGGAAAAGACTCTGGAATTCCTTAGAGAGAAAACATTTGCATAATTCATTATGCTTTTTCCTTATTTGATTTAACCCTTCACTCATTACTTTTTAGTCTCTTTTTTTTTGGGGGGGGGGAGTAAAAGTCAGCTCCAAAAGTAAGAGAATAATCTTGAAATTTGGGGTGAGAGGGAAGTCTTTTAAAATGTCCTGAAAACATTTTTGCCCAAAGTACTAAGAAAGCACCTGTAACAAGTAAATGTTACTCATTAAACAAAAGTAACAATGTTACAAGTGGTGAAATTGCTTTGAAAAATATATATCTTTATGTCAGAGGCTGTTGACACACTGCAGAAATAATGCAGTTTGACACTACTTTAACTATCATGGCTCCATCATATGGAATCCTGGGATTCAGAGTTTGTTGTGGCACCAGAGCTCTCTGACAGAAGGCTAATTATTTCACAAAACTACAAATCCCAGAATTCCATAACCATGGCAGTTAAAGCAGCGTTAAACTGCATTATTTCTGCAGTGTTCATCTGCCATTGACATCCTTCCCCTCAAACACATGCCTTGCACATGGTGTTGTTACTTATAATATATTACTTTCAGACGTCTACAGTTATGTGTACCTACCAAATACCTTTCACGGCATGTGAGCCAACTGAAGAATATAAGACAGGCCACTCACTTGAGGTACCAAATGCTGAGATCCCAGCCTTGATCTGACCTGAACTGCATTTAATCTTGACCCAGTCTGGACCAGCAGTGGGAGTTTCTGGCCCCCGGTCCCAGCTCACAATTTTGCTCTCTGCCCATGAGCTCTCTATTTCAGATTCCATTCAAATTTATTTCAATGAAGGTGGCAGTGGCAGGGAGACTTCATTAAAACATAGCGACTGGCACACAGTCTCCAAGAACCATGAAAGATACAGTTCCTAGAGTCCACGATATCCAATGGCTCACAGCAGAATTAATGCTCTTTAATGTCTAATGGAGGCTTCTGACATAATTGTTCCCCACTGTTCCATCAAAGTAAGCTTAAGTGGAGAAGGTAGATGAAGCACTAGAAAGGAAAAGGCCCAAATTTAAGAAGCATTTGACCTCCATACAGAATGGGCTCAGGGTGTGTCAAAACTAATTTTGTATCCATTCCACCAGTTGGTCTTGGCAGTATCACTTGTCCGGGGTCCACACTGTCCTTTACCTCAGCATAGGCAAACCCAGGGCTAATGTTAAGTGACTTAACAGTAAGCATGGGAATGAATTCATTTTCTTCCCGAGCTGAAAAAAAAGAGGAGCTCAAAATCTGTATTTTCCCTCCCTCAAATCTGAGAGCTTTATACTGTTAATGTAATTGCATGAGAGTGGGAGGGAGAAGAGGGAGAGATTTAAGCTAGCAGATTTCCCTCCCCTCAAGGAGGTTTCACTGACCTAGTTCCACAGTCAGCCAGACATAACATGGCAGCCATGTGACCCAGCCTCTCCGTCAAAACAAACCATTAGAAAAGCAGCAGCTTGAGACTGATTTAGGACCCTCCAGTCTTTAAACGATGTCTGGCATCTTTGATCTGTTAACTGATCACAGGTGGATGAAAGGGGATCCCTAAGACAATTAATGGTGAATGCCACAGGTTCAGTGTTACAAAAAGCAAAGCTAAATTTTTTAACAGATAAGCATGTGTATGTGTGCATGAGGAGAGGTTACATTAAAAGCAACAACACCCAGACAGTGTTAAATGATTGCCCAGGAGATGGAAGAAAAGAATAGCAACAGCTGAAAAGTGCATGCTAGTGAATTTCTACACAGGAGACAAATAATGCCAGGAGCAGAGATATATGCCAATCTAGCCTTCAGAAACACTGAATGTGAAAGAGGCTGCTGTGAATATCCCCATGCTTAAAATGGAGGTGGGAAGGCATATCACTGTGTTGAATATAAACATTTAGGCAAGTGCTGACTGGATTTTTTTCATAAACAATACATTGCATTTTGTTCATTAACGCCCTCACTTATACAGAAAGCACAGAAGAGACTAATCCATTATTCTCTCCTCTTGCTACTCCCCCACCCCCAAATGCATTCTCTATTTCCAATTTGGTATTTGGGACTTAAAAGAGATGTATCCCAACAGGATTTGCAGAAGAGTACCCATGGCAACACTTGAAGTTATGGCTTGCTTTCTCCCTTCTCCCCAGGACTAGAATGACAAAATATCTATTACACCCTACTGAGTGGTTTCTAATTATTGTTATTCATTTGGAATGGCAGAAGGTTAAGGGGATTCTACCCAAATACAGCATTCAGATAAACAATTCTGCCCTGACACTACATATTCAGGGGTGTGGGAAGGAGAAGAATAGTCCTAAATTAATTGTTTCTTACTAATAGTGGTTGGTGAGGATCTCTCCTTACTCATCCACTGTTGCTGGGAATAGAAGTCTACAGTTGAAGGCACTTGGCAATAAAAATTCTCCCTCCCCACCTCTCTCTCTCACAGAGAGAGAGAGAGAGAGAGATACTGCATGCCAAACCACTGAACCGATATGTCTCCTTAAAGAGTCTTTGTATGAGAATCAATAGGTATAGCTGAGTTGCTGACTTTAGATAGCTGTGGTGGGCAGTGATTTATTGGCAATTTGTAAATGTGGGCAAACGGCACATTATTTTAAAACTCCAAATGAACAGAAAATGTTTGTTCCCATGGGCCAGGTGCCTGGCAAAACATTGTGAATGCCACAAAATACAGGATCTTTATTAACAACGTGGACAGTGGCCCATGTAGCCCCCATGGTCTGTAGCTGAAATGAGAGAGAAATTAATTCCTTTACAACCCCATTCTGTCCATGAGTGGAGCTGTCACAATTCATCAGACATTTGCATGGTGACTGCTACAGGGACTCCTGGGAAAGAAAAGCATCTCAAGCTCACCCCAGTTTGTGCTGCAGCTACTGGGTGGTCAAAAGTGAGAAGGAGATCTGGAACATCCTTCTCTTGTGTTCTGTGTTTCTCCACTCCCACACACAAAAGGTGGGAATTTTACTTTTTAAAGTTCACTTCCCAGCATCCCCAACCTGTGAGGTCAGTGGCCATCTGTCTAGGGTCTTCTGGGAGTTGACTTGTCCCCCCATTACCCTACAAAAGAGAGACTCTTCTGGAATATTGATGTAGTACTCTCCTCCAAGGACCAGCCCTGCCATTAGGTAGTATGAAGTCGCTGCCTGAGGTAGAAGCTGCTGGGGGATGGTGAGCATGGAGTAGCAGCAAAGTGTCAAATACCAGAACTCTGTGTCACACACCTTGCCCTGCAAACACCCCCCCCCATAGCATGCTGTAAAATATAAGAACATAAGAAGAGCCTTGTTGGATGAGATCAAAAGAAACACTGTTTTCTGTGCAAGAAAACCACATGTGAATACTGGTCAGAAGAAATCACACAAATACAGCATTTTCTGTGCAGGAAACAGCGTTTTTATGCAGAAAATGATATTCTGCAGAAAACACTGTTTTCTAAATAGAAGCATTCAATTTTTGTACAGAATGAATCCTGAACTGTGAATAGTCTTTGTTTGAAAATTATGCTGTTTTCAAAGACTTCCTCACAGTGGGAAAGAAAACTGCTAAAATTACTCATGGTTTCCTTTGAGAACAAAATTGGTGAAGAACAACGGCCTGAATTTTGTTCCTAGTCATACCCAAAGTAGACCCATTGAATTAATGGGATTTATGTATGTGTTGACTTACCATTCAACAATTCATTGAATGGGTCTCCTATAGTTGGGACTAACCAACAGGATTCCAGATAATACCCCTATATTTCTCTCCCCCCCATGTGCTATTTCTCTAGTGCCAAAATTTTAACCTTTCCTGAAACAGACTCTGCTATGTCACCAGAGAGTTTAGATAGGGCTGACATTGTGTCCTTGGGTTCTTAGATGCATGAAGTGTTCTATTGCCTTCCCAGAGAGTCTCCTGCAAGTGGGGCGGCAGTGGTTAAGCTTTGGCACAAGACAAGCAGAAGCAGTGTTCCACCCACTCATTAACCTGAGTGCTAAAAAGCAGCTAGTCTTCTTATTAGGGTTACCAGACATTTAGTTTTATCCAGACATTTGCTCATCATATCTGTAAAAGCCTGCCTGCCTGGATTTTTGAGAAATTGTTGTTTTGACTGGATTTTGGAGGGAGGCCCATCTGAACAGAATTTCCAGTTCCAGTGGTTGTTGTAACAACTGAATGATGTTTTGCCACTCCAGCATGCTGTCTGATTCTTGGGATGAATAAGAATTTCACTGGGTTTTTGATAAAACAATCTTACCCCAAACTACAATTTTCTCCATAAACTTAACAGAATGAAGTTGAACTGGGGAAAATATGTGGGAGAATCTGGAACAAAGTGATTCACCAAGCCAGGCAAAGGGCTTTGCATTCTTAGCGCTGAAAAGCGCTAGTTTTGAATCCCTGACTATTCATCCATATATGTCACATGATGTTGAGGTTGCTGCTTCTTTTTTGGTAGCCTCCGTATCATTAATTGCTACCTGGCAGATAGGTTTAACCTTCTCTCCATGTTGGGGAACAACTATATCTATTGACTTTGGACAGTACAGATGGTTGAGAATTTCATTCGGTTCACTTCCGATAAAAAAATACCAAAATAAATGGGTTTCTTTGAAGTCTGACAAGAATGTAAGGTCCAAAAAATTCCTCATTTGCCCTGCTGGCAATTTTATAGTCCAGAGGGTAGAGAAGGCAACAATGGGAGCAACTATTTTGGATCTGATCCTAACCAACAGGGATCAATTAGTCAGCAGAGTAGAAGTGCAATTCTTGGGTAGGATTCGGCATGTTCTCCTGGAATCTGTTATACAGAGGAAAGGGGAAGCCAAATATTGTCAGGCACTCTGGACTTCAGGAAAATTGATTTCACTAAGCTTAGGGGAAAATTGAGTGAGATCCCATGCTTAGAAATGCTTGAAGGGAAGGGAATTAATTATGCATGGGATCAGGAGGTCATTATCAGTTTCTCTATAGCTATACCAAAACTAGTTTAACCCATGTTGGCATCTCTCTGTGTGTGTGTTCCTTCAAGTCATCCATTGTCTTATGGTGACCCCATGAATTTCATAGGGTTTTTTTTGGCAAGGAATCATCAGAAATGGTTTTGCCAGTTCCTTCCTCTGAAATATAGCCTATGACACCTAGTATTCATTTGCAGTTTCTCATCCAAGTACTAACAGGGCTGACCCAACTTAGCTTTCAAGATCAGAAAGGATCTGGTGTCTTTAGGGTATTTAGGCCCTCATGTTGGCATCCTAATGTATTAATTTCCTGAGACCTATACAAGAGCTTACTTTGGGCCTCTAAAATGCAAATATGCAAATTTATACATGCAAATGCATCTATAAATGCTTATTTCTTTACATCATCAGTCTAACCAATAGGTCTTGATGTAACAGTAGCTACACTGATTTCACTAGCAGCACATTTCACCCCCATCTAGCATTTACTTTGGTAAATGAATCCCCATTTATTTATTAAAGGTTACTTGCCCAGATTATCTAATAAAGCACAAATGCATTACAAGTATGTCCCTTTGGCAAAGTCTGTGGCAAAATAATATTGCACTCAGATATGATAATGTTACATATGAAGTAAGATGAATTAAAATTTGGGCTCTACAGTTTCATGATGGTATTTTTCAGCTGTTCAGTTTTTATAAAAGACCCTTCAGTCAGGCTTTTTCTGTACCTCTGGGACTCTTTTTCAAGTCCAATTTATAGTTCCAAAGAAAATAACTGAGGCAGTATGGCTTGGTTTCTATTTGGCAAGTCTGCTTTCTAAAGAAGTGCAGTCTCTTGGTCCAGCATATTAGCTGACTCACTACAAACCGCACCCCTGAAGGGAGGTTTTTAATCTCTCTCTCCCCCCCACCTTATACTTCAGTGAAAAGGCTGAGATGTTGCAGTAAATATAGCTTTTAAAACTGTGATTTATCTGCAGTGTTTTTGACAAGAATGTTATAATACTGACAAGCAACAATACTTGATAAGACTACTATGCAAGAAATAAATATATGGTGAGAAATTAAAGCTAAGGTTACATGATGTACACAAATGGCTTATTTTGCTCATGACATATTTTTTGTAGTTGTCTAAGCTTATTATGCTCCCTTATACATGCCACACATATTCTTTTCCCATGGTGACTGTTTGTAGCCACCTACTAATATGCAGGACTGCCCATTGGGGTGAGGCTTTTTTTGAGCAAATCTCTCCCAAGGGTTGACTTAGGATGGAAAATTTTTTAAAAAATATTTGGGGGGGAAATGTGCCGTGCCTATTGCTGAGATATAAGCAGCGTGTTTGGGGAGGGGCTCAGAACAACCACAGATCATAGAATCAAAGAATCATAGAGCTGGAAGAGACCACAAGGGCTATCCAATCCAACCCTCTGCCATGCAGGAATCAGTTGGAGTTGCCTCAGCTGTTCCTACTAAAAACTCAGCCACTCTAGATAAGGAAGGCAGTGAAAACCCTACAAATGCTGGAAGCAGTATCCATCACCCACTCTGTGTGAAAGACATCTAAGGGCTTATCTACACTAGCCAGGATATGCCAGCTCACCGTCAGCATGTCCTGGATCTGTCTCTGGCCCATTCTGACCCTGTTACCTGAGAAAACATGCCAGCGTTCAAACAGAATGCCAGCCCGTCACTGAAGCCACCACCACCACATTTTCCCTGGTGATGCAGAAGCCAGGAAGGGGGTCCACAAATGTGACTGTAGCCCCCCTGCATGTGACCAGCCTTCCAGGAAAGCCAGGAACATGGTGGCAGTAGTGAGGGGCAGTCCACTGAATGGACTGCCATAGACATATGGGGCCTGATCCAGGTTTTGGCTTCCGGAAACAGAGTAAACTGAGTATTATATTGTAACATTTGCTCAGGCCTGATCCCAGCTTGCACCCATTCCAGCCCCATATCTGCCCAAGGAATGGTGAGGACTGCCCTGGGGCAGATCGGGTCAAAAGCCCTGCATCATCTGGACTGCAGGCTCTGGAACAGGAGTGAGCCAGGGATTTTGCCTGTTTAGGTAAGCCCCAAGTCAGCCCAGAGACTCTGCCTTGTTTTCCCAAAACTGGACTGTTGGAAAACATGTTTCTAAAGTGTTCGGAAACCCTGGCAAGGAGACCCACGGACTGAAGACAACCTTCAGTTTGGCCCTGAGTCTATGAAAAATTCACACTTGGTTGTTTTGTGCCTAAAATAGAAAAAAAAATTGCACAGCAAGCAGCAATATTATGTTCTGTAGAAAATACTACAGCTGGGGACTTACTCTGTACACAGTTAGCACATGGTTTTCGTGAAACAAGAGTGGCAACACTGACAAACATCACCATATAATTGGAGATGGCATATGAAATACTCATTAATGAGGCTACGTGGTGGACCAGCCCACATTTGTACATTTTGTAGTAGTGAGGGTTAATCAATGAGATGACTCTAAAAGGCATATCATCTCCAATTATCACTACTCCTTCAATTTCATTTTTATAGACATCATCATTGTTTTTGGACTTTCTCGATTGTTTATGGTTGCTACCAATGCGCCGTTCCTGGATATTCTGTAGACCTGTGTCCATGTTTGTTCAGATTGGAGCAACAATATGTATCAAACTGATAATAGATCCTATGAAGAGATAGAGGACTCTAAGGTAAGAGTCTGACACAAAGCAATACGGTATAGATTGTGTGTGCTCAGAATCTTTTTGAAATCAAAAGGAGCATGTAGCCTTACAGGTGTTTTGGACTGCGACATGTGTTAGCCCCGGCAAGCTTGCCTATTGTTCAGGGATGAGGTGAACTGTAGTTCAGCATTTGCTGGACTAAAGCTTCCCAATTCATGAAATACGTGTTGAATCATTGGCCCTGGCAACTAGCAGAAAGTTTGAACCTTCTCCATTACCCAGGCCTAATAAATATTAAATATCAAGAGCCTGATCTAAGAGCAATACATTCTGCTCTCTGTTCTCCATCTTCCAGCAGAAACCACTGGCTCCATAGCTGAAGAAGAACACACTCCTAGTCCTGGCAGACAGCAAATGATGAGGTGGACAGGTTTTCTCCATGATCTGTTTGGTTAACTCTTACAGCAGAAAGCAATGCATAACTGTTTCACCCATAACCCTTCAAGAGCTATACTTTCATTTATTGTACACATGTGAATAAAGAAAAGGTTAGTTCTTAATAGGTTTTCCGTGGGTTGTTTCCGGGCTGTGAGGCCATGTTCTGGAAGAGTTTATTCCTGACATTTCGCCTGCATCTGTGGCTGGCATCTTCAGAGAATGGTGGCATAGGTGTGTGGGTCTACTGTGAGTCCCTGTTCAACAGGAAAGAAGTAACCCTTAAAGTAAACAACGAGTCCTGAAAAACACCAAAATCAAAGCTCAACACATGCAAATGAATTCCACCCAGGGACAGGGGGATTTCCAGCAGATACTGGACTATTAGCCAAACAGACACTAATCCTCCTTGTATATCCTCCTACCCTAGGAACTAGCCATTCAGATACACAAATTTACATATCCTCTCCAACAGGGACTCACAGTATATAAACCCCACAGACCCCTATACCACCATTCTCTGAAGATGACAGTCATAGATGCAGGCGGAACGTCAGGAATAAACTCTTCCTGAACACGACCTCACAGCCTGGAAAAAAAAACATGAAAAACCTATGGATGCTGGCCATAAAAGCCTTCAACTTCACACTGAACATCTCTACAGGTTGTTCCTTAATGCTAAAAAGCATGATCTGTGGAGAGAAGTGCTGAAAGGCACAGGTGAAACAAAGAGTCAAAATCCAGGAATTTTGTTCCTAATTGTAGTCAAGACAAATTTTTTTGAAACCTATTTTTATATGTTATTATTACTACACAAGCACAGTCTCTGGACAGCTTGCAGGAAAGAGTAATTTAACATTCCAAATGTGATTTGAATAAAGCCAACATTTTTTTTCTTGGTGTAACTGATGCCAAGTGTGTGTTAATAACGTGTTTAGACCCTGTCTTATTTTGCCTGAGGCAACATGATACAATTAGGCACGTGCAAGTCCTCAGGTATGGGAGCTTTTATGGTTTATTGTTCTATTTCATGGAACACTTGAGGATTATTTCATGATTGGGCTATGTCATCAAACCCTGTCCCTTGCCTGATTTTCTTCATGTAGTTATAATGAAATGTCAATGCAGACTGCCTTGTTTTACTGCTTCTAAGTACCAGTCTCAGACACCAATATCAGCCTCTGCTGTTGTAGCCTTTAAGTTAGTCTACTGTCCAGTAAGTGGCCTGTTTCATTGCTTCTCCCTTTTAGTTAACTAAAGAAAAAAAAACTGGCTTTTGGGAGGGAAAAGGAAACAGCTGTACCTTCATAAAGCACAGAAACATTGGTCATTCTTCTTCATGATTTCTACAGACTTGCAGACTAAGATCGAGCAGGTTGCTCTGAAATATTTTCATTCACCCCTCTGTGCTTTCCAATAAAATCACATACTGTAGTTCCTACCATAATTCAGCTTTAGGTCCCCCTACAGTTACTTTTGGACTACATCTCACAGAATCCCCAGACAGCATAGCTTGCTTCTACAATTCAGCTTTTTTATCCCCCATCCAGAGTTTGGATTCCCTCCCCTCTCTTTTTTGGAATCAAATGATCCAGCCAACATACTGTCAAGTATTAGCATTCCCAAACTCATAGAGGACAAGCTTCAGGCACAAGCTCTGGAAGCTTTATTGCCAGAAACCCAGGAAGCATACAATACAAAGACATTGCTGAGACTGAGAACCTAACAGATACACCCTAAGTTAAAAGCATTTTACAATCAACAAAATCTGGCAGGCTGCATAACTATTAGTTGTCCATCACTCACTCACTGACACAAGCATTCCTTAAACAGAAAGTTACCATCTTCCCAGTGTCCCTAGCCTTGACACTAAATATGTTGCCATAATTGCAGATGCCTTGTTACCTCCTTTACCAAGCAAAGCCCAAAGAGTTACACATACATCATGTCACCCCTACACAAACTGCTATGCCCACTCTACACCAAGGCCACAGGGAAACTAAGGAATGTGGCAGGAGCAAAGGGAATTGATCTTGACACACACACACACACACACACACTTTTCCAAGATGCATAAAATAAATCACTAAGAATACATAATAGGGAAAATGAAAAGAACAAACAAAAGAAAAGAACAAACAAGGAAAGAAGAAACAAGCAAAAAAGGAAAGAAAATACAGAACAGATAAAAGTGATCTAATCTTCTCTTCAGCAGTTATTGAAACATAAAACCATTCTATACCTCTCTTAAGTATAGGTTTTCTGTGGTTTTCTTCCAGGCTGTGAGGCTGAAGAAAACCACAGAAAACTTATGGATGTCGGCCGTGAAAGCCTTCGACTTCACATCTCATAACTATCACAATAAATCCTCCTCTTCCTTTCTATAGCATACACTTGCTAATAATTAAAATCAAAGCTTATGAAATCATATACATGTTTTCTACAGAAAGTCAATAAAGGGTTAGTAATCTTTATCAAACACTACTATTAATCGTTCCCTAAATTAAATGAAGCAAATTACACTAACTATTCTTTTAACAATAATCTATCATAATGTGAAATATCAAACATTAAATCCTTTCATCTTTATACTAAAGCAGTCTTCCCAACTCTTTTCCAACTATTTCTCCCCCTTTAACTCTTCAAGCTGTCATCCAACTGCCCACAAAAAGAAAATTACATCCTGCTTAATCTATCATCTGTAAAACAAATCTCAGCCTCATTGTAGATTTTTATTATTTTCCCCAAACATCCCTTTCTCCTACTAATATCTCTTCTAATTATCTAACCCTCCAGCACATTTATAAATCAACCTTAATATCATTTTAACAATTTCTTAAATTTCAGTATCAAAAAAGCTTTATTTTATAACAACTTCCTTTACACTAAATCAACATCAAGCCTCAGGCATCAGAATAGCATCTTAAATCCAATATACCCTATCCTTATTTCTTTACCTATACATTTTCAAAATTCAATCTCCCCGCCCCCCTGCAAACTTTTACAATTAAATGACTTGAACACCAACCATCAAATTCAAACTGGGGATGAAACATCCTTCCAGAAAAAGCCTTTCATCCCAACTGACTTTCAGGTGAACCATTCAAATACATATCTCCTTTCCAACGTTTAGAATGTATCTGATGTTATTCCTCTCTTCTCTATTATTTCTGATAAAACCAGTACTGTCCCCTGGATCATGTCTCCAGGATCATTTCTAAGGCCAAATACACACTACATAAATAATCCAATTTGAAACTGGATTATTTGCCATGGATCCTTCCTATGGAATCCTGGAATTTGTAGTTAGGTGAGGCACCAGCACTCTTTGGTGGAGAAGGCTAAATACCTTTTAAAACTACAAATCCCAGGATTCAATAGGGAGGAGCCATGGCAAATAATCCTGTATCAAACTGTAGTGTGGATTTCCCTAAATTAAATCCAAAATCTCCAAAATCATCTTGGTCTGACTGCAAATCACCATCCATAGTTTTTTCTTCACACTCCAATATCCCCTCGATACTCATCCTCCTTCCAATAGCCTGTTTCTTCATCTAATTCTCTGACTTCCATCATGCCATCCATCGCTAATTTAAAGCTCCTGAGATAATTTTTCATCAGTTTTATTTCCTCCCATATCTTCTGCCAAACCACTGTGCCACATACATTTTCTGGAGGCCGCATCATTGCCATTATTCTATTAAACAAAAACTTGGCATATAGAGAGTGAACACTTTTGTCTCCACAATGACTCCTCAGATGCAATGTTGCAGTTATACAGCCTGGCTATTTAGCTTTGATTATTATTCAAATTGATTTCAATGGGATTCTTCTCCCAAACAAAACATATCCACTTTCCCATAACAAACCAATCTCTTTCCTTAGTCTGTTTTTCACTCACAAAACACTTGTAAGAATAGCCAATCTTCCAAGTTTTTTTAAAAAATATTTTCCAACTTTGAATGTTATTATATCCTTTGTCCATTTGATTTTTCTTTAAAGTTACAATTTTGCTAAGTTTTGTGCTTTCAAAATGCAATTTATTAATCTTAGAAATAGTCCTTAAAATCTCCCCTATCAGTATGGAAAGCAGGGAACTCACTGAGGTATTTGTATCACAGCCAAATTGAAGATCTCTTTTAATTTAAATTGAACCAATTGCAGCTGTTCTTAAGAAGTAATTAAGAAAGTGAAATTGCAGACTCAGTGTGCTTTAAAGTCTCACATTGAGTGACATGAGCTTAGTGGAATTCCTGAGATCCCCTCCCCAAATACACACACACTTTCCTTGACCCATGTGGGTGATCTCTACACTCTCCCCTTCTCTGGAATTTGCCTCCATGATGGAGATCATTGCCACTGCAGCATTCCATTTCATGGAGCTCTCTGAAGGGATAGCAGCCCACCACTGCCTCACTCCCAAGAATCCCTGACTGATCAGAACCTTTGTAGTTCAATGCAAAATTCACACATAGTTGTTTTGCACAGAAAATACTGTTTTTCTTTGCAGAAAAATATCATTGTGCTGAAATATTATTTTCTGCAAAGAAAATGATGCTTTCTATAAACAACCACATGTGAATTTTGTGCAAAACATGTCCAAAACTGTGAATAGTCTTCAAAAACTGCACAGTTTTGGAAGACTTTCTTGCTCTCTCTCTGGCTTTTCTTCCCAAACAAAGATTCAGGAAGGACTCGTCCTGCGCTTTCTGCAAGCGCGCTGGTGACTAAAAAGGCCAATCCGACATAAACAAGTCCAGTTGCAGAAAGCACAGCAGAAGGTCTCCTTGGGTGATGTTTCTGGGTTGTGATTCTTTCTGCGTTGTTGTTTCTCTTCAAGACTTGTTCAGCATGAGTTCTCAAATAAGGCTGCAGCATTGTGGATAGTGCATCTCCATGCCTCCCAATGTGAGGTCAGGGCGGACCATTGCTGGTGATCAATTTGGCCGAGCCTGAGGTGTTGTTTCAGGGAGTCCTTGTATCACTTTTTTGGAGTGCCCCTCTTACTCTGACCCATGGTGAATTCACTGTAGAGTACTATTTTTGGGAGGCAATGGTCCTCCATCCTAGAAACGTACCCTGCCCAGCGCAGCTGTGTTCTTAATATCATGGCCTCAATGCTGGTGATTCCTGCTTGCTCAAGGACAGCAACATTCGTCACATAGTCAGTCCAGTATATATTTAGGATTGTGCGTATACAGCACTGATGAAAGCATTCGAGGAGCCGTAGGTAGTGGTGATAGGTGACCCGTTTCAGATCCATATAGGAGAATAGACAGTACAATGGCTCGAAAATTGCTAAAATTACTCTTTGCTTTCTCCAAAAAGGAAATTAGTGAAGAATTACACCCCTACCTTACAACTTGTAAGAGCTAACTGTGCATTGGCTTCCTTTGAAGTTTCAAAACACACCTGTGATTTTAAATGGTTTGTGACATTGAAGGCTTTTACAGCTAGCATCCGTAGTTTTTCATTGGTTTTTTTCCAGGCTGTGAGGTTGTGTTCTGGAAGAGTTTATTTCTGACATTTCGCCTGCATCTGTGACTGGCATCTTCAGAGAATGGTTGGGTAGGAGTGTGTGCGGGGCTTATATATAAGCCAACACACACTCCTACCCAACCATTTTCTGAAGATGCCAGCCACAGATGCAGGTGAAACATCTGAAATAAACTCTTCCAGAACACAGCCTCACAGCCCGTTAAAAACCCAAGGAAAATCTTTAAATGGTTTCATTCATCAACCTTTTCTTTTTTAAAAAAATCCTTAAAATTTTATAAGCCTCACTAATGAGACCATGAAGAATTGCATTAAATGTTGCATTACCATTGTCAAATTAACTGAGACTTACCTGGGGAGGAGGGAAATATAGATAATTGTGTGTGTTCTTACAAGGGATAAAGGTTATTGTGTGTGTTTCGCAAAGGATTACTTAAGGATGTAACAATGCAATAACAAAATTTCAGGTGCTTCTGCTCTATCACTCCCATTGGTTATAGCCTGTGGTGCTGGATTAGGGATGGTATAATCTAAAAATATCCAAAACCAGTTGCCCATCCATGGTACAGAAGATCATAGTTGGCCTACATTATATTACTTACACTATTTGTTTTGAAACTTGTTTTTTATTCTGTGTTTGTCTACTCATAATTCTTAGCTTAGATATTATTTGCTGAAATCCCAGGAGTAGAAAAGCTCTTTGCCACAAAGTACAGATAGGAATTGTTATATATGTTTTGGGACTTGTCCACCCAGTTTCTCCCTAATTGATTACTGTACCCTGAAGAGTGCTCACTCGAGGCCCTGCCATTTGTACACCTAGCACATGGAAGAGAAGGTTTAGCAGGATAGCATATCTCAGTCCATACATTATACCCTGATGCATTACAGACACATGTCCTGGTTTGACCATAAACTGCTGGATGTTTGACATCAATTGACAACTGTAGAAGTAGAAGTAGGTCCACCTCAATGAGGACCATGACTGACCAGCTTTCCTGCTTGCCTAAGTAAACCACATGCACATAGGACCCTTTCACCCTGTCACTGGATGAGTAGCCATTAGAGGGTATGGCTTGTATGTGCTTCAGCATGGACAGAATGTGAGTAACCTGAACACTCCTGGTGTACTACAGACATCTTCACTAATAACCAGCGGAACATAAGAGCAAAGTCCGCCCAAAAACATTAACTTTGAAGTGATGCAAACTCGATATCTTTTATAAAATATATATTAAAATATCTGAAATGCATTAAGAATTACAAACATTGAGAAAATAAAAAAGATAGAAAGCTGAAATACAATAAAAAAATAAAGAATGCAAAACAAAAGTTAAAAAGAAAAAGAAAAGAAAAAAATGACTTCTGATCTTCCTTTCGACAGATTATATATATGTCTCGGTGTGTATTTTCATACAGTACCTCTCTTTCCAAAATTACAACATATTCCCTTCTTTCAATAGCCTATTCTTTGTTGACCAACCATAAAATGAAACCAGACACAAAGAACTAGACACAGAGAAATAAAGGGCCACCTTACTTGACCTATTTAAGTTGGTTTGAACCTCAGAACAAGCAACAGAGAGAAACAACCTGATGCATGTCCAGCTGAGGCCAGGTATCGACCCTTGACCACATGCTCAGCCTTCTCTTGCGAAAAAACACCTAAGCCCTGAGGGCAAGCTAATACTATGGGTTGCTCCTTGGTTGGTTATTTATTAGCAAGCAAATCCAGGGAACTCTCCCACAAGTCCCAGGACTTTATAAGAGAGAGCAACGTCCCCCCCACCCCGTGGTCAGCCCCAAAGGCAGAATCCTTTTGTTGTTGTTTGTTTGCTTGCTTGCTTGCTTGCTTGTTTATATAGGTAGACCATACATGTACATGGCATTTTACAGAAGGTTACAGAATAAAACAATTACTGTATAACTATTCCAATGATCTAAAATACTAAAATACAATACTTTTACACACACACAAACCCTGAGTCTCAGGACCTAAATCGGATGTTCTAGGACCCTACCCTTCACCAAAAGAGTGCCAAGGTACATACCAAACTCTTATATTCTCCCCCTGCTACCTGCCATGGACAAAGGACACGTTTCTGCTTAGTGCCTTTCCCCCACCAGGTCAGCCCAAACAGTCCTCATTTCCTGATGTAAATCGCACATGAACAACATGTTACAACATGTCAAAGATGAATGCCATCAGCTTTGTAGAGCTCTGGCCATTGGAAAACTATATGGAAAAAAGTGGCTGAACCTCTTACTTGGCATTCCAGGCTTGGGATCCCCTTTGCCCTGCCAAACTTAGCATGGCGAAATAGTGGGCTAGACAATTTGTACCCCAGGCCACAAATAAGGCAAAAACCATGTAGAGCCTGTAAAATGAGGGCCTTACCCTTCAGTAAGCCCAAGTCATTTCCACCAAGGTGAATGACCAAAATATGTGGAGGAGGAGGCCCAGTGTAGTCCTCAAACAAAAGAGGCAATAAACCATTCAAACTGAGTCCTCTTCTCCTCAGCCACTCCACAATGGCCAAATCATTTGATCCCAGTTGAACCACAAAATGGCAACTTCAGGCCTACCACACCGCCCAGTAAACCATACTATGGCCACATATCAGGACCTGTTGTCTCACTAAACAGCACCTAGAAACTAACAGGAAAAAAACCCAACAAAATTAGTTAAGCACCACACAGTCAAAACTTGAGAGCATGTACGTATCTCTTGAAAGCAGAAGATCTTCAATGTCCAATGCGTTGTAAAGTCTGTGGGCCCAAGCTCATAGCAAAAGTCATAGAGGCAGCCCTAATTCTAAAGGAATCGGTGTGAAACTTAATCTCATGCAGGTCCAGGGCCTGCAAGGCCTTCAAAGTGATGGTCCAAAACCTGGTAAGGGACAAAAAGTCAGCATGACAGAAAAGAAACCCTGGTCTAGCTCCCCTGACACATATATAATATTGCAGGGCCCCAATGGCATAAAGCTGGATGAGAACACTGAGCTAATGAATCTTTCATTCCAACCCCTTTGGGTCCATCTTCAAAGTCCTAATTGTTAAAACTGCTTGATGGTCTGACAAAGCTAAGTCCACAAAGGCCAGAGCTCTGCCTGACACATCACCTCTGGAAGATGCAACCAATTCACTCACTTGCAAGGCGCCAAAGAATGCAGCCAACTAGACACATATCACCCTTCTTACCAGCCTCACCAACTTTCTTCAGGGGGGAGAGAAATGCTGATGCTGCTGAAGTTCCTCTGTATTTGCTAGGATGGCTGGCCTCTCATTAATCTCACGCTCCTCATCTAAAGAAACTGGGGTGACCAGTGGTGGACATTTTGTGGAAGGTTTCTTCGCAGGGCCTTTGCCCTTGGATGTCCCTGTCCCTTTCCTAGATGCCATATTGTATAACCCCAAAACTGCAGAAAATCCTAGTTCAAAAGTCATTTACCTATAGGAAAAAATGGCAATAAAGCTGGACTAAGTCCTTGCCCAACACTCAAACCTGGAACAGGGGTACACAATAAAGCTAGAGAAAAAGTGGGGAGGGGCAGTGATGCTAGTAAAGAAACCAGGTCTATGCTTCTTACAGGAGATAAATGTGGCTTGTGTAAGCTTAGCTCCAAAATCTGGGGGGTGTTTACTTTTAAGGTTTCTTCTTTCTTGTTGAAGTTGTCCAGGTGTTTGTGGATTTCAATAGCTTCTCTGTGCATTCTGACATGATAGTTGTTGGCCATCTATCTGGATCAGGCCAACAACTATCATGTCAGAATGCACAGAGAAGCTATTGAAATCTACAAACACCTGGACAACTTCAACAGGAAAGAAGAAACCTTAAAAGTAAACAAAATCTGGCTCCCAGTTTTGAAATACCAAAGAATTAAAACTCAACACTTACAAAGGAATTCCACCCAGGGACATGGGGATTCCCAGCAGATAATAGCCCATCAACCAACCATTAGCCAAACAGACACTAATGAGCCCTGCATTTCTATACCCAGAAACTAACCATTCAGTTACACAAATTTACATATCCTCCCCTACAGGGGTTCACAGCATATAAACCACATACGCACTCCTACCCAACCATTCTCTGAAGATGCCAGCCATAGATGCAGGCGAAACGTCAGAAAGACGCTATTCCAGAACACGGCTAACAGCCTGGAAAAAACCCAAGGAAAATCTATACATTACACATTCTAGACAATTTGTCTGGCATCATATGCCAATGATAGATCATTTTATTTAAAAAATTGTTTAAGATATAAAAAAATTATCTTTAAGATGGTGATGCAAATGAGATAGCAATGTTCTTCTCTGTGATATTATAGCTGGGATGACCCATTCACACATGCAAGCAGTCACTTGATGTTACAGTCCTCAAGTACTGAATATGCCTGGGTGAACCAGGCCAAAATGACCTTCAATGGGGATCCAATTTCTACCTTACCTAAAAGGCAAGCCAATATTTCTTCTATAAATGTATGAATCATTTGTCCATTTTCTTGGCTTCTTAATAAGTACCTAATTTTAAAAAACCAGAACCAATCGTATGCATGATCTTTGACTATGATTGAAAATGCTGTAATACTTTTTTCTGACCCCTCCCCCTTGCACTGAGAGAACAGGTTTCCCTGGCAGGTAGTATGCCAGAAGGGAACCCCTTTATGGCAGGGAGGAGGGAGGACCACACTAATGCTTCATGGCGTGCACCAGCGATGGGAGGCAAGGGGCAGGGCCAAAAGGAAGAACAAAAGAGCTTGCTGCCCCTTGCCTCACCCTCTTTTCATTTCAGGGATTGTTCTCTGAGCAGCAGAGGGAGTAGTGCCCCTAGCCTAGCCTCTGCTTTTGGAGCGGAGCCAATCTTGAAAGGAGTTGACGGAGTGGAGTGGAGAGCTTTGTTGCACTAAAAAAAAAAAAAAAAAAGAGTAGAGAGAGCCAGGTGCCGGAATTGCAAATCGGCCTTCAGGCCAGTGGGGCGTTCCCTGGGCAGGTGGCAGCCAGGGGCCTTGGTTGGAAGGCAGGGGTGGGTCCCCTGGATTCCACAGGGTGGGGAGACACCAGCCGGGAGGCGTCCCGACGCTCAAGGCGAGCGCAGTGGGAAGGCAATAAGCCGAATGCCGAGTCTTGCTTAGAGCGGCCGGCGGGAGGGGAATCACTCCCAGGGGGCGATTTCACAGTTGCGGGGCTCCAGCGGTGCCGGAAAGTGGTGCATCGGGTTCTGGTGGGCAGTTGGGTGGCAGCCTTCTAGCGGGCCGGTGGCAAGCCAGTCGGGATTAATAAGGCCCACGTGGCCTGGCTGGCCTGTGGGGACGTCGGAGAGGCCTTGTGGCGGGGGAGATCATTATCGCTGGCTTGGGCCCACGGGTGGGCGGTGACCTTTGGGATGGCCGGGTGGGGCTTCGGCTGGGTCTAAGGGCCGCCTGGGCCTTACAGGCCAGGCCTGTGGGTGAGCGAGGCTGGGAAGGGCCTGACCCTGGCTGACCATAAGAGGGTGCCGAGAATATATTGGGCACCCATTGGATTGGGACAGAGGCACTGAGGGAGGCCTGGTGGGCCGGGGTGGGCCTTGCAGGCCTAGATTTGTGCAGGCACTGAGGCCTGGGTGGGCCTGTGGGCCAGGGTGGGCCTAGTAGGCCCGACTTTCCCCCATTAAGCTTGTGTAGGCCTGCAGGCCGGGTAGTCCCGATTCGGCCCACATTTTATTCAGGCATCGGGATTGGACAGGCCAGCAGGCCGAGGTAGGCCCGGCAGCCCCAGATCCTTCTGCAGATTGGGGCCTTGGGGTGCTCGTAAAATACTAATACTAATAATAATATTAAAAATAGTGATAATAAAAAGAAATAATATCAGTTTTTTTAAAATAATAATAATAATAATAATAAGATAAGAACAAAATAAGGACTAAAAAACAAAGGGGGTAATTTTATCTAGGGTATGGGGCCCAAAAAAGGTAAACATAAAGTGAAGTCACTTGCGCCTAAGCGGCCTGCTCCCCAGCCTGAGCCCTTTTCATCAAGTGAAGAGGAGGAGGATATCCCATGGCAGGCTATCCTAGCCAGGATACAACAGCTGGAGAGGTTGCAGGGCATTGACGGGGCGGGTGCTTTGCCTAAGCCCAAGCGCTCAAAAAGTAAACGCAAGATATCTAATCAAATACTTGCTCGCTAAGATGCCCTGGAGAGGCGGATCCAGAAAGGGGATGCATCTGGATCCAAGCAACAGTAGGACGAGGCTGAACCATCATCAAAGCAGGTGGAGGTGCCCGCCCAAGAAGGGGTCCCCAATCCATCTGGTTAGTCCCCTTCTGATGTTTTGACACATGCAGCGGGGCCAGCATGGCCTTGGGGGGCTTGGGCACCTACCATGCCAGGCAATATGACACAGTTGGCGGGGGCTCAAATGGCCTACACCAGCTGGCCGATGCGGTAACATCCCATTAAATAGGGCTCCATTACAATGGTCACCATAGGGTCCCTATGCCTTAGGTGGGGCTTCAGGCCACCTAAGGGCCCTGCGCAGGGATCCCCATCCTTGTCAGGAACTTCAAAGGCCCCGGGGTACGAGGCAATTGCATATTCAGCAATTCCTTTTGGGGAAATGTCACTTCCACTAGGGGACCATTTATTGCAATCGACCAGGGAGAAAATTTTGAGGGGAGAGTATGTGGATGTCTTCTCCCTCTTGTTTAGGGAAATGGAAAAAAAGATAAGGAGGACCTTGATGAAAAGGAGAAAGAAAAAATTAAGAAGAGAAAGGTGGATAGGAATTGGACGAACTGGTTGTCAGGTTTTTTGATCATAGCAGGGTTATCGTGAAAGTGCAGCCCCAGCACGCAGTGGCCCTGTTCCAATATTATAGACATTATCCACAGGTCTTATATGGATTTTGCTTGCCCTGCCTGGCTACTTTATAATGAGGCCTTTCGCATGAGGGCCGCAATTTACCCCACACTCCATTGGGATATGATGCACCCACAATTATGGATGCAACTGATGACACCAGCTCGCCCAATTCAGGGTGAGTGGACGCATAGTGGCCATTTGATTAAGCATTCCACTATTACAGCGAAATAGAAGGCCCTGTGCTGGGAATTCAGCTCCCATGGGTCCTGTTCTCGGAAGCCTTGCAGATTCAGCCATGAGTGCTCAATCTGCGGGGCTTCCCATTCCTTTCGAAACTGCCCACGGGGAAGAGGGAAGTTCTGGGGGGGGCAAGGGGGACAGGGCGCCGGCAGAGGAGGGGGGTGCTGCCCAGCCTCAAAAAAGGCCCCAGTCCAATTAAAGTTGAGGTTTTGTACAAGTGGCTGCAGATGTATCCTAACAGGCTGGCAGCCACTTACCTTTTGCAAGGGTTTAGTGTGGGTTTTCATATTCCCTTTCAAGGGGTTAGGTGCCCGTTTAGGGCGCGCAATTTGTTATTGGATAAGGGTAATGAAGCTATTGTTAGGACAAAATTTGCAAGGAGGTAGCAGAGGGTAGGGTGGTAGGCCCCTTTTCCTGGCCTCCGGTCCCAAACCTTTGGGTTTCCCCATTAGGCATAGTCCCCCAAAAAGCCCCCGGGGAATTTAGATTAATTCACCACCTCTCTTATCCAAGGGGGAGTCAGTGAATGACTTTATCCCCTCAGAATTGTGTACAGTGAGGTACACCTCCTTTGATGCAGTCACACGGGAAAGTGTGTCATCATGGACTGGGAGCAGAAATGGGGAAGTGTGACATTAAGTCAGCATTCCGTCTTCTACCTGTGCACCCCGAGGACTTTGAAATGCTGGGTTTTCAATTCGAAGGGGATTATTATATGGACTGCACCCTCCTCATGGGCTGTTCAGTCTCATGTAATGTGTTTGAGACATTCAGCACCTTTCTAGAATGGGCACTGAAGGTTAGGACAGGAATGAGAGGGATGGTCCACTACCTGGATGATTTCTTATTCATCGGTCCGATGGGTTCGGGGTCATGCAGTCATTTGCTGCATCTGTTTGAACAGATGGCTGGGGATCTCGGAGTTCCCCTGGCTCCAGAAAAGACCAAGGGACCTGCACAGCAATTGACATTTTTGGGTATCAAAATTGATTCTGTTAACCAACAGTGCCGCTTGTCAGTGGAAAAAGTAACAGAGTTAAGGGAGCGGGTTGGCACATTTATGGGCAGACATAAGGCCACCCTAAGGGAGTTCCAAGTTTTGATTAGGCATTTAAATTTCGCATGTAAAGTGGTAGCACCAGGGAGGGCATTTTTGCGACACCACTCGGGATGTTCAGGTCCCTTATCATAAAATCTGGATTACATGGGAAGTTAACGAAGACCTGCAGGTATGGAGGGAATTTCTGGAGTTTTTCAATGGCGTCCCATTTTGGTGGGAGGAACGGAAGTTACTGGGCAAATTCCAGATAGCTTCAGATGCAGCAGGGTCCATTGGGTTTGGGGTGTACTTTGGTGGCCGTTGGTGTGCCAGTAGGTGGCCTACGGCTTGGTCTGGCATGGAACTTGCTAGGGATCTCATGTTTCTCGAGCTGTTCCCAATTCTTGTGGCTTCCATTTGGGCGGGTGATTTGTCCAATTCATCAGTACATTTTTGTTGCGACAATTTGGCAACTGTCCAAGTTATAAATACCCTCACATCACGGTCACCCCAGGTCATGAGGCTGGTCAGAGCCTTCACTTTACAATGCCTCAAGCATAACATTTTGTTCATTGCACGGCATGTAGCAGGAGTACACAATGAGATAGCTGACACTCTTTCCCACATGCAGATGGATCGCTTCAGACAGTTGGCTCCAGATGCATCACCCAAGGGCGACAGGATGCCAGAGAGCCTTTGGCAACTTGGGAGTCTGAAATTTGGAGGGCTCTAGGTATATCAGTGGCACCCAGTACCAGGAAGGGTTATGCTCGAGCAGTGAGCGAGTTCCATCAATTTAGGGTACGGGAGGGCATGATGCTAGGGATGGAAGTCCTAGTTGCGCAGCTCATGCAATACTGTGTTCACCTATATAGGAAGGGCCTTTCCCCGCAAACGATACAGGCCTGACTTTCAGCTGTGGCATTTTGGATCAAAGCCCAGGGGGGGTGGATACCACCGGTGACTTCCATATCCGGAAGGTGTTGGAAGGGTGGGCCAGGGAGAGGGGTAGGAGATAGGAACCCAGGACCCCCCTTTCTCCCAGGATTCTATTGGGCCTTCATCACTCTTGGGTTCGGATCTGCACCTCAGCTTATGAGGTGCTGCTCTTTCACGCAGCTGCCCTAGTTACATTTTTCGGTGCCCTGTGGGTGAATGAGCTTGTCAGGGTATAGAAAAATGATAGTTCAGGGAAGGCCTTAGAGTTGAGGGACGTACAAGTGAGCATTAGGGAAATTCAGATTACCTTACGTTTTTCTAAGACAGATCAGCTGGGTAGGGGAAGAACGATTAAGCTGTCTGCTTGGGACAGCACCGAGCTTTGCCCAGTCACAGCATTATCAAATTATCTGCAGGTGAGAGGAAGCAGGCAAGGTCCCTTGTTTGTACACCATGATTTTTCTCCCCTAACTAGGTACCAGTTTTTGACCATAACAGCAAAGGCGCTGGAGCACTTGGGGCTCCATGGAGTTTGGTTTGGCACACATTCTTTTCGCATAGGGGCCGCCTTGACCACCACTGCCATGGGGATGTCCCTGGCAGCAATCCAGAAGATTGGGCGCTGGAGATTCTCTTCCTATAGGGGATATGTGCAGCCGATCAAGTACTAATGCTGCCTCTTCCCCTTTTGTCTTCCAGGTTATAGACCTTTGATGGTGAGACGCCGGGCGCTGATTTGTGGCCACAGTATGGTCTACTGGGCAGCCCAGCAAGCCCGGCTAAGTCATTTTGGATCTCACCTCAGCCTGGGCGACAAGGTCATGGTGGAATGGTTGGGGAAGAGGGGCCTAATGTGGCATGGCCTCTTAGCAGTTTTGTTTGGGGAGAGATGGGGGCCTCCACCAGACATCCTGATACTGCACCTGGTGGGTAATGATCTGGGCCTTCTAAAATGTAAGGCCTTGATACTGCAGGCGACACAAGACATGTTGGTGATTAAGGCATGGTGGCCTGCGGTCACCATCATGTGGTCAGCCATATTGCCCAGACAGCTGTGGCGTGGGGAGGTGAACCCCCGGTTGATTGACAAAGCTCGGCGGATAGTAAACAGGCAGATATATAAGTTTTTGATTACAAAAGGTGGGAGGTATTTGCCACATCCCGATATTTTATTTGAGAGCCCCGAGCTCTACAGGGTGGATGGGGTCCACCTCTCAGATTTGGGTAATTCCATTTTCTTGGGGGATCTTCAGCAGGGGTTGAGGGACTTATTAGACGAGCTAGTGTGGGATTAAGGGACAAAGTGGACTCTTGCCCCTTATCTATGGTGGGAAGAGGAGGCGTAGATTACGGTGGGCACCTATGGCACCGAGTTCGGTGAAGGGATGTTATCTGGGATGATCTCCTTAGGCCATACGACCTGGGAGAACAGAAGGAAACATCCCTTGGAATTGGCCTGAAGGATACCCCCCCTCACCTTAATATGTACACATTGGGTGAGGGGCTTTCGGGTTGTCCTTCCAGACATGAGCTGGCTTGAGAGCAACCCCAGGCCTGGGGTGGCTCAAAAGAGCTCAGGTGTTTGCCTGGGGAAGCTGGGGGCATAAGTCCAGGAGGGATGATCTGCCCCAGCTGCTCCCACACTAGGTTGCCTCCCCCTGCTGAAGATTTAATGGGAAAATAAATAGGTAGGGTTAACAATAAAGATAATTTTATTTACCCCATATACGTTGTATGGTCTCATTATTGTCTCTGACTCTGTCCATAAAAGTCTATATAAAATGTTGATTTTGAAGGTGAACCTAAATCAGGAATTTTATGTATACACACACAGTAATCATGTGGAGGTCATACCTACTGTTTACAGAGAACCTCTCATTGCATGATGTTTACCATCTTTACCACCTTGGATCCTGTACGGAGAAAGGTGGGAAAGCAATCAATCAATCAATCAATCAATCAAATAAATAACTGTATCTACTTCTCACAACACCCTTGCAAGATTAGTATGGACTTTATCTACAGGTGAGACATTGAAGCGGGGAGGCAGACATATACATCGGCATAGCAGTACATCCACCATGCTAATGGGACCTGTAAACCAGTAGTACAAATTGAATCTGAACTCTCTGAGCACTAGACAGACTACATTCATTCTGTTTGAGTTAAACTATGACTATTGTACATCTTTAGCAAAATACCAATGGAATAATATTCTGAATGAATCTGATTTCTAGCAATCCAGTCCTTACAGAACTCTGTTGGAGTACACTGTTCATCAGTCAAGTTTGAATCAGTCAAATTTGAACAGCTTTAAGTTCCATAGGAAAGAGGTAAATATGCATGTAACACTTCTACTAATATGGAACTTGGAAGTGTTCATCTGTGGTTGATTATATCATGATTATAGTAAATGCAGATAAACATTTTTAAGGGCATATTTTTCTAGCCAAATTAACTGTATATAGTGTCAAGAATACATAACCAAACACCTAGTTTCAGGACAGGTTGAACAACAAAATCAAGGGGCTCAGAAGGATATTCCCCCACCCCACCCCCTATGATTTTTCTCTCATTCCTAGGAGCTGAAATTGGGGAAGGCCTTTGACTGTATAGCTGCAGCCTACTGCTGAACTGGCTTTCTCAAGGCAATCAAAAGAATACATCAGAGTGAACATAATAGTTGAAATACAATTGCCTTTCTCCAGGATGGGCAGAAAAGTTATGTCTGGCAGCTGGAGCTTTAGAGCAGCTGACAAGTTACATTTTATGACCAGCTTGAAACAATCTGTTTTGATGTCTCAGGAATTACCAGAGCTTCTCTGAAAAGCCAAGCAAGCCGTCAGAACCCCAACAAGTTCCTGTGCAGAAGTGAAGTTTAATTAAGTAACCTACTGAAAAAACGGCTACAGGGAAACCTCTGAGCTGAGCATTGGATTTTCAAGTCAGTCAAGGGCATCCATAGAAGACAGATATTTACAACCCAGATAGTATTGCCATGTTCCTCTACAATCTGATGAGTGATGCAGCTGAAAAGTCCACCTAGAAAATGTACTGGTCACATTTTCAAGTAAACAGAAAAAGATCAATTAATTTTAAAAAGATTATTTAGAACAAACATACATTGTTTAAAAGCTATCATCAGTTAGCCAATTAGTAGCTAAATAATACAATTCTGCTTTGATTTTTAAAAACATAATCTTTCATTTATTTGAGCGTCATCAACTGATATTGAAGTGAAAGTTTTAACTTGTCTTTACATGCCTTTTGATGGGTTCATTCATCATAGCTCTCTGCAAGAATGCTTTAGGGCATTACAATACACATATGAATTGGTTAGCATGTCAGGAAGATAAATAAGAACACAGGAAGCTTCCCCATACTCAAAGCTTGGAAAATGTTCCTTACTGGACTACATCTTCCAGAGCCCCAAAATTAGCATGACCATGGCAGTTTTAATCCAAAAAAGGAAACTTTCCAAATTCTGCTTATAGCAAGTCATGTGTGCTTATAGCAGGTCCCTGTGTGATGTCATGGGTGTATACATAAAAATCTTGCTTTGATTTATTTATTTTATTTGTGTTAGTATGTGGTAAGTAGCTTTTGGGAAGGGAGAGAGAATGGAGTGTTGAAGTGTAGGCTGACTGGTGAAATGTCTCAGGAGATTTTCAGGAAACTGTTGATGAATGCCTTTTTCAGTTTGAGTTGGGAGTTAGCCTGAGGTTAGAGGTTACAGCTAGGCAAGAGTTTGAGAGGAATTTGAGTTAGACTAGAGTTCAAGGTTTTCCATACCTTGGTTCAGCCATTAATCAGAATGGAGACTGCAGTCAAAAATCAGAAGAAGGCTAGGACTTGGAAGGGCAGCTATGAAGGAACTAGACAAGATCCTGAAGTGTAAAGATATATCATTGAATACTAAGGTTAGGATTATCCATGCCATCGTATTCCCAATATCTAGGTATAGTTGTGAAAATTGGACAGTGAAGAAAGCTGATAGTAAAAAAAATCAACTCCTTTGAAATGTGGTACTGAAGAAAAGGTCTACAGATACCATGGGCTGTAAAAAAAGACAAATAAATGGGTCCTAGAGCAACTCAAGCCTGAATTCTTCCTAGTCGCTGACTAAACTGAACCTTGTTGTACTTTGGACATATCATGAGAAGACATGAATCACTAGAAAAGAAAATAATGCCTGGGCAAGTCACACACACTCATCCTCAGAAAACCCTGGGATAGGTTTGCCTTAGGCTTGCCATAAGATGGGTAAACTCAGTCATGGAAACTGTGGCCCTTAGTCTTCAAGACATGAGCACTGTTGATGATAGGGTGGCCTGGAGATCTCTCATTCATAGGATCACCATAAATCAAAGTTGACTTGACAGTACAACATGGTTGTTGTGAGCTGGTCTGGACCAGTGTGCTCGTTCAGCATATGGGTCAAAACAGGTGGCCTGATGGTAATGGCTTTTGCATTCTGTTGCACAATACTGGTGTACATGCACTTGTACAATTTCTATTTGGAGAAATAGAAAGAGTCAAGAAGGGAATAGGCAGGAGTACTAAGGCATCTTTCTGAATGCCTTTTAGGCCCCATGATAGCAAATATATGGGGACAAGTCAATACCGTACATCCATAAGTGTTTAAAGCTCAGGTCTAGGTTATCTGAAGGCCTGTATTCTCCTATATAAACCTGTCCATATTTTGAGATCTTCTGGGATGGCCCTTCCCTCTGTCCCTCCACCCTCACAGGTACACCTAGTGGGAACATGAGAGAGGGTCTTTTCAGTGGATGCACCCATACTCTGGAACTCCTTTCCCAAAGAGGTCAGACTGGCACCCTTCTTCCTATCTTTCCCCAGGCAGGTGATGACCTTGTTCTGGGAGGTCTTTCGGAATTGGTTTTTATCAAAGAGGGAAACTGTGCATGACATGCTGGATGTTTATCTCCAGCAGCAGCTGCTATTCAATGGTTTATGGGGTGTTTTTTTTTTTTTACTGCTTTTTCAATGTTTTTACAGTTGTATACTGTGAATTTTTTTTACTATGTTTGTTTTAACTGTTGTAAGATATCTTGAGTCCCAAACTGAGGAAAAGGCAGAATATAAATATAAATATAATCATGATTTTAAAAATATTTTATTAATTTCAATATAACAATATAACAAAACAAATAACTTGAAGAATTTTTTTACTGTTTGTTTTAACTGATGTAAGACATAGGACTATATCAGACAAGCCTCTAAAAACGTTTATTTGCCACCATATTTTAAACCGTAACTGTATGACAAAATAACCCTTTATATCAAATGTTGCCATAATAGCGTGAAAAAGCACACCCGTACTTCAGCATTGGTGGGTGCGCATGATCTTGGTGGTTCTTGTGAGAAGACAAGAGCAATCTTAAAAGTCTAAAAACAGCTAAATTTTAAAAAAACAGCTAAATTAAAAAACAGCTAAATTTTTTTAAAAAACAGGTAAATTAAATTGAAACACACTTAAAAACTTGCCTGCAAAATGGGGAGGTTCATAATAAGAGTGCCCCATACCTAGATTTTGCGTTCTCACCTGGAAGTGTTCTAGCGGAGACCACTCGTTGATGCTGAAATCATACCAGCACAATGGGGCACAGTTTCAGACACTTGCAATTACACTAAAAAGTCATCACAGCAGATCAATTGATGGCTTGGTCCATCAATAAAAAAAGAATGCCTTTTTTACAAGACAAGAATGCAAAAGCACGTCATGCGAAATATGGCACCCTTTCATTATGACACCATATTTGCTGCATCTGATAAAGTCTGCCTTGAGTCCCAAACTGGGGAAAATGTAGAATATAAATATAAATATAATCATAATAATGATTTAAAAAATATTTTATTAATTTCAGTATAACAATATAACAAAACACATAACAGCAAAACAAATAACATTAATGAATAACATCAACATCTGCATCTATGTCCACAATTCCACCACAAAACAACAATCACAACAATACACAGTACTATTACCTACAAAACCATAATTAAAACATTACATGCATACACACACAATAACACCACATACAAAAGATCAAAAAAATCATGTTTTTTAAAAAATCGACTTCCCATTTCCTAGCCTTGTGTATCCTTTTCACAGTTTCCCTCTTATCTTAACAATTTCACTAATCTATACATACACCACTAACATATCAACGTTGCTAAATTTCAAAACCAGCCAATGTAATTATTTCTCCTTTTTCTTGAATGTATCTCAAAAATGGTTTCCAATAATTTTGAAAAGTCTCCATTGTCTTCTTTAATAATATGGTTAACTTGTCCAACTCTGCACCTTTGAAGTAATTTCATGATCCAATCCTCTATTGGAGGAATATCCGAGTCTTTCCACTTTTGTGTGTATATTAGCCTCGCCACTGTGATTAAATAATCATAATTATGATGATGCAAGGAGGTGCAAAAGAATTGTGACCAAAAAACAGAAGGAGCTGCTAATCAATTTGTAACTTGTAACTCTCTCTCTCTCTCTCTCTCTCTCTCTCTCTCTCTCTGGCTTTTCTTCGCAAATGAAGATTCAAGAAGGACTCATCCCATGCTTTCTGCAAGCGTGCTGATGACTAAAAAAGCCAATCCGAGATAAACAAGTCCAGTTGCAGAAAGCACAGCAGAAGGTCTCCTTGGGTGATGTTTCTGGGTTGTGATTCTTTCTGCGTTGTCGTTTCTCTTCAAGACTTGTTCGGCGTGAGTTCTCAAATAAGGCTGCAGCATTGTGGATAGTGCATCTCCATGACTCCCAATGGGAGGCCAGGGCAGACCTTTGTTGGTGATCAATTTGGCCGAGCCTGAGATGTTGTTTCAGGGAGTCCTTGTATCGCTTTTTTTGGAGTGCCCCTCTTATGCTGACCCGTGGTGAGTTCACCATAGAGTACTATTTTGGGGAGGCGATGGTCCTCCATCCTAGAAACGTGCCCTGCCCAATGCAGCTGTGTTCTCAATATATCATGGCCTCAGTGCTGGTGATCCTATAATATAATATAATATAATATAATATAATATAATATATAATACAATACAATTTGTAACTATTGCTATGGCAGTGAAAGAGACTTTCAGTGATCTCACAGCCATCTATAGGATCAAGGGATCAAGACTCAAGGGGCTACCAGCTCCTGTTAACAAATGAAAAAGGGCTACATTTTGCTTGGGCCATAAATGATATAGATGACCTGAATGCTGACAGCTTTAAAAATATTTTCTTTTGAAAACACACAGTCATTCACAGTCATAACAAAGTTATCTGTGCTTTATGTAAAGCTGGTTTATTCAGCCACTGCCTGGGTTAAAGGATTTGGAGGCGCCAGTAATACCAGCTTTAGCGGTGTAAATTACAATCTCTTGTATATATATTGAGAGACTCTCCAGAATTCACAAGTCCTAAAGGCTTGTTGAAAACAGAGAGAAAGAGAGAGAGAGCTCTTCACCAACTGTAGCTGATAAGATTAAAAGCCACTCAGCATTTGTACTGTGAGCCAAAAGATTCCTAGATTAGCTGGGCCAGACATACTCAAAAGAAAAAGAAGTGCCTCCATGAATCCTTAAGGGAGTATTCTTCACTGTAAGGTTTGGAGGTCATTTGTAGCTCTCAATCACATTTTGGATCTACCCCTTCTTCTCTCACTCATTCACTTTACTGGTCAAAGTAGCCATTACGGGAAATGTGTACTCCCTGCTATTAACAGATGTTCCCTCTAAAATTGGCATTTCCTCAGAGATATGTGGTTCAGAAATCAGACTGTAAGTTACTACAAGTCTGTGTTGACATTCTGACAACCAATCACAAAACATAGTGTGCTAAATGTAGGATAGGCACGTGTGGAAGATCATGTACTATGACAAACAGATGTCTTCCACCACCAGAGGAGCTCTTCTTCTGAATATATGCTAAGTGTATCATCTAGTTTCACTCCACCTCTTTTTGAATGCAGTTGCTCATTCTTTAACAATTCATAGCCTTGCCTTGTTGTTTCACAGGAGGGGGACTATTTTCACATGTGCAGCAGAGCAGGGCAGTTTACTGGGGGTGGGTGGGGGAGGAGATGAGCAAGGGCAGTCATAATAAAAGTGTCTAAAATTGCAGTCTCGATGAGGGGTCCATCCCCCTCACAGCAGCAAGATGACCAGGAATGGCAGTTGCCATGTAGCATCCATCTTCCTCCCAGCAAGCTTTACAGTTTGCTGGGAGGAAAGCCGAGTGGCAAGCAATCAGAGCCAGAGCCAGCTTTGCTCTGATTGGCTGGGGGTTTTTGCTCCCCAGCCAATTGGAGGCAAGCATTCAGCTCAAATCCAATTGGCTGGGGAGAGAGGGAAGCTGCCTCTGTTGGTAGGCTTCCCTCTGGTCTGGCAGCCAGGGATAAATTCCCAGTTGCCTTGCTAGACCAGCCAGAGCTTTGGCAGCCTTATTCTGCAAGTTGTAGAGAAAGTGGATAGATAAAACTTTTTTTTCCATCCTCTCCTCATGACACTTCAGTGTGGTGTCATCTGCTGAAACTGAATGGTGGAAGATTCAAGACAGATAAAAGGAAACCCTTCCTCACAAGGCACTTGGGGTCGGTCTAGATGAGGGAATAAAATGTGAATTGGGGCACAGAAATGCCAATTCGCAGCAGCTGTCATCTGTCTCAACTTTTTTTTGGCAAGATCGCTGGTGTGCGAAGCTCTTCATGTGTCCTGTTTCACATGGAGGCATGCCAGAGAATCAAGATGGTGGCCGCGAGTGAATTCCTCATGGTTTTGTACTCCCCAACTTGCCCCTGCCAAACAATTTTTTTAAAGAAAACTAACTCCAAAGTGCGGAAGAGCAATCTTCTGCTTAAGTAATAAAAAACCAAGGAAAGAAAACCTGTTTCATCACCTCAGCTCACGATCACTACGGCGACAATTCAACATGGCAGTTCCACAATCTGCTCTCTTCCCAAGCTCCGCCCCCTGCGCACATATGACCAATCAGCTGTCCTCTTCAGAAATGTGATGCAATGCGATTCAGTTGTCCTAACAGGCAAGGGTGAGCATTTCCATTGGGCTTTTTTAAAAACTCAGGAAAAGTCCTGGTGGCTTCTGCCACAGACTTTCCTGACTTTTGCTCCTTCTCCCTCCAAAAAGGACAGAATGCTACAGGATCCCATTTGGACACATGGGATTCCCCAAGGATTCTAAGAGAGTTCCCCCCTCCCACTATCTGGACTACCCCATAGTTAACTGTAGAATTCATTGTCACAGACTTCATTGTTGGTCACCAACCCAAGTAACTTTAAAAGGGAGTTAGACAAATTTATGAATGTTAAGGCTATAATGGCTACTACCCATGATGTCTTTTTATTAGGGTTGTGCACAGAACCTCCAATTTGATTCAGAACCCATTTAGGCAATTTGGATTTAGGCCCAATCCAATCTAAACTGGAACTCAATCCAATCTAACTTGGATCCAAATCAAGGTTTAGAAATCCAGATTGTCAGTCCTCTCCCATCAATTTGCATTGAAAAGCCAAGATGGTTGTTCCCCCCCACACACACACATAACTGAATAAAAATTGGTGATACAGTGGACCCTAAGGAGGGGATTATCCTGCCAAATTTCAGACTAGTAGCTTCAGGTGTGTGTTTTTTTGTTTGTTTTTTGTTTTGTGAGCTAAATACTTGTAAGCTTTGCTGTTTTGCAAAAGAAAGGCAGACAGACATATTTTTAAATAGATTTGTTGACTGCATGGTGTTGGGAATTTTCTTTTGTCCTGGTACCATGCCCTTCGTACTAGGGCATCTTCCCAAAGCATCTAAATCTCTACAGGTGAACAACAGCATTAAGGATGTGCAAAGGCAACGGGGCACCAGGCGGGCATGTCAGGATTTGGGGACATGAAGTCCAAGTCCCAACATATTTATTCTCTAAAGAGCTGAGACTGAGATGTAACTGTTTGCAAGGTTTGCAAGGCAAGAGCTCTGAGCAAATGGCAGTTTGCAATCTCAGCAAATGTATCATTATTGACTGGACCCAGGAGCAAAGCTGGGTGGGGCTGAGCAGAGAGCTAAGCAGTTCTGCTTTGGTTTTTACAATGTGAAGATGTGATCTTTAGGCTCTCACATTGAGAAATGTGTTTTTCTTCTAAAAGCTGTATATATCTGTAAATATATTCTTTATTATGTTCAAGTAAAGAACAAGATTGATTTTAGACACAAGCCTGTGTCTGAGCCTTTATTTCTGATGTCTGAAGGAAGAACAACTTTGCTGCAATTTATTGCTGCCTGGTACCTGTTTAGGTCCCAGTGTACACTCTAACCTGACAGGGCAGGCAGGCAGGCAGCAGCACTGCTAACTAT
Organism: Gambelia wislizenii; assembly: GCA_030847615.1. NCBI lineage: Eukaryota > Metazoa > Chordata > Lepidosauria > Squamata > Crotaphytidae > Gambelia > Gambelia wislizenii. The sequence goes on along the minus strand of JAUMIR010000005.1, from coordinate 168,674,659 downwards.
CTGCTACTAGCTAAATCTTCTTAACGAACAAAGAGATGGAGGAAATGGCTGACTATGTAATTTCAGTGACTTCATACATTCTATCTGCCTAAGGAGTGTGACTGAAGAACTGTAATGCTAGAGCAGCCTTTCTCGATCTTTTTTTCCTGGAGGAACCCTTGAAATAATTTTCAGGTCTCAGGGAACCCCTGCAGAAACATTATTCTATATACTTCTGTTCTTCCCCCCACAATCACAACCTCTTGGGGAACGCTGGTTGAGAAACACTGTGTTAGAGGCTGCATGTTAGAGATGTCAGCATGCAAAGCCCAACTCTCCTCCACCTCCACATCCCTCACCGTGGTGTTTTTCTTATATGGATGTGCTGAAGACACCCTATCTGGTTTTATCATATTTATTTTTGGTGTTCAAATCTCTGGACGAATCTGAATTTTTTAGACAGTTCCATTACACTACAGAACCAAATCAAGCCATTCTGATTGGCTCTGGAGCTGGTCCAAATTGGTCTGAATTAGTCTAATTCACTTCAGGATTCATTTGCATTCTTCACACATCTCCTGTATCGGGGCATCCATTATGGGGAGAAACAAACAGAGGGAGCTTTAGTATTTATGTCTTTCTCATAGGCTCATCTAGTCAGCCATTGTGGGAATGGAGTACTGGACCAGATATCCCTTTGGTTTGGTCCAACCTGGCTTATTTAATGCCCTCATCATTGTTCCCCCCTGCTGACTCTATGGCAGTCACCTGTCCATTCCCCAGGGTCTCAGTCATCTTCCCCTCTTGCTCTTGTCACACCCTGGCCAAATGTCAGGCTCGGTCCCAAACAGTGGCCTTCTCCTGCCAAAAAGCTGAATTTCTGTGTGCCTTCATTGCTATTTTTCTAAACTGCAACAAGTTGCTGTACTGTGGAGAGATAAGGGAGGATGGTATGTGTTTGGAAATTAACCAAATGGCCTTGCATCTGCAGAGGCCTGTGAGAATGGAAGGTGGAGCCTGTTCTAGGATGAGAAAGGGGGAGTGGGGATGATGGATGTCCAATAACTGTATAGCCCACCAGATTTTGTTGATTGTAAATACTTTTTATTTTACTTCTTTAGCAATAGCTTTCATTCAAAGCAACAATTTTGTATAGTTTGCTCTTTAGATTACTGTAGCAATAAAGCTTACTGTTGAACTCTGAAGCTGCCGGTTACTGAGTCTGAAGAAGCTAGTCCATGACACTGCAAAAGCAGCCACTCCATCCTATTGTGTTGAGCAGCTGCCCAGCCTCCCCAGCCTCCATCACACATGGCTGGTTCTCCAACACTGAACAACAAGAAGACATCTCTGAAAATGGGTGGGTGAGGGTAGGTCATAAGAATAAATAATGTGAGTTTTCCAGAGTTAATATGAAAGAGGAAATGGGAAATGTCATCTGAGATTCTATTTCATGCTGGTAGAGCATAAAATTCCAACAGTATGTTTATGCTTGCAGTCCAGAGGGCAATGTCTGCTCCAGTTTTCAAGCTACACTATAAGAGCCAGATGGCAGCAGGTGGCACCTCCACAGCCAACCAGTGGCCTTTGGAGAGAAGGGCATGCACCTGCACATGGGTGCCTTCTGGCAACCATTGAACAGCCATGAGGAAAAACAATGCATAGGGAGAAAAGCCACTGGAAAAGCCACATTGCACCAGCATTGTACCTTCTTCTACACTGCCCAAGAAATTAGTTACACTGACATAACCCCCAGCTTTGCCAACAGAAGTTACCAAAAAGGTTCTGCCTCTCAAGTCCAACAGATGCTGAAAAACCCACTGAAAAGTGTTCAGGGACTTTTTTAAAAAATGGAAAATCATGGAAGGAGGAGATTTCAAAAAAAAAAATAATGGAAATATTAATTCTCATACACACCAAAATGTGCGTGTGTGTGGGGGTTGAAGTGTGTGTGTGTTAAAAACTGAATGGTCAGGGGTTCTTTTGGTGATACATGCAGGCATAATTTCAAATTACACCTGTGTCATGTATTTAACAGTCATGGCAGATGGAGGCATATATAGCATATCCATCCACAATGACTCCCTTCTGATGTTCATCCCATTTGGTGGCTGGGGATGAACATAGGTGGCCAAGCCACATCCAGCTATGTACCTGCAGTTGGACACATGGAAAAGCAGGTATCTTGCCAGTGGCTTCAGGGGTCTTCTGGAGGTCCAGGAGGATGATACTGTATTCATTTTGTCCATCCAGCTGCAGGAACACAGCCAGATGTGGCAACCTACACTGTCACCCAACCAGTAAAAGTCAGCAGGGGTTGCCAAAGTGGCAGAGGGGTAGGAGGTATGTGGGGGGTGCATAGCATTACATTACACCAGCTCCATGCATGATCTTGTCCAATATTTTTAAAGATGTGTTTAGCTAGAGAAGGTGTGGAGGAGCGATCACAAAAGATTAGCAATGTATACAAACACAAAAGGAAGGGAAGAATAAAGCTTGTGTGGAAAGAAGACCCCCTTCTAATATATTTGCATTTAGTAGTAAGTTGATGTAGGGCTCACACCAAAGGTTTTGTTTTGTTTTCTGCAAATGGCTTTTGCTTAAATAAATGGAGGATCTCTGCCTCAAAGAACTGAGCCTAAAAGTAAGTACAAGATTAAAATAAGATATGTCATTGGTGCTGAATCATGGTTTAATGCACCAGTGAATTAATCTTTCAAACACAGTTGTAATATATTTGGATGGTATAGATCAGGTGCTGGGTTTTTTTAAGGACTGCTCACGAATTCAGTGATGAGTCATATGATGTATTATATAATCAACCAACATGCATATCTCCCTTTCTCTCTCTCAAACACACACACACACACACACATTCATACACAGAGAGACATACATGTGAAAGCAGCTGAATGTACTGTATAAACTAAACCTAATGCAATAAGGGTAAACATTAGAAATTAGTAAAGTGATTCATTGCCACTAGCACACATAATTGAAATTGTTCTGATTTGTTGAGTCGGCATTAATTAATTCATTATTTGAAAAGTTTGTTCCCAGAACAGACCACGGGATTTACAGAGAATGTCATGAAGGTTGTTGCCATTGATCTATAGGGGAACACTTCATTATTGACATATTCAGAAGTGTTCTTTTTGTTGGTTTACAGTTCCTTTTCCTCCAACACAGATATTTTTTCAAGATGGACTGCATAGCCCATAGTATTATGTTGCCTGGAGATGATGGAAGTCCAATACCTCTGGGAAATATCCAGTAGGGAAAGACTGTCCTAAAGTATAGTATCTCACCAGTTAGGTTTTCTTCCTGACCTTGTATCTCTCTTCTCTTCTTTCTATCTCATTCCCACCCTCACCAGTACTGTTAACTTCCCATATTTACTATAGGTTAATAAGGACTGATATTGGAATTTTAGTATGTGTTAATTTCAGCTAAAGTACACTGATACACTGCAAACGAACCAATAAGTGGCTGGCTACAATAATCAGATAAGAATCAAGGGTGAAGAATTCATAACAAGAAATGTTTTGAGTGCTTCTAAGCATATGCAGAAGATTTTTCTGCATGACTGAATTACTGTGTCCTCTCTGCTTCCCCACTCAAAAGCTTGATCCACAAAGATGAGAGGTAAAGCACCCATTTTGCTTATTTAACTGATTTAGACTTGCTTCTAATTAGATTTATAAGACAAACATAGGATGGAGGGGTGGGAATGAATTTAGCAAGCTGCAACTTTTGGTTGAAAACATCAGCCTTATCTCAGAATGTGTGATCCACATAAGAAGGGGGTAGTGAAAATCAGAATGAAAAGGTTGGGGTGGGAGTGAAAGAAGCCAAGAGAGGATGATATGGTAAGGGAGATGGTGAGGAAAACTTTCCAGTTTATTATCCAAGTGCCTAACCCTGTGTGAACAATAATAAATATACAAATGGATTACAAAGGGTTTTATTGCAGTTCATCCCAAATAAAAACAAATATATTGTATATTATACAATAATGCGCAATGAAATCAGAATAAACTCATTAGAGGGGGAGAGCTAAAGAGAGTTATAGCACATCACTCAAAGACACAGAGATCAGTAGTTGGTTGTGGGCAATTAAAGCACCTAAATGGCTGGATATTCTATAAGGGCCATGGCTGTTTGAAAGTTAAACAAACAAATTACTCCACTACCTCATTACATTCCAGACCAGACTTTAGTTTTTTTTTCCTCCTTTACATTCTTCTTCAATTGATCCCAATCCCAACTCTTCCATTGCTTGCCAGGCTATCTTCTTCTGGGTTCCCAGAACCTTCCCTCACAGAACCCCTACAACAAAGACTGCCATGATATAGCAAACAGATGAGCCTGACAAGTAAAAGAACCATGTAGAGAAGAATGGGTTAATATCAATATTCAACTTTTTTAATATGCCACTATTGGAGGATATTGAAAGGTTGAAATCCCGTCATGATTTTCAGCTCTATCATCACTGAGCTCTATAAGGAAGGGTGGCATATAAATCAAATAAATAAATAAATGTTAAAAATGACAGCAATTGAAAATGATTCCCAGGCTGCTGACACACTGCAGAAATAATGCAGTTTGATACGGCTTTAACTGTCATGGCTCAATGCTATGGGATTCTGAGATTTGTAGTTTTGTGAGACATTTAACCTTCTCTGAGAGAGAGCTCCGGTGCCACAACAAACTACAAATCCCAGGATTCGATAGGGCCATGAGAGTTAAAGTGGTGTCAAATTGCATTATTTCTGCAGTGTGCCAGCAGCTCCAGACTTACAGAACATGCAATCATGGTATACAGGAAGCCTCCACTTATCTGACAGGTTAGGGCCTGCAGCACTGTCAGAATTGGTCAAAAAGCAGAACCCATGAGGGAATTATGGTGGCTTTCTTGGGTCTGCTCGCATCCACATGCCTGCTGCATGTAAAGTCTAACAGTCAGCTTGGTATGTTCCCCCTCCCTCTCAGCTCACTTTACAAACAGCACGTGTATGCATGCCAAGACCCAAGCAAGCCTCCATAGGGAAGAAGAATTGATGAAACAGCAGAACCCTCATCGAATTAATGGAACTTTCCTTCATTTGCAAGCATCAAAAGAGTGAGTTGTCAGATAACAGGGCATCAAAAGGCAGGGCTTCCTCTACTATTGAATTCTGCCTTTTATTTCCAACGGAATCTGTGATGAAGAAAAAATAACCATAAATAAATTGGTATATTACAACATCAGTACATGTATATGTATCTCTATCGATGTTATTTAAGGTTTACTGTATGAAGCGCATAATGGCTCCATCTTTTGCTGATCAGTCAGGAGTAGAAGCTGAAGATTTATCATTTCTTTCTCTGAACAAATTGTCAGGCTAGGCATGCACCTAAATTGGATTATCATCCTCATGTAGCCTCTCTTAAAAAAGCATCTATAAATAACTCATCTGTAATCTCAGTTTAGTGTCTTTTTTTAAAAAAAAATTGTATGGATTCCAAGACTAGGAGGACAGAGCAGAGGAAAGTATGTGAAGCTGATGCAAAGCACATTGCCAGTAACAACATTAATTACACCACAAATACTATGTGTTTAGTCATTTTTCAAAAAGAAGTATTAGATGAATTTCTCTTCTACTATTGTCTGACAAAAATCAGTTGCATTGGACTTTGTGTTACTGTTTCAAAAAAGTAATGTCAAAGACTTCTTAGAAGTTGTGTTGATAGGTACAATGATAATTAACTGAAACTGTAAAATGGAGAATGCAGTATTTGGCCACAAATTGTGACTTAAGTGGTTAATTTGTCCTCACATTAATCCTATCGAAAATGTCTAATCTTATGATAATCTGGTTTTTAGCCATATGCAGTTCATTATATAAATAGACATATTGAGTTGTTTTAGATATTTACATCCTAGATTCTAGAACAGAGAAAAGAGAAATTAATGATGATGGATAGACACACCACATTTGTGCTGAAAATTTGTTTAAGCTTATTGCAAACTCCACCCCCCCCCCTTTTAGGGCTGATTGGCACGAAATGTGATTATTGGTCCAGCAAAACAATTTTCTGCTTGAATGATGTCCTCTATCATGGATTTGTCCTTAGTTATACCACATACCATTTAGCAACAAATAACTCAGGGTGAAGGGCAAGTGGATTAGGTGAAAAGATTGTCACCACATGCTCATTTCTTTCCACATCTGAATGGGGTGTGTTGCTGGGAAGCATAATTCACATCAATCTGCAGTAAAGATGCTTTTTAATATTTCTTTCATCCCAAACAACCCAACCTTTCAGCTGGTTTTTGTGGGGCAGCAAGGGGAGGAAAGTACCCCCCCCCAAAAAACCTTTCCTTCCATGAATGTTCTCAACTTAACTGAAGATCTAAGCCAAAATCAAGATCATTCCATGTATGGATCTATTTTCATGAAACATTCAATATGTCCATTACTTTGAGACTCTGTGTGAAAAATCAGTACAGAGTTAAAACCCTCCAGGCATCTTAGCATCAAAAACTTGATCTGTCTGCCTTGCTCTTTTTGGTTGCTGCAGTGCTACTATAGTGAAAAAAGAACAAGGGCCTTTTTTTGGATTTGCTGGGGGAAGAGTGTTTGGAATACAAAATGCCAATGAGATGAGAATAGGATGTTTGTCTGAGTTTACCATTGGGGCAATAGGTTCATTGCAACTCGAATGCAGACACAACAAATAGTAGCTGAGAAATGACAGTAGGGTGAATGACCTGCTCTAAGCCACAAACAGCTTTGCTGTCTGTACAGCAGATGATTAACTGTCCTATTTTGATTCAATCCTGTTTGCTAACTCACTAAGCCACAGACAGTTAACAGAAAATTATTCTCCCTCCCTCCCCACACTCTTTCAAAAAAAGCGATCAGTTATGAAATTCATCACTTGATCCAGGAATGCAGAAAGCAATGTATATTTATTGACCACAATTCTAATTGACCAATTTGTTTTGGCCTTAGTAGGCTGCTTGAATCCATTTGCCATGCCAGGCTCAAGCTGACCGCCTGTCCCCTCCCTCCTTCACCCTGTTACTAAAACAAGCACAACAACACAATGCTGTCAACAGACTTAAGCACCCAAAGCTGGATGAAGCACACTTTGTAACAGGCCACAGCAGGGCATGAATAAGAACCTAACATGATTCATTAAGCAGGCTTTTTGATATGCCAGTGATCTTTAAACATTAGACAATTAACGGAGCTCTGCCAATCCCTGGAAATACATGTTGTTCTAACAGATATTTGAAAAATGGGCCTCTCTGCCCCAATGGTGGTTTTTAACATTTAGAGGACATTACAGACCAGTGACATTTTAGCAGGTGGAACAAATGGTTTTCATGCAAACATTTCATTATATGACTTTCTGCGGACCTGCAATAGTTTTTTTTTACTCTTTACCTATAAATTGGCTGGGATGCTATAGATAGGTTTGCATCATTAGAGATCTCAGTGGATTAATAATCCATGTGGTCACTGACTCAGAAAATGCCACAGATGTAGGAGAGCCTAAGCTCCATGCTTACAATGTGCTGAAGTGCCAAAACAGGACCTGAGGGCCTTTATTTTGGGGTGGGCAATGAAGTATTCTCACATTTTAGATCGGCTTTGTCAACCTAGGTTGGCCATTGGAATCTCCTAGACAGGAAGAGCTATAAAAGGCTTCCTGTTTGGTCTGAGACTTGCTTGAGCAACTGGAGGAGAATGGAAAAGAGGCAACCAAGATTAATTCATGCCATTTGATATGTTAGCAGCCTAGGAGAAGTTGGTCCTTGGAAGAAAACCATGGAGAAGAACCCTCCAAAAAGGAAATGTTGCTAGCTTGAAGGAATGGAGTCTGGTGGTCAAAAGGAAGGCAGGGGGAGGAAACTGATGGAAGAAGGGCAGTCAAGGATGGTGTGAACTGGCCCTGGGACCAATAGAAGATTATGGAAATCTTTGTTGAAACAGAAGAAAATCCAAATTACAGGAGCACCCCCTTATCCTCTGGGGATTGGTTCTGGGGTGTGTGTGGACATTGAAAACCATAGATAATAGCGAACACCATTGAAAATAATGGGCATTCCAGTTTAAAATACCATAGAGTTGCCTTGCAGGAGCAAGAAAATGGCTAGAGATGACTCATTTTCTAGGAAGACTCTATGGTAGATGTGCTGTTTTGTATCCCGTGGATAATTGAATCAGTGGATAATGAATCAGTGGATATAGGGGTCCTACTGTAATGTGTCAGTTCTAACAGGTTGGTTGAACCAGTAGAATTTGACACCACAAAAACATGTGAAACTGTAACTCTAACTAGATGATTATAACTGCAAGTGACAATGGGACATAACTACAGGAGGACTTGGATAAAGTGCACCAAATAAGATATCCAAGCCAGTGACGCAATCAAGATGGGCAAGAATTAATTCCCAACTTAACCTTCATTCAGCCAATCATACACCAGAATCTATGCAGATCAGAGGCTCTCCCACCAAGACTATATGGACTTCCAAAGATCCACAAGGATTCAATTCCACTCCGGCCCATAGTGAGCACCACTGGATTCCCCCACGTATGACTTGGACAAGTTTCTGGCCACACAATTACAAATCCACATAGGACAAACCCCTCACTACATCAAAGACTCAGCTCACTTGATAGAAAAAATCAACAACATTGAACTGAAACCTGGAGACAGACTGATCAGTTTTGATGTTGTCTCCTTGTTCACTAAAGTCCCCATTATGGACACCATGGTACTCATACAACAAATATTTCCTGAGGACATCACAGCTTTGTTCAAACACTGCCTCACCACAAGCTACTTCCAGTGGGATAATGAATTCTACGAACAGATAGACTTCCGGTTGGCAATGGCGACACACTTAGACTTTCACTGAGGAAGCTCCGTGAAGTCTAGCCACGCGGGGAGGAAGATCGAACTTGGAGACCCAAGGGAGATTGGAATTCTCCCCTAAAAACAGGGGAGAATCGGAGGGAGCTCTCAAAGACCCGATCCTGCTGCCCGGTGAGTTGTAATAGCTGCCAAGAGAGATCGCGGCACGGAGCAGAGCAGAGGGGGTCGGAGCTGTAAGCCACCACCGCGCGTGTTTAAGCAGCTGGGTTGTCCCGGCAAGCGTCTCCACCAACTTTTAAAAGCTTAAAACCTCAACATAAACGTTAGCTAAAAATGAAGATTGACAAATATTCCTGGTTGGGTCTCTGATGAAAAGGAAGGGATGCATGACACAAAGGTTTCTGAGACTGGAAGCTGTTTAAAGGGAGCGAGATCCCAGTGGATGTTAATATAAAGCTAATAAGACTGTGCTAAACGGATTTATTTCTTCTTCTTTTTTTTGCCTCACGACCCGCTTTAGAATAACTCAAAATATCTACTCTGAATGTGAAGATCTCATATAGACTTTAACACAAAGTATCTTTTGAAAGATTGCTTAGGAAACATTGTTATTGTTGTCTACTATTGAGTTGGAAGGAGAAGGAAACAACGAAGACGAAGAACGGACTATATTCCCTGACTGTTTATCCCCAAGTGTGACCAGTGTTGTATCATTTGTGTTCTTTTTTTTTCATGTTACCCTCTCCTAATGTGGAAAGTTAGTGTTAATGTTTGATAATTTATGTTGTAAAGTCTACAGTCCTGTATGTCTTGTCAGTGTATTTATTTTTTATTTTAATTTGTTATATTATTTTGTTTTTTTCCCTCTGACCCATTTATGTTAGTTTTTTCTTCAGAGAGCAGACCCAGGTGGAAGAGAGGGGAGGGAGTGAAGTGCGAGAGAGCAGGAGATAAGCGGAAGGACAAGGTCATTCAAAACAAGGACGGAAAGGAGACAGAGACTGAGAGACGGAGAGACTGAGAGACTGAGATAAGTTGACGAAGAAAAAAAAAGAAGGGAGAGAGAGAGAAAGAGAAAGAAATAGACACATATACCAAAAAAAAGAATTGCAAGACTAAGAAACCTGCCCAGAGATATTGTGATCTATTTTGTGAGGAAAAAGACCAGAGACTTGTTTCTGCAGAAAAACTTTGAAAATAAATTTACAATCGAAGGATCCGATATCCTCTTGCTAAAAGATGTCCCGATGAGAATTCTAAAGAAAAGAAGAATATATAGAGAAATCACGCAACTGCTAAGACATAATGAAGTGCGATATAAGTGGGAAAGATTGGAAGGAATATCTTTTAGATTTAAACAGAAAAATTTCAGGATAACATCAGCACAAAAAATTGAACAATTCTTAGAGAAATATAAACAAGACCTGAAGTCACCAAACTACAAAGAAACACAAAAACAAGAACAAGATCAAGGAACCCAGGAAGACGGCGCTGAAGCAACGGAATTGGAAGCAGAAGAAACTGAAGAGGAAGAAATAGAAGAAGAACCCCAGCGAGAAGAAGACATTTAAGTAGAAAGGAAAAAAAAACACTAGTCTTTGATATATATGATGAACTACAAAATTCTTACTTGGAACATCAGAGGACTTAATTCCCCGGAAAAAAGGGAAAAAATATATCACGTATTAGCCAAAGAAAAATATGACACAATCTGTTTACAGGAGACTCATATTAAAGTTAAAGATGTGGAATTATTAAAGAATAAAAAACTAGGGAAAGAATATGTATCAGCTTCAAAAAATAAAAAGAAGGGAGTGGTCATATATGTAAATAACAGAATTCAATTCCACAAACTGTACAAAGATCCAGAAGGACAATTTGTAATAATAGAAGCTAACATCCAACAAAAAAGAACATTGATTCTTGGACTCTACGCACCACAGAATAACAAAAATATATTCTACCAAAAATTAATGGAAAAGCTTTTAGAATTTGATCAGGACAGATTAATCTTGCTGGGAGATTGGAATGGGGTGATCTCACCTACTTTGGATAGAAAATCTCAAACGAAAACTAAAAAAAAGCAAGGGAAGTTACCAAAAACTTTTGAAACTATGATGGTAAATTTATCTTTGATGGACAGTTGGAGATTTAAATACAAAAATGCAAGAGAGTATACTTACTATTCGGAATGTCACCAATCCTTTTCCAGAATAGACTTTTTTTTGACATCAAGAAACATTGTTAATACTATTCACAAAATTGAAATACTCCCAAAAAATCTGGTCAGACCATAATGCGGTGCTATTGGAATTAAAAACAGAGAGGAAGATAGATAGATCTTGGCGTCTTAACGAAAATCTTTTACAAAATGAGGAGATAGTCCAAAAAGCTAAACAAGAAGCAAAATGGTTTTTTGAAACTAATTTGGAAAAAGATACAGATATTACTATTATATGGGACACATTCAAGGCAGTGATGCGGGGTTTTTTTATCCAACAAGATAATATTTTGAAAAAGAAAAAAATAGAAAGAACAGAGAAAATTAAAGATAAGCTAAAAGAAAAAGAATTGAGTTTGCAAAATGATCCAACTAATAAAAAGGTTTTAAAAGAAATCAAAATATTGCAAGAACAATTAAACTCAGAAGCCACAGAAGAAATCCAAAGGAAAATACAATTTTTGAAGCAAAGAAATTTTGAAAACTCAAATAAATCTGGAAAATGGTTGGCATATCAATTACGGAAACAAAAAGAAAGAAACATTATAAATAAAATTAAAATGGGTAGTAAAATTTATACAGATCAACAAAAAATCAAACAAATTTTCCAAGACTATTATGCAACATTATACAGAAGGCGTGAAACAATGTTCAATAACTCACAAAAGTTCTTAAATGGAAATTTGATTCAGAAATGTACAAACCAGCAAAGAGAAATTTTAAATCAACCAATAACAACAATGGAGATAACAGAGGCCATTAAAAAGCTGAAAGAAGGGAAAGAGCCTGGCCCAGACGGCTTTGCTGCTAAATTTTATAAAGTGATGGAAGATGAAATTTGGTTACCATACAAAAATACTCTAGAAGCCATTGCAAGAGGCAAATATCCTAAAACATGGGAGGAAGCATTTATTACTATTATACATAAAGAAAATAGAGACCCGCAAGACCCAAAGAACTATCGTCCGATCTCACTATTGAATGTCGATTATAAAATATTTGCGTCAATATTAGCTGATAGATTGAAAAAAGTATTACGAGAATGGATTGGTGAAGATCAAAGGGGCTTTCTCCCAGATAGATATATTAAAGATGTTAGACATGTTCTGGACCTTATTGAGTATCATGAAAATTGTAAAGATAAAAAATTGGCTTTAATATTTCTAGATATTGAGAAGGCCTTTGACAATGTGGATTGGAATACAATGTTTGAAACTCTCCATTGGATAAATTTAGGCCCAAAATTTACAAATTGGATCAAGAGAATATACTATAGTCAATTGGCGAAATTAATAATAAATGGCGAAAAAACAGAGTCCATTCAAATTCAGAAGGGCACGCGCCAAGGATGCCCTTTATCACCACTGTTATTTATAATAATAATGGAAATGCTAAGTAAAAGAATCAATGTAGAAGAAGAAATAGAAGGAGTTAGGATAAAAAAACATAAATTTAAATTGAAAATGTATGCTGATGATCTAGTTATATCTCTCGGAGATCCCCAACAAGAGATTACTCCACTAATGACTATATTGAATGAATTTGAGATCTTTTCTGGACTGAAAACAAATAAAGATAAAACAGTATTATTATTCAAAAACCTTACAAAAGAAGAAAAAAACGATATTGTGGAAAAATCAGGATTTAAAGAGGTTCAAATGATGAAATATTTGGGTATCAACATCACAAACAATAATGCTGAACTCTTCCATAATAATTATCAGAAAATTTGGATACAAATTAAGAAAGATTTAGAGAACTGGCAACACCTCAAACTATCTTTTCTAGGTAAAATAAATGTCATCAAGATGAATATTTTACCAAGGATGATGTTCTTGTTTCAAACAATCCCAATTATTCAATCCCCAAAAATATTCAGAGGATGGCAAGCAGATCTAGCCAAATTCATTTGGTCGGGCAAGAAACCAAGGGTCAAGATGAAAATCTTACAAGATAGCAGACAAAGAGGAGGACTAAATCTACCTAATTTGAAATTATATCATGACACTTGCTGCCTGGTCTGGATCCAAGAATGGATTACATTAAGAAATGAGAAGCTGCTGGCAATAGAGGGAATAGGGAATTGGTATGGCTGGCACGCCTACCTTTTTTATAACAAGGAACTGACGAATAAAGACTTTTTGAAACATGTTATTAGAAATCCATTAATACAAACCTGGAAAAGATATAAAACAAGACTGTTCTCACAAATTCCGATATGGACTTCCCCACATGAAGCCCTTTGCAGTAAAGAAGGAATTCCTACCAAAAAATGGATAAGGTACAATGATCTATTAATTATTAAAGGCAATCATCAGCAGGCGGCATGAAGGAGCGGCCCACAATCAGTGGGACAGGCGGGGGCTGAGGCAGCGGGAGGCCACTCAGCACGAGGTGGGGGTGGCAACGCCGAAGGTGGCTAGCACCCACAGCAAGAGCTGAAATAACGTCGTCAGCCAGCGACAGGGAGGGGTAGCAGGGGGCTACCCGGGGATGGCAGGGGGGCTGCGACGCCAGGGGCGGCTAGCACCACCAGTGGAGCTGAAGGCATGGTTGCCAGGAGGTGACAGGGCAGGGTAGCAGGGGGGGCTACCCAGGGGACGGCAGGGGGGGCTGCGATGCCGGGGGCAGCTAGCACCCACCAACGGAGCTGAAGGCACGATCTCAGGGAGGTGACAGGGTGGGGTAGCAGGGGGCTACTCGGCAGGCTGCAAGGTTGCGACGCCGGGGGCGGCTAGCAACCACCAGCGAGAGGGCCAGAGGGCTCGCGGCCGCTCAGGTCCAGGTTGCAGGAAGGCTGGAAGGGCGACTAATTTTTAGGCCCACCTGGCAGGGCAACCCCCCGGCCTACCGGCCACAGCTGGGCAGTTGGCAAGCCGGCTCTCGGCACGGGCCGTGAGCCATCGGAAGTGGGGCCAGCTGCGGAGCCAACTGGAGGCCTGCAGTCCGGCTGGACCCCACTCTCCCGGCTACCGTCTCTGAGCAGAGACAGCCACCAAGGAAGGGGTGGAGAGGCCAGGAACTCCTGGCCAAGGGCGGACAAGCCTAGTAGGGCGGACAAGCCCAGTGAGGGGGCAAGCCGAGTGGGGTGGCCCAGAAAAATCAGGGCAGACAAGCCAGCCAGGGTGCATCAGGCTTAGGCCGAACCAAAAAACAAGAGCTGCAATCATGGGAAGTATGCCACTCAAAAAGAAGGCCCAGCCAAACAGGCCAGTTACCCGGGCCCAAATGGGCAAGGTTCCCAGGTCTTGGGCTGCCTTGGCCCCACGTGGGCGAGGTGCATCAGCAACAGCCAAGCGCAACTCAAGGGCAACCGCAAGGTCCCCAAAGGCCATTCAGAACCTCCTTACGGGCAGCCAGGCCCCCAACCTGTAGGAGCTCACCAAGGTGGTGACCCTTCTGGCTGAACAGGTGGGGGAGCTGAGGTCCAGTAGGGAGTCTGGAACAAGCCCTTCTGACAAAGGACAAGCATCAGAACCAATCAACTCAGGGGAACAACGGCGTGGTAAGGCCTCATCCCCCTCCATATCAGCCAAGGCGGACGGCCCTCGAGAAAGACGCCTCTCCACATCGGGGAGCGATCTCAGTACAGCATCATCGGCTGCTTCATCCCAGGAGAGGGCCAAGGAGGGGGTAAAGAAGAAGGATACGAAGGAGGCTAAGTGGGAGAAGAAAAGGCGGCACACTAAGTGCAGAAGGAGAAGGGACTCAGACAGCGAGGGAACATCTGGTGAGTCCTCTGATGGGGGGGATACTGGAGGGCTGCGGCCTCTCTTCCTGGTTTACTCCCCTGGGCCATCAGTGCTTGGTCCCAGCTGGAACCCTCTGCATCGGGCCCATCCAGGGCCTGGTGTGACGGTGAGGGCTCCTTCTGTGACCCCCTTCCCCTCAAGTTGTTCCAAGACCATGAGGATCCTCTAGGGATCCACCTTGACAGGAAAGTGCGAGACAATATTTTGAAAGGGTATTATGTGGATGTCTTCACTCTACTAAAACCCGAAGGGGAGGTGGGCAGCATGCCTAAATCCGACAAAAGCTCGGATAAGGCCAAGCCAGACCCAGTTGACCATACATTCTTCAATTGGTTGGCTGGATACACCGTATTCATGGGAGTGGTGGGGATTGCCTACCCCGAGAAGGGGTGGCATCTAGCCAACCATTTGAGCAATATGCTCAAGGCCAGGGCTTTGGCTGGTGACACCACAACCATCGAGTATGATGCTGTTTTTCAGAAAAGGGCCTCCCGGAACGCTAGGGCTAGATGGGACCTCATCAATGACAAGCTTTGGCTGGTCATCGTGGGCTCCCACATCAAGGGCAAGACAGAGGCGGCTAAGCCACCTCGGAAAAAGGACCCCAGGCGCCTGGTCTGCTGGGAGTTCAACATGGGAAAATGTTTCCGTTCCTGTTACAAGTTTGAGCACAACTGTGAAAACTGCTACGGGAATTACCCCAAGATCAGCTGCTCCCGGTCGGGGTCTTCTTCCCAGTCCTTTCGCTCAGGACACCCTGCTTCCTCCGGCGTTAAGAAGGAGGCAGGTTCAGGAGGCAACGCCGGGCAAGGAAGTAGTAAGAATTAGGGACCCCTCATACCCACGTAGGATGGCCTTCACCCCCGTGAAGCTGCAGGCCATGCTTCCCTTGTTAGATGCCTAACCAGATAGGTAGGCAGCTTGCTACCTTAGGGATGGGTTTTCGTCTGGCTTTAGAATTCCGGCGGTGGGCCCCAGGCTGGCCACTGCATCTGGAAATCTCAAGTCAGCAGCTGCCTTGCCCGAGGTCGTTGCCTCCAAGATTGCTAAGGAATGCGCCACAGGGAGGGTAGCTGGCCCCTTCCCTTCCCCCCCCATGGATAACCTCAGGGTGTCCCCGTTGGGTGTTGTTCTGTATGTATGTGTGAGTTTGTATGTATATATATGGGTCACATGCTCTGATAAATACACACACACATACACACACTGATGTAATAAATCCCTGCTTGGCCATAGTAACCCACTGGGTGACTTTGGGCAAGTCACACTCTCTCACCTTAGAGGAAGGCAAAGGCAAACCCCATCTGAACAAATCTTAGCAAGAAAACTTCATGATGGGTGCACCTTAGGGTCCCCATATGTTAGAAATGACTTAAAGGCATACAACAACAATAATGTTTTGTATTATTCTGTTATACAATATGTTTTTAGAATGTTTAAATTGTTTTACCCCTTTTAAATTGTTTAGATAAATACATTCTCATTCTGAAGGACCAAGCCTATCAAATTTCATGTGAAAAATGGAAGGTGCTTTGTGCAGGAGAAATAAAAAGAGAGCAAGCAAGAATGGGACATACTTATCCCCCTGCAGTTTATGTGGAAAATTTTCATGAATATAATAAGAAGAACTGAGGTGGCCCTTGTAGAAAAACCTGACAAATCTGAGAAGGAGAAATTTCCTGATCTCTCTCCCTCCCCCCTCTCTCTTTTGAGTAGAGAGGTTCAGATGAAAGTGCTTGCTTCTCCTTATCCTACTCCTTCATTTGTTTATTTGTTTTGGCAGTTCATGAAAACCACATAAATCATAGTGATATCCTAGTCAAGAGCTTTGCAAAATTCTCCCTGCACTATACTGTAGAACAAAACTGTTTCCTTGGGCTTATTACTTATGTTAGCATGGATGTAAAATTTAGGGGTTGTCCAGACAATGAAAATACTCCTGATAGAATTCGCAGAGAATATGATGTATCACAATGTGATCTGAATGAGATTCACAGTATTCTGAAGGGGGGGGAGGTAAAAACTCTACAAACCTCTCAGTAAAAGGATTTACGGTTTTCCCTGAAGTTTTCAGGAGAATGCATGTAGATGTGCATTTTGCATGTGTGAACATTTGAATTCACATTGCTGTACATTTCCACTCTATTGCCCTTTATCAGAGCATGTGACCACTCCATTTGAATAGATGTGAATGGATGCAAACAGGCAAAAAATGGTAGAGACAAAAAAGTGTGGCTGCAAATGGGTGTAAATGCCCACCCACTTGCAGTGTACACTATGTCTAGACAAGCCCTTAGATCTCATAGACATTTATCAAGCCTCTGGTCTTCCACGACAATGATTGAGAATTTCATCTGGTTTGATTTTTGATAGAAACTTTGTTAACACTCTTTTTTTCTTCATGAACAGGATGGAAAAAAATTGAGATGGGGGAGGGAATGAATATGGGTGAAAACAAACCTCATGGATTCATCCATCTCTAGTCTTCTATTTTCCCACTCAAGTGGAAGTGAAATGCTCTAGTATTTCTTTCAGGGCAAATCTATCAGTGAGGTACTGTCACCTAATCTTTCCGTTACATTGGGGGAAGTGAGATGACTGTTCTTGCCCATACTCACACTTCCCCATGCCTTCATTTTCTCCTCTTTCTGAACAACTTGAACCTAAGAGTACTCAGCAAGTGGATCCAGAACCTACCAATTACTCTATAAACATGGCTGGAGACATTGGCAGCATGGGGGGGGGTGAGGAGAGACTGAACCACACCAGGTGATACCGCCAGAGGGAGGGGTGATCCTGGCCTTACTAACACCACAGGATGGAGAACTTCAGGCTCTAACAGCTAGGGAAGTAAAGAATCATCACAAATCTCCTTGTCATCTATGATAAAGGGTCTCTGTTATTATGCTATGATTCCATTTTAACCACCATGACATTGTGTGGGATCTTTGGATTTGCAGTTTAGAGAGAGGTATGAAAAATTCTCAGCCAGAGAGTTCAAGAGCTTCAACAAACTACAAACCCCAGGATTTCATGGGATGCGGTCACAGCAATTAAAGCAGAATCATAGTGCTATAATTGTGTCAAGTGACAGTGCCCCAGTTATGAGCCTCTGAGCTTCCCAAGATGGCTCTGCTCCCTTTCCCATGACACCAACATTTGGTGGTTTCCCAGTTTTTGTACAGGCTCCCCCACCCCATTCCGAAAGGATTCATTCCCTAAGGCTCGCTTATTGGTAGTACGTATTACCTTTCCACTAAATGAGTTGGTCTTTTTTGGTCTTCCCACTTTGCCTTTAGTTCTGCTCACCGTAAGAATATGGCTCCTGAGAACTTCTCTGAAATTGAATTTTGCCATCAGGATGAAAGAATGATCTCACCTTTGCTGTAAATGTCTCTGACATACCCATGAGTCCGTTCTGAAGACCAGTGCATTAGGGAGATCTTTCTTGATTAGTACATCTTCCATGGCTTTGCTGAAAAACCATTCAGTCCTAAGCTCATTGCAGTTCATCACAGTTCTTGCTCACCATTTCTTATAAGCCCACTTGCTACTATGCTCAAGGGCCAGAATCAGCTCTGGATCTGTTTACATGGGTCTATCCCATTCAATAAAAGCTAGCAAATTGCTTTTTTAGTGTGGGAAACAAAGTATCCACTGTTTGTTCTGTTTCCCATGGAGTGTCATTAGTGAGATGAATCGTCTCAGATTCAAAGCCAAAAATCGCATGAGAAACAAACAGGACCAGAAGGAGGCATGGAGGCTGTTTGTATGAATCAGTCAACTCACTGCTGGGTTACTTCACAGTGTCTTTGCTACTGGTGTAGAGATCTAGTCCACTGTATGTAATACATACAATATTTTGTGTGGCGTGAAGGGAAAGCAGATGGCAAGGAGGAATAAAACTTTAATGTCCTCCAATCTGCTTACTTATTTCAATCAGCTACCATAATCATCACCCACTGTGTGCTTCCTTTACATGAGGAAGTGCTTGTTTATTCCAACAGCAGAAAATCCTACATAATGTCTCAATTCTAATAGGCTGGTTAATTATAATTTGAAAGCTAATTTCCTACTCAAAAAGATTATGACATAATAAGGTTGCGTCTGTGCAGGAGTTTTCCCACATCCACAAAGATGGTGTGGTCTAGACCCATATCAACTGCACACCTTGGATTTTGTCTATAAATGCACATTGGTCTCATGGTTTTCTCCATGTTTCATGAAACTGTATGGGTTCCAGTGCAAATTGAAAACAATGGTAGCTTGTACACATTACATGGCTTACAATTGGTCTATACTAGGGGTGATAGAAGTGAAGCTGTGGGCTACAGGTCCCCCAAGGCTGCTTGTGTGGTTTCCCAGGGCCTCCTGATATCAATAGACTTCTTTTTAATATCTATCTATCTGTCTATCTATCTCACCCTTAAATGCTGCCAGGAAGTGTGGGCAGGACATTTCTCCATATCATTGTTTTCCTGAACCATTTTAGATCCAAGAAAGGCCCTGGGAGAGGGCCAAGAACCATGGAGAAATTGCCTCCTGTGCTTTCTAGAAACACTTTGGGGGTGTTCCTTAACATTTAAAAACATTTTAAAATGTTTTTTTTTTAATTTGGGGTGTGTGATGGGGAGCAGCCATCCAAGATCCCCTGAGGGTGTGGCCCCTAACACCCAATAATTGCCCACCCCTAGTCAATACATTTAGGAAAATAATGGAGCAAGAACTGTATGCAGGTATTATAAAAATACAAGTAAGCATGGAAGGGCTGGCTCCTCCTCATGTTGACCAGGACAGTCAGAGGAGAGAGTAAAACAGTTGGGCTGAAAGCAGTTCATAGCTATCAGTATGATCACAAACTTGCATATTTAGGGTTCCCAATCCCACAGAAGTTTGTAGCCATGTTCAGATGAATGTAATTATAGTCTCTCCTCAGATTTACTTGTTTGTTTACTTGTTTATTTAGGCAACAACAGTAGATTGGATGTAAAGGGCAGGGCAGGGCCTATACAAAGATCCCTGCATGTATGCATATCCTTTACTTACCATTTTGAAACATCTGTATAGATCTATTGTCATCCTTGGATGCAAGTGAAGGATAACCTCTGAATGTTTTCCCAACTTGAACAAAACAAAACCTTGTCACACAGAGAAAATTAGCACGCCAAGCTAGAATCTTTCCCCTGATGAGCTAATATTTGATAGACAAAAATACATGGTGAAGTCTCTAGTCAAGTTTTCATGATTCTCTCATGGTCTCAGTTTAACTAGCAGATTCACACTAGTCAAAAGAAAGCTTTCCAGAAATTAATAATCACATTCTGCACGCGCACGCACGCACACACACTAACAGGAAAAGTGAAGACCAACATGTTATCTCATTATTAAGTGCCTGTTGTGGCATGTTACCATAATCTAAGGTTACAAGATTCATGAATCAGCTCTGCTTATCTTATAGTTATTTCATTTTGAAATCACATGAATTTTCTATCAGAGGGAATGACTCGGAGGCTGAACCCAAACTAAGAGGTCATACCAAACAAGCATGCCTAACACCCTTAAGGGGTAAAGTTCTACCTAAAACTCAGATGCTAAGGGATCTTCCTAAGGCACAAGATAAAGTAATTTTCCACCAACCACATTCCACTTTGTATGGATTAGTGTCTCCAGTCAATGGCTATAATCATGTAAGTGACATATACCAGCATAACCCTCACTTGAACAAGCCTATGCATTTTGGGGGCGCTTATAGAAGGAAGCATTCAGTACTCCTCTCACCACAGCTGTGCAACAGCATCTGGGAATCTTCCTGTTACCGTGGCTACTGACTAACTGCAGGGGTGTATCTGAGTAAATTTGACTAAACTTTGCATAGCTAGGGAGGAAAGAGCAGCATTGTGCTAAAGGCAGAACCTTTTCCATCTCCCCCACATGTGCAACAGCAGCCGAAATATTCATAGATGAACTCCTTCAGCCAATCTGTAACAGGGTGATGGAGCTGTAGACACAAGGGAGCAGCCAGTGTAGGACTGCTAGAGGAGACTTCTTCCCCAGCATGCTTACTGGAGTTCAGCCATCAACCCCAGGCTATTATACAGTATGAGATCTATTGAGATTTACTGAGCTGGGATTTGACCATTCCTTGGATGGCTTGTAGGGAAAAAAGTCCCCCCACGGCTGAGGAAATTATCAGATCAGGTGAAACACAGCAAAAAAAAAAAAGTGTCCCAAACTGCGTCAGAAGATTGTGATGAGAACAGAAAGGGCTACATTATCAGACGCCCGCATCCTTAGTCATTCCCAGGGCATAGCTCTGCCGCAGACAAAGCTTCACTTTTCTATTGATAGGGACAAGCCGCCAATAAAAAGGGATGGCTTATTCATGCCTGCGCTATGCCCCCGGACTGCTGAAGGTGACATCATCTGGTAATGTTACCCGTTTCTGTTCCTGTCGCAATCTTCTGACATGGTTTTTGCCGCATCTGATAATCTCCTAAGAAATTCTTTGGGGAGGGGGGTTGCTACTTAACATACATAGGCCAGCAGCCTCTTAGTTAATATATGCAAGTATAAGTCCAATGTATACCTGTATATGTCCTTTTCAGTCATTGTGGAGGTTGGTATACTCTTGCGTGTCCAGGGGCAAGTTTTGCTCCATGCAAAACAACACACAATACTAACAATATATGTGGAAGAGAAAGGTCACAGCTTTATTGGCTACAGATGTAGATTGAGTTGGCAAATGCATGGGTCCAGATCCAGGCACTGACCAACCCGATGAGCCTGATCATCTGGCCCAATGCCAGAACCCTTGGGATGGCAGGAAAGGATCCATATGGGCAGAATTCACCCCGCATGGCCCCCCTGCCACCAGGAGGTGCAGGAAAGGCATTCACTCCCAGGCCAAGTAAGACTCATTCTGCCCCGCACCCCCCAAGTCCCTCAAGGGAACCCCAACACTACCAGTTGTGACTAACAACTGCAGACAAACAAAGCAACACAAACCTCCTTACCAGTCTCATGACCCTCTCTGACAGAGATGACTGCCTATTGATGACTTTGACCACCATCTGGTTGTCACACCAGAAACATAACATGTTAGACCTGAAACTGTCCATTCATGTGGAGATGGCCACCAGTTTCAGGAAAAACACAAGGAAGGTGAGGTCTCAAACTACAATATATTACCTTACAACCAACTTGCACCAGAACCCCTGAAAGTGAACCCCAAACTCAAAGGTTCCGGCTGTGTCTGAGTGCACCTGCAACCCCACACCTGACTCCCAAGCCTCCTGCCACATGGAAACCCCATTATAATTCCTGAAGAACTGCAACCACACCTCCAGATCCTCCCTCACATCCCAGGAGATCCAAATTTGGTGGTGTAGAGCCTTGACTGCAACTGTGATCCTACCAAGATGCATGCAGAAAACCCTTCCTGGGGACAGAACCTTGCAGGCAAAATTGAGAAGGCCTGGACATCTCTAAGGGTAGCTTTTTGCAGTGCAGCAAATCATTAAGCTGATCCCTCAATGCATCCAACTTCTCCTTAGACAGGGACCACACCTTCCTCCCCCATACCAAATCTAACAAGATGCCCAAATAGACCAGTGTATTGGTGGGACCTCAGTCTTCTGCACTAGTGGGGTACCCAGCTCCACAGCCAAAGCCTGGAACACATTCAGCAAATTGACACATTCCTCACCTCCAGCGCCTCCTATCATTAAAGAATAATCCAACTCATGGGTAACAAAAGGAGACCCAGCCCTATACTTTACTGTCCACTCTATGAATGTGCTGAAACACAACACAACTGACCAAACCCCTCATAGGCATGACCTTGATGCAATACCACAGCTCCTGAAACTTAAATTCTAGCAGGCAGAAGTCATCTGGGTGTACTGGGAGGAGCCTAAACACTGATTGAATATCACATTTTTCCAAAGGTACCACGAGCCATTAGCATATACTAGGCAAATTGCCTGGTCAAAGCAGTCATATCTAACTGAACAGTATGCCAGTGAAATGGTGTTGTTGACTGATGCTCCCTTTGAGTACAAGAGGTGGTAGATGAGCTTGAATTCTCCTAGGGCTTTCTTGGGGATGCCCCTAATAAGAATACCCTTAAATTACTTATGGCCAGTTGGTGAATGGCCCTGCCACCCACCCCTCCTTACATTCCTTTGCTATTTTTGCTGCCACCACTTCTGGCAATTCTTGAGCCAACTTGAGATTACCTGTTTCAACCGCTACATGTGGCCCTTCTACTGGTATCCTGGACCCCTTGGAAAACCCATCTTTTATGAACCTGGTGGCTGCCTTATTTTGGTATTGTTTAAAGAGGGGAAGCAAGACAGCCAATCTTACAGTAGTGAGGGCTAACCTCCCCGCTAGGTGATCATCCACTATCTCACTATTTGGCACACCCTGATTTACTGTTGCTCTGAGAGGTGGCCCCCCTATCCTTCTTCTCATTGGCTGCCATGCCGGGACACACTGACAAAATGGCTGCTGCCCACCAGGGGGTTGGGAGCATGCAAGCTTTTGGTGAGGCAGAAGGGAGGTCTCACAGACTTGAACTTACATTGAGCCCGCTGACACTTCCTGTGGCTGTACTCCCAACAAACCAACTTCCTGGAATACTTCCTACATGCCCAATGAAGAGGGCTGGATATAATAATAACAACAACAACAACTTTATTTTTGTACCTCGCCTTTTGCCTATTAGGCAATCAAGGTGGCTCACAACAATTGGATATAAAAACAAATCCATAACAATAGTAGTAACTTAAAACAATTTACCCCCCTTAAAATTACATATAATAGTGCATATATTTAAAATAACTGGCAGATTCACCAGTGACATAAAATAACTACCCTAAAACTTTAAAACTATAGAATCAAAACATAAACATAAAAACATAAAAAGAGGGAGAAGCATCCATTAAAATGGTCTGTTCTATTCAGGGAAGGCCTGCTGGAAGAGATCCGTTTTGATGGGTTTTTTTGAAATTCTCCAATCTAGTTGCTTGACAGATCTCCTCTGGCAGGGCGTTCCATAGTCTGGGAGCAGCGACAGAAAATGATCTCTGGGAGGTTGATATTAATCTAGATCTCATTGGTTGCAATAAACCCCTCCCAGAAGACCTAAGGGTGTGGGGCAGATTATATGGGAGGAGGCGATCCCTTAGGTAGGTTGGACCTAGGCCATATAGGGCTTTATAGATCATTACCAACACCTTATACTGTGCTCGGAAACTGATAGGCAGCTGGTGAAGGGATTTCAAGATTGGAGTAATATGCTCCCTTCTCGATTTCCCAATGACTATCTTGGCTGCCATATTTTGCACCAGTTGTAGTTTCTGAACTAGATATAAGGGTAGCCCTATGTAGAGAGCATTGCAGAAGTCGAGTCGAGAGGTTACTAGTGCATGCATTACAGTTTCTAGGTCCTTTGTCTCAAGGTAAGGGCGCAGTTGGCATATCTGCCGAAGCTGATAACAAGCTCTCCTGACTGTCACATTCACCTGAGCAGTCATGTGAAGCGACGAGTCTAGGAGCACCCCCAAACTGTGAACACAGTCCTTAACAGAGAGCATGACACTGCCCAGGACTGGCAGTTGCAACCCAATACCAGGTTTAGGGGCCCCCACTGTAAGCACCTCCATTTTCTATGCATTCAGTTTGAGTTGATTTTTCCTCATCCAGTCCATTACCACTACAAGACAGTGACTGAGGGGAGAAATACCATTTGTTGTCATGGCTGATGACTGAGACATGGAGAAATATATTTGGGTGTCATCAGTGTACTGATAACACCCCGCCCCATGTCTCCAGATGATTTCTCCCAGCGGCTTCATATAGATATTAAAAAGCATTGGGGACAGGATGGCGCCCTGAGGGATGCCACAATTAAGCTCTATTTTTGATGAGTAACTGTCCCCGAGCATCACCCTCTGGAATCTATCTGAGAGGAGGAATGGAACCACTGAAGTGCAGTGCCTCCAATCCCCAACTCTTCCAGGCTTTCCAAGAGGATGCCATGATCAATCGTATCAAAAGCTGCTGAGAGATCCAGAAGCACCAACTGGGTCACGCTTCCCCTGTTGATGTTTTGGTGAAGGTCATGTACCAGAGCAACCATGGCAGTCTCCACCCCAAATCTCGGTCTGATGCTGGTTTGAAATGGATCTAGAAAATCGGTTTCATCCAAGATCACTTGGAGTTGAGAAGCTACGGCCCACTTTATCACCTTGCTCAAAAATGGCAAATGGGAAACCAGTCTATAATTTTTCAAGTGCAGGGGGTCCAGGGAAGGTAACTTTAGGAGCGGTCTCACAACTGCTTCCTTTAAACAAGATGGCATAATTCCTTCCCTAAGGGACACATTAATGGTCTCCTTGAGAAAGGCCATCAATGCATCACCCCCCTGGATCACCAGCCATGATGGGCAAGGGTGGAGAGGATATGCCGTCTTCCTCACTTTTCCAAGGATCTTGTCCATGTCATCGGTATTCACTGGCTCAAACTGATCCAGTCTAATCTCAAAAACGGGTTTACTGGACATCTCATCAGTCAACTGCTATAAACCCAGCACCTAAGTTGGCTCTTATTTGAGATATTTTATCTGCAAAGTAGTTATTAAACACATCACAGCAGGCTGTTGTCGAGTTAAGTAGAGGGTTCTGTACAGGTGGAGCCTGTGTGAACTCCTTACCACCCTAAACAGCTCAGCTGGATGGGAATCTGCAGATGCAATACGAGCAGAGCAGAAAGATCTCTGCGCTGCACGTATTGCCTCTCGATAGGAATAAATAAAATTCCTATGACAAGTCTTGACAGATAAGAGTCGAGTTTTCCACCAGGTGCACTCTAGTCATTGTCCAGCCCACTTAATCTTCCTAAGTTCCTCTGTGAACCATGGTTGTTTATTTGGAGCGGGTTGGAAAGGATACTTAGGAGCGATCGTATCAATGGCCCTGGTGAGATTGTTGTTCCAAGTATCAACCAGAGCTTCGACAGAATCACCAGCATTACCAACCAAGGAACCCTCCAAGGCTTTCTGAAGA
Organism: Gambelia wislizenii; assembly: GCA_030847615.1. Taxonomy (NCBI): domain Eukaryota; kingdom Metazoa; phylum Chordata; class Lepidosauria; order Squamata; family Crotaphytidae; genus Gambelia; species Gambelia wislizenii. Next base: position 168,648,764 of record JAUMIR010000005.1, on the reverse strand, counting down.
CCTATTGGCTCCATTAGCCCCCGAGGATGGACCATTCTAATAGGTCCTCCACCCCCAGTGGGGTGGACATTGGCTCTAAGTCCGACCGTAACCAGGAAATGATCCATCCATGATGGTGTGGTGGTACTCACTACCTCCACCCTTGGATATGCCTGCTCCGTACTGAAGAATGCATCGAGAGTGTGACCCACACAGTGTGTTGGCCCAGAAACCAGTTGGGATAGGCCCATGTCTGTCATGGAATCCATGAACTGCCGAGCTGCACCTGTTAAATTGGTCTCGAATGGGATATTGAAGTCACCCAAGACTAAAAGTCTGGGCAACTCCAACAGCAGCTCCAAGACCAGTTGCATCAGCTCGGATATGGAGTCTGTTAGACAACGAGGTGGACGGTATACCAACAGAATCCCTATACTATCCCTGGTTTTCAGGCTTAGATACACACACTTGAAGTGGTCTATTTTCTGGATAGGTATCCTGGTCAGGGTGAGATTATCTCTATGGACTAGGGCCACTCCGTCCCCACTCCCACTTTCCCTTACCTGCTCATTAATGGAGTACCCAGCTGGGAGGGCTTGATTCCAGGTGATGACACTGTCCTCTCCCAGCCAGGTTTCCTGAGGCAAGCCAGATCAGCCTTTTCATACACGAGTAAATTGTGGATGATATGAGTATTGTTCTTTATTGACCTGGCATTGCAGAAAAGCAAGGTAAGGTTCTGTGGCATGGTTGATAAGCTCCCCAACTTACTTTGGGTAACAGAATGGACTGATGGCGGGATCGCTTTCAGACATCGAGCCCTCCTTCTTTTGTAACAATATTCCATTCTGTTATCGCCATACCTTCCTTTGCCCTGCACAACCTGAATCGCTGTTCCCAAGAAGAACTTTGTTAGCTCTCCCTCACTGCCTTCCATCTGGGTAGTTGTTTTAACAGTCCCAGCATTCATAAACAGAGCATAGTTAGAAGGCTATAACTTAGCAGCTGTGGTAGGAGTTAAAACCCCAGTTGGGTTGAGGCTATGCCCTCAGGCCCTTTCTTGCTGGCTGGCCAGCTGGTAGGTGTTCCAGGGGTGTGGTGATGGAATGACTTTTAAGGCCAGCTGCTCCTGGCCACACCCCAACTTCCTGCTTTGCTGTCTCAGCTGCCTTTACCCCAGTGTAATGGGGAAAGAAGGCTTTCTTGCAGTCCTCCAGAGTCTTCTGGCTGGCTGGCTGGTAGGTGTTCCTGGGGTGGTGGTAGTGGAGTGACTTTTAAGGCCAGCCATTCCTGTCCACACCCCATGTCCCTGCTCTCCTGTCTTAGCTGCCTTTACCCTGGTGTAATGGGGAAAGAAGGTTTCCTCACAGTCCTCCAGAGTCTTCTGGCTGGCTGGCTGGGTGGCTGGCTGGTAGGTGCTCCTGGGGTGGTGGTGGTGGAGTGACTTTTAAGGCCAGCCACTCCAGGCCACACCCCAACTCCCTGCTCTGCTGTCTCATCTGCCTTTACCCCGGTGCAATGGGGAAGGAAGGCTTCCTCGCAGTCCTCCAGAGTCTTCTGGCTGGCTGGCTGGTAGGTGTTGGAGCTCTTCCCCTTCCCTTTTATGTGTGGACTGACCAGTACAAATCAGAGCTTGTCACTGACCAGGTCACATCTAGCCTTATCACTCTGAGGAGCTCTTTTTCTGAATGTGATGTTGTACTTGATCACCACCCCATCACCTGCCAGAGCATGTGCGTTGAGTACATTGCCCAGGTGCCAGCCTTGCTCAAGGTATGCTGCTTGGACAACCCCCATAAAGATCATATACCCCACCAGCCAGTTGTTAAACTGACTCCCCCTTTCCCTCCTTCTCTTTCTTTTTATCAGACTTCCTCACCATCTGGCTTAAGGAGTGAAAATATATGAGCACAATATCCATGGAGTATTTTCTCCCTCATCGTCATATCCAGGTGAATGCCTTGTGATCCGAGAACATGGCATAGGATGCCACCACTCTGACTTACTCCTCCTACCAATTTCAAGCCGTACTAGGAACCCTAGCTGTCTGTTTTACCCTTCTCTTAATAGCCCATGAAGGGAGACCTGTCACATGGGCAGCCACCCTCCAGTAATCATTCCTATACCTACATTCCTTTTCTGAGGACTTACTCACCATTCCATCACTGTTTGAGTCCTCCCTGTTGGTAGACCTCCTGTGCATCTTGGTCTTTCCCTGCTTCCTGTTCTTCCTAACCTTCTCCCTGTATGAAGGCTCCTCCTTGGTTTCCAAAGTTCCTTCACTGCTGCTGGTGGTGGACAGGAAAATATGCCTCTTCAATCCCCTGGACTTCTTTTCCAGCTGGTGCCACTGGGACCCTTCCCACTATCACAAGATCCTGCACCTAGTGATGCCACCATCACTGATACCTGGGAGTTTAGCCATTCCACTTTTTCAACCAACTTGTCCAGCATCTGAGACAGGCCCCCTAGCACCTTGGTGCTGCTGGGTCCCACTCTGGGACTCAATGGTTGCCCTGCCTCAGTGCTGGTTGTACCTCTTCTACACCATCTCCCACCCAGGATTTTGGGGGCTGGCCAACATGGCTCCCATCCTAAGCAATGGCTCCTGCATTGTCTTCTGCATTCTTTTGGATGGCTACTAGCTGGTACCTATTAGCTAAGCAAGGGGGGGAAAAAGACACATGTGCCAACTTGACAATGGAATGCACTGCCTCAGAGTGTGATGGAGTTTCCTTCTTTGGAGGTTTTAAAACAGAGGCTGGGTGGTCATCTGTCAGGAGTGCTTTGATTGTGTATTCCTGCAGGGGAGGGGATTGGACTAGATGCCCCTTGTGGTCTCTTCCAACTCTATGATTCTATTACTTCCACGGGCATGACTTTGGAGTGCCACAGCATCTCATGTGACTGAGGCATTCCATGAAATGAAGCTAGAAGGAAGCTGCAGAGCCAGTAAAGTTGTGTTTGTTTTTTGGAGCCCGACTCTCAGAATGCCCCAGCCAGAATAACTAGTAACCATGCTGGCGGGGAGATTTGGGGAACTGTAATCCCTGAAGGTAACTTTCTAAGCTCTGGGAAGCTGCAGAGAGAGGTTTCTGCTCTGCCATGATGGCAGGGTTGTTGTTTTTTTAAAGCAAGAAAAATGGAAAGCTCTCAGTAACATCCCCCTGGAACCAGAAAATATCAGAAAATTTCTTCCGCTACATCTTAGCAATCAATAGAAAATCAGTCCTCATCTTCACAGGGAGAGAATATTGAGAGGGGGGTGTATGGGTGACAAATTTCATCCCTAGTGTTCTGTATCACTTTACCACCTCCAACCTGGTCAAGATCAGTTAAGTCACATTCTTTGACCAAGCAGAAGGGAGAGGTTGGATATGGGAGAGGAATTTTTTAAAAATCCTATTTGCCATAATGTGCGTGCAAGTAGAGGAGACAGGCAGAAAACATGGTTCTGTTAGAGCCAATGGTGATTCTTCCACATGCTAATGTAGTGCCCACATGGCACAAAATCATGCCCAAAGTATTTCACTATTTGAATATAAGTTAGTTGGAGTGCACGTAATTCAATAATCTCAATTGAGTAGGGGACTTAACAGTAAAACAAAAACATCTTTTGTCACTTTGTTTTTCTCTCCCCAAAGTTTGGGTTGGAGTTCTGCCCAGTTGGGCATTGGCATTATAAACATGTGACTAATACTCTGTTATTTACCATGTTGAGGGGCTCGGTGCTGGCACAACATGGACACTGAATAAACCAGAAATTTCCATGGCAGAACGGTGAGTCATTAATATTTCTCACCATGTTATGCAATAATGCTCCATCTTGAAAAGGGGGGAGAATTTTTTAAAAAAAGTTGAAAGGCTGACAAACTGAATGAAAGGCTTGATTTATAAACATAACATATATGTGTTTTGCATTTTTTTTTAAAAAAAAGCAGAACACAGGCACACTGTACAGAAGCAAGATTATTGCTCTTATGGAACAGTAGTAGTCCATGATGCATAATTAAAGATGGAAAAAATATTGGCTTAAAGAAATACATCTTTTGTTGCATTTAGGAGGATTATGATGGATTTAGACAAAGTGGCAGTAGACATCCCTTGTCTCGTTCTCACAATGACATCAATGTTATGGCACAGATGGAAGACAGATCATAGATATACTTATCCCCAAATCCCAGTCTTCACCTTTAATTTTCTCATGGAGAGTTTGTTTTGCAAAAGGTATAAAAATTTAATAGAAGACATGATTACAGCTTGTGTGGAAAACATTTAAACTGGAAAATCCAGCTCTTAAACCCAGTGGAGTCTACATATTTGTGCATGAACATGTTTTTGGGATGTATCCACCATAATGTTTTCTATTGCATTTTTTTTTCTATATCATATCACAGGATGGGAATGCAGGAAATAAATCCTTCAAGGGAAAGCATAAGGTCTGATGAGCAGCCTGGAAAAAAACCTCATACTAAAAGTCTGGCCTTGGACTATGAAAATGGAGGCATCTTGCTCATTACATTCCAGAGAATAAGATGGATCAGTTTTGGTGCATAAAGAAACAGTCAATGAAGCAGAGAAGGGAAAAATGAAAATAAATATTAGTTTACTTGTTTTTTTAAAAAAAGAAGTAAACAACAGAACATACAATTAAAGATGATTCTGATGAAGAAAAAGAATAACTATGGGCAAACTGTTCTGAAAAATGATTGTTTATCATTGCTTATTCATTCTTCTCATGAGCTAGTAAAGAGCAGGAAGCAGTGGCAGCTGATGGCTACCATGAGGTTCTGGCAATGAATACCTTCCAGTTTGAACTTTAAAGAAGATGCCAGAAGTGCTGGACCTATTTTGAACCTGATTACAGCGATGTGTGAAAGTAAGCGTTATAATGCCCCTATTTCTGCTTTCTGCTTTCCTCACTTGTGGGATTACAACATTTTTACACACTAGTCTGATAAAGTCTTATCATGCAGAGTAGGGTTGAAGAATATTTGTTTTTGGCCTCCACAAGTTTTTGTTTTGTTTTGTTTTGTGCCTCCTCAGAGCCTGGAAAAATAAAATTTTGCACTAGAATTTCCAGAATCCCTACATATCCACTAGCTATGCTGACTTAAGGATTATGGGACTTGTAGCCTACCAAACATATTTTCCAAATGCTGGGCCTACCACTTGTTAGCCCCCCCCTGCCTCCCCCACATGGCCATTGTTAAGAAATCATAACCCAAAAGAAATTGTAGTCAAAAACACCTGAACTACATCTGGACTCCCCACAAAGAAACTTCTGACTGTGTTTTGAGAAACAAACATAGAAGCTCCCTTGAGACCATCTAGTTAAAAGTCTGAACATCTAAAGGCCCAAGTACCGGGAAATATGAGAGAGATTGTTTGCATGTATGTCTCTACACCCACACATACTTTTAGAGCTTTAAGTGTAAACCTGAACACCTTGAATTCAATATCTTGAAGCTTTGCGGGAAAGGCAAAGTGTAAATCAGGGGTGGGCAACTGTGGGGGCCAATTTTCTGCCTCTAGCACCCTCCAGGGCTGCATGGGCTGCTAAAAAGGAAAACTTAAAACAAGTGGCCAGAATTCCATATTTAGGTGTTGTTGTGTGTGCTTTTTAAAAGAGTATTATTTGATATTTAAACTGTACCAGGAGGGCCTGAAATCTACATATTTAAAAAGTGAATTGCCTTTCCTGGAATAGAAGTTCATCCCTTTTGGGGGGCAGAAAAATGGCAATTCATATTCTGGAAGAGTCAAAGAATGTAGAATGAGCTTTTGGGAACTGCATATGCCCCCACCTGGTTGCACCTTGCCCACCCCAATATATATCAAGCAGCACAATACAATACAGTTTTCACGTTGTCTTGCTATCCTTAGTTTACCTTTAAACCTGGCATGGCTTGGCTTAGTTGCTTAGCACTTTATCTTATGAAGCATCCTTAAGTTTAGTTTCTGCTGGGGAGCGAACAGATTTGATGCAGTCATGGAATATTCCTCACTATCACTTCTCAAGTACCTTTAGCTATCATACAACATATTTCTAACCCAGTACCATGTGGATTCCAGTAAGATATTTTGATCATAATACAAAATGCTGCAACCAGAATAAATTATGCAACCCAAGAAAACATGAGTGTGTGTGCTAAATTTATTCTCTTCTAATGGGATGTTCTCCCCAAGGAGACTGGCTTGGTGCCCACACTTATCTTTTCAGTGTCTGGCAAAAACTCTTCTCCTAGGGAATTTAGATTTGAGATTGTATTATGATTTAGATTTTTTTCCCCTCAGGGGGTTTCACATTTTTTAATTGTGTGACCTGCCCTAATAACTTCTGGTTGAAGAACAACTAAATATTTTTTTAAAAAATAACAGTGAAACTGAGGAAGATAATTGCCTAGAGGAGCAAAAACCAAGGATTAGCCACTTGTGTCAGACAATTGTATGTAAATGTATAAATCAGAAAGCTAAACCCTATTTTTCTAACCCCATTGGGACATTTGCTACGGAGGTATGGGTAGCTAGCCAGCTGGGTGTCACAGTTGACTTTTGATTTTATTTAAAGGAATCCAAAAAATTACTAATCCTATCAGGAAAAAAATTACAAATTTCCTGGTATTTGTAATTTTGTGAGGTATTTAGTCTTTTGTATCAGAGAACTCTGGTACCTCACCAAGCTACATATACCAAGGTCTTGTCTATACAGTCAAAACATACAGCAATCCGTTCATATGGACATGCACATAAATACGTGTCATTCTTCTGAAGGGGAGCAGCCAAGTCCACCGCAAAGTCCATGTGCGTCATGTCTGGGGCTTCATCCGGATTTTTTTTAAAAAGCTCTGTACAACATGCAAATGTGCAATCATTTGACCACTTGCATTCACACAGATATGAACAGGCAATGTAATCTGATTGGCTGGATGAGCATGGGGGCAGGGCTAGCAAACAGGAAAAGTGCCTGCGGCCACCATGTTAGATTTTCACCTAAGCATGGGGCCAGTAAGTTGATAAAATGGCAATCTTATACTCTTTTTTACTTTCTTTTTTGTAAATATGAACTATCACTTGTGCACACCATGGGAAACTGTTTTGTTTTTTTTTAATTTGGTGGCAGCAGATTTAAAATTGCCACAAGTTTCTCACCTCATTCCTGAACATTCCCATTGACTTTCCCAGTGGATTTTTTGGCTAAAGCCTGTAAAGTATGTAAGGTTTCCCTGCCCATAGACTTCAGTGTTCTCCCCCAGTAAGGTGAAGCCACCCTGTGCACATGAAACCAAGCCAAGAAAGTGAGGTAACGGGTATACAGTACATTAAAAGATGACAGAAAATGCAGAGCATTACAGACTGACAAGCGGAGGCCTATGAGCAAGAGGGAAAAAATGGTACAATGCTTCAGGTGTTTTTCCCACTCTGTAAATCATGACAAGCCAATTGTGGTATCTCTATGCATGAATGGTACAATTGAAAACAGCATTTTTCCCAGAAAACTCACTGCCAAGTGAAATCTCCTTCTAACTCTGTGCCAGTACACCTGAGCAGACCTTAATCCCTTGCCCTGCTGTCCTCTCTTCAAAGAATACCGTATATTCCGGCGTATAAGACGACCCGGCGTATAAGACGACCCCCCCAATTTTTAAAGTAAAATGCAGAGTTTGTGATATATTCGCCCTATAAGACGACCCCCCTCTTCCAACGCATAGCCCCCGCATGCCCCTCCTGGGCTCACTTCCAGGAGGGAGCGCAGGAGGAGGATGCGGAGGCTGTGCGCCCAAAAGGGGCACGTTCGCCCCTTCTCCCCACCTTCCAGGAAGGTGGGAAGAAGGGGCGAATCGCGGTTTGGCCACGCAGCCTCCGCATGCCCCTCCTGCGCTCCCTTCCAGGAGGGAGCGCAGGAGGGGGATCTGCAGGCTGTGCGGCCAAACGGGGCTTTGGGGAAGTGGGGAGGCTGGGCGGAGGGTGGCAGGGGGGAAGGGGCTTCGCAGCCACCCCCCCTCTCCAAAGCGAGCCTTTGGGGAAGGGGGGTGGCTGGGCGGAGGGTGGGAGGGTGGCAGGGAGTAGGGGGCTTCCAAGCCCCCCTCCCTTTCGGGAGGGGGGTGTATGCGCGGGGGATGGGTGGGGGGAAGGGAGGAGGGGGCTTCTCCGCCACCCCCCTCCCTGAAAGCGCGTTTCTGCGGCTTTCAGGGAGGGGGGTGGATGCATGGGGAGTGGGCAGCCGGAAGAGAGGAGGGGGCTTCTCCGCCACCCCCCCTCCCTGAAAGCGCGTTTCTGCGGCTTTCAGGGAGGGGGGTGGATGCATGGGGAGTGGGCAGGGGGAAGGGAGGAGGGGGCTTCTCCGCCACCCCCCCTCCCTGAAAGCAGCGGTTCCGCTGCTTTCAGGGACGGGGGTGGATGAGCGGGGGGTGGGCGGGGGGAAGGGAGGAGGGCGCTTCTCCGCCACCCCCCCTCCCTGAAAGCGCGTTTCTGCGGCTTTCAGGGAGGGGGGTGGATGCATGGGGAGTGGGCAGGGGGAAGGGAGGAGGGGGCTTCTCCGCCACCCCCCCTCCCTGAAAGCAGCGGTTCCGCTGCTTTCAGGGACGGGGGTGGATGAGCGGGGGGTGGGCGGGGGGAAGGGAGGAGGGGGCTTCTCCATCCCCCCACTCCCTGAAAGCAGCGGTTCCGCTGCTTTCAGAGACGGGGGTGGATGAGCGGGGGTGGGGGGAAGGGAGGAGGGGGATTCTCCGCCCCCCCACTCCCTGAAAGCAGCGGTTCCGCTGCTTTCAGGGAGGGGGGTGGATGAGCAGGGGGTGGGCGGGGGGAAGGGAGGAGGGGGATTCTCTGCCCCCCCACTCCCTGAAAGCAGCGGATCCGCTGCTTTCAGGGAGGGGGGTGGATGAGCAGGGGGTGGGCGGGGGGAAGGGAGGAGGGGGATTCTCTGCCCCCCCCACTCCCTGAAAGCAGCGGATCCGCTGCTTTCAGGGAGGGGGGTGGATGAGCAGGGGGTGGGCGGGGGGGAAGGGAGGAGGGGGATTCTCTGCCCCCCCACTCCCTGAAAGCAGCGGATCCGCTGCTTTCAGGGAGGGGGGTGGATGAGCAGGGGGTGGGCGGGGGGAAGGGAGGAGGGGGATTCTCTGCCCCCCCACTCCCTGAAAGCAGCGGTTCCGCTGCTTTCAGGGACGGGGGTGGATGAGCAGGGGGTGGGCGGGGGGAAGGGAGGAGGGGGATTCTCCGCCCCCCCACTCCCTGAAAGCAGCGGTTCCGCTGCTTTCAGGGACGGGGGTGGATGAGCGGGGGTGGGGGAAGGGAGGAGGGGGATTCTCCGCCCCCCCCCACTCCCTGAAAGCAGCAGTTCCGCTGCTTTCAGGGAGGGGGGTGGATGAGCAGGGGGTGGGCGGGGGAAGGGAGGAGGGGGATTCTCTGCCCCCCCCACTCCCTGAAAGCAGCGGATCCGCTGCTTTCAGGGAGGGGGGTGGATGAGCAGGGGGTGCGCGGGGGGAAGGGAGGAGGGGGATTCTCCGCCCCCCCACTCCCTGAAAGCAGCGGTTCCGCTGCTTTCAGGGACGGGGTGGATGAACGGGGGGTGGGCGGGGGGAAGGGAGGAGGGGGATTCTCTGCCCCCCCACTCCCTGAAAGCAGCGGTTCCGCTGCTTTCAGGGAGGGGGGTGGATGAGCAGGGGGTGGGCGGGGGAAGGGAGGAGGGGGATTCTCCGCCCCCCCACTCCCTGAAAGCAGCGGTTCCGCTGCTTTCAGGGACGGGGTGGATGAACGGGGGGTGGGCGGGGGGAAGGGAGGAGGGGGATTCTCCGCCCCCCCCACTCCCTGAAAGCAGCGGTTCCGCTGCTTTCAGGGACGGGGTGGATGAACGGGGGGTGGGCGGGGGGAAGGGAGGAGGGGGATTCTCCGCCCCCCCCACTCCCTGAAAGCAGCGGTTCCGCTGCTTTCAGGGGGGGGGTGGATGAGCAGGGGGTGGGCGGGGGAAGGGAGGAGGGGGATTCTCCGCCCCCCCACTCCCTGAAAGCAGCGGTTCCGCTGCTTTCAGGGACGGGGGTGGATGAGCGGGGGTGGGCGGGGGGAAGGGAGGAGGGGGATTCTCCGCCCCCCCACTCCCTGAAAGCAGCGGTGCCGCTGCTTTCAGGGAGGGGGTTGGATGCACGGGGAGTGGGCAGGGGAAGGGAGGAGGGGGCTTCCTAGCCACCCCCCCAAAGCCGCGGTTCCGCGACTTTCGGGAGGGAGGGTGGAAGCGCGGGGGGGGGGCGGGTGGCAGGGAGGAGCACTTTGCTTCACCCCCTGCCCGATCTCCTGCCTCTTCGCTCCGTTTGCGAAGAGGCAGGAGATAGGCAGGCAGGTGAAGCAAAGTGTATCCGGCGTATAAGACGACTGTCAATTTTGGAGGGCACTTTTGAGTGCTCAAAAGTCGTCTTATACGCCGGAATATACGGTACTCATCTCATGTAATTCACACAAGGCCATGAGCAGGCACTAGCAACTTCCCAGATATGCCAAACATGATCAGATTTCATGTTCTCTTTCCCTCAGCTATGCTGGAGGTGTAACCTGGATGTGCTGATTCATGTTGAGTCAGATGCCAGTTGCATGGTGTCAAAACTGCTAATATGTGACAGTTACCCATCACTTACCATTTTCCTACTTTTGGCTGTATTTGGAATGAATTTGCAAATGTCTTAAATCTTCTCTGAAAGTCAAGGGTTTTTCTTTTTTTATCTTAGTAAAGTGATGAAGAATGACAGCTAAACAGAACCTCCACTTGGTAAATATTCATCAGATGGTGATAACAAAAGATGAAAACTGGGTACTGTGATCATCTCCAGTTTATAGGGCCCATTTTCTTCTCATGATGTAGCTGAGTGTCCCTCTGTTTTGCTTGTGTGGCATAACAGTGGTAGACCTGATGGGTAGCCTGGCTCTTAGATTTCTGGAGAGGGAAGTAGCTTTTAAATAAAGAGGGGGGGGGGGAGAGGGAGAGAGAGAGAGAGAGAGAGAGAGAGAGAGACTGCACCAGAAAAACTAAACTAAATAACCAAATGCAAACATTTTTGTCATGCAAACAGTTTCCTTGTCTTGAGATGCCTTCTTTCATTTGTCCTCTGATTTTAATATTGCTACTCAGCAGGCAAGTTAGTCTTCCCTGACCTTGTTTCTCCCCAGTGTGTTGGACTACATCTTCCATCACCCAACAAGCATATCTGGATGGGGATTATGGAAACTGGAGTCTGGTACTTCTTGAGGACCTGTGTGTGGATGTGCCTTCAAGTTACCTGTTGACTTTGTGGTGACCCCTTGAATTTCATAAGGTTTTCTTAGGGAAGGGATGCTCTGAAGTGGCTTGCTGTTGCTTTCCTTTGAAATATAGCCTGCAGCACCTGGCATTCCTTAACAGTCCTCCATCCAAGTCTAACCGGCCCTGTCTCTGCTTAGCTTTCAAGATCAAATGGGACCTGGCGCCTTCAAGGTATTTAGGAAAAGGCTTGGGGAGATGGAACTAATTTAGTAAGTTTTATAGCACTCTCATCTAGCGATGGATCTTTGGCGCCTTTGAAAATTTAAATTGACATTATGTTGAAGGCTTGCCATGTACATTCTGAGAGAGAAAAAAACTTTACTACACAAGCATGAACATGTTATACGAGTCATGTGTTTTAAAACATGCCCGTGCTTACCAAAAAGAAAGAATATATGAGGAAAAGACATGAATGGAAGCTGCCCCAGCCCTAGTCCAACATGCCAGTTAGCCACAAATTGATGGCTATTAATCACTAATTAAGGAGCAAAGAAGCTTGCATATCAAAAGTGCTGCTTCATGTGCCAGTTTTGTCTACAGCCAAGACAAGGTACAATTATTGAGGAAAGTTGTATATTTTTGCTATTTCCTCAGGGCCTGAAGAGGAGATGGGAATACTCTGAGAATTGTTTCCCAGATCCTACTGTTTATTTTCCCCTCATGTGATCACAAGAGATCTGCTAGTTCCCACACACAGATTACTTTCCCTCCCAGTTCTTCCCTTAGGTGAAGACAGTGCTACTTACTGCAAAAGTGACAAAGTATGGTAACCTTATAATTTTGAAACTTGGCAAATTGAAGTCATTTAGAAATCATATGTTACTAGACCATATGTTACTAGATCAGAAGTCTGCTTTAAAAACCTAGAGCTCATGTTCTCACCACCTTCTGATTATTCTGTCTGGGGCTTTGGGGAGTTGCAGTCAAAACAGTAACATTTCCAGGCCTGGTTAAACACACAGAGCCAGAATATAAAGTTTGAAAGCCTTCAAGTCATCTGTAGGCTTGAGGGCTACCTGTAGTCCATGAGCTGTTTTACTGCATTATCTAGGTAGTTTAATAAGTAAATTTCAAGACAGATCTGTCAAATAATGCTCCTCCACTAGAGAGAACTCTAGTGTAGCCATATTTTAAAGTGCCAGGACTTTTTGAGTAGCAGGGATGCTGTTGCTATCTGCCATCCCCTTCAATCCTCATAGTAGTCGGGTGGGTAAGTTTTCCCAGCAACACTATATAATCATGAGTTATCCCTGGTATAACAGAAAGCAGGTGTGCATAAGCACATATGTACCTCACACAGCACCCATTAACAAAGAGAGACAGATCAGCACAAACCCTGAATATGTTAAGGACTAACCTATGGGTGTTGGGAGGATATATATACCCATGCAGCTAACAACCTCATCAGCATTCTAGATTGCAGTGGCTCTGCAACCCCGTCTCGATAAATTGAGATACAAAGCCCTCTGCAGATTTTGTGCTCAGTGTCTGTGCACTATGGGTGAATATGGATGGGGGCATAGGGTGGTGGTAGAGATTTCTGTATGCTCTCATCAACACCATCCATTTCATCCACTGGCTGAGATCCTGTAGGGCACAGCGTACCATTATATTTCCCCATGCAGAATGGTACTACATATCTCTTCTCAACACCCCTATGTTAATCTGTTGCAAGGGGGGGGGGACATGATGTGACCTGTAGTAACCCTGAGGCCAGACTAAGACATTATGCTGCCTGGGGTAGAAGAGAGCCAACCTCCTGATTTCTGCACCCAGAAGCTGACCATCTATGATGTAATAGAACCAGAATTTGCAGGGACAAAACACTGACAATTTTTCTTTTGCAGGGACAATGGTGTGATCGCCTTCAGATTGCTCTGTTGTTTTTATCTGCAATCCCCACAGTAGAAGGGGGGTTGATACAATTGATACTCTTTCACAATATATAGCTGTAGCACTATGACTTCGCTGGTTCCATCCTATCGAATCCTAGGAGGGGTATTTTAGGTATAAAGGAGAGGATCCTGAAAGGGAGGCTAGTCAATACATCTCAGAAAAGGTGCTCAGGGATGCGTTAGGCTACAGAGGGGAGGAGGCAGAAGACGTGGTGGCCGTTATACAGTTACTGGGGTCAAAAGAGACAGATGTCTGTTTAGCTTCGGAACTAGCATATCGCAATTTTTGGGCCAACTGCAAGCGAGTAAAACAGCAGGACCCTAATTTGTTGAAAGCCTATGAGGTAGTCCCTTTGTTCCGAAGTGATACCAAAGTCCTTACCATTAGTTTTAGAACAACCACAATACCCAAAGAGGATGTGGCTCAGTGGGTCTCAAAATATGCCACCATCCTTTCAGGACCTGAAAAGGTAAGAGATACTGCTGGTTTCTGGAATGGAGAGTACCGCTGTATTGTATCTTTCAAGAATGATGACCCTCAGTTCAGGAGAGGCAAAATCCCCAAGTATTTTTTCCTAGGGGCTGACCGAGGAATCACCAGATACAGCGGGCAGCCAGCCACCTGTTTTCAATGCGGCTCTTATGAGCACCAGAGGCTTGTCACACACCCTTATGTTCCCGCTGTGGAGCAAGAGGTCACCCCTCTGTCGCCTGTCAGGTGAGCATTCAGTGCAATTTTTGTGAAGAATTTGGGCATACCTATTTTTGGTGTCCCAAGTTGTTGCAGGAAACTCATATCTGTAACGAACAACAGCGGAGCCAGTGTCAGAGATTGTGGACACAATGACCTTCTGTATGGTTATATGGGGAGTGTGGCGGTTGGGGAATAGGGATACTGTTTAGGTCCAGGAACAATCTGACCATTGATTTCATGTTAGAAGTAGTTTTGGGGAGGTTGGTGGTGGTGGATTTTAGTATGGAGGAAAAGCAGAAAGATGGAAGAGTAGAAAAGACAGCTTTCAGGCTGTGTGGGCTTTATGCTCCTATAAAATATGCCGAACGGAAAAAGTTTTGGGGGTATTTAAAAAATCAGTGTAACATTCAATGGCATCTTATTATCGTAGGAGATTTCAATAACAGGGCAAGGATGATGGACAGGAGTGCTTACGCAGACCAGAAAGAGCGGACAAAGTTGTCCCTGCCCAAACCCCTGACAGCAGAAGAAAGAGAGTTGGAGTCTTTCCTAGAGAGGCAAGGTCTTAAGGATGCAGCTCTTGATGTGGAGAATGAGTTAGAATTTTTTCCTGTTTTTTGCAGAAAGACTTTTGGTTCAGATTCTCCCCCAATGAAAGGAGTTCGATTTACTCATTATCACAAAACCTCAGGCAGCAGAATAGACCGTGTGAGAACAGTGAAGGAAATGAAGGTGGAAAAGTGCACTGTTATGATCACTTCTTGGTCGGATCATGGGCTCTTGGCTGTAGAGTTCAGTATAGGTCAGGTTTACCCCAAAGGAAGACCTCTCTGGGGGTTGCGCCCTAAATTTTTGGAAGTTGTGGCATATAAAGAGCGCATCGCCTCAGCACTAGCCCACAGCCTAACTCTTGCGGACATGTACAAGGATGATTTGTGCAGGTGGTGGGAATGTGTGAAACGCGCAGTTCGGGCCACTAGCCGGGCTTACGAGACCAACATTAATGGGAGACAGATTCAGGAGTATCATTTGGCCATTTATCATTTTTTGAAGTGTCATTATCGATTGAACCAAGGTGTTCCTTTTTCAGAACAAAGCTTGACTGGGCGAAGGGAGTGATAGCAAGATTTTGCCAAAAGCAAAGACAAAACAGAAAGAGGAGTAAAAAATTTCAGGACTCGAGGTGGTGTGGTTGATGTGGATGAGTCCAAAGGCTCTGATCGAATTAAACGGCTTGAAGGCCTCTAAGTCAGACCCTATTGTATTTAGACCAAGTGAGATGCTGGATATCATGGAAGTTATATGCTCGGAAAAACATAGATATAGAAGAGATTAAGGTTTTTTTCCAAGCTTTTTCAAAGGACCAGATGGGCACCCTCTATAAGGGTTTGAGTCCAGAGGACAGGAAGAGGTTGGTCTCTCCTATAGAAGAACAAGAAGTTCATGAGGTCATAGTTCAAGGGAAGGGTAAGTCGGCCCCTGGCCCAGATGGCCTCAGTTGGAATTTTTATAAAGTTTACAGGAAGTGGATTGTTCCTCCTTTAACAACTTAGTTTAATTTTTTGTGGGATAATAATGAGCTCCCTGAGACATTTTATCAAGGGGTCCTGATTTTTTTCCCAAAGGAGGGTGATCCTACCCTCCCAAAAAACTGGCGCCCCATAGCTCTGACCAACGTAGACTACCGCATGTTGGCAAAAATACTGAACAATCGGCTGGCTAAGGTGGCTGATAAGATTGTGATGGAAGCACAGACCAGTGCTGTGCTGGGTAGGACTATGGTGGACTCTCTCTGTTTGTTTAGGGAAGTGTTCCGACTCAACAAGGAGGGAGCTTGGACTGGTCAAATCCTACAGGTCGACCAGATGAAAGCTTTTGACAATGTAGATCATACGTTCCTATGGGAAGCCCTCAAGTGGAAAGGGGTGCCAGAGAGATTTATTGCTTTAGCTAAATTGTTTTATAGGGATGCAGAGGTAGTTTTCCAAGTCAATGGTAATAGAGGAAAGAGGATTAAGTTAAATTCTGGGGTGAGGCAAGGTTGTCCCCTAAGCCCTCTCTTGTATGTTATTGCTTTGGATGCTATCCTGTGTAAGATTAGTTTGGACAAGAGCATCTCGGGGATCCAAATTCCGCATCCGTTGGACAGTTCATGGTTGGTTCGATGTGAATCTGTTAAATTTGTTGCCCATGCTGATGATGTGTCCTTCTTGGTTAACGACAGGATGGAAGTTAGAAAGATTAAAGATGCTTTTGAGGCCTACGGTCGAGTTTCTGGTGCTCGACTTAACATGGAAAAGAGTTTTTTGATCAGGATTTTTGCTGCAGAGGACAAGATGGCAGCTATTCCTCTAAAGGACGTAGTTGGAGAAAAGGAAGGGTGGCAAGCAGAGCAAGAGGCAAAGATGGATAGGGTGAAGATCCTGGGGCTGAATTTTGCGGTGGCTCCAGAGGGATGGAAAGAAAATTGGTATCGCTGATTGGAAAAAGTGAAGGAGAGGGTGGCCCTCTGACAGAGATGGAAGCTGACCATTTACCAGAGAGCCGCTTTTTAAAATACGTACCTGCTTCCAGTGGCAGCCAACTTGGTGACTGTTTTCCCGCCTCCAGATTCAGTGATTAAAGAAGCTGATCGGGTTCTCTTCAAGTTCCTTTGGGGAATGGCCACATTCCCCCTGGCAAGGGCAGAGGCTTATGGGCAGGTAGAACAAGGGGGCCTAGACTTCCCAGCCCTGGGACCTAAGTTCATCGCCATCTTTTCTGCTCAAAACTTTGGGAAAGTTTGTCTGTTACAAAAGGGTCAGATTCAACCTCAGGCTTGGCTAGTTTTGTTTTGTGAGTGCTGGATAGGGTCTAGATGGGAGAAGACTTGGTGGGAGGAAGGCTCATTAAGTTTTAGGTTTTCTTTACCTGAAAAATTGAAAGCACCAGATTATTTGAAAGACTTTGTTTTTTACATAAAGAAATATAAATTTCATACTGAGGAGTTGAAGGGGGAAGACAGACCAGGTCAGAGCATCAAGAGGAGTTTGTACAGGAAAATAGTGGAGGAGATGTTAACCCATTTTTGCAAAAGCGTCAGGCCAAACTAGATTTATCAGAATACCTAAATCACCAGACTAACCCAATCGAGTATTTCATGGACAAAAGGGTCCCCAAAAAGTTGTGGGACTTGAAGTGGAGGCTCTACCATCAGGTTCTTAATCTGAGGGGAAAGAGACCATGGACCGCAGAGGATGAGCAGACCTGTCCGCATCTGAAATGTAAAAAGGCTGAGATTTTGAGTGGCGTGGCACAAAAGGAGACAATCAGACATTTTGTCCAAGACCGCCCGAGTGCCCAGGAAACATGGGAGGAGGTGGCCCAGGTCCTGGATTGGCCAGATTTGGCACAGCAGGCTTAGGAGACAGTGCTTTCGGGGACTGAACCTCCAGAGGGTGTCAGGGGACCCAAAAAGTCAGTGGGCCAAAAGAGGAAGAGGAAGGAGCCTGGTTCCGCCGTGGCTGAGAGGTTTTGGAAAGTGTCCTGGTCCACAGTGCGCCTGGTAAACCTCTATGTGATGTTAGGGTTAGTTTTCCAAAGACAAGAGGTGAAAAGTCAAAATCTGCAGGATGTAAGAGGCACTGCCTATTATGTGAAAAATGTAATTGAAAATTTAGCTCTGAGTGAAAAAGAGAAATTGCCAAACCATCGTTGGAAAAAGTTTTGGCCGTGGTTTAGTGAGTCGATCCCAGCAATAACATAAAATGATATTTTAAATAAATATGTTATTATTATTGTATTATTTTGTATTATTATTTTTAATTAATATTTTATTGGTTTTTTTCATTTCCAAATAGGTATAATTATAATGTGTAAACATAATGTGATTATAGTGTGTTTAGATTAAAGGGAAAAATACATTAGTGTTAGGATAGATTTATTTTTGTATTAGTAAGAAAAGAGGAAAATAATTAGTATTATTTTTGTATTATTGTTATGGCCTTTTGCGGTCGGGTGTATTTTTTAGTAGAATGGTCTTACTCCAATAAAAATCCCCATTAATGTGACAAAATGGGCCAGAGTCCACACAAGTGCTATCACAATTTTCTTTGCTGCCTCAGAAGCCAGGAAGAGAGTCCACAACATGTGACTGAAGACCCCCTGTATGTGACCAGCCTTGGTCACATGCTAAGGGACCCCTGCCTGGCTTCTTGGAGAGCCAGGGAGCTGGCAGTGGCAGCAAGAGCCAGCATGCTAGACGGGCACCTGCAGACACATGGAGCCCAATCCATGTTTTGGTCAGCAGTAACTGATTCAACTGGGTATTTTGTTGTAACACTTTATCAGGCCCTATCCAGACTTGCCCCTGTCTCAGCCCTGGTTTTGATCCGGGGGTGGTAAGGACTGTCCAGGGGCAGAACGGGGCATATGCCCTGCATCATATTGACTGCAGGACTCTGAGATGGGGGCATGCCATGGTATTTGGCCCATATAGATAAGCCCTTTAAATCCTCAGCCCTAGAGCCTCACCAAACTACACATATAATACAAAGGAAAGAAAGGGGGAGATATATAAGTACAATTGCTTGAATTTTTGGAGTCTTTCTTGCAGCCATGGCTTTGAGGAATGCCATGGGGAGTACATGCACCTCAAAATTTAGTACTACACAGCTGCTAAGAGAAGAGGCTAGCTTAGGGCACTGTACTCAATATTTGACCCATTGGATGTTTTGGATTTCAGCTTCCCAAAGCCCCAATGGCCAGTGGTCAGTGATGCTGAAAGTTGAAGTCCAAAATGTCTTAAGAGTCAAAGGTTAAGAAGCATTGGCTTAAGGGACACTGGGAGGGCTGTAGAGCATACAGCTCTGTGATCCAACATTTCACTTCTACTCACTGCCTCCGTCTGCCTAATGATAGGGCTGGCTCTGTCAAAGCAACTGAATCTATTGGAAGAAATAAATTTCCTGGTGTGCTTTGCAAAAGTAGTCATATTCATGTAAGTAATCACAGGCATGCCTTGGTTGATAAAGTTTCTGAAAAAGAAGCTCCTTTTTACAGAGTCTTTTTATGGGAGCCCAGCCCAGCCTCCCTTTTCTTGTCCTCTGTCTACCGGGAAGGTGTTTTTATTTTATTTTTTTGCTGTTGGTTTTTTTTGTTTTTTTGTTTTTTTGTTTTTGGCAGCATTGGAATTGGGAGGATGATGAAGGAGGGCTAGAGAAAGACAGACATTTAGTGTTGGCTTGCAGCAGTGTGTCTGCAATAAACAATGCCAAAAAGCTTGACCTGTGAAAGAATGGGATTCTAGTCTTGGTGATCTTACTATAGCTGTGTGTGCTTGTGTACAACAGGCTAGGAAAACAGCTGCCTCCAGAATCACTTACTGAGCATGTGTGAAGACCAAAACAGAAAGAAAAGAGGAAAATTGATAAGTCTGCCTCACCAGCTACTTTGACATAACAAAAAAGCATAGATCTATATGTTTTGCCACAAAAAATGAAAATAAAAAAAAGGATACTGTTGAAAGAAAAATATCATGCCAGGATGCATTATGGAATAAGCTGTCAAGGAGTCTCTAGAAGATTCAAAATATTTTTGTTTACTTATGCAAGGCTTACCTGACCTGGTTGCTTCATTTTACATGTGTATAATATTAGTTTTGAAACATATTGAACTGCTCTTTTTTTTTTTTTTTGGTGTAGGAACCTATCCTTATTCTTTCCATCTTATTTCTACTGCTGGTACCAAAGTTTCTGTTAAAGAAGTAAAGCACAGGAACACATTTGCTTTATTAACTGAGGTACTGTTGCACTCAAGTATATGAATATATGCAGAATTATACTCATTAGCCACAAGCAGAAAACCTCTTTTAGCAGTCCAGTGACCACAGTGTATTATTATAATGTAGCAGTTATTGACACTCGTGATCAATGATCTTTCTGTACCTACATATATTCCTTACTGTTGAAACAGAAGCTGTGATTTGAGGAGAGAGAGAAATAAGGCACTGAAGTCATCAGGCTGGTTTTGGAACATGTTCATGGAAGAGAAATTAAAGAGATAGAAAGCCTGTGCTGTACTTACGGCACACAAATCCAACTTGGCCTGAGCATAGGAAAATTGAAGGAGTCTGGAACATGAAGAGTTTCTGAGTAGACACCACGACTGCTGAATTCTTGGGGGAAGCCCAGCTGAAAGAAATACAGAAAGGTTATTCTAGTTCGTACACTAGTTTGCTGTAAGGAGGTATTTTCTTTTCTTTTCTTTCTCAAATTCTAACCACACTCACACAATGATTCTTCAGGGAAATGTATAACATACAAAGTGTCCTTGGATGAACTGGGACTAGTTACAAATTTATATTATTAAAATGAACTACAGTGAAAGGAAGAATCAATATGTCACTGTACACTGAGTGCTCAGATTGTTTGCCCTAACACTTAACTCTTATGAGTGGACAATGGCTCAGGTCCAAGGAAACGATGTGTTTGTGAACACGGGCACTTGTTGGTATATGGATTTGTAAGGAGAAGACAGGCTGCATACTCAAAAAAGTGAACAACTGTCCATTAAAGGGAAAGGTTAGAAACTCTGCTTGATCAGTTGGAAGGATAATACATTAGCCCACATGGCTGCACTACAATGCATTTCCATTATCCCCTTCAGTGCTCCAATTGCATATAAGACTACCATACAATACAATTCAATTGCCCATAAGGTTACCACACAACATGTACAGGGTAATGATTTTGTGTATAGCTGGAGCCTTTCTTATCGTTTTTGCCTTGGTTGCTTCTATGATCGAAGAGGACACCCCCTTTTGGAACTGGTCCTGGGGGAAGTATCTGTGATTTTTTTCAAAGCAGTGGTTTTCAATCAGCATATATGATCACCTCCTGTATGTGTATGTCATCTCTTTGAATTTTGAACTACATCAGAAGCTGCGTTTGCAGTGTGACAATTCCTGGTTTTATTTTCTCCTACTGCCATACTTCTTGTGGCTTGGTATAGAGCTCTCCAATGGCAGCTGGTAGCTTCCATGTCAATGGACCTAGAAATCCGCTCTTGGTTTTAGTTCAAACTTTAAAGAAGCTATCCAACACTGTGAAAGTATTTCAGCAATAGAGTTCAGTACCTTGGATGGCTCCCTTAACATTTGAACTAAACTCAAAGTGGATTCACCCCTTTTTATATTTTGGGTTGGAATCCTGCGGATAAAATACTTATGTGCAACTTGGGGTTATACATGTATATGTTTGTGTTTGGACATTGCAGAAGGAGGTATTCACTACCTTCTTGAGCAATGTCCAACCATGCCCCCAGCAGCTTTCAAGCCCAAGGAGCACTACCATGGACATTTACTGGTTGGGGAAGTTGCAAAGCAACACCCATCCCAGTTACAGTTTTACAGCCAGGGAAAGACAACTAAAGTCACTCTCCCTATTCTCAAAGGAGTCACTGGAGATCTAAGGTGCAGGGCGGGGGGAGAGAACTGACCTCAGTTCTCTTTTCCAGTGCTATCCAGTAACTTATCGCTTTTATACACACACACACCAATAAATGGCCACAATAGTGCCTCCAAGGCTTGAAGCCTTGGAAAGAAAATAAAAGCAGGAGCAGCACATTCTAATGTAAGATCACGCATGGCCTGTGTTTTATTTTTTAAGCCACTGAAAAGAGTTTATAATTCAGGGCAGTTACAAATGTTGTAAGTAAGTACATAAATAATCAATAAACTTCTTCCATAAATATTATCAATGGGATCATTTGGAAATCCAAACCCCTCCACCAAGCATGTATATCTTGTTGGCTACAACAAGGCATAAATCATTAGCAAGAAATACTCAAAAGGATTGGTACACATAGAAAAAAATCTCAATCTAAATAGGTGCCTTGACCAGGCCACATAATATTTTGCATGTTCAATGACACTCCCATCAAAAGTAATGGGTACATTTGGAAGAACATACCGTATATTCTAGTGTATAAGACGACCCCCCCAATTTTCAAGTAAAAATATACAGATTACCATATATTTGCCGTATAAGACCCCCCCCCCATTTGGCTGGCTGGCTGGGGGAGCCTTGCCAACTGATCCTCTTTGTTTCCCAACTCATGAGGATCTCCTAATGAGTTGGGAAAGAGAACAGGATCAGCTGGCAGGGCTCTCCCAGCCAGCCAGCCAGCCAGCCAGCCACAACATTTGCCCCTCTCTTCCACCTTCAGTTGTTCCCCAAAGGGGGAGAAGGCAGAGGAGGGGGGCAAATGAACCGGTAAACACTTTGCCTCACCACCACCCCCGCCTGATCTCCTGCCTCTTCGCTATTGCCACATGCATACAGTACTTCTCAGAAGCATCTGGTTGGAAATTTGGTCTAGACTGGTCCTTACTGGGTCAGCAAGTCAATTTTTGTAGCCTTAGCGGGGCTCACTTTTCAGTCAATGTCGATAGGACGGCATTGATGCTCCCGAAAGTCAGCGCCAATGAAAGCCCTACTCTAAGGAATCGTACCAGTGACATGAAGAATCAAGTGCTTGGAACAAAACAGACTACTCTTTCCAGGAGTAGTCAAGCTTGTTGCATGCAATCCATGCTCCCGTGTTGTCACATTCTGGCAGAAGCAATGCTGCAGTACTTTATAATGCAATATAATAAGGGCTCATATTTCTGGAATGGGCACTCTCCACATTCAGAAATGCTAATACATTTCTCTGAGTGATAAAACTATCAGGGTGGAAAACAGTGCCCCTGGGATGAGCAGAATGATACAGAAAATACCCTTTTCATGGTTTACACCCACTTTTTTAAATAGTGTCTTTCAAGAAGGATACGCTCTAAATAATGCTATGGGTGTGGGAGGTGGAGGAAAGGGGTGAAAATGCCGTGTTTGCCTCGTCCGCCCCCCCTTTCCTCTGTCTTCATTCCCTTTGGAAGAGAATGAAGACAGGGGGAAGCAGGGGCGGATGAGGCAAACTGCTAGATTCGCCCCTTTCCTCCACCTTCCAGGAAGGTGGAGGAAAGGGGCGGAAATGCCCAGTTTGCCTCGTCCACCCCCCCTTTCTTCCGTCTTTATTCCCTTTGGAAGGGAATGAAGACGGGGAAGTGGGGGCTGCTGTGGCAACCCACAACATTCTCCCCCCCTCATCTGTCTTCGGTTCCTCCCCAAAGGGGGAGAAGGCAGAGGAGGGGGGCGAATGAACTGGGAAACACTTTGCCTCACCCCCGGCACAATCTCCTGCCTCTTCGCTCCGTTTGCGAAGGGAGAGAAGAGGCAGGAGATTGGGGTGAAGCAAAGTGTATCCAGCATATAAGAGGACCCCTGATTTTGGATGATATTTTTCAGGCCTCAAAGGTCGTCTTATATGCCGGAATATACCGTATATGCATGTACTGCAGCCGCTGACTTTTGGTGCCTAGCCTGTTGTATGCTGTCTGCTCATTGGCAGGGTTTTCTAATCTCAAAAGATAATAGGGATGGGATCCAGAAGTGAGTGAGCAGCAAGGAGCAGGATGGCACTCAGTTTGTAACAGTGCTGATTATTACAGATTGAACAAATTTATTTTCCACGCCAAGCACTTGTACCAGGAAAAAGGCAGAATAAAAAAATAATTAAATGAAAATAAATAAATATAATTCTGATGTTTGGAAAAATTATCATTATACTAAAATTGCTGAAAGATTGTACAGGTGTGATTGTGAAATGTGTCACTGAAGAGGAAGAAGAGGAGGAGAGGGTGATGATACTCTCAATAATAATGGTTAATCAACAGACATAAACAAAACAGAGAAGAAGAAGATAGGCCAATAAGGAAAAGAAGAAGAAAAACATCCTATACATACATAATGCCTAAATAACTCAGAAACTAACACCAGTCTAACTACACAGAACTAATTACAAACTAACTTATATTAAAACACTACACTAAAACATAGAACTCTGACCCACTCTCCGAACTGTATAATGAAAAAAAGATAAAACCTTATTTATAAAAGTATCTTATTCTTTCATTACACTTACTTATTTGATGCACTAGAGTTACTAATAATCAAAACTGCAAATTGTTACATTGTTGGTTCCCAGTTGTTCAGAAAGTCTTCGATTGTTTTGTCCTTTAGAGTTCAAATCATCTTAGCAGCCTGGGTGAGATCTGCAACCTTGACCGCCCATTCTTCCGTGCTCAGTGCTTCAGCTCATTTCCATGTTTGGGCAAAAATATTCTTACTACTGTTATCATGTATCGAAGAAGCAGTCCATGTTTGCCATTCCTTATACATAATGCCCAACGGAAACATTTCTGGTGAAATTATAAATTTTATCTTCAATTTTCTGAATTAGCACATAAATCTTAGACCAATAACTTTTCAGCACATCCACTATGTGTAAAAAATAAAAAATAAAAATCTTTATCTTGACCCCAGCAGTGATTTTAAACATCATTAAACATTTTTGACAACTTATTTTGGGTCAATGATTATCTAGACATCGCCTTATACATATTTTCTCTCAGGTTATTACACATAGTAAATTTTATATCTTTGTTCCACATTTTCTCCCATACATCCATTTGCACATTATGACCAAAATGTTGTAGCCACCTTATCGTGTATTGTTTTGCCAATTCATCTTCTGTCTCCAACTTCGAGACAGAATTGTATACTTTTAAAATTACATGATCATCATTCTTACACAATGCTAAATACATTTCACATTCACTAGACTCTTTAACTGGTTCTTTCTTATCTTGCTTAAATCTTTCCTTAAGCTGTAAATGGAGAAACCAGTCAAGAGCTATACCATTTTTAAGAAGCACCTCTCTTGATTTGAGCTCCCAATTATCTTGATCCCAATATAAAAAATCTTTATAGAGTAGCCATATTTACTTGTAAGCCCATTCTCTCTTTTAAAAAGCTTCCTGTGAGTAAGGTCAATAACACAATTTTTGGAAAAAGCCTTTGTTTATATTTGTACCTGTGATAATGGGGGATTGCATCTCCCATTATCCTGCCATTCAGTGATCAGGCAGCTGCAATCTCAATCAGGTAAACAAAGGGTTAATAATAATAATAATAATAATAATAATAATATTTATTTTTATCCCACCCCTCTGTTAAAACAATTGGGGCGGCTTACAAAAATTAAAATACCAATACAATTTAAAATCCCCAAACACCACCCACCCCCACCCTCCCCCATAAAAAGATATTAAACCAAATAAATTAAAACAACTGATATAAAATCACATTAAAATAATAAATAATAAATAGCCAGCAGACTAAAAAGGGCCAGGAGCCCCTGAGGCCGGGAACAAATTAGGAAAGGCCTGCCAAAACAGATCCGTTTTTAGTGCCTTTTTAAAGCTACTCAGGTCCATCATCTGATGGATCTCGTTTGGCAGGCCATTCCACAATTTGGGGGCAATTACCGAAAAGGCCCACTGGGAGCCTAGATTTTTGTGGCTGAAGCAAATTCCTCCCAGAGGATCAGAGTGCGCAGGGAGGATTGTATGGGAGGAGGCGGTTCCGAAGATAAGTTGGACCCAAGCCATTTAGGGCTTTAAAGGTAATAACCAACACCTTATATTGGGCCCGGAAACTGATAGGCAGCCAGTGGAGAGATTTTAATACTGGAGTTATATGCTCTCTCAAAGATGTTCCCGAGAACACTCTGGCTGCCATATTTTGTGCCAACTGAAGTTTCTGGACCAGACATGAGGGTAGCCCCATGTAGAGCGCATTGCAGAAATCTAGACGAGAGGTTACCAGTGCGTGCACCACAGTCTCGAGGTCCCTTTCTTCCAGGAAAGGGTGCAGCTGGCGTATCAGCCAAAGCTGATAACAGGCGCTCCTGACTGTCGCATTCACCTGACTAGTCATCTGAAGCAATGAATCAAGGAGCACCCCTAGACTGCAAACACAGTCCTTAACGGAGAGCATGACCCCGTCCAGGACTGGAGGTTGAAACCCAACTCCTGGTTTTGGGGCCGCTACCATGAGCACCTACGTTTTGTCTGGATTTAATCTCAATCTGTTTTTTCTCACCCAGCCCATTACTGATTTAAGACAATCATTAAGAGGAGAGACGCCATCGGAATTCGAGACCGACGATCGAGACAAGGAGAAATAGATCTGGGTGTCATCAGCATACTGATAACACCCAGCCCCATAACTCCGAATAATCTCACCCAGCGGCTTCATATCGATGTTAAACAACATCGGGGACAGGATGGCACCTTGCAGAATGCCACAAGTAAGATCCTATCTGCTGGAGCAGCTGTCCCCAAGCAGCACCCTCTGGGACCTGCCCAAGATGAAGGACCAGAACCACTGGAGCGCAGTGCCACTGATTCCTAAGCCACTCAGGTGATCCAAGAGGATGTTATGATCTATCGTATCGAAAGCCGCTGAGAGGTCCAAAAGCACCAACAGGGTCACACTACTCCTGTCGATGCTTAGACACAGGTCATCTGTCAAGGCAACCATGGCAGTCTCAACTCCAAATCCCATCCTAAAGCCAGTTTGAAATGGGTCTAGATAATCAGTTTCATCCAAGATCACCTGGAGTTGAAGCGCAACTGCCCTCTCAATCACTTTGCTCAAGAATGGTAACATAGAAACTGGCCTATAGTTGTTCATGTCCAGGGGGTCCAGGGAAGGTTTTTCAGGAGCAGCCTAATGGCAGCTTCCTTTAAACAGGATGGAACACACCCTTCTCTGAGGGATGCATTGATGATGTCCCTAAGGAACACCATCAAGGCACCCCCCCCCCCCGATGGCCAGCCATGACGGGCAAGGATCGAGAGGGCAGGTCATCTTCCTCACCCTACCAAGTAGCTTGTCCACGTCCTCGGTACTCACGGATTGAAATTGATCCAGTAAACGTACATCAACGGAGTTGCTGGACACCTCGTCAATTGTTTCTGTCAAAATACTGGCATCTAAGTCGGTTCTTATCCGAGAGATTTTATCTGCAAAGAAGTTGTTAAACGCATCGCAGCAGGCTGTTGTTGGTTTAAGCAAAAGGTTCTGTGCAGGTATAACCTGCGTCATCTCCCTTACCACCCTAAACAGCTCTGCTGGACCCGACTCTGCAGACACAATACGTGCAGAGGAGAAGGATCTCTGTGCTGCACGTATTGCCTCTCGATAGGACCAAAGGAAGTTCCTATGACAAGTCCTATCAGATAAGAGTTGAGTTTTCCGCCAGTTGCGCTCTAGTCATTGTCCAACCCACTTAATTTTCCTAAGCTCTGATGTATACCATGGCTTACGGTTTGGAGTGGGTTGGAAAGGACACTTGGGAGCGATCGTGTTGATAGCCTTGGTAAGGTCAGTGTTCCAGGTATTAACCAAAGCTTCGACAGGGTCACTGGCATTACCAACTATTAACCCCTCCAAGGCTTTCTGGAATCCTATTGGTTCCATTAGCCTTCAGGGGCAGACCATTCTAATGGCTCCACCACCCCCGGTGGGGCGGGAAGAGACTCTTAGTTCACTCTTGACCAGGAAATGATCCGTCCATGACAATGCGGTGGTTTTAACAACTTTAGGCTTGGAGGAAAGGTAATACCTCCAGGTCAGCATCAGCAATGACATCAGATCATCTGAGGCAGGACTAACCAATGGGAACTGCCAGAGGGTAAATTCAAATAAAGACTATAAATTCTTTGTTCTGAGCACATGGCTTAATTGGACCATGAGGTATGAGCCAGACCATGAGGAGAGACAAAAGAGGCTCAGGGATACAGACACCAGGCCCAGGGCAGAACAATTGAGGCAGCTGGTAAGCCAGGCTCAGATGGCCCAGCCAGCTCACAACCTCCTGGGAATTCAAAGACTGAGTCCTGCATACTGGACTTCACAGTCTGTGAGGAGAATTTTACAGTGTATTTATTTAGTTAGATGGCATTAGGATTTTATGATTTATTTTCCTACTTGGCTGGATGCAACTAAAATGCTTTGCTTTTACTATTCGCTGTAACTTCTAAGCTGAACCTGAAGGAAGGAGATGCCTCCTTCATGAGAGATTTGCATGTTTTAAGCCTTGCTTGAATAAATAAAAGCCTCTTTTATTTTTCCTATCTAAGTCAAGCTTCCATGTGCCTGTGTTTGGGTCATGCTACATTGATATTCTCCTCTGTTTCTGGAGAGAAGGGAGGGGGGTTGGTAAAACCTCAGCCAGGGCTGGCAAGGCCTGGGTACCCCAACAGTCTCCTCTTGGTCTGTTAAAAAGGGAGATCTTAAAATCAAGAGGTGGTGATGGCAAGAGAGACAAATTTCTAGGATTTTCAGGCTAGAGGAATCCCTGGGAGTGTGTCTGGAAGGATCCAGCTTGAGGATTCTCCAGAAGGAGGAAGTCTGAGTGGACCACAAAAAGTAACCTGGCTTCTAAGGTGTGTGTATGTGGTGTGTGCATGCACATACAGAGGCCAGGGCTACTTCACAGTACCAATCTCACAAGGCAGCCTTTCTGATAACATGATTTTTAAAACCAGCAAGTACCTTGACTTTATCATACTAACAAAACCCATGCCATCCAAATCTTAAATCCTGACTTTCTAAATCCAAAAGCCTCTCATCCCTAAGCAAGATCCATTCTTTCAGCCACATGAAACAACAGGCCTCATAATACACTTTAAAGTTAGGTAGTCTTACTCTTTATTTCTCATCTCTTTCTTTGGCATCACACATTATCTTAAATTTAATTCTAGGCATCTTCACCTGCCAAACAAATCTGGAAACATCTTGCTGCCATTTCACAAACAGTATTCCATTTCTTATTATGGGAATCATTTGAAAATAAATTAAAAGCCTTGGCAGGACACTTGCTTTTATTACTGCAATTCTCCCCAAAAAAGATAAGTTCCCTTTTCCCCACTTTTCCAAATCTTTTCTAATTTCTTTCTAGACTTTCTCATAATTGTTTTGAATCAGTCTATTATTAATTGTGATTCCAAGTTATTTAATAACCTTTCTCCCAAGATATTTCAACTTTTGAAGAGGGCGAACAGACAACGAGAGGGAGAACTGCGTAAACTAAAAGCAAGTAAGGGGGTGCTCCACCAACGCATCCCAATTGCAATCACCCAGTCACATATTTAGCATGAGGTTTCTGTCTATATGTAGTAGTGGTGAGGGACTGCAGTGGAAACCATCTCTGTCAAGAGATAAAACTATTCATGACCTTTTGCTGCTTTCACTCCTTTCCTTTCAGGACCAATGACTGTGCTGTGCTATTTATTTATTTTATTATTTATTTTAGTTTAGTTATTTATATCCTGCTCTTCAGCCACAAAGGCTCTCAGAACGGCTTACAAATTGTTTAAACAATAGCAATTTACACATCTGCACCGCATTAAACGGTTTCCAATGTGTGTTAGCTAATTGCCCCCATAAGCCGGTACTCATTTTACTGACCTACGAAAGGATGGAAGGCTGAGTGAACCTTGGAGCCCTTGGGATCGAACTTGGAACATTGCGGCTTGCAGTACTGGCATTTAACCAATGCACCACCAGGGCTACCACCACCTCCATAGCCCCCTCTTTGGCTGGTATAGTGATGCTAGCAAACAAGGTCTTGGCCAGAGTATTTAGAGCAGTAACATGTAAGTCATGTTCACCTGGAGTAATTTGTAGTATGTCACTTGTAGCACAATTGTTTCAGTGCTTCACAGATCCCCACAGAAGGAATGTGCAGCTGCCACTGGTGAACTGAATGGTACATTACCTAAAATACAAATTGTGTAGCATTTCTTTCTGCAGTATAGTGCCCCCTTTCCATACTTAAAGCATGTCATTCAATCTTAAGAGCCTGACAGAAGATTTTTCAATCTTAAGAGCTACAAACAGAGGCTAGCACCCTGCTGGCAATTTATGATGTTATAAACCAACATACAAATCTGCCCTTTAGAATTATGGTGTTGTGCAACTGTCATATTTTCAGGAGGGAAAGTACTGTCCTAGCTGCACCATCAGGACCTTTGTGCAAGTAGAGTAAGCAGCACAGCCATTGTATAATGGTCACAATGCACTACAGTACAGCACTTTGCAGGACAGGCTGTCCTTGAACAATGATAGCATAAGGTGGTATGGCCCCCAAAAGATCCATAAGGCACTGTTAATCTGGAGGGATTATTCTCTGTGCTACTAGGCAACACATTTTTGGGTGCCACTGCAGCATTGTGGATGCTGAACATTTATGCATATAGCAGGAGAGGGTTCTGTGGTGTTATGACTATGTTTCTACATTAGCTTATCTTTCTTCATTTCTAGCTTCTGGGCAGTGTGTGTATATATCTAGGGGTGGTGTTTCCAGGACATTTTAGGCAGTCGTGGTATTGCCAAGGTAGGATTGCTCTGACAATCATTTAAACTCATACAGTAAAAAAAAAAAAAAAAAAAAAGCTATATAAACTTATCAACATGAATTCCACTGTATCACATGTTACCAATTTTTCAAGTGATGTTTTGGGTGTGTTATGTAGTGATTTATTCCAGACAACTTTGAAATCCTTCCAGTTTTCCAGCTTCTAGGAAAATTCCCCATGTATCACATTTTGTCACCCCTTAAAAACACATTTTGGTTGACCCTTGAATTTTCCTTCTGCTCTCCTAAGTCTAGAAATTTGGACAGTTTCCCCTTCCTCTCTCAGCAGTATGGATTTATGTCTTCATGTGAAGACAGATGCTGCATCCTAGAAGCTTTTTCAGCAGCAATGCTTTATGATAGAATTTCTTATTCAAACACTGCTGCATTCAAGCTGTTGGTGTTGGTGGTGGTAACTACAGTTTCACAATATTCATAATCATTACTATAATTTCATGGACACATGAATCAGTATGAGGTCCAAAGAGAATCTAATTGGAATGCAAGTAAATATAGGTGTGGTGTTAATTAGGGATGTAAATCTTCTTTTTTAAAAAACCATTGTCCTTATATGCAAGAATGATGGACTCCTGAAGCTTACATCCTATTAAAAGAGGCTTTACATACTTTTTAAATGATTTCTTGCATTTGAGAATATTTTAATGAAAATTTCATATGCATAAAAGCATTAGTTTTGCAGTCATTCTGCACAGAAGACAGTGGGCTCATCTACACGCAAGGAAATAATGCTCATTTCTATGCATTATTGCCAATCCACAGCTGCAGTGTCTGAAGACTAGTGGGCTGGGAAATGGCCTTCACAGCATGCTCCTGGTCATGGGGTGCCTTGGGACAAGCAGTTGTGGTAGGACCCTGGGGGAGAGTCTCTCCAGTTGCCTGTTTACAAGGCACCCCATTACCAAGAGATTAGATATATATCATTATATAGATATGCTATATAGCTATTAATAATATATCTACTGGCAGATCTTTAATGGATGTATTTATTTATTTAAAGCATTTTTATTCCAGACATCATTTGAAAAGGCTCCCAAAAGAATATGCATAAGATCTGTAACAAACAAAACAGTCTCTGCTTACAGACTTGGAATCTCAAGACAAAAAAAATAAAATAAAATAAATAGAAAAAAGGATGCATGTATTTTATAGAATTCATAGAATCATAGAGTTAAAAGGAACCCATAGAACATCAAAACCAAACCTCCACTCAATATATGGATTATGCATGCACTTTTTCAAAACTTCATATTTTTCCAAATGTGTAAATTTTTCTGTGTTCTTTTTTTAAGACTGATACTTTTTGTATGTTTTTGTGGGTTTACTGCATCAAGAAAGTATTGATGTTGAGATCTAAATATGTTCCAATTTGTCTTTAGGTGCAGAATAATTGGATATGGTAAATTTTACATTGAAATAAAAACTGAATAAATTTTTCAATGATTCCTAGATGAGAATTTCATTTGGTTGATTTTTTTTCATAAGGACATATCAAAGTTCATCAATTTTTTCATGAACAAGATGGAAAGACCTTGAGATGTCAACAATCTGAAGATGAAAAAAAGCAAAACTAGCCTAAGTATCATAGATCTGGGGAACTCTAGTTTAATAATATATTGCCAGAATGTGACTAATACCTATGCAAGCTTTCAATCTCATGTATCTTTACATTTCCTTATTTCCTTGATGCATTTCTCTCTTTTCCAAAGGAAAACTTAAATAGTTGGGGCCTTGTCACATTCCATTCAATGAGAATTCTCCTCATTTTTGTGACTGTTCTAAATTCTTCCCTATTGTCCTGTCAGAAACAGGAAAAGTCTGCTTTTCAAGATTTCAGTGATTTGATCAGGAATTTGTAAGGAATGTAGTCCAAGTATAACTTTACCACTGTGGACGTTGTGGTTCTGTTATGTATTTTTGATGTGGCATTTGCTTGTTTGTTTTTTTAAAAAAATCTTGAGCAGACATAATTATCTACCTTGTAATTAGTGATCCTGAATCAATACTGTTTTGAAAAGAAGACATTTTGACCTAGCCACTGGCTTTTATTCATTGTCATAAAGTATTTTGGCTGTACAATCAAACAAGAATGTAACATTGAGTATCAAGGGAGTGTTTTATGCAAACAGTGTGCTATTTCTCTCCTCCCGCTTTCCCCAGCCCAACACTTTCATTGTGATACAAATGAGCAGTTGCTGGGACAAAAAAAATTAAATAAATAAAAATATTGAGGCATTTATACCATGACATGAAAAGCAAGATGCTAAGGTAAGTTTACAAACCAAATTCTAAGCAGCTGACTTTTCTTTTGATCCTGCCACAAAATGCAGATGGTTGAGAGAACCATATGTCTTTTTATTACATAGGCAGCTGGTTCAAACTCCAGGGCACTTGTTTTAAAACATGCCACAAACCACAGGCATGCAGCAGTGAAATCCATCCTATGGCCAGTGCCATGCAAGCACTGATTTTCATGTCACAGCAGACATTGTAGATTGCCTCCATTTGCTCTGTGTATACTATCCATTGAATTTGAAGTGTCCTTAAGACCTGTTAAAACTTGAGGCAGCATGGCACAGTGGTCTGAGTGTTGCACTAGGAATCCAGGAGGCCAGGGTTTGAATCCCTGCTCACCTATGGAAAGCCACTGGGCGACCTTGGTCAACTCACACTCTCTGAGTCTTAAGGGAAGGAAATGGCAAGAAAACCCTATAATAGAATTCCCATTAGATGGAGACAACAGCAGCACAACAGCAGCAGCAGCAACACTTGTTAAATATGTTGATGTCCTAACAATTAGTGCGCATTGTTATGCAAACTGTTAGTGTCCATGGAAAATCCACACATGTAAAGATCTTGCTTTGGGGAATTTAAATTAGCTTAGTTGGCAAGCAAGAGGTTGTGCAATCTACATGATCTTGTACCCTATGTATACCAGTAGTCACTGGAGAAACAAGGAGCCTGTAAAAACAAATAACCTTTAAATCTTTATTGGAAATGAATTAAAACTGTATTCATACCACATTCATCCATCCAGCACACTCACAAGAACTATCGAAGAAAAAGCAGGAAAAATCTGAAAGGTGGGTTAGCTTAAGGCATATCAAGGAAATACTGTGCTGCACTGAAGTGAAGAACTCCTCACGAGTAGCAGAGCAGAGGGAATTACTCTTGAGTAGCTTGTGAAGACAGGTGGCAAGCATTTAAAGAGAAAGAAAGAGGGAGGTTAGAAGCGATGGAAAAGAAGCCTTTGTTGGGGTAACAGAGAGGTTAAGCGGGAAGAGAGGAGCCTTTTTTCAGGCAGAGAGGGAGAAATTTGGAGGGGGAAAGAGAGAAGGGAGGGGTGAAGAGAAGAATCGACTGACACAGAGACAGGAGTAAAGTGGGGGCCGAGCATACTGAGGGCAGATTTGGGGGTACATTTATATGCAAAATCTTCTTTGAAGGTGCAATTTAGAGAGGAAAGCAATTGTTTTTCAGAAGATTCCCAAAATTACAGCAAAGGAAACTGGATGAGCTCTCTCTCTCTCTGGCTTTTCTTCGCAAACGAAGATTCAGGAAGGAGTCATCCCATGCTTTTTGCAAGCACGCAGATGACTAAAAAGGCCAATCTGAGATAAACAAGTCCGGTTGCAGAAAACACAGCAGAAGGTCTCCTTGGGTGATGTTTCTGAGTTGTGATTCTTTCTGTGTTGTCATTTCTCTTCAAGACTTGTTCGGCGTGAGTTCTCAAATAAGGCTGCAGCATTGTGGATAGTGCGTCTCCATGCCTCCCGATGTGAGGCCAGGGTGGACCATTGTTGGTGATCAATTTGGCCGAGCCTGAGATGTTGTTTCAGGGAGTCTTTGTATCGCTTTTTTGGAGCACCCCTCTCATGCTGACCCATGGCGAGTTCACCATAGAGTACTATTTTTGTGAGGCAATGACTAGAGCTGTGAGAAAAGGAAAGTTTTCAAACTGATGGATGAGAGACAACTCTCTTTTTTGGGATGTAGATGGAGAGATAAGGAAACCAGTCCTCACACAACAATGAGATTTCCAGCTAACTTTTGAAGAGGTCGGAAGGATGCTTCCTCCTGGCGACTTCTCAGGAAAACATGGCATTATTATGGCAAACTTCAAAGAAATTCCACTTTGCCTTTACCTGAGGTCTGAAACACATTGAGGAACCCAAAATGGTCTATCCTTTGGTGTGTACATGTGGGATGAGTGTTTTCTAGCCTTGACCTGAATTTTCCTGTCAGCCTTGTGGAGGGCCTTGTATCAAATGTATTTCAATTAAATATGTATCAAAAGTTAATAGAGTGGTCATTCTCATTAAAGCATCCTCAGATATATTTTGGATAAGTGGTAGAGAAGCTGGTTTTTGCTGGATGTTTTGGTGAATTTGCCATGGAATAAAGAAATTCACGCCTCTCCAAATTCCACTGTTTTTTAAATTAGAAAGCTTCCACCAGTTCCACAATACTGTCAACCTCCAGTAGCTCAGCTGTAGAGTTAAGGACAAATTAATCTAGTGAAACTCAGAATCAGTCGGTTTAAAGTTGAATGTGTTGTGGTTATCATTGTTGGATGAGGGTTTAACAGGACTCAAAATGTATTCTGGGATATAAAAATACCCCATACCCAAATGGGGTGTTTTCATTTACAGAGTCAAGTCTCTTCCACCCTAATGAAAGAAAGGTCACTTTCCCCAAAATATGGTCAACCTATTGATAGTCAGAGCATGTAACTTCTACTTTCTCACATCCTGGTCAGTCAGCATGGGACACTTTACCTCCCAGTTCTCCATAAGGTGTACGCGTTGGGTTAAAACATTACCCCAAATAGCAAGAACATCTTTTTGTCCCATATGGTTTCCCCTAGGCTATTTATATCAAGCTTCTGTATGGAGGGGGAAAATTCTGTGTGAAACTTGAAGGCATTGTTTACAATTGTGCAGGTGACAATGTCATCCAATGATGTACATTGTTGCTCTACTTTTATGTACATTTTGCAAGACAAAGTGCACATGAGAGTGAAAATGACCCAGAGTAGTGCATGAGGGTGAAACCAATTATTCAACACCATCTCAACTGAGGGTTCTGCTCTGGAAAATGGAGAATGGCTCAGTGGTACAGCACATGTTTTGCATGGCAGAACATTCACAGTTCAGTTCCTGGCATCTCTACCTTAAAATAATCATGTGTCAGGAACCTGAAAACCTGGGAAACTGAGGGCTTGTCTACACTGGCCAGAATATGCTGCCTTCTGGCTGGAGTATTCTGGCCCTGGAGCTGGCTTGGATCTCCCACCACCACCACCACCACCATTACTGTGATGAAATGACCAGAAATCCATGTGCACACACTGGCCAGTATCGGTGGCTGCCTCCACCGCAGTTGCGTGTTGCACTCTTGGAAGCTGAGGAGGTCCTCAGCATGTGATCAAGGCTGGTCACATGCTGGAGGCCTCCTTCCCAATTTCAGAGTGACACCAGCAGCACTGGCTGGCAATAGAGCCTAGCATGCAGGCATGGACTCCTGCATTCTCACACCCGACCCATTTGGGTTTCCTGAATGACACAGATTATCCCAGGGTTGTTTTTAAATGTTTTAAAAGGGTTTACCCTAACCTCCCCCCCCCCGGTTTTACTTCGGATGTCATCAGAACTATCTGGAGATGAAGTGGGGCAATAGCCCTGCATTGTTTGGACTGCAGGGCTCCAACATGGGGTGGGAGGAAGCCAGGGTAAATAGCCCATTCTGGACAAGCCTTGAGACTCTAGAAAGCTCCCACTGGCAATCAGAGCAGACAGTCCTGAGCTAGCTGGTCTAATAGTTTGACTCAATACAAAGTTGTTCCCCATGTTCCATGGGTTTTTGAAACCTGAATGGAAATTGGCAGGCCTCCAAATGTTGTTGAACAGCAAGTCCTAGCAGTCTTAGCCAACAGTGCCAATGGTGCAGAATGCTGGAAGTTGCAGCCCAACAACACAATTCCTATCCCTGTGCTAAAACACCTGAGGTTTCGATTTATGGTGATAATGAGGCTCAGGTTGTTCCCAAACAATTCTCAGCTGTGTTTGTTTCATATCTGCAGAGGCTAATCTTAAAATCCATTTGGAATTCTGCAGTTGGAATTGTTAGAGTGGGGCTGCATCTGCATTGCTATGGATATCTGGTTATTTGTAGTTGTGACTTATTTAGCCTTCTCTGTCAGATAGCTCTGGTGCACAGCAAACTACAAATCCTGGGATTCCATAACATTGAGCCATGGCAGTTAGAGCAGTGTGAAACTGGATTATTTCTGCAGTGCAACCTGAAACTCTCTATTCTTAGCCTTGGGGAAAGTCTGGACTGGGTAGATGAGGTAATGGTAGGGTGGACAAAAAGGAGTGAGGAAATCTATCTAACATATTGATAATAGAGGTTAATTTTTTGACTACAATGCCCAGAAATCCCTAGCAGGCTTGGCTAGTGCCCATGCTGGCTGGAGGATTCTGGAAGTTGTAGTCAAAAATTAACATTTTCAAATTCTCCTAGATAATCTGCCATATACTTGGCAACCTATAGTGCAGGGGTGGGCAAAGAGCACCCCATTTGTAACCTTCTAGCAGCCCTGCACTTCCCTTGATACCTTCCCATATTTTGTTGTTGTTGTTCAGAAGGGCTCTTCTCACAAAGTAGTGTAACAAATTACCTTTTAAATGTAACATTCCATGCTTTACCCTTATGATCTCTAAGGGGAATGGGGTGGTAGAGAGGGGTATTTTTTAAAATCCCCTTGAGTTTTTCTTTTGTTTTTAATGTCCAAGGGCTTGTTTTCAAACCAGGAAGCCACTTTTAGTCAATTTCAGGGTGGGGTTTTTTTGTGCGTGTGTGAGGGGGAGGACTCCTTCTGGGCTTTAAAAAAGGTTATGGTGTTCAAATATAGAGAGAAATGACTCCTAGTGTGTGTAAGGGATATTTTCAAGTAAAAAGGCAGGGGCTACTAATAGAGTATGAGGGGTAGCCTTCTGAGGTCTAGTGGGGAACATGTGTAGCCCTCAGACCTCTGGGAGTTGCCCACCCCATTTGCAGTGGATATATTACTTACTGTACTTCCATGATACCTACTACTTTTATCCTTGTAGCTTACTGGCCCTTACTGCTACTCACTTAACAAATAGTGGTGTTAGAAACAAACTCGAAAGACCTCAGAATGCTGGGATTATTGCATTTTTCTAAACTGCTTTTCATACCAGAAACACTGCATAGTAAATATTATGGTGCTCTATTTCACTTGGTTAGGAAAAGATCCAGACATGTGCTTATATTGCCTCTGTCTGTGTTATGCTGTTGATTCCTCCTGCAGTGAGACTCGATTGAAAAAAGATAAAAATCTGCTGTCAAAATCTCAGCCACACACATGAATGATCAATAATGCACAAGGCATGCAATGGAAACTTTAAGTTGGCTTCTGTTCCAATCACAGTAAACACTGTCCAGATGATTGTAACCTGACAAAGGACAACATTACAGACCAAAACATTAGGTTAGGAAATGATGGAGAGAATAAGATATGATGGCTGGATTCACATTGTTCTGAAACAGTGTTACCTTGAGCTCTCTGGGTGTAGGAGAAACTTCATTCACATAACTACACACTTTCAGTTGGTAGTACTAGTGAAGAAATTAGAAATAACTAATTGCAAATAACTAGCCATTAGTTCCTTTCCCCAGCAATTAAACTATAAATATATTACATTACTGTTGTATCTTGATGAGAATTAATATCAATTCTTTTGCAGCAAACTGTAATTCTTGTGGCTTTTTAGTTATAGGGATGCAACATTTTGGTAGGACCCACTCCCTGTAAAAGTAATAGAAAAGTTATGGTGCAAAATATGTGATGTTATGACTCAGTAAGGTCTAAGGAACTAATTCTGAGTAAATAGCTATTTATCATTAGTTAACCATAAGTTAAAGCCATCCCCAAAGGATCAAGCTTTCAGTTCTGAAGGCCTGGTTGATGTAACTTTGACCCTGGTGCTGGTAAACAAGGCCTTCTGTTTCATAGTCCCACTCAGAGCTTAGAAGCAACAAGTAACAAATAGTCACCTGTAACAGTGGTAGGTTTGCAGGGGGGGATGAAGATATGGTCTGAGCTGAGGCTGCAGTGTCAGGTCTCCCCAGAACTTTGCTTAAGATCAAAAATTGACACACGTCACTGCTATAAGTTTTTTGTGCTCAGTTGATGGTAGCAGGTGGCTACTTCATGGAGCCAGTGTACAGCTAGCCTGATGTAGTGGACTGAGTGTTGGGCTAGGACTCTGTGAGAGCTATTTCAAATAGCTACTCAGCCATGGAAACCCACCTTAGGCAAGTCACACTCTCAGATTCCAAGGAACGCAATGGCAAACCTTCCCTGAATATATTTTGCCAAGAAAACCCTAGGACAGGGTCACCATAAGTTGGAGTCAACCTAAAAACCACAATTGCTTACAGCAGGGGAAAGCTTCATAGTCCTTTAATTGATTGATTCCAGCATCTCTTTACAAGAAGTGGGAGGGTTAAGCCCATGAACAACAAATTCTTCTCTGCCTATCTCAAGGCCAACACTGCAAATCCCTGTGGCTGGATAATCAGTCTATCCTCCACCCCAGGTAAAACAACTGGAGGATAGATTCCTGGGCAGATTTTTTTTTTTAAAAAAAAAAAGGAAACAGGCTTGCACAGGTATGATCCATCTTCAGTCCTAACAGAAATGAGAACAGTATCAGCCAGTTGCTAATCAGGAAGTTTACTCCTCAGATTGTTCCCAACCATCTCTTTGAACCACTAGGTTAAAACCTACTGAACTATCTGTCAGGGCCTACTGAGTACACACACACAAAAACCTTTCAATGTCACTGGACAGCTGTTAATTTTTGGCTATAATGCCAATAAGAATTGTAGAACTCATCTGCCTGGTGGCATGGGGCTACATCCATCAGACAGCATAACCAAGGGCTTGTCTGTACCAGCTAAATAAAACATCCTCCCCCGCCCCATTCCCACACTAATCAGTCCAGACTATGCAGGGCCAAACCCACGATTCTGGTGCAAACTGTCTTCATGACATCCAGCCAGTTCAGCAATGAATCTGCACTAAACCACCCTTAAAACAGAGTAAAGAAACTCATCATTTGCTCTCGAATTTACTGGAAAGCCCGGTGCACTCTGCAATTACACCTGGTCGAGGTCTTCATGTGTCCTCACTGTGTTTCCCAGCATCGCCACCGCTGGTGCAAGTTGCATCCTCTAAAGTCACAATGAGGTGCCAAGCTATGTAATCAGCACTGAGTGCTTTGTTTCTGGTCTCAGAGGATGGGAATCACACCAGTGGCGATGATGCCAGGCAACACAGAAGGGACACTTGTGAAGACATCTGCCTGGTGTCACCATAGAGTGCACTCATAATGGGAGAATCCGGGGCAGCTCGGGGGCTAGAATATCCTTGGTCGGTGTAGACAAGCCCCAAGTTACATTTCAAAAGTGATAATAACAAGTGGGTACACTATTATGTTTTGTTTGGGGTTAACCCAAAACATTTTCTAGGTATGTAGTTACAGTACTTTTAAATGGTTTATTTATTTAAAATATTTCTATCCTGTCCTCTGTCGAAACATCTCAGGCTGATATACAATACAATCAGCATGACAATCTAAAACAATAAAAAATATTTTAAAGGGCTAAAA
Organism: Gambelia wislizenii; assembly: GCA_030847615.1. NCBI lineage: Eukaryota > Metazoa > Chordata > Lepidosauria > Squamata > Crotaphytidae > Gambelia > Gambelia wislizenii. The sequence continues at coordinate 168,608,846 of JAUMIR010000005.1, read as the reverse complement.
ACATATTAAACAGTTCAACAAGTTAAAAGAGGATAGAACAAGGATTAATGAGATCTATGTGTATAAAGATGAATAATTGTGAGAAATTTTATTATTTATTCATTATTGTTACTTGGAATACATAAATAAATAAATTTTAAAAAGGGTGGAAAGAGGATAGATGAAAACTGCTTTTAAAAGTTTAAAATAATTTTTAAACATGTGCATGTTATTTATTTATTTATTTATACCCCACTCTTCAGCCAGAAGGCTATCAGAGCGGCTTACCAATTATTTTAAGCAACAGCAATTTACACATCTACACTGCATTAAGCAGTTTCCAATGTGTGTTCGCTAAAAGAAAATAGATCAAAACCAGTGAAAAGAATTTAAAATAATTAAAAACCATGTGCATGTGGGGAGTCTGTGGGAAACCTGTTAGGCCCCAAGCACTTTGGTAAACAACCACATTTCCACTAAGTACCAGAATAACAGCACCACTGGTGCCAGCTGGGCTTCTAAGGGAAGGGTATTCCATAAATGCAGTGCCACAGCAGAGAAAGTCCTTTCCCCACATCCCCTCACAGCATATTGCCCTGACTCATGGGACACAGAGGAAAGCCCTCCAACAGACCTCAAGCCTTAGGCAGGAGTATGTAGGGAGAGGAACCTCTACAAGCATGGAAGCCTCAAGCCATTTAGGGCTTTAAATATCATTACCAGCACTGGGAATTCAGGCCAGAAGCATATTGTCAGTCCAGTTCCTTTAAAATTCATCTGATATGGTTGAGTACTCTAAGAGGGCAGCACTTTAGGAGACATTTTGAGTAGGTTTTATACCATCCTTTATCAAACCTAAGATTTTTTTTTTTAAATGAAAAAGTAAGAAACTGATCACACCACACTGTTATAGCACTATTCTTCAGTTAAATTAGAACTGCTACAGCTGCCCCCCTGGGGTATTTGGGGGTTTGTAATTCTGTGAGGCCTAAGAGCTCTCTGGCTGGGAATGCTAAATGCCCCTCCCGAAACTGCAAATCCCAGGATTCCACAGGAGGCAGCCATAGCAGTTAAAGTGGAATAATAGTGCTATAACAGTGTAGTGTGATGACAGTTATCTTTATTCTTTATGAGTAATGAAACATGTTATCTTCAAATACACAGAGAGAGGGGTGTGTGATTTTTTTTAAGTCACTCTCCGAGCTCTAGTTCTACTATGATGTCCAGGAATTGAGCCAAGTGTTATTGAATCTCCCATGGAATCCCTCACAGACTACCTTTACTTATTGGGTTGTTCACACTGAGAGATTAATACCATCTTCCCTTTGTGCAGCCCAAATCACTCATGATATGCAAGACTACCAAACTCTTAGCAGAGGATTATAGCTCCTTTGAATCAGCAATAAAACAAAGGCAATGGAAGATGAAATAATTGAGAGAAAGATGCAGTACTCAGCAATCAATGTGTAATTTGGGGATCCCTGAAGAGGACAAAAGGTTGCAGCTTTGCCTTTCCCAGCTGCCTAGATGATTCATCAAACATTCAAAGGAGCCTAAGGTAACAAGTTCAGCTGGTGTGAGTTGATATTCTCTGTGCAGGGGGGCAGGGGGAAGACTGTGGAGAAATTCTTTCTCTACAACATTAGCATTGTGTCCAACTATTCCATCTTTAACAAGGTGGTGTAGCCTGATAGTTCAGACCCTGGCAGCCAGATTAGTCAGTGAGTTCCCTAGAGATCAGTCAATAGCTGGATTTTCCACTTTGCTAAAGTAAGCATTAGTTTGGGTGGAAATATTGCTTTCAAACAAAGCTATTATGTGGAAAAGTCTTCATATAGCATAGCTATGGAACACTGTTATGATCACATTCCTGGCCTATTAAAAACAGATCTCTACCCCTCCCAATTCCTTTTCCATGACATAAAAATTCCCCATGATCTAAACTGTTGAACTTCTTGGCCCTCTTGCATGATAGCATTTTTTATTCTGAACTTTGCTGTTCAAGGGGATTTTATGCATTCTTTGGTCTGTCAAAGAGACTACGTTGACTACGTTGGCCTGGAGCTGTGGTGCATGAAATTGAGGCTACTCTGGCCCAAATTTAAGTGCCACACCTGCCAAAGCCCAAATCTGCATTGGGTTTGCTTCCATTCAAAGCTATAACTCACACTTGACTCTGAATTCCAGGAAAAGCAAAGCTCCGGTGGTAGTTGCCTCTCTGAAGCCAGAAGGGGTGGCTACTGCTGGTGCTTTGCTTTTCCTGGAGATCAGTGGGGAAGTTGTGCACCGAAAAAGCAAACCCCCAGTGGTAGTTGCCCCCTCTGAAGCCAGATCAGACAGCTAGCCTCACAATGGTGTGGTAGGGGCCCGATTTGGCTTCAGAGAGGGTGACTACCACTGGCACTTTGCTTATAATTGCCCCTCTGAGGTTCAGGAAAAGCAAAGTGCCACTGGTAGCTGCCCTCTCTGAAGCCAGAAAGGTGGCTACCATTGGTGCTTTGCTTTTCCCAGAGTTCAAAGGGGGTGATTGTGCACTGGAAAAGCAGAGCACCAGTGGGGCTCACCAGGGGTTCTGACCTCAGAAACAGTGACTACCACTGGGGCGCTGCCTTTGGAATGAAAAGTGGCACTTCAGGAGGGGGGAAATGGTGGTGCCTCAGTTAGAACTTGTCATTCCTTCACCCTCCTCTCCAATCCAGTGTGGGTGGATTGTTCACATAGCAGTTTCTCTGGAGTTTCCAGCAAATTCTGGAGAAAATTGCATTTTTTCTAAAACCCAGAATAAGGGGGTATTCCCCAAGTCTGGTGCAAATAGGGCCGTATAGCATATCTCACTATTGCACCAAATTCAGGGAAAAGGCCACACATTGTCTGGCATTATCAGGCCAAATTCAGGGTTTGTGGCTGGTGTAGACAAGCCCCTGGTTACCTTAAACTTGAGGAGCTCAAGGTTGTCCTATAATGGGGAAATGAGTAATGTGATATTAATTCTCCTGGTCCTCTCAGAGGCATCCAGCACCATCATCCATATGTTTCTGGACTGTTTGTCTGGGCTGGATAATGGAGAAAATACTTTGTTCAGTGGTTTACTGCTATCTTGTTGAATCACACAAGATTCCATTTCCCCCCCCTCGATATTTAATGTCTACATGAAATTGCTGAATGAGGTCAGGAGATGTGGAGTTTGTGGACCAACAATATGTTGATGATACATCATACTGTTTGATCTGAAGCAATGAAAGGGCCTCTCTGTGGATGCCCTACCTTTGGAAGTGATGCAGATTAAAAACAGAGAGAGATGGGCTCATCTACACAGGCCAGAATATCCTGGCTCCCCACCAGCATATTCTGCCCATAGATTTGGCCCGTGGCTCCCCTATTACCTGAACAGAATGGGATGGAGCCCAGACTGGCACACTGGCTGGTCTCTGCAGCCACTGTGGCTGCTATCTACCTTGCTCTCTCTGATGCCGTGAATAATACTATTTATTATTATTATTATTATTATTATCCCACCCCTGTGTTAAAACAATCGGGGCAGCTTACAAAAATTAAAATACCAATACAATTTAAAATCCCCAAACACCACCCACCCCCAGCCTCCCCAATAAAAAGATATTAAACCAAATACATTAAAACAACTGATATAAAATCACATTAAAATAATAAATAATAAATAGCCAGCAGACTAAAAAGAGCCAGGAGTCCCTGAGGCTGGGAACTAATCAGGAAAGGCCTGCCGAAAGAGATCTGTCTTTAGTGCTTTTTAGAAGCGAGCCCACAGCACATGAGCAAGGCCCTTTGCATGTGACCAGCCTTATAGCAATAGCAATAGCAATAGCAATAGCATTTATATTTCTATACCACTTATCAGTGCAAAGCACTCCCTAAGAAGTTTGCAATATGTTAGCTAATTGCCCCCAACAAGCTGGGTACTCATTTTACTGCTCTATGGAAGGATGGAAGGCTGAGTGAATCTTGGACCCCTTTTGGATAGAACTCACAACATTGTGGCTGCAGTTTAACCACTGCACCACCAGAGCTCCTTTGGAAAAGCAAGGAGGACGGCAGCTGGAGCAATAGGCTGGCAGGGCCCAATCCGGTTTTTCCAGCTGAAGCAGATTTTACTAGGTAAATTTTAAAAATGGTGTAATGGGCTTTACCCCATCTTCCCCCTGTCTTAAAGTCCTGTCTTTGCCCTGGGGGTCATGAGGAATGCCTGGGGGCAAGACAGGGCAAAAGCCCTGTGTCTTCTTGGCTGCAGAGCTCCGAAACAGGAGCAAGATAGGGGTAAATTGCCTGTTTCAGAGTCTCAGCTTTGAGATTCTTTCCCTGGGAAGTATCATTTGGCAGAACCCATTCAAATTCTTTTCAAATCATGTAAAGGCATTTTCTCAGTCCTTTTAAAATATTGTCTGAATCTGATTTTATTCCACTGCTGTGATGTTTTCATGTTTTCACTTCATCTGCAGTGTGTTTGATTACTCTGAAATGTTATTTCCTAGAATTGGATGGGACTGTGGAGATCAGCTACTCCAATCTCTTGTTAAATGCAATTATAGATGCAACTACACACACACACACACACACACACCATGGCAGATGACCACCCAGCCTCTGCATAAGTATCTACAGAGAAGAAGAGCACCACCACCTCCTGAGACAGTAGGTCCCACTATTGACCAACTCTCACCGTTAAGAGTTTTCTCTTAATTTTTGCCAGATCTACTTCCCTGATATTTCCATTCATCAGGTGCTAATGCTGCCTTCTGGAGCAAAAAAGAATAAGACTGTTCCATCTTCACATGCTAGCCCATTTAGATATTTTAAAGGAAAAAAGCACTATCATGTCTTCTCTTATTCCAAGCTAAACATACTCAGTTCCTTCAAACATTCTTCATAGAACGTGATTTCCAGAACTGAACAGATGGGGTTTGACCAGTTAATTTTTTTTTTACCTGACTGCTCGCAACCTTGACAGTATACAAAGTTATAGAGTTCTCAAGTTCCTCTCATATTTCTGGCCTCACAATTCTCATGTGACACAAAAATAAATCTGATGTTAGGTTGCTTCAACATGGCATTGTCAGTCATAACATCCTCCTTGTTCTGAGTTTGTGTTTTTTTTAGAGAATGGTTATAAGCATATTTTAATGTCCATCTCTGAGGCACATTAGAGATTAACTTTTCTACTGTGTTTTTATATCTAATTTATGGGGTATGCTATAGCTAATGCTATGATGGTTATGTTTATTTTTGAATGCTGTGATTTGTAAGTTGCATTGTGAATCACCTGGAATGGTCCACTAAGACTATTAAGATAGGATAAACATCCCCAAAATGAATGAAACTTTTAAAGGTTAAGTATTTAAAATGTGTGAGTGAGTGAGTGTGTGTGTGTGAGTGAGAGAGAGTTTAAAAAGTTACCTCCAAAATTAGTCTTTAGCATGTCATACTTAGTAGCATGTCATATTTAGTTAATCAAAAGATATCTGAAGGTATCTCAGAGCATCTGAATGTATTATCCTATGCTGTCCTAGGAGATTCACTTAAATGGCCTATATTTTATGTAATTTAACACTATAACTGCTTCAGGAAAAATCTGTTAAGACTTTTTGAAAGCATGTAATGCCAAGTAATTCAAATCCAGCTGTTCAAAAACCATAAAACGAGAAGTCATCCAACAGACAGCAAGTTCATTGGAGAAGCAAGTTTCAGTTTCAGGCATTGTTCAAAAAGAGCTTTTCATGTTGTAAAAACTATTCCAAGTGTTCAATATAAATAAACCTTAATTCTGTATCTGTGTGAATGCAAAGAATGTTTTCTTAATGAGATTACTCACCATTCTTTTAACAACGAAGTTATGCACACCCAAATACTGTGGTAAATAGTTATCATTCCTTGTTATGCTTGGTAGGAAGAGGTCAAAGTGTTATGATCAGAGTCACAGAATAGTGATGCCAAGGAATTGTGCCTAACCCTGAAACAGCAGTGTATGTAGGGAGCATGGGGACCTTTATGCTGACCTTATTCCCTCCCATCGTGTAATGGGCTCACTGTCCCTGTCTCTGACTTTCCCGATTTGAGCTGAAAGGTCTGAAGAGGGCTTCCATGTGCATTCTCATAAAAGGGAATGGCTCCTTTTGAGAAGTCAATAACCCTGATAAAGGAAGATTTCCAATTGTGCAGAGAGTTCTACAGTTGGATCCCCATATCTGCAGGGGTTCGGTCCCCAGACTTACCATGGATACTGGAAACTGCAGATAACAGTGAACCCTATTAAAATAAAGAACTTCTGGTAAAAAACATATCACATAGTTGCACTGAAGGACCTAGAAGATGTCTTTAGAGGATGCATAAGTATTTTCCAGTGCGACTCTATGGTATGTGTCCCTCTTTTGTGTCCCACAGAGAACTGAAATAATGGATATTGGTTCCGCGGATACAGGGGTCCAACTATATTAAACAACAAATTGAATTGGGCTGATTCAGAACAGTTTGTATGCATTCTGGTTTGGAACAGAATGGCCCAATTTGGTTCCAGGGTAAAATGGTGCAACCCAAAGTGCTTTGAATTGAAACAGAGAATGGGACATTAAAAAAATTAGGAGAAAAGAACCAGACGAGAGCCAAGGTCCTACACTGGGGTTGAATAGGATAAATCTCTGCATGTAGAGTTATGCATTGAATGTGCTATGCAACTGCTGTGTTGAATGAGCAGCTAAATACACAATGAAATTTGCAACCAAATGCACAACTGAATGTGTATGTGCATGCACATCTGAATTCCCAATGGCACTACATGGATAATTCTGCTTCTATATCCTTGAAATGAATGTGGATATTCCTCATTGGACAAAAATGTCTAACTGATTCCATAGTGGAATTTATGCATACATAAGACTAACAGGATTATGGCCCTAAACCCCCTGAAGCTTAGATAGGTAACTGGAAGTGATGGGATGGGGGAGTATAGGGCCTCAGAGGAGACATTTCTTCAGATTACCAAGGGCCTTAATGATAATCAAGTGGAGCATCAGGAAGATCTCATCAGTTGGACTGTTGGCAAAAAATAAAGCATGCTCTCATCATCCCTGATTTGCTTATGCTGCCTCATTGTCATCATTATCACACATCTTACTTAAATGTTTGTTTATTTACTAATTTAATTCCCACCTTTCTTCCAATAAGAGACACAATCAAAGGATATTATCTAGTATGGTCAGGATCAGGGAAAGGATTTTGTTTTTTGGCAGAGGTCTCATCATAGCTTCTTTTAGGTAGGATAGGACTCTACCTTGCTGCAAAGAGGCATTCAGTACTGCCCATATCCACTTGGCCAGTCCCCCTCTGGCTGCTTTTATAAGCCAGGTATGGCAAAGATCCAGTATACATCCTCTCCAAGGATCCAGTCTATATCCTCAGGCTGCACAAAGTGTAATGTATTCAATAACATGGGAGAAGCAAAACCCAAAATTGCATCCACTGGATCAGAATCAGCTACAGCATTCATGCTGGAACAGATTTGAGATATTTTTATCTGCAAAGTGTTGTGCAAGTCCTTCACAGTGGGCTGCCACATTTTGCTCCTGTGGGGCAGAGCACGAAAGGCCCCAATCACTCAAGACAGTTCTGCTGTGTGACACTGGACTTATCACACAACATTGCCACCCTCCCATGGTCTGTCTGTGCTCCAGCTGTTAATTATGTGTAACTTTTCATTCATGGGCAAAAGCCATGATAGCTGTCAATAGCATTCTTTTCACGGTATTGATGAACATGCAATAATTCCATCCCGCAGTAGTTCTGATATTACAGAGCTAGTGGGTGGTCCTCCCACTTTTACCCCTCCCCATACCCAACGAGAACACACAGGGCCCATCTACATAGTAAAAAAAATACGCATGCCATTCGGAAGATCATTCTTCCGTACACACGGCTGTTCAGATTCATACGTGTCATTCAGAAGGGGGGGTAGTGAATCTCCCATAAACTATGTGGATTCGGCATTCGGAAGGAGTAGCGGATCTCGGCATAAAATCCGTACAGCCGTTCAAATGGCTGATGGTCTGTGTGCCCCATTCGCACACATACGAACAGGCAGTGTAATCTCATTGGCTGGCCGAGTAGATGGGGTGGGGCTAGCAAGGAGGGGAATTTGGGGCAGCTGCCATGTTGGATTCCTGGCTAAGCGAGAGTCCAGTAAGTCCGTGAATTTTATATATTTATTTTTATTTTACGTTGTAAATAGGGAAAACCAAATGTCTGCAAATAAGGCACCTTTTTAAATAAATAAATAAATAAAAGCAGCAAGAGATTTAAAACCGCCACTTGGCTTGCTTGCTCCAGCCAGCTGGGGAAGGGGGGTCATATGAAGTTTAGGGGGGGGTAAAAAATTGTGTAGGCAGATTGTATGCATACGAACAACTGCCTATTCATATTTTTAACCCCCAAACAGATTTTTTTTAATCATATAGACGGACCCATAATTAAGCTACCATTGGAAAGTTTGGAGACAAACTCATGGATGCTCTTTTAATGAACTGTCTCCTTTTCTCAGAACTTTTTTGTTTGTTTGTTTGCTTGTAGAATTGTGAAGTTGTTAATTTGTTGATTTGTGTGTTTGGGGTGTGTTTAATCAAAGTTGCATCTTCTCACAAGAACAGCTGAAATCTTGCCCATGCAAAATCATGGAAGTAGAGGGGGCGGATTTAAAGGTGCCTGCATGGGCCATCTCAAAGTGTTAATACTCCACCATTACTATGCAATGCAAAAATTAGTGTTACTATAGCACAAGGTTTAATCCTGTTCTTAAAATGCTAGTAGGTGGTCATGCAATCTTCTGTTGGCAGTATTGTTGCATGATTATGGCAATGTGCAATAATTACTGTATTGATGCCACTATAATTCCACTTTCCTCAATTAAAAAATTACAGCATTTTTACTCTCATGTGATAAAGTCAACTTTGCATATGCAATGGTGGCAGAGCAGAATGATTTCTTCACTGCCACAACTTCCACAGCATAGGCTTTTCAATGGGTTCTAGTCTGGTCAGACTTGCTCCTAGCTTACCACCACCAATAGTCCATCCCACTCATTTCATTGCCACCAGCTCCCTACAAAACAGGAGATGTTGCTTGGCTCCACTCCATGGGAGGGGAAACTAAGGAGTGATTATGTCCACTGCTCTTATCCTTTCCCTACTCCAAAGATCACCCAGTGGTTCAACCAGATCACCTGCCAAGGAAATTGCAGCAGCCTTCAGGAATCCATCTAGATCCATAAACCTCTTGGAGCAGACCATCTTAATCCAACCTCACCAAGGCTATCGACACAATCGCTCCCAAACATCCTTTCCAACCTGCTCCTAACCGTAAGCCCTGGTATTCCGAGGAGCTTAGGAAGATGAAGCGGGCTGGACAATGACTAGAGCGCACCTGGCAGAAGACTCGACTCTTATCTGACAAGATTTGGCATAGGAATTTCCTTGATTCTTATTGAGAGGCAATACATGAAGTGCAGAAGTCTTTCTCCTCTGCACGTACTGCGTCTGCAGAGTCCCGTCCAACAGAACTGTTTAGGGTGGTGGGGGAGCTGACACAGATTCCACCTGCACAGAACCCCTTACTCAACCCGACAACGACCTGCTGTGACACATTCAACATCCACTTTGCAGATAAAATCTCTCAGATAAGAGCCGACTTAGATGCCAGTGTTATGACAGAATCTATAGACGAGGTGTCCAGCAACTCCATTGATGAAATCTTATTGAATCAGCTTCAATCTGTGAGTACCGATGATGTGGACACATTCCTTGGTAGAGTGAGGAAGATTACCTGTGCCCTCGATCCCTCTCCATCTTGGCTGGCCACCCAAGGGGGTGACACATTGAGAGTACTCCTTAGGGATATTATCAATGTGTCCTTCAGGGAGGGGTCCGTTCCATCCTGTCTGAAGGAAGCGGCAGATAAGCCACTCCTGAAAAAGCCTTCCCCGGACCCCTTGGACAGGAACAACTATAGACCAGTCTCCTTGCTGCCTTTTTAAAGCAACGTGATCGAGAGGGTGGTTGCTTCCCAACTCCAAGCTGTCTTGGATGAAACCGATTATCTAGATCCATTTCAAACTGGGTTGAGGATGGGATATGGAGTGGAAACTGCCATGGTTGCTCTGGCTGACGACCTCCGCTTGGGTATCGACAGGGGTAGTGTGACCCTGTTGGTGCTCTTGGACCTCTCAGCGGCCTTCGATACAATAGACAATTCCATCCTCTTGGATCACCTGAGAGGGTTAGGATTTGGAGGCACTGCCTTGCAGTGGTTCCATTCCTTCCTCTCGGGCAGATCCCAGAGGGTGAGGCTCGGGGACAGTTGCTCTATCAGAATAGAGCTTAACTGTGGCTTTCCTCAGAGTGCCATTCTGTCCCCGATGCTATTAAATATCTATATGAAGCTGCTGGGAGAGATCATTCGGAGGCATGGAGTGCAGTGTCATCAGTATGCTGATGACACCCAGATATACTTCTCCATGTCTCGGTCATCAGCTTCGACTTCAGATGGTGTCTCTCCTCTCAATGATTGTCTTAAAGCAATAATGGACTAGATGAGGAAAAACAAATTGAGACTAAATCCAGACAAAATGGAGGTACGAACAGTTACGGGCCCAAAACCAGGTCTGGGAATACAACTTCCAATCCTGGATGGAACTACACTCTCCTCCAAGGACTGTGTTTGTAGTCTGAGGGTGCTCCTGGACCCGTCGCTCCAGATGTCTAATCAGGTAAATGTGACGGTCAGGAGTGCCTGTTATCAACTTCAGCTGATACGCCAGCTGCGCCCCTTCCTGGAAACCAGGGATCTCAAAACTGTGGTACATGCACTGGTAACTTCCCATCTCGATTTCTGTAATGTGCTCTACATGGGGCTACCCTTGTGCTTGACTCGGACACTTCAACTAGTTCAGAACATGGCAGCCAGGTTGATTTCTGGTGTTTCCAGAAGAGAGCACATAACACCTGTGCTATCTCCACTGGCTGCCTATTAGTTTCCGGGCACAGTACAAGGTGTTGGTTAAGACCTTTAAAGCCCTACATGGCTTGGGTCCAACTTACCTCAGGGACCGCCTCCTCTTGTATGACCCTCCCTGCGCACTTCGGTCCTCTGGGAAGAACCTGTTAACAACCTATGAAAACAAGGCTGTCGGTGACCTCCCAGAGGGCCTTCTCTGCTGCCGCTCCTAGATTATGGAATGGCCTGCCAGATGAGATCCATCTTATTACCACCTTAGGCAGTTTTTAAAAAGCTGTCAAGACGGATCTTTTCCGGCAGGCCTTTCCTAAATAACTATCCCGGCCCAAGACTCCGCTGTCCTTTCCCTCTGAGCTGCAATTGGATTTTTAAAAATTATTGTATGTTTATTTTTTTCTAATTTAATATATTTCTAATTATTGCATGTTTTTAATCCTTTATAATTTAATATTATTTTAAGGGGTGGGTGACCTAGGGTACTGTAAGTATGGAGTTTTTATACTGTAAGCCGCCCCGATTGCATTGCAGAGGGGTGGGATAGAAATAATTTATTATTATTATTATTATTATTATTATTCAGACCCCCACCCCCTCAGGGGCTCCAAGTCCCAGTAGACCCCTGCCACTCCTTCTTAGCTCCATGCACAAAACTGTGTCAAAATTCAAAAGACCCAAAGGATAGTGTCCTTCAAAGTAACTGATAATAGCAGTCTACAGGGTGCAGAGCATGTGACATGGCACACACAGCTCTGTCTGTCCCATGCCATTCACTAAGGGGTCAGTTACACGACAGTTTTTAATTCGAAAAATGCTGGCTTACTTCTCTTTCGAACTAGTGCCTACTAGTTTACACGATTTTCTCCGGAAATTCATTTCTCTGATAACATCCGAAAGCTCTCCGAATTTGCAGTTCACATGGGGAGGCGTGGTCTCGGAGGCCTATCTCTTACCAGGGCAGAAAGAACGACTGCGGTGGGGGGGGGGAGCACCAGAGGCCCAACAACAGCTCCAGGAATGGTGCAGCGACATTGCTGTCATTGGGTCTTGGCTGCTCGCCCCTCCCACCACTGACATCGAGTAGAGGCCCTGGTTCAAACAGTGATGCGCTACAGAGTCCTCCAAGGCCAGCACCTTCGATGTGTGTGTGTGGGCGAACGGAGGCCCAACAACAGCAATGGCACTGCACCGTTGCTGTGGTTGGGTCTCGGCTGCGCCCCCACCCTACACCACTCCAGAGGCCTCGGGAAGCAGCACAGTGGTTTAAACCACCACACAGCTCCGAGGCCTCTGAGGCCAGCCCCTTAGGTGGGGGGCCGCCAGAGGCCCAATGACAGCAACAGTGCTGTGCCATTGGTATTGTTGGGTCTTGTCTGAGCCCCAACCCACACCACCCCAGAGGCCTCCATGGCCATCACCTTCTTTGGGGAGGTGGCTGGAGGCCCAACGACAGCAACAGTGCCGTGCCATTGCTATTGTTGGCTCTTGGCTGTGCCCCCACCCCGCACCCCAGAGGCCCCAGGAAGAGGCTGCAGGAGGACAGGCAGGCAGTGGAACTGTCAGTCCCTTCATCACCTGCCCTTTCCCCCACTGCTTCCCCTCCCTCCTTACTTGCCCTTCTCTTCCCATTCACAAAAAGCGAACCGGGAAGAGAGAGGGGGGAATGGAGGAAGAGGCTGCAGCAGAGGAGAGGTGGTTGATGGGACTCAGAGTCCCAATGCCCACCTTTCCCCAGCTATTGCCTCTTCCTCCATTTCCCCCCTCTCTCTTCCCCGTTCGCTGCTGAATGAGGAAGAGAAGGGAGAGGCAGGAGGGAGAGGCAACAGCTGGGGAAAGTCAGGTGATGGGACGCTGAGTCCCATCGACTGACTCTCCTCTGCTGCCGCCTCTTCCTCCATCCCCTCCCCTCTTCCCCGTTCACTGCTTGCAAACCGGGAAGAAAAGGGCAAGGCAGGAGGGAGAGGCAGCAGTGGGGGAAAGGTCAGTGATGGGACTCTGGAGTCCCATCGACTGCCTGTCCTCCACTACAGTCTCTTCCTCCATTCCCCCCCCCATTCTCTTCCCCGTTCGTTGTTTGCAAATGGGAAGAGAAGGGCAAGTAAGGAGGGAGGGGTACCAGTGGGGGAAAGGGCGGGTGATGATGGGACTGACAGTCCCAATGCCCACCTGTCCTCCTGAAGCATCATCCTGGGGCCTCTGGGGCATGGGGTGGGGGCATGGCTAAGCGCCAACGACAGTAACAGCACAGTGCTCTTGCTGTTGTTGGGCCCCAGCTCCCCCCATTGAAGGCACTGGCCTGGGAGGCCTCTGGGGCAGCGTGGGGTGGGGGCTCGGACCAGACCCAATGATAGCAAAGACATGGTGCCATTGCTGTCATTGCGCCTCCAGTCACCCTCCCCCCCACATCGAAGGCACTGGCCTTAGGGAGGCCTCGGGTGCGGCGTTGCGGTTTAAACTGCTGCACCAGCCGAGACCCAATGACAGCAACGGTACGGCACTGTTGCTGTCCTTGGGCCTCCGGCCGCCCCCTCCCACACCAAGGCTGAGACCCAATGACAGCAACAGCAGTAGAAAAGGGAAGGGGAAAGTGCTGGGGTGAAAAAAATGGCGGTAAAGTTTTGCAAGCCATCCCTTTCAAGCCCGCCCCCTCTGACCAATGGCCAATGGGATCTCAGCTCTGCTCTGAGCCCCTGCTTCGCAATTGTTGCTGGTAATTCACACAGCCAATACTGCTCAACCTTCTGAAACTTTTTTTAAAAGTTGGGGAAAACTGCGAAACCTTTTACCGTGCAAGTTTTGGTTTTTTTGGCCCACCTCCTTCTGAATATGGCAACTTTGAACCGAAACATGTGGGAACTATTAGGAGTCTGGATGAATTTTTAGCAGATTTATTTTGACTTGTAAACGACCCCTAGCTGTCAGCTGAGGCAACCATCCTGCTGTTTCTAATGGTAAGGTCAGTCCTGATCCAAGAAATAAAATGGTTTCCCTGAGGTCACAAAAACTGAAGGGCTATGTTCACTTCCTTACAGTATGGATTCTGAAGACCTCACATTTTGGCTTTGGAAAGCATTAGCCTCTGAAATATCTCTCCAAAATTAATAACAATTTCCCTTGAAGAATCATTTGGGAATGGTTTGCCTTCTAAGCACTCCTGCTGTTATTGGCATCAGGTCACTAGGATAACCCACATAAGCCTCCACGTGCAGGGAGGGTGTGTTCTTGATTAAATCCCGGTATAAGAACTGACTGCTCAAATTTATTTTCCAGGAACAAATTACTAAACCCTTCCAGAGAAGAGCACTTAATGTAAGTGCTGGCAAAGCAGCGTTGCCTCCCTCCTTATTTATGGCTATGAAGAGAGGAACTGCTTCTGTTTAAATGGGGAAAACAAATGAGCAGGAAACATGGTCTTGTCCCCTTTTCATTTCAGTAAACTCATTGTTTGTCAGTTCTGGGGAGGGAATGATGGAAAATAGTGGAAAGACACCCTATTAAATATTTGTGTCTTCTCTGTGTCTCTGTCTCTTTCTCTCTCGACAGACACATGCATACACACACATGAAAGGAGGATAAGAAGATTGCAGAGCTGAATAAATTATTTCCATCTGTCTGCACTACAGAAGATGTAGAGTAGATACCAGTGTCTGAACTGACATTTACAGGAAGTGAGTCTGATGAACTGTGGCAAATAGTGGTGACAGGAAAGGAAGCTCTAGACCATATTCACAAATTGAAAACAAACCAACCACTGGGTCCAGGTGGTAGTCTTCTGCAGGTTCTTAAATAACTCAGATATGAAAATTGGGGTCTTCTAAGAAAAATATGTCCCATCTCCATAATATCACTTCTGGAACAAGGAAATGGACCAGGGCCAGCATAATATCCTCCCTCTCAAAGAATGATGGTGGGGGGGGAGGGGATCCTGAAAATTACAGGTGAGTTAGTTTTTTCTGCCCCCTCCTGAAAAAGAGGGTGAATCCAGGAACAGGAACAGTATTTCACCTTTTAAGGAGCATACTTTCCAACTGTCCCAATTTGGAAGGGATAGTCCCAGTTGATCCTCTCCTGTCTCACTTTTTTTCAGCTTCTTTTAAAATGTCCCAGGGTTTCTCTCCACCTCCTACTTTTTTGCTTTGTCCAGAACTACTTCTTGCTTGTACATTCTGCCTTTTGCCATCTTGATTGCACATTGATGTTGCTTGTCTACACATGCCCTAGTTTACATCTGCAACATGTTGGAGATATGAAACATGATGCAGGGGCTCCCTGCACTTTTTAACATTTTTTTAAAAAAATGGGTTTTTTTTCTCTCAAAATGAGAAGTGAAAATGGAAAGAATATTTGCCATTATTCATTTCCTGGGTGAAAAATAGGTTTCTTGACATTTGTTTTTTTCCTGACAAAAATCTTACACACACACACACACACACACACACTAATCTTGCACAACAAAACAGCCACATGATTTTCTCATGCAAGATTGTTATTATTTGTGCAAGGTTTTTGTTGTGCAAGCAGAGTGTAAGGACTTTATCAGACCACCCTCCCAAAATGTTCTTTTGCCAGCATAATTTGTGCCATTTTTTATGCTGGCAAAAGATCGCCCCATACCTCACTTACCTTGCATCCTGGCAAAAGATTTCACCAGCAATGAATGAGGCATGAATGGAGCTCCGTTCACTTTTTCGTCTGAAATCCCACAGATTCTCATGAGAATACCTAGCACAAGAAATTAAAAAAACAAAACAAAAAGAACACTCAAAAAGTATTTAAAAGTACAAAAACACACTTAAAAACTTATAAGTAAACCAGGGAGGTTCAGAAAAAGAGCATCATCTACCTGGATGTCACGATCTCACTTGGAAGTATTCTGGCCGGACCGGCCATTGATGCTGCATTCATGTTAGTACAATGGTGTGTGGATTCAAACACCAGCAATCCTGGAACTAAAGTGCCATGGGGAATCAATTGACAGCTTGGGCTGTCAATAAAATAGGATGGGTTTTTAGAGTACATGATGGTGGACGACGCCATCTGATACGCATGCCCTTTCACAATCATTAGGCATCATTATGAAGCCATATTTGCATGATCAGATAAAGTCCTGAGAATTTATTAATGGGGGGAAAAGAGTGTAGGATTTATTTTATTTTTCTCCAAATATGGGACTCAATATAGGAATGACAGAGAAATACAAACAGTGAACTGTCCGAAGATTGCAATGGGACCAATGCTTTATATGTCTGGAATTGGGGTGAGCAATGAAGTAGCCGAGTGTGCTGTCAACACCAAATTACTTAGGACAGTTAAATAAAAAAGAGTGGCTATAAAGTGCTCTGGGAGAGTCACTCAAAAACAGACAATGAGCATTAAAACTGCAAATGTGCCTCAGTATTAAGTGTAAAATGATGGACACTGTGGCAAAATAGACACCAAAGGGCTCTTAGTGAATGGTAAATGACCAGGAAAGGGAACCTGAGGCTACAGTGGCTAGTTCAGTGAAAATGCTGACCCAGCATGCTGTCATTGTGAAAAAGGTAAATTCTACAACAGTGCTTAGAAATGGAATAGGAAAAGAAACAGTCACTATCTTAATTCCTTTATACCAATGTTATCTTATGACAATGCTTGGAATATGGTATAAAATTGTGATGCCCTTTCATTCTACGCTGAACTTTGTGGTTTGGCAAAGCACAATAGCTCATTGGCTGAGAATTCGAAATGTCCCCCACTAAACTGCAAATCCCAGGATTCCATAGGACAGAACCATGGTAATTAAAGGGGAACCACAATGTTATAATTGTATGATAGGAAATGGCCCTTGATTGCCTCAGAAGGACTATTGTAAAGACAGAAAGGTGAAGAAAAGGATAACTAAAATGGTCATGTGAGGAAAATTTGCAGTATTTGGGACTTAGAAAAAAGGTAAGTAAAGGCGCTGCTGCATCTGATGGCTCTCATATCAGTGGAGTAGTGAATCCATTCTGAGTTTTGGGCCCTGTCTAGATGGGCTATTTACCCTGTCTTGCCCCCATCTTTGAGCACTGCTGTGCATACAACACAGGGCTTTTGCCCTGTCCCCCCCCCCGAATCTGTCCTTATGATACCCAAGCAAGACAGGGGTGGGTGGGTGGGGAGATGGGATAAAGTCTGTTAAACTGTTACAGCACAATACCTGGGAAAACCCACTTCATTCAAAGAAAAAACGGATGGGGCCCCACAGGAGTCCACAGTGCCATGGCAGCCTGTCTCTACAGCTACCATTCGTGTTGCACTCTCTGAAGCCAGGAAGCAGGCTGGTCACATACAGCAGGTCATGAACATGTGCTGCGGGGCCCCTTCCTGGCTTTGGAGAGTGTGATGCAGATGTCAGTGTTAGCGGCTGCAGAGATAGGCAGGTGTGTCTGTGCAGATTCCATCCCATTTCATGCCAGTAACAGTGGAGCAACGTGCTTGATCCATGGCTAGAATATGATGGTAGGGAGCCAGTGTATTCTGACCTGTGTAGACAAGGCCTTAGTCTGTATAATAAAGTAGCTATCCAGGGGATTGAATCAATTTTGGGGTAGAGTTTAGCATCTTGGATAACTCCTTTAGAATTCATACTAAAACTTGTGGTAGATTCACCACCCCACTACATGAAAGCTACCCACTACGACTATAAAGAGGATATGACCGAAGTAGCAGTAGCATTGAGCAATAGCATTGATATTTCTACCGCTTATCTGTGCCAAAGCACTCCCTAAGCGGTTTACAGTTTTGTTAGCTAATTTCCCCCAACAAGCTGGGTACTCATTTTACTGACCTATGGAAGGATGGAAGGATGAGTGAACCTTGGAGCCCTCTGGGATTGAGCTCATAACCTTGTGGCTTGCAGTACTGGCATTTAACTAGTGCACCACCAGGGCTCCCAAAGTATACAAAATAATGTATGGTGTGAATACTTTGTTGTTATTTTCCTTATCTCATAATGCTAGATCCCAGGATCACTGCTGTTACATCCAGGACAGGTAAAAGGAAATAAATCTTCACACTATGCAGAGTCTGTGGAATTTGCTTCCACAAGATGTAGTAATGACTGGCAACTCTGATCAATTTGAAAGGGGATAAGAAAAAACAGATGAGGGATAAGGCTATCAGTGGCTGTTACTAAAGATAATTAGATATTGTATCCAGTATCAGAAACAGTATCCCTTTTTATATCATTTTCTGGAAAGCATATGCAGGTGGGTGCTGCTGCTTCATTCCTGCCCAATTTATAGGCTTCCCAGGGGCATCTCCTAAGCCTCTGTGGAAAGAGAATGCTTGATTTAGATATACCTTTAGTTTCATCCAGCATAGCTGTTCTTATGTTCTTAGGTTTGGAAATACAGATCATTCTCAGGCTAAGGATTTTAGGAAAGGGTTTTTTTGTTTTATTTTTGTTTTTTTCTTTTTATCATCCCTGCTGGTAACCTCTTTTCTGTCCTACATTTATGATTGCTTGTCCTGGTTATCAACTCTACTGGCTGCTATTCATTGAACCAAAGCACTGTGAAATATAGGGACTGCAATCAATTCTTCTCCTTGTCCAGTTGCTTTTTATCTAATGAGGCCTAAAAGAAATGAGGAAATACAAACCACCACAGTTCTTTGGAATCCCACAGAGAACTAAATTGGCATAGCAAGAGGCACTTACATAAAACAGTGTACAGAGTAAACGACAAATTCTTTCAGCAGAAATTATTTGCATAGATATCTGGTGGTAAAGAAGGAAAGAGTTTTCCTCCTTCCCTTTTCCACTTTGGAACCTCAACCATCACTATTTGTTTATTTCTTCTTCTTTTGTAAATATTAGGATGGAAAGTTAGGCTAACTAGCAATAATGACAGGAAATAGCATTATCTTTTCTACAGTAACACATTATCTTGTACTAAAAATGTTCATCTGAGGAAACACAGTCCATGAATCATGTTCCCAACCATCCTGGGCCAAGGTCCACTTGGGAGCATTACATTTCTGCAACTCCCCGTTTTGTTACTGGTTTTGTTACCTTTCTGATTTTGTACAAGGGGGCACTGGGTATTCTTTGTGCAGAGTAAGTGTGCAATTGGCCCTGGGAGCTTGTCTATATGAGGCAATAAAATGTGGATTGATGCACACTAACACCAATTCGTTAGTAGTTTTCATTTGTCTCCACAGGGTCTCCCCCCCCCCCAGGATTGCAGGCATGAGAAGCCATATGCATTTCTTGTTCAAACAGGCATGCCTGCAAAGAAAGATGGCAGGCACGGGTGAATTATGTTTTTGCAGATAGCCCCAGGAAATAACAAGATGGACACAACATATTGGAACAAAATAGGGTCACTTTATTAAACATAACCTATTTAAGTATTTCTGAAGAGATCTGCAACAGAGGAGCCACCTAATGTGGGAATTGCTGGGGCAGGAGGTCATTCCCCTGACCGCCTCCCAACATCCCTTGGACGAGAACCCCTGAACCCCAAGGAGAACCCATAAGCTGGGTTGCTCCCCAGTCAGTTCGCATCTGGAAGGCCAACCCAAAAGTCCCTCCCTCAGTTTCCATAAATTAAAGGAAGGCTTTTATCCCTCAGGCCAGCCTCAAAGGAGGTCCTTTTTCCCACCCCTCAACTTCAGGTTCCTCCTTTTGCCCCCAAAGGAGGAGGTACCAAGGTGATCACCGATCTAACAACTCCCCCCCCCACTTTTTCCTGCCACTAAAAAGGGGCAAGCATCCACTTAGCCCCTTTCCCCCCACCAGGACATCCAAAAGGGGTCTCAAACCCCATTGCAGATCAATCAGAAACATTAAGCTCCCTGCATCTGACAGGTGAACCTCATTGGTCCTGTATAACTCTGGCCATTCAAAAAGGATATCAGGATGAGGGATGTAATGCCCCAATCCCCTTTCCAGGGCATTCCAAATTTCCTTGTTGCATCATCTGCAGGTACAGTCAAGCCAGCATGGGTCACCTTCACCCTGCCACAGCTGCCTCAGGAGTATCACTGACCAGACCAGCTGGACTCCCGGCCACTCCGCTCTAATGACCTCCATGTCATGTTGAGTCCCTTTTCTAAAGGAGCGTGTACTGAACTTTACTCCCATAAGGCCGATGGCCACCAAGGCTTTAGATGTAACAGCCCAAAATTGGAACTTTGTTAGCGGGGACATATCTGCATGCAAAAAGAAAGGACCGGGACTATCCCCGCACATCCCCACATAATGCTGTAAGGAAGGACAGGGCACAATGATGCATCTGAACATACCCCTAACCTCATACCCTGGCCCCTCTGGTCACTCTTGGAAAAATGGATAAAAATAAGGGCATGATCATTAAACCACTTCACATTGGTCTAAAATTCAAACTGCTGGTTAGATGGTTAGAGGGAACAAATCCACTGTTCAGTAGCAAATGACTACCAATGGCCCTCCCTTAGGTAGTGCAGGTGAAAAAAGAGGGTGGGGGGCAAAGAAAAATCCCCTGTCACAGCCAATATGGGTGAGATGGTAGCCTATCTTCCCCTCTTTAACACCTGAGGGCCCGTAATCCCCGTGCATGAACATGCCAGATGTCTAGCCCCCTGACTCAACCCCTCGGCACACCACACACACACACAGTCTCTCGCACACCCCAAATTCCACGTTCAACACTCACACCATACACCCAGCTCCCAGGAAAGGCAGCAGGAGCCCTCCCTGCAGGACTCCTTTCCCGCACACATGTGACCAGACAGACGGCTGATCGGCTGGCTGCCACTCCAACCATCTTCCTCACCCCCCAATGGATGGCTTATTGACCAACTGCCACTCCAGCCGTCCTCCTCAACACCCAACTTGTCCCCAAGGTGACCAAGGGCCCCCCAAAGGACTTCTTCCACCCAGTTTGGGCACAGGCAGATGAAGGCTCAGCCTGTGGTGACCAGTGGATCAAGCCACATCTTTTTCTCATCCCCAGCTCTCCCCCCATTCCTCCAAACTGTAGCGAGCTCTCTGCCCACTCGAACAATGAAGAAAGGAGAACTGGGGTGGATCAGCTCTAAATTAGCTCAGGCTCTGGCCCCGGCTCTCCACGCTGAGGTGCATGCACCCCAGCCAATAAATTTTGCCTCTTCCTGGTCCTCTGCAAAAGCAGCCCCCACACCACGGCTACACCAGCCGTGCAGAGCCGAATTATTGTCACCAGTTGCCATTGCCAAACAGTATTTTTTTAATTAAAACAACAACAACAAATCCAAGGTGTGTAAGTGTGATCTTCCCTTTAAATAAACAGGGGAAAAAAAAGAAATAAGGTGGTTTCATCACCTCAGTGCACAATCACTCTGGAGAAAATCCAACATGGCAGTTCTGGGCACTTTCCTTGCTAGCAAGCTCCTCCCCCTGTGCAGGCCTGACCAATCAATTCCACTCAAACTCTTTATCAGGAATGTGGAGCAGTGAGAATTGGTTGTCCCAATGAGTGAGAATACACATTTCCATTGGAGTTTTTTTAGAATATGGGAAAAACTGTGAAGGTGTATAGACGAGGCTCCATGAAGGCTTTTCCTGGAGAGTATTTGGAGTTTCCCCCCCTCCTTCCAAATACGGTGAAATGATGCAGGATCCAATTGGGACAAACCGTTTTCTCCTCAAATGCTATGAAGAGTATTTTTGCCATATAGACAGGCCCCTGTTCCCTGTGTGGTCAGGTGCAATTCTGCCCCACTCCACAACCTGAAATAGCCACTGATTGGGTCAGAAGGGATGTGGGGAGTGCCTAGCCAGCTCTGGTGACATTGGAACAGCTCACTGTTGTTCCAGCTGCTGTTGAATGGGTTGGTTCTTGCAGAATCCAGCATAAGTACCTTAGTGAACCTTTTGGCTCTGCTAGCATTTTTTGAGATCTCAATCGTAATCTTTAAAACTAAAATGTACACCTTATATAAGCAGTCTGCATATGCATGCCTACTTAAATGCCATGCAATATATGGGAGCCTTTGAGATAGTTCCATTCCTTCTTTCCACAAACATTTTTTTGATCAGACCAAGGAGATTTTCACACGGGCTATATATCCCGTGGCAGGAACAGTACAGGGTCAGGAAAGGTTTTCCCTTTCGGACGACGTTGACCCCATTCTGTCCTGCATCCATCCTGCTCCCGTGACTGTTCTGGAACAATGTAATCACAATTTTTCATCGTGAATAGACCTCCTGTTCCATCACTATCACACAATCACAGGTGTGCAAACAGGAGTCCTGTTACTGTTCCGAAATGACAGCTGCAGAGAGGAGGTCCGTTCCAAGCACTTCCTGGTACGATCTGGACATCCAGGTAAGTGGCACCCTTTATTTTACCCTCCCTGTTTTGATTGTGTGATTTAAAGTATGTTTTTGTGCTTGGTAAACTGATTTTATGTTTGGGGGAGTTTGTTTGTTTTTTTTAATTTACCTCCTGGCCATTATCATGTGATAACGTGATAACATTTCAGACGGCCGGTCATAAAAGCAGCCTTACGACAGCTGCATTTACAGCCAGCCAGCGAGGGGAGGGGGAGCCCGTTTCTGCCATGGAATTAAAGTAAGTGTGTGAAAGATTTATTTTATTCCATGGCAGAAATGGGAAAGGAGGTGGCGAGGCAGTAACGGGGCATTTTGGCCCCGTGTGAAAATCTCCCAAAAGCTAGCATTTCAATCCTGAAGGCACACTTGTATTTGATTTCATTACTATGAATGGAATAAACTGATCAAGTGAGGTCTCTTCCAGATTGGTCTAAAACATATGAGTTCTCACAGGCTGAATCCACACTACACAATCCAATTTGAAACTGGATTGTTTGCCATGGGTCCTTCCTATGGAATCCTGGGATTTGTAGTTTGGTGAGGTACCAACACTCTTTTGCAGAGAAGGCTAAAGACCTTGTAAAACAACAAATCCCAGGATTCAGTAGGAAGGAGCCATAGCAAATAATCCTGTTTCAAACTGGATAATTTGTGTAAGTGTGGATCCAGCCACAATATA
Source organism: Gambelia wislizenii (assembly GCA_030847615.1). NCBI lineage: Eukaryota > Metazoa > Chordata > Lepidosauria > Squamata > Crotaphytidae > Gambelia > Gambelia wislizenii. The sequence goes on along the minus strand of JAUMIR010000005.1, from coordinate 168,585,843 downwards.
GCTCCTTGGGTTTTGCCAGGCTTTGCCAGGTCCACCTGTTCTATTCTTCTATGGGGCTGTTTGTTGTGATTTTGTGACCTAGAGCTAAGATCTAGGGTGCTTCCAAAGGTTTTTCAAAACCAACATGGGGTACACTTTGGTTTGAATGTTTTTCCATTTCCAATTTCTTTTAAAAAGGTCTAATTGTACCATAACGTAAAGACGCAAGTTAACTGATACACTGATCTGCTTAATAACTAATTATAACTCTCTCTCTCTATATATATATATATATACACACACACAGAGAGAGAGAGAGACATAGATAGATATAGATATATATTATGGATGAGAGAAAGGAGAAAGAGAAGGCAACATATTGTTCTGATAGATCTTGAAATTAAAAGGAAGCCCCCTCAAGGAGGGTGGTAAAGAGTTGCAGCTGGTGCTAGGAATTGCCAGTAATATAGTATGGAGTAACAGAAAAGTCATTTAGACATTTTAAAAAATTATACCAACAAATACAGCATCCTCATGATGTATTTGCCCCATCTGGAAAAGCCCTGATTCATAACTGTCTGATTAATATCAATGTTAACTGTTGCATATTGTGCGAAGAAACAGCCAGATGGCCAGTTTAAGGTTTAAGCTGGCCACACATTTTTATTTGCAGAACAACATCATAATGATATTTGAAGGTGAGAAATGGTAGACCTATACAGAATTCTTGATTGAGATTCTTGTGCCATAGTTCTAAGGGGGTGGGGTGGGGGGCAAATGAAAACCTTCTTCACCTAATTCAGCAGTCAGGACGGTTTCCCCCATTTCCTGCAAAGAATGAGCTAGAAGGAAATATCTGGTGGTGAAGATTTTTGGGGGGAAATGCACAATTTAATTTCCTTACAGAAACATAGCTGAAACTTCCTCCAGCCCATCCACTGTAGATTTGCTTCGGCTGTGATGGAAAAGTAGTACAGAGAGCAAATAAGGCCAAACTCTTGGTGTATTGAAACATTAAAAAATAGTCAAAAGGGATATTTGAATTAATATCAGAAGAGAAAGAAATCTATCATAATTCAGGCATGATCTGTGTGTGTGTATATGTGTGTGTGTACATGTCCGTTTGCTCTACTTGGTGTTTGAGGTACAATATACTCTCATAAATCCAAAATCTTGTTCTGTAGCATTCCTGGGCCAAAGAGTGACCATTTTGAGTGATTTAGTAAACTTAGTCCACCCTGTATTGTTCTGTGTACAGATCAGCCTTTAGTCTCTTCAACTTTTGAGCCATTCCTTGTTTTCTTGTTTTGATTATTTTTAAAATCTAGTGTTCCATTGCTCCAGAGGTTAGCAACTATGGTATTGTTGGAATTTAGCTCCCATCAGGCTGTGTGGCCAATGGCTTTTGATGGTGGGAGTTGTAAAGGATAAGTATCAGGCATGTGTGAAAGCTTTCCATGTACATTGTTATAAACACAGAGCTCTGGATTGTGTGTACACACTGATTTTTTTGTGCTTCGCCTCATTGAACTGTCTATTCTCCTATATGGATCTGAAACATGGGTCACCTATTGCCACCACCTACAACTCCTCGAACTCTTTCATCGGCGCTGTCTATGCACAATCCTAAATATACACTGGACTGACTATGTGACGAATGTTGCTGTCCTTGAGCAAGCAGGGATCACCAGCATTGAGGCCATGATATTGAGAACACAGCTGCACTGGGCAGGACACATTTCTAGGATGGAGGACCATCGCCTCCCAAAAATACTACTCTACGGTGAACTTGCCACAGGTCAGCGTAAGAGGGGCACGCCAAAAAAGTAATACAAGAACTCCCTGAAACAACAGTTCAGGCTTGGCCAAATTGATCACCAACAATGGTCCACCCTGGCCTCACATTGGGAGGCATGGAGACACACTATCCACAATGCTGCAGCGCTATTTGAGAACTCACGCTGAACAAGTCTTGAAGAGAAACGACAACACAGAAAAAATCACAACCCAGAAACATCACCCAAGGAGAACTTCTGCTGTGCTTTCTGCAACCGGACTTGTCTATCTCAGATTGGCCTTTTTAGTCATCAGCGCGCTTGCAGAAAGCGCAGGATGAGTCCTTCCTAAATCTTCATTTGCGAAGAAGACCCAGAGAGACAGAGGATTGTGTGTGTTGCTTTATCAGGAAACCAGAACCTACAAGTTTGTCAGGTTTCATAAGACAAGTCCTATTAGCCTGTTGCAGGAAAATTAAAAAGAAAACAGAACAAAAACAAAATATAAACAGAAACCTGAATTACTTGAAAGCCTGGTTTCATGTAGTACATGCTTTCATCCTTGATTACATGGCGTGTACTCAGTTTTGAAGGTTATTAAAAAAAACAAAAACAGGAAAAAAATGCTTTCATACCAGGAATGCAAATTTGCATCACAAGCAAGCTATGATGGAAACTTCCTTCCCTATTGTATATTTGCACTGTATATACTCAGAAGTGCATATAAAGCTAGAGGTTTTATTTATTTGTCCCCACACATGTGATGCCATTGCAACTTATAATTAGTTTGCTTATATGTCAAACATAATCTATAATTCCAATATGTGTAACAAGCCATGATTTTGACACCATGAAACAGTAGCCTTTTTGGTAACTCCAACAGCAGAATTAAACCTAGGAATTAATTTCTGGGGGTTTTGTGGCTGTGCAATTCCACACCCGCCAATATTTCACAGGTGAAAACAAGGACATGTGTGCCCAAGAAACATTGGCATAGGATCAAGATGGCAAAAGTTAGGAAAAGTTATGAAGAAGGGTAGAACACACAAGCTAAGAGAGACTATATCAGTTTGCTTTTTCCTGAGCCTACTGTGAAGGGTAAGATTCTGCCATCTTCTGTCCTCTCTCTCCTGCTGAGTTAATGGAGAGCAAACTACTTTTACCCTTTGAACTTAGCAGTTTATCACACAAGGCTGAAATCACACAATTATGATAGGATAGCAGCATGAACGGGTTCCATTATCGCACGATGTCATTTTCCCATGCTCTGTATGTGCTCCACCCACTAATTATATGTATGTATCTTTTCATTGATGGGCAAAACCCATCAATAGCCCTCAATATCACTCTTTTTGCAGTATTGACAAGCATGTGAAATCACACCCTGCTATAATCGCATGATTACACCATAGAATCATAGAATCATATAGTTGGAAGAGAACACAAGGACCGTCCAGTCCAACTCCCTGCCATACAGGAATGCACAATCAAATCAGAAAGGATAAGGTGCGTGTCTGGGGGAAGTGGCAGCTCTAGGGGGGTTCAGAGAGGCCCAGCTGGACCAGGTGACACCGTTGAAGGGAGGGGTGACACCAGCCTTAGTGATACCACAGTCCGGGTGTGAGTTTATTTCCTTTTCTGGGTTTGCTTTTTATCTTCCTTTAGCTGTTCACCCCTCCCCCACATCAATGGGAGAAAAAAGGCACCATGCAAAGTCTGGAACCAATCTCCCTCACACCATTATGGGGAGATCCACAGCCTCTCAGCACTGATATAAGACAGTGGACATTCCCACAGAAAAATACATGCACATTGTATAAATATAAAGTTCTTGCCTCTTCATATACACTTTCTTTTAAAAAATGTAACCAGAGCTTGAAAACATTTGTTTTTCTGAACTTCTGCTTCCAGAATGTTCCTGCCTCCATGCCCAGTGGCTGTGCTGGCTAAGGGCTTTTGGAAGTTGTGGCATATAAAAGGAACATTTCCAAGCTCTCAGTGTGGCGACATGTGGTGGAAAATGGAAGCACAAACCAGAAACCCTGGGGGTGGGACCCTTACTTTTAACTCATGAAAAGAATTGGCTGGAGAGCCATTAGCACCTAATGATCTGATAAACATTATGCATTCCCTGCTGAAGTTCCTGATGCTGCTTGTAGCTATCACAGAATGCAGAATGATACAACAGTTCCCAGTAGGGAGTGGGGTGGGAAAATATAGTTCTGCCCCTAGCCATTAACAGTGACCTCCTTTGTGCTTTGCTCTTTTTTAAAACATAAAACAAACAAAATGTAACATTCTCCTATGAATTCAAAGGAATGATCCTTGCCTTCCTTAGAGGAATACTACACGGTGGCATTTTTGAGTGATTTTACTGTGACATAATGAAGTGAAAGTATTCATTATGGTGGCACAGTGGTTAAATGCCAGTACTGCGAGTCACCATGTTGCAAATTCGTTTCCAGAGGGCTCCAAGTTCACTCAGCCTTCCATCCTTTCATAGGTCGGTAAAATGAGTACCCGGTTTGTGGGGGCAATTAGCTAATACACATTGGAAACTGCTTAATGCAGTGTAGATGTGGAAATTGCTATTGCTTAAAACAATTTGTAAGCTGCTCTGATAGCCTTGTGGCTGAACAGCAGGGTATAAATAACTAATTTTTTTTTAATGCTACCCTTACCTACTGTACAGTGCCCTCCATTCCGTTTCTGAAATGGAATGACAGTTTTTCAAAGCACTACATGCAGACCACACACCATATGATAACTATGCCTCCCCATGATCTCCTCCTCCTCTCCCCCTCCTCCACCTTTAGAACATCGTTTCCTCTAGTTTGTATGTGCATGAGTCCCTTTTAAATTCATCTATTGCATCACTATGCAAATCCTTCATTCAGCTCACATGGAATTCTGCTCTGTCATCTTATAGAGCCTTGGTGGCAAAGTAGGCAGCATCTTGGTCTTATAATCAGTAGGTCATCAGTTTGAGACTGACATGAAGCAAACCCCTCTTTTAGCATTTTAAATTTCCTCTCCCCTCCTCTCCCCCTGCCCCAAAAGACTTATTTTTGTTATTTAAACTAATACAGGATTCCAGCCAATATTTTTTGAAAGTCTACTTCCTGTTTCAAGGTGGCATTTTTTCTAAGTGATCATACATTGCATGTAAGCAACTATTAATGGCTTGCCTTCCCCCCATCCCTGCCTTATAAAGATTAGAGTGATTTACTCACCAGCATTCACCCCACTGGGAGCAAAAAGGGATTTTAGTTGCATTGCCAAGGAAGAAGAGAAGGGGGCACAAAATGCTAAAATTCTAAAAATGATTAATGACGGAATAAAAGTTTATCCTACATCAGCCTTGAATTGATGACCTTCTGATTATGAGGCAAGTGCCCTGCTAACTTTGCCACCACAGCTCATATAGGTTTGGGCAGCAGACATCTATTTGAGCTGAAGGAAGGATTTGTGGAGTGACACTCCTCTTTCTTTGTTACATTTTAACAAAAGAGGTCTCTGTTTATTTAAATGCCCAGAGCCTCCCAATTTGCTCAGTTCAGCAGATTTAACAGGTCAGGGAAACCAGTTTTTGATAGCAGACCCCTGATGGGAAGGGAGGGAGTTTTTCAAAGCACTAGGGGAGGAATACATGTATTTTAAATAGTAAGGAAGCATTCTATTAAATGCATTAAGTGCAATTATTGCTAAATGATTGTATTAGTAAATTTAGCTGCCATGGAATTTCACAAATTTGGGGTTTAAAAGTTAATGGATAACTCGGAAATGAAGTTATTAGGCTGTGAGTTTGACTGCTGGGAGCAACCACCGGAAGTTGAATGCCAGGGAAGCAGGAGGAACAAAACATTTGGGAGCTTTGGGCAGAACAGGCACACCCACTCCTCCGACGTGTTTTTACATCATCCAGTCGCTGTAGTGGAAGGTAACTACTGCACAGTTAATTATCATGGTTTTAGACTCCCAGTGTCTGTGAATTAACTCCCAGTGTCTGTGAATTTAAAAAGAAAAACACTTCTGGGACTCAGCGCAAATGGTACAAGCACCAAAGAGGGGTGTCGTTGTCTGGTCAGAACAGTTTCAGTTGTGATACTGTTACTGAGTCATTGTGCTGCAATGGGTCATGTAGTATTCCTCTTCGACATTTTGGTATCAGCATCATTTTGCTTCTGGGCTCTGTTTTTAATGATGTCCACCTTGGCTTGGGCTATGAGTACCTCCGGCCCTCTTATAGTAGCTCTTCCCTGACATTTAAAATCTTCATCAAATTCCATCACATAATTAAGCCCTCTTAGTCTTACTAGATTTTCAGACAACACTGTTATAGTGTTACTATTCCACTTTATTTGCTATGGCTGCCTCCTGCTGAATCCTGGGATTTGCATTTTAGGGAGGGGCATTTCCAACTCTCAGCCAGAGAGCTCTTAGGCCTCACTAAATTACAAACCCCAGAATTCCACAGCAGGAAGCCAGAGCAATTAAAGTAGAATAGTAACACTATAACAGTGTAGTCTTAAAATCTCCTTAATCACCAGATGAGCAGTGTCTTTTTTGTAATAGTGCCTAAGGTCTGGAGCAGTTTTCCAAGAGCATTTCAGACAGCTTCCTCCCCTGCTAGCTTTCTCTGCCCATCTAGGCCAAGGGCTTTGATTGCCTAGTTCTCAAAAATCCAAGATGGCATATAGGGCAACGAGGGCATAATTAAGGTGGTCATGTATCTAACTTTACAGAAGACGATCTTAGGTGTGAGGGATTCTGAAAACTGAGTCCTGTATATGAAAGTATCCTTGACAAATGGACTGTGCAACTCAAGTCACATTTAAGGATGGCAAACAATGTTTGAAATTAAAAAAAAAAATTCATAAAGCATGTTTCTCAAGTGTTAAGAAACTCTGATGAAAGGAATTCTGGATTGATGAGAATCTTTCCAGTTTGGGGACTTACTCTGCACAAAGTATGCATGTGGTTGTTTTGTACAGGAAACAACATTTTCTGTGGAGAAAATAATATTTTCTTGCACTCAAATATTATTTTTTCTCTGCAGAACAACCATGTGTGAATTTTGCACAGAATAAGTCTGGAATTAGAAATGGGCTTTAAAAATTGTGCAGTTTTTGAAGACTTTGGAGATTATCAGATGAGTGCCTAAAACGTGATTATGGCACTACATTTTACAGTGTTCATGTTCTGGCACAATGACACACATTTTTGCATGCTGCTGTGATAACAATACAGAATCCCCCAAGAATCCGGCGATATGAACGCTCATGCCACTTATTTCCACATTTCTCCATGAATGTGATTTTGGCATGTCTCACGAGAAGACGTGAGTGCAGTAAAGAGCCCCAAAACACCATTTAAAAAAAAAAATGTTCAGAGAAGCACAGATACACACTCAGAAACTTGCAAGCAAGATGGGGAGGTCCATAAAAAGAATGTATAGTACCTAGTTTTCCCATTTGCACCCAGAAGTGTTCTGGCGGGACTGCCCATTGATGCTGGAATCGCACCAGCAGAACAGGGCACTTTCTCACACACATGAAAATTAAGAACACAAACACTATGGGATATCAGTTTTTGACTTCTCCCCAACCACCCAAACAAAAAACAAACAAACAAACAAAAAAAACCACAACCCTCCCTTATAACAGCAGCAGAACGCTTGCATAACATTGGGGCATAATATTGTTTGATAAGGAAGCCTTTTTGTGATCTCATGGCATCGTAATAACACCATTTTTGATGTGTATGATAATCTCCTTTCTCACAGTGGGAAGAAAATTGCTAAAATTACTTGTTGCATCCTTCAAGAAGAAATTTAGGGGCCAGAATATGCCGGCTCCCCACTGGCATATCCTGCTCATTGATCAGGCCCATTCTTCCCCATTAGCTCCACAAAATGGGCTGGAGTCCAGATAGGCATGCCGACCCATCCATGTAGCTGCAGCTGCCACCTGTGTTGCACTTTCTGGTGTCAGGAAGCAGGCCCTCAGCATGTGAGCAAGGCCCCCTTTATGTCACCAGCCTTGCTGCAGGCTCCTTCCTGGTTTTGGAGGAGCGAGGCAGAGGACGGCTGCAGTGATGGGCCAGCATGCCATAATGGGCTCCTGCAGTCACACTGGAACAAATTTATAGAGGTATTATTTTAAAATGTTTTGTCAGGCCCTATTCCATCTTCCCTTCTTCTTAGCCCTGTCTTTGTCTGGGGGTCATGAGGACTGTCTGGGAGCAAAATGGGCCAAAAGCCCTACATCATCTGGACTGCAGGGCTCCAAGATGGGGGCATGATGGGGGCAAATTGGCCATGTATATAATCCCTTAGTGAAGAATGACATCCCTAGTCCTATTTAAAGATTGAGAACTATAGATGAGAGCTTGAAGTTGCCAACAATAACTGGTCACATTTTTTACTATGATGATATCTATTTCTTTTTATTTAATTTATAACATTTTTAAAAAAAATTTCATCTCTACATATACATTAGAATATGCAAATGTTAGGCAAATATGTCTCCTATTTTTTCTGAAATTCCAGTGGAAGTCTTAGGAGGAAGGGCAGGTGGAATATTTTGACAGAATAGAAAATGTTTGGATGTTTGAAGATTGCAGAGAGCAAAGAGCAGAGTCATGGATGTATTAGGAAACAGAAGTAGAAAGACAGCACAGGAAATTATGCAGAGGATGGGTGAATATAGGCATTAGAAACTTGTGTTGGATCTGGGTGCAGAAAAGAAATATATGATGAAGCTTTCCTTCTAGATGAGTTAAAAGGATAATTACATTTGGTTAAGTCCAACAAATAGGAATACAGACTTGTCCCACATCCAGTGTGAAGTGTCATGGCACCGTGTAGTGTCTGACAAATATGAGCCTGATACAAATGCAGAGGTGCCAAGTGAGTGGTCACATAAATCATCACAAGTAATAACTTACTTATAGTAATTTATTTCTGCAGAACTAAGATATAACTAAGTCATCCACTCTTTTTGAAGTATGCTTGTAACTTTTTAGTTACTTTTATAGTTAGAGGGCTGTATGGTCTCATAACATAGCTATGGGTTTTTTTGTTTGTTTTTACTACAGATCAGTGCCTTAAAACTTTCTGATATTTTAACAAAACTATGTGAAAGTCACTGATTTAGTTACTTTTGAATAGTAAGTAGAGTGACTTTTAAACAGTAATTACGGGGAAAGTGACTGGGGGCTTGAAAATTTAACTAATTACTTTTAAAAGTAGCTTTTGAGCTCTGTTGAAATGTTGCCTCTGCCACTAACTCAATAGGTGGCCTAAGGCAGGTCCCTTAGTCTCTTGAAATAAACAGCTTTTCGATAAGTAGTACGCAAGTAATGATAACTACACTTGGGAAGTAGAAAAGAATCACACAGATGTAGGATGGATGACACCTGGGTTGATAGCAGTGCAAGCAAAAGGAGTCTTAGTGAGCCACAAGCTGAACATGAGTCAGCAGTGTGATGAAACAGCCAAAAAAGCTATACGTGATTCTAGGCTGCATCAATAGGAGTATAGTGTCTAGATCAATGGAAGTAATAGTGCCACTCTATTTTGCTTTGGTCAGACTGCACCTGGAATACTGAGTCCAGTTCTGGGCACCACACTTCAAGAAGGATATGGACAAGCTGGAACATGTACAGTGGACGGCAACCAAAATGGCGGGAGGTCTGGAAGCCATGACCTATGAGGAACAGCTTAGGGAGCTGGGCCTGGAGAAGAAAGGATTGAAAGGTGACATGATAGTCATGTTTAAATATTTGAAGGGATGTCATATTGAGGATGGGCAAGTTTGTTCTCTTCTGCTCCAGAGGCTAGGACATGGAGCAATGTACTCAACTACAGGAAAAGAGATTCCACCTAAACATTAGGAAAAATTTGACAGTAGAACGTGCTGCCTCAAAGTGTGGTATAGTCTCCTTCTTTGGAGGTTTTTAAACAGAGGCCATCTGTTAGGGGTATTTTAATTGTGTATTCCTTCAGGGCAGGGGTTGGACTAGATGGCCTTTAAAGTCTCTTCCAGCTCTATTATTCTATGATTCTAACCCTGGCCTGCCTCAAAGTGGTGCTTCAGAATCCTAAAACACGTGTAAAAGGGTTTGAATATTTCCTTGTGTTGTCTGTATATTGAATTGTACATTACTTCAAGTGCCTTGGACTTCTAGTCAAAATTCTGTAGAAGGTCTGATAACATAACTGCTGGAAGACTTAAAATCTAACAACGTGCTGTTTCTTGTACCATACGTAGATGAATTCTTTTCCTCCCTCCTCTCTACCCTCCCCCCCCCTCTTCACCCGCAATGCTCTAAAGGCTGCATAGTATTCCACATAAGGGGCTATGTACACACTGATATTCTGAAAGGGAGTGACCAAAATTGAAAAGTCTGGAGCCTTCAGCCGAACTATAAATTTACATAGTTTGAAGCAAGCCAAACCACAGTCACTGCTGATTTAAAGGAACGCTTGTACTTAGTGATCATCAGCATGAAGCAGGATGCATGGAAAACACACATTAAGGTTTATAAACAGAAAGTAAATAAGCAGTGCCTACTGTCCTCCCAAGCAGTTCATTTATAGACTGCACCACTTCAGCCCCCCCCCTCAGAATGCACTGAAGCTCTTTGATACACTAACTTCTATATTACAGAGGATAAAAATATCTCTGCAAAACTGTAATTCAGTGTCATTGTTTTCATTTCGTAGGGCTTTGTAGCTGACATGTATTATTACAGACCGGGGGCAAAGCCAGTCCTCCATATTTTGAGGAGTTTCACATGATTGTGTGGGAAGACAGCACAATAGGTAGAACTGCTTTCAGCATACGGCCTGTTATTAGGGCTGGGCTAATATGAAATCTCCCAGAGAACTTTGTCTTTTCCTTATCTGACTGTTTTGGGCTTCCTTTGAAATCCCTCAAATGTTTTGCCAGAGGAGGAATTTCTGTACCTTCTTTTAAGTGTGCTTTAGGGTGAAAGCTGGTCACTGCTTAGGAATGTACTGGATCCACCCTAAGCCATTTTGCTGGTCTTGTGGAAACTCACTTGAGTTTTCTTGCAATTCCTCCCCTATTCCTCAGAAGAGGGACCTGCAACATTTGCAATGATTGCAAATGATGATGACGAATCCATTGCTACACAACAAGTAAGAGCAAAGGGAGAAACACGGAGGTGGGGGTGGGGTCTGGAAACACAGCTGTTTTGAACTGTTCCTCCCTGAATGTCCCATGATGGTTGGGGGATTCTGGGACCTGTTGTCTAAAAAGATAATGGCCAGTATTATCTATCAGATACTTAGTTATGTATACTTAATTTAGTAGCAATCATGACACAATAGTGTCGCAAACCTATTGGCAATATTGGGGGGGGGGTCCAGCTAGGAGAGGTTCCGTAGTGAAATATACTTAACTGAACTAAGTAGCTAACAGAGAGTTCTGGCCACTGTTTCTATGTTCTGGAAATACAGCCCTCAGTTGAGTGACACATACCCACAATGTCACTATGAAGGATGTTTCAGAAAACTCATCATTTGGATTTTTCCTTGCATTTTGGACTACTGAGTTACTTGACGCTGTTTCCAAAATGGAACAGATGTCATTGGAATCCTCCATTCTCCCATTTATATCTCCTGGATTGGGCATAGCACTGTGCCTGCACTGTTTACCTCCAAGTCCTTCAGATTTTTCTGCCCTATATTACCAGTGCTCACAGGGACATCAGAGTCTGGAAAGTTACTTTTTAAAGAGAATGCATTCAGATGACTCAGGGCTTGTCTATACAAGATAAAAATGTGTATTGCTCTGCAGTAATGGTAATTCGCAGCAGCTGCCATTTGTCTTAATGTTTGGGATTTTTTAGCAGATGGCAAGTATGCAAAGCTATTCACATTTGCTGTGCAAATGGGCATGCCTGTGAAGCAAGATGGCGGGCATGAGTGAAATACTCACATTTTTACTTACCTCAATTTGTCGCCACCAGACAGTATTTTTTAAAAACCTTATCCAAGGTGTGAAAGAGCAACCTTTCGCTTTAACAAAAAAGCAAACAATTTTTTTTATCACCTTAGCATTTGTTCGCTAAGGTGGAACACCAACATGGCAGTTTATCTTGACTTGTTAGCAAGCTCTGCCCCCCAAACATGTCTGACAAATCCTCTGTTCATATTGGGATAGCAAATCAATTCAGTCACTTGTCCCAACAAGCAGGAATGTGCATTCCCTCACTGTTTTTCAAAAAATACAGGAAAAGCCGTGAAGATATTTCCTGCAGAGTATATGGCATTTGGTGGGAGGGCTCCCTCACAATATGGCAAATAGATGCAGGATCCAACTGGGACAGATTGTATTCTCCTCTCATTCTGTGAGGAGTATTTTCACTGTTTGGACAACCCTTCAGAGAAGTAACCAGTTTGCATTCCTTGTTCTAATATTGAAATGGGAACTTGTTACAGTATCTATTGCTCTCCTCATACATTTTCTATTACCATATATTACTTTTCTGTGGCAAGAAAACAGCAAGATTGATTTATAAATGGCCATGCATACTGTGATTTATTAGACTGGGGTGAGTTCAGAAGGGAGAACTGCATGGACATTGCTCCCTAACTCACCTCAATTTGTGTGGCAATCACGTGCACAAGCCTGTGGTTGCTGCAGACGAGGGTAACTTGAAGGTATGCTGGATTTTCATGTCAGTGTAGATGAGTCCTAGGAATGGTGACAGAGAGTATGTGATTCCCTTGTTATGACAGCTTCACTCACTATTGGACTGCTTGGGGCCACCGGTCCAAATAATCTATAAACCCCTGTATCATTTGCATTCTGGCTATCTAAGATCTATATTCTGCCATACAAGCCTGTCCTGGTGGTGCAGTAATTGCAGAAGGCTGTTTCTTCAAGGCACATTTGGTGGAGACAGAAGAGAATGGTTTATTAGTGGTCAATCTCAGATTCTGGAACTCCTGGCCAAGGAAAGCTGTCCTTGTTCTGTTGTCCTCTCACCAGCAGCCAAATACTGTTCATCTACATTTTTGACATTTAAAACTGACTGTGGTTCACGGGATATTCCTTTATATTAATTTATTTTTAATTGAATTTTTAATTTGTTGAATGGTGTTTGTCATTGTTGAATCAATGGTTCTACATTTATGTAATTTGCATTGCTTCTATGGATTTAGGTTAGTTGAGATGAATTTAGGCCCTGAAAAGAAAGCCTGTGAAAAGTTGTTCTGTACTTGCCACAGCTGCAAATATCTTATTTATATTGACTCAGAAATAAGGCTTACGGAACTTTACGGGACACTATCTCATGAAAAGTGATTTGGGTTGGAGGTTTGCAGCATAGGCATTATTGTGTTTAGTCAGAAGTCAATCTTACGGAGTTTAATGGGTCTTGCACCCAGGTAACTGGATATAGCATTTCACCTTAATCTTAGGCATGCAATGTATCTCTGTGTTCATTGCAGTCTTTGATGTAAACACCACTCTTTCCCATCATATTTGAGGTTTTTCTCCTGAATTCAACACTCTTATGGAGGACTTCCCAGGAAAGTTACTTTCATGTGGCTTTTTAGCATGATTTCCATAATGCTGGTTATCTTCATTTATATAGTTACTCAAGCTGAGCCTATAAATAAGGATGCACAAAATGTTTCCAAAGTTTCAGGTTACCAGGTGAAAACATGCATGCAAATGCCTAGCATGAAATATATGAGTTTCTGTGGGGGAAAACCTCAACTTTGTTGATGTATCTCTGGTGGAATATTCCTCCTCCTGCTTCAGATGAAGAAATGAGTGCCATGTATTGAAAATACTTTTTCCTGAGACTTTTCCAAGCCATACAGCATGGTACTGATGCCACTATAATGGTTCTACACCAGCCCCATTTGGTCACATTTGGATGTCAGAGGATTAAGTTTGGGGGGCAGGATATAGGTGTATATGTGAGGCCTGTGCCTCCCAGGGTCCCAAACACCCAAGTAATTTAGATCTTCACATACGAAGGAGATTTTCACAAAGGGGCCAAATGCCCCGTTTCTGCACCGCAAGGCCGTCTCCTGTCCCTGCTACAGGATTAAGACAAATGTTTGCACACTTACCTTAATCCCGCAACAGGAATATCCTCCCTTTTCCTCAGCTTCACTACAGTAAATGTAGCTGCCATAAAGCTGCTTTTATAGCAGTGAAGCCAAATCCCACTCCTTCTTGTGAGAGAGCAGGCAGGAGAGACATTTAAAAATACCCCCCCCAGCTGTCAAAAGAGTAAAGCAAGCACAGAAACACACACAAAAAAACAAGTAACCCAGAAACATCACCCAAGGAGACCTTCTGCTGTGCTTTCTGCAACCGGACTTGTTTATCTTGGATTGGCCTTTTTAGTCATCAGCGTACTTGCAGAAAGCGCGGGATGAGTCCTTCCTGAATCTTCGTTTGTGAAGAATAGCCAGAGATAACTAATTAATGACATGCAATTAATCACAGCCTGGAAAAGTTCTGGGATTGCAGGTCCCAGAATTTTTCAGCCAGCATGGTCCATGTCAACCATAACATTCTGTGAGTGATAGTCAAAAAAGGAAATTTTTGTAAGTTCTGCTGTTAACATTCTTCAGCTACACCTTTTCTTTTCTGAATCTGTAGACTATGACTATCAGACAGGAATGCAAAAACTGTTCCTGTCCCACAATCTCCAATCCCTCCTCTGTCCCAAAACAATAACTCTCCCCACCGCACTTACCTTCTCTCCCATCGTTGAGGCAGCCCAGGAGTGAACAGAGCTCTAACGGAGCTCCATTCACCTCCTGGAGTGAAATCCTGCCCATTCTCACGAGAAGACGCGAGCATGGGAAATTCAAAAATAAAGAGAAATGCACAAGAAAAAGTGACACCAAGCACCTAAACACACTAAAAACATTATAAGTAACCCATGGAGGGTATTAAAAAAAAGGGTAGCCTACCTGGAAGTCCCAATCTCACCCAGAAGTGTTCTGGCATGACCGCCTATTGACATTGGAATCTGGCCAGCAAAATGGGGCACATTGTCACACACAGGCAAATCTGGAACAGAAACACCATGGGAGATCAATTGCCAGCTTCTCCCTCACAATAAAAAAGAATGCCCCCGTAAAGGCAGCAGAATGCTTGGAAGATGACGGGGGACAACATCATCTGATAAGGAAGCCTTTTTACGATCTCATGGCATCATCATAACACCATTTTTTGCTGTGTCTGATCATTTCCTACCTGTCATAACTTCAGTTCTTAGTGTAGATCTTAGAACACTGTATGAGAATGTTATGTCTGGTTACCTTTGTGAATTTGATGTGTGGAAGCATATATACTATCTCTCCTTCCCTACTGCTCATACTATAAGGGGTTGAGAGTACTAGCATTTAAGAACCTCTGCTTTAGGAGAGAATCAATTCCCTGCGTCTGAGATCTGCCATAAGAATGCTTTTACCATTTTAAGTCCTGAAGCAACATTCATAAATGTCACTGGGGAATCTTCTAGTTCCCTTTGTGGAATTTGGATGAGACCCACCAAAAAAAAAGGAAAAAAAAAGACACTAAAATGTCATGCTCATTGTTACTCAATGGCCCATTGCAAATAATTGATATAAGCCAACCATGACTTAGCATGGAAGCTTCTGGCTTCCTCTTACTCCAATTCATATAGCGCTTGTTGAAACTTTAAGTGACATTTAAATATCCCCACCACCACCATGCTGTTGTCAGTACCCTGAAGGAAAATTAAATGGCACTGAGCTTTTGGCTCCCCCTCTCCACTTCAGTAGAAGGGCCATTGGTTTGTTTGCAAACATTTGCATATGATCCTCAGCCTATGATTTGCCTGTGTTGTCATCACAACCGTGTTTGCTAACACGAGAAGGAACAAATAGCAGGGAGAGGAAATGTCAAGAGTTCACCCGCAGACTGGCAGATGGGGCGTGCCCATGACTTTCACTATTGTTGATCAACAAAGTAATGCATAATAACATGACAGTCTTTGTGCCCATGTGGTAAATGAAGACGTTGAGTAAACAGTCATTGTGCTACTTAAGCTGGGGTTGGTTAGGCAGTGGCATGGCAGGGAGCGTGGGTGTGTCTTCTTTTGCTATTTGGTTTCCCTATGAAATAAGATTTAAATCCATTCACCCATCCCCAGCTCCTTCTCAGTTTATATAAATGGTTAAAGGTGTCATTCCAACCCCCATCCTGTCATTGGTCATAAAAGTGCTGTTTTCTCACTGTTTATCTCATGAATCACTCTTCACCACATAAGCCTGCTTGCTCTCACATTTTTAGAAAATTGCCCACCTACCCCACCCTGCTGTTGCCTGCTTTGACTTTCTAGAGCAATCGTGTGATTCACTGCAGCGTCATCACTGAGAGACAAATGAAGTTTGTGGCTCAAACATGTCATCTCTACTAAAGGTTTTAAATAGCCTAAACAAGTCATAACCAGGGATGAAACTATCTTGAAAGTGCAAGGTTGTCACTTTCTCCAGGTGATTTTATGGTGTGTGTGGTTTTTTAATCATTGTGAATTTCAAACCTGAAACTGGTTTGTGTGTGTGCATGCATGTGTGTCAAGGAGTACTGACAGGAAAGAAAAATAATTTCCCAAAGCCTCATATATCCAATTGCAACTCATGAGGAAGAAGAAATGAGGATGCCCTATTACCACAGATCCAATGGAATGATGTTGTGACCTGTGAGAAACAGTGTATAGAAATTGATATTGGAAATACTACTTAGTGAAGATGTCCAGACTAACTAAGAAAAATGATTATATATATATATATATATATATATATATATATAACTCTTTGGTATGTTTCCTTTCCCAGTGTGCTGATTGGCTGCTTAGGAAACATTGCTCCTCCCTCTTCTCACTCCTTCAGCCAATCACCACCCACATGCAAATTCCCTTGCCACCTCACAACCCGCTCCTGCCACTCAATCTGCATCTACATCCCCAGCCTCACAAGGGCCCTGTTGCCAGCCACTCACCTGAGCACACAGTGGCGGAAGAGCCACCACCACCTGTGAGGTGGCTGCCACCATCGTGATCCTTGCCCGAGGGGTAGTGGTGAGGGTGGCCAACCCAGAAGCCATGGGAAGGACTCCAGGAGCCTAAACAGAGCCCCTCTCTACCTCCACTATACAGCTTACTGTGGGAACACAAGAGGAGAAGCTACTACGCTGCAGAAGCCTGTGAGTCTAGGGCAGGAGAGCCTGCCAGCTAGGTGGTTACTCGGTTGTTGTATAGAGTTTGATGGTATTTCTCCACATAATAACAGTATGTTGCTGAACTGTGTGAACCTTTCAAATCTACTATAATTGTGTATGTTATGCTGGGTACAACTAGTAACAAAAGATTAATTAATTCAGGGCTGAATTATGGCTTAGATAATTTCAAAGCGTTTGAAAATATAATTCATTTCAAAATAGATTCTTGTTCATGCTGCAGTTGCCTCCATTGTAGAAGTGTGCATGTTTATATATCTGCATGCATGACCTACCCCTTGATTTTGTGGGCCTTTCATGACCCAGCACAGGATTTATATAAAAAACATATCATCTGCATCACATGCAAATGAGATATGTGGGTTGGGGGGACTAGAACCTATTTGCCTTCCCGTTTCTCCAAAGTCTTCCTCTCCCCTCTCTACAAAAGTTTTGAGGTTTTCATTCTCAGGGTGCTATAGTTTTTTTTGGGGGGGGGAATGTTGTGGTAGTGCTTTTGAACTTACTTTGATGTTGAAATATGGCTAATGGTGGTGTATGTTCCTCTGTTCTCTTTGATACATCTTTTCTCTGCAGCCTTTCTGGCACTTCCCGGTCTGAAAAAGCCCCATGAAAAGAGTTGCCTCATGACTACTTCCTCTGGACTTTCATTGAGGTGCAGGAAGTCAGAGAGGATGCAGAAAGATGATTGTCTAATGAAAGTAAGGGCATTCACCCACACCCTTGGCCATCCTGTAGCTTAAATTAAGCAGAAGGATCCTGCAAGTCCGAACATTAGGCAGAGTGAGACAATCAGCTCAGGTGACAGCTTATGGGGAACAGCAATACCATCCTCTGGGATGATGCAATGCTCCGGACATTCTCTTCTGCTGTAGCAGGGTTCTGCCTCCCCCCTCCCCGCCACAAAGAATCTGCTGCATTGTGTCCTATCCTATCACCTGAGAAGTAAAATTCAACTGCCAGCCCATCACCTTTTGTCCATGGAAGGAGGGGGAAACATCTAGTCCTTTACCTCAGGTGGGAAAGTGACTGGCTGGCCTTCACCCACCCATGAAAATTTCAAATTTTCAGTGAAATTTTCTTCTCCTTTGAAAAGCTACAAAGTCTCTCCCCTTGAAATCTGGACCTGTCCCTCTCAAGCCCCTATGTTGGCAGTGATAATCTGAGGAGAATTCTCTGATGCCAGGTCAGTACATGAAGTGTAGTGACACAGAAGTACATTCAAAGCTTCTTTGTGGGTGGCATCATATTTGAATTGGCCTTAATTATGTTGGAAATGAGACCCAAGTAAAGAATAGCCCAATTCTAAAACTTGCTTATGAGCTGTATATACAAAAAGTCTATATTTTCCCTTCCAATTGAAGTTCCATTTCCTGTCTGATGATCCATGAAGTGCTAACAGCTTGGGGCCACATTTGTAATACAAGAGCTCTCCTGGAAGCACGGTCTTGAATACGAAAGAGGTACACACTACAAATGGCTATAAAAGGGGTATATTTTTATTGGAAGATTTTTTTTAAGAGCAGATTATTTAAAAGGAGTTAATATATTACACAAATAAAACTGATTGATTCCATTCAGTCGGCATTTAAGCAATTTCAAGAATGCCAGATCTGTATTCTTTTGCCATAATGGCTATGATAACTCATCATATTTGCTTCCGTCCTTGTAATCATATTTTATTTTCCCTACCAGAATTCCACAAGTAATTGCTAGTGGCATATAGACTATATCACAGATGTTGGAACAAAAGATAAAACAAGTACACTGAGCATACATTTGTCATTTACATCCAACAAAGGTTGGCAGCTGTTCTCTCACTGCAGCTGCTTAAAGGTCTTGCTGTCCTCTCCCATTGTAATGACGATCGGCTGAGACATCACAAGGCAACAATGCTCTTGTTAATTATTCCATTCTGCTTAATTGTGCTTGCCATCAAGCATCTCAATCAGAAATTAGAGGACATTAAACTGTAGGAAGCTATTTTAACTAAGCTGACAGCAGTTGACAGAATGTTCATTAGATCTAATACATGGAATATATAGCAAAAGTATTTTGGGATGTCCCTCATTTGGAATGACTCAGATGAGCTAGACTCAACTTTAAACTCACAGTTAAAAAATAGGCCTAGAGTGGTTGTTTCTCTTCATTTAGATAAGGTAACCATGGGATCCCCAGTCCAAACTGGGATTGTGCAGAGCTGGCTTTAACTTGTATTAGAATGAAACAGCTGCCACAGACAGCAAATTGTGGGGTTATGAAAGTGCGAGAGATTGTTAGTTATTTAATCTGTGTGCATTGTATTTTTCCTGCTAAGGAAAAAGGGGAGGTCCATGTGAGTTTTTCTTTCTCATGTGCAGAAATGTACTTTTGGTACTTCACACATTCACTTGGTGAACTTTGGGCACCATTTGCTGTACTGCCTCAAGTGACAAAGTATCATTGGCTAATCCTTGTTTTGGCAAGGTAGGGAGGTTAGAATCCCTTTTCCTGTCCCCTTTTCTGCCACCATTATGTGTCTCTCTCTGTGTGTGTTTAAGTTGTCTATCAACTTATGGGGACCACATGAATTTTGTAGGGTTTTCTTAGGCAAGGAAGAGGTGGTTTTGCCAATTGCTTCCTCTGAAATATAGCCCACAGCTCCTGGTATTTGTTGATGGTCTTCCATCCAAGCACTAATCAGGACTGACCTTGCTTAGCTTCCAAGATTAGATGGTATCTGATGCCTTTAGATTATTTAGAGTACTCATACATTAATATTTGCACTATCAAAAAATAAATAAAACAAATAAAATAAAATAAAATAAAATATGGGCAAAAACCAGAGGTGTTTTTCAGTGGGAAACTCTCATGGGTGTGTGGATATTTAAAAAGCTCTCCCCCTCACACCACCTTCCAAATCAGACATGGAACCTAGCCAATTTTTTATAAGCAAGCACACACACAAATCATAGAAAGTTTAAGCACATTTTTTAATTGTGCGCATGTTCACAACTAATTTGATGCTCAGAATCACAGCATTGTATCTGAAACACTAAGGGACAAGAAAAAGCAACCGTCAAAGTATGTGTGTGTTGGTGGAGAGGGAATTGTTGTTGTGTGTGGTCAAGTCATTTCTGACTTATGGCAACACTAAGGCTAACCTATCATGGGGTTTTCTGAGGCTGAGAGTGTGTGACTTGCCCAAGGTAACCTGGTCGGTTTCTATGGCTCAGAGGAAATTCAAACCCTGGTCTCCAGAGTCATAGTCCCAATGCTCAAACTGCTACACCACAATGACTCCTTGCTACTACTATGTACTACAATGACTACTAGACTACTAAAAGTGTGTGTATTTTGATAAACAGATGCGGTATCAGATTACACTGAAAGTTAAACCAGTTTACCCATCAGGGCATTCCCCAAGGAATCTTGAAAAACTAGGGGGGGGGGTGTTAGATATCAGTAGAGTTCTCTGAGACTACAATTCCCAGAGTTCCCTATCCCTGAGACATGTTCTCAGCCTAAAATACAGAAGAGGCCAAGCTTAGAGTCTGTACAAATGTGCAGCTAATGAAACTTTCAAAGGAGTTACCCCATCATGCCTTGGACCATGCTGTGGCAGTGTTTCCTGCACTTGCAAATAATCCAAGAATAAAAATATCTAAAAACCTCTCCTTTACCACATAAAACAGGAGTGTTTAGACATTCCATATTCTTGGATAATTTACAACACAATAAGGGAAACACTGCCAAAGCATTGTCCAATCATCCAGAGTAATGCTCCATCTCTAACATAGCGGCATTGTCACAGACACAAATATTCCCTGTAATTCCAGAGAAACATGCAGAAGATGCAACTAAAAATGTCTTGGTTTGTCCTTCAGGATTTGCATTGCAGACACTGCAGCAAACAGTGCAGAGAAAATCCCAATGTACAAATGCACCTATTCTGATGACAGTATGTAATGAGATGATTTAATATGGCAGAATGGGGACATCATCTTCTCAGCCTAATACAGACCAATTCTATCTGCTTCAAACTGCACCTGCTATGAAATATGAACATGCTAGATTAAGAAAAAAACCCAATTAGCCTGCGTATGAAAAATGATGAGCTTGCTTACTCTATTGGAAACTGTATGTGGAAGAATCAGAGACAGAGGTCTTTAAATGGCTTGTTAGCTCAAAGGGCTGAATTCCTGGATTTAACAGGCTCTGTAATCCCAAGGCACTTGCATAGAAGTAGGGGTGACTTAGATTTTTGTAGCAGTTTGTTTTTGATAAAGAATTCACCAAAATTTACAAATATCTTCACATTTAGGAAAGAAATAGTTTAAGATTTGGGGAAATACAAACGTGGGAGAAACTCTGGGCCCATTCACAAATAGCTTCAAAGGTTGTACCTGCATGGATCAAGAGTTTTGATATGTCTCCTCTCCCAGTTTATGCCCCAGGGACCAACTGGGGTTTTTGAAATCCAGAGCAGAAGGTAAAGTGGCATTTTGTTTTTGTTTTAAGTGCTGGGAGATCCTGATATCAGCAGGTGCAACTTTCTATGTCAAGATCCATTATCTTCATTCTTCCTGCACCTTTGGGTGTCCTACTGATGTCATATTGCATGTGGAAGGATAGGAAAGGAAGGGAACCCCACTGAGATCACCATTCACCTCCAACATGACACGAAGTTATTGATCTTTACTAATATGACTGGATGTGGGAGGAGAAACAATTTCTATGAGGCATGCAACTCAGGAACACAACAGACTGACATTTACTGGAATTGGCTATCTGGAGGAGCTTTGAAACTGATGTTTCATCCAGGCCCAGAGCTTGAGTGTTTAACTTCTAAAATCTGGGCTTGAATCTATTTATATTCAACTACATCCATGCTGAAGTAGGGTCAACATCTCTTCTTTTCCTAAGTGGCCTCTCACCTGGAACAGCCACACATGCAGGCACAGCATGACCCTCTTCATGTTAGAAAATGGAAACAGCTGTACTTATTGAATTTGGATGGTAGGAATGGGAAATATTTTGTGGGAGAAAGAGAAGCCCCTATCCTTAAGGAGAAGTAAATCCCAGTGAACTGACCCCATACCAGGTCAGTCATTTTATCATATGTATTATCTACTTTGACTAGCCAGAGCAACTCACCACAGAGCTATCACTTGATTTTTTTTTTAATAGAAAACATGGAGTCTGAGTTTTCTTCATAATAAGAAGAGTGACCAATAGACCCACCCCACTAAAATTAACAGAACTTTGCTTCTGTGTAAAAGTACATGGAACTGATCCCTCTTACGCTCTATTCCTGAGGTCGCGCCAATATACCATATATTCTTATTATAATATTGTTACCCAACAAAATTAAAGCCTAAATTAGCCTCAGCTAAGGATAGAGTGTCTCCTCTGAATGAATCATACACCATTCAATTATAGCAATTTATCCCATATACTTTTTTGAGGATACACAAGATATTAACACATATAGAACATAGTCAAGTATACAACATCCAATGAAATAAACAATGAAATTATGCTAATCTTTTAACAGTAACAAAACACTTACAAAATGCAGATGTGATGACCAGGAGTGCTTATTACCAGCTTCGGCTGTTATGCCAGCTGTATCCCTTCCTAGAGTTGGAGGATTTAAAGATGGTAGTGCATGCACTGGTCATCTCAAGACTGGACTTTTGCAATGTGTTATACATTGGCCTATCTCTGTACCAAGTTCGGAAACTTCAATTGGTTCAAAACATGGCAGCCAGATTAGTCACTGGTACACCCAGGAGTGATCATATCACACCAATATTAAAATCACTCCACTGGCTGCCAATTAGTTTCTGGAAAAGGTACAAAGTGTTGCTTATTACCTTTAAAGCCCTACATGGTATGGGTCCAGATCACCTATGGGATCACCTTCTCCCGTATAATCTGCCCATACACTTAGGTCCTCTGGGGGACATTTGATCCAGTCAGCCAGGACTAGGTTGGCAACTGTCATCCAGAGGACGTTTTCTTCAGCTGCCCGTAGACTCTGGAATGGTCTGCCAGAAGAGATACGACAGCTGAATACACTGTCAGAATTCAAATCAGCATTAAAGACTAGCATCTCCTGACAGGCCTATCCAAATGGTTTTGAAGTGTAAATTTTAAATTGTGTGTTGACTGTTTTCAAATGTCTTGGTTTTACTTGTTTTTTTAAATAGATATATGTTTTTAATTGGTATCTGCTTTTGGCCAATGTTATGTCTATGTGTTAATGTGTTGTTTCCTGCTTTGATCCATAGGGAGAGGAGGGTAAGAAATAAACGAGACAAACGACTGTAAAATTTAAACCTTTTTGCAGCAGTGAGGCAACCTCTCTAGTATCCAGAATGTCTCTGTCACTTTGTGAAGCAATAAGCTCCTTTGTTAAGGCAGAGATCATTTAGTTTTTCAAGTGTCAGTACTGCTGTATCTGGAAACATTTTTAGGTGCTGTACAGGTAAAACTTAGCGAATTATAGTCTGTAAAAAAGTTTTACCTTTGTTGATCTTAGCAAAATGTATTCAGAGGAGATTTGCTATTGCCTCTGCAAAGGGTAAGAGAATGTGATTTGCCCAAGGTCACCCAGTGGGTCTCTAGTAAGGATGTGAAACCTGGTCTCTGCCCCGATTGTTTAACAGAGGGGCGGGGTATAAATAAATTTTATTATTATTATTATTATTATTATTATTATTAATTACTGAGAGTCACACTGCTTTAAGAAACATGGATGCCTCTTTACACACTAAGGGTTGGTGAATATAGGTAGAGGTTGTCTTTCTTGACTTCCCACTCAGGGCTTGTCTAGATTGACTATTTACCCCATCTTGTCCCCATCTGAGACCACTGCAGTCTGTACAACACAGGGCTTTTGCCCCGTTTTTTCCCCAGGCAGTTCTCATGACACCCGGGGCAAGGATGGGGGGAAGAAAGGGTAAAGCCCATTAAACCATTTCAGCAAAATAACCAGGAAAAACTGCCTTCTTTTAGAAAAAAAAAATTGATTGGGCACCGTAGGACTGCAGGAGGTCATATCACTATGCCAGCCCATCTCTGGAGCTGCCACCACCGGCGTCACACTCTCTGAAGCCAGGAAGCAGACCCGTAGTAGGTGACCAAAGTTGGTCACATGCAGGGGGTCTTGATCATGTACTGCAGGGCCCCTTCCTGGTTTTGGAGGGTGCAATGCGGATGGCAGTGGCATCAGCTGCAGAGACAGGCCAGCATGTCTGTGTGGATTCCATCCCATTTTGTGCCAGTAACAGGGAGCACTGGTGGGATGCCAGCATATTCTGTCCTATGTAGATGAAGACTTAACTTCTCTTACCTTATAATTCCTCCTGGTCAGCTGATATTCTCCTTCTCCCTTAGCCCTTGCAGCAACTTGGGAACATAATTATCCATTCAGAGAATGTTGATTGAAATTTAGCCGTGTAAATTTATTGACATTCTATTCCAATTTGTTGCTCTTTTTCCTAGTCTGGAGACAGCATTTCAGTGCTGAATTATTTATTTGTAATCAGCACTTGTTTGACACAGAATTGGCATGCCACTTTATCTAAATGAACAAAGGATAGATTGATGGGGAAGTACATTTACATAATGAACATTTAATCCATTCCTTTGAGAAATGCTTTAGTATTACTTTATCTAAAATTGCAAGCAACTGCTGCAGTCACACTTTCTTCTTGGCTTTGACGCCTAGGCAAAATTCTGTGCCACTTAAATAAACAAGAAAATATTGACTTTTTATTCCTGACACTTTCATAAATGCCTTTTTCATATGTTCAAAAAATGCCTACACTGCTGGTCTCAGTTTTTTTGTTTTGTTTTGTTTTTTTTTAATACAGAGATACTTGCAGTTTCCTGCATGGCCCAATCGGGTTAGAAATGGAAGGAGCGGCTTAGACCTGAAGTCTTGCTTTTGCCACAGACTTATTTTTTAGCCTTGGGCAAGCCTTGGTCTATCAATCACCATTTGCAAAATCCATAAAGACCTCACTCATATGTTTATTAACAGGGCATAGACAATGAAAAGACCTCTTAAACATTATAGCCAGTAATCTGTATCAGCTACTTAGTTAAGTATACTCCTTCTCTCCATGCAGCTAATGCACAGTAAGGGCTCATATACACCAGGCAGGATCTGCTGGCTCCCCACTTGTGTACCCTGCCTCCAGAGGTGGCCAGTTCCCCCCAGCCCCACCCAACCCCACCCCAACCCCTGTTACCTGCAGAAAACGTGCCAGAGTCCAAAGATGATGCCAGCCTGTCGCTGAAGCCCCCACCATTTTCTTTGCTAACATGGAAGCCAGGCAGGGGGCCTGCAACATGTAACCGAAGCCCTCTGCATGTGACCAGCCTTGGTCACATGCTGTAGGACCCCTAACAGCTTCCAAGTGACCCAGTGGCAGCGGCAGCGAGGAGTGGCATTCTGGATGGGCTGTCCCGGACACATGGGGCCTAAGCCAGCAATACCAGATTCAACTGGGTATTTTCTTAAAATGTGGCCAAGGGACCTATCACAGCTATTCTAGCCCTGTATCTGCCCCAGGGTCATTTGGACTGCCTGGAGGCAGATCGGGGTAATCCCCACATGTTGTTTCGACTGCAGGGTTCTGGAACCAGGGCAAGCTGTGGTATTTGGCCAGTGCAGACAAGCCCTAAGATAGGTGTGGGGGGAATTACAATCATGACAATAGTATCACAATTATGACTAAGCAATGATTATGAATACAGAACAGTTACAAATGACAATCTAGGTAACTGTTCTGTATACTATCCACTATTACTATTCAAATAATATATTCACTTGGGGATGCGCACTTAACATATTGCCAGAAATAATGAAACACATCACAAAAAGAGGGTTCTGATCTGCATAATGTTAACACATGCTAATTTGTGTATATAGATTCACATTTTGAAGTATTTACTGTAATTTAGATACAGCACAGGTCACTGTAGTGGGAAAGTCTGTGACCATGTTACCTGTATGCCCACCTGCTGCTATAGGTCCCATATTGGGAGACAGGTGGGATATAAATAAACTAAAATAAAATAAATAGCTTGTTATCCAGGTACGAAGTCTTTATAGGAACTTTCAAAGCCTTGGCCTTCCCTTCTTAGAGTAGTTTTTTTCTAAACATCGTATGGCCTGGAGATCCCTTCCAAGAGAGCAGGGGTGGACAACTGTGGCAGGTAGAGGCACCACTTTTCTGCACTTTAGACTCTCTGCAGGCTATACAAATTGCCTAAAAGTTCCCAAAGTAGGGGGGGTGGGACTTGGAAGGGTCTGGAAGTTTATTTCTGGTTTTGAAGAAAAAAATGCATGTATTTTTATGTCATACTTTGCAGTAGACTCTGAAACCTATTTATAAAAGGTGAGATGTTGCTCTTGGAGATGTTTCCAGGAGAGGAAATTAACCCAGAAAAAGGTTAGTCAAGAGAATCTGGAGGGGATAAAGGCTGCAAAACTGACATTGGGCACCATACTTGTCTATTTTCTATAATAGAGGATGCCTTCAAAGGACTGTCCCCAGGCAACCATTCAAATAGAGGGCTATCCTCTTGAAAAGTAGACCCCGTAGCCAATTTAATGTTCACATTTATGTCTCATTTTTTCTTCAAAAGATCTCAGGGTACATGGGCTACTTAACCTGGTGTTTGTTTATTTGTTTTTTTGTTTGTTTTCCTTGCAAGTGTCTCATTTTTTGAAATTATAAATTAGGAGCCATGCTCCTTCAGACTGAAGACTTGAGATTTTCTGGTGATTTTATACTCTTCTGTACTAAAAGCCTCAACTCTCAGTAGAAGCCAAAATCACTGAACTAAGGCTGTCGTACTATGGACACATTGTAAGAGGATGTGATTCATTGGAGCAGATGATAATTCTTGGTAAAGTGGAAGGCAGTGGGAACAGGAGAAGCCCAGATTTCAGATGGATTGACTCAGTATTGGAAGCCATGGCCTTGAGCCTACAACATTGGAGCAGGGTTGTTGATGATGGTGCTCTTTGAGATCCCTTTTTCATAGGGACACTTCAGTTGAAGCTGACTTGACTGTAAATAACAACATTAAACAACATTAAACAAAAAATTCCCTCAGTGAGAAAGATATGAAGAACAACTCTTCTCTCATTTATCCTTCCCACTAATATGCTACTAGTTTGCTCTGTGTGGGGATATGTTTTTTACAAAAAATATTAAATCATGTGACATCCCTGCCCCCAAAGTCTGAGCAGTACCATGAGAAACATGTCTACTTACCTCATTTTCTCTTTGTGCGGCCATAGTTTTAGGCAGAGGGAAAATGATTTGCCCCTAAACCACCCACTGAGTTTCATGTCAGAGCAGGAATTTCAAATCTGATTTCCCCACTCAAATATCCTCTTCATTGCCCTGGCCCTGTTACATTATAAGGACTTAAATCTGAGCAAAGAATTTCTGTTTCAGGAGCTGTCAGTCTCCCCTTCCCAATCTCTCTCTCTCTCTCTTTTCAATTGCAAATGGTAGCTAATAACAAATATTCTATGAGAAGGTAGGTGTTTGTGTAGTTTGTTTTTTAAAAAAAGAAATATCCTCTCCACAGGGGGGAGGGGCTGTTGAACATTCTGAGAAGAAAACAAGCCACTATAATTTATGTACTCATGAGCTACTATCTCATCTTACAAATAATCATACAGAATCACTTTGCAAGATTACAGTAATTTAGAGAGCACAGGGAACTTTCTGTCTGGGAATCTCCCACTCAGCTAATATTTGGGGGTGTATTTAGACTTCTGTCTTTCAAACACTGCAAGGCATTGTAGTCTAGTGGTGAAGAGCCAGAAGATCCATAGAGAAAACAACACAGTTTTGAAACACAGCTTTGGTCGCTACTATCTGGCCTTACAGGGTTGTTGTTATGTGTGAAAACATTTTTTTAAAAGAAAACCACAATATTAACGCAAAACATGTAAGAAGGCTGTATGAGCAAATCAGTGAAAACATAATGTAAGGATTTATACATCACTAAATAAAGACCACTTCTGGTTTTCTGTGACATGAAACAGGAAAACAATTTTACACTATTTACCAAGTCTTGGTGACTTCTGTGTGTAGCCGAAGTTCAGTCCTGCTTTGTTCAATCAAGTTCTACCAGGGACTTAAACTATTCTGTTTTGTTGATTTGGTCAGAAATAAAAATGACTAAATTGAGGCTATTGTACTTGGGATACATCATGAGACAGCATGCTCAATTGAAAAAGATTGTAGTGCCTGGTAAAATGGAAGGTGGGAGGAAAAGACCACATTACAGATGAATTGATTTTATCAATGGTGCCACATCCCTGAGATTGCAAGACATGAGGCTGTTGAAAACCATAGCTTTTGGAGGTCTTCTCATTCATGGTGTTGCCATAAGTCAAAGCTGACACAAAGGCAAAAACAACAACAAAGTCTATAGCAGATGTAAACTTTCTTCAGCCTCATGAGATCTGCTTTGGATTTTCCTAGAATCATGCAGTCCCCTAATCCAACTACAGCCATGTACAAAGTAGTGGAGGCAGCCAGAGCCAGATACAACATGGGAAATCTGAGAGTAAAATCAAAAAGAGCTATCACCTGGGATAACTGGTATATACAGGCACCAAAATGTCACATTCTGCAAAGTTTCACAGATGAAAACTAGGATACAAATGCCCAAAAAACACCAGAATGTGGTAAAGATGATAAAAGTGATTAATAAGGAAGAACCCACAAGCTAGGGGAGACTGCAGCAGTTTGCTTTTGCCTGAGTCTACAGGGAAGGGCAAGATTTCCCTCCTCTCCTCTCGGCTGATTTAACTGAATGCAGATACCTTTACACTTTGAACTCAGCATGCAATTGCAATTGAATCAACTGGGGGCCAAATTCTGACCTCACCAGTAGTGACGGCGATGACCAGGCTCTGCAGAGAGCTGTTTGACTGGTGGGGGAGGCGGCAGTGGTGGTGGCATCACCAAAGGGGGGCGGGGCTGATGCAGTGTCAGCCCGTCAGCCCATGTGGACTACAGCATGGATCTGAAATGGATCCACACCAGTATGCATAGCTGGTGATCCAGGGCACCTCTGGAGCATAAAGATTCCACCTCAACATTAGGAGGAACTTTTTGACAGTAAGAGCTGTTCGGCAGTGGAACACAGTCCCTCGGAGCATGGTGGGGTCTCCTTCCTTGGAAGTCTTTAAACAGAGGCTGGATGGCCATCTGTCAGGGATGTTTTGATCGTGATTCCTGCGTGGCAGGGGGTTGGACTGGATGGCCCTCATGGTCTCTTCCAACTCTACAATTCTATGATTCTATGAAATACCATAATCTCCAGACACATTTTCCCTGACTGGAGAGGTCCTAAGACATACACCCTGGGTAATCTGTAAGGGCACAGATTACAGTGGCTAGATATTGGCTATATTAATGTATAACATGGAAATTTTTGGAAGACTTAATCTTTATTCAAAGGCTTTTGTTCCAAACCCAAAGGCTTCCCTCAAATAAGAAATCTAACTGATTTCTCCCCCATAGTCCGTGTATTCAACATGGTTCATATTGATCTCTCACAATAATTGCACAGAATGCTTCCATAGTCCTCCACATTTTCCACAAACTGAAACAGGCATCATGTTGGCCCATCCAAAAATCAGTTCACCTCTGGACAATCTGGCATAATCATTCCCCAAGAACACCAGGTATTCTTTCTCTTTTCATTTCTACACCTTTCATCTGTATTCTACACTGAATGTCTATTAAAATTTCATAAACATTTTATACATTTTCCCCTCAGCTAAATTCTAGCCCCAAGGACAGCAAAGTCTATAATCCTGTCTTGGCAATGGGAGCTTTCACAGTTGATTCAAGCATCCTATTAAGAATAAAAAACCATAGTTTAATTGAACTTCAGCTAAAACAATTGCAAAACTTTATTATTTCAACAAGGGCTCCTTCAGGACTTGAAAGTTATGATCATATTCTCATTTGCAGCCAAGTGCATGCTGTAGAACAGTGCCATGGTGATACATGGTAATAACATAAAGACACCAGATTATTCCTGATCGTGGATGCTAAGCAGGGTCAGGCCTTGTTAATACTTGTATGGGAGACCACCAACAAATACCTGGTAGGCTATATTTCAGAGGCGGGAACTGGTAAAACCCCCACAGAGTTTTCCTTGCCTAAGAGAACCATATGAAATTCATGGGGTTGCCAGGTGATGTGAAAACACATACTCACAACTTTGCAGTAAGGAGCTCTTCCTGCTATCCTGCAAATGCTGTTCTTTGAAACTGCTCTCCATGCAGGTCATTCATTATAAGGCAACTGCAGATCTGGTTAGGTTAAGGTTGTTTTCAGCAGAAGTCCTCTCCATATTTCCCCCTGGATTTTGGAGTTCTGAACATTCTGAATATTCCACTCAAAAACACCTTTTCATGGGGAATATTGAATATAGATATCACCCCAAAATATCACCAAAGTGTGCTCAATTTCCCACAGGCTATCACTCTGTTGGTTTGCTGTGTCACCCAGCACACATAGCCCTTCTTCTTCTCTGCATTAATCTCTGCTCTTTGGACAGGTGTAGTATAGCCCATCATCCCAAACTCTATCCCTCTATCCCAATATTTCCTCCTATTCTTTGCTAGCCTTGTGTGATTGCTTGAAGTCTGAGTGTTAGTGTGAGTGCTTCTGAGATTATTTTTCAATAAAACAACATTTTTATTTTATTTCCTGGCTGTGAGTCTCATCAGTTCTGGTATATATAGGTCAAAAGATCCCATAATTATCTGGCCTCTCACTACCATATTGAGCTAATTAAAATTCCCATATTAATATCTGACACAAGTAGGTTTCCCACGAACCCCAAGTAATTCAAGTAACAAGTTAATGAAGTAACTATTCCTGGAGATTTCTTCTTTAACAGAAAATTTGGAGCCACATATACACTCAGGCTTCAAACAGGCACAAAAGGCTAATGAAGAAAGTAGGAAGTATTGGGGCAGAAGAATAGAGTTTGGGATTATGGATCATACTATCAAGAGGAGCTTGGAATATTGTTCTGTGGGTCACACAGGAAACCGGCAGCATGGAGGTATGAAGAGGTATGCGAACTGCAGACACTTTGGTGGTGTTTTAGGGTGATATTTATAGTCAGTATTTCTCCTGAAGGGCTGAGTTTGAGTGGAAGACAATGTCTGTTGGAGTTTCCTAAGGTTAGACAATGGAGTCTACAGATGTATTAACAATCACTGATCGGTTAAACGTTGAACTTGAGCGGTATTAGGAAAACCTCTATTGTTTTAGGAATAGGTGCAAGGAAAAAACAGTTTTGCATGCAAGAGTGCTCAGCTACATTAGATTGGATTAGTGATTGGTTCACTTCTAGAGCTGCCCAGGAAGAATTTGCTCCTTTCTCCCTAACTGATCAGTTCCAGGGGATTTCATGTAATTTTCACCTGGGTGTGTCCTTTAAGAATTTTAGCAAACTACTGCCTTAGGTTTTCTGAGCAAACCTTGGCTCCTTGTTTGGGAAGTCCCTGGTCTGCCTTTAACCATGTGGAGTGCCAATTATAAGCCAATATATGAAATACTGTACAGCCAATCAATGAGTTATGAAATGGTGGAGGCTTCTCAGGGCAGGTTGCAACACAAACCAGCAAATGATCTCATTCAGATATATGAAATAGATTTCATATGGAAATAGAAGATAAACCCTAAACCTGGAATTTTACAGTGTTTCCCAAATCTTCTTTTTGGGGGGAGATCTGCTGGTTTTAAAAGGATTATTATGGAGTGACTTGATCCCTAGTGGTTGAGTGCTTTTAGTTAGTTCCCTTAAAAAAAAAAAACCTGCAGATTAGGGACTTCAATAGAATACTTTTTACAAATGTTTTCTCTCCAGAGTTTACTGAATCTTTTACTGAAGTTTCATTTATCAGTTCAACAGTGTGCCAAGAGCCCAGGAAACAGTTGCAGGGGCTCTAGCATGCTTGCAAGCTTTCTATTTTCTGCTGCACAGGGCAGGTATACAAATGGGAACTGTTGCAATGTTTAAGCTTAAATAAAGGGCAAACCTCTGTTCAGCACAATGGGATCAATGACCTGGCTACCAGTTCTGGATTGTTTGCTTTTACTCCCCTGCTCTTTTCCTATCAGACCAATGTTTTTTCCTTGTTAGGAGAGAAAGCCTTAAAAAACATAGATGGATAGCTTCTCTGAAGGTTGCCCTTGAATAACATTGAAATTACTCAAGATTATTGGGAGTGAGGGTAGATCAGGAAAATTTGAGAATTCAGAAGAAACAACTATTTGCTTATTATTGCTGTACTCCCTCATCCCCCAGACATAGGAGATTTTCAGACCGCGTTTTACCGTGGCTCATGCGGGAGTAGCTTCCGGGAGAGGGACAGCGGTCTTGCGTGGCAGAGGGTCATTTTCGAATGCCGTCGTCCCTCTCCTGAAACCATCCGTGTCACTTCTGTGAAGCTTCGGAAGCCTCAGCGCCATATTTTAATCACGGGCAACCTCCGTGATTAAAATATGGCTCTGTGGCTTCCGAAGCTTCACGGAAGTGACACGGATGGTTTCGGGAGAGGGACGGCGGCATCCGAAAACGACCCTCTGCCGCGCAAGACCGCCATCCCTCTCGTGGAAGCTCCTCCCGCATGAGCCACGGTAAAACGCGGTCTGAAAATCTCCATTCTCTCCATTCTCTATTCATAAATCAGGGGCCATGGAACCTGTAATTAAGATGAATAGTAAAACAAGGAATTATCCATCCTTGAATGATCTGCACTGCACAGTTACAGCAATCTGATACCACTTTAACTGTCCTGGTTCCATGCTACAGAATCATGGGATTTGTAGTTTAGTGAGAGACTTGAAGTCCTCTAGAGCATTTCCCTTATCTATAGCACTAGAGCTCTCTGGCAGAGAATTCACACAACATTACAAATCCCAGGATTCCATAGGATGGAACCATGATGGTTAAAGGCCTTGTTTAGTTCAGCTGTTTATCCCATTGTAGCCTTATTTTGGAGACCTGTAGTCCTCAAGATGCAAAGCTTTTACCCCATTTTACACCTGGGCAGTCCTGATGACACCCAAGGCTACAACAGGGCTATGACAAGTCTAAGACAGGATAAAGCCCATTACATCATTGTATAATAACACCCACAAAAAAACCATTCCAGCCTGGAAAAACAGATCAGGCCCTGCATGACCACAGGAACCCATTCTGGCATGCCAGCCAATCACTGAGGCTTCCATCTGCATCACTCTCTCTGAAACCAGGTAGGTGTCCCACAGCATGTGACCAAGGCTGATCACATTCGGGGGGGGGCATTAATAATGTGCTGCAGACCAGCATATGGCTTTGGAGAGTGGGATACAGGCAGCAGCAGTGGCAACTCCAGGGATGGGCTGGCATGGTGGTCTGAACTCCTTCCCGTTTTGTGATGATAATGGGGGAGGAACATGCCAGATCCACAGCCAGCATATGAGAGCAAGGAGCCAGTGATTTTTGGCCCATGCAGATGAGCCCAAAGTGGTATTAAAGTGCTATAACAGTATAGTGTGAACACACACCTGCTTCTTCTCCCTTGCTCTAATGCAGACAGGCTGTGGTAGACATAGTTCTCTCAAGGCTTATAGCAAACATCACTGGGTTTTCAAGGAGTTCTGAAGTGTACTGCCACGTCAGGAAAACTTCACAGGCAACCATGAGTAGACCTGAATAAAACTGGACTGCACACGTATTTCAACTATTTTTCATTGGCACTAACTGTCTTTAAAAAGACAATAACTGTGATTTTTTTTTAAAAACGGGGGGGGGGGGGCAAAGCATGTTTTCATTTAACAGAATAATTCTAAGGGAATATATAAAATTTTAAATATCCCTTTGTCTAACATGTAAATACAACCATCATTTACACAAAAAAATTAAATAAATCTGAAAGCACACATTTTTCTGTGGCTCATTATCTTTAAGGAATTTTATAGGATTTTTAAAATTTCATTTTCAGTCAGTCTCAACCATATTGGTTCAAATAAGTGTAATGTGCCCAGTTTCCTAAGAAGGCCATGAAAATACCTCTCCACACCCCCATAGCCTTCAGCCTGTTTGAAGGGGGTAGGAGAGAAAAAGAGGGAGGGAGGGAATGCTTGCTTGGATGGTAGCAGTGAATTCTTTTCCATACTGTTTGATTAACAAGGTAAAGCACTATAATTTGATGCCCTCGTTACATATTTCCTTTGATCAACCTGAGGTAAAATATAGCTTGGTTTTATGATCTCAGACTGTGATCACCTAAGGTATCTTTTGCCTGCTTTAAGATTCTGCTTACCAAAGCTAGGGACATAAAACAAAGAAAACAAAACAGAACAGCTCAGGTGTTGGCTGGGTATCACAAAGGTACCAGACAAGAGCTCCTAATGGAAATAATTGTAAGGTGGAGCAGTTGTCATGTTCCAACAAGTTCTACCACTTCTTCTGCAAGGAGGCTGAATGTGCTTTTCAAATGTATATTTGTATTCATAGTCCCACACAAACAAACAGTCATTTGTTTTCCTTATTACCTGTATCATCTTTAAAAAACAAAAAATACCCACCACTTTCAAAGTTAACTTCAGGGAAAAGGTTCCCACAGCCCTGTATGACCTATTTAATGTGACTATGTAATAACCTGTTAATAATATTTTGTTTTTGATGTTGTTGTTATTTTATTGTTGTTTGCTGAGGAACTAGACTAAATGTGCCAAACAGCGACTAGGCAGCAGTGGAGAGTGACATGGGTGGAAAATGTCTCAGAGACAACGGCACTGGCACCATAGCTAATGCTTGTTAGTACTGTGAAGAGAGAGGCATAGTAAACTTCCTTTTGGAGATATTTTACCATGAAAAGCCTATGATGTGAGAATCTAAAATGAAACAAGAGATACTGCCAGAAGATGAAATTCCCAGGTTGGGTGGCATTCAACAAGCGACTGGGATACAGCAGAGAACACCTACGAGTAGTGCTGTGGCTAATGACGCAACTAGGCTCAAGCTGAAAGGATGTTCAGCTATTGATGTGCTCAGAGGTGAAAGGGAAGTACTTCCTTTCCTGGAAGATATCAAAGCTGTTCGGGAAAGGAAGAGGTACTAGGGATCATATTGCAAACATAAGTTGGATAATGGAGTGCACCAAAGAATTTAAAAAGAAAATCAGCCTGTGCTTTATATATTATAGCAAAGACTTTGAAAGAAAAAATATGGATTGCTCTTAAATAAATGGGTGTGCCACAACATTTGATTGTCCTGATGTGTAACCTATACTCAGAATAAGAGGCTACTGTTAGGGCAGAATATGGAGAAACAAAATGGTTTCCAATTGACAAGAGGATCAGGCAAGGTTGCATTTTATCACCTATCTGTTTAACTTGTATGCTGAATACATCATACGCAAAGCAGGATTGTACTTGGAGGAAGGAGGAGTAAAACTTAGAGGAAGGAACATCAACAATTTAAGATATGCAGATGACACCATACTACAAGGAGAAAATATAAGAGACTTGGAACAATTACTGAAAAAAGTCAAGGAAAAAAGTGCAAAGCAGATTTACACTTGAATATTAAGAAAAGGAAAATAATGACCACAGATTATTTATATAATTTAAAGTAGAAGATGAAGACATTGAAATAGTTCAAGATTTTCTCAGTCATTAATCATAATGGAGACTGTAATCAAGAAATCAGAAGAAGACTAGGAAGGGTATCTATGAGGGAGCTAGAGAAGATCCTGAAGTATAAAGATATATTATTAAATACTAAAGTTAAATTGTCCATGCCATTGTATTTTCCATTGTTATGTATGGTTGTGAAAGCTGGACAGTGAAGAAAGCTGATAGGAAGAAAATAAACTCCTTTGAAATGTGGTGCTGGAGAAGAGCTCTACAGATACCATGGCCTGCTAAAAAAAACAAATCAATGGGTCCTAGAGCACATTAAGCCTGTATTCTCCCTATAAGCCAAGATGACTAAAGTAAGACGCTTGTACTTTTGCCATATCAAGAAAAGATATGACTCCCTAGAAAAGGCTATTATTATTATTATTATTATTATTATTATTATTATTATTTACACCCTGCCCCTCTGCTAAAAACAATCGGGGGGGCTTCCAACAATTAAAACACTACAATACCGACTAAAAGCACCCCCCATCCTCCCCCAGAAAAAGACATTAAACAATATAAAATTAAAGCCACCTAACTAAAATCACATTAAAAAACAAATGTAAACAAGACTTTTAAAAGACCAGGAGACGCAGCTCCTGAGGCCGGGATCTAATCAGGAAAGGCCTGCCGAAAGAGATCTGTCTTTAGTGCTTTCTGACAGCTACTTAAGCTCGTCATGAAGCTGTTATGAATGCCACACGTAAGTTCCTTTCTGCTGGAGCACCTGTCCCTGAGCAGCACCCTCTGGGACCTGCCCGAGAGGAAGGACCGGAACCACTGGAGCTAAGTGCCTCCGATTCCTAACCCACTCAGGCGATCCAAGAGGATGCTATGATCTATCATATCAAAAGCCGCTGAGAGGTCCAGAAGCACCAACAGGGACACATTACCCCTGTCGATGCTTAGACGCAGGTCATCTGTCAAGGCAACCATGGCAGTCTCAACTCGCCTAACCGACGCTTCCTTTAAACAGGATGGAACACACCCTTCCCTGAGGGATGCATTGATGATGTCCTTAAGGAACACCGTCAAGGCACCACCCCCCCAGATGGCCAGCCATGAAGGGCAAGGATCGAGAGGGCAGGTCATCTTCCTCACTCTATCAAGTAGCTTGTCCACATCCTCGGTACTCACGAGGCATTACCAATAATGCTTGGTAAGGCAGAGGTCAGTAGGAACAAAGGAAGACCACATTCCAGATGGATAGACTCAATCAAGGAAGCCACAACCCTGAGTCTGCAAGACCTGAGCAGGACTGTTGATGAGAGGGTGACTTGGAGGTTCCTCATTATGGGATTGTGATAAGTTGATAAGTTGATTTGGCAGAAGTTAACAGCAAGCATAATATTTTGTAGTCAAATATTGTAATAAATGGTTAGCTAAGCTAATGAAATAGTCAAATGAAGCTGAAGTTGTAAGGGGTACGACTGAATTTCTGTGGGGATAGACAATGGGTGTATCCCAGTGCAGAGTTGTAGCAGTTTGATGCTACTTTAAGTGCAATAGCTCCATCTTATGTAATCGTGGGATTTGCAGTTTTCCAAGGTCTTTAGCCTTTTCTGCGGAAAAGTGCTGGTGCCTCACCAAACTACAAATCCCAGGATTCTATAGGGTAGATTCATCGCAGTTAAAGTGGTGTCAAACTGCAATAATTCTACAGTATAGATTCACTGCATATCATAAACATACAGAAAAAACAGTCAATGTGTCAGTCAAAATACATGTCCCTGTTACTCCAGTGTGTTTATGAAAGTCCATATAAATGGAGACCCTTTCACTTTTTTCAAATGATCTATGGGTGTATTCATAAATCCACTCACTAACAATTTGAGACTTGAAGATGAGTATAGGAGAGCATAGCTGAGAATCTGTGGCACATCAGTCTCTATGGGCACAGGGTAGGAGCACAGGATCTGATCCCCCTTACTCATGTTTCTCCCATCTCTTATAAGACTTTCAGTCCTCCACCAGTTGAATATAATTTAGAGTTTGCATAGAAGTCCAATATGCATAGGCCTACTCTAAGGATGTGCACCAAATTTGGATGCAGCCCAAAGGCCAAGCTAACTCAGTGAATTGGCTAACTAAACAGAAGCTGGATTCTGGATGAAATTTCACAGAGGGATTTGGAAAATTTAGAAGGAACATCTTCTATATTTCATTTATGTGAAAATACTTAAGAGTGGAGGAAAGACAAGCAAAAACAGAGGACTGTAATTTCTTTTCTGTGTTTTCCCCACAGGAACTCAGCCATTTTGTAAAGGCTTCTTTATTTAGTCCAAAAACAATCAAGATGCATCTCTCTGCTCAATGGCCATTGCTTTATCTTAGCTTTCCCCAAAGTTTTTCTGCTACTGAGTCCCTCAGTTGCAATAACTTTCACTTGACACTATCATTGCTTGGAATCTTGCTTGGAAAAGTGTACAGAGAATTATTTGAATTAACCAATGGACATTGGTCGCTAGGGTAACAACAAGCAAGGATTTACAAAGAAAAAGTTATGAAGTGGAAATTGTTTCATAGATGATTGGTTGTGAAAAATGCAAAAGGAATGAACAAGAGGTTCCAAATCAGTTGAGGAATGCAGTGTGTCTCATTCCATTCATTAGCACAGATTGATGGCCAAGGCAGAGCAGTGTTCTCCATCCAAGCTTGAAGCTCTTTTCTTGCAATATGTAAATAATAATTAGAGTGAGGGCGTTAACATGGTTTTAATTAGAACAGTAATCCCTAAAATGTATTTATGTACTGATCTATTTCATCTAAAATCTTTCTAAGAGGAACTGATGATAAACTCTTTATCTCATTCCATTGGAGAGCCATGGTAAACTAGAACTCTGCAGCAAGTTGTGCGTGTCTTTAATATGTATGTGTGATCAGCACCCAATTGCTAGTTTGAAACCATTAAATATTGAGAAGTTCACCTGTAAAGCATCCATTGAAATTACTGGGACCTGCCCAAAAGTTCTTCCTGACTGATTGTTCTCTTTGTTATGTATCCATAGAGGGGCCACAGTCCCATATACAAAATTAAATCCCACAAACATAATTAAATGTGCTTAACCTTATTGAAATGGATTTACATCTGATGGGCTTCTAGAATGAGGCAGTTCTGAAGTTGCAAATGCCCACAAAAATGGCTTCCTGTCATGTCTAGGCCATACAAAGGTAACACCAAAGAGACACTCCTAGGACCAAGCTACATTTTATATTAATTGTATCATGCACAGTTCTTGTTTGTTTTTCTTTTTACTTATAAGTGCATGTGTGTTACTCTGTACATGGACCGGAAGCACTTCAAACAGGGATGGAAGGTTTAATCCTTTACTTCTTAGCTACATCCATTCTGAACTTTCTCTGCAGAGTCACCATTTTAAAAGAAGGTAAATAAATTTCAATGAAATTGGGGGCTGTGAATGGCTATTTCCTTTACTTAAATTTCTGAGGTGGCTGAGGTTCCCCCCCTTTTTTTTTATTTTGTTGTTTCTGTCTTTTTGTCTTTCATGCTCCACATTGCTCAGGGAAGCACAGGGTCACTCCTTCTTCAGTTTCCCGATATGCCCTGGATGACCTTTCTGGTATGTCTTAGGAGCAATATCCTGTCATGACAAACCACATCACATTGGTCCCAAGACATCTGGGAAAGAACAGTTTCTGGAATGCCTTGGGGGAGCAAGACTATGGGCTCATCTGCATGAGCCAGGATGCGCCGGCTCCATGCCAGCATGTCTTAGCTGGGGAGCTAGCCCAATTCTGCCCTCATTACATCAACAAAATGGGCTGTAGTCCAAACACAAACACTGGCCCATCGCTGCA
The DNA here is from genome assembly GCA_030847615.1 of Gambelia wislizenii. Lineage (NCBI taxonomy): Eukaryota > Metazoa > Chordata > Lepidosauria > Squamata > Crotaphytidae > Gambelia > Gambelia wislizenii. The sequence goes on along the minus strand of JAUMIR010000005.1, from coordinate 168,546,270 downwards.
GCCACCACTGCCATTTTCTATAACATGAGACTGAAGGCCACCTGCATGTGACAAGCCTTGGTCACATGCTTCGGGACTCCTGCTTGGCTTCTGGGGGGGCAGGGAGATGGTGGTGATGGCAACAAAGGGTGGCATGCTCCACAGTCTCTTGCAGACAGGCAGAGCCCAATCCGTGTTTTGGCTGGCTATAACAGAGTCAACTTGGTTTTATCTATAATGCTTTAACAGGCTCTACCCAAGTTTGTCCCCCTTCTCAGCCCCTTCTCTTCTCCAGGGATGGTGAATATGATTTAGTTGCCTTGAAAAGCAGGAAAGTAAAGAATTCCATTTACAATTATAATGATGACCAGTTAGTTGGCACCTTTGAGCTATAATTTTAGGTGATTAATGGTTTTAAAAATGTCTTTTGGGAAACTTAATGAGATCAATAATAGAATTACAAGAATCTTTGCAGTATGGGACTTATTGTGTGCAAAATTCACACAATATTTTTACACACAAAAATACCCCCAGCATTGTCCTGTGCTGTTTCCTGTGCAGAAAATGTTGTTTTCTATGCAAACATATCATGTGTGAATTTTGCACAAAATAAATCCCCAATTATAACATTTTCTACACAGAAAACAGTAAAGATTTTTGCACATAAAATCATATTTCTCTACAGAAAATGCTCTTTCCTGTGCATGAAAATGTTGTTCTATGCACAACAACACTGTGTGTCAATTTTGCACAGAATAAGTCCTGAACTACAAGGAGCTATGACAATGGCAAAGTTTTTGAAGCTTTTGTTGCAGTGGGAAGAAAATTGCTCAGATTAGTCATTGCTTCTTTTCAGAACAAAATTATCAAAAATGATGTCCCTACTCTGTTTAAAAGAAATACTCACAAGGAAGGAAAAAATCTTCTCCAAATATCTAGAGGGTGTCTTCTGAAAGCCATACCACCTAAGCTTTGTCCATAGCCCTAGGGTGTCCTTGTTTGTCTCAGTTCAGAACATGGTGGAAATACAGATTCTCAGATAGGAGGTATTTTAAATATTTAAAACATTCAAACTATGCTTGGAGTACTTTGCATTTGGTAATTTGAGTAAGTCTAATTAATATATTGAATGATTCACTTTCATGCAATCCCATGTGAGCCATTGGGTAAAAAAACACATGTAGAAGACAAAGTAACATTTTCTATTTCTATTACATATGTTTGATTCCACACCACTTGATTGTTCACCTCAATAAATTGTTCATAATAATGACCAGTTCCACCGACTATATAGTTCCTCCAATGCTCTCCTAATAAGATTGTTTGATAATTTTGTTCAGCCCATGGAAAGAATCTAAAGACATGTTTCTACTGAATCCCACTGATTCTGCAGTGAATAATCATACCGGATCTTGGCTGATGTTGTTTGTGGATTTAACTTTTGTGAATTTGATTATTGTCAGATTATTTGTTGCTGCCTTCACTGCTGCCCTATGCCATTTTTAATAGGGACTTCAAGCGTCACGAGACTGAGAGAGACTGTGAATGTGCAGTGAGGCTTATAAGCCCCTATTTAAAATGGCATAGGGCAGCCACAGAAACAGCAGCAAACCCCTCCAGCCATGAGCTTCTGTTTTGTGAAGGAACGTTGACTCCTCAAAGGCATCCATGGTGGGTTGAATCCACAGATAGTACATTTGTGTGTGTAAATTTGGTTTGGGGGGGGGGCTAGAAATATTTGCAATTTTTCCATAACCATGCGGGTCCTGTACCCCTAACTCCAGCGAATGTGGAGGGCCAACTGTAATTCACATTTCCACACAAATGCATGGATGAAAAACCAATTATTCTTAGGAAAGTGCATTCCTCCAAATTTTGGACTTTTTTGGACGTGAAGAAAGTAACGCAAGCAGCCTCGTCAGCTTGCGAGGCTGCTGCACTGCAGAGCGTCCCTTTTGTATGACGCTCGCCCCTGCTGGTCTGTTGCGGTACCGCAGGGAGAGTTGAGCATCATATTTTGACATTTTTTACTCACGATCAACTTTCGTGAGTAAAAAACGACGAAATATGACGCTCAACTCTCCCCGCGGTACCGCAACAGTACCGGCAGGGGCGAGCATCATACGAAAGGGACGCTTTGTAGCGCAGCAGCCTCGCAAGCTGATGAGGCTGTTTGCGTTACTTTCTTCGCGTCCGGAAAAGTCCTTCATGTTGCAGTTCCTCACTCATGATGAACTGGAGAGGTCTAGGCAAAGACCCTACCACATGAGAGGTATAGGCCAAGATCCTGCATCACAGAGATGTTGTGTAAATGTTCCAATGTGGAATTATATTACATATCCATTCTTAACCCCCCCTCAAAAATCCCACTTTCTAGTTACAGGAACCCACCCTCCAGGGCCATTTAGAGACTGGTAGAAGGCAGGGCACATTGGAGAACCATCTGGCAATGCAGAACAAGGACTTCCTCTACAGAGAATATTGACTTATAAGTCATCCCTTCACATTCGCGGGGGTTAGGTTCCACAGACCCCTGCGAATGTGAAAATTCCACAAATAATGACAGCCCTCCCCCTCCCCCACCAAAGCGACCACGGTGCCTCTGGAGGCCCCATAGTCGCTTCTTCCCACTTCCCCCCTCCCTCCCAAGGCCTTCATGGGGCCTCCAGAGACCCTCCCGAGGCCCCATGGATGCCTCCCCATGCCTCCCCCTCCCTCCCAAGGCCTACATGGGGCCTCTGGAGAGTCTCCGGAGGCCCTGTGGTCACCTCCCTGGCCCTCCCCCTTCCTTCCCAAGGCCTTCACGGGGTCTCCGAAGGCCCCGTGGAGGCCTTCTAGGCCCTCCCCCTCCCTCCCAAGACCTACACGGAGCCTCCGGAGGGTCTCCAAATGCCCCATGGAGGTCTCCCTGGCCCTCCCAAGGCCTTCAGGGGGCCTCCGGATGGTATCTGAAGGCCCCATGGAGGCCTCCCCGGCCTTCCCCCCTCCCTCCCAAGGCCTACACGGGTCCTCCGGAGAGTGTCCAGAGGCCCCGTGGTCACCTCCCTGGCCCTCCCCCTTCCCTCCTAAGGCCTTCACGGGGTCTCCGAAGGCCCCATGGAGGCCTCCGCAGCCTTCCCCCTCCCTCCCAAGGCCTTCACGGGGTCTCCAAAGGCCCTGTGGAGGCCTCCCCAGCACTCCCCCTCCCTCGCAAGGCCTACATGGGGCCTCCGGAGGGTCTCAGAAGGCCCCATGGAGACCTCCCGGCCCTTCCCCCTCCCTCCCAAGGCCTTCAGGGGGCCTCCGGAGGGTCTCCGAAGGCCCCGTGGAGGCCTCCCTGGCCTTCCCCCCTCCCTTCCAAGGCCTTCACGGGGCCTCGAGAGGCCCCGTGTCACAGTTTTGGGAGGGCAGGGGGGCCTCCCAAAACCGCAAATATGCAAAACCGCGAATGCCAAGTTCACAAATGTGGAGGGGCAACTGTAATTCTTTGATTTATCTGGCTGAAGCCAGGATGGATGAGAATTTATTTTTAGGGTTTTTTTAATTAGAATTTTCCCAAACCCCCAAAATTCAAAAGCTGGAGGAAGCAAAACTGATAGATTTGTTCAACTTTAGCAGACACTTTTTGTGACTTTGAAGAAAACTTTGGAAGAAGCTTTTTCACATATTTAGTTTGACGTTCATATAGGTGAACTTCTATGGTAAGACTGACAGGGTTACTTAATTGTTATTTTTTAAAAGACAACTCCAAAAATCTTATAGCACACATTGATATGATATCTTGGCCCCCAACATAATCAATCTGAGGGGTGGCCTTTCTAATATATATATATATTTTATTATGTGTTTCCCCCACAAGCTGAAGTAAATGCTATGTAATCAAAATTTGGCAGGATGCCATTGTATCACTTAGTATCTGGTCAGCCCTGCTCAAGCTTAATGAGATACTTTGAATGACATAGAAATGAAATGAAATGCTATAAAAATGAAAATTTCTGTACATTTTGCAAGATGTGCCATGTTATTCCATCACACAGAAAACCCTGCTGTTGGATGGTTTGGGCACTAACTTTGAGCCATTCTTGTGAAAAGCAAAGCATGATGTTGATGTTGATGATGAGGATGAGGATGAGGATATTTTCCACATATTTTGAAGGTTACATAGTGCCCAGTAATTTTGAAAGGTCATGTCTGGCAAGGCCTTCATTAGCAATACCTATTGAGCTGAGCCAGCTCGAGAAACTGGTGAAATTGAGCACCTTCCATGACCTCAAAAATATCTGTGGGGCCACTGCCACTGCTTGTTACCTGCCTTGATAGCCTTTCGATAACACATAATTGACAAACTTTAATAATTTGGCTTCCATGTGGTTGGCAATTAAAACAAGGACTCCCCAGATACCAAGGCTGAAGTCACTCACAACCTAGGGAGAGGCCTTTGAAATTCCTTAAACAGGTCATACCCAGGTCAGAGTTCTTCCCAAGAACCCATGGAGGTGAGTCATCCACTAATCCACTCAAGGATAGCTGAGCACTCAGTGATTGCAAAACAGTTTTTCCCTCTTTTTCCTTGTCCACAATAGAAAGTTGCCTGTGACTATTCAGTCTGAAATGTTTTGCCCATCAAAAATCATTAACTCATCCAGAGAACCCTTTGTACAATCCTGGGAATCTCCAAGAGACATTGTATTGCACGCAAACCCAGCCTGCAGCAGCCTTTCACCCCATTCCACCAGGCCAGAAGGCTGTAGTGGGCCCTGAGGACTTTGGCAGCAGGGCAGCAGCGAGGGGGGCATGGCCAGGAGTGGCTGGCATTTTAAGCCACTCCACACCCCTCAAGAACACCAGCTAGCAAGCCAAAAGGACTCTAAGCCTGCAACTGGAGTCATCTAAGGCCGGGAATGGACTGGGGGCGGAAATTGGAGTTGTGCTGAGGAAAGGGAGGTATGGTCGGAACAGAGTGAACAGATGTTACGAAAGAAGGTGGGATTGCTGTTTGTTACCTATCCCACCTTCAGTTCACTCTGTTTCCCGGAATAGATTGGAGAGCTTAACAACCATTCCACAGAACCTTACTTTGCTCCTCTGCAATGCCAGGTCGGTTAAGAATAAAACTCACATTATTGACGATCTTCTCTTGGATGAGGATGCCGACCTGGCTTGCTTCACAGAAACCTGGCTGGGAGAGGATAGCGTTGTCACATGGATGCAGGCCCTCCCAGCCGGGTATTCTGTCAGTGAGCGGGTGAGGGGAAGTGGGCAGGGGGGGGTAGAGTGGCTCTGGCTTATAAGAACAATCTGACCTTGACCAGGATACCTGTCCAAAACACAGTCCACTTTGAGTGTATGTACCTTAGCCTGAGGACCAGGGAAAGTTCGGGGATTCGACCATCCCGTTGTCTAGCAGACCCCCTAACCGAGCTGACACAGCTGGTCTCCAAGTTGCTGTTGGAGTCGCCCAGATTTTAGTTTTGGGTGACTTCAACATTCCACTCGAGACCAGCTTGACAAATCTGACTGGAGCAGCTCGGGAGTTCATGGAAACCATGACAAACATGGGCCTATCTCAATTGGTCATTGGGCCCACACATTGTGCGGGTCTTACTCTTGATGCGGTCTTCAGTACAGAACAGGAATATCCGTGGGCTGAGGTTATTAAAACCACTGCATTGTCATGGACGGATCATTTCCTGGTCAAGACTGAACTAAGAGTCTCTTCCTGCCCCACCAGGGGTGGTGGACCCATTAGAATGGTCCGCCCCAAAGGTTAATGGAACCAATAGGATTCCAGAAAGCCTTGGAGGGTTTAATGGTTGGTAACGCCAGTGACCCTGTCGAAGCTTTGGTTAATACTTGGAACACCGATCTTACCAAGGCTATCGACACAATCGCTCCCAAGCATCCTTAATAACACACTTCTAACCGTAAGCCATGGTATACTTCAGAGCTTTGGAAAATGAGGTGGGTTGGACAACAACTAGAGCACAACTGGTGGAAAACTCGACTCTTATCCAACAGGAGTCGACATAGGAACTTTCTTCGCTCCTATCGAGAGGCAATACGTGCAGCACAGAGCTCCTTCTCCTCTGCACGTACTACATCTGCAGAGTCCTGTCCAGTAGAGCTGTTTAGGGTCCTAAGGGAAATGACGTGGGTTATACCTGCGCAGAACCCATTGCTTAACCCAACAATGGCCTGCTATGACGCATTTAACAACAACTTTGCAGACAAAATCTCTTGGATAAGAGCCAACTTAGATGCCAGTATTTTGACAGAAACAATTGACGAGGTGTCCAGCAACTTTGTTGATGTAAGTTTACAGGATCAATTTCAATCTGTGAGTACCGAGGACGTGGACAAGCTACTTGGTAGAGTGAGGAAGACGACCTGCCCTCTCAATCCTTGCCCTTCATGGCTGGCCATTCGGGGGGGGGGTGCCTTGATGGTGTTCCTTAAGGACATCATCAATGCATCCCTCAGGGAAGGGTGTGTTCTATCCTGTCTAAAAAAAGCAGCGGTTAGGATACTCCTGAAAAAAACCTTCTCTAGACCCCCTAGAAGATGAACAACTATAGGCCGGTTTCTATGTTACCATTCTTGAGCAAAGTGATCGAGAGGACAGTTGCTCTGCAACTCCAAGTGGTCTTGGATGAAACTGATTATCTAGACCCATTTCAAACTGCCTTCAGGATGGGATTTGGAATTGAGACTGCCATGGTTGCCTTGACCAATGATCTGCATCTATGCATTGACAGGGGTAATGTGTCCCTGTTGGTGCTTCTGGACCTCTCAGCGGCTTTCGATACGATAGATCATGGCATTCTCCTGGATCGCCTGAGTGGGTTAGGAATCGGAGACACTTCGCTCCAGTGGTTCCGGTCCTTTCTCTCGGGCAGGTCCCAGAAGGTGCCGCTTGGGGACAGCTGCTCCAGCAGAAAGGAGCTTGCTTGTGGTGTTCCACAGGGTTCCATCCTGTCCCCGATGCTGTTTAACATCTACATGAAGCCACTGGGTGAGATTATTTGGAGTTATGGGGCTGGGTGTTATCAGTACGCTGATGACACCCAAATCTATTTCTCCTTGTCCTGATCATCGGCCTCAAATTCCAACGGCATCTCTCCTATTAATGACTGTCTTAAAGCAGTAATGGGCTTGATGAGGAAAAGCAGATTGAGATTAAATCCAAACAAAATGGAGGTGCTCATGATAGCGGCCCCAAAACCAGGAGCTGGGTTGCAACCTCCAGTCCTGAACAGGGTCACGTTCTCTGTTAAGGACTGTGTTCGCAGTCTGGGGGTGCTCCTTGATTCATCGCTTCAGATGACGAGTCAAGTGAATGCGACGGTCAGGAGCGCTTGTTATCAGCTTTGGCTGATACGCCAGATGCGCCCTTTCTTGGAAGAAAGGGACCTTGAGACTGTGGTGCACGCGCTGGTAATCTCTCGTCTAGATTTCTGCAATGCGCTCCACATGGTGCTACCCTTGTGCTTGGTCCAGAAACTTCAGTTGGTACAAAATATGGCAGCCAGAGTGGTCTCGGGAACATCTCGGAGAGACCATATAGCTCCAGTATTGAAATCTCTCCACTGGCTGCCTATCAGTTTCTGGGCCCAGTATAAGGTGTTGGTTATTACCTTTAAAGCCCTAAATGGCTTCGGTCCAACTTATCTCCAGAACCGCCTCCTCCCATACAATCCTCCCCTCCAGTCCTCTGGGAGGAATTTGCTTCAGCCACAAAAATCTAGGCTGTATGCAACCTCCCAGAGGGCCTTTTCGGTAATCACCCCCAATTTATGGAATGGCCTGCCGAACGAGATCCGTCCGCTGATGAGCTTGAGTTGCTTTAGAAAAGCACTAAAGACAGATCTCTTTCGGCAGGCCTCATAGATATAGGATGGGGGAGACCTGGCTGAATGAGACTACATGCGAAAGGGATCTAGGAGTCCTAGTAAACCACAAGTTGAACATGAGTCACCAGTGTGATGCGGCAGCTAAAAAGGCCATTGCGATTTTGGGCTGCATCAATAGAAGTATAGTATCCAGATCAAGGGAAGTAATACTGCCGCTCTATTCTGCCTTGGTCAGACCTCACCTAGAATACTGTGTCCAGTTCTGGGCACCACAATTCAAAAAGGATATTGACAAATTGCAGCATGTCCAAAGAAGGGCAACTAAAATGGTGAAAGGTCTGGAAACGATGCCTTATGAGGAGAGACTTAGGGAGCTGGGTATGTTTAGCCTGGAAAAAAGTTGGTTAAGAGGTGATACGATAGCCCTGTTTAAGTATTTGAAGGTGTGTCACGCTGAGGATGGAGCACGCTTGTTTTCTGCTGCTCCAGAGACTGGAACATGGAGCAATGGATGCAAGCTCCAGGAACAGATATTCCACCTAAACATTAGGAGGAACTTTTTGACAGTAAGAGCTGTTTGGCAGTGGAACACACTCCCTTGGAGCATGGTGGGGTCTCCTTCCTTGGAGGTCTTTAAACAGAGGCTGGATGGCCATCTGTCGGGGATGCTTTGATTGTGATTTCCTGTGTGGTAGGGGGTTGGACTGGATGGCCCTCGTGGTCTCTTCCAACTCTGCAATTCTATGATTCTATGATTCCTGATTAGATCCTGGCCTCAGGAGCTGCATCTCCTGGCTTTTTAAAATCATGCATATATTTGTTTTGAATGTGTTTTTAGTTAGATGGTTTTAATTTTATAGTGTTTAATGTCTTTTTAGGGGGGAGGGTGGGGGTGGGTGATGTTTTTAGTCATTATTATAATGTTTTAATTGTTGGAAGCCGCCCCATTTGTTTTAACACAGGGGCGGGGTATAAATAAATATGATGATGATGATGATGATAATAATAATTATCCCTTTAAGGGAAAATTGATTAAAAATATCACCCTAAAACACCACCAAAGTGTCTGCAGTTCCTCTACATACCTCTATGCTGCTGGTGTGCTGTAGAACCCTCAAAATGATATTCTGAGCTCCTCCTGCTATATGAATCTCTGCTCCTCTGATTGGTATAGTATAACCCACAATCTCCTCACTCTATTCCTCTATCCAAATACTTCCTACTCTCTTCAATAGCCTTGCATTATTGCTTGAAGTTTGAGTGTTAGCATGAATGTTGTTAAGATTAAATTCCAATAAAGATAATTTAATTGTATATTCTGGGTTGAGTCCATTCAGTGGGTACTGATATACACTGGTCAAAAGATCCCTGCAGTTACCCAACCTCTCGCATGCCCATTTAAGGTAACTAAATCCCCCAAATTAAGATTCAGACATGCATGGAATTTCCACAGACCTCAGCAATTCAGATAACATGCCGACTGGCCAATGCCTACTGCTAAGTTAGGCAGGATACTTGGGGCATGATACTTGAAGTCCTGGAAGCAGAAGTGTTGGTAGGCAAACATGGGATGGTTAAAGAATGCCCTTTGAGCATCTTACTTCGCCAGTGCCTGACACTTCTTTCACAGCTACTCTGCCCACAGCCTTTGCCCTCCTTCTGCCACCACCACCGACAATGTAGTTATGTTAGCATAGCCCTCTCCAATGCAATCCCAGGCCAAGGATGCAGTTTGTTTTACACCAAAAATGCAGTTAAGAGTATCTAACAATAGAAGACATTTTTTAAACTCAAGCAAGCTCATGTGGGAGAAGATGGTCTTTGAAACAGCATGACTTAACTCCTATAGGGCACTGTGAATAATAAGTAACATTTAGAATTGTGCCCAGAAGCAGACTAGTAGCCAGTGGAGTTGTTTCAACAAGAGAGTTGCATGACCCCCAAAACTAGCCCCAGCTAAAACTCTGTCCAGAGAAAGCAGAAGTTTTTGAAATGTTTCAAAGGTAGCCCCTTGCACAACTTGTTACAATAGCGCAAATGGGACATAACTAAGGCATTTGTTGCCATGGCAAGATCAGACATTACATCAAGGTGGGCAGCTATCAATTAGATCATGTTAGTTCAGTAGATCTTGATTTAGTCTCAGTGATCTCAAAGATATCAGGACCACCATCAGCCAGGGCTCTTCTACACCGGCTGCTACGTGGGTTAGTCCAGAGCATTACGCTGGTGGTCACACACACTGGGCCAGATCTGGTGCAGTGGTGCCTCATTGTCCACATGGGCCAACACTACAATCAGCCCCACTGGTCCGTCCCCAGGAAGGAGGGGGCCATTCTACCCCTTCCTCATTGATTGCACGGGTGCCCCATTCTGACCTCAGCGGAAGCCACAATACTGACAAGGCTCTTACAGCCTCACAACAATACTGGTGAGGTGGTGGTGACTCTGATGGGGATCCATCCACTTCCCTGAGCTGCTCAGTGCAAGATAAGGTAGATAGCCCTGTGTATGTGTGTGGACTACAGGGTTTATTTTATTTTTATTTTATTTGTGCAACTTCTATGTTGCCTTTCTCCCAAAATGGGACCCAAGGCAGCTCATAAAACAATTAAAATCACAATTAAAAGCAATTAAAACACACACAATAAAAAACAGATAAAAACAATATAAAAACAATAAAAGCCACAATTATATGCCAAAGGCCTGCTTAGACAAAAATGTTTTTGCCTGCCAGCAAAATGACAACATTGAAGGGGCCAGCCTGGCCTCCTGTGGGAGGGAGTTTCAAAAAGTGGGAGCAGCCACAGAGAAGGCTCTCTCTTTTGTCCTCACCAAGCAAGCCTGTGGATTGGGCTGAATCAAACCCGATCCAGATGTCTAGACAACAAAAGAACCTGAGGTCACTCCAGAGTTTCCAGAAAAGCCCAGAATTTCCCCTGACTTTGCTTAGTTTTGAGCAAAGTTGGGTTAAGGCAGAAAAATATGGTTCTTCCGCAAAAGTAACTGTATGTTATCTGGTCCTCATATGTCAGGCTTGCTTGCTGATATGAGCAACTAGCTTTTCTCCCAAACTACAAGGAGGAGGAAGGAAGGAAGGAAGGAAGGAAGGAAGGAAGGAAGGAAGGAAGGAAGGAAGGAAGGAAGGCAGGCAGGCAGGCAGGCAAGCAAAGCAAAGCAAAGCAAAGCAAAGCAAAGCAAAGCAAAGCAAAGCAAAGCAAAGCAAAGCAAAGCAAAGCAAAGCAAAGCAAAGCAAAAAGTACAAAAGGCTGATAGGAATTTGCAGCCAACGTAATCTTAGGAATTCTGCCTCTAGAAAAAGCTTTGAAAGCTTCCATAGCTGAGGGAAGCTCATACATCTGATTTACCCCATGACAAATTTACACTGTGAAGCTTGCTACAAAAGCACTCATTTTTCATAATGCTCCTTTCAATAAAGAACAGTGGGGTAATGAAGAGATATTTCACCTGTTGGGAGAAATGAGTAATGAGCTACAGTGTATTTTCCCAGTTGCGTAATCTCTGGCAATGAACCAGAACTTTCATTTTGTCACTGTCATAACCTGGATATCACAAGAAACCATGTTAAGAGGCTTACCTGTTCAACCAATCAATTTCCTCTGAAAGGGAATGTTTTAACACAGATTATTTTAAATGTTAAACCTTGAACTAAATATGCTTCCAAATATTTCTTTGCCTTAGATTAAGATCCAAGCTAGAGAAGAATTCTCAGCTTCCCCGAGCCTGCCCCCAACAGACTTCAAATTCCAAGTGCCCCTGAAATTTTTTCTTTCATAGGGACTAGATGAAACATGAGAAGTGCTGACCCTGATGATTCTGGAGGGGGGCCTGTTTGTGATGAGCTTCCCTCCAGGATGACACCATAGCTCTGGGTTCCCTGCGCACCCACACAGCGAGTCTGCTGATGAAGTCTCATGATTGCCAGGCCATTGTGAGACTTCACATGTAATTTAGGTGGTTCCCATTCAAAATCTCACCCAAAGTCTCACAGGATGTTGAAATCTCACAAGACTTTGGAATGAGATTTCACAGGCATGTAACTGCCTGACCACATAGTCACCACCATTATTGGCCTGATCATCGAACAAGCAGGTTGTGTGCATCAGGTGACCTTTCCTTCCAGGCCTGCCACTGCTCAATCAGCCCAGGTGAGGAACACAGAGGTGAGGGGGGTGCAGATGGTGGGAGGGAGCCTTGGGTGGCTGCCCATGCTACTATTCCCTTTTTGCCTTTATTCTTACTCTCCTTCCTTTTCTCCTTTCTTCTATTTCTCTCCCCCCCCGCCCCCTTTCTCATTGCCAGCTTTGAAGCACTTAGCCTCTGGGGTTAGGTTAGGGTGGTCTGGAACATGTGGTGCTGGTGGGTGGTGGTGAATGAGGGTGTGACTTTGACAAAACTGGGATATTGAACTAATTGGATAAAGGAGAACCCTGGGGAGAAAGGACTTACCAAAGATAAATGGCTTGTGGTCCCACAGGAGCATTGGGTGGCCTGGATAACCATTGAGCCCCTTCTCCCCCTTAATCTTCTGCAACTATGCAAAACTGCATTCCTTTGGGAATTGTTATGAATGTATATGTCATTGGTGTTAATGTGTATGTACCCTTCATTAAAATTGTGGCCAATTTTGTAACCCATACATGTGGAGCATGGTACTCTTTCTCAGCACAATGACTCTGTCACCATCATGTATCTCACATTCCTCCCAATACTGGTTATTTGTTCCCAGGAAGCCTAGAGAAGCCAAGAGCTCTCTACTGTTTTAGGAATTCCATCTCCACCACACACGCACATACACACTCCTTAAGGCCATACTTAAAATATGTACTAGAATGCACTAAAAATATCTCAGGGTGTTTCTGGATTAGGCTTTTATTCTTCCAACCACCTGACTCATTCAGATAATTTTACTGGGTGTGTATGTGTGCCCACATAACATATTTCACTCACAAACGTTTGGAGTTTTCCCATGACTTCTTCCACCTGCTTATTACTACAAAAAATGTTGAAGATCAATTGATGTATTGATAGATAGATAGCTTTAAATATATATAAATATTTAGTAATTTCAAGACAACAAGAACAAATTGACAATAAGAACATTATTGTCAGCAGATGTGGTCAGGAGACAGCATATGACATACACAGAAGGATAAGAAATTAAATTACTGTAACAAATACTCTCAGTATCTTTAAGGTTATTATACATTAATCTCACTTTCTTTTCTTAACATAGGTATTATAGAGCAGACATTCTGCAAGGCCCTACCTGAAGGCTTACTGTAAATCCAAGATTTTTTTTAATTCTTGCATTTCATCAATCAATTGAATGAAATGGGAATTCATTTATGTATTTTATATCCCATCTTTCTCCCTGTGCAAGACCCAAGGTGACTTACAACATGAACTAAAAGAAGATACAGCTAAGAAATGTAAGATTAAAGAGAATTAAAGAAATAGTTTTTTTTTTAATCCATCATATTATAGTTGTCCCTTCATATTCGCTGGGATTTGGTTCCATGACCCCCGTGGATACCAAAATCCATGAATACTCAAGTCCCATTATATGCAATGGCATAGCAAAATGGTGTCCTTTATATAAGATGGCAAAATCAAGGTTTGCTTTTTGGATTATTATTTTTTTAAGAATATTTTCTAGCTGTGAATACTTAAATCTGTGGATACCAAATCCGGGGGTAAGGAGGGACAACTGTACAACCAGATATTGAATTGAAACAATTTAAAAACATTTCAAAAGTAACAAGAAGGCGGAAAACTGCAACAAGTAGAAGGTTGTTCCACAGCAAGCACTACTGTAGTAGCCAATAACCTATCTGAATAGGACTTTAGCAGACAGAGATCAGAGAGGGGGGTTAGCCTCCCCAGAAGAGAATTCCATAACCTGGGATTAGCCACCAAGAAACTTTCTCTTGTGTCCTAAGCAAACATGCTTGTGATGGTGCTGCCTCCTCCCTTCCCCTTTTTCATCAGAGGTTTAACTATTTCATCTTTTTAGGTAGACTGGAACCCCCCCCCCCCATTGTTGGTCATTAACACTCCAAGGTCAAGAAGGCACATGTATCAGCCATAAGCCTGGGAAACAAAACAGACGGAGGGATGAGCTGAAGAATAATTGGAACCTGTTTGTTTGTGTGTGTCAAATAAATCAAGGCTGGGTCTCAGTGCTGGCAAGGAAATCTTCCACAACAAAGCAAATGTTACTCCCAGCTCTTGAACTGCATTCCTGGCTCACCTCTCCTAGAGAGGTTAAGCTGAAGATGCCTTCAGCTTGCTCCTATACTGGGCCATTCCCCAAACATTCTCACACTTAGCTATGTTCACCACCATCTCAGAGACATGACAATCAGCCAGTCCCCTGGGTCACTTTTGTGAGTCAAGTAGGGCAAGAATCCAACATGTATGTGGTAGTTTTCATCTCTCCAAGGATCCTGTCCACATCCTCAAGCTGCACAAATGGAATCAGTAAAGTGGACAAGAAGGAGTCAAAGTTACAGTTGTCCCTTCACATTCGCTGGGGTTTGGTTCCAGGACCAAAATCCGTGAATACTCAACGCCCATTATATGCAATGACATAGCAAAATGGTTTCCCTTATATAATATGTCAAAATCAAGGCTTGCTTTTTGGATTATTATTTTTTTAAGAATATTTTCAAGCCGTGAATACTTAAAACCATGAATGCCAAATCCGTGAAGGTGGAGGGACAACTGTATATCCAATGGATCTGTATCAACCAAATTAGAGTAACCTGAGCAATTTTGTCTTCAAAGTGTAGTGCAAATTCTTTACAGAAAGCTGTCAAGTAGTTTGCATTCTGTTTTCTGGATCCTGTTACACTTCTTGTGACCAGAGCATAATAGACCCTTAACCACTTGAGACAGCTGAGCAATAGTGGCAGGGAAGAATGATTTCTTCTTTATTACCATAATTGCCATGAAGCAGGCCTTCCACTGTGCTCTAGCCAGTGTCTGGTTTTATATTCTCCAGGTTTTCCACTTTCATCATTCTAATCTCCATCCCACCTGTTTTGTTACTACTAGCTCCCTAAAAAAACCCAGGCAGGCTAGCTTGGCTGCACTACCCAGGAGGAAATGCTTAGCGAATATTCCGGTGTATAAGACGACTGGGCGTACAAGACGACTCCCCAATTTTCAAGTAAAAATATAGAGTTTGGCATATATTCGCCATATAAGACCCCCCCCCCAATTTGGCTGGCTGGCTGGCTGGGGGAGTCTTGCCAGCTGATCCTCTTTGTTTCCCAACTCATGAGGATCTCCGCATGAGTTGGGAAAGTGAACAGGATCAGCTGGCAGGGCTCTCCCAGCCAGCCAGCAAGCCACAACATTTGCCCCTCTCTTCCACCTTTGGTTGCTCCCCAAAGGGGGTGAAGGCAGAGAAGGGGGCTGAATGAACCCGGTTTGCCTTGGCCACCACCCATTCCCTCCATCTTCCTTCCCTTTGTGAAGGGAATGAAGACGGAGGGGATGGGCGGCGTCCGTGGCAAACAGCGGCATTTGCCCCTCTCTTCCACCTTCCAGTCACCCTTGACTCGAAGGTGGAAGAAAGGGGCAAATTTACCCGGTTTGCCTCAATGGCTACCCATTCCCTCCATCTTCCTTCCCTGTGAAGGGAAGGAAGACAGAGGGAATGGGCAGCCACTGAGGCAACCCGTGGCATTCGCCCCTCTCTTCCACCTTCCAATCAAACTTGACTCGAAGGTGGACAAAAGGGGCAAAAATACCTGGTTTGCCTCATCCGCCCCCCCTTCCCTCCATCTTCATTCTCTTTGGAAGGGAGTGAGGATGGAGGAGACAGGTAGCGGCTGTGGGAAACCACAAGATTCGTACCTCTCTTCCACCTTCAAGGAAGGTGGAAGAAAAGAGCAAATGTACCTGGTTTGCCTCGGCCGCTGCAAACCACTAGATTCGCCCGTTTCTTCCACCTTCCAGGAAGGTGGAAGAAAGGGGTGAACGTACCTGGTTTGCTTTGGCTGCCGCTCGATTTCCTGTGTGTTTGTTCCCTTTGGGGAATGAACACACAGGAGATGGAGCAGCGGCCATGGCAAACTGCAACGTTCGCCCCCCTCCTCTGTCTTCGGTTGCTCCCCAAAGGAGAAGGCAGAGGAGGGGGGTGAATGAACTGGTAAACACTTTGCCTCACACACCCCCACCTGATCTCCTGCCTCTTCACTCCATTTGCAAATAATAATAATAATAATAATAATAATAATAAAATTTATTTTTATCCCGCCCCTCTGTTAAAAAAAATCAGGGCAGCTTACAAAAATTAAAATACCAATACAAATTAAAATCCCCAAACACCACCCTCCCCCACCCTCCCCCATAAAAGACATTAAACCAAATACATTAAAACAACTGATATAAAATCACATTGAAATAATAAATAATAAAAAGCCAGTAGAATAAAAAGGGCCAGGAGCTCCTGAGGCTGAGAACTAATTAGGAAAGGCCTGCTGAAAGAGATCCGTCTTTAGTGCTTTTTTAAAGCCACTCAAGCTCATCATCTGATGAATCTCGTTCGGCAGGCCATTCCACAATTTGGGGGTGATTACTGAAAAGGCCCTCTGGGAGGCTGCAGACAGCCTAGATTTTTGTGGCTGAAGCAAATTCCTCCCAGAGAACTGGAGTGCATGGGGAGGATTGTATGGGAGGAGGCAGTTCTGAAGATAAGTTGGACCCAAGCCATTTAGGGCTTTAAAGGTAATAACCAACACCTTATACTGGGCCCAGAAACTGATAGGCAGCCAGTGGAGAGATTTTAATACTTGAGTTATATGGTCTCTCCGAGATGTTCCCGAGACCACTCTGGCTGCCATATTTTGTACCAACTGAAGTTTCGGGACCAAGAACGAGGGTAGCCCCATGTAGAGCACATTGCAGAAATCTACATGAGAGGTTACCAGCGCATGCAACACAGTCTCAAGGGCCCTTACTTCCAGGAAAGGGTGCAGCTGGCGTATCAGCCGAAGCTGATAACAGGCCCTCCTGACCGTCACATTCACCTGAGTAGTCATCTGAAACAATGAATCAAGGAGCACCCCCAGACTGCGAACACAGTCCTTAACAGAGAGTGTGACTCCGTCCAGGACTGGAGGCTGCAACCCAACTCCTGGTTTTGGGGCCGCTACCGTGAGCACCTCTGTTTTGTCCAGATTTAATCTCAATCTGTTTTTCCTCATCCAGCCCATTACTGCTTTAAGATAACCATTAACAGGAGAGACACCATTGGAATTCGAGACCGACGATCAGGACAAGGAGAAATAGATTTGGGTGTCATCATCGTACTGATAACACCCAGCCCCATAACTCCAAATAATCTCACCCAGCGGCTTCATATCGATGTTAAACAACATCGGGGACAAGATGGTGCCTTGCGGAACACCACAAGTAAGCTCCTTTCTGCTGGAGCAGCTGTCCCCGAGCAGCACCCTCTGGGACCTGCCCGAGAGGAAGGACCGGAACCACTGCAGTGAAGTGCCTCCGATTTCTAAGCCATTCAGGCGATCCAAGAGGATGCTGTGATCTATCGTATCGAAAGCCGCTGAGAGGTCCAAAATCACCAACAGGGTCACACTACCCCTGTTGATGCTTAGACACAGGTCATCTGTCAAGGCAACCATGGCAGTCTCAACTCCAAATCCCATCCTAAAGCCAGTTTGAAATGGGTCTGTATAATCGGTTTCATCGAAGACCACTTGGAGTTGAAGTGCAACAGCCCTCTTGATCACTTTGATCAAGAATGGTAACATAGAAGCGGCCTATAGTTTTTCATCTCCAGGGGGTCCAGGGAAGGTTTTTTCAGGAGCGGCCTAACGGCAGCTTCCTTTAAACAAGGTGGAACACACCCTTCTCTGAGGGATGCCTTGATGATGTCCCTAAGGAACACCATCAAGTCACCACCACCCCTGGATGGCCAGCCATGACGGGCAAGGATAGAGAGGGCAGGTCTATCATAAACAGCTCTCCTGGACAGAACTCTGCGGATGTAATACGTGCAGAGGAGAAGGATCTCTGTGCTGTACCTATTGCCTTTCGATAGGACCAAAGGAAGTTCCTATGATGATTCCTATCCGATAAGAGTCACGTTTTCCACCAGTTGCGCTCTAGTCGTTGTCCATTTTCCTAAGCTCTGATGTATACCATGGTTTACGGTTTGGAGCGGGTTGGAAAGGGTGCTTGGGAGCGATCGTGCCAATAGCCTTGCTAAGGTCAGTGTTCCAGGTATTAACCAAAGCTTCGACAGGGTCATTGGTGTTGCCAACCATTAACCCCTCCAAGGCTTTCTGGAATCCTATTGGTTCCATTAGCCTTCGGGGGCGGACAATTCTAATGGGTCCACCACCCCCAGTGGGGCGGGAAGAGACTCTTAGTTCAGTCTTGACCAGGAAATGATCCGTCCATGACAATGCGGTGGTTTTAATAACCTCCGCCCACGAATATTCCTGTTCCGTACTGAAGACCGCATCGAGGGTATGACCCGCACAATGTCTGGGCCCAACAACCATTTGGGATAGGCCCATGTTTGTTATGGTTTCCATGAACTCCCGAGCTGCACCAGTCAGATTTGTCAAGCTGGTCTCGAGTGGAATGTTGAAGTCACCCAAAACTAAATGTCTGGGCAACTCCAACAGCAACTCTGAGACCAGCTGTGCCAGCTCGGTTAGAGAGTCTGCTAGACAACAGGGTGGTCGGTATACTAGCAGAATCCACAAATTATCCCTGGTCCTCAGGCTAAAGTATATACACTCAAAGTGGACCGTGTTTCGGACAGGTATCCTGGTCAAGGTGAGATTGTTCTTATAAACCAGAGCCACTCCCCCCCCCGTCCACTTCCCCTCACCTGCTCACTGACAGAATACCCGGCTGGGAGGGCCTGCATCCATGTGAGAGCGCTATCCTCTCCCAGCCAGCTTTCTGTGAAGCAAGCCAGGTCGGCATCCTCATCCAAAAGAAGATTGTAAATAATGTGAGTTTTATTCTTAACCGACCTGGCATTGCAGAGGAGCAAAGTAAGGTTCTGTGGAATGGTGTGTACACTCTCCAATCCATTCCGGGAAACAGGGTGAACTGAAGGTGAGATAGCTAATAAACAGCGATCCCGCCTTCTTTCGTAACATCTGTTCACTCTGTTCCGACCATACCTCCCTTTCCTTAGCACAACTCCAATTTCCGCCCCCACTCCGTTCCCGGCCTCAGCTGACTCCAATTGCAAGCTTAGGTCTTCCTGGCTGGCTGGCTGGTGTTCCGGGGGTGGGTGGGGGTGGCTTAAAACACCCACCACTCCTGGCCATGCCCCCTCTCACTGCTGCTCTTCTGCCAAAATTCCTCAGTGCCCACCACAGCCTCTGACCCAATGGAGTGCGGAGAAGAGGCTGCTGCAGGCTTAGAGTCCTTCTGGCTGGCTGGCTGGTGTTCCTGAGGGTTGTGGGAGAGGCTTAAAATGTCAGCCACTCCTGGCCACGCCCCCTCTCACTGCTGCTCAATGCTGATGGTGAAGGTCAGGCCTTTATAGTTTTCCCTGTGGGCTCTTCCTCTCACTGCAGCTTGTGGAGAGCTGATGGTGAAGGTGAGGCCTTTATAGTTTCCCCTCTGGGCTCTTCCTCTCACTGCAGCTTGTGAAGGGAGCAAAGAGGCAGGAGATCGGTCGGCGGGTGAAGCAAAGTATATCCGGCGTATAAGATGATCACTGATTTTGGAGGATATTTTTCAGGGCTCAAAAGTAGTCTTATGTGCCGGAATATACGCTAGTAACAATTGGATCCTCCAGGCTAGCCATTTACCCATTCCAGTGGTCAATCAGGGCTTCAATAGTATGTCTGCCAAGACAACAAGAAATTCTGCAAGAATCCATCAGTCTCCTGGGTCTGACCACTTAAATCAATCCTGCAAAGTATCCAAGAGCCAATGAATCAAAACTCTGCCAGATAAAGATCCATCCATGACAGCAGAATTAGCAGGAGGATGTTTCTCTACATCCAGACCATGATCATGCTACCCTGCCATAAACTAAGTCTACAGCTGCCTAGAATCCTAGTTTTAGGAGCAATGGACAGGATATATCTAAAATGATGATGATGATGATGATGATGTAAAAAGTGACACTACTTGAAACATAACACATTATCATATGATACCTCACTGATTCCTAGATTTTTGAATTGAATCTGACATACTGATTGTGTAAACTGCTGTCAGTAACATCTGGCAGACTATGAGGAGGAAGAGGAAGAGGAGGGGCTGATTGTAGCATGAATGGGACTCATGGTTGCCATAAAGAACATGAAGTCCTAATGAATTCCTCCAGATATAGCCCCTTCAGTAAAACAGATTTAAGAGACTCTGGCAATACTGCCCAGACCAATGCAGCCAGCTCAAGATAGAAGACTGTTGAGCAGCAGAGTGAACAGTACACTAACAGAATCCCTATTCTACTCCAGGGACCCACCCTTATATATGCACACTCTGATTGAACAGTCTGCAGGACATGGAACCTGGTGAGAGGAATGAAATCCTGATAGATTAGGATGAAATATTTCCACAAGGCCTTTTGGATGGTAGCACTGGGGTTCTCCATTTACAAGCAACCTCAGAAGTCTTGGCTTCCCTACAGTTACATCCCCCCAAAATATCTGTCATGGTCTTCCAAAGAATGATGGGAACTGTTGCTTGATGGTGAAGAATGTTCTATTAAAGACCCCCCTACCTTCAATTTCATTACAGAGTAATAATTTCTAGCATTCCATGAGGGGGGGGGGAAAGAGGAATTCTTTTCAAACTCTTAGTAATTTGAATAAATCTCTTCTCAGTGTTGGCAACTAAGAGTAACAACACTGATGATGCCATTAAGACCTGTTCCATCAAACTAGTTCTACAGAGAGTCAAGGATCAAGTGTCAGATAATTACACTGTCATGGGACATTATGCTCTATCCTTCTTAAAGCTGCTTCATTCCTGACTCAGACTTGCATTTCTGCCCTTAGTGGATTGGTTAATCCAACCTTGCATAAAACAATTGCCAGTTTTAGAAAGCTACCTGGGATATGCAACATTGCTATTGTTCAGGTTGTTTTTTATTATGCCCTTTGGAATGAAGACAGTTACAGCTTATTGATTCCTTAGTACAACCTGAGCCAATCATGAAAGAAACTAAAGAGAACCCAAGTACATTAAGCTCTGGAGTGTTCCTCTCATCACAACATGCTTACTATGCCAAAAGGAATTTCTGCAAGAATTAACTATGTTTTCCGTATCCCTGCTAGGGACACCCCGTAGTACAAAAATCAATGTCTAAATTCTTCATTTCCTTTTCACGGACACTAAAGAAGGAGTCAAGTTAGGATAAGCTTCCTAAGGGCAGTGCCATAAGGGCCATGTAACACAGGTACTATTATTGACATCTTACATTGATTTCCATTAAGCCATGATAAGGACCAAATTTCAGCTTATCCTCCATGCAGTTCTTTTAAGAATCTTAAGAAATTCATGAGGTGTTTCCAAGGCTTTCCCCAATTCTCAGCTTTTACAAAAGCTTGTCTGTTTTTAATGACAATCAAACAAGAACACATGCCTCATATTATGATCGATGGCAAAAGAGTATAATCATTTGGCTTAGCTAAAAGCAATGGGTTACCTTAACATCTAGGCACTCAGGTCAGGACAGCTGGACAGACATGGAAAAGGCAAGAACAGAAATGCATATATGATTTACACCTTAGCAACTGTAAGGTTTTACCTCCCTCCACCCTGGCATTGAATTTCTGTTGGAGTAGGTCACTCGATGTTTGGGGATATAGTATCACTCATAGACAGTGATAGTCATTTTAATCTCTCTTTTCCATCTCCTTCCAGGGAAGTTACTTGATATCTGGAATTGTTGCCTTGAGATGGAAATGGACTGGATGTGAAATGACAAATGGAAACTTAATCCGAGCAAGACAAAAATGATCTTAGCCTATATAACTCATTCAGGAATTGCATGGGATCAGACTCCTCTTGAAAATTGAGGTTCTTCTGGATCTGGACTTGAGCATGGATTCCAAGGTCTTAGCTGTGGGCATGGATACCTTTATTCAGCTCAGGATGTTTTGCCAACCACACCCATTCCTAGAGAATGCAGATGTGTACCTTAGAGTTCTTTCAGAGTAGTGGAAAGAAGGGAGAGCTCTCAAAAGAGTTGTTTGCTTGTTGCCAGGTGTAGCTCGCTGTTACTGCATCTGCATCCACTTTCTGCAAGAGGATCCCAAAAGCTCTATGGGGTCACTGCTTTGACTATAAAACTGGCATAGAGGGGGAGAGGGAGGAGGAAGGCAGCATGAGTTGTCTCTCCCCCCCCTGCAGTTTGGAAGAGCAGAGGCACAATGAAATCTGTCCATTAAATTGCAAGGGCATGCCCCTGATGCTGGTAACCTCCCTCCACCCCCAGAATAGCAGTGAGGAGGAGAGGTGGCTGAGAAATCCAGTAGGAACCATTATAGATCCCATAATATATCCCATTCAGCTGGGAATCAAATGTTGCTGATGATGCCCAGAATTCCCAGCAAATAGTCCAGGAGAACAGAAATATCTGGTTGTTTAAAAAACAAACAGACTGAAAACTACAGCTACAAATACTACAATGTCCAGCAACAAAACAACAGTTGGCCCAGAAGCCAGCAACCTGATTGCTAACAAAACTGCAGAGTTCAGACATGACTTCACTGAACTGGTTGTATGGTTTCCAGTTTCTGAGTGCTGATGATGACTTTTATAGTTTTCAGTGGATTAGGGACAGGAGATCTTCTCTCCTGTAACAGTGTTTCCACAGCCTTAAGATCATCTTCAGAAGCCCTCTTGTATGCTCCAAGAGCCCCTAAGATATCTCTGTTTCACAGTGAGGAACCTCAGGCTCTGGGGCCTAATCTGGTCCTTCTTGTGTCTCAACCTGTTGTTGTTGTTGTTGTTGTGTGCCTTCAACTCGTTTCCAAGTTATGTCGACCCTAAAGTGAACCTATCATGGGGTTTTCTTGGCAAGATTTGTTCAGAGGGGGTTTGCCTCTGCCTTCCTCTGAGGCTGAGAGTGTGTGACATGCCCAAGGTCACCCAGGGGGTTTCTGTGGCTGCGTGGCAATTTGAACCCTGGTCTCCAGAGTCATAGGAGATTATCAGATGCCCTTAACATGGCATTACACGAATGCCAGGAGATCGCCAAAGGGCTTCCCTTTCAGACGACACCATCCTTGTCCTGTTATACTCCCGTGCTGGCCCCATTTTGCCCTCGTTTCTTCTTATTCACAGCTTAAGCCGTGAATAGATCACCCATTCTGGTCCTGTCACGAAATGATGGGCGAGTGAAAAGGTGCCCTGTTCCTGTAGTGCGATGCCAGCTACAGTGGGAGGTCCGCTCTAGAACACTTCCGGGTGCGACAGGTACATCCAGATAAGTGACACCTTTTTTTAACCTCCCTGGGTTACTTTGTATTTTTTAAAGTCTGTATTTGTGCTTGCTGTCACTTTTGGATGTATTTTTGGCTTTTATTTTTTGAATTTCCCCTGTGCTCGTCCTCTCATGAGAACGGCCCGGGATTTCAACCAGGAAGCGAATGCAGCTCTGTGCAAGCTGCATTCACTCCATGGCTGCTGACAGGAGTGGACAAACACACAATTAAGATAAGTGCAAAACAGTTTGTTACTGTGCCGGGATGGGGTCAGGGAGGGGTAGCGGGAGAGGAGATAGCGAGAAGGGGACACTATTTTTGTCCCCTTCTGATAATCTCCATAGTCCAATGGTCAAACCACTACACCATGCTGGTTCTCTGTCCCAGTCTGGCCCTCTGAGAATACCTCAATGGCCACATACCCTACCCCATAACACCATCCTATGGCTGTTTCACAGCTCTTGTCCCCCACCCCTTCTAAAAAGCTGAAGTGCTTCTCTTAGGGCTCAGTTAAGGACAATTACAACTTTAAGTTAAATATAATTTTTAGCCCCACTCACCATGGAATGCAGCTCATGAGAACCTCTCTGAAAATGAATTTGGTCCTTGGTATGAAAGATATTCCCCACCCTTCATCTTCTTAGAGATAGGAAGAGGGTCATCTTAATGCTGCACCTAAACTCTGGAGGTTCTTCCCAAGAGAGGCACACTTCACATCCTCATTACTTTTGTTATAGATACTGGTGAAGACCTTGCTATACAAGAAGGCGCTTAAGAAGGTAATTTTAATTACTGTTTTTAATTTTTTAAAAAAGCAAGCAAATATGTTGATTGCTGCTGCACTGTTAGTTTTCTACTGCTGTTTCTGTGTCTTCTGGTGTTGTAATTGAAAGGATGTTTTTACTTATTAAGTCATTGACTTTATTGTTAGCTGCCTTCAGCTCCTCTGAGATATGACAATGTATACATGTTTTAAAATTAATGAATAAATGAATGAATGAAATAGAATAGCTAGCCATTTTGTAATCATGTAGTGCTGGGGAGTCAGTCCTCTTGCAACATGATTATGAAAACATTTTTTTAAATAACCAACATGTTAGTCTCAGAACTAGGATTTTTATGCAGCATTGGAGTGTGTGTAGTGGGGGGGGGAGAGATCCAAACTGAATGCATAGAATTTTGACAATATGCACCTGCTGCTGTTGTTGTCATTGTTGCTGTTGTTGTTGTTGATATTATCCTGTCTTTTCAAGGCAGCTTTCAGTTTCAGTTTGGGTGGTTTGAACCGCTTTTCACTGGATTGGTCTCCTCCCCCCCCCCCGCTTCAAAATTATTTAGATCTTTTCACTGTCTTTCAGCTGTTCTTCTTTCAGCACTACTTGGCCCCTGATGGCTGCTAATGCCATTTCTCATCCCTGTCACCTCAGTGATACAGTCCTGACAGCAATCACAGAATAAGCAGGATAATTGTATCAGTCTATGGCCTGGATCCTAGCTCTCTAAAACACTGAATTAATTGCTGGCTGGTGAGATGACACATAGGTAAATTCCAGTGATCTATTTGATATATTCTAGTGGGATTAACAATAGGATTCTGGCCAAAGTAAATCAAATTAAAACTATTTTCCCCACTGTCTTAGGGTTCATCTACACTGTAGAAATAATGCAGTTTCACACCACTTTAAGTGCTGCAGTTCCATCCCATGGAATCCAGGGATTTGTAGTTTTACAAGGTCTTTAGCCTTCTCTACCAAAGATTGCTAGTACCTGACCATACTACCAATCCCAGGATTCTGTAGGATGGAGCCATGTCAATAAAAGTGGTGTCACACTGCATTATTTCTACAGTGTAGATGCACCATTAGTTGCCATCATTCACCTTCAAGTGGAATCAAGGGAAGGCAATTCAGGCAGTGAGAATTTTAATGAGGCAACACAGATTTGATTTGATCCTTGGTAAGGACTACTCAGAAAGCTATTGCTGGAGATATTTGTAAAATGCTGAAAAGAGGTTCAGCTCAGCAATGGATTCTGAAAAATAGGTTTGGCTTTACATCCCTGGAGGTGTATTTTTGCCCCACTTTTCCTCTAAGGGTCTCGGGTAGACTGTGACTCCACAAGTTATTATCCCATTTACTTCCGCAACAACCTCATGATGTAAACTAAAATCTAGAAGGTTATCCAAAGACAACAAAGGACCTGCATAGCTGAGCAGAGATTTTAACCCAGGTTTCCACAATCCAACCTTTGCATGCTGCTAGTAGAAACAGTTTCTATTGCATAGGGTAATAAAGCTAAATGCATACTATTTTAAAATTTCATTGACTATAAACTGAAGCATAAAACACCAGCCTGTCCTTCTAGGGCTGGACAGGTGGCATGACACATACCTTTGCCTCCCAAACATTTATTGAAGGCATAAAGAGCCCTTTATTAAAAAATTAATAAGTTCAATATATGGGAAACATTTCTGAGACCTTGCTACCTATTTGGACTATGGCTTGATTATAAAATTCTTTAGACTGTGTCATATTTTACTGTTGAAGTATTTCACTGCTAAAACCTTAACCTTACTGACCAATTATGTATCATCCCTAGGCAGAAAAAGTTCTAAAGACTATGCCTCTCTGCCCTTTTTGGTGGCTTGTTTACGCTGCTGACATTAGCCCCTCTTAATTGGCCCCCAGACACATGATTAGATAGACAGTAAATACAGCTGACCAGTGCATGCATAATTACAAAACAGCAAGGTAAGTTCGCATTGGTTTAATCTCATTTCATCCCTGAGGCTTTATCACCATTTGGCCTAGTTCCCTTTATCTAGTCCAAGATGATAACAGCTTTATTTGGCAGTGAATTAAAGAACCAAATAGATTTGTGTCAGTATATAGGTCACCTACGACTGCATTCTATGCTATGCTGTCTGCCAACAAGTGGGGAAAAAACCCGCTGGGAGATGGTCAAAGGATATGGGGAAATAGGACTACAGAGAGCTAACCAGCCGCTTAGTTCACAGAAACACTGCAAGGAATATAATTGAACCCTGTCTTGCTGAGCAATCCTTTTGCTCCCCAAACATTGGCAGGAATAAAAAGAATCTAGCATCCCTGCCTTCTTATGACTGACAAAAGCGAATTAGGAGCGACTGGAATATGTACAGAGACATGCAAATGTGCTGACTTTGATCATTTCTTCAGGTGACACAATTCACATGAAATGTCAGTTGATTTGATTGAAGATTGTTATGATGAGGAAGAAGAGTCCTGCTGGATCAAATCAAAACCCCGTGAAGTCTGGCATTCTCTTCTACAATGCAGAGAATGCCCTAGCTCAACTGGATAATTACCAGAAGACCTCAAGCTTGTCAATAGCACAATAACACCTTTACAGAGTAATTATGATTATGAATACAGAGTGGCAAGTCAGAGATGCTAGAAACTTGAGTGGATTTAATCTGTTATACTACACTGTTACACTATGCTTTTTCTGTTATACTGCACTGGGCCAGGTTCAAGGCTTTGGTGTTTATGTTATTATTTATTTATTTATTTCCTGTTTTTTTTCTCAATTTGGGCCTCAAAGCAGCATACAATAAAAAGACATTGATAAAATCAGCAAAATACAAAAGTTAAAACAGAATGAAACAACAAAAAAGTTAAAAGCAGCTAAAAAAATTTAAAAATACACACATATATACATACAGCACACACATATACCCCAGCACAGCCATTAGCAAAGATTGGCAAAAGCCTGCAGAATCAAGAAAGTTTTTGTTTGGCTCCAGAAGTAAGGCAGGGAGGGTGCCAATCTGACTTCTCTGGGCAGAGAGTTCCAGAGCCTTGGGACAGCCACTGAGAAGTCCCTCTTCTGAGTTCCCAAAATAAAAACATCACCTGACTGCCAGCACCACAGGCACATGCCTGATTGGATGCACCACTCGCCGGAATGTGGTATGTATGTATGTTTAAACATTTAGATATCACCTTATATACGATAGCAGATAATAAAATCAGTTTGAACAATTCAACATGGGAAATAGTAAAAATAAATCTACTGCCTCAAAATGTATTAGAAGAAGCAACACGTTAAAACAATTTAAACTATATGCACATACAAAGACAACAGTTGGAATGCACTAAGGCATAACCTAGAGTTATACATCTGTGACTGGTTTATATTCATGATCCCTATGCATTTAGGAAATATGTAGGGACCAGGAAAGTCCTCTTATCCTCACTAACTGGGCCGCAGACACTCTGAGTGTCAGGGCCTGTTCTCCTGTTGATTGAGAAGCAGCTGAATGATGTTTCCACCCTTCTTCCAGTGAGCTATTTCTAGTGTGAGGGGGAATTGCATCAGGGAGCCTGTCTCAGACTGTTGCACCTGATATCGCTCATGGGAAGAGGCCAGCTGCTCCCCGATTGACAAGGAAACAGACCTCCATCATGTACATCTATTGCCGCCTGGTAAATGAGGATTGTGGAGGGGGACCTGGGCTGAAAGACACTACTTAGTTATGTAACTAAGGTGATTACATAACTAAGAACCCTACTGCACTCCAAGGAAAAGTGGCAAAGCATCAGCAACATTCTGTCTTTCCTGTTGCCTTCCTGCACGGTGTCATTTTTTCATTCCGGTTCCATAAGGGACTGGGATAAAACCATGCCTTTTTACTAACCAGAAAAACCTGTTTGCAAAAGGGCATGGTTTTAGCTCTGTCCCCCATGGGGACCCCAATGTCAAGGGGGAAGGTAATAGGAAAGACAGAATGTTCTGATTGCTTTGCTACTTTTCCTCGGAGTGCAAGAAGGCACTAAGTAGGTGATATAGAATCATGGTCGATATCTTTAAACTCCAAAGGCATTAATAGAAAGCCATGTTTTAACTAGGCACCAAAATGGAGCCATCACTCATGCTAATTAGACCCCTAAAGTGACGGCATTCCAGAACAGGGGTATCACAACAGAGAAGGCCCTTCCTTTGGAGTCTAAGATGTTGGGAAACACAAATCAATTGCAAATCAAGCTAGAACTCTCCTTAGAAGCCAAAACAACTAGACCAAGGCTATTGTAGTTTGGACATATTGTGAGATGACATGATTCACTAGAGTAGATTATGATGTCTGCTAAGGTGGAACGCATTAAGAAAAGAGGAAGGCCACATTGCAGAGGGAGGGATTCAATCCATGGCCCTGAATTTGTAAGATGTGATGCTGATGACCAGGGTTCATGGAGGTCTCTCATTCACAGGGTTGCCATAAGTCAAAAGTAACTTGATAGCAAAAACAACAAATGCAGTATTTTGATATATTTCGATTCTGGACTGCTTCTATAAGGTTTAGAAATGGTAACCAATTAATAAATATAAGTACAGGTCAACCCCATATCTGCAGGAGATACGTTCCCAGACCCCCATGGATACCTGAAACTGTGGATAATGGCGAACCCTATTAGTTTAAATGAGACGAATGCCAGAAGTTGACCGTAGAATCACATTGGAAGACCTAGAAATGCCTAGAAAGAACATATTTTTTCAGATGTGGATAACTGAAACCATGAATACCGAATCTGTGGATACAGGGGTCGACCAGTAATTAAAAAGGCAGGAGCATTCAGTAAAATTGGATATGATTGTCTTAAAAACAAAGTACATATATTTATATATAAGAAAGTGAAATGCTATGCACAACTACTCCCAGATAAGTATCATTAAGACCAAGAGGTTTCAGTCCCAAATAAGAAAATAAAGATTTGCAAACTATAGCGAAATCTTTTGAAGAAAAATTGTTTACTTAACCTTTGTATCACAAAGTATTGTGTATCTTGTGGAAACAATACTAGTTAAATTCATTTAAGTTCCGGGTAATAACACAACAAATTGGAAAAGTCAAGGAGGAGGGTGTAGGTGAGCTAATTAGGTCTGCAAGGCAATGTTCTTTTGAAATTTAACTTTTTTATGACCTCATGACCAAAAAACATATCCCATTATTGATAACTATATCTGCTTGTATTTTGTTATTTCCAAGTTCTCTGATGAACTCAACTATGTGGGAAAAGAGAAAAGGGCATAAAAGGGGGTGGGGGAGGTTAATAAATATGTGTCAAATGTCTTAAAAATCCCCCTGCTATTTCAAAAACCTATTTTTCAATCTTCTGATAATTCAAAGATCATTCATTCATTAAATACTAGCTAAAAGAAGAGATTTGTATGAAATGCACTGTATCTTTGTCAGCAAAATGTTACTGTACACAACCATAGAGCTGTGAGTTATTTAAATTCAGGTAATTTAAGATGAAACTTCAGAGATCGCAGAACACCAAGGGATGCTTTGGGATAGGTATGGTGAAGGTGGTAGTACAATTAAAGAATGCTGCTGTATGCCTTTATTTACAAAAAGGTGAATGTGAATGTTTAATAGGAAAAATAGATATTCTACAGCATTGTTGCTCCTGGAGACTAGAAATGTTTAATCTAATTTGTTAAAAGGCATGTCTAATTTAGGAGAGCAGTTACAGTCATAGCATATCTTTAGCCCTGAGGGCACAGGATGAGTTTATAACATTAACAGTGAAAAGATGTGCTGATGGACACTAGCCAGAGGGCTTTAAAGGTAGGACAGGCAAACTCATGCAGGGCAAAACTATTAATGGCTACTCTTCATAATAGCTATATGCACTCTATAGTTTAAGAAATAGCATGTCAAGTGTGAGGGAGCATGAATGACAGGGTACTATAGTATTTATTTACAGTAAGTACATCAGCATATGCTTGAGATATGTTGATCATTGTGGGAAACAGGAAAGTAGACTAAGTGGACCTTTAGGCTGGAATCCTCTTGGTGACCTGATGTTCAGCCAGCATATGCAATTTTGCAGACATTGTAAATGGGGTTGTTCAGTACCTTCTTGCATAATAGCCCCAGTGGAAGACAGCTACCATGCCAGGAAGACAGCTTCTTGGCAACAGAATATATGGCGGTTTAATTCTCTGGGAGGGTCACAAACAGCTAGGCAGCATCCAGCTGCAGTTCTATAGCTGGAAGCAATGACTCAGAAGTAGGGACGCAATTCTTCAGGAAGTTTCTCCTTGAAGGTGCCAACAAGTAATTTCAGTAATTTCCTTCCCCCTCTGAGAAAGTCTTCGAAAACCATGCAGTTTTCAAAGGCTATTTGCAATTCAGGATTTATTCTGCGCAAAATTCACACATGATTATTTTTTCAAAGAAATCAGCATTTTCTGCAGAGGAAACAACATTTTCTTTATAGAAAATGATGTTTTGATGCAGGAATATTAATTCTTCTGCAAAACAATCTGTTTTTTGTACAGAACATGTGTTGGGTCTCCCTCAGAGATACTAGCAGGACTGGAGTGTTTGGGGAAGAGGCTCAACACAATGTGGCCCCAACTCTTTGCACTGAACGATCAGCCACCCTAGATTAGGAGGCAGCAGATGCTCTATGGCCACTGGAAATTAAGGGTGCTTCTACACTGTAGAAATAATTCACTTTGACACCACCTCAAGTGCTGTAGCTCCATCCTATGGAATCCTGAGATTTGTAGGTCAACAAGGTCTCTTCTCTGCCAAAGAGTCCTGTGTCTCACAAAACTACAAATCCCAGGATTCTGTAGGATGGAGCCACAGCAGTTAAAATGCTGTTAACCTGCATTATTTCCACATGTAGATGCAGGGTACACCAGTTGGCCACTCTGTGAGAGACATTTAAGCTAGCTCAGAGACTCTGTCCTATTTGTGAATCCAGGCTACTCTTCTGAATGCTCTCCTGTCAGTTTTGGTTCCCTAGCTTCTGACTGATACCCTTGCTCTTGACCTCTGGACTGCTAACAACTGCACAGCTTCTCAGTTCCCAAAGTGAATTACAACAGCTTGTTTCCAGCCTCCTTCATACAACAGAACAAAGCAGCAGTATCTGTGAGTTTTCCTTACGGAGCACCTTGTGCAAGATAACCTGGCTTTCCAAACAGGTGACCCAACTCACAGCTGCAGTCCAAGCTCTGCAAGCTCAGCAGACTGCTTGTGCCCCAGTAGTATAGCCTAAGTGCCCCATGGCTCCACAGGAGAAGTTTGATGGCTCAGTTGGACTGGCTTCCAGTATTCCTAGTTCAAAGTCAGATGTTTATGAGCTTGAGGACTGAAACATTCCCTGATGATAAAATGAAGGTTGGATTTCTTATCAGTCTGCTCACAGATTCAGCTGCTAAATGGGCTACTTCCTTACTGCTATGGGGGGAAAAAACCCCAGTGTTAGACAACCTAGCAACTTTTATCTAGCATCTCAAGGCTATGTATGAGGATCCTGTGAAAGCCATTACTGCTAACAGATACAGTCAAAGTTCCCAGCTGAAGAGCAGAGACATAGGAAAGGTGTGAGTTTGACTGTACCACCGTGAACTTTCTAGGTTACTACATCATCCCTTCTGGAGCTCAGATGGACCCAGCCAAGGTAGAAATAGTTCTGCAATGGCAGGCCCCATGTTATAATAAGGATGTACTGTGCTTCCTAGAGTTTGCCAACTTCTGTCACTGATTCATTTCCTACTTCTCCCAGCTCACAGTCCCAATCTCTTGGACTTGTCTGGAACCAAGGGGCCCTTCAGATGGACAAAGGCAACTCAGCAGGCATTCCAGTGACTAAAATGGGCCTTCACCTTGGAACCCATCTTGCAGCAACCAGACCCTATATGGTCCTTCGTTGTGGAAACCAATGCCTGTGATACCTATCTTGTTACAGCTAGAGTGGAGGATCAGGATTTTATGTCCTGTGCGTTCTACTCCCAGAAACTCATGGAATCTGAGTAGAACTACACCACCTGCAAGAAGGAACTTCTAGCAATCCAGATGCCCTCCCCCTCCGAATGTTCGTATTCCTTGGAAGATGAATTCAAAGACATATCCTTGTTAGTCTGGAATATCAATAAGCAAAGGGATCTTGTAGCATATTTGAAACTAACTGAGAGAAAGAAGTTGCAGTTTATGCTGAGCTGGCTGTCTTTATAAGCAGGGAGCTTCCTCCAGTCTCATGTTTGGGGCTTTCAACAGCCCATGGTTCTGCTCAGATGTTCCTTTCTATGGTCTTTCATCTCGATGGCTTGCCTTTCCATATGATGTCTGATCATAGAACCCAGCTCACTTCCCACTTCCAGCATGGATGTTGGGCTCCACTTGTCCTCAGTGCATCATACTCAGTCTGATGGTCAGATGGAATGAGCCAAAGAGGCTTTGGAGCAGTATCTCTGATGCTATCCCAGTTTCTAACAAGACAATAGGGCAGGTCTTCTGCCCCTTGCAGAATTTGCTTGCAATAATTTGGTGCATACTTCCACACAACAGAACATGTTATTATTGTTTTTTTACCAATTGTGGCTATCACTCCCAGTTCCTCCCCATGTCATGTCTCCTACTGTGGTCACTGCAGCTGATCATGTCACTCAGGAATTACAGGCAGTTCAGGCAGTCTTGAAGGAACAGATGGAATGGGCAACGGAGGCTTACAAAAGAATGGCCAATCATCACTGTCAGGAGGGGCCCTCTACTGAAGGTGGGAAACAAGATTAGGCTATCCACCATCTTTTTTCTTTTTTTTTTTTTTTGTGCTCCCAGAGACCATCTTGTAAATTGGATGCCCACCATGTGGGTCCTTTGTCATCTTCCAGCAGATCAGCACTGTGACATTCCAGTTGCATCTCCCCATTGCACTCTGCATTTACCCAGTCTTTCACCAGTCCCTGATGGTTACTACTTCCCCACCACATCCACTTACATGTTCATGCCCAGCCTCTGCCATCCATCATGAGAGGAGTACAAGGTTGCTCAGATTCTTGACTCACACTGTTTTCATGGCCATCTCCTGGTCAACTGGGCGGGTTATGGTATCAATATACAGTCCTAGGAATATGCAGCACAGGTGCATGACTTCCATGCCTGGTACACAGCCAAGCCATGGGGTACCCCTTCGCCTGATGACCCTGCATGTCACCCCTTGGAAGACTCCTCTGATTAACAGGGTGCTGTTGATGCTGAAAACCCAAGTCTTGTGCCACACCCAGGCCTCTGACTGCCCAAGGCCATGCTGGCCCAACCCCACTGAAGGACCTTGCTTTGAATACCATTTTAGGAGAAAGGGAGGTTATAAATAAAATAAATAAATAAATAACAAGTCACCTACAATTCTATGATTCTATGATTCTATTCCTATTGCACCTCCAGCAAACTCAGACCAGTGTACCTTGAGTGTAGCTGGTGCCCCAGTACCTATCTCAAATATTGGCTTGGATCCTGAACCTCCACTGCCTCTTCAGGCACATAGGGATCTCAGTGACAGCAGCAGTATGGTGCACCCAGGCAAAGTTTGAGACTGAAGCAGCAGGCCAAGTGGACAGGGCCCACTCTGATGTAGGCCTCGGGGGTCTTTCCTGCCTTCTGTCCTTGACTTGGGGTAGGGATGGTGAACTGGGGATACTACTAGGACTGGAATGTTTGGGAGAGGCTTAGCATACCTACAGCTCAGTTAGCGTAGCCCCAGCATTGAACAATCAGCCTCTCTACATAAGGCAGGCAGCAAACACTCTACAGTTGCTGGAAGCAACATTGATTGCCCGCTCTGTGAGAAACATCCAAGCCAGCTCTGAGACTCTGCCCTGTTTGTGAATCCAGTCTACTTCTCTGCATTCCCCCTGTCAGTTCTGGCTCCCAAAGTTCTGACTGATACCATGGCTCTTAACCTTTTGACTGCTAATCACCTGTTACAGCTTCTCAGTTCCCCAAGTGAATTACATCAAAATTATATTTTCTATGTAAATTAACGCTGTGCAAAGTTTATGCAGAATAAATCCTTATTACAGCATTTTCTGTGCAGAAATTATTATTTATGCATTGAAATATTATTTGGTATGCATAAAATGTTGTTTTCTGTATAAAACAACCATGCATGATTTTTGTTCAAAATAAGTCCCAAAACTATGGACATTCTCATCAGTCCAGGATTCTTCTTGTCAGGGTTTCTGAACACTCCAAAGACATGTTTTTCAACAATTTTTTGAATATTCTTTTCATCTCTATTCAGCTAAGGGTGGCTCATGCATAACAAAGCATGGCTCATGCACAAGATTTATTATGTTGCCATCATGTGTGGGTTTTTTAATATGTGAGTGGAAGATAGGCCATGTTCTCCCTTTCATAATTTTCTTGGTTTCAGCGTCTTTCCCCACTTCCTTCATTCAGACATTTACTCAGGGCATGATAAATGTTAGTTTTAGGATTATAGCTACCATGCTAAGTGGGAAATTCTGGTTGCTATAGCTCAAAAAGTAACTTCTCCAACTCTGCATCTACTGAAACAGTGTATATCATGAAATAGGTCCCATGCCACTAGAAGTTTAAAATCCTGACATAAATTCCCTGCTCTGAAATTTCAAAATGATCAGGTATGCTAACAAATGAAGGACTTAAGCTGTTCCTAAGCATGTTTTGGATTTATTAATTAAAGAAAACTGTGGGATCTGTGTCCCTCCAAATGTTCTTGAATTCTAGTTCCCATCAGCCTTAATTAATAGTGTGTCAAGGTAGAAGCAGTAGTTCACCAACATCAGCATAGGAGCACTGAAGGTTTCCGCACTCTGCCTTAAAAGAAAGGGATGGGGTACACCACCAGACAACATATTAAAGTTATCCAAGCATCAAACCCAATCATCTAAAGTCAATTCCAGTCCACCTTTAACTCCTGTAGAACTTAACGCCTATTTACAGCTTGGATTTACTTATGTTTAGAGAAAAAATATAGTTTAGCAAATCCCTCCTGAAGTTGCAAATCACATGTAATACAATATTTACTTT
Source organism: Gambelia wislizenii (assembly GCA_030847615.1). Taxonomy (NCBI): domain Eukaryota; kingdom Metazoa; phylum Chordata; class Lepidosauria; order Squamata; family Crotaphytidae; genus Gambelia; species Gambelia wislizenii. Next base: position 168,511,138 of record JAUMIR010000005.1, on the reverse strand, counting down.
CTAAATGTCATGTTTAAGGAAGCTTTTATGGCACAGCATGGTGGTTGAATCCAATATCTGGTGAATCCTTGGGAACCAGGATAGAGAAATAGGTGGGGCAAGTTAATTCTCAGGCTGAAAGGGCATGCTTCAGAGTATTTTAGTTTGTTTTCCTCTTCACCACAATTTCTTACACAATTAAATGTCCTGAGCAATTATTTATTCTGTCAGCAACGCACGTGTGATCTTTATTATATCAGCCCTACAACAGTCAGAGGGAAAATGGATTAACCTTTTATTACCTGCTCTTCACTCAGAGTATGGTTGTTCTCTATCTCTTCTGTTATAGTCAAATAATGAATGATAATGCAGTAGTTAAATTGTTCTTTCAAAAAAGACTGCTCAGATATTTTTTCTGCCAGAGCTACAGTAAATCAAGCATTCCATCTGGAGATAAGATCTAACCAGGAAAAAGTGTAATTTGCAATATCTGACAGCATCATCTTATGCTGTCTACACAGCATGTAGCATGTGTAGCGTGTAGCATGTCTATACAGACATAAGTCCTATTGAACATATAAAGCTCTCAGCACCTTGGGATGAGAGTCTTAGAGAACCATCTTAACACATACAATCTTGCCTATACACTAATATCTATGTCAAGTTTTCTTCTTGAGTATCCACTGTTAAAAATTGTTAGATGTGCATGAACAAGAGATAGGGCCTTCTTTCTGGTGGCCCCACCATGGTGGAATTTCCTTCCTCTTAACGAGTAACTACCCCTTTTGTACAAGGAATAAAGACCTTTCTGTTTAAAGTTGCTTCTAATTAAATTTGTCATTGGCTTCTCTGGTCAAACAAAAAAAAAAAAAAAAGAAGAAGAAGAAGTTTGCAGACTATTTTGCATGCTTGCTGCCATGACTGTTATGTCATCTTCTCAGGCATGTTTCTGTTCATATGCTATTTTGTGAGGACAGGAACTTCAAAAGTGGCTAAGAAAGTACCGTAAACAAATAAATCAAAACTAGGATTGCAGCAAAGACCAGAAGTCCTTAGAATGAGATTTGGGGAGGGAAATTTGAAACTGAACAGGAATACTGAAGGGCTGGAGAAACATTTTTAATCATTTTGTCCCTTCTGCATAAGTGACAATAACTTATAGGGGCACAGGAAGTTGCTTTATGCCACATGAGACTAGAACTTTATCAGACCAGGCAAATATGGCACCATAGCAACACCTAATGAACAATGGTGCAAGTATCATGTGTCATTGTCCTTTCCCAATCTTGTTCTGTCAGAAAGCTGTTCCTTTTTATCAACAGGCCAAGCTGTCAATAGATCTGCCATGGTGCTTTTTTGCCAGCGTTGCTGACGTTTGAAACTTTGCACCATTGTGCTCACTGACAGAACACTTCTGGGTGAGATCACTACAGCCAGGTAGGTGACGCTCTTTTTATGAACCTCCCCGGTTCACTAGGGACTTTTAAAGTGTGTTTTTGTGCTTTGATGTATGTTTTGTGAATTTATTTTTCTTTTCTTTTTTCAAATTTACCATGCTTGCATCTTCTCATGAGAATTGCTGAGATTTGCAACCTGGAAGTAACCGGAGTTCCGTTCATGCTCTGTTTATGCTGGGGTTGCCTCTTTAATGGTGCTCAAGGTACATCTGGTGTGGAGAGTTCTTTTGCTGGCATAAAAATGTTTCAAAATATGCTGGCAAAAGAACATTTTTTGGAGGGTGGTCTGGTAAAGTCCTATTTGTCTGTTCAAGCTAATGTTATCTGTTCTGGCCAGTAGTAGCTCTGCAGGGTTAGGGGCAATGTTCTTTCCTATCAACTACATCAGATCGTTTTCAATGGTGATGCCAGGGACTGAACTTTAGACCTTTTGCATGCAAAGCATGTGGTTCAGCATTAAGCTATGGTTCCATTCTAATTGCTATGTCAATTAGAATTTCAATTAATTTCCCTGATGCAAATCCACACCTGCATGTGAAGCCCAGTGTGAATGAAGAGTTTTTTCATAATCTGGTTTCTCTCTGACCTTAGAAAATTCACTTTCTGGATTTGAACTCCCAGGCTCCCCTGCCACCCTGGCTACTAGTCATGCTGGCTGGCACAGTCTGGGAAATGCAGATAAAATATCCCTTTTCTAAGCTCCTTCCTTTATACACTCAGACGGACATAAGAGATGCTGTTTCAAGCCAGGGACCAGCAGTCCCTTTCCAACAGTGGCAAGCCAAAATAAGAAACAAGAATTCAGAGTGACACATTTGCCTTGTTGTTTATCTGTAGGAGTTGCTATTCCTAGATCCCCCATATGCACGTGCATGCATACACTGACACACACACACATGCAAACTGTTTTGATGTAAATAATAATTGGTGATATATAAAAATATAAGGGAATCCTGAAGAATATTTCAGACTAACTGAGAAAAATTCATTTCTGATATAATCTTTCATAGGCTCAAGCCTATTCTAGTCCACTTTATTAGTTGTCTTTATTACTTGGGATGCCAGGGACTGGAGTACACGGAAACTTGTGCTAAAAAGTTATTTTCCCCAGTCTCAAAGGTGCTGCAAAATTCTTTTATATCTTTTTATACTGAAGCAGACTACCACAGCTATGCCTTTGAACACTGCTACAAGTGGTATATAAGTAGAACAAATGCATAAAGTTATAGCTTTATAGGTTCACATTTGCAGTTATATTAATTGGTTATAATAGCACAGGGGTTCTAATCAGCTTCTAATTTTGTTTTAGGGTATAAAATTATGTAGAATGATATATGGTCTGAAAGCAAGACATTGCAGATTATTTTGGTTCGTTTAGTACATTTGTCCATTTATTGTTACAGTTTCCCACTGTCTGTGGGTGGGACAGAAAGACCTGAATGTTTGAAGTTCTTTCTACAGTTTGAGTTTCTGGTTGAGAGAGACATTTTTCACAACTCCTCAGAAACCAGCTGAAATCTGGCATATTTGAGAGGTTTAAAACTGGGGTTACTCATGGGCCTGGAATGTTGGTATGGCAGGTTGCTGTTACAGAGTGTGTTCTAAACATTTACTGATCTGACCAGATTTGTTTAAGCTATAGGAGATCAATTGTCCTGACAGGAACTAAGTGCACATATTTGATAGTTAATTGTTTGAGAGAAAGAATGGTGAAACACATTTTTTTTACCAACTTGGTGGTGTTACATCAGGGTGGGGGTGGAGTGCAGCCTGTGGACTGCTTGTTACCCCCACACACACATAATCAGTTTTCACAACCCCCAAATCTCTGAAAGCCTCCAGCTGAATTCTCCAAATTAAACATCAGGGGAACCACCTATCTTATGCTTCCAAACATCATCTGGAGCACCATTATGGGGTAACCCCCTATCCCTTACCCCAAACTTACTAGAAATGTCCATAATGTCTAGCCCTTACCCCAAACTTACTAGAAAAATGATCACAAAAAAGAAAGAAAGTGCAAACCAGAAATGACTCCTTTCACTTCCAGGTTACATTCTTGGTCAAATTTAGGATGAAAATATGATACTGCTGCCAGCTGTGAGGACGAAAACTAGACCCTGGCTGAAGTGCCCACTTTTTTGCCCATAGATGGTATTTAGGAAGATCAGAACAAAAGAGTATGCATTGCAAACCACATGTGATATTTCTTCAAGAGAAGTACAAAAGGGTCTTGTAAAGGGACATGCATTTGCCTGCCCATCCCCTTTCCCCCTTCCTGAGGTCTCTTCCACATAATAATTTTTCTGCAGCCATGCTCCAGTTCTACAAGAGTGTGAGCCCAGATAGGAAGATAATGCCCAGAGGGAGAGGATGTAGAAGGCAAGATGGCAAGTTGAAGGAAAGCTCAGCACTTTCATCCATTCCCACATTTTCCTTTGGTGCAGCCCACTCACTATTTCAAATGGATCTGGGGCAGCAGGCCCAAATCTGAATACATAAATCCCAGGCTGTCAATTTTGTTTCAGACTAGTGATGTGCTGAAAATTTTCCCCACATCAAATTTTGACCATCCTCATCCAGTTTAATAGAAAACTTTGGGTTTTCTTTAAAAAAATAATCAAAAGAAAAATCCATTCTTGGGCCTATTATACTTAAAACATGGCTGAGGGATGTGTGTGTCAGAATGTCTTTTCATTTATTGAATTATCATCTCTCTCCCTTCATCCTTCCACCTACTTGGCTTCAATTGAAAAGGGGAGATATCATGAGGTAACACTTCCCCATGGGGCTTTTCTATATAGGAAATGAAGGCAGCTGGGGAGGCAGCAGATTAAGGAAGTGAAATAGGGGGAAAAACACGGATAGCACTGGTGGCTATCTTACAGTAATAAAGTAGTTTTTTTAAAGAAAACTTTTTTTAGGGAGCCAATGTGGTGGAAAGCCAGCATGGTGTAGCAGTTTGAGCGTTGGGTTACAATTCTGGAGAGCAGGGTTCAAATCTCTGCTCACCCACAGAAACCCACTGGGTGACCTCGGTCAAGTCATACTTTCTCAGACTCAGAGGAATGCAAAGGCAAAACCCCCTCTGAATAAATCTTGAGAAGAAACCTATGATAGGTTCACCTTAGGGTTGCCATAAGTCAGAAATGACGAAGAGGCACACCACAACAACAACAACACTAATTTAACCCATTGATCAACTGGTCTCCTTTACTCATGACTAAGGCTCAATCCAACATAACAATAGTACCAATGGTTGTGGTGGTAGTAGTAGTCGATTCTAGTCCAACAGAGATTGACTCCTCACACTACTGCCAGACATATTTTGATATTGTCAGTATCGAGTAACCTGACTATTGCCTTTGGTTTCCAGTGTTCTGAGCCATGTGTTTGGCAAAATTAACAGTTTGAAGTGGGCAGGGCTACATTCAAGTTGTTGCAGAAATCATGGATCAGCAGACCCACAGATTGGAAAGTGAGTTTTATTACACCAGTGGGCCTGACTGGAATATCTTCCAAAGAGTCAGAACCCGGAGCTATGATTACAGAATACCTTTATATAGTAATTTCAGTATGCAAAAAACAATTCCCTCCTCCTTCTCTTTGGTGTCAGCAGTTTCCCTTGAGACAATTTGTTGATAGTTCAAGGCAAGATAACTTAGGAACATTTAGGTACAGTTCAACCGTTATTAGAGAAAGAATTTGTTTACATCAGCATATCATATGTTTCTGGAACATAGGGTTGATTAGTAAAGAACATTGACTAGGCCTGAGAGTTAAAGGAAAAAGACTTTGCAGAGTCCCAGAGTCTCATGGGCTATCTAGTCTGACCCCAAATAGTGATTGTAAGTTTACAGCATTCAGCAAATAGACATTAGAGTTGAAATGGCTACTACAAAGTCATGTGTTTCACTATAGATTTCCCCCTCAACTTGGGTTCACTCTACAGGTCTGTCAGGAAAGCACTATAGATCTAAATGCCTCAAGCACACTCAGTAAGAGAGAGGAGTGTAGCACATAATTCTAATGACTTAATAAAATTATCTGTTCCCCATTCAGTTATTTAGTTCACACCAATAACTCTGATTTAATAACATGAAACCCTCCGAGAGCTGTTTGGTTCTCTGAAAGTATCTTCAAGCACATTGTGTACATAGCAAGCAGGCCTAAGGGAACAAGGGAAAGGTGAGTTTCTGATTGCTCTTGAGATGCAATCAGTGAAAGTGAAGGGAAATAAAGATAGAGCTCATACATTTGGTCTGTTCAGGATCACTTTGGTTGTATCATAGAAGGTCTTGTACAAAAGAGTAGTACAGATTGAGAAGCAGCAGGGAATATGAATGCCAGCTCTGACAAAATGCCTCAGTGAACTAGTCATGGCAACAGTTATGTATGAATTGCTTAAGACCTATCAAGTCTGATATACAGAAAAGTGAGGGGTGGAAAATTCCAGATGTTTCCTCAGCCTCCACCCAGCCCCGTCTTCATTTTATATCATCCCATCTTACAGTGAAATCATTGCCTCAGGCAAAGAAACATTTCATTTTATTTCTAACATGATACTGCCATATTGTATGTTTCATTATCCTTGATCCAAATGACTGGAGCTACCAGTTTGGATAGAAAGTTACATTTTAGGACAACATTTTGACTGAGGACAGAGGAGCTATACTTTTCATGAGAAAATATGACTTGGAAACCTGGCACAGTAGAGACAAATGTTAAAGTGGAGACAATTTACAGCATGTGTACATCCCTGTGAATTCATTTATATATTCATGTGTCTTAGCCATATCACACTTTCAACAATTTAATGTGAAGATAGGATTATTTATACCAGAGGTTGCCAACTGAAGACCAGTTTTCTGCCTCAGAGACCCTTTGGGTTCTACAAGGACAACCAAAACATTGAGAGGGAGGAATCCCAGAAGCTTGAAGTCCTAGAAAATAGCTTGAAGTCACTCGAAGTCTAGAAAAGTGGCTTGAAAGAAGCTTAAAGTCCCAGACAGTTTAAATATTTTGCTGGTCCCGTGCACTGCTTAACATCAAAAACTATCTGTAGTTTTTTAATTTTAAAAAGTTTTTTGGGGGGCTGCAATATTTAAAAGATAATTCCATTCTGGGAGACATACAGGACAAGTCAGTTCTGCCCTTTTGATGGACAGAAAAAGGACAGTCTAGGGAGTCTGGAGGGATTGAAGACCACAAAAATACTTTGCCACACTGCTCACCTCTGATTTATAGTGCAGAACTATAGAACTATAAGTACAGAAGAATGTACCCGTGGCCTGCAGTGAACACCAGTGTTAAATCCTATGGGGTCTTAAACACTCTGAATAATAACAACTCTGCTCAGAAATATTACTTTATGTGAAGAAAATGTTTTCTGTGCAAAAAGTAATCACGTGCTAACTTTGTATAGAATAAGTCCAGAACTGCAAATAGACTTAGAAAATTGCAGGTTTTGAAGACCTTCCCACAGTGGAAAGAAAAAAAGCTAAAATTATGTATTGCTTCCTTCACAAACAAAATTAGCAATAAAATAAAATAAAATATTACATTTCTCCATCTGCATGAACCTGAAAGTGAATGAACCTGTGTGATTTCATGTGCTTCCACTTCCTGCTCACCTTTTGGACAGTTATAACAAAACTATAATCTTTCAATTCTACTTTTATAGAAAACAGAAACACCATTGCATCCCTGTTATCACCTGGGAAATGGTGTTTTGTTTAAACAAACCAGGATCAAACTGTGGCCGCCTATGTCTTGGGGCTTGTCTAGATGAGAAGATATAATGTGGATTGCTTCACCTTAATGCAAATTCACAGCAGTGTTCATTTGTCTCTACTTTTTTTGGCAAAATCACAGGTACCTGAAGCTATCCATGTCTGAAGTGCACACGCAGCCATGCCTGCGAATCAAGATGGTGGCCAGGAGTGAATTACTTGCATTATTATTCTCCACAAGTTGCTGCCACTGCCCAGTAATTTGTTTACTGTAAATCTAAGATGTGCAAGTGTGACCTTCCATTTAAAAAATATGTTTGGTTGCCTCAGCACAGTGAAAAAGTGCATAACCAATACCATGAAACTCCAAAATGACACTTCTGGCCACTTTGTTGCTGGCAATCCTACCCCCACCCCCCCCCCACACACACCCGACCAATCAGGTTTCCACTTCCACTCTTATCCAGGAATGTACTGTGATTCAAATTGGTTGTCCAAAGGTGTGATAATGCACATTTCTGTGTATTTTTTAAAAATCTGTTTATTAATAATTATTAAAACAAATTACTTTATAACAATAAAGGACAAAACAGCACATAACATAAATCTAAAAACAAACAAACCTGGGACTTAAAACAAAACACATAGCGGCTTCTACCCTCATATTCTTCCATTCTTGAGATTAAAAAGTAACAAATAAAACACATATATACAGATCTGACTTCCTGTTTTCCATCTAGGATGAGTATTAACAAAATAAATCAAGCCATCTCTCCTCTCTTATTTTCCCTTTCTCCAGTTCCTTCTTTCCTCACATGGCTCTGTTGTCTATCCCATTTAATTCTTTAATTTTACAATATTCTTATTCATTCTAATCCCTTAATCATGATTTTCCCTCCTTTCTTCTCTAAATAGTTAATCACATCTTCCCACACTTTTTTTTTTTAATGTAATGGATCTGCTGTTTGGTCTCTCATTAAACAGGTAAGTTTATTTACTTCCATCATTTCATAAAATGTTAATAACCAAACTGAAATGTCTGGAATTTGTCTCTCCTTCCATTTTTGGTGTATGTTATTCTCACTGCCACAATCATATAAAGTAATACTTTTCCATATTTGTTTTCACGTTCTGTCTTAAGCATGTTAAGCAAATACATTTTTGGATCTAACAACAATTTAAGATTTAATATTAGGGATATTATACTATTTATAGAATTCCAATATTCCTTTGCTTTCTTACAGGTCCACCTGTAAGTGGGTTCTCATTTTTTCTTCGCATTTCCAACATTTGCTTTCCATACTTTTATTAAATCTAGCTGATTTATGGGGCATTAGATACCACCTATATTGGATTTTAAAGTAGTTTTCTTTTAAGTCATGACTTAAGGTGTATCTTAATATTTTATCCCAGGTTCCTTACCACTCTTCCAGTGTTATAGTTTTTCCTACATCATGTGCCCACTTTATCATGCACTCTGATTTCTTCTTTTTCCAGTTCAGTTTTTAATAGTAATTTATACAATTTTGAGATTATGTGAGATTTTTCTTCCTTAATATAATGCCCAAATCTGAGTCTTGCATTTCTATTCCATACAATTTTTCATCAATTTTAAACCTGTCTTTTAGTTGTCTATATAGGAACCAACTACACTGATATCCTGCTTCTTTAAGTTCTTCTGGAGATTTTAATCTGTATTTACCATCTTCAATCTGTAATATCTCTATACTAACTGTACCCAGCATAACATACACCATTATCTTATCCTGCTCTTCCAACACACTTCATTGGGGGAGGAAAAGACCAAGCTCTGCCACTTCCTTGGTAAAGGAAGCCCAGTTGGGCTTTACTCCCAGGTAAACCCACCCGGGATTGTGGTGCGGGCCCCTGAGGCAACTACAAGAAATCCAGCTCTGGTGGTGTGTGTGGGGTTTGGCTGAACAGCCCAGGAGGGGAGAGAAATCCTTTACTCGTGAGTAAACCCCACAGACCTACCCAGTAGTGCACTCAGAGCCTGTTGCTGCTGGAAGCATTCCACATGTTTCCACTTCCAGCATGCTTATTGGCTGGCCAACGGAGAGCTTTGATTGGTTGGGAAGTTTCCTAAGTGGCCAATCAGCACACTGGGAATGGTAACATACCCAAGAGAATTTTATATATATAAATATGTCAACTATTTCCTTTGGACTATTTCTTCTTGTTTATGTAAAGCCTCATTGATCGATGCCCAATATGAGATCCTGCTAGTTATTAATCTTTTGTATTTTCCCCATATTCTCAAAATGGATTGATTTCCTTCTAAAATGATTATTGACCTATTTCTGTGTATTTTTTGAAAAAATTTCGGTAAAGTCATGAAGACTTTCCCCTCATAGTTTTTGGAAGTTTTGGTCCCCTCCTTCCAAAAATGGCAAATCACCGTGGGATCTCGTTGGGACAAATGGTATTCTCCCCGGATTCTATATGAGGAGGTTTTTTTCACCATCTAGACAATCCCTTGTTCTGAAAGCAGAGTTTAAATCAGAGATGGGCAACTTCAGTTGGGTCTGGAGGGCTTTACTGCAGGGCACAGCTCCTGCCGCTTCAATCCATTGAAATCCAGAAGTCTATGAGGAAACTATGTGGGATATATCACTTCAAATTAGCCAAAAGTGCATTGTCTTGCAAAAACAAGGCTCTTCAAAGAACAAATAGCAGCAACAACATTCATTCTTCTTAGAGACCCTTGTGATGAATATACTTTCTCATAGATATTGAACAAGACTGAGGTGGCAGCTCTGGGACCAAATACCTCTCAGAGCAAAGAGGACAGTAACATAGTGTACATCTAAATCGTTGGAAACATTTTGTACCAGCTCAGATGTTAGAAAAAGCTCATTCAAGGTACTACAATTGACATGATTGATGTTCTCTATAAGCTTATTGCTTACACCTGTAAACAAGCATGAGTACATGTTTGAGAGGAGACATTCACTTGTGATGTGCACGTTGCTGTTGAAACTTGTTGCGTATTCATTCCCCCTCCTCTCTCCTTTGAATAAGATTTTTATCTTTTCATGCCATTGCTACATTAGTATTACAAAAGGAATTATATGAGGTTTACCTGACAAGCAGCAAGAGTGAAGACAAGGGAGAAAGCAGTGTGTAGGAGGTTCTTTTAAAAATGGAAATGTGCTATGTCTCAGCCCACCACATCTAAAAGTCTCTTGTTAAATTGTGCAATGCCATTTCTAAATGCATAAAATGTAGATGTGAGAACTTAACGTATATCAGCTGATATCATGCTTTGAGAGACTACATGTATCATGTAGTTACATCTCTATAGAGAATTTCAAAAAAGCCATCAAAATGGATCTCTTCTGACAGACCTTCCTTGAATAGAACAGACCATTTTTAATCCATTTTAAATCCATTTTTAATGGATTCACGGAAATTGCCTGTGAATAAAAAATGGCCAAATATGGCGCGGCTCCCTCCAGTCTCTCGCAGAAGTGACACAGTTGATTTCGGCAGGGGGACGGCGTCGTATGAAACAGGCCCCCTGATGCGCAACAGCATCGCACCTGTTATGAGCCTTCTTGAGTGGTAAGTTCACATCCAAAAAAATCCTTAGACCTAAATGCTGGTTACTGTGGCTTGGATTAAAGCCAAAAAATTATTTGAACATTATTGGTTATACAATAGCTAGTTACTAAATAGATACTAAAATCACTTGGAGCAGGCTCATAACTTACCTCATTTTATTTCATAGTCTTTGTCCTCCAGATCATCACTTGATCTTCACGTGACCATCCTCAGGTGTACTGTGAGAGCAAAGGCACAAATGTATTCAGAAAGTGATTCTGTGAATGGGAGGATCCATACAGATGCTCTCTAGCTGGGACATTACAGATGCTTTTTTACCTGAAATGTCTACAGACGCCTTTACAGAAGTTACAGCTATCCCACATGTAGCACCCAGTTAGATGTCTCTGGAAGATGTCTCCTAGGGCATTAATCAGTGCTCAGCATTTCCAGATGTATTGGGGAGGGGGGTTGTCTTATCCTTCCTGAGAGCTGATTGCTGACCCTTGGAGCCTCTTGGCCTTGTCTGTTTTGCTATTGTGATGTTCACCTGCCCCAACCAAAAGTGACTGCATGCAAGTTCAAAGGAGATAGAAGAGCCTCCTCTACATGCCTTACATTCTCAGCTCTGGACAGCCTTGTGGAATGAGGCCAGAATGAAAAAGAGATGGGAAACATTTATAAAATTAAACTTTGGACAGAAATAAAGGGTCCTTCCTTCCTCTGTCACATTATTCAAACCCAGTATCAAACCCAAAGAGACTAGTTAGTGAGATTTAAGCAATGAAATCCATCACTATCATATGTGATGATGTCACCAATGTAGGACCTTGAACCAGGGCTGGACAAATTCATGAACAATATGACTATCGAATGGAATGGTTAACTTATAAGGATCTAACTCTTATAGTGAATGAGGAAGTACAACTAAAAGAGATTACACAACTACAACAAGAAGGGAAAGTGGTGCATTGGTTTTCATATCTCCAAATAAAAGGCAGATTTAAAAAAGACTTGGTGGAAGATGGGATAGATTGGAAACAGACCAAATTTGAATTAATTCTAAATAAAGGTAATCAAGGTCTGTTATCTAGAATTTATCAGTTACTGTTAGAATTAGAGTTGGAAAAAGAGGTAGTAAAGGAGTATATGTTTAAATGGGCAGGTGACATAGGCCATAATATTAACTTGGATGACTGGGAAAAAGTGTGGGATAGAATTTCTAAATATACAAGATCATATAGTCTTCAAGAAAATGCCTTGAAGGCTGTATTTAGATGGTATCTATCAGTGGGAAAAGTTGCAAAGATAAACGTAAACAATAATGATAGATGCTGGAAATGTCAGATAATGAAAGGAACATTATACCATCAATGGTGGGAATGTACAAGAGCAAGGAAATTTTGGACTATGATCAAAGTGAAAATTCAGAAGATAATGAAAATGAAACTAGAGATGTCTCCAAATTTGTTTATAATAGGTGTTTATGAGACAAACTTATTTTCTAATGAAAAGAGGAGAAGACTATTTTGGCATATGACAACCACGGCGAGAATAGTTTATGCTAGACATTGGCGGAAAGAAAGAATTCCATCAGAAGAAAAATGGTTAGAAAAGCTTATAGAAGTTGCAGAGATGGATCAACTTACCTTATTATTGGAAAATAAGTCAGAAAAATCAATTTTGGAAATTTGGCAACCTCTTTGGGAATATATAAAGACACAATAAGTGGATGGTTGTTATTCTAATATTTATGAGAAAACAAATTGTTAACCGCAAAGGTATGATAAGATGACAAGAGGGATAAAGAGAGAGCAAATAGAGTTCTGTGATAATGTATTTTTTAAAAATAGTCTTTCATTATTAATACTAATTAACAATTAAACATAATAATACAAACTATGATTGTTATCAAGATTAGAAATTAGGGAATTGGAAAGTCTAAAACAGAGAAGGGGTAAGTTACATTCATACTATCAACTAAGGTGTGACAGTAGAGGAAATCTAATTAGTGTTACTATCTCTTTTTTTCTTTCTTTTTTTTCCCTTCATACATGTGTAACCCAGGTTAACGGAAATGAATTTCATGTTTAGGTTTACGGGTTTTTTGGGTTTTTTTTGAATATGTAATATATATGGTGTGTAATGTGTAATATTTGTTGTCTTTCTTATTGTCTTTATGTGTCTCGTTATGTATGTTAATTTATACTAAAAGCAATAAAAAAATTAAAAATATATATGAATATCACAGGCTATTAGTTATGGTGGTTATATTATACTTCCTCCTGGATCAGAGGTAGAATGCCTCTGAATAACAATTGCTGGGGAAATGACAGTAGGATTTGGGAGAAGGGTATGTTCCACCTGTTCTGATTGTGGACTTCATGTAAGTGTCTGGTTGGCCGCCATGAGAATCGGGACATTGGATTAGATGGGCTTTTTGGCTGATCCAACAGAGCTCTTCTTATGATCATACATTCTGTACTGATGCTGAAAAGGCAATGATTATGGTGGCCAGAAGAATGGTGCCCTACTCCAAGAAGAGATGAAATTGTCCAAAACTCCCCCTCCCTTTGGTGCACCATTAGTACAATAATGTCTCATTATATCATAATTCCTCATAATGAACCTATGCAATACTGAACTCTCACAAGCACAAGGCAATTACAGGGATGTACTTCCATATTGAACCACATAATACAAATTGGATTAGTTACTTCTTAACACCTTTACCCATCCTGTTGTAATCTTTCAATCAATAAGGGTAGGTCCAGCCACAGTTTCTGTTTCTCATTCAACACCAGATGCCATGTTACTGATTGCAAAGAAAAGCTTTACATTTATATGCTTTCTACCAAATGCCAATAAACAGCACCTGCAGGTCTGGAAAACACCGTAGGTTGTCCTTAAATGTCGTCCCTGTGTAGTAAACAAATTGATTGGATCATTCAAATCAAAAATACCAAGAGGGAAGAGATTTCAGTTAGAAAATGGCACAAATCTCCCTCTAGCTGGGATTCTGAAACCAAATTAAACTGAATTCAATTTACAAAAGAGAGAGGGGAGAGCAAAGTGCACCACCTAGGAGAAAACAGCCAATTCCCAAAGCTAGAAAACACTTATTCCACCTATCAGAATTGTCAGCTTAATGCTATGTTTCCTTTACTCAGGAAATATTCATTATGTACTCGAAAAGGCTACCTATTATCCCACTGGGCTTCCTTCCTTTCCTATTGATGATGCGTTGGAAAGTGAGCTTTCTTTCTTTCTTTCTTTTGCATACACCGGGCCCATAGTAGTAAATCAGACTAAGATCATCTGCACATATGTCTGAGAGTAAGTTCTGCAAACCCAGTTGGACTTACTTCACAATAAACATAGATAGAATTGTGCTGCAACTATAGGCAGAAGAAACACCTGCTCTACATATCAAATGTGGGTGGTCTATAGGCTTCATGAAGCCCTTAGGGGATCTTGAAGTCTGTGGGTGCTCTGATAGACCCCCAGCCCCACCATATCCTCTCACTCTGTTGCTACTGCTGCCCCACCTCTGCTCCTGGGTGCTAAACTTGACTATTTACTTTGCCATAATCTATGGTTTCTCTCTCAAGCATAACCTTCTTGAGTGGGAAACCATAGACAATGGTGGGCTAGAATGAATACATTTTACTTCTCTGACTTGCTGTACTGCATAATTTCTCTCACAACAATAATATTACTGGGAGACCAAAGCCAGAATATATGGCTTTTTAGAATTTCAAGAGATATTATAGCTTTTTCTACTGAGTTGTTTTCTTATCAAGAGACATAGAGTAATCTGGGCTACACTACCCACCTCTCCTCTCTAATGTGGGACACAGAGTGATAGTGAGAGAAACAGAGGAGGAGGGCCCCACCCACTTCTAGCTCTGGCAATGCCCACTGTTGACACTTGGAGCCAATGCCCAGCATCATGTTGGCACTCAGGCACAGAATGTTTTCATGTGTGCTATGTAAGAAATAAGTTTACTGTCCTGATATGACTTCTGTAGATACTTGCAAATCCACTGCTCACAAATAGAAGAGAAATTAAGTGTGGAAAGACATACCACATTAAGCAGGATGGGCAGGAGAAGGGGGAATTGCAGTAAACAGCATTGTACAGAGCAGAGTAAATAAATACTTTCATATTTCAACACCTACAACACCAATTAGCCACCTCCTCTGAGGTTTAAAATTGCCACATTAAAATTTCACTCATTTTTGGGAAACAGCCAAATATGAAACTGATTTTCTTTTTTGTCTTATGTTTGGTAGTATTTCATCACAAAGACCTGTGAAGAACAGAGTCCCTATTGCAACCTGCTGACTGGAGGGCCACTGTTCAAAGCTATTCCAAACAAGAAGGCTAGTGAGTAGCAAAGACGGCCACAGTGAATCTAATGCCTGCAATCACACAGTTCTCCTGTTTTTGTTCTTTATACTCCCAGAATTGCCAGAAAGATTGGCAACTCATATGAAAGTCTGTCTATGAAGATGGAGAAGGAAGTCTCTATATATTATGCATCAGATCTGCAATAAAATGTTGCAGCATGTTCAGGATTCCAGGTAGCCAGCTGTACCCTCTTCCATGATATTCCATTCCATCCCACCACATCTGTTTTTCTTTTCAACTGCTCCCTTAACAGATAGTCAACATTTTGTGGCCACAGGACATGATCAATCCTCATTAGTGCTCCCTCTTACTGCCGCCCAAGTCTTTCTACTTCTGCAAACATTGTGATCCCCCCAATGTAGTGATATCACCCTCATATATTTGGGTGGTGCTGTATTAGCTACAGAAGGATCCACACTTACACAACCAGCAACAGTGGTTGCTGCCAATTGGACAAACCTTGTGATTGGTGAAGGTGCTCTGAAAGTAATATGAATTTTTCCTAATGAAAAAAAGTCAGAAGGGCCCTTAATTAAGTTTATAAGTCCCCTCTCATCTGGCTTCCCTGATTTTAGTCCTTCAACTCATTCTAAAAAGAGTAGCAAAGGGGTCTGTCAGAAAAGGTAAGGGAACAAGCCCTCTTTTGCCCATCTACCTTGTAATTTCAGATCTCATCTGAATGCTAAAATTTCATGAGAATGAAGCCCTGTCTTTCTACAGAGAAATATTGGTTTATAGAAGATAACTAGTTGTGTTGTGTTTGTGTCATTAGCAGTCTTTATAGACTTTAGTACAAGTCTTGAACAAAAAAAAAATGCTATTGCTTCAACAAACTGAAATGGCTATTTTTCCTCATACAACTGACCATATGCATTGCTTGAGAAATAATCTGGAACCAATTGTTTAACCAACATTATCAACATATATTTAATACCATGTGGACCAGGGGATTTTAATTTGACATAAAAGTCCACATTTTATATCAGCAGTCAATCATCTGGAGATTAGTTGATTTTTCACACTGTTTTAATCAAGTGATACATTGAGTTAATGATTGATGCATGAAATAACGAGACCAGACACAGAGGATTGGGTTGAAATACGGGCCACTTTATTGATATCTTACCTATTTATTGCATATTTCTTAGGGTATGCAAACCTGTAAAAGGGGGAGACCCATTGCGGGGGCAACTGGGCAGATGGTCACAAGTGACCTATCTCCCAGCATCCCTGGGCGACTCACCTGAGCCCCAATGGGGATCCCGGCATCCGGGGTTCCCTTTGGGCGCCATCTGCTGGAGGGCCCTGCTCCAGGCAACAGATCCTTAAGCCGTGTGGCTTCTTGGAAGGATCGCAACCTGATGCTGGCCCTAAGGATAGCCTACCTTGCTGCACCCCATCCATTAGGATGCCGGTACAGTTCAGTGAGGGCCATCCTTCCACTCAATTCGAGGTTGCCATAGGTGAACGCCTGATCATTGTCTCCCCACTCCCTGCCACAGATAGGGGCAAGTGTCCGCTTAGCCCCTATCCCCCACACAGGAGGCTAATACAGCCCTCACCCCTTGTCGCATACCCTCAAGAAACAACTGGATCCCAGAGTCTGACAAGTGGACCCCATCAACCCGTAGACCATTAGCCGTAAGCACATTCTTGCGGACAATGTCCAGCAAATGGCCAAGGCCTTCATCCAGTAGCATTCACCTTCGTGGAGGCAATGCCCAACCCTTTACTGGAGTAAGGGGATGAATCAATTCATCCATTAGAGGTATTCACCTTCATCCAAATGATATCAGACCAAATCAGAAAACGTCACATAGGAAAACGTTACATGTCTGATGTCAGAAAAATTTGCAGCCACGCCGCCTTAATTCGTTGCATGTTCGCCCGGGGAGAAAACCAGCGGCCACGCCGCCTTAATCCATCACATGTCTGACAACAGGCCACCTCATGTCAGCCCGGGGTGAAAACTAGCAGCCACGCCGCCTTAATCCATCACATGTCTGACAACAGGTCACCTCATGCCACCTCATGTCAGCCTTATCGCATGTCAACAAGGGCCTGGAGTGTCGAAGCTCTGCCTTTCCGAAGGCCATTTCCACCCAGATGGATCACCAGCACACGCGGTGGAGGTCAACAACGCTCCTTAATCCGTCACATGTCTGCAAAGGGCTGGTACATACGGTGGAGGTCCCCGACGCTCCTGAAACAGCAAATTGAGTAGACCGTTCCCCCTCAAACCCCGCTTGCCAAGCCATTCGACAGAATCAATGTCGAGCGTCAAAAGGATCTGTCCAATGTGGGTGAATGGGCACAATTGGGAAATAAATTTCTACAAAAACTGCATGCGCTGAAGTAGCAGCGACTGACAGTGGAAAAGATCATAGAATAATAATAGTAGCAGAGAATGTAATGAAAGTGGCAGGTATAATAGGCGAATTATATAAAATAATCACTAAAACAGGGCTGGTTTACTATTATTACTATTACTGTTAGCACCACCCTATCTGAAATCTGGAATAAATTATCAGTATTTTATACTAATGGAGTATTTATTTTAGTATTTTATACTAATGGAGGAGTGGCACAACTATCCTACTAGGAAGACTAAAGCAGGGAAAGATTTATAAAATTATAAATTGTATGGATAAAGTAGAGAGAAATGAGTTTGTCTACCAGCTGTATGGGCCCTCTCTTCACCTTGCCAAGAAAAACCTCTTGCTCCCTAGTATGCAGAAGCGTAGATACCCCATTGTCAAGTATGGGCCCTCTCTTCCTCCCTGCCAAGCAAACCATTGTATGGAGAACGTAGAGAGAAATGAGTTGGTTTACCAGCTGTATGGGTCCTCTCTTCCTCCTTGCCAAGACAACCTCTTGTTCCCTAATATGCAGCAGCGTAGATACCCTGTTTGTGGGATACCTCACCGGCATATGTAAGGAAGCCCATCAACCAGATGGATATGTAAGGCAGCCTGTCACCCAGTTGGGCCACGTCCAGTCGATGCATCTTCGGTCAATCTTTTCCTTCCTTCTCCCTATAACTCAACCCATCTTTCACTATCTTGTCCAATTACGGAAAAGGAGTAAAAAGCTGTATACATACTCCCCTTTTTAAAATTGCAGCCTGGGCCCAAAGCAGGAGCCCACTAAAGGCCTATAGGACTGTGCAGGAGGACCCTCCCCTTTTTTAAAATTGCAGCCTGGGCCCAAAGCAGGAGCCCGCTCAAGACCTATAAAAGCGGGAGCCCGCTCAAGCCTATAGGACTATGTAGGAGGACCCTGTTGAGATTACTGGCCCTCCACCCTGTATCTTCAGCTACCAACCGAAAATCGCATTGGTCAGGCTGCCCGGGGTGTTCGTGAATCCCTGAGTGTTGGAATCAGTGTTGATCAGTAGAATCAGTGTTGGAGTAAGGCATATTTATGGTGTGGAATCAGGCATGTTTATAGTGTCATGAGGCAACTCACTAAGGCGCTCCCAAGAGCAGCTGATGGTGGATTAAAGTGGGCCGCCACAAGGCTACTAGGGGACCTGGCATGGCCGGGATCAGGCGTGGGGCGCCAGCGGCAGCAGCCGCAGCTGGGAACAGCAGCGGCCGCCCAATGGAGTGCAGGGGCGGCGGGCAGGGAACTGCGGGCCGGCTTGCGCGGCCGGGATCGGGCCTGGGAACAGCAGCAGCCGCCCAACAGAGCGCAGGGGCGGCGGGCAGGGAACTGCGGGCTGGCTTGCGCGGCCGGGATCGGGCCTGGGGCGCCAGCGGCAGCAACCGCAGCCGGGATCGGGCTTGGGGCGCCAGCGGCAGCAGCCGCGGCTGGGAACAGCAGCAGCTGCCCAACGGAGCGCAGGGGCGGTGGGCAGGGCTTGATCCAGTGCGCAGCGAGGGCTAGGAGCTGCAGGCTAGATCCGGGGCAGCCGGATGGGATCGGGCCAGGGGCACCAGCAGCACAAGCCGCTCAACGAGGGGTCAGGTAATTTAAAAAGTCAATCTAAAAGTTAATTTAAAAGTTAATTCAGTCGAAAAAGGTCAATTAATTACAATTCGTTCAATTCAAATCCATTCAATACAATTCATTGAAAGTTTAAATTAATCCAAACAAACAGTACCAATGAATTAAGAGGAGAGGGTGGGGGGAGGATACAAAGAGAGAACAAAGGGACAGAACAAAGGGGGACAGAAAACGGCTTATCAATTGCACTAAGCACTCAATCAGCAATAAGCAATCAATCAGCAACCACACAGAAACAACCACACTGATGGGCTGCTGCCAATCATAAAACCCAAGAAGCACAGCCCAGCAAACTTAGTTCTCCCTCGTGGCTCTCCCTCGTGGCTCTCCCTCATGGCTGAAGCAAGTTGAAGAAGACATTCCTCTTTCTTTTCAATCCAGTGGAAAAGAGGAGGAAACCAGGGGCGGCAAAGGGTAAAATAGGGCATGCCTCAGCACCGCCCCTGTCTCCTCCTAGCCAGGGCGTAGCTACGCCCTGGCCAACCCCTGTCCTCGTCTCCATGCCCATCATTAAAACACCTCCCCCGGATCTACCATTCTTTAAGATCCGGGGGGGGTGTCTGTTACATTGATCAATCATTAGTTTAAGCAACTAACACACTAAATCCTGCAAGTTCCTTTCTCATATTCTGGGATGTAGTTTTGGTGAACAGGAGTCATGGAAGACAATTACAGTAGATCTACTTTGCAAAGTTTTTTGCAGAAGGCCACTTTTTCTGCAAAATGCTCCTCACCCCTCTTTTTGACCACCACTCCAAGCCTGAATTCCGAAGAAGCTATCCAAGGTGCTGAACTTTATCCAACGAACAGTTTCAGAACCTTGCATAGTTTCTTTCTAGACTAATCTCCAGAGCAGATCCACTGTACCAGCAATGCAGGAGCAACCCAATACCACAGATCTGATTTGTGGTTTCCCTCTGGATATTTAGGGATTTTAAATCTTTTCTGTCTCATTCTTGTTGCCTTTCTCAGAATTTCAGCAGTGTTTCCGTTCTATCCACACCAGATTTGTAATACTATTTTTGCCTACCCTCATGGAAATCCATGTATCATTTATGCACATTTACCTCCTCCTACCCCAGGGTTTGTACACACATTTCAAATCTACATGTTTAGAGCCTTAATTTTTTAAAAAAGTGTACTTTTCCTCCCCTGAAACATGTCATAAGCCTTGGAAGAATGGATTTCTGGGTTACGATATGCTCTGTTCCATTGCCAGTTGTAAGAAACGCAAAATGGATATTTCCCTAGTTAAAAGTAAACTCTACAAATTTCTTTTCTGTCCCTAGCTATGATGGCAGTTGAATTTTCAATATCCATATGCATGGAGTATTTGTGTACACAGATGGGTATTTCACCCTTCCTTAGGAGACCAGAACTCTGTGGGTGTCTTACATATACATCAGGGGTATATCAATGTGGAGGGCTACCCTTCAAAATAAGAATTCTTCCCCCCCCCCGCAATGAACCTTTCTAGCATTGAAGTAATTTAAACTTTAGTACAGTATTTAGAAATATAAGAAATATACAATGGGCATCCAGAGAAACCAGCCGGCAAATTTTCCAAGTGAATGAGCCAAATAGAGGTATTCTAGGTGTGAACACTTTTCAATGTACCACTCTCTGCATTGCCATAAATTTGGGCTAAAGGAAAATTTCACCTTTATATTACCAAGCTCTATAGCCACACCCCTGGCATGCATAATTAGCTGGACATTTTTGTCTGCTGTGCAATGTTCACAGTTAGTTCAAGGTCACAGAAGGAGAGCTGTGCATGTGGCATCACTGCACATGCATATGTGCATTGTCAACCTATGTTCTTTTGGTTGTGCATGTGGTTGCACATTTGGCTGCTTTGTTGCCATTCAGCACAAAGCATTTAGCACAATGTACACATGATTCCACTTCTAGAGATTTATGCTATGCAACACAATGTGGGATCTTGGCCAATGAGAGAGAAATTACTTGTGACAGGCTGGTGCAAAATCCTGCTATCAGCAGAGGTGCAGCTGAGACCTGGAAATAGGTGAAATATACAGTCTTAGGTCTCCATCCCATTTTAGGCTCCTGAGGGGCAAAAGCAGGTGTGTTTTGTTTCTGAGACCTTAAGAAGGTTTATGTGTATATTATTCTCCATCCCATTTTAGGCTCTTGTAAACTAGGGAATAAAATTGTATGTTGTGATAGAAATGGACAAATTAACTAGACTACTCAAAGATGGAATTCTTGAAAACTTCAACAAAGAAAGGAATCTGATGATAAAGTTTTTAGATGAGAGATGGGGTTATAGCAGTTATAGGGATCAACGATGCATAAATAGAGGAGTAAGAACATTCTAGAACCATATGGATTAACTATAAAAGGAACAGGGGAAATATACAGTTATTACAAGTATTTATTACCATGCCTTATATCTCATAATTGGCAATATATCTCATAATTGGCAATATTAAGACACCGTGGGGTCTAGTAGACAAATGTGGACCAAAAGGTGAGGTAAAATAGAGATCACAAGGACTCGAGGAAGGTGCCATGGAAAAATAGTAGCAGACAAACCTAAGATAGGATTAAGTGAAGCCCCTAGTAAACAGAGCCATTACAGTGGTATGTGCTAATGCCCCCTTGGCCCCCTTGGTGATGAGTCACACATCACAAACAAACAAGTGACTAGCACACCCCTCAACCCCAGGAAATTTCCCTTTCCCATCCCAAAATACTAAAGTTGTCATAAACCTATCAGTTCCTATCTCTCAGCCCTTAACAGCAATCAGCAGAGTTTCAGTTTCCTTTGTCTAAATTGTGGGAAACCCATTTACACTTTCTTCTAAGCACAAACACCCCTTCTGGACATTAAATACAGTATAAATATCAGTTCCAAAACAATAGGAAGGTGTGCCACTGTGACTATACCTGGACACTCTGTCAGCATGCCCCCAGATCAGAATCAGCCACCCTCAGATTTTGATATGAGTTATTTGCGTCTTTCTCTTAAAGACTGGTAACTATAGTCCCTATCTCCTGGATCTATTCCTCTATCCAACCTTTCTGCCTTTAACTCTTTGTTAGCCTTGTGTGTTTCTTGTGCGTGTGTCAATGCTTCCATACTATTTTCAAATAAGAACCATTTTATTTTGCTTTGCTGGGAGTCTCTGCACTTAGTACTGGTATACACAGGTGAAAAGATCCCAAGAGTTACCCAACCTCTCACAGCCATCCATTTGAGCTAATAATTCCCCCAATTAAGAACAGATTTTGGCATCATGGGTGGGCTTCCACAGACCCACCCACTACAACCAATTCAGGTAACATGTGCTAAAAAACAAAACAAAAAACAAAATACTGATTGAGTGCCACTATTATAATAGATTAAGATAGTTGATGGAGAAAGAAATATATATGAAGGCAATACTGGCAGGGAGAAAGTTTGTAGGATGGAGAAGTATGTGAGAAGGTGAGAGAGTGTGATTAAGGGAGTAGAGAGAATGAAGAATGAAGATGGAAGATCAGTGAAGAAGATGATTAAGGGAAGTTATGAGATGTTATGGTTGTCACATGCATGTATGTATGCTGGAGGGATGTTTTATTATTTTTTTTATAAATGTATCGGAAATGGTTAGATTAGTAGAATATTATGATAAATGTATGTATAAGTGTATATGTGATATTCTGATTTTGTGAATAAAAATAATCTTTAAAAAAACAACAAGGGGAAATTTCACAAACTTCCATTGGTTTCCCTAAGGTTCATACTCATTTTGTTTTAGGATTTTATCACACCAGCCTCTTTTCTCACAGCAATCACATTAGTGAAGCAAATGGGAACATACCCATTTGAAAACCTTCAGTATCACACTGTCTCTTCAATTGCACGAGTGTTTTGGCAATCTTCTGTCCTTCCCCACCAGTTCTGTAACCCCGTCTTCAGTGCATGTGTGCCTTTCTTTCTTTTCTTTTTCTTAAAAAATGTTTTGCCATGATTCTGTAATTACTGGGAAACTATTAAAATATTTTTATTTTATCATTTTCCCTGTAATTATGCAGTCACAGCAAAAAAGGGAAACAATAAAGGCATGGGGGGGTACATCTTGGCCAATTGGAGAGAGAGGAGAGAGAGGAGGATCACACTACTGCCATGGAAGGGACTTATCACACAAAAGAATACTGGCATAGCAGTGGTATTGAGAGCCATTGACATCAGTGAAGAGATGTGCTACAGAAATGCCTGGAATGTAAACTAGCAATGGGATAGGGATGCCACTGTGTGATAAGTACTAGCCTAATTCACTAACACCTTGCTGTAATTCTGGAATAGTAGCTTCATGTGATAAAGCCCTTAGATGGCTATTCTAGATAGTTGGAATAATACAATTAGGTGGGTTTTTTTTTCCCTATTGGAAATTGTTTCTTGAAGCTGGTAAAAGTTTGCATCTCTGAGCGGTAGCTGCAATCAGTGTGAATGTTAACAATACAATTACATAATTAGACTGAATCCAGCTATTGGCAGTAGAGAGGAAACATGTAACAAATAAGCATATAAAACCTTGTTGTGGGATCCCACAGAAGGTGCCTTCTATTTTATCTGTGATTGGACCAGCAAAGAAATGATGACTTCTGTTCTAGTGCTGTTGAGACAATGAACCTGGCCTTATAAATGTGTACTGGACTTTTCTGACATCAGCACAACATGAAAGAATGCATGTGTGTGTGTGTGGGGGGGGTAATTTAATATTTCAAGTAGGGATGCATTTCTCAAAAATGCACCCCTTCCTTTTGCTTTTCTGGCAAAGAAGATCTAAATGGAAGCCTTTATAGTTTTGCACACTAGAAAGAAGGTTGTTAATTATGCTTTCTAAGGAAATGAGGAACAGAATCCAAATTGGGTTTTTCAAATGCTGTGTGACCATGCAACCTCTATCTCTTTCATAGTCTCCATTTGTTTCTGAGTCTTAATGGCAAAACAGTGATGAACAGAAATCAACCTCAGCTTGTCGTATCCATGGAGAACAGCCTGGCCTCCACCTCACCCTGACGATAATTATGCTAAAACAATAGCAGTGAGCCTTCCACTAACTAGCGCTAAGAGGAAAGGCTGCCACTGCTATCCATCAAAAGGGCTATTTGGATAATGAGGAGAGATCGCTACTGACATATTTCAGCAGGGGTGGCCTTCTTGCTGGGAGCATCTTTCAAAATGCCACATTCTATCAGTTTTAAAATACAACCATCACACTCTCAATGGCTTTGTCCACCAATCTTGGGGAAAGACTAAAAATGAAACACTACCTCATAAGTTGTATTCATATGCTAGAAGAGGCTTCTGAGGAGGTAGGGGGAATATTCCAATTCATTCACTGTCATAATTGCACAAATCTACCAGAAGACCTAATCCTACTAATGAACTACATTACTGCTGTCACTCAGGAAGACCAAATCCCTTGCTCTCTAGAGGAAGCACCTAATCTGATTATTGATTTACACCTCTTATGATTAGTTGATGAATGTGCATCCCTTGCAATCTAAATATCCTGATGCTTTTCTACACAGCCAGTGATGGCATCAATAAAATACAACAACAAAACAGCTGCAGCTCCTTAGGATACAGCTCACAGAATACTCCCTGGACTCCTGTGATGCCTTAGGGCAGGTATGAACATGATATAGAATCTGGAGTAGCAGAGATGCTAAGAAACCCCTTTACTGAATTGTGAAGAGGCATAATGGGACACTGGAATGAGCAGCCGATGAGCATCAAGACCTATGAGCATTGATGCATTATGCACATTAGTGCATGATGCATATTGGTGCACATTGCACACTGATGTGCATTGGGCACTTTGCCAGCTGTGCTACTGTATGTAGTTAAGTCACAGCAGCCCTCTACTGGCTATGGACATTGTGCAACTGCATAATTCTAATTCCTGCAGACACAAGTCCACTTATGAAGACATAAATCCCCAGCGGGATTCCAGCGATGGTCTCATAGAGAATGTAGTGGTTTTGCTGAGACTCAGCTCTCCATGCTGGCAGGACTGAAAAGAGAGAAAGAACAAGGACAGGTGAGCATTTAGTTTCTGCTCACATTTGGTGAAAATTTGTGAAGATCTGTAAAACTTTTCACATTCAAGGTGGAAAGAATTTGAGAGTTTTACAAAATGAATGCAGAAAAATGGAAACTAATAGATCTGTCCTTTTGGGCCAGAACCTTTGGGTGCATAGCTCTTTAAAAATTATCATTTAATCCATATGTATTCAACCATGCTGGTGCTGAAGGAGGGTTTCCACCTGTTGGTTTGTTTTCTTTGATAGGCTCCTCATCTTCAAAGCTATGAAGCTGACAGGTACAATGAGGTCCCCACTGTGCTGGGAACAGCTGCTGAACTGGGCTTCTACAGATGGCTGAGAATTTTGTTTCAACTTGGTTTAAATAAGCAGTTACAAAAATTCACGCATACCTTCATAATCTGAGATAGAAAGGACTTAAGCATTTAAAAATTCAGATGCAGGAGCTAGTGAAACTCTACAATTCTTCCTTCCCCAGAGTAGATCTGATATGGCAGCCTTCCTTTGTGTGTCTGTAGAATGCAGGGTTTGTATATTGAGGCCTTGCTTTTGTTAGTGCCCCTAATAGATGCCTTCCCCCAGAAACCCCCCAAATTGGCTTATTAATAATTTGGCTTATTAATGCGGCCTTCCATGGTGAAGAGCAGTGAAGTGTCAGGGACTTGCTATGGATCCCAGAGAGACACGCACACATCTCCTAGGAAGGGCTACTGGCAAATTCCAAAATTTTGAGGAAACATCAAGAGGTCAAGGAGACACAGTCTCCACTACACACCTAAGTGGTAGACAATAAAGGGATGGAGTAATCCTTTGTGTGCTGGTTTTGAACTTCCCTTACTTAATAACTCTACCTTAAGAGAAGGCAACTTAAGCTTTGCGAATCCAATCATTGGATGTTAAGAACAGTTTACAACACATTAGCATCTTTAGCCACCTATTCTCAAAGACCAGGAAACTTGTTGTGTGATCCATGAAGGCTCATGAAGTCTATTTTCCAACCCAGGAAACTTGTTCCTCTTAGGGCATATTTTTTTGGTATAAATATGGGCCAAAAATCAGGCTTCATTGCATACAGATTCTATTTCCTGGGGACACTCTGCTCTGTGTAGCCAGGGTGCACAGATTCCATTTCCAAGGTAAACTCTGTTACTCTGTGTTAGCCACTCCAGATTCATCCATACACTCTGCCAGTTTGATCAATTAACTTTGGACTACAAGTCAGGTGTCGTTTCCCCACACACACACATGAAATCTCCCTACCTATCCCTCTGGCAACCTCTTTTCTTCCATTCCTAGTGATCTTGTGTGAATGCTTTCTGTACGAATGTGTGTGTACTTGGTGTTATTATCTTTATGTCTTTAATAAATATTATTGTTAATTTTTCATCTTGCATTTGTTTGTGTCTGTTCAGAGAAAGTAGGGTTATACAAAGGTATAAGGATCCCCTTCTCTGTTGCCCCTTTTTGCATTGCTAAGTTGAGTTGCTGCTAATTTCCCCAACATATTAGAAACTCGATATGTTCTTGCATTTTCCAAGAGTTCTTTGGGTAACACCTTGGTTTTAATATTCACTCAGCCCCTAGAATCATACATCATAGAGCTGGAGGAGACAACAAGAACCATCCAGTCCAACCCCCTGCCATCCAGGAACACACAATCAAAGCACACCCGACAGATGGCCATCCATCCTCTTTTTAAAAACCTCTAAAGATGGAGACACCACCACATTCCGTGGCAGCACATTCCACTGTTGAATAGCTCTTACCATAAGTTCTTCCTAATGGTTAGGTGGAATCTCTTTTCCTGTAGTTTGAAAAGAGTTTCCGGGTCATGATCAATTGATTAGCAACAAATGTGAGGTACATTTCATCTTCATCTCGTATTGTGATACAGTGGTTCACAGATGACTGTACCTAAATGGAGTAGAGTCAGATTCCCAGCCCTGATCATCTGCAAACCTTACCAGGTATCCAGAGATGAGTCTTGGTTTCTACACCTTAATTTGGCAGCAAAGCCACCTAAATTCTCCACCATGAAAAAGTGTGTTCTTATAGAAATCAAGCACATTTGTGTTATTTCTCTGTATGTTCCCAAATTTGCTTACAATTCCTGCCATTTTGCTTAATTTCGTCTAGTTCATCTAATCACATAGTGGAACAAGAAGCTAGGAATAACTTAGGAGCCTTACTCCAGGTCCAATAGCAATTCGGCCACCTGTTTGGCCAGTGGCAGTGGGTGGTTTTGGTGTCATTGGGTCAGCGAATCTGCTCTGAGCTTTATTCAAAACTTGAAATGAGCTTTCCATGGTTGTAGACTTATTTGGGCTATAGATCTAGACTAACATTTGAACTAAAACCTGTAACAGCCACTGTATTTGGCTGAGTAATATCATGAAGGTTTTCTTCATATGTATAAGGCAAGAAACATGCTGCTTTTAATAATAATTGAGATAATTATTTTATAACAACAACAATAGCTCAACCTGCACATCCCTGAGTTCTTAAGTTCTTTTGAACATCAAATGAGATAACAGCTGTCATATTTTTACTTCTGCTGAAAAGTTCAGAAAACAGGTCATTGAGCTTACCACAGTAACAGGTCAGGAAAAGGATGCTTCATTGGCTCAACATTATGAGAAATAAAGAATGACATTTCAGAAAGTCACCTGGATTTGCATGAATCTGAATGGCAAGTAAAATGGGGTACAGCACTTATATATGCATATAGGGGGGGAAATGTTCTTTGACATGACAGAGAACCCTATCAGATTCATTAAGATCTTTGACACTAAGAAATTGTGACTGCACAGTAATTTCAGCCTTCCTTATTCCAAATGCTCCCTAATCCTTTACTGTGTTGCCATTTGAGTCATAGCTGTGCTTATTTACTGGCAATATTTACCTTGGGAAAACTCCTTGGGCACACAACAGGGAGTAACATTTGTAGGAAATGGGGCGTAGCTCCCAGAAGGTTATTAAAGAGCAAACTGATGATAAAGCAGTGTATTGACACATAGTGTATTACATTTATTGCACCCTTTCTATTACTATAAAACAAGTAAGGGGCCACCGAGACACCAAAACAACAGTATACAAATCAAAAGTGCAACCACAGCAGTGCAGATGGAAGTGTATTGGTGCAATTCAGCATAGCTCAACTGTGCCAAGAACCAGCCATCTCAGTAGCAGCCCAATGATCTGCAGCTGAGGCAGAATTTTTGAAAAAAGCTAGCAAGCAACATAGTAAGACAGATTTAAAGGAAACAGATTTAAGAGGCAGTAAGGTGGGCAACACAACAAAAAAGAAATGTGCCTTGAATAGGACATTAAATGCCAAATGTATCCTGTGATGGTGTAGTGATTAGAATCTTCTAGGTCTCCTTTTGACCCATAAACCATTGTTCAAAACTTCATGTTGCTAAGGGCCTCTAAACAATTTTAACTGCAGGTTCAAAACCACATGCAGCTAAGGCCTTGTAAAAGTGTCTCAGCTACCATCTCAAAAGGTCATTTCAAAGTATGTGGCAAATGGTAAATTGATCTATCTATCTATCTATCTATCTATCTCATAACATTTTACACAGCATGGAAGTTAATTGTATGGACTGCAGTTCCTAAAATGCCACAGCTAGCATGGCCACAGTGTTAGGCAAGGTGTGACCTGTAGGTCTCATGTGGCCCCCTAGAGCCATTTTGGTGACCCCCAGGGCCCTCCAAGGGTTAAAAAAATGCAAAATGTTTTTTTTAAAAAAAAAAAATCCATCCCCAAATGTCCATAGAATTGCTCCCAAGTCCCCTAGTGGGCATTTGGGGGCAAATATGTTTTTGATTATTTTTGTGCTGGGGTGGTAGGTGGGTGTGCCCCCCCCCCAGATCTCCTGGAAGACTAGTTGATCCCCCTAACTATCCACAGACCCTGATCCCTGACATCACTCATGCTGTGAAATTTCAAAGCACTGAAAATCCATGTATATTTTCATTCATGTTTTTCAAAATGCATGAATTAATTGCATACATTTTTGGAATGCCTGCTTTTATTTTAAACTCTCCAAGACTTCTACCTCCAACAAAGGTAAAACTTCTATGTTGGACTATAATTGGTTAGTTTTACATATACAGCATCTAAAAGTTTTTTCCAGATGTAGCAGAGACTTCTTGAGAAATCCAATGATCTCTGCCTAACAAAGGAGCCCTAGCTTCACAAAGGGACAGAGACATCCCGATACCAAAAGGAGTTGGCTTACTGCTGCAAAATGAGTTAAATTTTCTGTCCTTTGTCTCAGCCCCCACATGGCCAAGGAGTAGAAGTGGCCTCTGCCTGCATGAAATCTCTCACCTGAACAACAACACAAGAAACATCTGAAACAACATCGAGACCTGTGACTCCAACACTGTCACTTTTCTTTCTTTATTTTTTAAATATCTTTTGCCTGATGAAGTGGTTGTCTATATGAGGGGGAAAAAAACCTGGAGTGCCTCTCAGTAATGGCATTTCGCAGCAGCTGTGACTTGTCTTAACAGTGTTTTTACCCCAATAAGCCCCCATAAGCTTTGCATGTAAGAAGGCATCTGCGAGCAATTTACATACCTCAATTTGCCACTGCCAAACTTTTTTTTTTTTTAAAAAAAAAGATGCCCAAGGTGTGCTAGAGCAATTTTTTAATTTTAAAGGAAATTAAAAAAAACAAAACACATTTTATCACCTTAGTGATTGCTCACTACAGCAAAAATCCAACATGTGGGAGTTAGTGAGTGGGAGTAATTTGTTCAATTTAATTTATGAGATGATTAATAGTCATAACTTGACAAAGATCACTAATCCGGTATTGACTTTGTGTAGAAAACATATACATGGTTTCAATGCAGAAATATTAATTCCTGCACAGAAAATGTTGTTTTCTATGCAAATTAATCAAGTGTGAATTTTACACATAACAAATTCCTTATTACAGCTTCTTTGCACATAAAACAATGTTTTCTCCACAGGAATTATTATTTCTGCTTTAAAATATTATTTCCCACATAGAATAATGTGCAGAAAATGCTGTTTTCCATGGAAAACAACCACACATGAATTTTGTGTAGAATAACTCCCAAACTCTGAAGATTCTCATCAGGTTTTCTTTTACACTCAAAAAACATGTTTTTGACCATTTTGGGGGGGATATTTTCAAATATTCTCTCCATTCCTGGTTTTCTCCTTCTTGTTTCTGAAGAAGGAAGCAGGTCCACTAGTCTGTTCAGAAGAAAGTACTGGAACTTTCTGGATTCCTCACCAAAGTGTTTATTCCTCTTAAGTCTTTGAGTAAGGTCCTGGGGGGGGGGGAGGATACCTGACACAATTCACCTTGGCTCTACTGAGTCAAGTTATTCTGACATGGGGCATTTCAGTCAGACTAACAGGTTTGAAGGGATTTCATTATAACACCTCAAATTTGTGACGGCACATTGAGCTGTAAAGTCAGAAACAGGAGAGAAAGGATTGATTTCCCAGCTTTTCTTCTGATAGGCCTGAACTTGGGCACCTCATTCTTTCTTGCAGAGAGGAAGTGAGGAGGCCTAGCTGCTTGTTCTTGGACTGTACTTCAGTGATACCAAATACCTGTTCCAGCCCCTTCACCATGTCTTCTCTCATAATCTGTCATGTCCAGTAATAAATACTTTAACCATTCATCATGGATAGGGTGAAGGGATCCAAAATAACCACAATCATCTCTGCCACCCCAGGTTCTTTCATTCTGAAAGGGGAATCATCAGCTGAACCCATCAAAAGCACAAGGCCAAGGGTCAAATAAGACCTATGAGGAGGCAGATTCTCTTAGAAAAAGAGAAAATATTGTCAGGGGATGATAGGACACTCAATCCCTGGCAGAAGCCAAAAACTATCTCAGCAGACTTAGTAGCAACCCATTCCCAAGAATATTCACACACAGAGTGTTTGATGTCAAAATAAGCAGGTCCAAATATATGGTACCATTGTGGATGTAAATCATACTTAAAGATTTTCTCATCCTATACAAGCAAGTGTTCTCAACATATCAAGACACTGCATAAAAAAAGATCAACTGCTGTGACATTTCTTGTATTTCTGATTTTTTGTTTGCTTGCAAAAATTAGACCACATTAAGTATTAAAGACACTACATTTGTGCAACAAAAAAGAGCTTTCATAAAACATCCCAATGTTTTTCTACAAACCATTTTTTCACAAGGTCATGAATCAAGAAAAATAAATTTCAAAAATATGTAAAATATCTTGCAGTCTCTAATGTGTGTGTGTGTTTTTTTATTATTCTCACATTTGAAATGAACGAAATGAAGATTTACCCTGCCATCTTGCAACTCCGGATAATCTGTAGTTATGGCCAATTGAATCTCCATTGATTTAATTTAATATGTGGAACTGTATTTTTAAAGTTGTAAGCCACCTAGAAAGGGCACTATTATGTAAGGTAGCTTAAATATCTTTTAAAAAATAATAAATAAAATCTGTCAATGAATTTTCTAATTCACTTGCAGTCAGGGGGGTGGGGAGAAGTTTGGTTAAAGCTGGGCCTCAGAGTCACACTGCAGCTGAAGAGACAACAGGCTTAGCTATAATCTCTCTCTGGAGTTATCATCATCCAGTGAACTCAACTGTACAGGACACATGTGGATGTCTAACATGGTGGCATTCAGAAAACAAGTAAACAAGTCTGCTAACTGGTGTCACAGTTGGGCAAGCTAGCCGATTGCACCAATCTCTGTCATTTTTGGCAAATCCTAAATTGACTTCCTTTCCTTAAAAGCTTGTGTGGGGCCAACAGTATACTCACAGTGGAGAGTTAAGGCAGACGGCAGCAGCCTCTGCAGAAAGCACTCTGTTTATTCAATCTGAAGTCAATTAGGAAAATCCTTTGAAGTCATTGGCATGTGTTCATGGGGGTAAATAGCAAAGGGTTCTTATCACTCTCCCTAAAAGAATGCAGACGTCCCAGGAGAATAGAGAGGCTGACTTAAACAGTTATTCACTATCTGCCTTTGGACTCATGGCTTATTTTCCCTCTGCTTTTCAAAGCCAGATCAAACTCTCTGGCTCCATCCATTATTCACATTCGTAAAGCTTGTTGAGGACTTGCCAGATTTCACATTACAGTTTAAAGGTCTGCTGGCACCTGACAGTCCTTCCTCCAAAGGGATTTCATTTCTTGCTTTAATCTTGAGTGGTGGTGGAGGTAATAGTAGTAAACTGGGAGAGTCAGGTTCACCTACAAATAATAACTAGACCATACTGAATGAAAGGGAGAGAATGAATAATGGAGGAAAATATTTTAGTATGTTCTTTTCCCTTGCTTTTGTCATATTTGTTCTTATACTTGTAAATTATGAACTATCTCTTCATGCTGAGCATGCAGGATTTGTCCTAATTAGCTTTAAAAGGGAGTAGACAAATCCATGGAGGATAAGTTTAGCAGTCGTGAGTAGCTATGATAGCATAAAGCAGAGGCAGGTCACAATTCTGTCAAAAGCCACCATCTCTCAGGGTTTATCTGTAAGGAGGTACAGGTCATCAGTGGACAGGGTCGAAGCCATTGCCAAGTGGGGTCCTAGTCACAAGCATGTGATGGGTTGATCCTCCCCCTCCCTCTTTTTATCACTCCTTTCTCTTTCTCCAATTTGTTCTACCCAATGGGCTGTAGGGCAGCCATGTTTCCATCATCAAAAAAAGAGGAAACTCATCACAAAAGAGTGATCAAAGGAAGACACAGATTTGGACACACAATTGGCATAGAAGAATAGCTACACTTTAAATAGGAAAACAAGATATCTTGCCATCATGACACAGACAGTCACCACAAGACCTGTAAACCTGCTGAATTTGCTAATTGTTGATGTACCCCACAAAGGTCTCTGCATTCCCTTATTATCTTTAGAACTTGGTTTGGGCTGGACAAATCTTCAAACAGAGAGTACCTTCAAATGGAGGAGTATCTAACAGGACACATGGCCTCACTAGCTCCATGGAAGCTAGCTCCACAGATCACTTCTGCCAGTAGCAAACTGAGCACTTGTAGAGAAAGAGCTTTAGAAATTAGGTTGAGTGTGGCATGTGCTATATAGAACCTCTATGGTTCCTGTTACAGGGAACTTTCATTTCAAAGGTAATATGCTACTGAATACCAGTTGCTAAAGGTCAACAATGAAAGAAGGAAATTGTCTTTGTGTCTTCCTTGTGGGCTTCCTAGAGGCACTTGATTGGCCTCTAGGGAAAGCATGATGCTGGACAAGTCTGTTAGCCTTCTGTTTGTTTCAATCACCCATCATTTTATTTATATCTCACCTTTTTTCAAAACTGGGACTCAGGGCTTGCTTAGATGGTCTGTGTATCCCAGCTTCCTTTCCCCATCTTGGAGCCCTGCAGTCCAAACAATGCAAGGCTCTTGCCCCCTTTTGTGCCCAGGAGTCCTGATGATGCCCTAGGCAAAGCTGGAGGGAAGATGAGGTAAAACCCTTTAAAACATTTTATTAAACACCTGTGAAAATCCATGTTATGTGGGAAAACCCAGATCAGGTCTCACTCAGGAATGAAGGAGGGCATGTACCTGCATGCCAGCCTGTATAGCCAACCACTGTTGCCGCCACTAGAGTCATTCTGAAGCCAGGAAGGATCCCCCCAGCACATAATCTATGCCCCCCTGCATATGACTAGCCTTGTAGACATGCTGAGGGCTTCTTTCCTGGCTTCAGAGGGAGCGATGCATGATAGCAGGGGAGGCACCTGCTGTTATGGGCTGGCATGTGCATGCAGGTTTCATCTTATTTTGTCTAGGTAAAGGAGAGAAACGGGCCAGATCTGGGGTCAGAATACACTGGCTGGAAACCAGCATATTCTGGCAGGTCTAGTCAGTCCCTGAGAGTGGCTAACTGGGGCTCTGTTCCAGCACAGTTCTTTCGTGTTCTGCAAAATAACACTGCTCTCCATTTGTGTAGCAACTAGACTGGGAGTGGGCAACATCTGGCAACCCTCCCATACTGCAGCACCAACATTCCTCAGCATTGGCTAGAGTGGCTAGGGCTGATGGTAATTGCAATCCAACACATCTAGAGGACCATACATTTCTTTATAGTAGGTTACTGTGGGGGATCTTGATGATTAGAAGAAAGCAGTCTATATTTTAAAATAAATACATAATAGACTTCCAATAGTACCATTGAGCCAGTCAACTAAATAGATCAATGAGTGGGAATCCCTTTCCTGTAAGGAAAAGTGTTTGGGGCGTTATGGTCTGGAGAATATATGGTTTAGGGGTTATTGGACTTATAAAATAATGCATGCGGTGGAGAATTTGGGGAACTTTGGAAACTGAAATATTTCTATCTGTATGTTAGTCTGGGAAGTGAAAAATGGGTCTGGTTTTTTTTTTTTTAAATCATATCCCAATTAACTCTTCAAACATCTGTACTGGAAAGTTGTCCTCTTTGCAGACTTCCCAGAGATATTTTCTTGGTCACTATGGAATAGGGATGCAATTCTTCACTAATTTTCTCCTTGAAGGAAGCAATGAGTAATTTTAGCAATCTTCCTCTTGCTTTGAGAAAACCTTTGCAAATGGCACTGTCTTTGAGGACTATTGAGACTTATTCTGTTCAAAATTAACATGTAGTGTTTTTTGAACAGGAAAAAGCATTTTCTGGGCAGAAAATGGTGTTTCTGATGCAGAAAATGTTGGCTGAAAATTCAGTA
Organism: Gambelia wislizenii; assembly: GCA_030847615.1. Classification (NCBI taxonomy): domain Eukaryota; kingdom Metazoa; phylum Chordata; class Lepidosauria; order Squamata; family Crotaphytidae; genus Gambelia; species Gambelia wislizenii. The sequence continues at coordinate 168,476,201 of JAUMIR010000005.1, read as the reverse complement.
TTGCAGTTACCAATGTGTAATCTCAAGTTACAGGTCCATAACTGATCCATATTCATGAACACTATATAGTCATGATTGTGCAATTATTGCCATGATTGTAATGGCCCTCCCAAGCCTACTTTAGCAAACATCTACCACTTTAGGCAAAAGAGGTCCATTCCACTGGAGACAGGGGCAGAGGAAGATGGCATTCCCACTTCTTCCCACCAGCCACTGAAGGTGTGACAATCAGAAGCAGCAACCCTCTTGTAAGTCCCTGTTGCTGACTTGCTGGCTGGCAGGAACAGGATGGAAATTGAGCCCCAGTTACCAGCCAAATGGAGTTCCTTCACCTGATCCATTAGCTGCCTGGTAAAATTAGTTAGGGGGGCAAAGTTGGGTCAGGACATGCTACTTGGTTACAAATACAATTACAGCTGCTGTTTTCCGTGCAAAACAACGACCCAAGAATTTTGCATAGAGTAAGTCCAGAACTGCCAAGATTCTTGTCAGTCCAGTATTCTTCTCATCAGCATTTCTTGACACTTGAAAAGCACGCTTTTCAACCATTTTTTGAATGTTTTGGAACATTCTTCCTCCCTCTATTGTGGAAATGCAATGCTGAATTAGATAGGCCTTTAGTCTGATCTAGCAGTACTTTGCTTATGTTCTTACGAGTTGTGCCCCAAAACAGATATAATGGAAATAAGAAGCATGGCGGGGGGGAGAATACCAGACATCAATTTTTTAAAATCCTAAATAAAATAATTGAGAGAAGGAACCCATGGAAATGGACAATAAAAGAAACTATGGACTTTATCAGATGTGGCAAAAAGTGTGGGATTACAATGTCATGGTAGCGCAGACAGCCACAGTCATCACATGATATCATCATCATCATCTTGTGGTTACCACATGCCTCAGCTGTGAATAAGGTGTTCCTTTTAACTGATGGGACAAGCCATCAATAAATCGCCAATCTCACTTTTTTCATAGTATTGAGGGTGTGTGAAAACCCTCCTGTTGTAATCATGAGATTACACTGTGAATGGGCAGTCCTCACTGAGTAAACTTCCGAGTGAGAATGCAAAAACGAAGCACAGGATGCTTTTTTTAGGAAGTGTCCTGTCTAGTTTGCACATTTTAGGTTTGTTTCCATGCTTGTGTGTTCATTAACTTTGTTAATTTGAGGGGGGGGGATGGAGTTTTAAACATGCTCATGTCTCCTCATGAGAACAGATGAAATGTTCTCACCCATGTCAAATCATGGAAGTAAACTCCCGTTCTTAAAGTGCTAGTGTTTGGCATGCGATAATTCAATGGCAGTACTTTCATGTGATTACAGGTACATGTGATAATAAGTGTTATAATGCCACAGTGGTCCCACTATCTTCATCTGTGGAATTACAGCATTTTTAGATGCTAGTCTGATAAAGTCCTATGTACAACATATTAGGGATGGGTTAGAATTGTTTCAGTTTTTGATCAGATATCAGCAAATTTCCAGATTTCTGTACATTCGGGATGTAAAGAATTTGAGATTAAAAGCATTCAAATGTTGGAGAAACCAAATTTTTTGTCCCCTCAGTGCTTTGATTGCTAACTCTTAACAAGCAGGGTTTTTTATTCCCTGCATATTCAGCTATGCTCAATTAGGTTTGCTGTCATATTCTTTTGGAGAAAGAATATTTGAAGAAAGAACATTTGCTCTTCTTTAAGACCTATGTGGAGATAGGTACATCACAGTCCTGACCATTCTGGGAAGAGAGTTACATATTGAATCAGGCTGATGAAAATGAGGGTGGAGTTGATTTCAGTTTGTTTTTGACAGATTCACCAAAATCTCCAAGTATCTTCATCTTTAGGACAGAAAAGACATGAATGAAGGAGAAAGCAAAACTGACAGATGCTCTAATCCCTACCACACAGAAAAAACACAAGAACCTCAGTGGCTTTCTTAATCTATGTCCACATATATTGAATATATTGCATTGCAGTACTCCCTTGAAAAATCAGCTAACTCTCCTCCATGACCTTATTTGCCTGCTCTCATCTTGAGCCCTGCCAAATGAATTGAAAAAATCATCTTTTCAGTCAAAGAATCCAAGGAGCTGCTAGTTCTTAGCTACTGTGGCTCTAGCTGGAGATGAGCCACTTCAGTCATCCCTCCTGTCAAGTTGTATCATGACCGTGCACTAACTTACAAACTGGGATTCCGGGCATCTAGCAGCATCTGAAAAAGAGTTGTAATTAGCACACTGGCTTTTCCCAGGAAAAATGGCTCATTTCCATAACATCACTTGCATTCCACTACATCTTGGTGCTTGCTGCCTTTAACTTTCCCTCCCATGCAAATGTCTAAAAGCTGTCAAGAGGAATGAGTGCAAGACAAACTGACATTCCAAATCATTGCTAGAGGAAGCGAAATATGATTCCATATCATTAGAAAAGCAGAACCATCAGCTGCACTCCTCATTGTTCATAAATCCTATTAAGGGCACCATGATCAGACCTCAGATACCCTGTTAAATATATCTCCTTTGTCCCAAGCTTAGCTCAACATCTCCATACACATCCTTCAACCCTGCTGTGACACAGCCATTACCACTTTGGGGCAGCTTAAGAGGCCACATGGGGGGGGGGGTGTTGTAGAAAAAAACAGGGACCTTTAAATATGCCAGTGGCCTAAGCCATTGCAATACAGCTTGCTATCTCATACATCTTCAAGGGAAACATTACACAGCAACTAGCAAACAAAAGATCTGTTCATAGGGTTTCTTAAGGATGATGTTTACCTAGCAGGTCAATGCACTGTAGTAATATTTTCTGAGCGATGACGCGCACACATGAATGAAAGAAGTTCCTGTAAGAGATTACTGCAGAAGAAACTCATTCACGTATGCAAATGTTTGTTATTAATGGGCAGATTATACTTTAGTTTCTTTTGGCTTGCATGGTTTGGTTCAGGATCTTGGGCACAGGCATACGTTTGTTTGTTTACTTAATTTACTTACTACGTTATTATTATTATTATTTTTCCACTGTCTCTCCCCAAAGACTCTGAGGACACTGTAGTTATGCAACACTCACCCACACCAACACCATCAATTGCATGTCTTTTCAATACACTCTTGGAGACACTCTACTCTTTAGGCCTAAAAAAAAAAATCCTGATATTTTACCTCAGAAAAAACTGCCCATGTTTATATTAAGGTTTGCTTTGAGCAAAGTCTAGTAACAATCTTGGTGAACAAGGCCAGCTCAACACATTTTATGCCTGGATGTGATGGACAAAATAGTACTGTCTCCCTACAGTTTTACTTTAACACTAGCAATAAGATAGTTTGCTCCAGTAAGTACGGTCAGGGGATATAGGGCAGTTCACATATAACTCTATTGTCCAGCACCTCTCATTTTCCCACTTCAGGCAACTGCCTCACTCTGCTTAGTGCTTTTTCTGGGATGTATAGCACTCTTCCAAATGAATTCTTCCAGGGATATTTCTTGGCTTTAGTGAAAATTCACTAAAATAATTTCTGTACTTTTTTTTTTTGAGCTGAGATCTAGATCACAAAATTTGAGGAATCACATAATCTAATGGAAAAATTGCAATCTGATGTATATATTAGTCAATATATTTAATGTAATTTAATATATAGCCTGGTTTCCCCCCCCTCAATGTGGGCCCAAAGACATCTTTTTCTCATTTCATTTCAGCTGTGGGTCAAGGAAGTGTGAATCAGATCAGTTCACTTAAAACCCAAAAAAATCCTCCACTGTCCCTAAACTAGAGTAGGGTTGTCCAGAATTTTCACAAAGTTTCTTATCCTCAATGAGAAAGCATCTTATAACACATCAAAATGCCCCCCCCATCAAAAAAATCTGGCCGTTGCCTTGATGTATTTCACTACTTTGTAAGACTGAAAAGACCTACACAAAAGACCTCCAGGGGGATCAATAGTTCAGGTAAAAATCTATTGTTTCTGGATTTCATGTGTTGTAATGGTTGCTCCTGATCCTTCATCTAGTCATGCCCTATATATACACAGGTCTTTCATCTGCTCTTTTTTTCTTTCCTGTTGGAGATGTGATTAACTGTGGGTACAGATGTGCTTTCCCTCAATCTCCTTGCCATCCCTCCCATGAATTCCATTCTTCTCCCATATCTGCATTCTCTGTCTTGTACATTTAATGTTTTCTAAATTATTGTTTTAGGGCTTGTCTTTATGAGCCTAATAAAACATTTTGGGGCCATCATGGGGGCAATTTGTGTAGATGATACTGAGCCAAACCCTGAATCTGGACTGAACAGTTCTCATGATGTTTAGCCAGTCCAGTCCCCAAAATAGTGTAAACCCCCTTAAAATGCTTTTAAAAAACCTCCCAATTTACTCCAGCTCTTCCAGGAAAATATGGAGCACTCCACACCAAGATTGGGTAGCTGTTGTCACATGCATCCTGCTGTATCGCCTGGTGCCACTGCTGTTACTACTATGGGCACATGCCACATCCACTGTGGTCACAACAAGGCCCCCAGCATTTGATCAATGCTAGTTGCCTCGTTTCTGGCCTCAGGGAATGCCACGCACAGCAGCAGCAGCAGACGATACAGCAGGACACATGTGATGACATCTCCCCATTCTCAACATGGTAACTTTGGGGAATCTGGGGCTGCCCTGGAGCCAGAATACTCCGGGCTGCCCCCAGTTATCTCGGCCAGTGTAGATGAGCCCATAGTCATAGTGCTAAAGTGCTATATCACTTTAGCACTATAACAGTAAGAGAAAGAAAAAAGAAGAAAAAACATTCAGGACTTTCTCAGAGCAAGCAAATATGGTGTCATAACGATGCCTAATTAATGTGAAAGGGCGCATATATCAAATGACATTGTCCTTTCACATTTTTGTCCTGTCCAAAAGCTATTCCTTTTCATTGATGGGCCAAGACATTTATAGATCTCCTATGGTGCTTTTTTGCCGGCATTGCCAGCATTTGAAACACCATGCCATTGTGCTCACATTAATACAGGGTCAATGACAGAACACTTCTGGGTGAGATCACAACAGCCAGGTAGGGGCACTGTTTTTATGCACCTCCCCAGTGTACTTTTAACTTTTAAAAGTTTCTGTGCTTGTGTCAACGTTTAATGTTATAATGTTATAATTTTGCTTTATTTTTTAAATGTCCCATGCTTAGGTCTTTTCATGAGAATCAGCAAGATCTCAGACCAGGAAGTAAATGGAGCTCCATTCCAGTGTTTATGCTGGGGCTGCCTCTTTAAGGTAGGTCTGATAAAGGGGGTTCTTTTGCCGGCATAAAAATGGTTCAAAATATGTTCGCAAAATCATGTTTCTGGAGGGTGGTCTGATAAAGTCCTCAGTGTAGCAGTTGGAAATATAAAGAGGGGAGGAAGGGAAAGGAAATCTTCTGTGGCAAATATCACTTCCCTTCAACACCTCATCAGTGGGACTACACAGAAGTACAGAAGGAACTGAAGCAAGTGATACAGACCTGAGAATTTACCTTTGTCTATATCAGAAACTTCTGGGATGGGGGAGGGAAAATACTCCTGCCCTGTGCTTAAAATGTCACAGCTAGTTCCAGAAATTCAAGATTAAACTGAGAAAAGAGTGCATTTTTTAAAAAAATCCTGACAATTACAGGAGCAACACCTGCCAAATCCCAAAGCATTTGGCCAGTCTTGAGGAGCCCAAATTTTCTGAACTTTGTGCAAGAAGCTGCTTTTGACAGCTGTTAAGCATCAAGGCAAAGAAAGATAAAATTAGTAATCCCAAAGAGGCAAACAACCAATCAAATGATTCTATTTTTAAGAAGACGGATGCAGCAATAGTATTTTGTACAAAACCATTGTAGTTTGAACATACACTTTGTGCAAAAAAAAAAAAATCTTCAATGTGTGTTGTGGGGGTGGATGTGAATTTCTCATCCTTGAGAATGGGTCTTGCAAATTCTCCCCGTAGCAAAAAATAAAAGGTGAACATTTGTGTAACTGCATGAGAATGAAGTAAGCCAAGATTTTCATTTTGCTCTAGAGTTAATGAAGATCATAAAGGTATAAAACAGTAAGATCATAAAAGGTATAAAACGATAAGTGTGGTCAAAGGAGAGGAAAGTCAGAAAGCATGGTCCTGAGGAGAGTGTGAAATGTGATTTGTATATCTACCAAATGATAAAAGGAAAGAGAAGCAAGGAAGCTACAAACAATATATCTCTAAAAAGTATTAAATATATCAGTAGGGAGAAAGGGTGTAGGTCACTGGCAAGATGGATCAATTATTGGGAAAATATGTGTCACATGAAACCATATGGGGAATATACCCAGCCAGATGTGTTTAATATCCCTGTATAAACTCATATATAATTTATATGACTGCAAAAGCACACCTAATGTGCAAACAGTGTAAATTGTATAATTGCTCACATAGACAGTTGTTTACAGGACATATGATTCACACTTTTAAATATAGTAGGACAGATCTAAATGTTTTTTTTGGGGGGGGGTTACATCTGAAATTAAGAAACTGTTAAAAGAACACTGCAAAAGACTGCAGGGAAAACAGAGGCTGGAGTTGCATTTAATTATGCTTTTTGGTTGGGATTCAAAGAGGTGCAATTATTTATTAAATAGTCAATTTATCAAAATACCCTTGCCGGTCTTTCTCTCCACCCTGCTATTCTTTCAGCCTGTCAAACACCTAATTCTTCTCCTCATTGAACTTTTTCGGACAATCCAAAAATAACGCTAGCAGCTTCGCTAGGTTGCGAGGCTACAGCGCTAGAGGGCGTCAGTTTTGCATGACACTCCTTCCCAGCAGTACTGTTGCAGTACTACTGGGACATTTGACTGTCATCAATGATCGTGAGTAAAATATGATGGTAAAATCCAAAATATGACAGTCAAATGTCCCAGCGGTACTGCAACAGTACCGCTGGGAAGGAGCATCATGCGAAACTGACGCCCTCTAGCGCTGCAGCCTCACAACCTGGCGAGGCTGCTAGCGTTATTTTTGGATTGTCCGAAAAAGTCCATTGATACCAACATTAAGATTGTTTTTCTTTTAGGGTTACCATAGTCTAGTTCCCCACATCCAGGTTACCAGATTTTGCATATTATGCAAATTATTTGCTCATTCTGCAAATCACATATTGGATCATGAAAAGAGTGACTACCCACCACCACCCTATACTACTAATACCCCACTCAGAAGCTCTCTTTTTAAAATTGCATGCTAGAATGTTTGTCTTATCTTCTTCAGATGTAATGTGGGCTGCTCATCCTATAGCCCAAGGTGTTATATGCATCCCATGTCCCCTTTTACCAGCTTGTCTCCTCACTGAAAACTCAAGGAAATCATACATCCCTCCAGATATTGGACTGCAACTTTCAACAGACCAAACATCTCACCAGCGCACCCAACGTCCCTCACCCCTCTTTCTGTTGTAGTTCCATTTATATTCCACCTTCCCCCAATAAACTTGTGTTTCTTCTCTTGTCCACTTCCCACTTTAATTTCACAACAACCTTGTGCAGTAAGTGAGGCTGAGGCAAGAATTAGCTGAATTTCATGGCTTCATGGGGAGTTGAATCTGGATCTCCCAATCCTTGGTCCAAAACTCTTAACCACAGTGCATTGACTCTCAAGCAGAGCCTGAAAAAAAAAATAATTCTTTGGATTGCTACCCCGCCACACACATTTTCCAGACACCTTAGTCTCTGCAATTTGTAAGACAAAAATATCTTTTTTTCAACCTCTATGTTGAGGAAGAATAAAACAACACTTTCCCAGTTGTATGAATGACAATAAATTGGATGCTATTTGCTATTATTTTTAAATTTACTTCTTTTCTTCCCCTTCCCTTCCTGTTTGTAAACAGCATTTCAGAAGGGAAATCTAAGCCTTGAATGTTCTTCTACAGCTTCCTCCCAAAGTTTAAAAAAATACTGAAAGAAAACAAGGTAAAAGAGAAAGGATTATTTACATAACCATAGGAAGAGCTGTGCTTTTCAAATGCAACAGAGGCTGGTTCCACTATTTAAAGTACACTTCTTATTGGCAGGCCTGCCTAAGTTTAAAGCACACAGACTGGCCCATGTTCAAATTACTGAAATTAGGTGTAGATGGTTTGGATGTGTAAAATGCTGCCAGGATATTTATATCTTCTTATTCTTGGGTTGGTCTGACAGTTGGAACCCAAACCTAAGCAGATGAAAACTTCAAAAGGTTTGTTAGATTTCAGTTGAACCCAAACTTTGTTGACATTTCCATATTTGAGTTCAGAAGCTATCAATTTGATGACATTTGAAAGCTTTTCCAAAAGCTGATGTCCATAAATAGAAAAAGCATGGGGAGAAAATACAACTGTGTGGAAGTGCGGGCTTTTGCTGAGCAAAACAGACAAATGAAACAACACAAGGGATGTCCATCCAACCTCTTTTTGAGTGTAGAAGAAGTTATAAAATTAAAACATCCTTTAATGTTAGCATGAAATATAAAGGGGTTTCAAAAGACTAACTACTTTAATCTTTTGCATTAAAAACAAGTCATTCTGTAGCAATTAAATAATTCTAAACAGAACCTCAAAGCCATGAACAGTATTCATGAAGAATATTACTGTACAGTATAGTTTTATAGCTTGTTTGTAGGAATGTTTCTGCTTCACAACAGCTGCAGAGCTGTTTGGGCAGGGATCACCAGCATTGAGGCCATGATACTGAGAACACAGCTGCACTGGGCAGGGCACGTGTCCCTGTTGGTGCTTCCAGACCTCTCAGCAGCTTTCGATACGATAGATCATGCCATTCTCCTGGATCACCTGAGTGGGTTAGGAATCGGAGGCACTGCGCTCCAGTGGTTCCGGTCCTTCCTCTCGGGCAGGTCCCAGAGGGTGCAGCTCAGGGACAGCTGCTCGAGCAGAAAGGCACTTACTTGTGCTGTTCCGCAGGGTGCCATCCTGTCCCCAATGCTGTTTAACATCTATATGAAGCCGCTGGATGAGATTATTCAGAGTTATGGGGCTGGGTGTTATCAGTACGCTGATGACACCCAGATCTATTTATCCTTGTCCCGATCATTGGCCTCGAATTCCAACGGCATCTCTCCTCTTAATGACTGTCTTAAAGCAGTAATGGGCTGGATGAGGAAAAACAGATTGAGATTAAATCCGGACAAAATGGAGGTGCTCAAGGTAGTGGCCCTGAAACCAGGAGTTGGGTTGCAACTGCCAGTCCTGAACGGGGTCACGCTCTCCGTTAAGGACTGTGTTCGCAGTGTGGGGGTGCTCCTTGATTCATCGCTTCAGATGATGAGTCAAGTGAATGCGATGGTCAGGAGCGCTTGTTATCAGCTTCAGCTGATATGCCAGCTGCGCCCTTTCCTGGAAGTAAGGGACCTAGAGGCTGTGGTGCATGCGCTGGTAACCTCTCATCTAGATTTCTGCAATGCGCTCTACATGGGGCTACCCTCGTGCTTGGTCCGGAAACTTCAGTTGGTACAAAATATGGCAGCCAGAGTGGTCTCGGGAACATCTCGGAGAGACCATATAACTCCAGTATTAAAATCTCTCCACTGGCTGCCTATCAGTTTCCAGGCCCAGTATAAGGTGTTGGTTATTACCTTTAAAGCCCTAAATGGCTTGGGTCCAAGTTATCTCCGGAACCACCTCCTCCCATACAATTCTCCCCGCGCACTCCAGTCCTCTGGGAGGAATTTGCTTCAGCCACAAAAATCTAGGCTGTCTGCAACCTCCCAGAGGGCCTTTTCAGTAATCGCCCCCAATTTATGGAATGGCCTGCCGAACGAGATCCGTCAGTTGACAAGCTTGAGTAGCTTTTAAAAAGCACTAAAGACGGATCTCTTTTGCCAGGCCTTTCCTGATTAGATCCCAGCCTCAGGAGCTGCATCTCGTAGCTTTTTTAAATTATGTATATATTTGTTGTTTTTTTCCCCAAGCAAGATGAACTTGAACTCCTAGCACTACAAAGCACGTATGATATAATAGGCATTACTGAAACCTGGTGGGATGAGTCTCATGATTGGAATGTAGGACTAGAGGGGTATAACCTTTATAAGAGAAACAGGCCAAACAGGAAAGGAGAAGGAATAGCATTATATGTCAGGGATATTTACATCAGTGAAGAGATCCATGACATCAATACTGGAAGCCAGGTGGAGAGCATCTGGATAAAAATTAAAGGAGAGGGAAAGAACAGGGATGTTATTGTGGGACTCTACTACAGACCCCCAAGTCAGATGGAGGAATTGGATAATGCCTTTCTACAACAGATGGCCACACACGCAGAAAGGAGAGATGTAGTAGTGACTTCAACTATCCTGATATTTGCTGGCAATCTAACTCAACCAAAACGTCAAGGTCTAGCAAATTCCTGACTTGCCTGGAAGACAATTTCATTGTCCAAAAGGTGGAAGAGGCAACAAGGGGGTCAGCTATTTTAGATCTGATCCTAACCAACAGGGATGACCTGGTTAATGGGGAACAAGTGGTGGGATCCTTAGGTGAGAGTGATCATGTTCTCTTGGAGTTTGTTATACAATGGAAATGAGAAGCCAGGCATAGTCAGACACGCATTCTCTACTTTAGGAGAGCTGATTTCAATAAACTCAGGGAAACACTGGGGGTGATCCCATGGTCAGGAATACTAAAAGAGAAGAGACCTCAAGATGGATGGGACTTTCTCAAAAGGGAGCTACTGAAGGCACAATTTCAAACAGTACCATTGAGGAAGAAAAATGGGAGGTGTCTCAAGAAACCAGGATGGATGACTAAAGAAATTTCAGCGGAGTTAAATTTTAAACGGAACATGTATAGGAAATGGAAAAAAGGGGAAATCACCAAAGAAGAATTCAAACAGATAGCGAACACGTGTAGGAGTAAAGTCAGAAAAGCTAAAGTGCAGAATGAGCTCAGGCTTGCTAGAGAGGTTAAGAACAATAAAAAGGGCAGAGAATATTGGTTTCATGGATAAATAGCCCGACCTGGTTTCTCCATGCTGAAAGCAGAGTCAGGGAATGTATGACTTTCCAATGTCACAGGACTGTAATTCCCAATATACATACTCTGTATACTGAGTGGTGAGGGTGATAGCCATTGTGGACCAATATCAGAAGAACCACTATTACCCTAAGAGGTGGGGGTGGTGCTTTGAGACTCACCCATGATGCCAAAATCTCTTTTATTATCTGGGGAAATTATTAGCTCAAACAGACACCTGCAAGAGGTGGGTAATTTCAGGGATCTTTTCACTATGTATACCAGTACAGACTGTAGAGAGAACTCCAGTTAAAGTGAAATAAAGTATTTTAAATTGGAAATAACACAGGGGATATGCTGGCATACAAAACGTACTCTCTTAAGAACCATACAAGGCTACTGGAAAGAAAGGTGGGGAGATTGGATAGAGAGAAGTCTGGGAAGATAGGGTTATGTACCAGTCTTGAAGAGAAGAGTTCCATGTAGCAAAGATGTTGAGACTGGAGCTGAGGGTGGCACAGAGAATCCAGCAGAGTGTTGGTGTCCATCTGTGGCACACTTTACTGGGGTCTATGCTGGGATATTTACACTCTATTTAATATCCTGAAGGGGTACTCTGGTTATGACAAAGCCTAGATGACTCACCCATGTGATAGACAAGGGGAACTGAAACTAGGCAAAGGAAGCCCAAACTCAACTGATTGCTTTTATGGCTGGGAGATAGGAATTGATGGGTTTATGACAACCTTGCAATGCAGGACAGGAGGGGGTTCTGAGGTAACATTTCCTTGGTATTGAGGTTGGGAAAGGTCACTTAATTGTTTGGTTGGATGACTCATTGCTGAGGTGCCCAAGAAGGAATTAGCACCTGCCTCCTTAATGGCTATGTTTACCAAGGGGCTTTGCGCAATCCTAATATGGCCTTCTTTGCCAAAATATTTGTAAGACACATCCCAGATCCTTGTGACTTCCACCTGACCTCTTTTTGGATCACCCCGGTCAACTTGATCCCTTCAAAGTGTCTGATATTTCCAATTATGAGATATTATAGGGAGGGGATAGTAGGGAATTCTAACACCACCCATTCCTCATTCTTGGCCCAAAGGAACAGCAATATTTAAATATGATAAACAAATCTAGTGGGGAGGGAAAGACAGTCTTCTTCACATCCTCATAGGCACTTCCTTCTAATGATTCCTTTACATATTTATAATAAAGTCAAGATAAATTAGAAACTGAACTATGTGAAATGTGTCAAGCAATCCACATTAAGGAATGTTGGATACACCCTGAAGCACTGAATGACAACGTTGAATTTGCATTGGTAATTGTGGGAAGCAAACCCAAAGGAATGGCATTTTTTCCCTCTGCATTAATTGGGATTTTTTAAAAAAATGATCTTGGGAACACTGTCCTCCCTTTTGAGTTGTTTGTCAGATTACGGAGTTTGTCATCTTTTCTCTTCTGGTTCCACTCTGGTGCCCCAAGGAGATCTATATACCTATATGTATATATAGATATAGATATAAAGATGTATCCATTTTGCCTAAGCAATCTCTGGCACCAAAGTGTGCACATCAGCAATTGTTGTGGAGCCACTCTGTATTGGCACTTCAGGCCAATAACATTTATTTCAGTTAGAATGCTGACGGGGCTGTCTGAAAACAAGGCTCTGAGAACAGAGACAGCTGGAATGTCATTAAAGAGTATTGACTTACTTGTTTATTTTTTTTTAATCTTTTTTCCCTAGTGGGAGAACTGGAAGGCATTTAAGAATTCCAGTTACCTGCCAAAACATGAAAGGAAAATTGGCAAAACCTTTTTCTTTTCTTCCCTCTCCTCCTCCTCTTCATCCTCCTCTTCCTTCGATGGATTTGCATTCCTGCCAACTTGATGTAGAGCCATCTCTCTGTCTCTGTCTGTCTCCCTCCCTCTATTTGGGAAGTATGGTGTAATGGCTGCCTATCTGATTATGCATGTTTTAGAAATGCATACATGCACATACATGCATATATCAGCAAACCTGGTGGCCCACAGAAAGGCAGATTATTAATTATTTAGAGCTTTTGGGTAGGATCGATTGGACTAATTTGTTGTCTGTGGAATTAATTCCCATTCCTTAGTGATCCAAAGTCTTGAAAAATGGAAGAAGCCATCTGAAAGGGAAAACATTTCAAAGCATTAAAGGACATTGATTGATTCTGTCCTAGGGTGATGAAGAATTGATAATCTGTGGATAAGACTGCTGATTCATTTGCTGTTGTTACCAACCAGACATCTGAAGGGGCTTTCTACTTCTGATTCCTCCACCAACAGAAATACTTAAATATGCATTTGCATGTGAGCCACTGTGGCTCAGGGTGGAACAACATGTTTCTTCGCCAAATGCATGATGTTGGCAAGGTGCCACAGGTACAGAATTACAAAGAGGAGCATTTGGAGGGAAGACTCACAGCAGAAGAGGCATAACACTTTTTGTGCCGACTGATTCTCCTTGTTGTTTTCCCCTCATTTGGGCTTATTTTTTTGTTGCTGTCATTGTTCCTCAAGTTGATTCTGACTTATGGCAACCTTCTCATAAGGTTTTGTGGCAAGATTTATTCAGAGGATGTTCACCATTCCCTTCCTCTTAGGCTGAGGGAAAGTAACCTGCCCAAGGTCACCCAATAGGTTTCCATAGTTGAAATGCTCTTCAAACCCAGGACTCCTGGATTCCCAATCCAACACTCAAACCACTACACCACACTAGCTTTTTGTGCTTATTCCCCTTCAGCGATTAGAAACTGAGAACTCAAAAATTCCCAAAAAGAGACATCACTCTTGGTCTGATTCATTAATGAAATTTTCAGGAAGAATTTTTTCAGGGCTTGTAGGACACTACCTAGTCACTTTTTTTTTTTTTTGAGGTTACAGTTCATCCTTTCTAATAATTTGGGGTTCTGCATGAGTTCAGGCAAATTCTTAAGGTATTGGTTTTGTTTTTAATAAAAATGTTTTCTGCCCAACTGATATAAAGATGAAGTCCTATACCTACTGAAACCCTGCTTATTTGTTGCATTCAGTGTCCATCCCTTTTAATTTAATGACAACAGTGTTTACCTTCATATAATTTATTCTCATGAATGTCATGGTCAGTTGTGTAGGTTAAGAGCAATCAAATTACCGGAGTTCCATGTAGTTCTAGTTTCAATGTTTAAATCAGGGGTGGGAATCATGAGACTCATCCAATGTTGGTTGACTGCAAGTATCAGCAACCCTAGCCAGTACAAGCAATGATGAAAAAAGCTGGGAGTTTCAATTCAATAACATTTGGAAGGCCATATGAGTCCCCCCCCCCCCAAATGAAGATCTGGCAACATCAGAATCCTGTATTATTAAGCTTATGTAAGTTGTGAAAGTGAAGTGGCATCTTCCACTGGAAGAATGGCTTGGGATTGGGGTAATTATTAATTTAGAAACAAGACAGTTATACAGAGTGCAATGTGAACATTCATACAATTATGCATGGTATAGAACTGGTGTTGGAATAATGAGGCCCTCCAGATGATGCTGATCTGCAGCTTTCACTGGTCCCAGCTAGAATAGCCAATAGGGAATGCTGGGAGGTGCACTTCAACAGCACCTGAAGGGCCTCATGATTCCCAACCCTTGTGCAGAGAAAGTGGATAGATTTTCCCCCTCCCCATTCTTCTCATGATACTAGAACCATGTAGTATCCAATGAAATGAATGGCAGTAGATGTGGACCAAAAAGAGCTAGCTGCAAATCTATATCTTAATATATAATTCTCTTGGGTTTGTTGCCATTTCCAGTGTCCTGACTGGCTGCTTAAGAAACTTACCACTCAACCAAAGCTCTCTGTTGGGCAGCTAATCAGCACACTGGGGGGTGTGAACATGTGAAAGTTTAAGTCCTTTCTAAACATAGTGGTGGCAGAGGGGCTCTCCGTTGTTGCACGCATGGTGGGTGTGGGTGTGAGTAGGATGGGTGTGGGAGGGTGCGTGTGTGGTGGTGTGGGGGCCAGGTGAAGGTGTGGGATGCGCGTTTGGCCACATGTGGGGTTGCACATGTTGCTAGATTGTAATTATTTCAAGAGAATACGAAAGAGATCTCCAATGTACTCTTTGTCTTCTAAATTCAGAAAGCAGAAGTTCATATTTGTGAGACATTGGTATTCACTTCCTGTTAAATTATGTCATATCAATAAGGATTCTCCAAATTAACATTGGTGTTGTGGTGTCCACAGAGGCTCTTACGTTCATATATAGCAGTGTTGTCCTCAAGTTTTTGACATAAAGCTTTTGCTGAAATGAGAGAATCACAAAATCATTTGCAGAAATGTCTCCTGCTTTGGTCAAACAGAGGTCAAAATGCTCTGCCAATTTTACAATGGAGGGACAAATTATGGTCCATTGCCTTTGTGGAAAAAATTCACTTCATGCATACATTTCTTAAGAAATGATGATGGATGCAATGAAAAGCTTTACAGAGTTTGGCATCCATTTGTATCTCTTATGATGGTAGCAATAGAGATGAATTCAGTATACTAACTCCTTATGGAAATTTATGGAAAGATGCAGTGCGTTAACAATTACACTTTGTATATAACTTCTTAGTAGAATGATGGGAAGAGCATTGGGAATATCAGTCTCAAACAGAACGTTTTTCATCTCTCCTTGTATAGCTTGTAGTCGTCTTTTTATTGATTGTCTGATAATGTTTCTTTGTGTGCATAGAATTTTTAAAAAATGAAAAATGAAAAATACTTATTCACACAATACATAATAAACTAATGGAACATACTGAAACAAAATTTGGTGATGTCTACTAGTTTACTAAAGAAGGGCATTGCACCAGATCAAGAAAGATAGGTCAATTAGAAGCAAGGTCATTTCCATGTAGTGCCAGAAGATACCTGAGCCCCTTACTTATTGTGACGTCCCCTTTACTTATTGTTTGGAAAGGCTACAAGTGACAATGGTTGGCTATGATTGGGATGAGTTATAGGAACTTGTGCATTCCATTAAATGTTCTCTCTTTTTTCTCTCTCTCATGATGTGAAACCTGGCTCCAGGTTAAGAAGACAATTTCCCCCATGAAATTCTTGCAAAAAAGTTAGTAACATGCAGGCTAGACAATGCAACTGTTAGGTGGATTTGTAATTGGTTGACTGACCAAAGGGTAGTCACCAGTGGCTCCTCTTCATCCTGGAGATGAGTGAACAGTGGGATGCCACAGGGTTCTGTCCTCGGCCCAGTGCTATTCAACATCTTTATCAATGACATGGATGAGGGAATGTTTAGTCTGGAGAAGAGAAGGTTGAGAGGCAACATGATAGCCATGTTTAAATATTTGAAGGGATGGCATATCATAGAATCATAGAATCATAGAATTGCAGAGTTGGAAGAGACCACGAGGGCCATCCAATCCAACCCCCCTGCCACACAGGAAATCTTGATCAAAGCATCCCCGACAAATGGCCATCCAGCCTCTGTTTAAAGACCTCCAAGGAAGGAGACCCCACCACACTCTGAGGGAGTGTGTTTCACTGCCGAACAGCTCTTACTGTCAAAAAGTTCCTCCTCATGTTGAGGTGGAATCTCTGTTCCTGGAGCTTCCACCCATTGCTCCATGTTCCAGTCTCTGGAGCAGCAGAAAACAAGCCTGCTCCATCCTCAGCGTGACATCCCTTCAAATACTTAAACAGGGCTATCATATCGCCTCTTAACCGTCTTTTTTCCAGGCTAAACATACCCAGCTCCCTAAGTCTCTCCTCATAAGGCAGCGTTTCCAGACCTTTTACCATTTTAGTTGCACTTCTCTGGACACGCTCAAATTTGTCAATATCCTTTCTGAATTGTGGTGCCCAGAACTGGACACAGTATTCTAAGTGAGGTCTGACCAAGGCAGAATAGAGTGGCACTATTACTTCCCTTGATCTAGACACTATACTTCTATTGATACAGCCCAAAATCGCATTGGCCTTTTTAGCTGCCGCATCACACTGTTGGCTCATGTTCAACTTGTGGTCTACTAGGACTCCTAGATCCCTTTCGCACATAGGAGATTTTCAGACCTGCAAAATGCCGGTTTGCCGCGCGAGCAGCCTCCCGAAACTGCTGCGCGGCAAGGGTCTACTTTGGACGACGCTGTGCCTCTCGCGAAACCGTCCGTGTCACTTCCGTGAAGCTTGGGACGGCTCAGCGCCATATTTCAATCACGGGCAACCTCCGTGATTGAAATATGGCGCTGAGCCGTCCCAAGCTTCACGGAAGTGACACGGACGGTTTCGCGAGAGGCACAGCGTCGTCCGAAGTAGACCCTTGCCGCGCAGCAGTTTCGGGAGGCTGCTCGCGCGGCAAACCGGCATTTTGCAGGTCTGAAAATCTCCATAGTCTCATTCAGCCAGGTCTCTCCCATCCTATATTGAGGATCCTATCCTATATTGCATACTGAGGATGCAGCTTGGAGCTTGCTGCTCCAGAGACTAGGACACAGAGCAATGGGTTCAAACTACAGGAAAAGTGATTCCACCTAAACATTAGGAAGAACTTCCTGACAGTAAGAGCTGTTCGGAAGTGGAATGCATTGTCTCGGAGTGTGGTGGAGTCTCCTTCTTTGGAGATTTTTAAACAGAGGCTGGATGGCCATCTGTCAAGGAATGATTTGATTGTGTATTCCTGCATGGCAGGGGGTTGGACTGGATGGCCCTTGAGGTCTCTTCCAACTCTATGATTCTAGGATGTGTACCTCTCAAAACAAATTGCAGGAGAAGAAATAGCCATGGAGTCCTGATAGGTTCACGCTTTGCTTCTAAGGCTGTGTCTGCATGGGCCAAAAAGGCCATACTCACCTTGAACCTGGTGCTGGCAGTCCTCATGACATATAGCTACTTCTGGAAGGTAATGTGGTTTTTAGCCCTTAACCTGGCTTTTCCCCACACTAAGCAAAGTCAGGGAAAAGTCCAAAGTTTTCCCAAACTCCCAGAATACCTTTGGGTTCTGTTGGCATGCGGACAGGTGGATTGGGCTCAGTTCAGCTGATCCAGTTGTCCACACATCAAAAGCTGTGCTGCCCCTGCCCCTACAGTGAGCAGTACAGGGAAAGGGGATGGCTTGCTTTTGGAACTGCGGCTGCCACCTCTTCACAAGCAGGAACTCCATGGAAAGCTTGCTTGGTGCCCCAACAGCTCTGCTGGGGGCAGAAATGGGTGCCTGAATATGTGATCAACAAGGAGGGGGCCGCTCTACCCCCTACTCATTGATTGCACAGTTGCCCTGTTCTGGCCTCAGCAGAGGTGGCAATGTGCCAGGCAGGTTTTCCACAGAGCTTCTGCTTGCGAGGAGAAGGTGGTTCCAATTAGATCCATCCCTTTCCCTGTGCTCTGGCTGCCACCACCTCACAAGCCAAGCAGCTGTGGAAAGCCTGCTCAGCATGGTCACTTGTGCTGAGGGCAGAAACAGGGCAATCAATGAGGCCTGTGTGATCAATGAGGAGGGGGTAAAGCAACCCCTGTTATACATCACCCCCTCCTTGTTGATCACATGTCCAGGCATATGTTTCTTTCCTCAGCAGAGGTGATGACATCAGCCAGGCTCTTGCAGGGAGCTGCTTGGCTGGCAAGATGGTGGCAGCACCCAGGACAAGGGGACATGACAGTGGAGCTGATGTGGTGTTGGCCCAGCTGGCCTGTTGGATAACAATGTACCATTACTCTGGATTGAGCCCTGTGTGTGCCATCATAGTCAATCTTGGGCCCTGCATTAAGTGGCCTGTGTAGACATGCCCTAAGTTTACACAACCCTTGACAGCCAGGGTTGGAAAGAGAATGCTAGACCACATGAGTTTGATTTAGACAGAGCTATGTGGGGAATTGAAATAATTTCTGCCCACTGATAGAAGGTTTCCAGAAGCAGAATGGGGAGAGGAACAATATACCACAAACACTACCCTTCCCTGAAATCCCGCTCCAAAAAAATCTGTTTCAGCCAACTCTCCAGAACAGATCTGGGGGTAGAGGAGGTACAAAGGAAAAGGGGGACTGATGACAATTTCCCCCTGCCCTTTTATCTGACAGAAGCCTTTCATTTCTGGAGTGGCACTTGTTGGATTTTGCCTTGTGTACTTACAATTTAACCCAGACCCCGAACAGGCAACTATTGCTGTGTGGTGGTTGTGGTTCAGAAAGCATGAACTAAAGAATGGGTCTAGAATCCATTAAAAAAATGGTACCTGTATTGGCCAATCAAACTGCAAAAGACATGATGCAAACTTTCAAAGCTCTACTGGCCTCTTCATCAGGCAAAAGATGTTTACAAATAAAGAAAGAAAAGTGGCAGTGTTGAAGTCACAGGCCTACATGTTGTCTCAGATGTTGTTTGTGTTGTTGTTCAGGTGACGGATCTCATGTAGGAAGAGGCCACTCATACTTCCTGGCCATGTGGTGTGCTGAGACAAAGGACAGTAAAATTTAACTCCTTCTGCAGCAGCAGGATGGGTCCTTAAAAGCAAGAAACACAAGAGGATCTCATCAGTCAACAGAAACCCAGCAGAATGGGATTATGGTTTCTCTTGCTTTCTCTTCAATCTCTTTGAGAATTTTGTGTTAACAAATAACTCAAATATTATCAAAATATTATCATTGAAAACAACAAAGCAGAGCTTGACTTTTAAATGTCAGATCTTGGCAAAGGCTTATTATGCTGAGTTCACCCAGGGCAAAGGGTGCAACAATGCCATGGAAATTTGGCAATCTTTTCAATATGTTATGACTGTTCAGGATTTACCACTGACCTTTCCAACATGGAACACAACAAACAGGATTGTCTTATTCAGAGTAATGCCCGCATGACTCCATCACAGTAGATACAAAGTAATTGATGTAACTATTAGAGCTGAAACCAAAAACACAGATCTTCAGCTGCACTTGTTTGCCTTACTACTATTAATGTACAACACAACTTCAGTTAGCGCGGACACAAAGTGGATCTCATTCCAATGAGTAGTTCTCAAAAGCAATACATGCTTCCTTTTTTACAGCATTCCTCATGGAGAAAAGTGTATGTGAAAGACAATATTATATAGTTGTCCCTTCATATTCTCTGGGGTTTGGTTCCAGGACCCTCTGTGGATACCAAAATCCAGGAATACTCAAGTCCCATTATATACAATGGCATGCTAAAATGATGTCCCTTATATAAGATGGCAAAATCAAGGTTTGCTTTTTGGATTATTTTTTAAAGAATATTTTCAAGCCATGAATACTTAAATCCGTGGATACCAAATCCATGTATACAGAGGGACAACTGTACATCTTTTTAATGAAAAATCTCTATTTAATGGGGGAAACATAGCTTGGAAACGTTACTTCAGGGAACTGCAACTCTCAGAATCCCCTAACTGTCATGTCCATTGGTAATGCTGCCTAGGAGATTCTGAAAGTTGTAGTTAACAATGGCATAGCCCATCATGCTGTCTGCCACCCCAGTTGCTGTTCATGGAGAGGGGACAGAAAAAATGTGCACGATAAATGCTCACATGCATTTGTGATCACCTAAAATTTGATCCTCAGGAAATCAGCTAAAAATAACCACCAGTCATTTTTTTGTTCTATGGGGAAATGAGAGGCTAACCCTCTAAAAGAGCAACCTGAAGAGTGAGATGCAAGGGAGAAATGCAGGCAGTTTACAAAAGTTGACAGTCAAACACCATCTTACAAGAAGAATTTTATATCATGTTGGAAAGGACAAAGGCTAGCTTCTTTAAAGTCTGGAATAAAACCCAGGGAGCACTGGGTGCATCCTTGACATGGAAGCCACCACCCTCCACTGGAGGGAAACACTTTTCAGATAGTTACTTATACATAAATGTTGTGGTTTAAAGTTTTTCAGTTATTAGTTCATCAAATATTGTGGTTCAAGGTCTCGGAAAGGCACAGTTCAAAGCTTACTTGAGAAGCAAAAACTGCTAGGAACAGAATTGTCATGGGGTCTGTTGCAGTACATGTCATTTAAGGTTGCCAGTTGGATACAGGATGGGGCTCCTGTAACTTTAATCCTGAACATATCATGGAGCAGGACAAGCTACATTAAAACTCTGACAATCAGGATGAAGGAACCTGTGCTCTCTGACCTTCCAAACTCCAACTCGCAGCTGCAGATGTCACCTCCCAACATGGCTATTTTCTCCCTGATAGAGAGTGGCAGAAGAGGGCATAGATAAGTGTCCAGCTCTGTTTTTGTCCTTGCTTCCATCTGCCTCCACCAGTGAGCCACAGCCATGTTGGAAGGGGATGTCTGCAGTCAAAATTTGGGATTTTGAGAGAGGATGAGAGAGGACAAGTACTTTCATTCCCTATGAGGTTCTTTGGTGCCTCACCTTCTCCAAAATCTTTTTAGGATTAAAGTTAAAAGAGCCAAGTTTCATATCAAACTTGGCAACGTTGATGTCAATATATGAATAGTGTAAGCTGAGTTCTGAATTTTCCTATTCCATTGTGGTTAATGATGAAAATTTCTTGAAATAAGCTATGGGTTTTCAGAAGTTTCACCTTTATTAATCACTTGTCTTCTGTTATTCAGCTCAAGAACTGTGTTTCAAAAGGCATAATTTGGTCTACCAATCTGAGACAGTATTTTCTTAATGTGAATTGTGATCCTCAGCTTTTATGTATTAGATCATAAAACTAGATCAATATTCCTAAGGAACAGGTGCTTGAGCAGGAGTGCCCCATCCTCAGGTACTTCCACATGACAAATCACTATAGAAACTAAGGTTAGATTCAAATTCTGATTGTGATATGGCATAGAATCTGGTTTTAAAAGGGAGGGTACATAGAGTTTGTGCAGACCTAGCTCTTTACATGAATTTAAGCAGGTCTATAAACCCAGGCTATTTTTAAAAAAATCATTTTAGTGATAGTATTCTTAATTCCTATAGTTTTGATTTTGTAGTTACATTCCTAAAATATGTTCTTAAATGTGTACTTGGTAACTTTCTTCATGATAGGTTCACATGGTAGGATCTTCAGGGTAGGTCATTTGCACAGAAGTATATCAATAAAATGGAAAAATCTAAAGGATCCTTTCACAATATTTCCTCAAAGGCAACACGGTCTGTGTGTGTGTGTGTGTGTGTGTAGTTTTAAGAGCATTATCAGATTGGAGAACACTACACAGAAGTTTTGGCAGCATCCAGAGACTGAGGAATGGATATTTTACATCAGTATCAGCATCATCTCTCTGCTCAGAATCCATTGGTCACACCTGTGCTAAAAGGATCAACCAAGAGCTGAAGAATGCTTGGATAATGTGAAGCCTGTCTCACTTGCTGCTTAGCCCTCAGTTCTAGGTGGCAGACTTCAGTTACTATGAAATTGTATCAGAGGAACACATCGAGCAACACCACCAACATCATCTAAGGAATGGTTGTTGAGTGAACACTTCACATCACAGTCCCAGCCAATGCCTTCACTGCTGCCTTAAAAACACATACAACAACCTAAGGAGAAACCATATTAATGTATTCTACTACAACAAAGTGGCTTGTTTTCCCTTTAAGACAAATAGATTTAGTTTATCCAATCAGGTAGCAGTGTTAGTCTGTTAGGCCTAAACCCAAATGAGGTCTCAACTCAAATAGACCCACTGAATCAAATGTTGAATGGTAAGTCAACACATATACTGTACATTTCTAATGAGACTAGGCTAAAGAGACTCAAGTGAGCATTTATCATGTGCTAATTTTTTCTTATTGTCAGCTTCCCTGTAAGTCTTTCAGGCACTTAAGAAGGCTATGAATCTATTAAGTAAATAAAATGCATACATACATTTGTACATACTTACAATACAATACAATTCAGACTTCAACAGGTTTTATTGTCATTTCTACTTTCCAACATAATAATTCTGTGCTCAGAGTGTTGCCTGAATTGCATGGGGTCTGGAAGGATCTCACTAGTGTCCAAATCTTAATATGGGGGATATTTAATTAGCTCAAAATGGCAGCGCCGGGTAACAGCAGGATCTTTTGACCTATGTATACTGATAATCACTAAGGCGATTTTAAGCCAGAACATACAATTAAATGGTCTTTATTAGAAATTAATCTTAACAGCATTCACACTTACACTCAGGCTTTAAGCATTCACACAAGGCTATTGAAGAAAGTAGAAAGTATTTGGTTGGATAGAGGAATAGAGTAAGGAGATTGTGGATTGTACTATACCAATCCTGGAGGGCTGAGATCATGAAGGAAACTGGCAGAGAGGAGGTCCAGAACATAGACTGACATGGAGTCAGAAGGATGAGGGTCTGTGCACCCGTGGCTATACAGACTGACATGGAGTTGAGATAAAGGGGATCTGTGTGCACTTCAGTGGAATTTTAGGGTTTATATGTGATAATTCCCCTGAAGGATGAGATATAAAGTGGAATACAATGTCTCTCAGAATTTTCCAGGACTAGACAAAGTGCTCTCCAGAAGAGTTAATGATCATTAATGGGTGATACATTTGGAACTGAATAGGAGCAGGCAACATCTATTGTTGAGAAGAGGAGGAAAAACATGTTTTGCAACCATTGAGGATTCTGCTATTTTTGAGTGGATTAGTGAATGACTCATCTCCAGGTGCTCTTCAGGAAAAATTCTGACCTGGGTATGACCTGTTTGAGGAATTTCCAAAGGCCCCTCTAGTTTGTACATGACTCCAGTCTTGGTATCTGGGGGTCCCTGGTTTACTTGCAAACCATGTGGAAGGGCACAGCATGCCAAATTATCAAATATTGCCAATTATGCAATATTCCAAGATGGGGGCTGTCAGGGTAGGTAACTAGTGGGAGGGGCTAAGGATCTTGGAGGGGGGGGCTCAAGAGAATATCAATATACTCACCAAACAACAGTACCCAGTATTCTTTGCTTCTGTGTTTTAACATTTGTATGTTGTCTTTCAGTGCAAAGAGATCAAGACAGGATGTCATGATAGTTAAACTTAGCTAAACTGTTGGCAGTGGGGAAGGTGTTGTGTGGATATACACCCTCTAACTGAAATGGCTCAAAACTCTATGAAAATATTTTTCTGCAGATAGAAATCCCTTGTCTTTAGTTAGTATTTTGTTATGTGACACTGGCATGTTTCATAGTGGAAAATAAATTGCAATAATTTACAACACAGTCTTCTGGATGTCTGGTTAGAAACTGGCTTCCTTGAGTTCAGTGGGACTTATTCCCTGCAGACTGGAGCCTAAAGTGGTCCATAATTCTGAAATCAATTTGGCCTATTGAATTTACTGTTATTATCCCTACCTGCAGGAAGTATATATTCTATTGAAGCTTCTTCCAGCTTATCAAAAGACCTAGCGGGTTTCATAACATATGTAAAGCATGTGCACACAATCCAAACAAATTATATAAACCTAAAACTTTGACCTCTGCAGCCCAGATAAGTTTTGAGATATAATAAGTGGATTTTTCACTCTTATTTGTTTTTCTATAATGAATCATCAATGGAAAAATGGGGCATGGATTAGATCCCATAAGCAAGACTGTAGATAGCAAGCAAATCAGGAGTCCAAACAGCAGTCTGCAATACATGTGCTGAAGAGAAGCCTCCTGTATACAACTGCACTTTCTCCCATAAATTCATGCTCAGGAAGATCTGAAGATAATGGCAATATGTTAAGATCTTCTAGGGAAAAAAAGGTTGACATCATTATCATCATTATCAGCTTCTATAACAGGTCATTTTCTATAGAAGAAATATCCAATTAACAGATCTCTCTCTCTGTGTGCATGTGTACTTTGCATTTGTATGGCTAAAACACACCTTGACATCATCAGAGAAGTGTTCAAAGCTATCTTTTCCTATTTGAGAAGCAAGATAATGGCATTCTGTTTCCATTGTCAAACACTGTGTTCCTCAAGATGACAAGTCTCTGGGTACCAAGAACTGTACCTTGTCCAACACTAACAGGTGAATGTGAAGCAATTCAGACAAGAACTGGAAAATCAAACAGTGGCAAAGATCTAAGGAAACCTGAAAGGCTACAGGTGACAAGGCTCTCACCTAGCCTGTGCAGAATGGAAAAACCTCTTTGGCATATATTTCTGATGTTTTTGTCTAAGGGTGCTATTATCAGACTTTCCTGTAAGAATGAAGAAATGGTTTGGAAAGTTAAATGCCAAAGACTGATTGCATATGTCCTGCCACACTGTAATTGCAGGAAAACTTGCATCAGTGTAAAAGGATGGTCCTATCCTGAT
This sequence comes from Gambelia wislizenii, assembly GCA_030847615.1. Taxonomy (NCBI): domain Eukaryota; kingdom Metazoa; phylum Chordata; class Lepidosauria; order Squamata; family Crotaphytidae; genus Gambelia; species Gambelia wislizenii. The sequence continues at coordinate 168,450,953 of JAUMIR010000005.1, read as the reverse complement.
TATGCCTCCTATGCATTGCATTATTTCCAGCCACACGGCTGGGGCTGTTTTAGTTTTTTTCTCCCCCCCCCCCAATTCACTTGTGCATGTAAATATACATTGTCCCAGAGTTCTGTATTACTAGATAAAGGGGATCACTTCTGCACACAGATGGCATGCCTCACCTGGGGGGTCAGATCTCCTCATTACCACATTCGCCTGACCAAAGGGGTGAAGGAGGACAAGAGGGTCTGGCTCATGTCTGGAGCAGTACAACAGGATCACGGTGTGGCAAGGCCACTTGGCATTGGAGGGTGGTCTACAAGTGCATTCTGATGCAGTCAGCAGCCTGGGCTTCGGGGTATATTACAACAGCCACTGGTGCATCCAGCCCTGGCCTCAGGAGTGGGGTGGGATGGGGGTAGCCCAGTACCTCACATTTCTGGATTTTTTCCCCATCCTGGTGACAGTTGTCCTTTGGAGGGAGGACTTCAGGTACAAGAGGGTGTGTTTTTGGTGCGACAACCAAGCTGTGGTAAGGATCATCAACAGGCAGTCCTCCAGGTCTGAGGCTCATGAGGCTAGCGCGTAGGTTCATGCTGGTCTGCTTGGAGTCCAACATCAGTTTCTATGCCCAGCACACGTCCCGGGCATGGATAATGAGATAGCAGACGCATTGTCTCAATTTTAGGGAGAAAGGTCCCATTTGCTGGCCCCAGATGCCTACGAAGCTGCAGTCCCTTTCCCGGATGACCTTTGGAGCCTTGCAAGTGGACAGTGATCCAAGGCATGGTGAACTATTTGGTGCCATCGACACAGGTGAGCTACAACAAGGTGGTGTCCCAGTTTTTGTCCTTCAGGTGTCAGCACGGCTATGGATCCACCTGGCCCACAACAGAAAGAGAAGTGCTACATTATTTGGCATCCTTGAAGGAGCGAGGTTTGGCATCCAGGACCATATCAATGGATATGGTAGGCATATCCTTTTTCAGCAAAGCGGCTGACCATGCCGACCCATGTGACAACTTCATGGTAAGGAAGGTAGTGGACAGTTGGAGAAGAATGACGCTGAAAGTGGTGGATGCCTGGCGTCCAGTATCATACAGCCTGCTGGCACGCTTGGTGGGGGTATTGCTATCAATCTGCCATTCGGGGTGTTCATCACCACTTACACCATTACCATCTTTGGGTTGCTGAGAGTGGGGAAAACAATGTATTCCTCCAAGTAGGATACGTCAGGCAGGGCCCTGCAGCTGTGGGATGCGGCTATCAGTGATGGGTCCTTGGTTCTGCACATCCGGCGTTCGAAGTGTGATCAGCGCAGACAGTGTGCAACACTGCATCTGTGGAGAGTGGAGGGCACCTCCCCATGCCTGGTGGCCAGAATGCAGGAGTTCCTGTGGGTGTGCGGTGTGGGGCAAGGGAAGGGCCCTTGTTCTAGCACAAGGATGGAACATCGCTCACCAGGTATCAGTTTGTGAGCATACTAAAGGCAGCGCTGGGAAGGCTGGGGATGCCAGCAGAAGAATTTGGCAGCTACTCATTCAGGATTGGAGCAGCAACTATGGCTGTGCAGGGCGGAGTGTCCGCAGAGACCATCATGAGGCTGGGGCGGTGGCGATCCGGGGCCTACACAGCATACATATGCCTGGAAAGGATGCTCACTGTGCGGTCCATGGCCTGGATGGGACTGTAGGGCTGCCTGTTGATGGCGGGGGAATGGTTGGTGGAAGGCTGTTCCCATGGAGAACGTCTTTTGTGACGGATGGCATGAGTCCTGATCCAGGTAAATGGGGGGAGAGGAGGTCTCCATCAAGTTCAAGTTTAAATTCAAGTTCAAGTGACTGAGATCCCCTTTTTGTTTAAATAACACCTTGTTTGCAGGGGAGGGGAGAGCGTCAGGTGGGGCGGCTTGGCCAACATCTCTCCTCCAGGAAGGTCAGAAGTGTCCGACGTGAGTCCACTGGCCAACATTGGGTTGGGCAATGAAGGGATCACAGCCCATGCATGAATGCCAACCATTTTGCAGCCATCAGCAAGTTGCGGCCTTTTATTGCCAATCATTATCTATTAACTTGCATTTAACTAGTATCCTTATTTTGTACTCAGTACAATTGTTAATCACACTTGGTTGTATGTGTCTTCTTTAGGGGAGGGGAGTGGGGCATATGGTATGGTTCTGCAAGAGGGATCACCAGCTTGTCAGTGGGTCAGTTTGTGGCCCAGCCAGCACCCCTGACGCTCCTCCTCCTGCGGCCCCCATCGGCTGCATGGCCGGCTGATATGGGGGCCGCCATTGATGGCCTTCTCCTTCCCAGCCTGCCTTGTGGCCGGGAGGGAAAGGGAATGCATGGGCCAATCAGAGTGGGTCTGCCTCGTCCCGATTGGTTCCTGCAGAGAGAGGCGGGTCATCTGGCTGCGCTTCCGGCATGGTCAGAAGACAAAGGAGCCTGTGACGGGGCCGGTATTTAAGCCAGCCTCTGGTGCAAGCCCCTTCAGTTGGCTCATTGTGAACTGAAGACCCGCCCACCCTCCCTATATATCATGTTGTTCTTGCATTTATTTGTCACAATTTGCTGGGTGGATGGCATGAGTCCTGATCCAGGTAAAGGGGGGAAAGGGAGGGTCTCCGTCAAGTTCAAGTTCAAGTTCACGGAGATCCCCTTTTTGTTTAATTAACACCTTGGAGATTTTCAGATGCCTCTTGCTGCGCAAGCAGCCTGCGGAGCAGTAACGAGGCTGCTGCGCAGCAAGGGGTCCATTTTGGACGATGCCGTTTCTCTCTCGCCATCGTCCGTGACTGTTGCGGCTAGCATTGGAGGCGGCTGCGCTGTTTTTCACTCACTGAAGTTGTCCATGAGTAAAAAACAGCGCGGCCGCCTCCAATGCTAGCCGCAACAGTCACAAACGACGCCGAGAGAGAAACGGCGTCATCCAAAATGGACCCCTTGCCACGCAGCAGCCTCGTTACTGCTTCAGAGGCTGCTTGCGCGGCAAGAGTCGGCAAGAGGCGTCTGAAATCTCCCTTGTTTGCAGGGGTGGGGAAAGCATCAGGCGGGGTGGCTTGGCCAACAGCTCTCTCCTCCAGGAAGGCCAGAAGTGTCTAACGTGAGTCCATTGCCCAACATTGGGTTGGGCAATGATGGGATCACAGTCCATGCATGAATGCCAACCATTTTGCAGCCATCAGCAAGTTGCAGCCTTTTATTGCTAATCATTATCTACTAACCTGTACTTAACCAGTATCCTTATTTTGTACTCAATACAATTGTTAATCACACTTGGTTGTATGTGTCTTCTTTAGGGGAGGGGAGCGGGGCGTATGGCCTGGGTCCACAAGTAGAGATATGCTTATACAGATATGCACACAATGGAGGGGATGTGCCTGCACATGGGCAGAATGGAATCCCATCCACCAGAAGCCCTGCCCCTGGCTTCATACAGAAGCCAATCTGTGGCTGCCACTTTGCCAATAATCTGGATTTTCCCCTGCAATGCAGAATAAACTGTGAATCATTTAGACCAAGATTTTCCTGTAAAATGATGAAGCTGCAAATCATCACCAACATTGTGTGGCAACTGCACAGCAAATACAAAGTGAGTACATGGGGTATTTTTTTTGCTAGTGTAAACAATCCTTAAGACTTAGGAGAAGCATTTCAACCCTTTTGAATGAGGGGGGAACCTGCAGAAAAGCTGGGTAACTACCAAATGTTAGTGTCATGGGGAAATAGATCTGTCCCTCAGCCTACAAATTCCCAGAGGGCCACATTTTACTTGTGGGCTTCAGAGAGTTCAGCCCTGCCCTATATGTTCTGTGCTGTCACATCTTTGGTAGGATACGGGCCCCAGCGGTAAGAGAAAGACATTCTACAGATGCTTGCTGTCACTTATTAATATAACTGCTCCTTGCCATCCTGTCTTATTATGAATTATTTTATTTTACAGTATAAAAACATCACACTTCTTCTGGACTGGAAGAGGCTGTATTTGGAAATGTGGCTTGGGAATCCATGACAATCATTTGAACTTGTACTTATTTTAAAGAGATACAGAGTATGCACCCAGATTTGCCACTTTAAAGCAAGTATTGATTTGCTATTTTAACACTGACCACCTGAAATGAGAGAACAAGGCATCTCTTCTTCTTAAATTAATATTAATGGAGAATTAAAGTGAGGAAAATTGTTATGACTCCCATTCACTACCTCCTTGCACTTCAAAAATCTTATCCTGAAAGACAAAGACAAAACACTTGTGACAAGAAACATGTACAGGGAAAAAAAAATCATACTTTTGAGACAGACTCAGTCTGATGTTGTGTCTAATAAATGACCCCATTTAATAATTTTCATTGGGTTGATTTTGCATTTCGCTTATTTAATTCCTGACCTAGTATTCTATTGAGAACCAAGTAATAAAACCAACACATGTCAGCAGTGTTGGAACTCAGTCACCTCAATGCCAACATTTTTATTCATTAAAAAAAAAACACACACACACACAACACCACACTGGAACAACTTAATTGCTATTACTTCAGATATATATAAATAAATCCCTGTTTTCAGTCATTTTATTAAAGCTATTTCAGTTTTTCAGTATCCATCATGTATCCAGACTATACCTGAAAACAGTGTGGTTCAGAGATCTGTCTATATCCAGGAAAGAAAAAGAAGGGAAGTGAAAAGTCTAAAAATTTTATAGGATGGGGAGGGGATAAATGAAGTAACACAATGATGAGCCTACTTATATTAAGCACAACATGTTGCTATAGCTATTTGATATACACAAATAAGTAGAGACAATCATACCACTATACACTGGCACAGCCCATATTTTCAGTCACAATCACATAGAGACTTTCCAAAGGCAAGCGATTGATTACAAAGCAAATTTTGAGAACTCCAAGTGGGAGTTCAGAAGGACACCAACACATCTGGCACAATGTTCTGAGATGGAGCAATATGCCAACCCACTCTCTTGACACAATGTAAATCTATTACCCTTCATGAAAATGGCTGACATCTTCAAAATGGTAATGAGAAGTGTTGCAGCAATTTTTGGACTTCATTTTTTTGGACCACGTCCAATGGCTGTTAAACATACTTAAAAGGTTGTGAAAGAAAGTTGAGATTTACTTGGTATTGCATGTTTCACTATCTAATCAGGATAAAAAGGAATAGATGGATGAGTAGCAAGAGGAAGAATGGGAAGGAATGTGAAAAGGAAATGCACACAGTACTTAAGAGAGTGAAGACGCGAAGTCCCATTGATACAAGTCTTAAAGGTTTGACAGGAATGTTTCAGTCTTTCATAAAAATTATGGCTAGACAGAGTCTTTTCCACATCTAGAAATTTCTCTCATTTGGAAATGTTTCTTCCTTCCCTCATTTGATTCTCTCAGGAATAATCTTCACCTGATATGTATTTATTTTATTGAAGAAAATGTCTATCTCAACTTTCATCCCTGCCCTTGGGATCCCATGACAGCATTTAGATTTTAAAAAATAACTCTCTCTCTGGCTTTTCTTCGCAAACGAAGATTCAGGAAGGACTAATCCCACGCTTTCTGCAAGTGCACTGATGACTAAAAAGGCCAATCCAAGATAAACAAGTCCGGTTGTAGAAAGCACAGCAGAAGGTCTCCTTGGGTGATGTTTCTGGGTTGTGATTCTTTCTGCGTTGTCATTTCTCTTCAAGACTTGTTCGGCATGAGTTCTCAAATAAGGCTGCAGCATTGTGGATAGTGCGTCTCCATGCCTCCCCATGTGAGGTCAGGGTAGACCATTGTTGGTGATCAATTTGGCCGAGCCTGAGATGTTGTTTCAGGGAATCCTTGTATCGCTTTTTTGGAGCACCCCTCTTACAGTGACCTGTGGCAAGTTCACCGTAGAGTACTACTTTTGGGAGGCGATGGTCCTCCATCCTAGAAACATGCCCTGCCCAGCGCAGCTGTGTTCTCAATATCATGACTAATAATGATAAAATCAAATGAAAGATATCAGTTAAGTCATTGAAATAGCAAAATTAAAACGTCAAAAGCATTCCCAAGCCACACATGTTATTCTTGGCATCCTGAAATGCCAATCCTGATCTTTCCAGTGGAGTGCAGCCCTATCCAAAAGATGCTATAACCACATTTCCAAATCAGCAGTCCTACTGATGAAAGTACATGCTGAGTTGAGCATCAATCCCTTCACTAAGATTTATACCAGAGTTTTTCAACCAGGGTTCCCTGGAACCCTTGGGTTCCAAAAGAGATTGCTAGGGGTTCTGTGAGATATTGAGATTGAAAAAAATAAACTTTTTTGGAGCTGTAGATATAATCATTTTTAGGCAGGGGTTCCTTGAGACCTGAAAATTATTTCAAGGGTTTCACCAGGGTATAAAGGTTGAGAAAGGCTGATAGACTGTAATTCATTTTCAGCATCATGTTTTCCCTGAATTGTGATAAAAAGAAGTAATAGTGATAAAACAGGCACCCAGATATCAGTCCTCTGCCATGATATCTTGATGACATCTTTATTATTTGGACACATGGAAAGCAATCACTTGAAAAGTTTCACCAGGATTTCAACATCTTTCACCCTACCATCAACCTGAGCATGGAATAATCCACACAACAAATTCACTTTCTTGATACAACTATGCAATTGCACAATGGACTTCTAAGCACCATGCTCTATCAAAAACCCATTGGTTGCTACATGTATTTACATGCCTCCAGTTTCCACCCAGAACACACTACCAAATCTATTGTTTACAGCCAAGCCCTCTGAAACAACTATATCTGCTCAGACCAACAACAAAGAGACTCAGTATTCTTGGATTTATCACAGGCTTGTATTTCTCAAGCTACAAATATCCACCTAAGGAGGTGATGAAACAAATCAACAAGACAAAATTAATTCCCAGGAACAATCTACTACAGGGCACACCAAAACCACAAAATGACAAAACACCCCTAGAGGTCACCTATATTCCCCAGCTGAAACCTCTCATATTCATCATCAGTGAGCTATAACCAGTTCTGGAGAATAGTACAGCCCTCTCACAAGCTCTGGGAAGCAGATCTTTATTGGCCTGCAGACAGCCTGCAAATTGTAAACAACTACTGACTTACAATGGGATGCATAACATGGTACAAGACCCTGCCACAAACCCAGATGCCAACTCTGTCCCCACATCTACTGTGGGAGAAATATTACAGGGGCCAATTATATTACCCAAAACATCAGAGATACAGTCACTTATTCTTCCTCCAATGTGATATATGCCATCCTATGCCAGAAATGTCCCTCTAAACTCTACATTGGTAAAACAAGACAGTCACTATGCAAGAGTATAAGTTGACACAAATCAGACATTAAAAGTGCCAATACTCCAAAATCAGTTGCAGAACATTTCAACCTCCCTAGATATACAGTACAGGATTTAAAAGTTACAGTCCTTGAACAAGGAAGTTGCAAAGGAACACTAGAAAGAGAAACAGATGAATTGAATCATATTTACAAATTACAACCCATTGGCAGAGGTATGAACAAAGACAATGGTTTCATGACACACTACATGTATTAATACAAGAGTCCTCACTACTGCACATGTCATGAAAGGAATCTTCTCGGAGAAGGTTTTCAACCCAAGGAAGCTGGCTTTTGGTAAGCAGATGTATTGCTTTTACACATCAACACTAACTGACTTCTGTAAAGATCTCAAAGACCTGTATCCCTGTGGAGAGCATGTGATGAGCGGCTGATGGGATGTTGATTAGTGAATGGGAAGAAAGCATGAAGGAGCCAATCCTGTGGCAGGAAACTGGTATGGGAGGAGTCTCCTAAAGTGAAAAGACGGAGATAACAGTTGAAAGGGGGGGTTGGAGATGTGATGAGGAGAGGGCTGGAATGTGTGTCTGGCTGTGAGTGGAACTGAGGGAATGTATGTGCAGTGAGAATAAGTCTTTAGAGGAATTTAGGCTCTTATTGTTTATTCTAGTTTTGGAGGTAATACTAAGAGAAATAAGGCTTAGCAATATGATATATGGTGTCAAGATAGGTAAAGATCAACTTAAATACAGAGCATTTGCAGACCACCATTGTTTTTTACCTTGAAGATCCATTAGCTCAAATAGGTAAACTATTGAATTTAGTGACAGCCTTTGGTCATTTGGCAGGTTTTAAAGTTAATAAAACAAAAACTAAGATTCTTATAAAAATGTTAATTTGAAAGAAAAGGAATCACTGGAAAAAGCTTCAGGTATATCTTGTGTCAAAAAGGTTAAATATTTAGGGATTATTATCTCTAATAACAACAGACATTTATTGCAAAATAACTATGTGGCCATGTGGAACCAAATGAAAGATAAACTTAAACTTTGGGGAAAGCTAGAATTGTCGTTAATGGGAAGGATCTAATTAATTAAAATGAGTGTACTCCCTAAACTTCTATTTTTGTATCAAATGATACCTATAGACATACCCACTAAATGGTTTACTGATGCTACAAAAGATCTTTGGAAATTTGTTTGGAAAGGGCAAAAACTTAGGGTCAAACTCAAGCCGATGACAGATGTTAAGGATAAAGGAGGTCTTGTGTTTCCAAATATTAAAATTTATTATGAGGCCAACTGTTTAGCATGGCTCAAAATTTGGATAATGTTGGATAACAAAACAATGCTAGCACTAGAGGACCATGACTTATATTTTGGATGGCACTTCTATTTATGGCATCAGAAGCCAGAATTATTAAAATCATTTAACAATCATTTAATTCGCAAGTCATTATTCAAAGTTTGGGTTAAATATCATAATTTCTTAAACACTCACCTTCCAGGTTGGCTTTCTCCAGCTGAAGCTATGTCTATTTACAGTCTGAGGAAAGAAGCAATCTGGATTACATATAAGGACCTAGTTTACAAGTCAGGAGAAATGACAAAATTAAAAGAACAGCAACAATTACATCTAGAAGATTTTGCAATCCAATGGTTCCCTTAATATGCAAATTAAAGAGAGATTTAAAAAAGATCTTTTAGAAAGATGATTAGATTTAAAACGATCAAATCTTGAAATAATATTCCAGAAAGGAGATAAACATATACTGTCAAGGCTTTATAAATTTTTGTTAAGAGCTGATATGGTGGATGAGGAGGTAAAACAATATATGATCAAATGGGCTAAGGACATAGGACAATGTATTAATTTAGATAAATGGGGGAAAGCCTGGAAAAAGATTTTGAATTTTACAAGATCCTTCTATCTGAAAGAAAATGCTCTGAAAATGATGATTAGATGGTACCTCCCTCAGACAAAATTAGCAAAAATGTCAAAAAATATGAAATTGTATTGTTGGAAATGTATGAAAGAAATTGGTACTTTTTTCCACCAATGGTGAGGATGCACTCGAATATACAGATTTTGGTGTATGACATGCACCTCAATCCAAAAAATTATAAAAAAGAAAATTGAACTTACCCCCAAACTTTTTCTATTAGGAATAATTAATCCAGATTTGAAATTAGGAATTCATACAGAAAGAATTATTTGGCACATGACTACTGCAGCCAGGATAGTTTTGGGAAGACATTGGAGAAAAGATTCAATTCCAGATAAAGGAGAATGATTTGAAAAAGTAATAGATATTTTGGAAATGGAAAAGCTGACTTTTATGTTAGATAATAAAGAAAATTCTAAATTCCATCAAATATGGCCTCCTCTTTTAGATTATTTGCAAAAGAATGTAGATAATGTGATTGTTTAACTATAAATTCTATGTGATACAGTTCTATAGACTTTTTATTTCTGTCATTGCCCTACTGATTCAAGATGCTTATGGGGTTTTTAAAAGATTTATTATTATAACCGTGATAATGAGATAACATTGTTATTAGTAAGTTAATGATAATGTAACTGGGGGGGGGCTCTATTTATTTTTGACTTAGTTAATTTGGGTTATTAATTTTAGTTTTTATTTAATTCTAGTTTTAATTTTAGTCAATTTAATTTTATTACTTTAGCTAATTTAGTTAATTAACTTTAGTTAACTTACTGAGGTGGGGGAGAAAATAAAGGAATTATTAAGATATATAACTCCTTTATAACAAACTGGTACCTCTCTAGGGTGAAGTTTTATAATATACTTAGATGTCTAATGTGTTTCTGTATGTATTTGTGTCTCCTTTATATGTACATGTTACTTTTTGAGAATATTAAATAAAAATATAATTCTTTTTTAAAAAAGAGGAATTTAGGCTGATTGGAATACAAAGTGAGAGGAAAGAAAGAACCTCACAAGTTGTTATTGAGTCTGACAGATTCTGAAGTTATATGGTCACCACAGAATGGGACTAGCAAACAGTTTGAATTTAGCCAAGTTGGAAACAAAGTTCAAAGCATTTCTGTTATACTGTTTACACAATAAATCCATCTTTATGTTTTGTTTATCAAATCCAGACTCCTCATGAATTATTTCCCTTACTGGTACTTATTTGACATGTGAACCCTGTGAGTAATCATGCACTGTTACAAGCACTATCCAAATTAAGTCAAACCCAGCCCAAGGAAGGTACAAGGGGGAAGTTTGACATAAAGGTGGCAAATGTGGAACTGCTGTCTCCACAGATATTTATTTGGTGGCAGCATAAGTGATGAGTCGGCCAGGCTGAACAGTGATGTAAATTTGGCTGGTGTACATCAGCATCACAATCCCCTTACGTAGCCCTTTGAAAATTTAGGCCAAGTGTCATGATTCACAACTTTCTGGATCCTGTTATATTCCATCCCACTCCCACCGCCCCAACTATGTAAATATGCTTTATATTTTGAGGCCTGGATATCACTCTGTATTACATTTGAAGAAGTAGGATTATATCCACTGAAATAAAAACCAGTTAGTCTTAAAGGTGCTACTATATTCCTTCTTTTTCCCCTCCCCCCTCCTTTCCTCCCTTTTATGCTACAAGAGACTAACATGGCTACTTCTTGGAAAACTAGTGATAAAACTGTGACAGAAAGGAGATCCCAGCCTTGTCATCTTACTGGTGACAATGAGCCAGTATGGTCCAATAGCCTTAACAATGGCCTTCAATCCGATTTTAGGAGAAAGCCAGGGTATAAATAAATACACAAAATAAATAAACACACTTCAAATCTTGATTGCTAAATGAATAGCCCCTTTATTTCCTAAACCGTCCAAAGTCTCTAACTACACTGCCATTATGGCTGCAGACTTAGAGACTTCCTTCTCATCTCATATGATTGTGGGACTACTTGAACTTCATGGGCCTTATGAAAAATATAAACTATTCACATTAATCTGCAAACTACAAAACCAGCTGTTATTTTGACTGTAGCAATCAGTAGTTGCTTTTGCATGAATGGTTTAGCACAGAAACAGGCAACTGTGAAACGCCAGATATTTTTGGACTACAAGACACAAATCCTTCACCATTGGCTGCACTGCTTGGATCTGGTGAGGAATGTAGGCCAAAAACATTGAAGGGGAGATGTAAGTATTTGCTTCAATTTCCAGTTAAGTAGATGCTGCCATTATGTATTAGCTAGAACACAATGGGACAAGTTTTATCTATGGCTTGCCTATGTAATCTACCTTTAAGATGTGGTTCAGTCTTTGCTTATTATGGTTGATCATAGTGAAAACTGACAAGAATTGCTGGTACAGATAAGACAACAAATTACTGTCAGATTTAAAACAGATGTGGGTACTTCAAACCCTTCTCATGGCTCTGCTGGAGCTGAACAACAGCGTCTGGGAAAGTTACATTTCTAGGGCTATACTTTCAACACTCCCCTAGGCCAGTGGTGAACCAAGCAACTCTTCTTGGCATCTGCAAGCCTCCTTCATTTCAAGCTGGACAGTCAAGTGGGCCTCCCACCATTTGAAAGTCTAGAATATGTATAGTGGCATGTTTGAGTTTTTAAAAAGACTTTCAACAGTACAACCAAAAAAGGACTGATACTCAGTAGAATAGTTATTTTATAATCTATCCCCACTGGTTTTTCTTTCATAAGATATAAACTGAAAAGGCTCACAAGAAAGCATGCCTGGCAACACCAACTGCTGTGGATTTACCTCTAGATCGTAATCTGGAGGTCGCATTGAGAATGGATGACTTTTATTCAATCAACCTCTTATAACACAAACATCCTCATGGGACTGCACTCACCATACACCATTAATGAATATACAGAAATTTTGGTTATAAGACCAGTGACTGGGATTTCCCTCTTCAGTTTTCTGTAAATGTAAAGGATTATAATATCTATGACAGAGATGTTTTCCTTACAGGCATTGTGAATTTCAACTAGCATGTTATTTTCTTTCCTTGTTTGAATTTATCGGCAAAAAACAGACAGGCATGAACATTCAGGGAATGCAGATCTGAGAGCAAAGGAAATCTATAACGGCTAGATTTAAGAAAATTATATAGAGTGGATGAAGCTTCATCAGGGGCCCTTTAGTACCAAATACAATGGCAGAGGGACAGGTTGTTAGGAAAGCTCCATTGTTCAGAGGTGGTGAAGATCCTTTACATGAAATATGCTACAAGGTCAAACTCCTCTCCTCTAGTTAAACAGAGGAGAGGAGGAGGAACAGCTTCACCTGAAAACATAGAGATCTACTGTGAATTAACAGACTGACCAGGGGTGAGGAATAGAGATAGAAAGAATACTTTCAATTATTTGTTTCAAACTTGAAAAAATGGTTTTCCAACAGATGGGAAGCCCAAGCAGGACAAATTAGTGACCAGAAAGAATTCTGTGCAATTTTCTCCTGGATCTGATATCCTTTAGTACTATGAGGGAACTACTCTGTGGAGAAAAATGTGGGGTTTTGCACAAAAACCTGTTTTCTGCACAGAAGATAGGATTCCAGGAAAACATTCTTTCAATTATAGAAAACAGGTTTTATGCAAGAAAACTCCCCCCCCACACACACACAAAATAGTTCCTGTGCAACACTTTGGGATGTTGGAGTATGGAGGGATATTCATTTCCTCTTGCAGTGGGAAGAAAACTACTGTAATTGGTGGAGCAGAGTTGGTGAAGGGGTGTGGTGTGCAGAGAAGGGTATGTACCAAATAGAGTTCAGAGATCTAAAATGAGAGACTTGGAGGTCCATGTTTGGTCTGTGAGTTGTAGGTGTCTCACCTCTGATGAAGATAATACAGCGCTAAAAAATTGACTGTCCTCTGTAAAGTACTCCACAAAGCCCAGTGTAGCATATCCATTTTTCACCCAAATTGGAAGTACAAGAGGTGAATTTTCTATTCCCAGACCTTTACATTTGACACCATCTTGTGTTTCATCCTCACCCACTTCACACTGTAAGTGGAATTGCAAGAGGGCGGATCTATATATTTAAGAGGTCTGTCTATTGAATAACGAGACTGATACAATAACCCATCTTTATTTATATGTATTACAATTTTAATGCTTGTCCCCTTCAATATACTCCCCATTCACACTCTCATACCAATGCAGTCTTGTTTTCCACTGGTTGAAGGTGTGGAGCAGATCAGTTTCTGTCAGCTATCTCAACACATCTGCCGTTTTCTTCTTTACTGCATCAATTGATTCAAAACATGTTCCTTTATGCACTGATTTCAATTTAGGGAAAAGAAAAAAGTTACATGGTGCCAAATATGGAGGGTGTTCAAGTATAGTAATCTGTTTATCAGCCAATAACTGCTTCACAGAAAGTGCTGTGTGAACAGGTGCATTGCTTTGATGAAGAATGAAACCATTTTTCCACAGTTCTGGCCTATGTTTTTCCTGACTCTTTCTCTCAGCTTTGTCAAAACTTCCTTATAATGCTGGTTCACTATTCTGCCTTCTGGAGCCCATTCTACCAAAATTACACCCTTGATGTAAAAACAAAAAAACAAAAAACAATGAGCATGACTTTGAATGTGGACTTACTTTGACGTGCTTTTTTCATTCTTGGTGGTGATGGTGTTTTCCAGTGCATTGACTGTCGTTTTGTCTCAGGATCATACTGGAAGATCCAGATTTCATCACAAGTGATGATTTTTTGAAAAAGGTTTGGGTCCACCTCACGTTGCTGCAGAATGTCATTGCTCAGCTTTGAAATTTACAATTTTTCCAACACACAACAGACAACACAGCTGGTTTAAAGGATGACTGACAATTAACTGAACAGCCGAGAGTGCTGATGTTTGTCATGCAGGTTCAGACATGTTCAAGGTCACCACTCAAGTATTCACAATCAGTTCTCCTTGATTTGTCTGAAAGGTCTCACTACTTAATAGACAGATCTCATACGCATGTGTACACAGAGAGACCGAGAGATGTTGAAACCCTGTATCAAACAGGTAGAGCCTTACCCACTGCACATTCAGTTCTCTGTCCACTTCTCCATGTATGCTTTTTTTGGATGTGGTGCAAGAGCCCATCCAAAACCAACATCCCCACATCTGTCCAGTCCCACAAAGAGCTGCTTCTGCCAGTGCCAATTTAGACAATGGCTCAGGGAATGCTGTGAAGGGGGTGCTACAGGGAATAATTTTTTTAAAAAAACCCAAGACTTGTCTCTGTCAGAAGTCAAATAGGGAACAGATTGCAAGTAGATAGGGAATAGATGAGATAGAGAGAGGAAAGAGCTGTAACAGAGATAGAACAGTCAGTATGAGTGGAGAACTGACTCTGCTTTGGAAGAGCTATGAATGACTGAGAAGTTCAAGGGTTAATGTTTTAACTTTCTGTGTATCAATAAACTTCCACTTGTTATTTGTTTTTTAAATTGTCTCTGTCAAGCCTGATAAAGAATGAAGTCACTTTTACCACAACAAGTCCACAAAGCAACACAGCCACAGGTCCACATACAGGGGTTCACCTGGAGGCCTAAGTACCCAATCCAAAAGGCCTTAAGAGGGGGAAAGGTGAGTAACTGGAGCCCAAGGGTTAGAACTGCCAGGTTAGCCAGGAGTAGGGATCAATCACACTTACTGTCAGAAATACATCAACCCCCTTCTTCTTCTGCCCACTAATAAGCATCAGCAGCCACAGCCAGCTGGGGAGGGGGGTGAACGTTTTTGGACATTTTGCAAATGGCTACAGAATAGCATTTTATGCTCCATCCAAAAAGAAACCTATAGATGCATCAAGCCACAGTTACATACACTGTGAGAACACTAACAGTATTCTCATCGTACATACATGGAAACCAACCTATATATAGACTTTGCTTAAAACAAACTCTCTGAGTGAGCATTTGCCTTCACTTTAGGCAGAACTTCACTTCTCATTTCGCAAAAACCAGAAACTCATATCTTTCACATAGGGACTTGCACTGATCTCAAACTCCCCCCCCTCCCATCTATAATAATTAACCAGTGTTGTGCTTTAAATACTATTATTGATCATTCCATTCCATAGACTGGGACTAGATGGCCTTGGGACTAGATGGCCTAGTGGAAAAATTTCAGAGCTTTCTCTTTTAAAGACTTCCAAAAATATTTTTTCCCAAGGTGCTAAGTGTTCTTTACCCTCTCTTTATTTCCAATCTGGATTGCAACAATACATTTTTTAAAAGTCAGGAGAGTGCATAAAATGATAGTTTTACCATGCAACCAACTTGATGTTCACGCATCCTAGATGTGGTTATAGTTTGAAAATGAAACACTCTGAGAAGTGACCACCTGGTAAATATTAATTTGTATTCACCAGGGATGCTTGAGGAACCCAGTCTTTGAAAATCCCAGTAAAGGTCAATCTTTCCTATATCTCCCTAACTAATGTCCAAATCAAACATGAGCTATCCACTAACTTTCATACCTACTGAATATTTCAGCACAGTCCCAGACTCAAAAAATGTACCACAATGCATCTAAAACACATTTATAAGTGTGCATTTTAAATGTTTTTTTGGAAAGAAAGCCATCTTATTCCTATGGAAACTATGGTAAATAGTGCTGTACAATCATGTAATAGCAGTTCTGGGTGCATTCTTAGCTCCATTTTCAAAACTTAGCATCAGGGAGAAGCCAAGCTGTGAACTGGGTTTCTGAAAGTGCTTCCCCGCTTCCCCATTTTTAAGAAAAACAATTAAAGACAGGTTAGAGTTAGCAACTTTTGTGTGTGCCCATACTAGCTAACTTTTGTGAATTAACAGACCAACCAGGTGTGAGATATATATACCAATCCCTTTTCCAGTGATTCGCTGCTCAGGAAACACACCCAACCAATCACCTCTCTCTCTCTCTCTGGCTTTTCTTTGCAAACGAAGATTCAGGAAGGACTCATCCTGCGCTTTCTGCAAGCGCACTGATGACTAAAAAGGCCAATCCAGTTGCAGAAAGCACAGCAGAAGGTCTCCTTGGGTGATCTTTCCAGGTTGTGATTCTTTCTGCATTGTCATTTCTCTTCAAGACTTGTTTGGCATGAGTTTTCAAATAAGGCTGCAGCATCGTGGATAGTGTGTCTCCATGCCTCCCGATGTGAGGTCAGGTTGGACCATTGTTGGTAAGCAATTTGGCCGAGCCTGAGATGTTGTTTCAGGGTCTTTGTATCATTTTCTTGGAGAGCCCCCCTTACGCTGACCCATGATGAGTTCACCGTCGAGTACTATTTTTGGGAAGCGATGGTCCTCCATCCTAGAAACGTGCCCTGCCCAGTGCAGCTGCATTCTCAATATCATGGCCTCAATGCTGGTGATCCCTGCTTGCTCAAGGATAGCAACATTCGTTACATAGTCAGTCCAGTGTATATTTAGGATTGTGCGTATACAGCGCTGATGAAAGTGTTCGAGGAGTCGTAAGTGGTGACAATAGGTGACCCGTGTTTCAGACCCATAAAGGAGAATAGACAGTACAATGGCTCTATACACATTGATTTTTGCGCTTCGCCTCAGGTGTTTATTACTCCAGACTCTTTTGTAAAGTCTTCCAAATGCACTGTATGCCTTTGCTAATCTGTGTGATTGATCTCTTTGTCAATCTTGGTATCTGAGGAGATGATGCTTCCCAGGTAGGTGAACTGCTGAATGGACTTAAGAACAGATTTGCCGACGGCAATGTGGGGATGATGGTGTTCATCCTGTGGTGCAGGCTGTTAAAGAACTTCCGTTTTCTGCAGGTTGATTTCCAGCTCTATGTAACATTTGTCAACCTCACCATAGCCTTTGTCACTGTGAGTAGAAAAGGTCTGTGGCAGATCCTGGAAAGACTAGGATGTCCCCCCAAATTCCTTAAAATGATTATCTTGCTACATGAGGGCCAGCACGGTCAAGTCAGATATGGTGATGCTCTTTCAGAGCACTTTCTAATAACTAATTGAGTGAAGCAAGGTTGTGTTCTTGCTCCAACTTTATTTACTATCTTCTTCAGCATGATGCTCCAAAGGGCTACAGCAGAGCTTGAAGAAGAAGATAGCATCTATATACATTATCATATTGATGGTAGCTTGTTTAACTTAAGCCGCCTGAGGGCTCGCACTATGACTCTATCTAGTTCATAAGCTACTCTTCACTGATGATGGTGCCCTTGTTGCCCACACAGAAGCAGCTCTGCAGCACCTAACATCCTGCTTCGCAACAGCTGCAGAGCTGTTTGGGCTGGAAGTCAACCTGAAGACCACCAACCACCACCCACATGCAAATTCCCTCTCCACCTCACAATCCACTCCTGCCACTCAGTCTTTGGCCCAGATTGGTACCCAGACAGTCAACTGGCAGTGGCAATGAGCCACCTGTAACAGGACCCAGGCATTCAACTGGGGGTCGCAAAAGAGCAACAGAGTGAGTCATGCTCAGTGTGGACCTCTGAGAAGGGGGAGGAAGAATTTAAAAATCCACCAGCCTACCTTACAGGGTTGTTGTGAGGTCTACCGAGTGTTTGGGGGGGAGTTTTTCAACAGTGTATGGTATGCCAGGTCCAGCTAGTAAGTCTGAAATGGACTATTTTGTTCTATTTATCCAGATGATTCCTATAAAGCAGGGGTGGGCAAATGCTTGGAGGCCAGTGACCACTTTTCCCCAGAATCCTTTCTGTTAGCCACCCTGCCCCCCGCCCTGCAGCAAACCCAAATACTTCTGTTTCCTTCTCAAAACAGTGAAAGGAAGTGATATTGTGTCATGTCCCATTTCCATTTTGAGAGTGACTACAGAGAAAAACTGAGTTCTTTGGGGGTACTATGAGGTTCTGGGGTGCTTATGGGAAGATGGGGTACTTAGTATGTTTTACTGCATTTGAGGGCCTTTCTGTGAGTTTGGGGCAAAATTTGCCCCCAAATTCTTCTGATGGGGGAAGCTTTGGCATCTGGTAGGGGGCTTCAAGGGTCACAGATGTAGGGTCCAGGGGGCCACATATGGCCCACTGACTGCACCTTGACCACCCTGCTATAAAGGTCAACTACTAGTAAAGGTTTAGGTTGCAACAAGTTTCTCAGGAAACTAGTGCTGTTTTCACACTATGACCTTTTCACCAAGTTGAGGCTTCCCCATATGTAAATGGAAGGAGAATTTAAAAGGTGTGTCTACGTAGCCCTTAATATAATGTCACATGTTTTGAAAAAACAGGCAGAAAAGACTCCTAGAAGTTAAGCACTGGGAATATGGCACTTGAACTGAAGTAGGCAAAATGTTCTGGATCCAAAATTAACAAAGGACTTGAAATGTTTATTAAGAACAGCAGCCCCGAGGAGGAGTAGAGTGGGCAGAGGATGGAACATGGGAAACCAGAAAACAAATAACAAACCAGTATTGCAAAAGGAAAAAAAAAACACCTCAGTAACATAATATTGTACACAAACCTGTCATTATTTGTTGGATCAAGGGCTGCAAAATATTAGTATGTACTATTCCAGTATTTGAAAATAAACACTCATCACTTTCCATAATCAAGTTACTTAATTCTGAGGAGATGAAAATTGGGCTCCCTTCCTAGAATCATCCATATCTGTCCAAAGATATGGTGGTGGACAGCCTATTGATTGTACTAAAAGTGTGAAAGAGGCACTGCAGCTCTCCTGACAGCAGCAGGGGGAATAGAATCTGTTAATAAAAGGAAATTCAGCATGTTGTAGCCATAAACATATGCTTCAAAGAACACCCATGCAAAAATTGGGGCAAGATTATCATTATACGAGTCATGCCACTTGCCCATCTGACTCAGGGGTTGTTTTAAGTGGGCCTTATCTTACTTTGCACTCTAACCACTTTGGCTCTGCCCACTTTAGTGCAGTTCAGACCAGTTTTGGCTTTGGTAATGCCCACTATTATAATGTCTCAGCTGAACTATAGTGGCTGTTCACAAGGAAAAGGTTCCTCACCTTTGGTATAGCAATACATTCTTTGCCACCAGAGCTCTTTGATAGATTTGTGCTTTGGATCAAATTGAATCCAAAATCTTGAACCAAAATAGGTTGGTCCAGCAAAATAAAGACTATCTGGGGGCCAGTCTATATGAGAGAATAAAACGTGGATTGGTGTGCAGTATCACCAATTCACAGCAGCTTTCATTTGTCTCCAGGATTATTATTTTTCAATATTGCTGGTGTGTAAAGCTAGACATGTTTGCTGTTTGAATGGACATACAAGCAAATCAAGATGGCAGATGTGAGTGAATCGCAGTTTTATTCTCCCCAAGTTGCCTCCACCAAACAGTTTTTTTTTAAAAAAAAAAATTAAATCCAAGGTGCGGAAGAGCAATCTTCTGCTTAAACAAACAAACAAACAAACAAAAAGAAAGCCTGTTTCAGTGCCTCAGTGCACAATCACAACAGCAAAAATCCAACATAATAATATAATAATAATAAAATTTATTTATACCCCACCCCTCT
Organism: Gambelia wislizenii; assembly: GCA_030847615.1. Taxonomy (NCBI): domain Eukaryota; kingdom Metazoa; phylum Chordata; class Lepidosauria; order Squamata; family Crotaphytidae; genus Gambelia; species Gambelia wislizenii. The sequence goes on along the minus strand of JAUMIR010000005.1, from coordinate 168,431,160 downwards.
GCTAAAAACAATCGGGGCAGCTTGGCAGTTCCATGTGCTTGTTAGCAAGCTCTTCTCCCTTGTTAGCAAGCTCCACCCCCACATCCGACCAATCAGCTGTCTGCTTCAGGAATGCACAGCGATGCAATTCGGTTGTCCTGACAAGCAGGAGTGCACATTTCTCCTGCAGTTTTTAAAAACTATGGAAAAGACCCAAAGTCTTTTCTGGTATAGTTTTTGTGGGTTTTGGCCCCCCTCCTTCTGAATACTGCGATTCAATGCAGGATCTTATTAAGACATATGGAATTCCCCACACATTCCATGAGGAGTTTTTATTTGTTTCCCCACCATCTAGACGGGCCCTAGGTCAACACAAGGTTCATCTGAAGTGGAAAGTTTATGTTTTGTTTTCCTCTTTCCCTCTACACACTATCCAAAAATATTCAAAAATAGTAAACAATAACAAAAAACCAAAAAAAACAGGTCTCTGAAGTGTCAGGAAACCCTGAAGAAGAGAATTCTAAATGGGGAGGAATCTTTGCAGTCTGCAGAATCTAGATATGGAAACAGGACTTTCTGCACAGAAAGCACATTTCCTGTTCAGAAAACAGCATTGTCCATGCTGGAAATAACATTTCTGTGCAGAAGATACTTTTGTCTGAACAGAAAACACCTTTTTCTACGCAGAATTGTGATTTGTTTTTGCGCGCGCACACACACACACATCATGTGTGTTTCTTTATGCACAGAACAAGTCTCCAGTTGTGAATATTCTTTGAAAACTTCAGGTTTTGACAACTTTCTTTTGGCAAGAAGGAAAAGGTAAACTGATTTGTTCTTGCCCATGAGAATGAAATTTACAAATTTATATTTCCACTGCACATTCAAAGTCTGGGCAAAAGTTAGGTTCCTCCTGGAACCTGGCATTAGCACTGGCTCCCAAGTCTCTTTGGGGCTATGAACAGCTTATAAGCTTTTTTTGAGACTGCAACAAATGTAGCCCCCCAAAAACATAGCAAAATCATCATCATCATCATCATCCCTTCCCTACCCTCATGACTCCCCAGCAACACATTAGGAATAATGAGTACATTTTACTGGTTACACTAAAAAGAATACCAATAGAAAAATGTATATGGCCCTTCATTTCCCCCTGCCCATAATGTGGGGACATTGGTGCTTATAACATGTCACTTGCAAACTCAGGGTTAAGCATAGCCTCCATATATGAACTGATTTGAGCTCTAAGATTTTTAGGAGAGACACTTCTCTCTGTCCCACTACTTTATCAGGGTTGGCTGGTTTAATGGGGAAAAAGGAAAGGGCCTTCTTGGTGGCTGCTCCCAGACACTGCCATTTCCTCCCTAGGGAGGCTAGGGAGTCTTCGTCCTTGTCCTTCTGCTAGCAAGTGGAAACTTTCTTATTCTGTAAGGCTTTTAGGAATTGATTGAAATGGGTTTTTAATGATGTGTTGTTTGTTTGGCTTTTTATTTTCTGTCTCTTAATAAATTTGAATTGGTTTTAACTATAGATTTATTTATTTTTACTGGTTTTTAAATGACATATTATTCTTTTGTACCTTTTAAAATCTTTACAGGTTTTAATAATTTCTAAGCTGCCTTAGTCCTATTACTGAGAAAAAAGGCAGGATATAGATGAATAAAATGATGATGATGATAATGATGATGATGATCCTATCAAGCTGCTTTCCCCTTCTCAGGGCTTGTCTGTATGAGCCCCAAAAACCCAAGTGCCCAGCAGTAATGGCATTTTGCAATAGCAATGACTTGTCTTAACAGTGGTTTTGCCTCCATAAGCTTCACATGCAAGATGGTGGCTACATGTGATTTACTTGCATGTATACTTTGCCACTGCCAAACTTCTTTTTTTTCTTTTTTCTTTTTAAAAAATGATGTCCAAGGTGCACTAGAGCTATAGAGCACTTTTTTTTATAAAACAGGACAGCAAAACACACACAGACACACACTGTTTTATCGCCTTAGCAACTGCTTGCTAAGGAAAAAATTCAATATGGCAGCAGTGGTCACTTGCCCTGTTAGCAAGCCCCACCCCCACACTTGCCCAGCCAATCAGATTTGTGCTTCCTCTACTATGGGGAAGCGATTCAAAGTGCATCACGTGTCCAAACAAGCAGGAATGCACACCCCTTCGCTGTTTTTAAAAAACTACGGGCAAAGCCACAAAGGCTTTCCCTGTGTTGTTTTTGCCGTTTTGGGCCCCCCTCCTTCCAAATACAGTGGATTGATGTGGGATCCCATTTAGACTGGTTGTATTTCTAGCGAATTCCATGAGGTGTATTTTCACCATTTAGACAGCCCCTCAGTGTCCTCTCATGGAAGTGTTTTACTCAAGGTACATAGGAAGAGTCCTTGCAATGCATGATGTGAACCAACCTTACTGACCCCTCTCTGACTAACATGTAGATTGGCATTTATAATCCTCCTGCTCTTGTATTTCATAACTGTTCCAGCACACAATATATTTTAAAATGTATATTTTTGAGATAAAATATGTTTAGAAATTAGCATTTTTAGAGAATTTTAAAATATCTATTTACATGTGAATTTCCATGCAGACATCACTCATTTACTCTATATACAGTATACCACCTTTGTATGATTACCTCTGTATGAATGTGGAATGATAACATTCCACATTGACATTTTCAGCAGAATTATTGGAAAATGGCTTCTTTTGAGCTACAATCTGGAAACTGTGCCTACAGACAGCCCATTGTGTGATGAGAATCTAAAATGTATACAAGCTGGATGTGATTATTCATTATGCTAAAGGAGAACCCTCAGCACATAGCTATGATATAGTAACATTTTGCCACAATACATTTGTTAGTCTTTAAGGCATCACAGGCTATCTCTTAATTACATCAGAAGAGCTGCCCTTTCTGTTATTTTCAAGGTAACAAATAGTGTCTGTATCCAATGCAAAGTTTACAAAACACTGCAGGATGTCTCCCAGGGAGTGGGAGATTTGGGCCAAAGGTCATGACCTTGTCCAATGTGATCTAAGAGTAGCAATGAGCTTGCAACATATATAGCTGTTGATATCAGCTTCTTAAAATATTTATCTGCCTTCAGGCTTTGCCTGTAGGCAAAGCCCTCAAGTGGTTTGCAATCGCTAATGATCACTTCTTGATAATCCCATCTTTGTAGCCAAGGCTATGTTTCATCACTGCTTTGATCAGTTTTAACATTTGATTGGCAGGGAACTGATCTCTAGAGTTCAAGGAAATTCAGTATCAAGTGTTTTCTGGGATATGAACCCATGCTAATGAGTGACTGTCATACACTAATGTGAAAATGGTTTCTTATATGTCTGGACCTATTTAATCAATTGTGAAATACCTATATTATAGTAGATAGATAGACAGATAAATAGATAGACAGACAGATGACTGACAGGTAGGTGGTAGGCAAATGATGGCTAGCTAGCTAGATGATGGCTAGACAGATAGACAGCATTTGATAACCCTTAAGAGGTTGCAGAAAAATGGGTAAGCAAATGACACGTTTGAAAAATCAGAATTTAATTTTTTAATGAAACATGGCATTCACAATATTCTGACACTATCGGATTTTAAACCAGGTATGAATGTCATGGGGCTTCAGAGAAAGTAACCATAGATGGGCCTTCACCTATCACTAGAAAAGTAGCCAGAGCTGTGGAGAAAGAAGTAAACAGCAATGTGAACTAGAGATGCATGTGAACTGAAATCTGTCAATTTCAATTTCCCTTGATTTCTCATTCTTTCCATCTTCAAAATTATTCTGTCACAATTGTATGTCACTTCTTGGGGAAAAAAGTCTGATGAAAGATTCATGTGCATTTTCTCTCATTTTTGTGTATTTTTTTTCCTACTGGACATATTTTTGGTATTCAAATGTGTTTAATGCACACATTTCATAGAATCATAGAATCATAGAATTACAGAGTTGGAAGAGACCACGAGGGCCACCCAGTCCAATCCCCTGCCATGCAGGAAATCACGATCAAAGCATCCCTGACAGATGGCCATCCAGCCTCTGTTTAAAGACCTCCAAGGAAGGAGACCCCACCATGCTCCGAGGGAGTGTGTTCCACTGCCAACCAGCTCTTACTGTCAAAAAGTTCCTCCTGATGTTGAGGTGGAATCTCTGTTCCTGGAGCTTGCATTCATTGCTCTGTGTTCCAGTCTCTGGAGCAGCAGAAAACAAGCCTGCTCCATCCTCAACCTGACACCCCTTCAAATACTTAGAATCATAGAATCATAGAATTGCAGAGTTGGAAGAGACCTCGAGGGCCATCCAGTCCAACCCCCTGCCACGCAGGAAATCACGATCAAAGCATCCGACAGATGGCCATGCAGCCTCTGTTTAAAGACCTCCAAGGAAGGAGACCCCACCACGCTCCGAGGGAATGTGTTCCACATTTGATATGTTATATTTGCTCAAATGTCACATCTTTGAAAAGTTTTTTTTAAAAAAACACCAAACATATTTATGCACTCCCCCTGCCAAATAATCCCATTTTGAAGACACTTTCGCCTAACATACACATACAGCATTTGTACACACATTTCCTTAACATACACATTTAGCACACACATTTTACATGCCCTTGTCACTGTTCAAACAACTGCAGTACAACATTTTAGCAGAGAAGATACTGAATACCCACAGAGTTACTTGTTTTCTATGCTTCCAAACATAGTCAACTACATTCTGTAAATAAGCAAAAGTTAGATAGCGCCACCTCACTTAGACAGTAATTTATTTGTACTGTTGCATTCACACATCCCAGTATATTCATGGCAGCGAACAAAGTTCAGAAATGGGTCTGTGGATGATGGGAATATCATCTGCTAAAGCATATTTTTAGACTAAAGTAGTGAGTTGTATATCAGAGTGTCACATAGAATCATAGGGTGAGGCTATACGATCATAAAAAAATCCGTATGGGGGGCAAAAAATACGAACAGCCTGTTGTTCGTATGCATACGAACCGGCTATACGATTTTTAACCCCCCTAAACTCCGTATGACTCCCTCTTCCCGAAGCTGGCTGGAGCGAGGAAGCCAAGTGGCAGTTTTAAATCTCCCTCCGCTTTTTTTTTTTTAAAGGTTCCTGGTTTGCAGACACTCGGTTTTCCGTATTTACAATAAAAAATAAAAATAAATAAACATATAAATTCACGGATGTACCGGACGCTCGCTAGCCGAGAAACCAACATGGCGGCCGCTCCCAATTCCCCTCCGTGCTAGCCCCCCCCTCTACTCGGCCAGCCAATCAGATTACCCTGCCTGTTCGTATATGTGCGAACAGACCGTACAGACCCGTCACCCATCCAAACAGCGTACGGATTTCTCTTCGTGATCTGCTTTCCCTCCCGAATGCTGCGTGTGCGTATTTCAGGGTGGAAAACTGCCCCCCTCTTTTGCATTCGTGTGCATCCGAATGGCCGTTTGTACCGAAGTGCGAACTTTCGCACGCCATACGTATTATTTAAATCGTGTAGACGGGACCATAGAATCATAGAGTTGGAAGAAACCACAAGGGCCATCCACTCCAGCCCACTGCCCTGCAGGAGTACCCAATCAATGCACTCCTAACAGACAGCCATCCAGCCTCTGTTTAAAAATCTCCAAAGAAGGAGACTCCACCACACTCTGCAGCAGTGTATTCCACTGCCAAGCAGGTCTTACTGTCAGGAAGTTCCTCCTAATGTTTAGGTGGAATCTCTTTTCCTGTAGTTTGAGTCCATTGCTCCATGTCCTTGTCCCGGGAGCAGCAGAAAACAATCTTGCTCCATCCTCATTAGGACATCCCTTCAGATATTTAAACATGGCTATCATGTCCCCTCTCAGTCTTCTCTTCCCCAGGCTAAACATACCCAGCTCCCTAAGCCACCCCTCATAGGGCATGGCTTTCAGACCTCCCAGAGGTTGACCTCCACTGGACACATTCTAGCTTCTCCATATCCTTTTGTATTCAGTCCATCAACCAATTACAAATCCATCTAACAGTTGCATTGTCTAGCCCACAGGTTACTAAATTTTTTGCAAGAATATCATGGGGGACTTTCTCAAAGGCCTTACTGAAATTGAGATACACTACATCCACGGCATTTCCTTCATCTACCAAGTATGTAATTCTATCAAAAAAATTCTTCATGAACTGGCAGCTAATGGCTCCCATTATCACATAACATTGTTGTCCTCTCATGGTCAATATGTGCTCCACCCCATTAGTGGCTCATCATTTTTATTGATGAGAAAATCTGTGAATAACCCTCAATAGTGCTCTTTTTGCAGTATTGACAAGCAAGTGAAATCACATCCCGTTGTAATCACATGACCACAGCATGAATGGGCAGTCCTTTCCCCCCTCCCCTTTCACAGTGAGAACACAGGACACACAGAACACTGTTTTAGTGAACTGTCACCTTTTTCTTGGTATGTTTTTATGTTTGTTTAAGTGTTTATTTGTCAATTTCTTTCATTATTTATGTGGTTTTGGTGTGTTTAAACAAAGTTGTATCTTCTAGCAAGAACAGCCGAAATCTTACTCATACAAGAATCACAGAAGTAAAAAGTCATTCGTATACAGCTAGTCATGGTCGTGTCATAATTCCAGTGCATTAGTATTGCTTGATTATGGCATAGTATCACATGATTATGGTGACATGATAATTACTGTAATAATGCCATTATGCTTTTGCTTTGTTCAGTAGTGGTATTACAGAGTTTTAAGATGCTAGTCTGATAAAGTCCTTACACTTTTCCCACCACCTTCCATTTCACCAACCATTATTGTCTTGCCCAATGAGTTGTGAATTCTTCTATAATACCTTACCTTGAGCATGACATCCAGGAAGACCGCAGATTGCCAGAGAGATGATGCACATTGCAAGGTAACACCCAGCCATCTCAGAACTAAGCTAACCACAAGGACCCTGCGCCACAGACACAGGAGTGTCACTGAAATTTTCTTCTCCTCTGGAAAAGTTTTTGAAAATCATTTTATTTCTATCACAATCAATGAGAATGGGCTAAAACACACACACAGACAGAGAGAAGACATTTTCAGTATACCATCCTCAGAGGACATGGTACAGACTGGCCTCACCACTTCCCACTGTTGCTCAAACCCGTACTGTTTAATTGATGGCTGAAGCTTTATTGCGGGCATTGCCAGCATGTGAAACTTCACACCACTATACCCACGTCAATGCAGTGAGAATGGCCGGTCTGGCGTGAACACTTCCGGGTGAGATCATGACATGCAGGTAAGTGACACACTATTTATTTATTTATTTATTTATTTATACCCTGCTCTTCAGTCACAAGGCTATCAGAGCAGCTTACAAATTGTTTTAAGCAATAGCAATTTATACATCTACACTGCATTAAGCAGTTTCTAATGTGTGTTAGCTAATTGCCCCCACAAGCCGGGTACTCATTTTACTGACCTACAAAAGGATGGAAGGCTGAGTGAACCTGGGACTTTTAAAGTGTGTTCCTGTGCTTTGTGTTACTTTTTCTTTGTTCTTTTTTCTTTTTTAAAAAAATTCCCACACGATCAAGTATCGGAAAAAATCGATGAGATTTTGAATGAAGAAGTGAACGGTGCTCCATTCATTTCCTCTTTCATTGCCAGGAAGCCTTTGCTGGAAAAGCAAGGTAAGTGTGGTGGGGGGCATTCTTTTGCTGGCATAAAAATGGATATTTATGCCAGCAAAAGAACATTTTAAGGGGTTTGTGTGATAAAGTCCTATGTTAAATAGTGAGGTTGGGCAGGGGGAATAATCTAGTTTTCCATAAACTTTTTTTCAATCAATTTGGTAGTGATGGTACCAGTGACTCATTGGCCCAATGTTGATGTGTGTATGGGCCAATGAGTCACTAGGCCCAAGCCTTATGGTTAATCTGCCCCCACTGCCATTGCCATTACATCTTTATTTGCTCATCTCAATTACAATTTATCAGCCTGTGTCATGACTTTTATGCTCCACTGACATATGAAATACTCTGTATACTGTAGCCAATATTGATTGTATTGCTTTTTGTGATGAGCACAAGCAGTTTTCAAGCTTGGCAAGATGAGGCACATCCATGCAATCTTGTGCAAGTCTCTCCAGCCTGTGAAAGAGCCTTACCCTTGGCATGACGTAAAGCACACCCTCTTCATCAGTACTTATAAAACTGTTGATTCATGCTCCTGATTCTTCCCATGGTAACTCCTTATAGGAGAACTGTACAAATCCCAAAGAAAAGCTGAAGGGTGTACAAACACAAAGCATTAGCAAGAAGGCTCACTATGACTAACTTATCACATTTTCAATCTATGCAATTTCCCAAATATATTACTTTTGGGACTATAAGCAGTTGTTACTTTATTTTTATTTTTAAAAATACATCTGCTTGCTCCCCTCTCTCTCATGAGCACAACTTTTGCACACCAGCACTAAGCTGTAGAACTAAAGACAGAAAGAAGCATTTGCAAAATGTAAGATGGCATAATGATTTGGGGAAAGTGGTTCTCTCAGTTCTTCACTAAAAATTTTTGCAAACACACACACACACACACAAAATGCTGTTTCCTGCATGGAGGTTTTCACAGAGGTTTGTATGTGTGGGGGGGCGCACACTACATTTTATTCACAGGAAGTGGTGTTTTCTGCACAGAAATATTAGTTTCTTCACACACACACACACACACACACACAAATGCTTTTTGCTATACAGAAAATATTGGGTTTTGTGCAAACAAACACACGGGTGGATTTTATAAAGCTGAAGTCCTGAACTGCGAAGATTGTCTGTTGAGCATTGGCAGCATTGAAAAGCATGATTTTTGGCTATTTTCCAAATATTTTTGAATATTATTTCCATCCCTAATAGATAAGTACCATAAATATTCTAACAACAATTGATAACTTTACTGTGGTATAACCAAACAATCAGCAAGACCTATGAGCTCCCAGAAAAAAATTCTTAGCCAACCATCTCAAACTATGGAAGGAGGGCCAGACCCTTCTAGAAGGGAGTTCTACCATCTTGGTCAGGGCATAATTTTTTTTAAAGTAATTCATTACGTAACTCATAAAAGAACCCTAAAAATTATTCCTCCCCCCTCTCTCTCAGTGGTAAGACCGTAGCTTGCATCCTGTTGCTGATATAGACAGGTGTAAGCCCAATTAAGGACTTTATCAGACCACCTCCTAAAGACGTTCTTTTGCTGGCATAAAAAACCCAATTCTTATGACGGCAAAAGAACATCCCCCACCACACTTACATTCATTTCCCAGCAAAGGCTTCCGTGGCACTGAAGGAGGAAGTGAATGAAGTCCCATTCACTTCCTCCTTTGAAATCCAAAAGTAAAACCAAAGAAATAAACATCAAAAAGTTACACCAAGCACCTAAACACACTTTAAAACTTACAACTAAAGCAGGGAGAGTTTTAAAAAGTTTGTAACCTACCTGGATGTCGCAATCTCACCTAGAAGTACTGGCACAAAAGTGCCATGGGGGATCAATTGACAGCTTAAGCCAACAATAAAAAGGTACGGGTTTGGGGAAGAATATAACCATGAAAGGGAGACATTGTCTGATCTGCGCACCCTTTCGTGGTTATGTGATGTCATTATGATGCTGTATTTGACTTGTCTGATAAAGTCCAAACGAAGTCCTGTCTATATCTTTTCATGGTCATTGTGGAGCGAGGTACTAACTACCTCCTTCATGCAACAACCCCCTAACTATTCTTCTGATTCCCTGTATTCCAACATAACCATGTCATGCCCATGAGGGTCTGAAGAAGCTGAAAAGTGCCTGGATCTGTTCTGACTGTAGTCCTGAAGGATGCCTTCTTTGTTGTGCATCTGGTTATCAGAACATGGCTGGAGGCTTCCTGGCCATGCCCTGCCCTGCCCTGCCCTGCCCTGCCCTCCCCATTTCACTACATGGACATGTTGGAGGACAGCAAGACCTGCATGTGGGAGGAGAGAAGATGGAGTGGATTTCTACCAGGTGGAATTTTACAGTTCATTCCCAGGATGCAGAACTTCAGCCCATGTGTGTGCACATGTGTTTGTGTGTGCATGTTAAATTGTCACTACATTTTAATTCCATTCAAAAAAAATAAAAAGAAAATGGCTTAACATTTTAAAAAATGCCTCAAATTGTCTTAGAAGAACATTTTTAGCCCACCAAAATAATGAGATAAAGTAACGGATAAACATCACTTGTCCAGGAAAATAAGTACTATAATAGTATTACCAGTCTTTATGTCATTTGGCATTTTTGTGCCCTCAGTAGTCCAAAAGGTAACTCTCTGGCTTTTCTTCGCAAACGAAGATTCAGGAAGGACTCATCCCGCGCTTTCTGCAAGCGCGCTGATGACTAAAAAGGCCAATCCGAGATAAACAAGTCCGGTTGCAGAAAGCACAGCAGAAGGTCTCCTTGGGTGATGTTTTTGGGTTGTGATTCTTTCTGTGTTGTTTCTCTTCAAGACTTGTTTGGCGTGAGTTCTCAAATAAGGCTGCAGCATTGTGGATAGTGCGTCTCCATGCCTCTCGATGTGAGGCCAGGGCGGACCACTGTTGGTGATCAATTTGGCCGAGCCTGAGATGTTGTTTCAGGGAGTCTTTGTATCGCTTTTTTGGAGCGCCCCTCTTACGCTGACCCGTGGCGAGTTCACCGTAGAGTAGTATTTTTGGGAGGCGATGGTCCTCCATCCTAGAAACGTGCCCTACCCAGCGCAGCTGTGTTCTCAATATCATGGCCTCAATGCTGGTGATCCCTGCTTGCTCAAGGATAGCAACATTCGTTACATAGTCAGTCCAGTGTATATTTAGGATTGTGCGTATACAGCGCTGATGAAAACGCTCGAGGAGTCGTAGGTGGTGGCGATAGGTGACCCATGTTTCAGATCCATAAAGGAGGATAGACAGTACAATGGCTCTATACACACTGATTTTTGTGCTTTGCCTCAGGTATTTGTTGCTCCAGACTCTTTTGTGAAGTCTTCCAAATGCACTATATGCCTTTGCTAATCTGTGATCGATCTCTTTGTCAATCTTGGCATCTGAGGAGATGATGCTTCCCAGGTAGGTGAACTGCTGAACGGACTTAAGCACAGATTTGCCGACGGCAATGTGGGGATGGTGGTGTTCGTCCTGTGTTGCAGGCTGGTAAAAAACTTCCGTTTTCTTCAGGTTGACTTCCAGCCCAAACAGCTCTGCAGCTGTTGCAAAGCAGGATGTTAGGCTCTGCAGAGCTGCTTCTGTGTGGGCAACAAGGGCAGCATCATTGGCGAAGAACAGCTCACGGACTAGATAGTTTAGAGTCAAAGGTAACACATTATAAGTAATACCATTATATACAGTGCGTTACTCCTATGGTCTAATCTTTTTGCCACTGCCAAAGAGACCTAAGAGGCTTGTTCAGCAAAGGAAGAAAAGCATCAGTGCACCCCAATAATAGACCCTCCCACCTTGCCTTATTGCACAATGTTGGCATTCAATACCTGTTCTTCTGTTCTGGTCCCGTGGGAGACGGTGGTAAATGCAAGACCTTTTTATTTTTAAAAAATATTTTTAATACTTTCCAACACATTAAAATACACATAAAACACTTTACACAAAATAAAACATAATCACATTCCAAACAAACAAGGATAAATTCAATAAATCACTAATAACAAACACTAACAAGAAACCTACAATGAATAAAATGAAATGACTTCCTTCCTTCTAGTCTTAGCTAAATTTTATGGATATTATCTTCCTTTTATATTATTTCTAAGTTTTATATATATATATATATATATTCTTAATAATATATTACACATATTATCTTAATATGTATCTGTCTACATATACATTCACACATACATCTTCCATTTTCACTACCTTTCCCCCCATCTCTTGTTATCTCCATTCATTTTTTTATATTTATCTTTTATCATAGTTGTTATTATTCTTTGTTCTTGAATTATTTTGTATTTATGTTCTTGGCTATACTCCCTATTTTCCCTTTGTTTCATTGATTCTATAACCAAGATTTTCCCTTTGTTTGTTAATTATCAATTCCTTGTATACTTTCCCCCCTCCCCACCCAGACCTGTTTGAGAGAAGAAATTAACCTTTCCCAGTCTCTTTTAAATGTCTCCATCTATTCATTTCTGAGTAGGCAGGTCAGTTTATCCATTTCAACAAAATTATATAATTTAAGCATACAATCTGTTGTCTCTGGTAGCAACTTTGATTTCCATTTTTTTTTTTTTGCATGTATCAATCTGGCTGCAGTTATCTTGTAAAAAAGCACTTCCATATATCTTCTCTCTATTTCTTTATCTACCATTCCTAATACCATTCCTAATCTATTATATTTGTGTGTATGATCTAAGTTCTGGACAGCTTTTGTCCAGAATTTCAACAAGTATGTCCACATATAGAGTGGTCCTTTCCCAGGTAACTAAGTTTTTCTGGCAAACATAAATGGGAAAATCCCTTCTGGTTCCTACTATACCACTGAATTTTGGCAGCAGTGAGGGTGTGGCCTGAGACTGGATGCAGTGTGGAATGGCATCTGGACCCAGTTGCCCATCCTTGTTCCAAAACAACTGACAGTGGAGATTATCAGATGCAGTAGAACATGGCAAAAAAATAAAACAAAAAACAAAAACCAAAATCCAAACCAAGTCAGAAGAATAGGAGGAGAACAGAAATGGCAACATTATTAGACACCCGCATTCTCTGTTGTTCTCTGGGCATAGCGCTGCCGTGGATGAGGCTTCCTTTTTTTTATTGATGGGGACAAGCTGCCAAAGAAAAGGGACGCCTAACTCACACCCATGCTACCCCCCCCGAGAACACTGAAGGATGACATTGTTTGATAATCTCGCCAGTTCCTGTTCTCATCGCGATCTTCTGACATGGTTTTTGCCGCATCTGATAATCTCCAGTGAGCCTCTAGAGTTTCAGATGGCAGGGTTTTTTTCCACAGGATGAACATGACATCTTTTGTATGTCAAGCATGTACTCTGCCACTGAAAGATCTACAATTGGGAACATATAGGTCCATGATCTTCATGTTCTGATATCTGAAAACAAGTGTGTGCGTGTGTGTTGTGTGTGTGTGTGTACCTTCAAGTCACCTGTCAACTTATTGCAACTCTGTTAATTTCGTAGGATTTTCTTAGGTAAGCAATACTCAGAGGTGGTTTGCCGTTGTTTTCCTCTGAAAAATAGTCTACAGCACCTGGCATTCTTCAGTGTTCCTCCATGCAAGTAAAAACGAGGCATGACCCTGCTTAACTTCTAAGATCAGATATGATATGGCACCTTCAGGGTTTTTAGGCCCTTGAACAAAATATATGAGGGCAGGAGACTCTAAGCTCTCTTTCCCAATGCCGTAAATGAGAGATTATTGTTTAGTGCTCATCAGACATCAAACTGACTACACCCATTCTAAATCTTTGAAGAGATGGCTGTATTTCAGACCTAGCCGCTCAAATCATTGTATTTCAACTACAGTATTATTAAGCTACATTGCCATGACCATCATAATTAACAGTGATTCGTTTGACTTTGGAGCTATAGTTCCCTGCCAAGAACAAAAATTGCATGTGATTTGACTGCCTAGAGCAGGAAGGAGACAGGAAATGAAAGTCCCATGGAGTCAACACAGTTGCTGGAGTGATGCCAACTTAGGTAGGGTTCTTGCTCCAGGGAAGCTTACAGCACTAGGGAAATTACAGTGGCATTAACTGATGACACAATGGACATGCCTTTAGAGGAGAACATTATTTTTTAAAGGAAGTAAAATGATTGAAACTGTCAAGGTGCAGGGGGGCAGAGAGAGAGAGGGATGAGCATGAGGTACCAAACTTCACTCTTATGCTAACAGCAGGCAACATTGTTGACTTAGATCTTTTTCTTCTTGCCATTTAGGGTGAGAAGGCATGTATCCAGCTTGGAGCACCAGCCACTTTAAATTCCCTTAACCACCTGTTTCTTCCCTCCCTTTAAGCCATTAAAGAGGCTTAGCTATCAGTACCATACTTTCTAAGATACAAAGCACTGCAGTTTGTCATAAACATTGCAAAACTCCCTCAGTAGTTACTACAGTCTCAGCTTCATAACATCACAAGAAGAATAGTTCATTCACTAACACTCCTCTTGCTTCTTGATGACTGGAAAATAGCTTGAGGTTGGGGACCTTCTCCCCAACCTCAGATGGCCTCTTGTTCCTTTAACAAGAGTCCAATGTTAACAGACCCCTTAAAGGACAAGAGTTACAGGGATTTGTGTGATAAGTTTAGTGGTGAAAGAAGAAGAAATGAAACCCCTGCTGTTGTCAAGAGGCTTCCTAGGACCTTCTGCCAAAAAAAAAAGTGACCACCTTACCTTGGAGGTATCCTTGCTCAATAGGCATATGTTCAACCCATCAATAATAGGCTAATTTAGGAACACAGGAACTATGTCAAGATTATTGGTCCATTAAGGCCAGTATTGTCAACTATGACTGGCAACAACTAATCAGGTATTCCTTCATATTCTTTAGTGTTTTCACATCAAAATACTAACTACACCCTATTCTCAGAGGTTCCCAAATCAGATGAGATTGCAGGTCTTCAAGGTAGTTTGTTAAGTTTTGTTTTTAACTGCTAAAAGTTCACAGCAATGAAACCAATCGAGAAATTGCTTCCTGGTACTTTAATCTCATGGGTTTTAGCACATTTAGTAGCAATTTCTTGATCAGTTTCACAGTTACAGTTGTCCCTCCATATCCACAGATTTGGTATCCACAGATTTAAGTATTCACGGCTTGAAAATATTCTTTAAAAAAGAATAATCCAAAAAGCAAACCTTGACTTTGCCGTCTTATATGGGACACCATTTTGCTATGCCATTGCATATAATGGGACTTGAGTATTCACAGATTTTGGTATTCACGGGGGGGGGGTCCTTGAACCAAACCCCAGCAAACATGAAGGGACAACTGTATAGTGAGAAGGACACCTTTCAATCTGATTCAGTATTTTTAAACTGGCATGATTCCCAAGTGAGGAATTCTAGAAACTGTAGTTTTGTGAAGGAATTAATAATCTCCAAGAATTATTCCTGGCCAATTATGACAATTCTCAGGATTTGTTGGAAGAAGCCGCATTAGACAATGGCAATGTGCATTAGCTACACACTGTAGATATATACAAACATGTTTTTGGACAAGTTCGGATCAGAACCACAGCACATACACAGGCACAGATTTTGGAAGTAACTTGTTACTTTGCTTATCAATTACTTTTATGGTAACACACTGGAACTGTGTTACTGTTTTGCCTTCAATAGGAAGGTCTGTAAAGTACTGTACTGCGTTTCAGAGAGCAATGCAACAGGGTTTATGCCTACTACTCCTTACTGGGTATGTTCTGACTTAGTCTGGACAACAGCAGAGGGAAGAGAAAGGGTCACAGGGTTGGAAAGCAAACTGTATGATCCTTCTTTCTGGAGTCAGATAAGATTATGCTGCTAGAGAAGAGTAGAGGAGCCAGCAATGAGGGAGGAAGAGAAAGAAAGGGAATGGAGAAGCATATTGAAAACATGAGCTGCTCTAGAACCTAAGCTAGTTGAAAGTTAAAAAAAAACAACTTCTAAATATGATTCTGCCTTTTCTGCCTTCCTCCACTCTACTAAAATGAATTAGTGAATCAATGTAAATGCAGTGCAGGGGTGGGGGACAGGGGGTGGGAAGCTGCTTTGCTAGGCTGGCTGCTCCAAACAGCAGTACAAGGTGCACTTGCACTTGCTGGATTGATTTGTCAGAAGAACTGTGACTAGCAGAGGCATGAGATTTAGAACAATTGTTTGGGAAAGAGGGTGATGGAAAGGAAGAGGAACTGAATGAGTAACTGCTTCTGCATGCCTGCCCAATGCATCTGTGTGAAGTATATATGGTAGCCTCATGGTCTGTGAAGTTGTGCCTGCAATTGAGTGGGGAGAGCAGTCCAGACAGAGTTGTCCACTCAGAATTATAGTGAATACAGATGGTGGGGGAGCAGAAAACATTTTTCTGAGCTTCTTTAATGGCTCGATAGAAACAGTAATGGTAGTGTGTTGGCAATGACTTACTTTCTGGACTGCAGTAACAGTAATAGACAATGACCTATTGAGTGAGGACAATAACAAATAATGTAGCTAGTTTTTTAAAAAGTAGTGTTCCAAACTCTCCTTGAGTAGCCCCTTCATTTCAGTGCCGCCTCCTGCCCGGCATATCTGGTACTCATCCATTATTCCTAACACCAAACCCAACTGTTTGTGTGAGGACATCTCAGAAGCAGCACATTATATTTTAGAGGTGGGGCACAAGTGGATCTGCTCAAAATAATGTTTGTCATGTTTGTGTTGCATATCTCTCAAATACAACAGCCTTCCTGCCAATTTGGTTAACTGAATGCTTTGTCCCTATCACTGCACAACTTGTTCTTATAAGTTATAGGGAGGCCTGCATTTGATCAGCTTAAACCCAATGCTATCATCTATCACTGTCCCTTTTGTAACCAATTTAGATAAATGCAGGTGGCCCTGGTGGAGATTGCATTGTGTTCATATGTGGCTGGTTGAAGAATAATTAAACTCTGTCTCTTTGTGCAGTAGGGAAACAACTCTGATTTGATTAATTGACAGCAGCATATGGCTCACAATGCATGAACTTTGGGAGTGAAAAGGAACTCAGCACTTTCCCTAACTGGGTGATAGAAGAGATATTACTGGAAAAGGAGCCGTGGGCAATTGTTCTCAAAAAAGATAAATTGTTATTATGAAGACACTACAGTGTTTAGAGACAGGGCATAATTCTCATTCTAGGTTTTCTTAATGAGTACTAGAACTGCAAGAAAGATTTTGGAGTTCTTATATCCATGTTCCTTAGTCACCATATGTCACAGACTGTCAATAGTTTGTCTTGTGAGTAGTAGGGAATACAGGCAAAATAGCATGCCCATGCTCCCTTTTGGTCTTTCCTTCTTGTGGCCTTTTCCACTGTTACAAGGTGGATATTTTAATTTCTTAAGCTGTCTCCATCAAATGAGCCTCCAAGCTTTCTAGG
The DNA here is from genome assembly GCA_030847615.1 of Gambelia wislizenii. NCBI lineage: Eukaryota > Metazoa > Chordata > Lepidosauria > Squamata > Crotaphytidae > Gambelia > Gambelia wislizenii. The sequence goes on along the minus strand of JAUMIR010000005.1, from coordinate 168,414,052 downwards.
GATAAAATACCTACTTCAAATACCTTTGTGAAGATGGCTTTTAAATGTATGACTTTATCACACAAGGCTGCTACAGTGGAATTTTAACAGGATAGTAATGAATTTGGCCAGTACTTTTCAGATAATGTTGCGGCTATCCTGTTGCTGCTTAGCATTCTATTAGTTGCCGTTGCACCCCTTTTAATTGATGGGAAAATCCTGTCAATACCTGCCAATATCGCTATTGTTCTACTGCTGCACCTGGTGCGATAGTTTCCCTTTCCTTCAGTTCTGGGATGACTGCAGTCACGTGGCATAAGGGGGCCTAATTGAGGGGGGAGGGAGAGAAGGGGAGAGGAGGAGAATCAGGGCCCCTCATTCCATGTGACTACAGTCATCCCGGAACTGAAGTGAAGGGACCTATTGCACCAGGGAATTGCCAAAGGAGTACAGTCACGTGAATGAACAGATGTGTGATAATAAACATTTTAAAACTGGTGTGTTCCTGTTTCCTTTAACAATGTGATTGCCATGAGACATGAGGCTGGTGTGATAATGTCCATAGGGTAAATATGGAGAGAAGTGAGTGGGGGGGAACTGAACAACAATTCAAATGGGAAAGTTTAAAGTTCATTAATGTCTGTTGAATAAAATGTGGATAGAAAAAAGCGTTTAAAATCTGGCTACACAGGCATATTCCATGGACTTTATCAGACCATGCAAATACAGCATCATAAGGATGACTAATGATCGCAAAAGGGCGCGCGTACCAGACAATGTTGCCCTTTCGCAAACGTGTCCAGTCCAAAACCTGCCCTATTTTATTGATGGCCCAAGCTGTCAATTGTTCCCCCATGGTGCTTTTGTGCTGGCATTGCCACCACTTGAATCCGCATGCCATTGTACTCACATGAATGCAGCATCCATGGCTGGTCCAGCCAGAACACTTCCAGGTGAAATTATGACATCCAGGTAGGTGACACACTTTTTGTGACCCTCCCAGTTTCTATAGTGTGTTTATGTGCTTTTGTGAACTTTTACTTTGTTATTTCTGTTTTTATTTTTTAATTTCCCATGCTATGTATTCTCACAAGAATCCACGGGATTTCAATACAGGAAGTGAATGGAGTTTCGTTCACTCCTCATTCATTGCTGGGGAAGCCTTTTCACACATATAGGAGGTAAGTGTGGTATGGGGAGTTTTTTGTCAGCATAAAAATGACAGAAGTTATGCCAGCAAAAGAACAGGGTTGTGGGTGGTGGTCTGATAAAGTCCCATGTGAGCAATTTATGTCTCAAGCTAGATGTTTCAGACAAGAGCCAAAACTTTTTGGATTCCATTTCTTTGGATCACGGCATCTGATGAATATCTTCATTACCTTCTGCTGTTTAAGGTACAGCAGCCCTGTGAGGAGAAAAAGTGGTGAAAACAGGGGCTCATGAGGATTGCACAAAAATAATTTGGACTTCAGGTTTCATGTCCCTGAAATACATAAAGAGAAAAGCCAAGCTCCTGTCTCCTATCTATAATGCTTTTGAGTACAAAACTGGTATGCAGTATATTGGCTGGTGGATTCTGTGGGTTATAGTCCTACAAAGTAACTTTTCCAAGCTCTGGTTTTGGGAAGGATACTGGATGACCATATAGTGGTACACCCATGAGTATTATTACTGGTATTTAAAATTGCCATGTTTATGAAGCTGTAGGCTCCTGTGGTATAACTGAGAAGCTACCATAAATAATATTGTTGAGTTGCCAGGAAAACTCTCCCATTTTTTCCCCACCAGCTAATAGAGCATATGCCGTTCATGGGAGCTGTAAGAACTTGGCTCCTCATGACAGTCTAGGAGATGAATTGCTACATTTGTGAAAGCACAGTTGGAGTCTCCTTCTTCTAAGCATAAACAGAAAGCAAGAAATTCAGAAGCAGTGAAGGAAGAGGACATTATTTTCCTCAGAAGCATTATAGTCATGACCCACTTGAAAAAAATGAAGTCTTTTAAACCAGCCAGCACAACAGGGCCTGTATCATTAAGATTTATTTCTCATTTAGAAAATCTCCAGGCAAGTGGGAAGCAAAGCAAAATTGGAATGGCTTTTAAAAGTTCAAAGTATGGCTTACTTAACTTCCAAACTCAGTCTAATAATTGAAGAATTAGCTAGTTGGTCCAGTAAGAACATCTTTGTAGTGTATGCAAAACCTAGTTTTATTTCAGAGTATCTCTCAATGAGCAGTCGCAAGAGATCTGGATCAGATCCTAAAAAGCCATTGATAATCATAATAAACAATAATGGACCCATGCGTGGTCTGATACAGGCGTAATCCAAAGGTAATCTAGTATTCCTGATTTTCAAATCATAGTTTGACAATTAAGAATTGGCTATGACCCCATATTCCTTCTGTTCGGTTCTACCCACTTTATGGCACTTTGCTTTAACCATAGTGCTGTTTTCTATTGGTGCCATTAACAAAGATGAATGCTGAAGGAATATGGGGTGTTTGTAAACCTGCTTCAGATCCTGCTTTCAAATAATAAAATGAAAAATATCGTTAAAACTAAATGGTCAAGGAGCACCCTAATCTGTGCAATGGAATGGGCCATCACCCATGTCCCCCACTGACCTATGCTCCCTCCTTTTCTTCTGCTCAACCAGTCATACAGCAGGAGGAAGGGTGGCTTTCCAGTTGGCCACCGCTGCAGTTTCTGCAATGTTTACAACAGCAATTTTGTCAAAGCATTAAAAGCCTTTCTAGTGGAATAGTACTACACTTGGGGTGGATTAACAACCAGAAATGCGCTTAAGTGCCTATGGACTTTTTCAGACAGGACTTACCGCACAAGAAGACTCCGGAATAGTTAAGATGCTGTTGCGAGGCAGGGGATACATTTTGGATGACACCGTCCCTCTCTCAGCATTGTCCATGTCTCTTCCATGTATGATTGGAGGCAACCGCACCATATTTTACTCATGGACAACTTACGTGACAGCTTCATAACTATTCCGGAGTCTTCTTGTGCAGTAAGTCCTGTCTGAAAAAGTCCTTTGTTTTCAAATAACTAGAGGTCAGCTGTATTCTTTTGGGTAGAAATACTGGAAGAGTGCTTAAGTGCCTTTATTTTCAAATAACTGTAGTGGTCAGCTGTTCTCTTTTGGGCAAAAATACCAGCCTTTATTTTCAAATAAATGTATTGGTCAGCTGTACTCCTTTGGGTGAAAATAGCTTAAGCACCTTTCTTTTCAAATGATGCATACTTCAAATACCTTGACATAGAACTTTATAAGAGGCACTAAATATGATGATGTAATGACACCACATATATGTGAAAGGGTGTGCATACCACATGACGTCGCCCTTTTGCATTTCTGTCCCTGCCAAAACCCATACTTTTTAATTGATGGCTGAAGCCATCAATTGACCCCTGTGGCACTTTAGCACCAGCATTGCTGGTGTGTGAAGCCTCGCACCATTGTACTAACATCAATGCAGCAAGAATGGCCAGTCTGGCACGAACACTTCTGAGTTAGATCACAACATGCCGGTAAGTGATGTATCTTTTATGACCCTCCCCGGGTTACTTGTGACTTTTAAAGTGCGTCTCTATGCTATGTGTTACTTTTTCTTTGTTCTTTTTTTAAAAAAACTTTCCCACGCAATGAAGTCTCATGAGAATCCATGGGATTTTGAACAAGGACATGAATGGAGTTCCATTCACTTCCTCTTTCACTGCCAGGAAGCCTTTGCTGGGAAAGCAAGGTAAGTGTGGTAGGGGGAGTTCTTTTGTTGGCATAACAATTGATTTTTTTTTTATGCCAGCAAAAAAACATTGTAAGGGGCTCGTCTGATAAAGTCCACGGTCCTGTTTTATCATTCAGAAATGGTGAGGTTTACCAACCTTGTTCAGTTACTGAGGAACTCCACATAAACTCACACTCAGACTCCTAGTCCCCATCATTTGGGGAAACTGCAGGGATGCTGCTTCCTCCAGGACCCCCCAATTGGGATTCAGACAAAGGGGACGCTGTTGCCAGAACCAGTGTAACTGTAGTTTTGTCAGAGTCGGGACTGGGACTCTTGTTGGTCACCATCAACAAGTAGACAATAGACAATAAAAAACAAGAACTGTGAGCATCCAAGCAACCTCCAGCCCCACGATCAATTATTCTTACAGATTACAGTCTCAAAGTCCCTCCCAACTACTGTACCTGGGGTGCTGTGGAAGAGTTCCTGGGAGCTCTCTTCCAGGGGGTCATAAAATATGTCCTGGATGCTGTTCAAATGGGACTCGTGGGAGGATGGCACTGGCACACTCCTTGCTTGGAGTGAATAATAGCATCCCCTCACAGTATTTTGTCCAGCTCCTCAAATAATGGCATGGTGGCTGCACTATTTCCACTCCTTGTATTATGGCCACAGGTCTCATGATAGCACTGACAAAGGGCCTTGGTTTTGGTGCAACATTCCTCCATGGTCCTCTCATGGCCCTTATGTCACAGCTGTTCAGATGCTTTTTCCCAAAAAATATCAATGTTTCTATGTGACTCCTTCAGCTGCTCCTCCCCACAAAAAAGTGATTAGGTCCAGGGTCCGGAGACTCTCCTTGCTGCTTTCTTGACTCAGCTCTTGACTTCAGCATTGTTATAAAATAACTGGTGGTGTACTGATACGGCTCCATGGGTAAGCAGTTTTCTGCACACCTGCTAAAACAAAAAATAATAGTGATCACAAACAGCCTAAGCCAGATTTTGAAAAGCTTGGTGGGAAAGATCACATGACCTCCCTCGCCTTCCCACCAGGCTGTTCTGCCCACCAAATTTGCCTCCCCTGCTCTGCCCTGACATTGTCTCAGGATGGCTGCCATACATACAATTATCTGCATTTTCCCAAGAAATGCAGAGCAAACCACAAATCTTTCAAACCTGGATTTCCACTCCCCAAAAGCCCAATGAAAATTTAAATCGGTCAGAAACTCATGTGGCAACTGTGTCCTGTATTCAAGGCGAGTGCAGGTTTTATTGCCCATTCAGACAAGCCCTTTGTGTTCTTTGAACTGTAATGTTTTCAGTTCACAGTGCAAAGTTACAATCTATTGGTAGCTAAGGCATAACAAATCTGTATTAAATTGACTTGATCCTGCTTAAGAACATAATAGTATTTCACGACTAATATCCACCTTGGCTAGTATTACTTGAAAGAATTCTAGCCCGTCCCTCCAGCATTGGATCCATGCTGGGGACCCTTGGGTCTTGAGATGATTGGGAGTATAGTTCTCACAGCCTTTGCCAATGGCTGTGCAGGCTGGGATGCTGAGGAAGTCCAAAATATCTGGAGGAACCTTCATTAGATAATCCATCAGAAATTGGCAATTGTCCATCAGTTATCTTTGCGCATTCTCCATCCATCTCTATGCTACACTATGATTAGACAATGAAGAACATAATGTCCATCCCAAGGCTATTAGGTCTTGTAGGCAGCATCTCACTTGTTAATTCTCAACAACTTTAACATGGATGCATAAGCAATGACAATGTATCTAATGTTTAAACATGGCAAAGTACAAGATGACACAAAGACTATGGAGCACTCATAGCACAGAATGCTCACACCCACTGGCCCAAGATGTTCAGATTGATTATGTTTGTGTCATTGAACTTCTTGAAGAGTGCCAGCACAGTATGCACCTACTTCATTTACTCAAGCCTGAAAAGTTGTAAGAACAGAAGAGGAAAATAAACATGGAGAAAGGAAGAAAGAAAAACCAATTAAAACATTAATTGCCAAAGCACTGACCTTTAACTGTTAAATCTTTTCAAAAGGCCATGACTATCTCACAGTATAGTTCAAACAACAAACAGAATGGAATAAAAAATGATAAGGAATAGTGATAATATAGTGATTTTTAAAAAGCATAATCACCTGGTAAATGGAACAAAGTAGAAAGAAAACACTCCACACAACCCAACCAAATGTGCCGAGCAATTTAAGGACAGACAGAGGTTACAAACTTAACCTCTGTGGGCTTTGATGGAGCAAACAAAAAGTTGTACTGAAAACTCCATTTTATAAAGGACAAATTCCTTTTTTGCTTTATACCCGCAGAATTTCAGATCTGAAAATATGGATACTAGTGCTATGTCCCTTGCAACCTAGGTCTCATGTATTTCCTTCTGTATACACTTGCACTACCACTCTTCGTACGCCACCTTTCCTTCTCTGTGTTGCTACACCTGCACGGGCACACAGATTTTCTTGTGCATTTATTCTTTTTTTCTTTTTTTAAGAATAAACAGTAATGAATTGGTTGGAAATGAAATACTGGGAGGTGTACTTGACTAACAACAAGAACTACTTTTCTGTTTTGTAGTAGACAGTGATCATGATGGTGCTGGTGAATCATACCAACATAGAGTTGGAAAGGGCCCCATGGACTATGGAGTCCAACCCCCAGCTCAATGCAGAAATGATGATAATCATTCCAGACAATCAGTGTTCATGGACATTTATGTTTTACATAAGAGAATAAAATGCACTAACATCTATATATTTTTTAAATGGAAAAAAGTAGAAGAAAAGTAGAAATCAGCAATATGTAACTTGAGATAATGTCAGCGGTTGTTTCAGATAGACAGATGACAGATTTTTTAAAAAAAAAAACAAAAACCCTCTGTGAAGATTAAGAAAAAATAGAAACAGAAATAAAACAATTCTGCAAGGAGATAATTCCATATGGAAGCATATAGTGCAGCAAAATGTCAGACATGCTCAGTTTAAAGAGCATGGTGCTTTGAACTTATTTGAAGGTGTCATCTATTTGAAAATATTTCAGTATAACACTGCTGGAAAGATTAAAACAAATGTATTTTTAATCTGTATTTATATTTTAATTACGTTTTTCTAGTGTTACTCCTGTAAGATGTCTTGAATCCATTTTTTAAACTAGAAATGAGGAATATAAATTGAATAACTAAATATGTATATTCATACAAAGGGAGAGCTGGAAAGCAGTTTGAAGAAGCCCACAGGTCACCTCATCGTAGTCATCTTCAATACAGTGAGATATGTTGCAATTTGTGCCAATTCATATAAATGTGTATTTGCATACCTTATGCAAATGTATGGTTTCTCCTTTGCCCTCTTTTTGGAAGCAGGACCCTGAACAGTCAGCGATGACGAAGGCTATAGCCACACTGCAGAATGAAAGCAGTTTGACATCACTTTAACTGCCATGGCTCAGTGCTATGGAATTCTGGGATTTGTAGTTCTGTGAAATATTCAACCTTCTCTTTCAGAGGGCTCTGGTCGCACAACAAACTACAAATCCTTGTGCTATTATTCCACTTTGCTATGGCTGCCTCCTCTAGAATTCTGGGATTTGCAGTTTAGGAAGAAGCATTTAGAACTCTCAGCCAGAGAGCTCTTAGGCCTCACTAAACGACAAAACCCAGAATTCCACAGGAGGCAGCCATAGCAGTTAAAGTGGAATAACAGTACTGTAACAGTGTAGTGTGATAAAGTCAGACTCAGGAAGCCATCCAGGATTCCAGGATTCCAAAATAACTGATGACTGTACAAAACCTGATAGCAAAAAAGTGCTTGCAGCCACAGTAAAGTAAACACAGAGCATTCTCATGTTTAGTAAAGGGCAGTCATTTGAAGCTACTTGTTTGGGTCTTCTATATTTAGAACTTGGAGGATGAAATTAGATTCCTGATAGAAAAATGGGTATTTTGTGCAGACCAGGCTTGGTGCTAAAAATGGAACCTTTCTACTTTGTATATCACAAGTGTGAATCATGGGCAATCATTGTGTGATAACTATATTGGTCACACAATTCTTCTATAAATGAAATCATGAAATAGCCAAAGGCTTTCATGGTTGGCATCCATAGGTGTTTTGTGGGGGGTTTCTGGGCTCACACTGCCTCACAGCCCAGAAAAAGACCCACAAAAAAACTATAAATTGTGAAATAAATTGGAAATAGATTTCATATATTGAGGCTAAAAGGTTATTTTAGACTTTAACTGTATGTATCACCAGTGGATAAAATTGGCTGAAGTCTGGTTGTTTTTGTCTGATGGATAGTCATGTATTTGGCAAATGGAGCTTTAGCTCCCTCTAAAATATATGACAACTAAGGACTTTATCAGACATGGTAAAAACTGCATCAGAAGAAGGTGATGATAACAGAAATGGGCAACATTATCATGTGATATTATCCTTCAGTTGTTCCTGGGGCATTGTACAGGTGTGAATAAGGCGTCCCTTTTTATTGATGGCTTAGTCTATCAATAAAAAAGTGATGCCTCATCCACGCCAGCGATGCACCCAGAAAAGGCTGAGGACATGGACATCTGATAATGTCATCCTTTCTGTTTTCATTCCATTCTTCTGACGTGATTTGGGACGCGTTTTTTGCTGCGTTTCCACACATCTGATAAAGTCCTAAGAGCAAGGCTGCATGCCTGTATCTAATGCATTTCAGGGTTTGTTTGTTTGCTTAAAATAAAGTTGCTATCCAATTGATTGTACTATTTTTAATTTAAATTTTGCTTTGTATTTTGTTTCCATTTATGCTATGGCATCATCAAGGCAAGAATTTGAAGTAACAATGTACAAACATTATTACTTCTGCTGTGCCAGTTCATCTACCAGAATCTCTGCTCCAGCAAGTTGAATGGTTTACAGTGGGTGCTGCATCCTAAGGGACATGTGTTGAAATCTCTCTGGTCTTTTCAAATGAGACACTTCTATGATATTCCCATTGGTGATCCTTGGGGGGGGGGGGTTGAGAACATGAATGCCCCCCCCCCGAGTAACCAATTCACAGAGACCAAGTATACAAATGCTTGGGAATTTTCTTAACAGGGAAAAAAGTACACATTGAGAAAGGTAATTCAGTACAGGTCCCTCCCCTATATGTGGGACCAGTGCTTGCTGTTTCATTTATCCATTGTCCAAAAAATATAGACTCTCTAGACATTTCCGAGGTCATCCAGTATACTATGGTAACTTCTGCCAGAGATGGCCAATCTAGGCATTTCCTTGGTCCTCCAGTGCAATTCTATGATAATAATAATAATAATAATAATAATAAAATTTATTTATACCCCGCCCCTCTGTTAAACAATCGGGGCAGCTTACAAAAATTAAAATACAATACATATAAAAATCCCTAAACACCCCCCACCCCTACCCTCCCCCATAAAAAATATTAAACAAATATAAATTAAAAGCAACTGTCTAAAATCAGTTTTAGACAGTTTCAACCAGAAGTGATTGAAAAGAGAATTATTCTTGTTCGACCAACTTATATCTGTGGTGCAGCTATGCCCAAGCAAAGTGGCACATACACCCAAATGTTCCAGCACACACATGATGTTTGCTACTATCTGCAGTTTCAAGTATTTGTAGTAAATCTGGGAACTTATCCCCCACGGATAAGGCATGCAACCTGTATATGAAGGAACCAGCTACCCAGGCTACTTATATAGAATGTCTAACCTTACATCACTCATTCCAAAGCTCATTGTGCTGATTCTTTAGGATATTGCTTGAAGTTTAAAACAGTTCACAACATTTTTTTAAATCCCTCCACCTGCTTGCCAGGAAAGCTGCTTTATCAAGCTCTTTTGACTCCATATAACAGGCTTTGACATGTTTGAGAACCTCAGAGGCACACCCAACATTTCTACAATGTTTTCATCACTAGTCAGCTTCCTTCCAAATCTAATGTGATCCTTTTTGGTTCAAGAAAAGTATTTATTTTTTTTTAAATGAAAGATACATGGCTGCTGCCCTGGACTAACTTTTAAAAACAATTACCGTATATTCCAGCATATAAGATGACTTCTGAGCACTGAAAAATGCCCCCCAAAATTGAGGGTCGTCTTATACGCCGGATATACGTTTGCTTCGCCTGCCTGCCTATCTCCTGCCTCTTCGCAAACGGAGTGAAGAGGCAGGAGATAGGGCAGGGGGGGTGAAGCAAAGTGTTTAGCACTTCATTCACCCCCCTCCTCTGCCTTCTCCCCCTTTGGGGAGCAATGGTAGACAGAGGTGGGGGGCGAACGTTGCGGTTTGCCGCGGCTGCCGCTCAATCGCCTCTGCAGTGGCTGAGGCAAACCGATAGATTCGCCCTTTCCCCCCACTTCCTTGAAGATGGGGGGAAAGGGTGAAAATGCCCCATTTTGCTCCGTGGCCCCAATCCCTCCTTCTGGGCTCCCTTCCGAAGGGAGCCAAGGCAGGGCAAGCGGGGCTGCTGAGCCAAACCGCTAGATTCGCTCCCTCTCCCCACCTTCAAGGAAGGTGGGGAGAATGAGCGAAGATGCCCCGTTTGACTCCGCAGCCCCGATGCCTCCTTCTGGGCTCCCTTGCGCAAGGAGCCCACAAGGAGGGATCGGGGCTGGGGAGCCAAAGCTTGAAGGTGGGGAGAAGGAGCAAAGATGCCCCGTTTGGCTGTGCAGGCCTGATCCCTCCTTCTGGGCTCCCTTGCGAAGAGCGAATCTAGGGGTTTGGCTCCTCAGGCCTGATCCCTCCTTCTGGGCTCGCTTGCGAAGAGCGAATCTAGGGGTTTGTCTCCACAGCCCCGATCCCTCCTTCTGGGCTGCCTTCACAAGGGAGCCCAGAAGGAGGCATCAGGACTGCACAGCCAAATGGGGCATCTTTGCCCCTTCTCCCCACCTTCCTTGAAGGTGGGGAGAGGGAGTGAATCTAGGGGTTTGGCTCCCCAGCCCCGATCCCTCCTTCTGGGCTCCCTTTCCAAGGGAGCCCAGAAGGAGGCATCAGGGCTGCGGAGCCAAACGGGGCATCTTTGCCCCTTCTCCTCACCTTCCTTGAAGGTGGGGAGAGGGGGCAAATCTCGGGGTTTGCCGCGGCCGCCCCCGTTTCCACCGCCTTGGTCCCCTTCGGAAGAGCCAAGACGGAGGGAAGGGGGCTGCTGAGGCAAACTGGGCATTTTCCCCCCTTTCCTCCACCTTCAAGTCAAGTTTCATTGGAAGGTTGAAGAGAGGGGCAAATGTTGCGACTGGCTAACTGGCTTGCTGGGAGAGGCCTGCCAGTGGATCCTGTTCACTTTCCCAACTCACGAGGAGATCCTTGTGAGTTGGGAAACAAAGAGGATCAGCTGGCAAGGCTCCCCCAGCCAGTCAGCCAGCCAGCCAAATTGGGGTGGTGGTGGTCTTATATGGCGAATATATGCCTAAGCCTAGATTTTTGGTTGGAAATTGGGGGGGGTCGTCTTATATGCTCAGTCGTCTTATATGCTGGAATATACGGTATTCAGCAATTGATGGGATCCCCATTTTAACCACGTATTGTGCTCATAATAAATATAAACAGAAAGGCACAGACTATGCATGGTTTCTGGTTTTACTGTAATCCACGAATCCCAGCTCTAAACAAATCCTACAATCAGGTGCAAAAAGCTAGCATTTTTCAGTCTATGGGGTCTTGCCAGAATTGGGAATGTGGGAATCAGAGCTTTTAGCTTCTATAACATTTAGTTCGTATCCCTTATGGTTGCAGAGTTAAGACTGAAAATCTCTCTCTCTATCTATCTATCTCTGGCTTTTCCTTGCAAACGAAGATTCAGGAAGTACTCATCCCGTGCTTTCTGCAAGCGTGCTGATGACTAAAAAGGCCAATCTGACATAAACAAGTCTGGTTGCAGAAAGCACAGCAGAAGGTCTCCTTGAGTGATGTTTTTGGGTTGTGATTCTTTCTGCGTTGTAGTTTCTTTTCAAGACTTGTTCGGTGTGAATTCGGCTGCAGCATTGTTCGGTGTGAATTCGGCTGCAGCATCCCGATGTGAGGCCAGGTGGACCACTGTTGGTGATCAATTTGGCCGAGCCTGAGATGTTGTTTCAGGGAGTCTTTGTATCACTTTTTTGGAGCGCCCCTCTTACGCTGACCCGTGGTGAGTTCACCATACAGTAGTATTTTTGGGAAGCAATGGTCCTCCATCCTAGAAACATGCTTGCCCAGCGCAGCTGTGTTCTCAATATCATGGCCTCAACGCTGGTGATCCCTGCTTGCTCAAGGACAGCAACATTCGTCACATAGTCAGTCCAGTGTATATTTAGGATTGTGCGTAGACAGTGCTGATGAAAACATTCGAGGAGTCGTAGGTGGTGGCGATAGGTGACCCATGTTTCAGATCCATAAAGGAGGATAGACAGTACAATGGCTCTATACACACTGATTTTTGTCCTTTGCCTCAGGTGTTTATTGCTCCAGACTCTTTTGTGAAGTTTTCCAAATGCACTATATGCCTTTGCTAATCTGTGATCAATCTCTTTGTCAATCTCGGCATCTGAGGAGATGATGCTTCCCAGGTAGGTGAACTGCTGAACGGACTTGAGCACAGATTTGCCGATGGCAATGTGGGGATGGTGGGGATGGGATTAGAGTTTTCCTTCTCCTAGGACGGTTGCCACAAGTCTAGAGAGCCCATCCTGCCCTTTGACGCTCTTTGTCAGACCCTTCGGTTTTGACCTGTCTGGCATGGGAGACCCTACCGGTAGCTTTATGCCACCGCCAGCATAGGTCAAAACGTCATTAGGGTATGCAAGCCTCTCTCCCACGACAAAGGGTTGTCAGTGGAGAGGACACTGAAAATATGATATCAGTAAAACAATAAAACATTAGTGGTGGGGAGAGAATAAATTTCATATTAGCTCTTTTTGTCATAGAATCCACCTACTTCTATTATGGAATGTATTTGGGTTCCTGTAAACAAGAGCTTGTCAAATATATAAATTACATGTGCCAAAATACCACAGTCTCTTTCCAATATGGCCCTTAGAGAATTCACTTGTACAGTGAAACAGGTGACCAGAGCTGAGTGTGGTTTTAGGAAATATATCAGAGCAACAAGTCATGTCAGACTAATCTGATCTATTTTTTTATATAAAATTACCAGCTTGGTAGATGAAGGGAACGCTGTGGATCAGATACCTCGATTTCAGTAAGGCCTTTGACAAGGTTCCCCATGACATTCTTGAAAACAAGCTTGTAAAATGTGGGCAAGACAAGTTAACTGTTAAATGGATTTGTAATTGGTTGACTGGCCGAACCCAAAGGGTGCTCAGCAGTGGCTCCTCTTCATCTTGAAAAGATGTGACCAGTGGGGTTCCACAGGGCTCTGTCCTGGGCCCAGTGCTGTCAACATCTTTATCAATGACTTGGATGACAGAATTAGGGGCATACTTATCAAATTTGCAGATGACACCAAATTAGGAGGAGTAGCTAATACCCTAGAGGACAGGATCAAAATTCAAAATGACCTGAACAGACTAGAAAGCTGGCCAAAGCTAACAAAATGAAATTCAATACGGAGAAATATAAGGTACTGCACTTAGGGAGGAAAAACGAAATGCATAGATATAGGATGGGGGAGACCTGGCTGAAAGAGACTATGTGCGAAAGGGATCTAGGAGTCCTAGTAAACCACAAGTTGAACATATGTCAACAGTATGATGTGGCAGCTAAAAAGGCCAATGCTATTTGGGAAGCATCAATAGAAGTATAGTGTCTAGATCAAGGGAAGTAATAGTGCCACTTTATTCTGTCTTGGTCAGGCCTCACCTAGAATACTGTGTCCAGTTCTGGGCACCACAATAATAATAATAATAATAATAATAATAATAACAATAATAATAAAATTTTATTTATATCCCGCCCCTCTGCAATGCAATCGGGGCGGCTTACAATATAAAAACCCCATACTCACAATACCCTAGCCCACCCACCCCTTAAAATAATATTAAATTGCAAAGGATTAAAAAACATGCATTAATTAAAATATATATAAATTAGAAGGAAAAAAAAAGGGATATTGATAAATTGGAGCATGTCCAGCGGAGGGCGACTAAAATAGTGAAAGGTCTGGAAATCATGCCTTATGAGGTAAGGCGTAGGGAGCTGGGAATGTTTAGCCTGAAAAAAAGATGGTTAAGGGGTGATATGATAGCCCTGTTTAAGTATTTGAAGGGGTGTCACATTGAGGATGGAGCAAGTTTGTTTTCTGCTGCTCCTGAGACTAGGGAGATTTTCAGACTACACTGTTATAGTGTTACTATTCCACTTTAACTGCTCTGGCTGCCTCCTGTGGAATTCTGTGGTTTGTAGTTTAGTGAGGCCTAAGAGCTTTCCCACTGAGAGTTGTACATGCCCCTCCCTAAACTGCAAATCCCAGCATTCCCCAGGAGGCAGCCAGAGCAAATAAAGTGGAATAGTAACACTATAACAGTGTAGTGTGAAAATCTAGTAGAACACGGAACAATGGATACAAGGTCCAGGAACAGAGATTCGACCTCAACATTAGGAGGAACTTTTTGACAGTAAGAGCTGTACAGCAGTGGACTTAAATTCACCTCAAAGCAAATAAGTCAGCATTTGCAGTACCTTTAGAAGTGCACATTAAGCATAGCAGCATAAAAAGAAAAAGAAGTTGATCCCCATGTTTTCCAGGCTAGATAATTCAAAAAGCCTCCCATCCATTGAAAAATGTCCTTGACCGAAACGGGTAAAAATACGAACTCCGGAGGAGCCGTCTGGATCCCTCTTGACATAGAGGTGTTTCAGCAAAAGACTTTGCGGCTGATCCAGAAATTCTTAGCATGGGTTCACATTTGGGACTCAGCTTTGAGATACATATATGTACAAAAGAAAAAAAAATCCATTTGTGAAGTGATTATAGTGTATGTATCTTTGCCATTGTATAAGTATGATATTCTAATATTAACCATCTTTATCATAGAATACTGATGCTTTGATGTTGTTCCAATTCCTTCTTATTTTGTAAGTGTTTTGTTACTGTTAAAAGATTAGCACAATTTCATTGTTCATTTCATTGGATGTTGTATACTTGACTATGTTGTATATGTGCTAATATGTGTATCCTCAAAAAGTATATGGGATAAATTGCTATAATTGAATGGTGTATGATTTGTTAGGACATAGTGTCTAACTCCTTTGCAATGTTGAGCTTACTGTAGTACCCTCCTGTTATGGTTTCCTGTCACCGAAATCTCACCTCAGGGTTTAACTAGATTCCATGAGTCACAGACGTGCTGCCATTTGTATCTCCTCAATGTAACAACTAGGTCACAGAATCATACAATTGGAAAGGTCCTTGTAGGTCATTTAGCCCCAATAGCCTGCCTGATTACAGAAAATCCAGAGCTAGGGTCTCCCCAGAGATTGCTGCCAAGCTTTTTCTTGAGGACCTTCAACAGGGAAGAGACCAAGGAAGAGCTTAATATATTTTTTTTTATTTAGTTATTTATACCCCGCTCTTCAGCCACAAGGCTATCAGAGCAGCTTACAAATTGTTTTAAGCAATAGCTATTTACACATCTACACTGCATTAAACAGTTTCCAATGTGTGTTAGCTAATTGCCCCCACAAGCTGGGTACTCAATTTATCGACCTACGAAAGCATGGAAGGCTGAGTGAACCTTGGAGCCCGCTGGAATCGAACTTGCAACGTGGTGGCTTGCAGTACTGGCATTTAACCCTGTGCCACCAGGGCTCCCTATACTCTTACTATTATGATGTTTCTATCAACATTCAACCAAAAACACATTTTCCTATAGCTTAGCATCATTTGATCTAGTCCTGCCCTTGGGCACTGTAAAGAGCAAGACTTTGGTCTCTTCTCAAAGAAGAATGACCTTTGGAAATTTGAAAGGTTCTATCATGTCTCTTCTTCTTCATGCTAACCATACTTAGTTCCTCCAACCTTTCATCTAGTTTAAAGAGATTATCACCAATACTATATATCCCACCACAGGGACGACAGGGGATTGACAAAGGCTTCCTTTTCAGATGATGTTGTCCCTGTGGCGATATGCCTCTGTTCCTCTGCTTAAGCCATGAATAAATGGCCCTCTGTAATGGAATCACGGGCTTGTGAAAAGGAGCCCCGTTCTGCTGGTGCGATGACAGCATCACAGGGAGGTCACAGGGAGGTCCCTGCCAAACACTTCTGGGATCGATCAGACATTGAGGTAAGTGACACCCTTTTTTTACCATCCCCGGGTTACTTGGTATGTGTATAATGTGTTTTGGTGTTCGATTTGTATTTTTGACTTTTGTTTTTGTTTTTATTTTCAAATTCCCTGCATGATCATTCTCTCATGAGAACAGACAGGATTTGCTTTCTAGGAAGTGAATGCAGATTGGTGATGGCTGCATTCACTACTTGGCTGCTGAGGGAAGGGGGAGGACTCTTGATTGCACAGTAAGGTAGGTGTTTGAAAAGTTTTCTTTTATTCTGTTACAGTGACGGGAGTGGGGTGGGGCTGGGGGTACCAAGACAGGGATGATTTTTAAGGACCAGTGTGATAATCTCCTAATACTACATGAAATGAGGTATCATTGCACTTCACACTGTCTCACTTGATTTCATATCATTGGCTGAGTTGTCATCAAGGGTAAAGTGGTTTAGCTGTGTTGATGTGTCATTGTATAGTTGGTTCAATTAGGACAGGGACAGAGAAATAGTCTGCTATGTGGAACTGGATCCTCACAGGCAAGGGTTCCCTTAACCTGAATTGGAGTTATAAGAAATAAAGTGATAGTGGTAGCAGTAATAGTCCTGTGTCTTTTAGAACAGCTGAACAGACCCACATTAGTAGACTTAAGAGAGCTGCTGACTTCTTGCTTCATCTGCGCTCCCCATCTTCAGTATAGGCATAATGTTATTGATTTCCTAACAGGTCAGAAGTAAGACACTTTGAAATCTACTATACAGTAAAGGTGTTGTTGCATTTTTGTGGTGTTTTTTTAGCATAATATGATGCAGCAGCAGGGAGATGAAATCATGTCTACATTTACACTTAAGGATTTCTTGCTCAACAAGAATGGTAATAAAGCAAAAAGCTGTGCCAGGTGAAACAGTTCACTATGACATGACTCAGCTGTGTGCCAATGCCACACCTGTGTGTGTGAAGAAATCATACTAGCTACAGATGACAGAGAAAAATGTAGTATGGGGGTCTGAGGCTGAAAGAGTGTGACTTGACCGAGGTCACCCATTAGGTTCCCATAGCTGAGCAAGGATTCAACCCTGGTGTGCTGGAGTACTAGTCCAACACTCAGACCACAACACCATGTTGGCTCTCAGAAGACTATGTGCTTTTCCATATATACGTATGTACACATAACTCTGAAGTGAATAGACAGAGTAATACATTCAAAGTAATTCCTAGAATCATAGCGTTTGAAGAGACCACAAGGCCCATCTAGTCCAACCCCCTGCCATGTGGGAATACTCAGTCAAAGCATTCCTGACAGATGGCCATCAAACCTCCAAATTCATTCAAAGTAATTCATTCAAAGTTTTAATTCAAAGTAATTTGGCAAATGCAAAATGATTCATTCAGCAACAAAGTAACTTTTTATCATTAACACAGCCATAAAAACCAACCAATTAACTCATGACATTGCATATTCCACTTCCTTTCCTATTTCAAACAAAGATAAGATAAATTTGAGAATTGCATCACACTTGAATAATTCTGCTAAAAATGCCTTTTTTTTAAAGTAGCAAGAAAAGTAGTGGGAACATTGCAGTCGTACGGAAAATAATGACATTACAACAGGCTATATTACTTACATAATGTAAAATTGTTATGTTCCCCACCCCCACCGACAGGTAATAAGCAATAGGTAAGAATGACACACAGATTTTCTTGTTCTTAATAAGCTTATCCAGATATGTGCACAATAGATTTTTTAAAAAATTAAAGCACCAGAATGGAGTCCTGTCCACTGGCAGCCCCACCACCCACTTTGCACTGAAGCCAATCTGCAGATGCCACATGGCCAATAATCTGAGTTTTCCCCTCAAACATGGAGCAAACCATGAATCTTACAGATCTGGAGTTTCCTGCAGAACCTCTGGTGAAAATGTGCATTGTCAAAAACACCATGTGGCAACTATGACATGAATACGGGGCAGGTACGGGGGGGAGGGGTTGCCAGTGTAGACAAAGCCCTATGTTATTTTGAAGGACTGTATTCTCCCTTATGAACCTGCCTGTGTTTGGAAATCTGCTAGGGAGGCTTTTCTCTCAGTTGCACCACCTTCACAGGTATACCTTGTGGGAACACAGGAGAGGGCCTTCTGAGTGGCTGCTCCCAGGGTTGGGAACTCCCTTCCCAGAGAGTTTAGATTGACACTCTCCCTACTCTCTTTCTGCAGGGTAGAAGTGCCTAAATTACCAGGCATTGTGAATACCTGTTACTTGGGGGTCGTTTACATGGGCAAATATTCCTGTAAATATACCGCTAAGATAGCTCATAGTTCCCACGGATCGCAGCACAGCATCACCTCATTCAGAAGGGGGGAAGGCAAAACACCCAAATATAGTGTGGCAAGGGATGTCGCTACTTTTGCCGGTATATTTGCAATGTAGCGCATTATTGGCAGTGTAAACAGCCATTCCGCTAAGGGATACAGCAAAGCTGCATTGTGATTGGTTGATGATGCAGGGGTGGGCTTAAAAGAGGGGGAGGGCGGAAGGGAGGGAGAGACAGTAGCAATTAGAGGAACCTTTGAAAAATCCTCTCTGCTATTTTGCAAGCCAGTTTGCAAACAAAAAGGATTCCCAACAATTTTCATTCAGGGAGCCTTCCTTCTCATCCTCTCTGCTGTTTTGCAAGTATATAAAAGCTCAGTTCGTCAGCTGTGATCCTGTGCATGGAGGAGGGAAAGAAAACATTTCACAAAGGTCTGTATCAGAGCTGCACTGCTATTTCCCTCCCCCCCTCTCTCTCTGGCTTTCCTCTATTTGGCAGAAAATGCTGTTAAGCAAGGAGGAAAACCTTCCGTTTGATTTGTGGGAAGGGAGTGGGGGGGAGGGAGGTTGCCTCTAAGCTGTTAAGCACAGAGTTCGGGCCAGGGCAGACATTCCTATGGCATTCCTTTCCCTCTCCAATGCTTGGCCATGCCCCCAGCACTTTTGGCTGTGTGAACCTCAAAGCGGAAAAAATCAAAGAGCCACAAAATATAGCTGTGTAAACATATACCGTGTAAACTACCCACCACTGATGTGGGAAAGCGCTAAAGCGCAACTTAACACAATGAAACCTGCCGTGTAAACCAGCCCTTGGAGATGGGAGTGGGGTCACAATCTGAAATTGGCAACAGGAACACTAAGAGAATGGATGAAAAAAGAGAGAAGGGAATGGAACATTTTGGAAATGATGGGGACAAAGACTGTAACATTGCCCTGCCACGTTACTGTTGCTTTGTGCAGATATCCTATTTATTTATTTATTTATGTGATTGATCAACTGATTGGATTGATTTTTCACAACAGCAGAGGATTAAGGTATGTAATCATCCTCCTACAGAGGTAAGTGATAGAGTCTGGGAATAATTTCCACATGTGACAAATGTATTTTATCATGTGAAATCCAGTGAGGTTCAATGTGCATCTACTTCCTACTAAAAGCTGCACAAGCAAAGACCCAGCTTTGGAGGGTTTTTTGCATGTGTGTACATGTGTGTGCATGCAAAGACACACTTTTCAGCAGATCAGATGTGCCTACAGAATGCAACACAATGCATACATTAATGGCTGTTAAGCAGCTCATAAAGAGCTCTCACATCTTGTCAACATACTCTCTAGGACTAGGTTGCCTTTGTCCTGAAATGAACCCCACACCCTCCATTGCTACTCAGAATATCTTGTTGACATACAGCAGGAGCTCATTGTGAATCGTTTGCCAGTAATTAGTATCAGTTTTGCTGCCGTCTAGGTCAGCTTGATCTATACTCAACAGGGATGTGGCTGTCACAGTGCCTTGGGGAAATGACATTTTCTTTTTGGAGTATAAATCAATCACTGTTGGGCCACTTTTCCACCCTCCCACACAAATATTGTATCTGCTTGTGCTCTAAGGAGGGCAGCCTACCCAAGAAACAGAGCACTACAACTGGAACATAGGAGAAGATTTACTTGGATCACTGCTCTGTTCCCCTCATCTTGCCTACAAAAAGTATGTGAGCAGTTTTGCTTAGCTTGTTTTTTTTTAAGGGTAGATAGCATGGTTTAGTGGTTTAAGCATTGGACTATGGGCCTGTCTACACCATAAAATACCTTGAATCCCCATGCGAATGCCCCCGAATGTGCTATGATCATGTCACATGTGGCATGGCCTTTCACCCGAATCTGGGGCTATCCGACATGGTATGGTCCAGATTTTCAGCATTTCAGATTCTTGGGGTATCTTAGCAGGGTGCACATTTGGGGTTTTATGCAGAGTTTCATCCACTGCTGCAGCTGTAGCTGCAGCTGCTGCTGTCACAACCACTGCCACTGCGACCAATTTTAAGGCCCCTGAGGCAGTTCCTGCCTGAAGGGAGAGGTCTTCTCCCTCCCCTGGCTCAGCAGCATGGCTTCCACCTGCTCTCCCACTTGCCTGTTGCTTCCTTGAAGTGCTTCTATCACTTTCTTCATCTTGAAGCACTCAGGAAGTGACGGGCAAGTGAGAGAGTGGCCGTAGGCAGCACTGCTGAGCCAAAGGAAGGGAGAAAACCTCTTCCTTTTGCCAGGAACTGCCCCCAGAGCCTTAAAATTGGTCACAGTGGCAGTGGCGGTGGTGGTAGTGGCCAAAATGCCACATGGAAAGTGAAGACACATCTTTGCGGAGTATAATAATGCACAGGGCTTTGGGGGGAAATGTGGGGGCATGCAGGCAAAACTCCATTTGGAGTTTTTGCCCCACATGTAGACAATCCCAGTGACTCTGGAGACCAGGGTTCAAATCTTCACTCAACCATCCAAACCCACTGGGTGACCTAGGGCAAGTTTCACTCTCTCAGCCTCAGAGGAAGGCAAATCTTGCCAAGGAAACCTGCGATAGGTTTGCCTTAGGGTCACCACAAGTCAGAAGTCAGAAACCACTTGAAGGGCACACAACAACAAGAAGACAAATTTAGAGCTTTCCATGGCTTTTTAAAAAAGTGTTCAGGAAAGTTTTATTACAATGAAAGCCAGGGGTTTTGAAAAACCAGTATTTAAAATACTCTGAGTGAGAAAGGAAGAGCGAGATTTTAATATAATAATAAATCTCACAAGGGCAGTCCATCGTTTTCAACCACAGGATTATTGTTTAATGACAAGGTGGAATTAAAGGACTTGGCTTTTATTTGGATGATCTGCTGACTATAAAAGTCTGCTCAGGGCAATAATTCAGGCTGATCCTGTGTGGGTGTGTCAGGTAGAAACTAGAGTCAAGGCAGCCAATCCCTCCTTCTCATGCACCTGTCAGAGGCAGAACGACGCCACTGGGACTGGGCTGAGTACATGAGTGGTTCTCACATGCACTATGGAGCCAAAGAGACTGTTGGTTTGCTGTGCCAGTGGATATGAATATAAATATGAATATGAAAGGCTTTCCTCTCACTCTTCTTCTATAGAAATTCACAGGAGACAGTCCCTGAGAGAATGGGATCAAGCTCCAAGCCTTTTGAGAGGCAAAGCACACTGTTGCAGTTGACAGGGTTCTTTTTTTTATGGCAAAGAGGGGGAAAAGTGGGAGGGATGGAAAGAAGGACCTTCCCAAGGGTGGACAACCTCTGGGCCTCTAGCTATTATGGGGCTCCATCTCCCATTAGCCCCTGACAAAAAAACTAATGGCTGAGGATGATGGGAATGGGAACCCAACACCATCTGGAAGCAGATTGGTTGCTCACCAGTTTGGAAGGACCAAGTGCTGACAGCTGTCATGTGTTTTGTGTTCACTAAAGTACTACATATGCAAGCAACGTGTTCTCTTTATAGACAGAGTTACATTACACAAGATAGGGAAAATCAGAGATTGACAGTGCTCCCCCTTCAAAGCATCTATGTGTGCATGGGAGGAACATGAAGGATGATTCACATTGCTCCCTGCTCTTAAGCTTCACATGTTCATTGGGAGCCACCACAGATATAGCTGTCTACATGCAGGATTCTTTCCTGTAACCATAAACCTTCAGGTTTAAAGTAAAGAAGTAAATGTAAAGTAAAACACGGGTTTAAAGGGAAAAAAAATCTACAACTTCCAGAGTCACAAAATGACTTTTGGACAGATACACTAATCTGAATGAAATCTAGAACTTCCATTTTAAAAAGCAAAACCCCATTACAAGTTTTACTGGATTGAATTTGCATTATCCAGCTTTTGACAATACTGTATTATTCTGTTAACTGTCCTCTAAAGCACCATTCATTCTCTTTTGCAAAATCATTCCCACTGTCTTAAAAAATGATCTTAAAATATGCATGTACAGGGTTTGGCACTGCCTTTCAACCTCTCTCCATATCCCCCACCATGATGCTAAGGTTAGTCTAATTTCAAAAGAGTAGTGGAGAGAGGTATTGGAGAAGTTCATGTGTAAAAATAAAGTAAGTATCCTAGAGTTGTACACCTAGAAAGTCATAGTCGTCACATGATAAGCACCATTACAGCAAGGCTAGACAAATCCTCCTGATGGGGCATGACAGTGCTTGAGGACTGGGCTCAGATCCTGCTTTGACTCTCTGGAGTCAAAAGTGGTCACCACAGCTCTCCAGAGAGAGCCAAATGCTTGAATTTTCAGACTCATTCATCAAAGTTGTCCACTGTATGGAAGGTGTCTTTGGGTCATGGGGTGTTAATTGCAGCACTGTGGGTGGAGTAGCATGTGCCCTCCCACCTCAGGTGGCAGGACAGTATGAAGAGTAACTGGGCTTCATTTCTTCTCCTAGAACAGATCTGGCTGTCTAGATCTTCACCCCATTGCAAAAATGGCCACCTGGGAAAGTTACGTGCTGATTTCCAACTCCCAGAACCCCACAGTCAACATGGAGCACTGGCCAAGTTGGCATGGACATTCTGGGAATTGTTGTCCAAAAGAGTAACATTGCCCAACTTAAGCCAAACTTGCCATCATTTTCCTACCCTGGACTGTTGATTTCACTATCAGAGCTTATCACTGCCCACACAACTAACAGTGTAGGTCCAAGGACAATCTCTCAGTCTTCTGTTGAAGACTTGTTTTCCCTACCAGTTCTTGTTGAAACTATTTTGTTCTATTAAAACAATTCAAAACTCTAATCTCCTTTCATCTTCTGCTGTCACAGCCACTATGCTATTTGTTCTGATCAGACTTTTGCCTGCATTATTTTGAGGGTGTTTGCTCATAGAAGAACAAATGCTCATAGAAGAACACATGAAGGAGAAACACTCAAACTCACTATGATTATACCAGCAGCATCCTAGTGATAGAATGAACAATGAAACATTCAAGCTCTGCAGAATTTCAATCCTGGCAATAAAAGTAAGACCCATGAAAAAAAGCTCAACACAGAAGCAACAATAAAAATTATCCTTGTTGAAGGAAAGGTATTATCATTCCCATGTGTACTTGGGGTCTCCTTTATCCAGATGTGAAAGAGAGTACAAATGTGTGTGTGTACACATAACTGTGCTATGTGTGTGTGTACAGATATATGTGACTTTGTCAGACTTGTGAGACAAAGGGTGCATCTACACTGTAGAAATGAAGCAGTTTGATACCACTTTAAGTGCTGTAGCTCCATCCTATGAAATCCTGGGATCTGTAGTTTTACAAGGTCTTTAGCCTTCTCTGCCAACGAGTGCTGATGCTTCACAAAACTACAAATCCCAGGATTCTGTAGGATGGAGTCATGACAGTTAAGGTGGTGTCAAACTGCATTATTTTTACAGTGTAGATGCACCCAGAGACTGACAGCCTATGGATTCAATTTATCAATCTATAATACCCCCCAAGAGGGGAAAAATTGACAAGGTGGGAGTGATACGCGGGGGGGGGGCAGAGAAAATATGGCAGGGTACCACTAGTTTTAGGGCCATTTTAGGGCCAGTAGAAGTGTTTATGTAAAACAAGGTGTGAACTAGAAGTCACTTCAAGGTTTTTTTTTTTTTGAGGGGAAAAAGCCAACACGAGGCTACTCTTCAGGCACAAGGGAGGTTAAATACAAAATAATTAACATTTTTGAAAAATGAGAGTGTTGGGAACTCAAGGGGAAAGCAGAAGATTCCTAGGAGTTGCATGCACTTCACAGGGCCCCACTTTCCCCACCCAGTTCTGTGCAAAATATAAATGGACATAAATATGACATTAGAAATGGCAACACACACACACACAATTTCCAATCACTTGGAGGACACTTTAGAATTGATGTTCAAATGGGACAAAAGAAGTTCAGAGGAAGTTTGGAGTGAGAGACATGGAATTAGGATACATTCATAAATTCCAGTCTGTCTTGAAAGGCTGGAATTGAGACAATGGTTTCTTAGCTCACTACCTACGTATATTAAAAGGTTGGTTTCAGAACAGTTTCATCTACGGCCAAGTACTAATAAGTCTGCAAGACCAATGGGGAATTCTGGTTTTTCAGCTCAAGAGAACAAAGCAGGCAGCTTCTTCATTGTTTACTACTTCAGATGTAATAACCTGCTGAGCATACTTTTGTAGTTTCTATGGCGTAAGAGATGCTTATCGGGTGCTAAGTACTTTACTAATTGTCAGGATGTTTGTGCTGGTTGTTTATAGCCAGCGATTAGAATGGGCTTGCCATTGTCATCATCCTAGTTTGCTCTGACCCCACCCACAGCCATGTACACTGTCAGTGTATCCCTGGAGATTGAAAGTTATACTCCATACATCTGAGGAAGTGGATTGTAAGCTAACTATCCAGGGAAGCTTGCTTGTGATGAGCAGCATGGCTTATACGACTGCTTCACATGGCAGGGCTTTCTTGGTGAGACCCTGATTATGGTTATAGAATTTTTATCATATTTTAGCAGACATTTGTAATTTATAATTTTAGATCATTAATTTCAATTGGTGAGCTTAGAACTTGTGATTTTATCCCTTTATTCCTGTAATTGTTAGCTATCATGAGCTCTGATTAGGGCAAACAAAGCCTGCATGGAGGGTGGGCAAATACCCAAGGTCAGGCACAGACACCCCACTGGACTTCAGAGGATCACAACCCCCACTGAACTCCACCTCCATTTAAAAAAAATTCTTTTAAAAGCACTCAAAATGCCACCCTGTACCTTCTGGGCATTGTGGGGCAATATTGTCACATTCCCCCACTCAATTGTTTAGGCACAGGAAGTCATAAAGAGTCATTCTAATTTTAAAAAAATCAAAATTCTTCTCCATTTTGGAGGAGGGGAGTATTTGGGGACCACAAAAACAGCTGTGTGTAGTACATGTGGCCCTCTTGTTGTATATGTCGATGTGTGATTTCCTCCACAAACCTTTTAAAATTACAAATAGGAAAAGGAAAACCTCTGGAGCACAACATTCTTTATTATTAAGTTGATATGTGAGAGTCACCATGGTGTTGTGGTTTGCATGTTGGACGGTTGGAAGATTCTGGAAGACCAGAGTTCATATCCCTGCTCAGCCATGGAAACCCGCTGGGTGGCCATGGGGAAGTCACACTCTTACTGCTTGAGAGGAAGACAATGGCAAACCTCTCTGAATAAATCTTGCGAAGAAAAACCAATGACAGGACCACCCTTGGGTCACCATAAGTCATAAATGAGCTGAAGACACATAACAACAACAACAAAACAACATAAGATTATATGCAAATGAACTTCACACATTTTGATGGTTCCTGTTCACCTCAGGTGTTGAAGAAATCCTGACTGCAAATACAGACCCCATGCATGGACATTAGAATGGATATTGGGGAGCCTTTTCTCACAGGACACTCAGTCCATGGTGATCTGGGGGCAGATCCTGCCCTATGTTCATTTTATCTGATTTTGTTTTACATTTACTATTTCATGTTGTGTTTTCTGGCTCTCAGTGGAATACACTTGACTCTGAGTATACAAGTACTCTTTTGGACATGGGCCATTTTTAAACCTCACAACACTGGGATTTTCATTGGAGTCAGAAAAACAATGTGTTTTTTATCCTATTGTAAGAGGTGCTTCACCTGCTGAATTTGCAGAAGGAAACATATTGCTAATTTTGAAATGATATTTCCAAAAAAAGGAAGGAGTCACTAACAAATTTTTAAAGAAATATGTATGGCATTTAATTCATTATGGCAGCCAAGTTATTCACATTTTAAAACTTTTCTGCAAGAATAGAAGCATCTTTTTATCTTTCCTGAGTGAGTCACTTTGCCAGTCATCCTTTTTTGGTAGCAGAGTCCTGGGTTTATTTTAGGATTATTTTTAAAAAACAATCTGTGGATGCTCTGAATCTGTACACTTATATAAAAAGCTGAAAATGAGTATTGATGAGTTCCCATGCTTTTGCTTCAAAGGAGTGATTTTAAAAAGACTGGATCTTCACTTCAAAGGAAACAGGGAAGTCAAAATTACTCACGCTTCAAACACACTATTGCTATACTTCTCCCCACAAAACACACAACACCCATATTTCAAACTAACAACAGATCTTGGTCTAAGATGTAACTATTACCAGCCCTTGCATTAAAACTAAAGCCGACTTTGAGCTTGCCTTTTCACCCTTCCTGGTGGTCGTAGTGGTCAGTGATGAAACTGGAGTGCTAAAGTACTTGATTAGCAAGGAAGATGACATAATGTACACACACACACACTTTTCAAGGCATGAGCCTGACAAAATTAGACCAACAAAATTCTTATGCCTCCTGAAGCTTCATCGGTTAGAAGTGTACTAAATGATCAAATGGGAAGAAATATTAAGAAACCTAATCAGGTATTATAGTTAAGGCTTCCAAGCAAAAATAAAGGCTGCCTATTCTATGCTTACTTGCTTGGGAGTAAGCTACATTGAACATATAGAGGACACTTCTACGTACAAGCATATTACAGAAAATCCCTGGCAAAAGCTATGCAAGTCAGAAGGGCCAGGGAGGCCCATAGCTGGAAATTTTAAGTTGAGATGGTCTTAAGTATAATGAGAGTGGTCAATACAGTTATAGGCGAGGTGTGACACTTGTAAATCCTTTATATGAAATCTACATAATCAGCTCTATATCCTCCACACAGGCACACTGAGCACAGCCCAATAAGATCAATTACCAGTCTGTTTCTGCTTGGGGGAGGCCAGGCAGGGGGATATTTGGGATAGCTGGGCCTCCATGCCCTTCCTTCCTGGGTCCACAGGCTTGGCTGTGAAGGGATATAAAATACAAGCATTCCACATTCCCTTGGGAATTTCAGGCATCCACAGAGCCTGAATGAAAACAGTGGGGTTCTGAAGGCAAGCTTCCCCTCCAAACCACCCCGCTAAGCGACTGAAAAACCCAAGGCTTTGGCAAATGATTAATTCATATTTAATCTGCATAACAGATATAAAGGAGGCATAATAATACAATCAGATAATTTGTTCTACCTGCCTTGAAAAGAAATGTCTTGGATTCACCTCCTCATTTAATACAAACAGCAGGAGACTATTATTCTCATGAAAACCTTCCAGCCCCTTCCAGGATTAGTTAATAAAACGTTCAGTTCCCCCTCTTCTCCCTTGGCAAAACATGCTGCAGGTTTTCCCCCCTTTTCGTTTATAGTCTAAGCACAATCTCTAAACACAATAAAAGGGCATTTTTAATTACAATATTCAGTGGAACTGCTGTTCTTGGCTTTTTGACATATACCTGCCATTCATTTCAAATTTTATGCTTGATTTGGGGTGCATTTGAGAGTATAAAGGCACTAACTTAGTAATTATATATTGCACATTTAGTTGTACATGTTAATTCTCATGTAATTCACATTCCAGCCAGTTACATTAGAACTAAAGTAATCCCAAAATAGATCTCTTCCCTGTGATGTTGCATTCCACACTTGAGCTACAATGGAAACCATTTGTAAACAAAACTATTTGTTTAGCCCTAAATGTGACTGGTCTAAGTGTTGCTCATTAAAACTACTGAGATAAGTTAACTCTGTGGTAGGTTTGTGACTTCCAGCTTTGTCCTCCTAAGATGTGAAGAGCTTGTTGATAATAAGAATAGTTCACTGTAGGGCTGATTGATTCCACAAGTTCACAAGCATCACCATTGCTTGCCAAAAACCCAATTACTGATGAATACACCAGTATAAACAAAGCTCAGGGCAGCACAGGCCTGCTTCATTTACCCAAGAGAAATGTCAATTTCACATAGAGACAGCAGCAGCATTAAACTAGTTTAAATGGGAGTCTTGCTAAAGCAGGGATGAGAAACCTGTGGCCCCTCAGGATTCCTGACCATTGGCAGGAATGGCTGGGATGATGGGAGTTGGAGTCTAATAATAGGTTTCACCCCACCTTAAAGCTAATCGTAATATGATTGATCCTGACTTCAGCATATTAACAATATTCCAACTGAAGTCAATGAGACAGATTAATCTACTCCCATACGTCTATTCAGTAGATTTTACTATAAACATGATTATTCCTAGATTTATCCCAAAGGCTTTTGATTCCTTTTTTTAAAAATTCCTTTTCAGGACTGAAATTTTCCAAATTTATTTCCAAGGAACCTTCTCATTGACAATATAGTAAGCACAGAGAAATTTCTGAGGCAAATAGCTTGCACATTATTACTGAACTTATTGTACTATGCATAGCAGGAGGATAAAGATGGGCATGATGTAAAGTAAGATTGCCAGCTGGCCAGGAAAAGAAAAATGTATTGG
Organism: Gambelia wislizenii; assembly: GCA_030847615.1. Taxonomy (NCBI): domain Eukaryota; kingdom Metazoa; phylum Chordata; class Lepidosauria; order Squamata; family Crotaphytidae; genus Gambelia; species Gambelia wislizenii. Next base: position 168,385,409 of record JAUMIR010000005.1, on the reverse strand, counting down.
CCTCCTCTTGCATGTCAACAGCTGTTTATCTACCGAAATCAGGGAGTAAACCATTATTACCTGTTAAAATTTGCAGCTAAAATTCCTGCTAAACTGCACTAAAGGAGGATATGTTGTTGTTTTTAAGTTGGCAACCAAAACATTAGGCGGTGCACAATAAGTCAGGCCTATGTTCTATTTGGTGTGTTCTATACCCAGTGGTTGTCTATATGAGGCTATAAAATGTGGATTGATGCACACTAATGCCAATATGCAGCAGCTTTCATTTGTCTCAATGATTATTTGGCAACATCACAGGCATGAGAAACTATCTGCATTCGTTGGTCAAATGGACATGCCTGCAAATCAAGATGGCAGGCATGAGTGGATTACTGACACTTTTATTCCCACCAGTTGCCACTGCTGAACAGTATTTTATTTTTATTTTTTATTAATCTTTATAACAATAATATCAATAATACAGTGACTCATACATTTTAATCATACAAAAATTTTCATCTGTATGTATATCTGTGTTCTTATATTTTTAAAATATACAGTCGCCCCTCCACACTCGCGAACTTGACATTCACAGTGTTGATTATTCGCGGTTATGGGAGGGTCCCCCTGCCCCCCCCAAAACTGTGACAGCCCTGGGGCCTCCGGAGGCCCCGTGAAAGCCCTGGGAGGGAGCAGGGAGGGCCGGAGAGACCTCCACGGGGCCTTTGGAGACCCTCCGGAGGCCCCGCAAAGGACTTGGAAGGGAGGGGAAGGGCTGGGGAGGCCTCCGCGGTGCCTTCGGAGACCCTCCAAAGGCCCCGCAAAGGCCTTGGGAAGGAGGGGGAGGGCCGGGGAGGCCTTCATGGGGCCCCCGGAGACACTCCGGAGGCCCCATGAAGGCCCGGGGAGGGGGTGGGAAGGGCTGGGGAGGAGATCATGGGGAAGGGCTGGGGAGGGCCGGGGAGGCCTCCATGGGGCCTCTGGAGACGCTCCGGAGGCCCCATGACGGCCTGGGAGGGAGCGGGGAGGGCCAGGGAGGCCTCCATGGGGCCTCCGGAGAAGCTCCGGAGGCCCCATGAAGGCCTGGGGGAGGGCTGGGGAAGGCCTCCATGGGGCCTCTGGAGATGCTTTGGAGGCCCCACGAAGGCCCGGGGAGGGAGGGGGGAGGGCCAGGAGAGGCCTCCGCAGGGCCTTGCTAGGCCCCACGAAGGCCCAGGGAGGGAGGGGGAGGGCCGGGAGAGGCCTCCGTGGGGCCTTGCTAGGCCCCACAAAGGCCCGGGGAGGGAGGGGGAGGGCCGGGACAGGCCTCCGTGGGGCCTCCGGAGAGGCTCCAGAGGCCCCATGAAGGCCTGGGGGAGGGCTGTGGAGGCCTCCGTGGGGCCTCTGGAGATGCTCCAGAGGCCCCACGAAGGCCTGGGGAGGGAGGGGGGAGGGCCGGGAGAGGCCTCCACGGGGCCTTGCTAGGCCCCATGAAGGCCCAGGGAGGGAGGGAGGGGGAGGGCCGGGAGAGGCCTCTGCGGGGCCTGGTTAGGCCCGCGAAGGCCTGGGGAGGGAGGGGGGAGGGCCAGGAGAGGCCTCCGTGGGGCCTTGCTAGGCCCCACAAAGGCCTGGGGAGGGAGCGGGGAGGGCCGGGAGAGGCCTCTGCGGGGCCTTGCTAGGCCCCATGAAGGCCCGGGGAGGGAGGGGGAGGCCAGGAGAGGCCTCCGCAGGGCCTGGTTAGGCCCGTGAAGGCCCGGGGAGGGAGGGGGGAGGGCCGGGAGAGGCCTCCACAAGGCCTTGCTAGGCCCTACGAAGGCCCGGGGAGGGAGGGGGATGCACCGGGGAGGCCTCTGCGGGGCCTGGCTAGTCCCACGAAGGCCCGGGGTGGTAGGGGGGAGGGCCGGTAGAGGCCTCCACAGGGCCTTGCTAGGCCCCACGAAGACCTTGGGGGGAGTAGGGAGGGCCGGGGAGGCCTGAGGGGCCTCCGGAGACTCTCCGGAGGCCCTGTTGAGGGCTTGGGCTAGAGGGGGAGGGCTGGGGAGGCATCCACGGGGCCTCGGGACGGTCTCCGGAGGCCCCGGGAAGGCCTAGGAAGGGAGTGGGGAGGCTGGGGAAAGCGACTATGGAGCCTCCGGAGGCCCCATGGTCGCTATGTTGGGGGAGGGAGAGGGCAGTCGTTATTCGCGGATTTTTCACATTCGCGGGGGTCCGTGGAACGTAACCCCAGCGAATGTGAAGGGACGACTGTACAATAAATTTTTTGCTTCCACCACCCCTTTCCATTTAATCAAGCACATCATGATTATTTCATCTTTATATAAAGTTTACCTCTAAAATTATAAATATTATTTAATTCTTTACCTTCCTTGTGTAATATCTAAAGAAAAGTATATATATTTTTTTTTTTAAAAAAAAAAGCACATCCAAGGTGTGGGAGTGTGATATCCTACTTAAATAAATGGGGGGGGGGCTGTTTCATCACCTCAGTGCACGATTGCTACGGTGAAAATCCAACATGGCAGTTCTGGGCACTTGCTTTTCCAGCAAGTTCCACCCCATGCACACATAAAAGCAATCAGCTTTCCACTTTCGCTTTTATCGGGAATGCACATCAAAGCAAATTGGTTGTCTCAACTCACGGGAATGCACATTTCCTTCAGCATTTTCTTTAAAATATGGGAAAGCATCTAAAGGTTTTCCCACAGAGTATTTGGTGTTTTGGGCCCCCGTCCTTCTGAATATGGTGGATTGATGTGGGATCTCATTAAGACAAATTGTGTTTTCCTCGAATGCTATGAGGAGTATTTTCTCCATATAGACAACCCCCCAGAATTTCCTGAGCAGTCAAGTCAAAGTCAATAGGGAAATTAATAAGAACTCCAAAGTGTGGGCCTAGTTGTAGGGCAATAAGATGTGGCATGAATTAAGCCTAAAAAATGAGAAAGGAAACCTCTGTTTGTTTTGTTACGTTCCACTTCAGTATCATCAGGGAAAGAAAGAAGCAGGAGGTTGTGTTAAGTCTAACAAAAACAACAAATTTTAATTCTTACCCTCCTCTCCAAGGTTCAAGGTGGGGTACAACATGAATTAAAATACAGTTTATGACATAAAATCATTTAAACACAGAGATAGAAACACATAGGATTTAAACAAACATTACATTAAAATCATTCATAAACTTAAAATACTAATTTAAAATTCATAGTTTAAAATCAACAGGGTAGGCCTGCTGGAAGAGATAGGTCTTTAGTACTGTTTTAAATTCCAACAGCCTGTTTAGCTGTCGAATCTCTTCCAGCAGGTCATTCAACAAACTGAAAACTGGGAGGGCTCCTGTACCTTTAAGCGCTGTTTGGAAGAGGGATCAGCAGATGTCTAGGATGGAGTGACACAGGGTTCTGTCCTGGGGCTGATGCTCTTCAATATGTTTATCAGTTACTTAAATGATGAATTAGAGGGGAAAACCCTATCAAGTTTACAGGTGATACAATAAGTGGGGTAAAGACACATAAAAGATATCATAAAGGACTGGAAGGTAGAGAGGAAATCAGATGTTAGAGGTTAAGAATAAGAGTGTAAGTGGTGGGAAAACAGGAGAATGGGATTTGGCAAGGGATATGAATGGAAATGTTTTAACAAAGTGTATGATTAAAACTGTATGTTTGGAGAAGACAGAAGAGTGTAACTGTAGTTAAGAACATTATGTATGGAATGGATGTATTTTATGACTGGAAAATGACACATAAAAATAATTTTTAAAAAGGTTTATGGGTGATACAAAAAACTGGGAGTGATAGCTATCACTTTGGAAGATAGGAACAGAATTCAAATGGACCCTAAAAAGCTAGAAAATTGAGCTGAAACTAATAGAATGAAATTCAACAGAGACAAAGGCAAAATTCTACATTTAGGCCACATAAACCAAGTACATACTGATGGGGATATATGGCTTAATAACAGTACATATAAAAAAGACAGTGGGATTATTGTTGATCATAACCTGAACATGATCCAACAGCAGGATACTGCAGCAAAGAAGGGAAATAATATTTTAGCCTGCATTAGTATAACTGTAGTTTCCAAGACAAGGGAAGTAACTTCTCTGGAAAGAAGTGACTAGTGGGGTGCCACAAAGTTCTGTCCTAGGCCCAGTGCTATTTAACATCTTTATAAATTACTTGGATGATGGAATACAGGGCATGCTTATCAAATTTGCAGGTGACACTAAATTAGGAGGGGTAGCCAATACCCCAGAGGCAGGATGAGAATTCAAAATGACAGTAACATATTGAAGAGCTGAGCCAAAACTAACAAAATGAATTTTAACAGGGAAAAATGTAAGGTTAGGAAGAAAAAATGAAATGCTTATGATGGGTGACACCTGGCTTGACAACAGTACATGTGAAGGGGATCTAGGAGTCTTAATAGACCACAAGCTGAACATGAGCCAATGGTGTGATACAGCAGCTAAAAAAAGCCTATGTGATTTTAAGCTGCATCTAGGAGTTATTTAGTATCTAGATCAGTGGTTTCCAAACTTTGGTCCTCCAGATGTTTTGGACCTCAGCTCCCACAGTTCCAAACTGTTGGTCAAGCTGGCTGAGTCTTCTGGGGGTTGAAGTCCAAAACACCTGTAGGACCAACGTTTGGAAACCATTGGTCTAGATCGAGAGAAATAGTAGTACCACACTTTTGGACAGGCCTCACCTGGAATACTGTGTCAAGTTCTGGGTACTGCAGTTCAAGAAGGACAATGACAAGGTGGAACGTGTCCAAAGGAGGGCAACCAAAATGGTAAAAAGGTCTAGAAACCATGCCCTATGCAGAGCAGCTTAGGGAATTGGGTATGTTTAGCCTGGAAAAGAGAAGGTTTGGAGCTAACATAATAGCCATGTTTAAAATTTGAAGGGATGTCATTCTGAGAATGAAGCAAGCTTGTTTTCTGCTGCTCCATAGACTAGGACACAGAGCAATAGACTCAAACTACAGGAAAAGAGATTCCACCTAAACATTAGGAAGAACTTCCTGATGGTAAGAGCTGTTCAACAGTGGAATACACTGCCTTGGAGTGTAGTAGAGTCTCCCTTTTCGGAAGTTTTTAAACAGACGCTGGATGACCACCTGTCGGGAGTGATTGTGTATTTCTGTATGGCAGGAGGTTGGACTGGATTGCTCTTGTCATCTCTTCCAACTCTAAGATTCTGTGAATATCCCCACTATATTCTGCACTAGTTAGACCTTATATGGAGTACTACATTCTGTTCTGGACACCTCATTTTAGAAAGTATATAGACAAGCTGGAGTGTGTTCAGTGAAGGGCAGCAAGGACGATAAGATATATGGAGTACAAAACATATGAGGAAAGGTTGAGGGAGTTGGGCATGTTCAGTCTGGTGAAGAAGAAAAATAAGCACTCTTTAAATGTATAAAAAGTTGTAACAAAGAGGATGGTGCAGGTTTGTTTTCTGGTGCCCCAGAGGGTCTAATGGTTTTAAGTTACTGGTGGGGGGATAGGTTTTGACTGAACATCAGAATGAATGTCTTATAGAATCATAGAGTTAGAAGAGACGACAAGGGCCATCCAGACCAACCCCCTGCCATGCAGGAATGCAGTAAGAGCTGATCAACAATGGAACCAATTACCAAGAGAGGTTGTGTAGTCTTTTCTCTGGATGCCTTCAAAAAGAGGCTGGACAGCTACCTGCTGGGGATGCTCTAGTTGGATTTACTGCACTGAGTAGGGGATTGGATTTGATGGCCTATGGGGCTCCTTCCAACTCTGTAATTCTATGATTCTGTGTTGCTTGTCAGCAACAAGCAAATTGCCTGTTTTACACAACAATTAAAGGTACAGAAGTCCTCTCCAACTTGCACTCTGAGGACCTTCTCAGTAGCTGCTGAATCCCCTAGTCACCATGGCCACTGGCTATGTGGCTGTGGGATCTAAAGTCCTTTAATCCAAAATGTAACTTTACCAAGCAATGTATCCTACCCTTTCACTAATCCCTAAAGTTTGAAGGTTGCCATCAGTAAGAGGGCTCTTTTGTATCCTCCTGTTAATGTCTCCTCTGACCAGTTTTTGACCTACCTCTTAACATCAGTTCATGGATACATGATAATCACATTATAGCTATCACATTAACTGACACTTTGTATGAGGTGAAAATGGGACATCAATGACAGAGCTCCCATATAACTTCCCATCATCTTAAAACACTTTGGGAATAGTCCATTGAAACAGATCCATCTGTTATTATCATTGTCCTGAATATGAATATGACATAGAGTAATATCCTTTGCTCACCCCTACATGTGTGCTAGATTCACCTCCAACCTTCCTCTGTAAGACTGAGATATTTTGAAGGGAGATGCTGAGGACATTTGGGTCCTTAGTACAGAATCCTACTCACAATCAGACTGTTACGAACAGAGTAGTTGTGTACACTTCCACATCCTCTATACTTCACACCCACAATATGCTCTTTAAATATATGACAGGGTTTAAGTAATCAGTAGTCAGGGTACAGAAATAATATCATATGCATCTGTGTATAAGCAAGCCTTTGGCTTGTCCATTTATTAAGCCCAGTTCTAATACCTCATCTAATCTGAAACTCACTCCATTCTATCCTGCATTCTGAACTCTATTCTCTGCCTAGTTCTCTTCATCTATTTATTGATCTCTGATACATGATTATGCCATTAGAAATTTTGTTTAACTGGATGCATTGTAGCCAGCCAATAGACAGTTCCATATTTATTGAATATCAACAAGATGTCCCATGTCCCATATAGACAAATATTGTCTATACAGTACTTATTGTCAACACATCTCCAACTCTACCATTGACCTATGGTCTTTCTCCAACATAGCATAGTGTTTGAACTGTAGTCATCACAGGCATGTTTTGTGAAGTTTGGATTGCATTTGTGGGGTCCATCAGTAAAGATTTTTGATGAAAATTCACTTAACACAGATCATTACATTGGTCCACAGTTTCTTCTTTAATTAAAGAACAAAAACCATTGGAATTTAATAGAATGTGACTAATTTAATTAGCTTTCTTTAAAAAAAAAACCACATCTTGTTCATTCCACCCTAATATCCATTAAGACTTTGCATATTAAGGAGACAATAATCTGTTTTTCCTTTCAGATACTGGGCATACTTTCCAAAGGTTCCCCCGCACACACACACCCTTAAATCTCTTTATCACAGCTCTTAAAGAAATGCACTGTCTTCACTATTGAGACTGACAATATAGGTAGTGGCATGTACACCTTTTGTCATGCAAAATGTATCAAGCCACCCAGTAGCACTACTAGCCATAGACAAACAAGTGGGAATCCAGGGCAATTTTTTAGCACCCAGCTAAACAAGGGAGGAAAGCAGAGCAGAAGCCTCTCAAAAGGAGAACCCAAATAATCTCCCTAAAAATTAGAAAAGAAAAAAATAGAAAAGAAATGAGAGGGAGGAGGAGTTGTCCTCCCATTCCAGAAAGTTTTTCTTCAAGAACCTGAACAAGGTGTCTGTGTGGAGCAGGTAGGAGCCAATTGAGCAAAGGCTTTCCACCTTGCCTGGAACCCCTTCAGGACTGATGGCACCTCTGGACCCTCAATTCAAACAGTTTTTTATTTGGCAGGACTCTTTCACACCACACAATTATAAACCTATGGTTTCATTTCAACTGCCATGGTTCTGTCCTATGGAATCCTGGGATTTGCAGTTTAAAGAGGGGCATTTAGAATTTGTGACCAGACAGCTCAAGTGCCTCATCAAACTACAAACCCAAGGATTCCACAGAATGTTGACATGACAGTTAAAGTGGAATCATAGTGTTATAGCTGTGTACCGTGAAAATGCTCTTGTATTTGAGCTACATGACCATACCTATTAGCAGTAACTTTGTTGTTAATTGTAGTCAAGTTAGCTTTGACACATGGCAACCCTATGAATGAGACTGCTGTAATAAACCTGTGGTAATAAATGCACGATCAAATACCATTGGTATTACATAATCTGTGCTTTTAACTGCTATAGGGTCCACAACTAATGCTTTCCATTACAATTGGCATTATATCGCCAGTGGGAATTTTATTACATTGTGCCCACTCATTTTCACAACCAGATGGGAAAGGGGAGCAGCTTTATTCTTTTCTCCCTGAAATGGTCCCATACTTTTCTCCCATATATTTGAATGACTTTGTTGGTATGCTAGATAAGTATTTTGAAAGACAAGTGTGCCACTTTCAATCTCTTACACACCCTTATGTTTTTCCTCACAGAATCTTAGCAAAAATCACTTTTCTGGCCTAAAAACAACCCCCCCTTCCACACATACTTCATTGCACCATTGTTTTCTGGAATTGTCTCACAGCAATTTCTAGGTGCATTTAGTTTAGAGTGCACCCATCAAATAGAATAATCATAGGCTGTGGCTACTTTAACTCTATATCTCCTGGTCCTTCTGCCGGCCTGAGGGAGTAGTTATCTATCTTACTACTTTTACTCTTCTTCCATTATCCATGTTTGACCTACTCCAACCCAGACATCCTAGATGAACAGTTAATGATGTCCACATAGTTGCTTGTGGCCATATTGTGGGCTGTATTGGTTTTCAGAATCTGCCAGGTTTTGGCAATGGTGTTGTGGACAGTTCTGAACTGTCACTGTCACCAGGTGCTTGTCATGACAGTCTCCAGAACCAGGCACCTGAAGAGAGTTCAAAAATTCTAGCAGCTGTGTTGATCCAGATCAACAAACCAGTTCTGATAGTTTTTGTCTCCATCAAGCATGGGTCTTTTGCCAAGCTAGTGAGTCCTAACTGACCATTCAAGGCCAAGATGGCTTGCTCCAACACTCTGCATTATAGCAGAGATTGCTAATAACATTGTTGCTGAGAAAAATCTTTTCACCCGAGAATCATAGAATCATAGAGTTGGAAGAGACCACAACTCTATGATTCTATGATTCTCGGGTGAAAAGAGTGTTGGAGCAAGCCATCTTGGCCTTGAATGGTCAGTTAGGACTCACTAGCTTGGCAAATATGGCGTCATAACCATGCCTAATTAACATAAAAGAGTGCGTATATCATATTATGTCCTTTTGAAATCGTGTCAAGTCCAAAAGCTGTTCCTTTTTATTGATGGGCCAAGCTGTCAATAGATCTCCCATGGCACTTTGTTGACAGCATTGACAGCATTTGAAACTGTACGGCATTGTGCTCATGTGAATACAGTGTCAATGGGCTGCACACTTCTGGGTGAGATTGCAAATACCAGGTACTGTACACTTTTTAAAATTATCTCCCTGGTTCACTATTTAGTTTTAAAGGACTTTTTCGGACACGAAGAAAGTAACGCAAGCAGCCTCGTCAGCTTGCGAGGCTGCTGCGCTGCAAACCATTAGTTTTGTATGATGCTCGTCCCTGCCGGTACTGTTGCGTTACCGCGGGGAGAGTTGAGCGTCATATTTCGTTGATTTTTACTCACAAAAGTTGATTGTGAGTAAAAATCAACGAAATATGATGCTCAACTCTCCCCGCGGTAACGCAACAGTACCAGCAGGGGCAAGCGTCATACGAAATTGATGCTTTGCAGCGCAGCAGCCTTGCAAGCTGACGAGGCTCCTTGCGTTACTTTCTTCGCGTCCGAAAAAGTCCAAAGTGTGTGTCTGTGTTTGTGTGTATGTTTTTTATATGTATTTTGGTTTATTTTTCAAATTTACCATGCTCGCATCTTCTTGTGAGAATTGCTGAGATCTTGAACCTGGAAGTAAACAGAGCTCTGTTTGTGCTCTGTTTATGCTGGGGCTGCCTCTTTAACTCTGCTCAAGGTAGGTCTGGTGGGGGGGTTCTTTTGCCAGCATAAAAACACCACAAAATATGCGGGCAAAAGAACGTTAATGGGGGGTTAGTCTGATAAAGCCCTTACTGTAGGATTGCAGCTAAATTCTGATTGGACAGGGAAGCTTAGGAGGGGGTCTCTCTCTCTCTCTCTTTCCACCCCCCAAATATAACACTATCTAGAAAAGTAGAGGCACTTCAACCCTGTAAAGCATCTCTGTTATATTACTGGGTTTCAGACATAATGACAAGCTTTCCAAAAGAACCGTCCAGAACAGACTGGCTGCTTTCCCAGAAGTTTTAACATGTTCTTAACCCATCTGGTAAAGTGGTTTGAACAACGAAATGAGTGGTGTAACAGGTTTACCTTTTAGTCTGTTGTGAATCCTTTCAGCAACTGTCGTCAAAACAGTGTGTTGGGAAAAGGTGCAATCTTGTCAAATGCTTTATCCAACTCATATGGGAGCATTTGAGACATAATTGTCTGTTTCAGTGTAGGCAAACACTCACAAAGAAAACAAAACCCACACTAATGTTTACACTCAGAAAGTGTAGGACTACTTATTGCAGCACTATTTTACCCTACACAGCTATAGTGTTATGATTCCACTTTAACTGCCACAGTTACATCCTATGGGATAGTGGTGTTTATCATTTGAGCTTCTGGCTGAGACTTTTTAAGTATCCTTTCCAGGCTTCCATAAAATGCAGCCATGGCAGTTAAAGTAGAATCATAGAGTTATAACTGAGCAAGGTGAAAGGACTCATGGCCACCTGGTTTAGGACCCTAAGTTGCTCCTTCATTATGTGAGATGGGGGAATTTTTGTGCTCTCCATAAACACCGCTCTGCATTCTGTCCTAATCAGGAGTGCCAGCAAAATGTGCCATGGAATCTACGAGTGTCAAATTTTAATAATAATAATAATAAATAATAAAATTTATTTATACCCCGCCCCTCTGTTAAAACAATCAGGGCAGCTTACAAAAATTAAAATACAATACATATAAAAATCCCTAAACACCCCCCACCCCCACCCTCCCCCATAAAAAAATATTAAACAAATATAAATTAAAAGCAACTGTCTAAAATCACCTTTAAAAATAATAAATACAATAAATAGCCAGCGGACTAAAAGAGGCCAGGATCCCCTGAGGCCGGGATCCAATTAGGAAAGGCCTGCCGAAAGAGATCCGTCTTTAGTGCTTTTTTAAAGCTACTCAGGCTTGTCATCTGATGGATCTCGAGAACTGAAGGCATGGCATGCTCATGATGGTAAACTGTCTCCTCTCAATGAATCTGTGGCTGGGCAGAAAGGATCCATTGCTCTTGAAAGTTATAGGGGTTGTCTAAGTGGTGAAAATACCCCTCATGGAATTTGCTGGGAATCCTACCTGTCTAAATGGGATCATGCACCAATTGACACTATTTGGAGGCAGGGGGCAAAGCAGCAAAAGCAATGCAGGAAAAGCCTTCATGGCTTTCCCCATAAATTTTAAAAACAGCAAGAGGGGTGCACATTCCTGCTCATTTGGACAAATGATTAGAAGGAAAGAGCAAAACTGATTGGCCAGATGAGTGTGGGGGCTGGGTTGCTAAAAGGGCAAGCGCCTGCTGCCACCATCTTGGATTTTTGCCTTAATGAGTAATCGCTAAGACAATAAGACAGGGTGGGGTTCTTGTTTTGCTTTCCTGTTAAATCGGAAAATTGCTATATCGCTCCAGCGTACCTTAGATAACTTTTTAAAAAAAGATTGACAGCGGAAAATAACTAATGCAAGTAAATCACTCACAGCCACCATCTGGCATGTGAAGCTTCTGGGGGCTTCTAGGACCAAAAACACCATTAAGACATGTCCTCGCTGCTGCAAAATGTCATTACTGAGAAGTACTCCGATTTTACCCCCTCGTGTAGATGGGCCCCTAGAAAGATTTACCTACATCCCTGTGAAGATATTGTGTTACTTTTGAAAAGGTTGGATGTTGCTGAAAGAAATACAAATAAAAGAGAAGGGAGAGAAATCTCATTTTTTGTGTATAAGTGACTTTCATATATTAACATGCCTTGTAGAAAAATGTGTATTCTTTAGGGTACTATTTTTTTGCCCCATATCCATAGCATGAAAAAACCCTGCTCAGCAGATGACAGAGTGGACAAGAGCAGCTGATCTACTGAAACATACATCAGACAGATTCTGTTTGACTTGTACATCATTAGTCCAATGATGCCCAAAGCTCAAAGAGATTTGCTGTGGCATAGGAGAAGACTTCAGAGGAAAAGAAGAGGTGAGAAAGCCATGTTCCATGAAAAGATCTGTTTTATTCCTAGAAGGGGAGTTAGGATCCAAGCATTTTGTAATCTGGAAAACATTTCAAGGCAGGGACCCTGACACAGGGAGAGGGAGGTTCAGGCCCCTCCTAAAACTAGGCTGGGAGGAAGCTAAGCCCCCTAAAATGATGCGGCTAAATTGGGCCACCAAGACTCCTGGCAGCATTATCAGTCAGAAATTGTACTAAATGGTTCTTATTTTGCTATTGTTGTAACTGTACTTGGATTGTTGGATGATGACGACGACAATGAGAATAATGCTGGTTTTAATGCATTGTATTGCGTTTTGATTGCTTTGTAAAAACATACTAACAAGTAGTCAAAATTGATAATGATGTGCCTGCCAGCGTTAAATACACCCCCTCCTTAAAAATAGTTCTGGGATCCCAGTTCCTGGCACAAATAAGAAGGAAAAATGTGAGAAGGGCATAATTTTCTTTCAGTCAGGTGAATTTTAAAGGAGAAAATGTTACTTTATACATACTCCATGTGTACCACTTCATATCTGAAGCAATTAGTGTTCCCCCCAGCTTCAGATATCCACATATAAAAGTCTTGTGAGAGGCCCCTGCTACATCTTTCCTCGTAAATCAGGGGTGAGAACCTTGCTGGCTGTTTTGTTGTTGTTGTTTTACTTGTAAAGCACCATGTACATTGATGTTACTATATAAATTAAATAATAATAATAATAATAATAATAATGCATCCCTCCAGATGTTTTTTGAATTGCAGCTCCCAGAATTCTTTGCCATTGGCTATGCAGGAGAGGCTGGGTGGGTCTTGCAGTCCAACAACCATGTGAGAGCTGCAAGATTTCTACCACTATCATAGATGAGAGATGTACATTCACCTTCATGTGGCTGCCCACAGCCATATAGACTATACATCTCAAAGTTACAACCCCATCTAGCCAATAGGATGGATGATGCAGCAGTTATTTGGTTCACAGGCCACCTTCATACTTGCAAGCATTCCTTCTGAATACTCACAGCCCTTACACAAATGCTGGCAAAAGCTAGGATGGAATATTGTAGATTTCCCCTTTGCAACAAACTTCCCTTATTCTTGTAAAGAGGTAACGATTTGGTGGTCCTTTGTCCTTTGTAGGGGATAGTCTTCTATGTCAAAGACTCTCTCTCTCTCTCTCTCTGAAGGGTTATGTCCAGATTAAAGGCGAAGGAAGGGTACCTGCCCTGAAGTTACCCACCAACTGCCTGCACCTGCACTGATCTGAACTATAATACATGGCACCTGGTCACAGTCTTATCCCTGATAGTGAGATGTTTATCATTAAACCGTGGTGATTATTTCTTAATTTACATACATAAATTATCATGAACAGATTTTATGCAAGTCTGTGTCTTCTTTTTGCATTATGTGATTCCATTATTATTATTATTATTATTATTGCAATGGAAGTGGCTATTCTACTAACCTGAGGTGGGAGGCAGCTTGCCAAACAGGCAGGTAGGTGGGTCCAACATTGAAATGGTTAGGAATACAATTTAGAATTGACCCCAAACTTTATTTATTAAACATAACAAAAACGTTGGAAATGAAAATTCAAAAACAATACGGATGAATGATTTTATACTTAGTTACTGCGGCGAGATTAAATATAGTGGCAAAATGTGGGAGGGTGAGGGAAGAAATGCCACAGATAGATGAATGGCTTTTTAAATTGAAGGAAATGAAAAATAATGATATGTTAACACATGTATTAAATAAGAGGTATACAAACAAATTGAAAGAAGAATGGCAACCGATAAACTATTGGAAAAAAAGATGGGATTTAAAAGGAGAATGGTTATTGGAAATACAGGAAAACTAAGATCAAAAAAATAAAATAGGACAACAAAAATAAAATTGAGAAAGGAAATCTTATTACAAGAGGTGTGAAGGATTTAAAGCAAAAAGCGTCTTAAGAGAAGATATAGTACATTATAGTTTATAGTTAAAAAAGTAGTTGGAAAGTAACTACAAGTTATGCCACTTGGGGAATGTAAGACAAGGGAAGTAGTGTATATTAAGAGGTAATTGAAGAATGGAAATAATCAATGTACTGTTTGTGGAGTTGTGTAAATTTATTTTTACTTTTAATTTCTCTGGAAATAAAAATATATATTTTAAAAAAGAAATTACTTTTTTCTCTAAACATGTTCAGAACTGTTCTTTCCTATCTGGATCCAAGGATTTTTAGTTTCCTCCAGACAGAAAAAGCTCCAGATATAGAAGTGTCCTTCTCTACTCAAATTTTCATAGACTCAGCTTTTGCCCACTCTTTCACAGCTGGATAATTGATCAACGTGAATGCATTTTACATTCTCACAGCCACTAACAAGACTTAGAGCCTGAATCTTGTTGTTATTCCTAACTAGAGTAGATTTATTGAATTAGCCATTAAATGATGGGTCAATAGTTGTGTGAATCCAATTAATTGAATGAGCTTCAATTCAGACCCCCCCTGCTATTCTTTTCTATTAATCTTCCTCCCAAGAGGAACTAGAACAACACAAACAACAAAAACAACAACAGTCAGAGCTAGAAATATCATCGATAACACTAACATAAAAATATAAAGTAACACATTTTGCATGTTCTTGCTCTGTAGCATATTGCAATGAATCAGGTTTCCCCCTGTTTAATTATTATCGCACTGAGATAGACAATCATTATTGGAAGAACAATACAATAACATTCATTGTTGTGAGATATTTAGCTTTCTCTGTCAGAGAGCTCTGGTGCCACAACAAACAACAAATCCCAGGATTCCATAGCACTCAGCCACAGCAGTTAAAGTGGTGTCAAACTGGATTATTTCTGCAGTGCAGATGCAGCCACAGTCAGAGAACATTTAAGTTGATTCTCAATCAAATTTCCTAGCCCTCTGCTCTTTATATCAGGCAAGTGAATATAAACCATCCCAAGAGTTCAATCCTGAGGTACAAAGGGGGGGGGGACTTTTCCACTGCTTGAAGTGCAGAAGGGGTTTGTGTCTCCCCACCTACCACAAGAACAGATAATTTGTCATCTTACTTTTGAAAAGTAGGAGGGTGAACATGGTCTGGCCAAATTCTTTCTCTGCTTATTTATGATTATAAGCCACTCTGCGTAGATCCTATGAACATGTTTGCCATCTGTTTAAAAGACGGAGAGAACAAGACCAAAAAAAATCAAAAACAAAAAACCCAACCCTAGCTCCATCTGTCTAGGAGGGCTGTGGGGTGGCCATGCTAGAACATTTGGCACAGGATATGTTTAGAAGTAAGTGCTCAAAGTTTATATTTCTGGAATCTGTTTGCAACCCTGCTTCATTCCATATCATACTCTTCTTATTCAGAAAATGGAAACTTTATGTAATTATCCTTAGCTGCAAGCATGAACCAGTTGTTTTGTGTGCTCAGGCATCCCAGGCCAGAGAGCCAATTTTTGTATCAAACATGAGCTAAACCTATCCTTGTAGTAGATTCCTGGGTGAGTAGTAGCTATTGCCTGGAACACACTGACTAGAGTGAAGTCCTAGCAAGATACATTGTAGGAGTAATGAGTCTAAAAAATAAGATTGTATTAAAAATTCCAGGATCTAGTCCTTTAAAAAGCAACAAGAATTATCTTCTTTTAAAAATCATTTGTTTACTTTTAACTTCATGCAGAGTGCAACTTAGGAATGCTAAGACAAGCTCAATTAACATTTAAAAGGTGTGTTCAGAGGTCTGAGATTACTCAGTTAAATTAGACTCATTACAAAAACAAAGGAGTCAGTTTAAAATGCAAATCAAAAGTTTACTGAAGGTATATCAATCTCAATCTACATACTAAAACAAACTTTTAAAAGAGTTTCCTAACTCACTAAGAGAATTTAGGGTAGGAAAACTCACCCAGCCTACAGCGGTAAGAGGCTGCATGGTGAACGTCATGGCATGGTTTCAAGAAAGATGGCTAAATGAAGATAATATGGCTTAAAATGGCTACAGCCTCATGGAGACTCTAACTTAAAAGAGAACTTACATAGAGCAATAAAATTTAAATTAGGTCATGTGTTGAATGACTCAGCAGTCCAGTTGGCTGGAAGTGCCCAGCGAAATAAGAGAAAGGGAACTTGGGAGATCAAAAGCATGCAGGGAAAAACCCTAGACTTATCTTAGGATGTGAATGAGGTACACAAGATTGCTTTTACATTACAATGATTATTTCCCCACATACTACATAAATGCACCCCACTTCTTTGTGACCTGCACCCCACTCCTTTGTGACAAGCGCAAGAAGAGCTTGAGACAATTACTTTTTTGGAATACAACTCCCAGAATCCCCTTGGGCATTTTGGAATTGCAGTCACTGAATCATAGCATTGGAAGAGACCACAAGAGTCATCTAGTCCAACCCCCTGCCATGCAGGAATACCCAATCAAAGCACTCCTGACAGATGGCCACCCAGCCTCTGTTTAAAAACTTCCGAAGAAGGAGACTCCACCACACTCTGAGGCAGGGCATTCCACTGCCAAACAGCTCTTACCATCAAGAAGTTCTTTCAGATGTTTAGGTGAAGTCACTTTTCCTGGAGTTTGAGTACATTGCTCCATCTCCTAGTCTCTAGAGCATCAGAAAACAAGCTTGTTCTATCCTCAGTATAACATCCCTTCAAATATTTAAACATGGCTATTATGTCACCACTTGACCTTCTCTTCTCCAGGCTAAACATACCCAGCTCCCTAAGCTGCTCCTCATAGCATATGGCTTCCAGACCTTTTACCATTTGGTTGCCCTCCTCTGGACATGTTCCAGCTTGTCAATATCCTTCTTGAATTGTGGTGCCCAGAACTGAATTCCAGGTGAGGTCTGACCAAAGCAGAATAGAGTGGCACTATTACTTCCTTTGATCTAGACACTATACTCATATTGATGCAGCCTAGAATCACATTGGCTTTTTTAGCTGCTGCATCCAGCTTCTCCCTCTCCCCTTTCCAGCTGTGGCCAAGATGCAATAGGGATATAGCATAGTATAAAGTTTCACTTGGATAGCTATGCAACAGATGTGCAAAGATAACGTTCTACTGGATCATATTGTTGTACAACCAATCATGAAACTCACAGCTATTGCAGAATGGGTAACAGACATCCAGTTAAACATACATTAAGGGAGTTTTACTCAAAGTGGTGGTTCATGGATGAGTGCTGGTCCATCAGCCATTGACTGCCAGTCTGTGGAGTGTAATAGTGTAATATGGCATTTGTCCTTGGCACATTAGTAAAATAAATTGCCTGCCTCCCACAAGAAATAGCCCTAGAAGCACTGTGCTGGGGCATACCTGAAAAGGGCAAACTTCTTCTGTGATGGTTATCTGAGCATGCCTTCAATAATGCTAAAAAAACAAAGCACTATTGATGATCTATTGACAGTGACACATCAATTAAAAGCAACGGTGTGTTTTTGTTTGTTTGGTTGGTTGGTTTTTTTTATGGCTGGACCACCACAGAGTGACAATAAAAAGACAATTATGACATGCAATAGTGGGGCCTATTCACACCACCATGATGTCATAATCACATGATTTTTGCCATGTCTGATAAAGTCATTTGTCATTTGTCTCAGGTAGCAGAGGCCAAATGTTACTATCTGCCATTTTTATAGCAGAATTTTTTTGAGAAGGAATCTTTCATTTTTATATTAAGTAGAGGTACTTTATTTTCTAAACTTGATAATAAAGTTAAAAGAATGTAACACTCAGTTTTCACAGCTTTTAATCCTAAAAGTACTGTATTATAAACATTAGATAATTAATTAGTAATGGAGCCAACATGGTGTAGTGGTTTCTGTAGGAAATTATTGGTATTTATATTAAGCTGAGTGCAGCATATCCCCTGTGTAATTTGAGTATCTGATATAAAACAGGATAGAAATATGCAGGATACTTCAGTTTGAGTGTTGGGCTATGAACTTTACCACACACCGAAAAAAAGCAGCAAAGTGGCAAGAATATTCCATCTTTCCTGCTGCCTTATCGCATGGAGTTGGCGTTCTTTCATTCCAGTCCTGTGGGGACCAAGGTAAAATCGTGTCTTTTTCTAAGCAGAAAAACCTGTTTGCAAAAAATGTAGTTTTACCTCAGTCTCCCATAAGACTGGAACAAAAGAACACTGGAAGAATGCCAATGCCACATGGTAAGGCAGCAGGAAAGACAGAGCATTCTTGCTGCTTTGCCACTTTTCTTTGGAATGCAGTATAGCTCTATGACTCTGAAGACCACGGTTTGAATCCCTGCTCAGCCATGGAATTCCACTAGGTGACCTTGGGCAAGTCACATACTCACAGCCTTAGAAAACCATGTGATAGGTTTTTAGGGTTGCCATAAGTCAGAAATGACTTGAAGGCATACAACAACAACAACAACAACAAAAATCTTCATAAACAACTTGCTGAGGACTTTGTTTTTTTAATGAAAGAAAAGAGAAGAAAAATTGAAGCTTGATCTGACCCAAAAAGGACAATGAAAGAAATTCTGGCTCTGATACTTCCATGGCAAAATGTCCTGATTTAAAAAAAAATTAAAAAGAAAAAAAAGGCAGTCCCCAATGACTTTCTTGGAATAACTTGACCAAGACCAATGGGCTAGCTGCTAGAACCTGTGGAAGAGATGAGAAATTTCTGGCTTCTGGATCTGCATTTTGAGAGTTCAACAATACCGCATTTATGGCAGCAGAGGTTAAAGGGGGGAACTAAAAAGACCTTTTAAGTGAAGAAAAATAAAGGAATGAATACATAAATGTTCTGTATGGGTTTCCTTTTTGTTAACATTGTTCCTTTGGATGTTCACTTGAACAAAAGATCACCTCTTTGTTAGAAAACAATAGCTTTTCTATTCATTTGTGGGGCAATTTGTTTCATGATTAAGTAAGGCAGTCGTTAGAAGATCATTTCATTTGCAAAGTGGGGAAAAAATGAAAGAACAATGCTGCCATGCCTCCATCCCATAAACATAGATTATTAAATGGTCTCTTAATTAAGCAGTATTAAAGCTAAGCTGAGGACTGAAACACATTAACGCAAAGTACCTCACTAAATGAAGGACCAAACTAGACACGACTGCCACTGATATGAGAAGCTGAATACATGCATAAAATATGACAAGCTCTCCCTACTTTTCATAGAAATTTCAGACAAAAAACATCTGCAGATTTAAAAGAACAAAAAAAGCTCAAGTGCTCATCTATTTCTGGATAGAGGAACTACATCTTTCAAGAGTCGCTGAGTATGAAGAGATCAATAGGTATGGCTTTTCCAGCATAGAGACAAATGATGGAAGGGAGGGCATTTGTCTGTTTGCTCACTTGTCTCCTTGTTTTATGTTAAGCGGGTACATGGTCTAAATGAACAGAATATAGAACTGCCATTCCTTCTGTGTCGTCGTCAGGGATAGCTTAAGGCCACAATCTCTGCACCTAAAAAGAGAGATTATTAAATTGCAGCAGGGAGAATCTGTCTTCCAGGAAAAATGTCATAAGTCTGCTCTATCCAATGGTTAAAAACAAGAGAGAGTGGCCATGTCTGCACAAAGGGGGGGAAAACAGACTGCCCCACAGTTATAGCAAGTTGCAGCAGCTGTGACCTGTATTAATGGTTTTACATCTGCCGCTGACCTTTTTTTTAAAAAAAAAAACTATTTCTGTGGTGCGCACAAGTGATATTTCACCTTTTCCTAAAAAAAAATGATAGCACAAACTTCCTTTTTATCACTGTAGTGATCACTCGCTAAAGTGAAAATCCAACATGGCAGCAGTGGGCACTTGCCCTGTAACCCAGACACATATCCTGTGCTCATCCAGCCAATCAGGTTGGTACTGTGTCCTTCATGGGGAACTGATTCATGTCGAATCACTTGTCTTAACGAGCGAAAATGTGCATATCTATGGATTTTTTAAAAAAGTCAGGAAAAGCCACAAAGTGGCTTTCCTTGCATAGTTTTTCCTCTTTTTGTACCACCCACCCCCCCACAATAAAATGAGACAATGCAGGATCCCATTAAAACAGCTCATTTCTCAGTGAATTCTGTGAGGGGTATTTTCACCTTGTGGACAACCCCAGTGTCTAAGTACACTGAGACAGCAGTGTTATGGAGTTTGAGAAGATATGTACAGTTTATAATAATAATATGAAACCTCCTCTATATCAGTGTTACCAAGCCTTTGAGTCTTCAAATATTTTTGATTTAAAGCCCTAGCCAATGGCCAAATAGCTCATCTCTGAGATAAAATTTGTATTTATACACAAATATCTGAAGGGTTGTTTTTGTTTTTTGTTTTATACATGCATACACCACACCCAGGCGAGTCCTCTTGAATGAATAAGTAATACTTACTGCTGACATTACAATTGCACTGAATGCAGTATAGAATGATAATACATTCCAGTGTTTTAGCAGCTATGTAGTCCATGCCACCTTATAGATCTATTAATTGGACATCAGGTCACATGCTTTAGAACAGGAATGTGGAATGTGTGGTCTTCAAGATGTTGTTAGAATGTAGTTCCTAAGATTCCTCCTTTTGGATTTGCTGGGTTGGGCTGATGGGAGTTGGTGTCTAACAACATCCATG
Source organism: Gambelia wislizenii (assembly GCA_030847615.1). Taxonomy (NCBI): domain Eukaryota; kingdom Metazoa; phylum Chordata; class Lepidosauria; order Squamata; family Crotaphytidae; genus Gambelia; species Gambelia wislizenii. The sequence goes on along the minus strand of JAUMIR010000005.1, from coordinate 168,364,686 downwards.
CATTCCCCAGCCCTGTTTCAAAACAAAAGGGAAGCCAGAAATGAAATTGACATGAAAATGGCAAGCACTACACCTTTTTGAAATGGTCTAATATGGATCTTTTAAATATTTTTTAAAGCCAAAAGAGCTCTGAAGACAAATATGCATAATTTTATATGAATATCAATACTTGTTTAATGAAACTGTCAGTACCTGTTGGTAATGGTATTGATGGAACTATCAGTACCTGTTGCTTGCTTTCTGGTAAATATTAGCAAGAAAGAAGCACAAGAAGAGCCCTGCTGGATTGTACTAAAAGCTCATCTCTTCCAGCATTCTGTTGTTACCCACAGCAGCTGACAAATCCATGGTATGTTGTACAAAGAAGGTGCTATTTATTTGGGCACAGCGCTGTAGAGGGGGAATTGATAATGGACTTTTTCAGATGGGCTGTTTATTCCATGTGAGACTCGGAACAGGGTCAGGAAAAAGTCTTCCTTTCAGAAGACGCTTACCCTTTTCCGTGTCTCCCCCAAGAGTGTGTTGCATGAGTGAATAGTTTTTGTGCTATTTCCAATAAACACATTTTGTTTCACTTTAACCTGGAGTTCTCTTCAGTTAGTACTGGTATACATAGGTGAAAAGCTCCCAGCAGTTACCCTCCTGTTGCAGGCATACTGTTTCAGCTAGTAATTCCCTATCTAGACTCTGACATCACAGATGGGTCTCTAAAGCACCCCCACCTCTTAGGGTAACAATAGTAATGGGGATTATTCTACATTGAAGCTGCAACTTAAAGCCCACCTCCAGCCACATGAACCATGCAAGAACCTGTATCCTGCAGTCTTTCTCTCTATGAAACATTCTAGTTGCAGTGCTGCAAATGCTCTGCTGGTTTAGTTATGAAGGGAGAGCCTGTTCTTGCAAATCTGTCTCTGATATATATATATATATATATAAAACATTCTCTCTCTCTCTCTCTCTCTCTCTCTCTCTCTCTCTCTTTCTTTCTTTCTTTCTTTCTTTCCCCCTTCCTGGTTCTTGCTCTTAGGAGAGACATTTCAAGAAAAGAGTGGGTGGAAAAATCCTTTACACCTGCAGGTGCCCAAGAGCTCTAACTAGGAATTCCTTTTCCCAAACTACCTGCACTGTTATCACTGACTGGGTTGCCATAGCAATGTGTGCTCTATCTTATGTGAACATTCTTGCCGCCAATTACTACAGCTGATGAACACAGTAATTATCATAGCTTCCTGAGGTGCACTTAAAATAGCAACGCCAAGGCAATGCATTCTTAGAATATACCACATATGCTCTTTATAGACTGCCCTAGAAAAATATCTCTCTCACTGGGAACGTTCAGCTTGTCTTCTGCAGTTGTAGATGAGATGGCTTAGCTTGCTCAGGATAAAGGTTATATGGGGACGAGATGTGGCAGTAGACAAAAAAAAAAAGAAGAGAGTGATACACAAACATGATACATATTAGAATGGGTTAAATCTCCTTAATGATGTTCATGTCCATTTCTTCCTTTGGTGGAAGTGAAAAAGCAGATTCAAAAAGTGCATCAACATAGGAACTTGCCTTATAGTGAGTGAGTCCATGTGGTGGTGGTAGTGAGCCTTCAAATCATTCCTGACTTCTGGTGACCTTAATGCCAACCTATCACAGGGATTTCTTGGCAAGATTTGTTTAGAGCAGTTTTTGGCACTGACCGGCAGTGTCTCTGCAGGGGCCCATTCCACACTATACAATTGTAGCATTATGATTCCACTTTAAATGCCATGGTTCCATCCTACAGAATCCTGGGAGGGGCATTTAGAATTTTCAGCCAGAGAGCTCTAGTGCCGCACCAAATTACCAACCCTAGGATTCCATAGAATGCAGCCAAGAATCATAATACTATGCTTGTGTAGTGTGAATGGGGACCATGTTTCAGAGAGATAATTATTTCAAGTCCTACCTGGAGATGCTGAAGCCTGAACTTGGGGACTTTGATATGCAAAACAGATATTTTACCATTCAGCCACAGCCTCACACCACTTCTCCCTTAGGAAAATAGCATAAAATTTTTGTGCCTATATTTGCTTACTTAAGGATTAAGGCCTGCTGGTGGGGCCATCCTCTGTATCCCACCAGTAAGGTCAATACACTTGCGAGGACATGGGAGACTTCTCATCAGAAGCACCTAGTTGTGTAATGCCTTCCCCTCAGAGGCCCAATTGGCACCAATGCTGATTTCATCAAGGCATCAAGTTAAAACTTGGCTGTTCATCAAAGCCTTTGGGCCTTGTTGATTTCTCTCAAATGCTAATACACATGGTTTTAAAGTGTTTTCATCTGTTTTAACTTAATTATGTTTAATATATTATATTTAATATAATTAATATTTTTAGTTTATTTAATGTTTTTATTGTTTTAAACTGTTTTAACTTGTTTTTATTAATTTCTACTCTGCTCTGAAATCTTTTGATATATGGTGGCATAGAAATATTTTAATAAATAAATAAATAAGGGAGGGGCTTATGATGTAACAAAAACTAATATCTGGACTAAAGCAAGAACATGCTCTCTGAGTAATATCTTCCAAATTCACATATATTACTAACTTCAGATCCTTACAGACTATTTATTTCATAAAGCCATACACCTGATCCAGAAGTCACCATTATATACTTACAGATCTCAACACCTAGGCAATAAATAAACAAGGTAATTACGTTTACGTTGTCCTTCAGCCTTTCAAATTTCTGGGATTTGAACTTCAGATCCTTACAGACTATTTCATAGAGCCATACGCCTGATCCAGACGTGGCCATTACATACATATAGATTGCAATACCTAGGCAATAACCAAGGTAATTCAAATTAGTAAACTATCTGGGATGGCCAAAAGACACTATATATTATCCAGTGCTTCAATCTTTCCAATTTCTGAGATAGTTCCTAGTCCTAAAGCCAAAGAGATTTTAAAAACTTAGGATGTAAGTGTTAGTTATTACTTTTAAAAATATGTGTATGTAACGTATTTGCATTAAGACTGGCCATTCATTTACTGGTACATTAGCACACTGCTATGCGTTACACTTTATGCACCTTTTTTAACGTGTAAAAATTAAAAAAAAGTGTTCCCCTATTACAGCAAAAGGCTGGAGGGAGGAATTGTTCAGAGCAATGAGTAAATGTGATTAATCCCCGCATACACACACACACAAGTACACACACGTTAATGCAAAAACACATTTAAAAGACCATCAGTACGTCTGCAGTACCTCCAGAAGTAATCTGCAACAGGTAATATCATTATTGGTTAACATGTTACTTTCAGCTTTCAGGTTAAATATAGATGTAGCATCAAAACTTTTATTGGCACTATCAATGAAGCTTTGTGAACAGAGCTGATTCAATGTGGTCCCCCAAAAGCTTGATGCAGAGCATCATGCTGGAAGGGGAACGATTTGATGGCCTCCCTGATTAGAGGCCAGAGCTAATTTAAGGCTTGGCTTCCCCTCAGCTCACCCTCCTTTTGTGGCCCTTTTAACCCAATTTTCTGTGTATGGTCTCATTATTTCAGGGTTGGTCATCAAAGTGATCTCCCAAAAGCTTGATGCAGAGCATCATGCTGGAATGGGAATGCTTTGATGGCCTCCTTGATTAGAAGCCTGACAGTTGGGCCATTTGGCACCACGTACCAAAATCGGTGGCTTGATTGAGGGGCACGGCCAGAGCTAATTTAAGGCTTGGCTTCCTCTCAGCTCACCCTCCTTTCACCTTTTGCCAGACCCACCATGTCACCCTCAGTACAGTATGAGTCTCCCTCGTCACATCCTGGTCTGGAAAGGAATTTTCCCCCTCTTGTTGGGGAGGGTTTTTTGCCTACCCCATACTGTATCTGATGGGAATTGGGCAATTGGCATCTTAAATAGGCTTCACCTGGTAGGTAGCAAGGGGAGAAATTAACAGATTGGTGTTCACCTTGGCACCCTTTTGGTGAAGGGCATGGCTCTGGAGCAGCCTCTTCAGGTCATGGGACCTGGGAGGTTTGGGAAGGAGTTTCCCCTTGGGGCTGACCTGGAGGTTTACTCTCTCTGCCTGGTCCTCAACTGAACCCACATCAGGTTGCTCCCCCCCCCATTTGGTTCATCCCCAGGCCAAAAATTTGATTAAATAGGTTTTAGGTCAATAAAGTGGCACTTTTAACCCAATTTTCTGTGTCTGGCCTCATTATTTCAGGGTTGGTCATCAAGTGATTCGCCGTAGAACCAAACACCAAGCTGTGTCTCCTGTACAGTTTGCTGTCCAATTACTGATGCATGTAGTATACCCTTGGCCCACTACAATATATCACAAGACTGTCTAGACAGTATGTTTACCTCATATTGGCCCCATCCTGGTGTCTTGCAGTCCAAATATTTTGCAGGGTATTTGCCCCATTTTTGCCCCAGGCAAAACACCCAGGGCAAAGATGGGGCCAAGTCAGGGTAAAGCCCGTTACACCACTTTCTAAAACGACCTGAGAAGAACCACTTCAGCTAGCAAAAAATGGATCAGGCTCCGTGTTACCTCAGGAGCCCACACCAACCCGTTACTGCAGCTGCTGTCCACATCACACTCTCCAGACCCAGGAAGCAGGCCCACAGTATGTGACCAGGCTGGTCATAAGCAGGGGGTATTGCTTATGTGCTGCAGGCCAGTTTCCTGGCTTCAGAGAGTGAAATGCTGCAGTGATGGGCCAGGGGTGGTCTGGACTCCATCCTGTTTTGTGCTGGTAATGGGGGAGGAATAGGCCTGATGCATGGGCAGAATACTCTGGCCCAAGTGGATAAGCCCTGAGGTTTTGGGGGCAGTCATCATCTGAATAGTGTCTGGTCCTTCAAAGGTATCTTTATGGAATCTGGTAACAAGAATAATATGCACATAAATGTTGCCATAGTCAATCAGATAAATAATTAGATGCTGCATTGGTAGGTAGTTACTCTCCCATCAGAATTACATTGATAGGCAACTGTGGGATAGGGAAAAGAGAAGGAAACCATTTCCTTACTCATAAAAAGATCCTATCTTTCTCTGCTGGCAAAGATGACTCCTCCAGGAAAGATTACCTGAGGACTTGATCAGACTAGCTCCTAAAAATGCTGTAATTCCATGAATGAGGAAAGCGGAAACATAGTTGGCATCATTACACTTATTACTGCATGTCACTGTAATCACATGAAAGAACCACCACATAATTATTACATGACCACCCCTATCACTTTAAGAATGGGCTTCTTCTGTGATTTAGCATGGGCAAGATTTTGGTGGTTCTCACGAGAAGACACAAGCATGTTTAAAAACACCAAAAAAAACCTTAATTTGCAAAGTAAACGAACACACAAACATTAAACCTAGAAATGTGCAAACAAACTTGGACAGTTCATAGAGAGAGCATCCTGTGGATGGTTTTCACATTCTCACCTGGACATTTTCTCACAGGGAATGGAGAGAAGGGAAAGAGGCCCACCCATTCACACTGTTATCTTACAATTACAGGGGGATGTGTTTTCACACATTCTTCAATACCACAGAAGAGTGATATTGAGAGCTATTGATGGCTTGTCCCATCAATTAAAAGCAACACCTTATTTGTGGCTGGAGTACAGTTTGACCACATGAACATGACAATGTTGTACAATAGTGAGAACCATTCGCACTACCATAACATGGTAATCATGCAATTTTCGCCATGTCAGATAAAGTCCTAGGTGGGGCACCTGCATTCCCTTACTCTTTTATCATCCTGTTTCCTGTGGCCTCATTTTCTGGCTTTTCTTCTCAAATGAAGATTCAGGAAGGACTCATCCTGCGCTTTCTGCAAGCGTGCTGATGACTAAGAAGGCCAATCCAAGATAAACAAGTCCGGTTGCAGAAAGCACAGCAGAAGGTCTCTTTGGGTGATGTTTCTGGGTTATGATTCTTTCTGCATTGTCGTTTCTCATCAAGACTTGTTCGGCGTGAGTTCGGCGTTTCTCTTCAAGACTTGTTCGGCATGAATTCGGCTGCAGCATTGTGGATAGTGCGTCTCCATGCCTCCCAATGTGAGGCCAGGGCAGACCATTGTTGGTCATCAATTTGGCCGAGCCTGAGATGTTGTTTCAGGGAGTCCTTGTATCGCTTTTTTGGAGCACCCCTCTTACGCTGACCCCTGGTGAGTTCACTGTAGAGTACTATTTTTGGGAGACGAGGGTCCTCCATCCTAGAAACATGCCCTGCCCAGTGCAGCTGTGTTCTCAATATCATCGCCTCAATGCTGGTGATCCCTGCTTGCTCAAGGACAGCAACATTCATCACATAGTCAGTCCAGTGTATATTTAGGATTGTGAGTATACAGCGCTGATGAAAGCATTCAAGGAGTCGTAAGTGGTGGCGATAGGTGACCCATGTTTCAGACCCATAAAGAAGAATAGACAGTACAATGGCTCTATACACACTGATTTTTGTGCTTCGCCTCAGGTGTTTATTACTCCAGACTCTTTTGTGAAGTCTTCCAAATGCGCTATATACCTTTGCTAATCTGTGATCGATCTCTTTCTCAGTCTTGGCATCTGAGGAGATGATGCTTCACAGGTAGGGGAACTGCTGATGGATTTAAGCACAGATTTGCCGACAGCAATGTAGGGATGGTGGTGTTCGTCCTGTGGTGCAGGACGTCTGTTTTCTTCAGGTTGACTTCCAGCCCAAACAGCTCTGCAGCTGTTGCAAAGCAGGATGTTAGGCACCGCAAAGCTGCTTCTGTGTGGGCAACAAGGGCAGCATCATCAGCGAAGAGCAGCTCGCCAACTAGATAGTTTAGAGTCTTAGGAGATTTTCAGACACGGAAAAATCGTCCCTTGCCGCGCGAGCAGCCTCCCGAAACTGCTGCGCGGCAAGGGTATTTTTCGGACGACGCTGTGCCTCTTGCGAAGCCGTCCGTGTCACTTCCGTGAAGCTTGGGACGGCTCCGCGCCATATTTCAAGCACGGGCAGCCTCCGTGATTGAAATATGACGCGGAGCCGTCCCAAGCTTCACGGAAGTGACACGGACGGCTTCGCAAGAGGCACAGCGTCGTCCGAAAAATACCCTTGCCACGCAGCAGTTTCGGGAGGCTGCTCGCGCGGCAAGGGACGATTTTTCCGTGTCTGAAAATCTCCTTAGTGCGAGCCCTCAGATGGCTTAAGTTAAACAAGCTACCATCAGTACGGTAACGTATATAGATGCTGTCTTCTTCGAGCTCTGCTGTAGCCCTTTGGAGCATCATGCTGAAGAAGATAGTAAATAAAGTTGGAGCAAGAACAAAACCTTGCTTCACTCCATTAGTTATTAGAAAGGGCTCTGAAAGAGCATCTCCATATCTGACTTGACCATGCTGGCCCTCGTGTAGCAAGGTAATCATTCTAAGGAATTTGGGGGGACATCCTAGGGGTGGTTTACACGGGCAAGTATTCCTCTAAATATACCGCTAAGATAGCTCATAGTTCCCACGGATCGCAGCACAGCATTGCCTCATTCAGAAGGGGGGAAGGTAAAACACCCAAATATAGCGTGGCAGGGCATGTCGCTATTTTTGCCGGTATATTTGCAATGTAGTGCTCTATTTGCAGTGTAAACTAGCATTCCGCTAAGGGTTAAAGCAGAGCTGCATTGTGATTGGTTGATGATGCAGGGGTGGGCTTAAAAGAGGGGGATGGAGGGAGGAAAGACTGTAGCGTTTAGAGGAAACTTGCAAAAATCCTGTCTGCTATTTTGCAAGCCAGTTTTCAAACAAAAAGGATTCCCAACAATTTTCATTCAGGGAGCATTCCTTCTCACCTTCTCTGCTGTTTCAAAAGTATGTAAAACCTCAGTTGTCAACTTTTTTCCTGTGCATGGGGGAGGGAGAGAAACGATTTCACGAAGGGCTGTAGCAAGCTGAACTGCTCTCCCCCCCCTCTCTCTGGCTTTCCTGTATTTGGAAGAAAATGCTGTTTCAAGCAAGGAAGAAAACTTTCTAAGCTGTTCAGCACGGAGTTGGGGCCAGGCCAGGCATTCCTATGGCATTCCTTTCCCTCTCCAATGCTTGGCCATGCCCCCACCACATTTGGCTGTGGGAACGCCACAAAATATAGCTGTGTAAACAATTACCGTATAAACTACCCACCACTGATGCGTGAAAGCACTACAACGCAACTTAACGCAATAAAACCTTCCATGTAAACCAGCCCCCAGTCTTTCCAGGATCTGCCACAGATCTTTTCTACTCACAGTGTCGAAGACTTTGCTGAGGTCGACAAGTCTTATATAGAGACTCTTGTTCTGCTCTCTACATTTCTATTTCAGTTGTCTAAGGGCAAATACCATATCTGTAGTACTCCTATTGGCTCTGAAGCCACATTGGCTTTCAGGAAGAAGTTCTTCTGTGATAGCAGGAACTAATCTGTTCAGGAGTATCCTTGCAAGGATTTTTCCAGCAATAGAGAACAGTGTTATGCCTCGATAGTTTGAGCAATCAGATTTTGCTCGTTTTTTCTTGTGCAGGATGAAGATGACTGCATCTCGGAGATCTGGTGGCAGTTCCCCTTTTCCCAGCAATTCACAAGGAGTTCATGGAATTCTTTGTGGAGTACATGACCTCCGTGTGGCCTCATTATACCATCAGGAAAAGCACCATGTGAGCCTTTCTAGTAGGAGTGAAAAGACTTTGAAACCAGGAGCTCTCTGGTCCTCACCCAACCATCTTACAGAAGTTCCCCATTCTCCAAAACTTTCAACATAAGAAAGCATGAGCCCTCCGACTTAGTGGGGTGGCTTGTGCATGGTGCTGCAGGTGGCTGAACAGCAAGAGACCACAGCCTTCCTTGAGGCTGATATGTCTCCCGGGAACATGCTCACTGTTTTCTTGGGCCTCTATGGGACTAGCCAATCAACAATTGAGGGAGGCAGATCTTCCTCAGATAGACAATGTAGAATGCAGGCCTTTTTTTTTTCCAGGTCTGCCCAGGGCAAAAGCATTCCAGTTTCAGACACGTTTGTGTTCACCTACACCATGTTTAATCTCACTGGATTAGGGTCATGGAATTGTTCATTCATTCATTATTTTTGGTCATAAACCAAAATATTTTATTAAAATGCCTAAAATACAAACAAATACAACTAAAATGCTAAAGACCTACACAGAAGACTGAATACTGAGTTTCTGTCTAATGCACAAAAGTTAAAAGCAGGAGGATTTTTTTTTAAAAAAAGTTAAAATGTTTAAATAGTAAAATTTCATATGTGATGCTTCCTCTTGTAAATACCATGAATAACTAACAGTTCTTTATTATAATCCCCCCTAAAATTTATTTGTGAGCAGTAATAGCAAATGAACAGAACCTGGCAACCTTCTCGGTAATTTGATAATCCAAATCCCCAAGCAGGAGAGATAGATAAAATCTTTCTGTTCTCACTGGATATTTTTGTAAAACTGGAGAGGTTAGTCTAGAGCGAGTACCTTGAAAAAAATGAGTAGTACATTAACACATGATCAAGTGACTATATTGCTAAATTTGAACATGGGCAGGTATGCTCATCATAGGGTGGTATATATATATATATATATACACACACACACACACACACACACACACACACCCCTTCCAAAATGGTTGAAGGAAGCACATTTAACCATGCTGTGGTAAAAATGCATCTAAACTTGGGGACTAATAAATTAGTAAACTATCTGGGATGGCCAAAAGACACTCTATATTATCCAGTGCATAAATTTTACTAACTAGACTACGATGATTTTGTAATTCAATGTCCCATATACACGGCCCCAATGCTGATTTGGCCCTCATATATCCCATGTGTAATAAAACATAAAACAGCATGAATATATATATATATATATATATATATATATATATATTTGTTCACCATCTGCTCATGGAACTATTAAATTGTTTCCTTGCCACAACTTTAACTGTGTGACATAAGGCTGGATCCAGTTTTTGGGGAACACTGGGTGTCCATTCTTCTCCAGGATTATGGGACTCCCTTAAAGGAAAGTTGTGGGTGCAGACTAACAGAGTCATGTCTCCAGACTGGCCACAGGTGGCATGGAAATCCCATGTGGATTCCACAGTGGCTGAATCCACACTTCACAAATAATCCAGTTTGAAACTGGATATTTGCCATGGCTCCTTCCTATTGAATTCTGGGATTTGTAGTTTTACAAGATCTTTAGCCTTCTCTGCCCAAGAGTGTTGGTACCTCACCAAACTATAAATCCCAGGGTTGTATAGGAAGGAGCCATGACAAATAATCCAGTTTCAAACTGGATTATTTGTGTAGAGTGGATTAAGCCAGTGTCACTCCATTGGGCTGAGGGATTAGGCTAATCGATAACAAGCCAAGGGAATTGGCTGATAGATAACAGGGAGATTGTCTAATAGTTGGATGTGTTGCCTCTTGTCAGGCCAAGCCTGTGTGTGTGTGTGTGTGTGTGTGTGTGTGCAAGAAATGAAACTGTGACCTTGTTTTCTTTAATGAAATTGTGTCCATGTGTTTAACTTCCTTGACCCACAACTGTTCCTCAGCCTCAACCCACAAAATGGCTATTTCAGCTTCTGGAAGCCTCCAGGTATTGTGATTTTACCTTAAAGCCACAAAGCCTTTTTTCTATGCCCATAATACCCCAGTGTTCCTACCCAAAGTCCCAACCTCCTCCAAAGTTTTTGTTTGTTTGTTTCCTTTATGTAAAACCAGAAGTTAACTTTCAGCTACTTCATGTTTTGTTTTTGCACTGAGGAGTAGATCAAGAGCGGGAGGGTAGTACAGCCTGTAGTAAGTCCTGGAGACCAATGTAAGAGACCGCTCTAATCAACAACAGAACAGAATCCTCTTTTAGAAGCAGTTTTATCTAGTAGAAGATCTGAGGTAATTCAGAGTGAAAACTGTCACATATCACTAATATTTCATGCCTCACATTTGTGCACATTTTACAGAATAAGCAAGTAGCTGTTGAACTACTCTTTCATAATTTTAGTTACTTCAGATTATGAGTATTTGCCTTGCTGGCACAGCCACGAATGATGGAGCCAAAGTACCTTATATGGGCTGGCAAGTGAGCATGTTAGCCAGTTTGATGGCTTGATGCATAAGTAGGCGCTCCATTCCATTGTGCTATGACAATCTGACCTTTGCAGTGTGCTCAGAAAGAATTTATGATTGCTGTCCTCACTTCAGAGCCACTGCTCTATGCTAACATGAAGCCAAAGAACTCATCCTGCCCTTCTGCTACTCTTGCTTTCATACATAATTTATAGCTGCTCAGAGTCCAGTTTAACATATGTACTGCTTATTGTTTGGAATTAGAGTTTTCCTTCTCCTAGGATGGTTGCCATAAGGCTAGAGAGCCCATCCTGCCCTTTGACACTCATTGTCAGACCCTTTGGTTTTGACCTGTCTGGCATGGGAGGCCCTACCGGTGGCTATTATGCCACCGGGCACTCCAAAAAAGCGATGCAAGGACTCCCTGAAACAACATCTCAGGCTCGGCCAAATTGATCACCAACAACATTCTGCCATGGCCTCACATCGGGAGGCTTGGAGACGCACTATCCACAATGCTGCAGCCTTATTTGAGAGCTCATGCCAAACAAGTCTTGAAGAGAAACCGCAACGCAGAAAGAATCACAACCCAGAAACATCACCCAAGGAGACCTTCTGCTGTGCTTTCTGCAACGGGACATGTTTATCTCGGGTTGGCCTTTTCAGTCATCAGCACGCTTGCAGAAAGCGCGGGATGAGTCCTTCCTGAATCTTCGTTTGTGAAAAAAAGCCAGAGAGCTTCTTGTCATGTTTGTTCATTAAGAGAATCTCTAGAAGCTATAGTAGCCCCTCAGCATCCACGGGTTCAATATCTGCAGATTTGAGTCTCGCAGCAGCAGGAGGAAGAAGAGGAGCAGACCCTACACATTACCACTGCCTCAGCTGCCCAGCAGGTTCCCAGCCTGTGAGAGCTTACTCCTTCTCTACTTCCTCCTCCTGCATGCCACATGTCTTTGTTTCACTTGGGTAACTGGTGGCAACATCCCTGTCCTTCATGCCTCAGTTTCGTCCATTCTTCAATCCTCCCTGTCTTTGCCTGCCTCCATCGCCCACTCTCACCTGCTAACTGGGCCACCCTCCATGCTTTAGTTTTTCTCTCCCTTGCCTGCCTCCCCTGTGCCCTCCCCTGTTGACTGGGTTGTGGAGACTTCCACCTCAGTCTCACATACCCCATCCTGGATGAAAGAGGCACACATGGTTTGTAGGAGAAGGAAAAAGAAAAGAAGCAAGCCCCTACTGGCCAGGTGCTGGCAGGGTAGCTGAAGTGGTCACAGCATGCTGGGCTTGCTCCTCCTCTTCTTCCTCCTCCTGAACACCACATGTATCTCTTTGACCTAGGCTGAGGCATGTGAGGCTGAGGCAGAAGCAGTGGCTCTGGGAAACTGTGGGACAAGGAGAAAGCAACAGGAGGAGGGCACAGAGGTGGCGATGGGCAGACCCAAGCTTCTCCCTGTGAAGAAGAGGCCATGGTAGAGAGTTGGGGCCTCCATGGCCCAGTTAGCAGGCATGGGCAGGGGGAGGCAGCCGAGAGTCGGGAAAACCGAGACATTGATGGTGGCTCAGTTTGCAGGGGGAGGGTGATGGGGAAACCAACAAGGCTGTGGGGTGGGGAGCTGAGGCATGGAGGAAACTGAAGCATGGTGGAGGACAGCCCAGTTAGCAAGAGAGGGCAAGGGGGAAGTAGGAGCAGCTAGATTGAGTATCTGCATTTTTCGTTATATGCGGGGTGGTGGTGGTCTTGGAACCAAACCCCCATGGATACTGAGGGCCCAATGTACTAAGTTTTTACTCTTAAAAAAAAAAACACCTTTGCAACCTTCACCATTTCCTTGATAGTTTGGCCTTATGTGTAGGGCGAACATTTTTAGCAACAGCTGCAGGCAAGGAGCTGGTTATTTGAAATTAAAGGAAGACCATAATGTTGGTAAAACTATTAGATTTGGTCCTGTCAGAATGAATTTGGTATAATCTGTGATTCATTCCAGTGTCAGCTTTAAAGTAACAATGTTAGAAATCATTACCTCAATTAGATTAACCATTTCCTTTTCAAATTTATCTGCACTTTCTTTCAAACTTTTACTTGGCAAGCTATTCTCTTCCTTTTGGTTCTTATCAATAGTTCATTGAAGAATCTTGTTGGTAAATTCAGTGAAAAAATTCAGAAACAGAATTCTGTGAATGGAGTCCAGTTTAACCCACATGTACGAAGGACTTGCCTGCTCACCTTCTGTTTATTTCTCCCAGAATATCTTTGATGATCTTTGATTCATAAGGATGTATCTTTAACCTGGTGAACTGTGGGTTTTAAAGCTCATTAACTGGGGGACATTTTAGGTTGTTGTTAATCCCAAATCACATGACTATTATCAAGGTGGAGAAGAAACATATAGAAGGCATATACTGCAGACTATCTCATAATGCCATCTTATTCATTCATTTTTGTGTCTACATATTGAATTAAGGGTAACAGCCCAGTCCAAGCCATCTCTATTTTCAAAATGGAAGATAGAGCTGTGGGGGTGGGGAACACTCTAAAATGTAGAAACAGTCCCATGTGAAGAGATTCCTAAAATTATTAGAATGTCTTCTTTGCCAGAAAAAGCAACCTCTACATTAGGGTAGAATTGCAGTTGGGGTAGGGGCCAGTATGACGTAGTGGTTTGAGTCTGAATACCTACTTGGCCATGAAAACCCACTGGGTGATCTTGGGCAAGTTACACACTCTCAGCCTCAAAAGACCCTGTGATAGGTTCACCTTAGGGTTGCCATAAGTCAGAAATGCCTTGAAGGCACGCAACAACAAAGCAGTTGGGGTAAAGTAGAAGAGGATCTTTTGCTGGGCAAGATGCAACAGAAAATATTGATATAATGAAAGATAGCAAATATCAACCATATAAATATTTGTTTAATCCATGTGGCACACCTGGTCATAATCCATGTGGCACACCTGGTCATAAATGACACTGAATACCATTGTATAAGGGAATTCATGAAAAAGTAATTATTTAATAGAAAGTAGGGATCATTAAAGCATGTTAACAAGAATACTGATCAGGCCAAAATAGAAAAACAGGGTTAAGATCAGGCACAGTAAAACTCTGGCTCAAGGGTAAGATACAGCCTGAAGGGGGTCTTCATTTAGCCCACCAACAGTTCATTGAATTATAGAATTGGAAGTGGCCCCACAGGCCATTGAGTACAACCACACACACCCTGCTCAGTGCAGGAACTCCAACTAGAGCATCCCCAAACAGGTAGCTGTCCATCCTCTTTTTAAAGATGTCCAAAGAAAGAGACTCCACAATTGGTTGCTTCCATTGACCAATCATTCTTACTGTCAAGAAGTTCCTTCTAATGTTAAATTTAAATCTATCCTCATGCAACTTGAAAACCTTAGACCTGACCCTACCACCTGGGGTAGCAGAAAAAAACCCTGCACCCACCCACCCCTGTCTGTGACAGCCCTGTTTCAGTTCCCAGGACCTGTCCTTAGAGCTCAGTCCCTTTTCCCGGGTAGGGGAAATCTCTTCACTCAAGTCACAGGGGAGGGCTGGCGACGTCAGCACTGGAATATATTTGCACACTTTGGGATCTGTCCCCACCTGCTTTGAGAGGTAACTCCAATCTGCTACTTGACAGGAAGCCCCTAAGATGCTTAAGGACCTCCAGATGAAAATGGTTCCTCACCTGTGGTTTAATCCATGGCAGTAAACTTTGGGATCATCTGCCCTTTGCGTCTGAGTTGGTTTTTCAGGAACTCCTCATCACTGCCCTGTAGTTAACTATGCTGCAGCTTCTTAGTGAAGAAACCTACTCAGCTGAATCTACTGGCCATTGGTGTCACCCCAGATGGGTTCCTGTGGCCCAGTCTGGAGCTCCATATCTGGTACCTTCAACAGTCAGTGCTGGAGTGAAGCTACAATTGGAAAGGCCTTGGAACCCTGCATAGACAACAATGAATAGAATATTTCTAAAGAGCTTCCTCCAGTTTTGCAGTTACGGAGCCTTCTCATATGCATGCAGTGGCAGACTAACTACAGTGGGCCCTTGGTATCCGCTGAGGTTTGGTTCCAGGACCCCCCCATGGGTACCAAAATCTGTGGGTGCTAAGGTTCCATTATATACAATGGCATAGTAAAATGGTGCCCCTTACATAAAATGGCAAAATCAAGCTTCCTCCTTGGATTTTTAAAAAATTTTATTTAATATTTTCAAGCCATGGATGCCAAATCCATGGATACAGACGGTCGACTGTACAATGAGCTACTACTATGTTGTTCATAGAATCACAGAGTTGGAAGAGACCTCAAGGGCCATCCATTTTTGTACCCGTTGCCATGCTGGAATACTCAAAGATAACAGAAGGTAGATCAAAATCTATCAGTGAATCTCCGGATGGTGTGCAGTAAATCACCAAGGATTTTGGTTTCACAATTGTTTAGCAAAAACATCAACAAAAGGACTCCTCTGCCTCTCATAAGGCCTATTCATGATGGACTTGTTCAGAATTTGTGACAGGGGCATGGCTGTGTACCTTGGGGGACTTCTCTTATTTCCCACATCCATGGCTAGTTTCCATTTCTCCCTTCATTTTTTAAAAAACAGCGCAAAATCTCTCACCCTCTTGTTGTTTTTACTTTAAAGTGTGCATTTTGAGTTCATGTTTGATTTCTTCCCCCTCACATTGATTAAAACATGTATTAGTAGTGCTCTGTGCAAATATGACATTTGCACATTTTTTTCTATGTGGGTTTTTCAAATGTGTATGCTTTGTCCTAATGTATGTGCTTTGTTCAGATCCTGAAGTACAAATGGCATCTGGCCAATGGACAGTCCATGAAGGATAGACTAAACCAGACCTTAGAAAAGAATCAGATCCCCCACATGTTTCTACAGCAGGAAGATATGAGCAAGGTCCCTGGGATGGAAGGATTTGTTGAAGCATAATCAAGAGATTTTTTAATTGATTGATTTCAAAGGAAGGATTATTCAAATTGTTTTATTTTGTTTTCTGCAATGAATCATGGAATTCAATCTTTTATGAGATGTGCTGAGGATTTTAGATCCCGATTTTCCTCTAAGAGAAGTACCATCTGTTGGAAATACAGTATAGAATTCTTCCTGCACCACCAACCCCCAACTTGCTAAGATTAGGGAACTGCTTTGCATGCTAAATTTTCCTCCCCTTCTCCTCAAACTACTTTAGTCATTTTGTAGTTCATGCAAACTATATGATATGAGATGACCTACTGAGTCATTCTCATTCATCATATGACCTTATGATTTAAATTTTTTATGTCTCTTTGTCCTTTTTCTCTTCTGAGAGAAGTGTCACACGAGACACTCAAACACACCTAACTCAGCACACATGAAGATGGGAACTATGTTCTCACTTATTCACATTCACCTTTTCTGAAGAACAAAGAAATATGGATGCTACTGCAAGCAAAACTTAGGGAAATCCAGCCTTGTTTACCTTATCTTACCTGAATTCACTGGATTGGGTGAGTTCTACCCTGAAGTCCTTTAGTTAGCTAAAGACACTAGCTTTGCCTTGAATATGTAGATTGCAAGAGCTATTCGTAAATGCTTAAGTATTCACTTTTAAAAAAGAAAAGTTGTTTTTGTCTTTCTTTTGTTAAGTGGTGCTAATGTCCGAGTGATTCACAATACTTAACTAATTGAGTCTGTCTCCTCTGCTAACTCTGCTCTACAGAAACTTTTATTTTTTCCTCAAGAAGATATTTCCAAAGGGCTTGCTCCCTGGGATCTTTAATAATTTTTTAATTTTAAGCTCATATACCCCAACACCATCCCTATGTTACTTCTGTGACTATGAAGCATCTTCAGATGACAGATTGGTCTCAGAACATGACCTGAAAGCCCATAATATAGTACAGTGGGCCATCCATATCCATGGTTTCAATATCCACAGGTTCGAGCATCCATGGATTGTTATTGCATACCTAAAATGGTACCTCACATACCTAAAATGGCACTGCTGCATACTTAAAATGGTGGCACCCACTGATTAATATGGTACTCAACCATCTGTGTATTGTTCTATCTGTGGGGGTTTTGAAACCAAACACCTGGGGATACGGAGTGCCCACTGTATGCTTGCTGAAGGTAGAGTTATATCTGCTCATTGTATGGACAGAAGACTGGTAGAAATACTTTGTACAATATACTTCCTTGAATGCCATCATAGAAAAAAATGTGAAATATGAGTGGAATAAATGTAATAATAAATTTGTTCCATGAGCTTTGGTTGTTGTTAAGCTTGTCATCATGAATGCCATCATAGAAAAAAAATGTGAAATATGAGTGGAATAAATATAATAATAAATTTGTTCCATGAGCTTTGGCTGTTGTTAAGCTTTACCCTTCTCTCTTTCTCTCTCTCTCTTCTTATAAAAAAAAACCCTCCACATTCAGGTTATACTGGAACTACAATATTGGAAACTCCTCAGAAAAACTGTAAACTTATCTGACCCCCCAGCTTAGCTCTGAAAGAACATTCAGTTTTGTTTGTGAGTGTCACTTTTCACATACAACCTAAAAATCACCTGGGAAGCACTTGATCCCTGTATTTCCTCAAAATGTGAGCCAATCCTATTAAAGACTTCTTTAAAATTCTTCCCCAGTAAATGAATGGCTTGAGTAATATTAATGCTTTCTTGGCATTTGTCTCACAGCAAAGCACATAAGAGATGGACTTATTACTGAATTTAATGAGAAAGTGACAGGTTGCCATAGTTCAACATGGGTTTTTACCATGAAGATTATTCCTTTTTTTATCAGTTCTAATGAAATATCATTGAAAAAGAAGGAAGATCCACGATGGTCAAATAAGCAAGAAAACAAGTTTTGAAACTATTAAAATTCTCTTATAGTTTAACTATAAGACAACAAATACCCTCCTATGTCCCATTATATACTGAATGGTAGATATACATATTTGGTGTGACACTTGAAAGACTGGGGCTGAGGAGAGCTATCACTCTCCTAAACAGCAAAATGCTAGGATACCCATTCTTTAAATTACCTGTCATGACAGGACATGGGGAGGAAATCCCATACACTTTGTAATTTGTTCCTTAGATATAAGTTTAAGTGCAGGGAAGTCACCACTGACATTTCAGGACAAAACTAGTAACATCAGAATTTAGAAGATTTTCCCACAAATGACTATGTGTATATACTTTTTGTTTGTTCTTCTTCTTTTTGTACTGTTCAGCCCAGTTGTTTGCCAAGAATATCTGGCAATGCACCTCTCTACACTTTATTTCCCTGGTTCTCAAATGGCAGAATATACAGGTCGGCTCCCATATTCACAGGGGATACATTCTAAGACATACACACATACCAGTGGATACCTAAAACCATGGATAATAGGGAACCCTATTATTTTCAATGAGATGAGCAGCAGGAGTTGACCACAGAGTTACATTGAAGGACCTAGAAATGCCTTGAGAAAACATATTTTTTCAGACATAGATAAGTGAAACCGTAGATACAGGGGTTGACCTGTAGCTTGCTGCTGGAGTTGTACTCAAAGCCTTACCAACTTAGTGGAGTTTGCTAGAGGTTGTGGTCTGCTGGCACAGACTTTGAAAGCCCTCAACACCCTCCAGCAGAGTAGAATGCAGAAGAGGATGATTCCATGTACAAAATATGGAATGATTACATTTATCTCCCATCCACTCACCTCCTTAACAGAGGTCTCAGTAGTACAAGGGCTGTTATCAGCTGCCCAGCCTCTGTAACTCCGGGGGGAGGGAGAGATGAGGTGTGTGTGCCTTCAATTCGCCTGTCAACTTATGAGGGGAGGGTTTTCTTAGGCAAGGAATCTGAGGTGATTTCGCCAGTTCCTTCCTCTGAAACCTACAGCAGCTAGGATTTGTTGGTAGTCTCCCATCCAAGTAATAACCAGGCCTGCCCTGCTTAGCTTCCAAGATCAAGTGGGATCTGGCACCTTTAGGGTATTTAAGCTACTAGTCTTTATTTATTACCTTTTCCCTTGCACAGACATAGTTAATGTAAAACATGAAGCAGTCTTGCAGTTATTTACAGTTCAACCAGCTTTGTTCAGAGGGGGGTTGCCTTTGCTTTCCTCTGAAGCTGAGAGACTGTGGCCCAAGGTCATCCAATGGGTTTTCGTGCACAAGCAGGGTTTTGAATCCTGGTCTCCAGAGCTGTAGTCCAACGCACAAAACATTACATCACATGAGCTCTCTTTTTGAGTTCTAACCACCCTAAATAATTTCATATTGTCAGCAAACTAAGCCACCTTACTTTCTACCCCAAACTCCAGATCATTTATGAAGAAAAATAGTTGAAACAGAAACTTGGGGACCCCTTGTTTGACTCTTAAAACTTTTCATTTCTTCTTGATTTTTCATTTCTGTTTTTTTTAACAAGTTACCAGTTCTTAAGATAATTCCCGCCTCCCCCCTCCCATGACTCCCAGGTTCTTTCAGGGGTCATGAGGAAAGACTTTACTAAAAGTCTTTGCAAAGTCCAAGTACACCATATCAGCTGGATCACCCATGTTGGCACTCTCCATGACAAAAAGGTTAGTGAGGCAAGATTCACTTCTGCAGCAGCTGTGTTAGAATTTGCATCTCCTTTCATGTATGTAGCAAATAACTTGTAGCTAATTATGGATAAGCTTTTGTCCTACATTCATTTTTCCCCCAAATTTTGTTAAATTCTGATAAAAAATAAACTGAAATCAGATTCTCAGTCTTGGGCTGCATCTGCACTGCAGCAATAATCCAGTTTAACACTGCTTTAATTGCCATGGCTCAATGCTATGGAATTCCGGGATTTGTAGTTTTGTGAGATATTTAGCCTTCTCTGTCAGAGAGCTCTGGTGTCACAAGAAACTACAAATCCCAGGATTCATAGCACTGAGCCATGGTAGTTAAAGTGGTGTCAAACTGGATTATTTCTACAGTGCAGAAGCAGCCTCACTTGTCAGTAGACTATCTCTTGTTGGATTTCAGCCTCAACCAACTTGCTCAATGGGAGATGGAATCCAATAAAATCTGGAGGTCTACAGGTTCCCCATTCCCGTACTACATGCTTGCTAGTTTTATCATTAATTATGTAAGGCAGCATGGCGTAGTGGTTTGAGCATTGGACTATGATTCTGGAGAACAGGGTTTGAATTTCTGCTCAGCCATGTAAACTCACTGGGTGACCTTGGGCAAGTCACACTCTCTCAGCCTCAGAGGAAGGCAAAGGCAAACCCCCTCTGAACAAATCTTGCCAAGAAAATCCCATGATAGCCAAGAAAAGCCTATGGTAGGGCCTTAGAGTTGCCTTAAATTAGAAATGACTTTGAACACAACAACCACCACCTATTTACTTGGAACAGAAGCTAAGCTAATTGCCCTCTCATATCATAAATGTTTTTGCAGGTCCTTGTGTATGATGATTGGGATACATTTATCTTGGTGGTTTCAAACAGTGCAGGTCTGTGCCAAACAGAGATGCTCTTAACTGACTGAAGAAAAAGGAAGGACAGAGGAGGAAATGCCAATGAATGCACAAACAACATATGGTTTACAGAAATATCTTCCATATTTTTTTTCTTTGGCACTTCATATGTTTGGAAATTAGCATATGGTTATGTTCTTGGGCTTAGTGACCCCTGATTAAAAAGTGCTAGCATCTGGTTTTGCTAAAATAGCCACGACCTTAGCAGTTGTGTATTAGGCATGTTTTATGAAGAGCTTTCAGAGTGAAATACTGTCAAATGGTCAAAATTAGAAACTAGCCACAGTGCTGTGTTGCAGTACTGTAGCACCTTAAAGGTTCATGGATGACTGAGGCTGCTGACACACTGCAGAAATAAAGTAGTTTGATGCTGCTTTAAATGCCATGGCTCACTGCTATTGAATTCTGGGATTGGTGTTTTTGTGAGATATTTAGCCTTCTCTGTCATAAAGCTCTAGTGCCACAACAAACTACAAATCCCAGGATTCCATAGGATGGAGCCATGGTAGCTAAAGCAGTAGCAAACTGCATTATTTCTGTCGTGTGTCTGCAGCCTGAGTTACTGACAAACCTGGAAACAGTATAAAGGTGTTTGGATGTCACTTCTGGCCTAGGGAGCACATATGCCTGGCATTATGCTTAAGAAATCCCATGGTGCCCAGCTGAATACATATAGAAATGAACGTTCATGTCCCCAGATCTCTGGCTTTATTACTCTTTCATTTTCTCTGGAGAGTGGAAGGAAAGCAATCACAAAATATTACAAATATCTTGGGTAATACATTTCCCTGAATCTAGCACTACATTTAGGAACAGGCACACTCCTGAGTCTGGTACACAACCTATTTCAAAACCAATTGTAAGGACCACATCATGTGTGAAATAATAAGATGGTACAGTCCTCAGAGTAGAGACTGTGGGCTTGTCTACATGTGCAATATACTCTGTCTTGCCCCTATCTTAGAGCCCTGCAATTCTGACAATGCAGGGCTTTTGCCCTGCTCTTCCCCTGGCAGTCCTCACAACTCCCAGGCCAGAGACAGGGCTAAGACAGAGCTAAGATGGGGGAAGACAGGTAGGACCCTTTACCGTGTTTTTTTATAATGCCTACTTTAATCTGTTCCAGCTGGGAAGGAATGGAGTGGGCTCCACATGTCTGCAGGAGCCCATTCAGGCAGGCTGACCATCGCTGCTGGTCTGCCTCACTCTCTCCAAAGCAGGAAGGAGTCCTGCAGCATATCACCAAGGCTGGTCACATGCAGGGGGCCTTGGTCACATAGACTCATAGAATCATAGAGCTGGAAGAGACCACCAGGGCCATCCTGTCCAACCCCCTGCCATGCAGGAAAAAACAAACAAAGCACTCCCAAGAGATGGCCATCCAGCTTCTCTTTGAAAACCTCCAAAGAAGGAGACTCCACCACACTCCCAGGCAGTGCATTCCACTGTCGAACAGCTCATGTTGCAGGCCGGCTTCCTCACTTCCAGGAGAGCCAGGGAAATGGCAGCAGCAGTTGCAGCAATGAGCCAGCATGCCTGTCTGGACTGCGGCCCATTTCATGGAGGGAACAGGGGAGCAATGGGCCTGATCTGTGGCTAGGATACTCCGGTGTGGAGCCCTGAATCACCTTAATGTCCACAGTTTAGAAAACAGCCCATTTGAAAAATGAAGGTAACATAAGGAAGAAGGAATCATGTTTTGGCCGGACATGTAGGTCTTACACAAAGTACAATTTCCAGGAAATGACATTTTCAAACTACCCACATGGAAACTGATATACTTCCTCCACTTACAACCTCACTATTGTAACTGTGACATCACTTAAAGCATACATAGGCTATATATATTGCACATTCATTTCCCAAATACTGCAATTTTCATGTACGAAAATTATGCTCTTAGATTAGCTGAAAAACTGAGGATAAACACACACACACATACGAGGAGATCCTAATGGCCTTGATGTTACTTTTAATTTGTAGCACATTTTATTTCTCCTCATTCTAAATGTTAAGCTGTTAGCTGTGTGTCCTCATATGACTTTTGGCTCAAGCAAAATTAACTCCAGAAGTGAGGGGATATGCCTGCTGAGATCACTTCCTGCTCAAGTCTGTTTCTTGGCTGGGAAACTAGCTTCTCTTGTTCGTGCTGGAAAACATTTACAATGGAGAGGTTGTAGTGTACTGGCAACGTTACTCCAGGACATGTACACAAATATAACTAGCCATTTGAATAATGTTAGGCTGCAGAATCAGATGTGCCATAGTAAGCCAAAGAAGAGGCCAAGGAAACACAAGTCACCACGATTTTTATATAGTTACTGACTCCCTCTTCCCCAAATCCACATTAGGATTATCGCAATGTAACTAGCATTACTGAAAGCTGACTATATAGCAAGGAGGGAATACCACTACCTGAATCTTTCTGTGTGCCTTAGAAAAATGCTCACTCTTTTTTCTAATATCACTGAACCTTCAGCCTTGAAAAACAATATAGGGGCACTTTTATGGAATAATATGGACCCTGATTGGGCATGTTCACATTCCTTCCACCCTCCATCAATCACCATGACATGTTTTATATTCCAATATTCTTTGGTTTTTCTTTTTGCTCCCTGTCCCTTTCAAAAATCCACAGCCATAGGACAGATAAGTGGGAATGAAAGCCCTCCACCAAGATTTTCATTTTCATACAATATTTCATTTTTGAAGTGGATTAGATCATTCCATTGCTCTGTGAATACACACCTTGCTTCACTTCTGATGTAAGCTCTTTTCTGTTCCCTTTGGAATGGTTTTGAGCTGCCAGAGAGCCAGTAAGATATGGTAGTGGTTAGAGCATTTGCCTAGGCCTTGGGACATCCAGGTTTAAGTACCCAAAGCTTCGTCAAACATATGAGGTGGCCTTGGGACAGCCACTCCCTCTCAACCTGACTAACCTCACAGGATTACAGGGAGTATAAAATGGGGAGGAAGATATCCATGTGTATCACTTTGAGTCCATTAGATGAAAAGCAGGATACAAATATAACTAACAATAATAAGGAAGAGTGGGAAAATCTGTATCTGTACCTTCTAGAATATTTATCTAAAATATTTATAATCTACTCTACCATTGTCAATTCTGATTGAAAGTATCTCTCTGGGAATTTAGTTAGCTCCTCCATGATCATTTTTCTATAGATGCAGACTAAATTTGGAATCTTTGGCATCTGAGCAGTATTCTCTACCTATAGCTATGATTCCCCCTTGTAGCATGAGGTTAATAAGCCTTCTAACGCAACACCCAATCCTCTGAGTAGCTTTGTAGTTCTTTAAAATGTTTGCAATCACCAGTCAAATAGCCAGTGAAAGCTGAATAGGTAAATGTCTATCTGCCACTTTCTGTTAAAGAAGGGTGGATAATCTTATCAGGATGGGGAAGACAGATCAGGGTACCGGTATTTTATTTGCTGGTATGTTATGCAGAACACACAAAATAAGGCGTCATAATGATGCCACATAACCTCAAAAGGGCGCACAGATCAGACAACATTGCAGTTAAAATCAGTCCAAAACCCGTAGTTTTTAATTGACAGCTTAAGCCGTCAATTGATTCCCATGTGGCGCTTTTGTGCTGGCATTGCCCATATGTGAAACCTCGGGCCATTTAACTGTCGTAACTGCAGCGAGAATGGATGGTCTGGCACGAACACTTCCAGGGAAGATCAGGATATCCAGGTACGTTTCACTTTTTTTATGACCCACTTGGGACTTTTAAAGTGTGCATGTGCTTTTAAAAACTTTTTATGCTTTGTTTTTATTTTTATTTTTAAATTTCCCACATAATGAAGTCTCACAGGATTTTCAACAAGGAAGTGAAGAGGGCTCTGTTCACTTCCTCTTTATTGACATAGCTGCCTTTCCCGGGAGAGGAAGGTAAGTGCGGGGGGGGGGGCAGTCTTTTGCTGGCATTTTTTTTTTATGCCAGCAAAAGAACACTTTAAGTCCTAGGACTTTGAGAAACCAGTGTTTGAATACCTTCTTAGTCATGAAAACCCACCAGGTGACCTCGGGCAAACCACACTCTTTCAGCCGTAGAGAAAGGCAATGGCCCACCTCCTCTGAATAATTTTTTCTAAAAAAAAAACTACACACCCTAGGATAGGGTTCTGACTTGAAGGCACATAGCAACAGCAACAGCAGCGGTAACAACAACTCTTTTGCAGTTTGTGAAGACCGGAGGATGATGAGCCCAGATATAGAAATCTTGTGTATCCCCATACATTTCATACCATTAGGCATTTAAGGAGAATTCACATATAGGGGATACAGAACTGAATTTGACTACCCAGCAACAGTTGGTGAGTAGACGTTATGAACAAGGCATCTGCTGAACATGAAAAACTGCTGCCACTTTCTGTTTCTCTCTAGAAAAAAAAAGACATATGAACAGATTTTATATAGTGTTTGGCCAGCAACCGTGTTCTAATCACAATTTAGAGAGGCTTAAACCACATTCACATGTGTGCCCAGCAGACAAAAACTAGAGCTTGGGAGTAATTAGTTACTACTTGCAAATAACAATTTATTTGCATTAAATTCATTTCCCAGTTTAGCTAAGGTATATCTACTTTTGTTGCTTTTGTAATTTTCTTGCTTAATTAGTTGCATCTATAATTATGAAGATGTGGCCTCAGTTCTGGATCATGATGTGTCTCGTGCTCTGTTGTGGCAGTTAACAACAGAGGAGGGTGTTTTGTATTATACGTCGGTGACTTGTAGCATTCAAATTTCAAAAGTAACTCAGTGTAACTATCTGTTTAGATCTGAGCAGCAATGAAAGAATTACCTTTCACAAACTGTAACTGTACCAAAAACTAGTTTTTGAGTGCCCTACAACTATCTCTATGGAGATTACCAGACAGGAATGAAAAAAGCATTCCTGTTCCACAATCTCCTCTCCCACCCCTGTACCGGCACAACAAGAAAACTTTTCAGACCTACCTTTGTAGTGTCCATGGGGCAGCCCAGGAGTGAATGGAGCTCTAAAGGAGCTCCACTCACTTCCTGGAGTGAAATACCGCATGTTCTCGTGGGAAATTCAAACTTAAAAAGAAAAATAAACATCAAAAAGTGATAGCATGCACAAAAACACACTTAAAACTTCCAAGTAAACCAGGGAAGTTTTTAAAAAGTGTGTCACTTACCTTGATGTCCCAATGTCACCAGGAAGTGTTCTGGCAGGGACCTCCCATTGATGCTGGGATCTCGCCAGCAAAATGGGGCACCTCTTTGGTCGCTACCAAATCTTTGACAGGAATGGAATGTGGGATGTATTGATGGCTTCTCCCATCAATAAAAAGCAATGCCAGTGAAACAGCAGCAGAATGGGTGCATAACGAGGGGAGAACAACATCATCTGAAAAGGAAGCCCATTAGCGATCTCCTGGCATTGTTTATAACACTGTATTTACTGAGTCTGATAATCTCCTTAATATTTATACTTAAAGAAAACCTTTCAAAGCTCTAACGAAAAGGGTTTTCTCATAGTAGAACATCTTAAGCTTCAGAGATCAGGGATGAGATTTATATCCATTAAATGATCTAGTCCTGCATCACCCAGACTAAGGTACAGATCAGAATGTGCAATCAGAATGTATAGGATGGGGGATACTTAGCTCATCAGTACTACATGTGAAAAGATTGTTAATATTATCGTTGATCATAAGTTGAATGTGAGCCAGCAGTGTTATGCTGATACATGGGAGAAGCCATCCCTCCCCTCCCCCAGAGAAGTTCCCAATGATTTAATATCTGGTCAAATTAACAACATTTTTTTTAAAAAAATGTTGATAAAACTGAGAAAATGACTTATTTTCCCCTCTCTTGCAACACCAGAAAGACCGCATTTATACATAAAGACTCAAGTCCTAAAATGCTGAGAGGAAAACTGACAGCTTTAATTATCTGTTGGGATACATTTCTTCTCTGTTACGTTATGACTGGCAATCAAAAATGATAAACTGAACCTAAAGTCAACTGCATAAGAATGGTTATATGATCCTAGATTCAAGGCCTGAAAGTGCACTAACCCTGAGGGTTTTCACAATGAAGAAGCAGGCCAAAAGGTGAATCAGGAAGTAACTGTATACTGTACATTTTTTGGAAGGCATTAAACACCCTCTGTTTTTTTAAAAGCAAAAAATTGCAAGCAGCTCATTGTAAACCAGGATGTAGGCAATTTCAGCAGCTCTGGTGGGGAGACAATTTCCACCCTTCCAGAGACTATCATGGGTCAAACCCCATCCCCACTGCAGCTCCACTGATATTCAGTAATAAACTGACACCACCCCTTTAAATCAAGCAGGGAATGTCTGTTTTAAATGTCCTTTTGTGATTTGCTGCCAAAAGTCTGCACCAAAAGTGGGGATATTGGATAAAGGCATCCAAAGCAGCCTTGAAAGACTTCCTGTGGGCCACAAAACATGTGTTTCTGACCCCTGTTCTGAGCAAAATCTTCCTGTTGTGTTCCAGAAATTTTAGATGTGCTCCAAAAAAATGCTACAACTCCCACTGGTGGAGTGCATCTGGTTTGCCACTGAACACCTAGGGAGCTTTATGGTTTATCAGAGGTTTCCACCAGCTCGAAACTCAGCAAGAAAAATTAGCCTTAATGATTTTTTGTTCTCTGCATGCTAGTGGAAACACTCAGTGAGGAGGTGGGCAAATCTACTTCCAGTCTTGTTTGATTTCCATGCTTCTCCCCATAATCCCATTCTCTTTCATTCACATCGTACTCCTTTGGTTTTACAATCATAGCAAAATGCTTGTTCAAGTGTTTACTTTAATATCTGCCTAAATGTGTGGTTTCCAGAGCTTGGAAAATAACTTTTTTGGGGGCTACAATTCCCAGAAACTGCCAGCTAGCAGGGCCAGTAGCTCTGGTGTTTTTTCTCAAAATTTAAGTATCATTTAATTGATGCATTTATACCTCGGAGAACTGCATCACATTTGAAGAAACATAACATCAACTAAGTTCTGATCTTCACCAAGAAGTGTGGATGAAATCACTTTGTATAGGAATTTGCAAAGAGCAGACTTTTGAAACACTCTGACCCTACAGGAGATAATGTCTGATCTACCTGATAAACTCTGATCAATTGACCTAAGATTTCCTTTACTTACATCTGGGAAACTGAGCTTCAGAGACACTTCCTAGTCAGAAGATTTTGAGTTACATGTAATCAGAAGGCCATACTTCCTTCGGTTGAAATGGCTGGGATATGTCAGCATCTGGCAGGAGGGAAACCCTGATTTGACCTGAGAAGCAGTACATAAGCCAATGTCATGAGCTGCCTCACTCAAAAAGGGAAAACAAAATATATCACTCCAGGGCACCTTGGGTCCTTGACTTAACATGTCACAGCCTGTGTAGCTCTTGCCTTGCTTTTAGCGTAATGCTGGGCCACTTAGTGTTGCTTTAAGAAAAATGGCCAGCCACGCACACTGAACATTTTGTTCATTTTGTACACCACAAAGACACGTAGGAGTGCTTTTCTCATGGCAGTGTAAATCATTTTTTTTTAAAAAAAAATACCTTGTATTCAGTTTGCATGCTGATCCTCATGTTAATATTCTGAGCTAGATTTTATGCTATTATCTGTGACAGAAATCACATGGTACCTAACCCCTCCTTGTTGCAGAAAATGGATGACACCTTCGGAAGCCCCTGTGGACCATAACTCCTCTTAAAAAAATTAGTCCCCTCCTCCATAGATCCTTGTTCCATACAAAGCCAGTCCTGTAAGCTTAGGATTTGATGGTGTTCAAATGCACAAGACATAATTTCAACTCATCTTTCCAAGCAGTGGTTAAGAAATGATTGGCTTGTTGTGGGTCACCCTGTTTTCCACTGACATTCTTTCAAGATGAGAAACTTCTATTTTGGACCACAACTTTAACACTTCCTGACAACCAACCAGTCACATAAATTATGACAATTGAAAACTGGGCAAGTTACCACTGAAACAGCCTAGGTCCAGGAAATTTCTTGCCCTCGTTAACTAGCTCAGCTTAGGTCAAGTTTATCTGAGTTTACACCTGAATTTTTTCACAATATGTAAGTGATTCCCACAATGCATCAGTTCAGTATTCTTTTCATAGTGACTGTGACTTACCAGGGATTTGTGCCAGGTCAGCTACAAAGCAAGGTGGTCAGACTGACATTGGCTTCAGGCTGACTGGGAACTGACCCAAGCCTGCTACATACAATAAACTGATGAGAGGAGGACATTTTCTTAGGAACAAGCCCTGAGATGTCAATATGTTAAACTTCAGCCTAGGTCAACCTGACATGGATTGTGATAGTGCTTTGGGAATGGTTCCTAAGTGATATTTGTTTTGTATATATAAATCACTTTTTCCCCCTTAGAAGGTCTTTGGGCTGCTACTTACTCTTATTGTTCCTCTGGAACAGTTCTTGATGATCCTTTCAGCAAACTTTATACAAAAAGTGTGTGCCCACTGGCAGCAATGTGTGCATCTCTCTCTCTCTCTCTCTCTCTCTCTGTGTGTGTGTGTGTGTGTGTGTGTACAACGTATTACCAAATATTGTGCCTCCAAGAAAGTTCTGTGATTTGTCAACCTTTGATGCTTTTTAACTGAGACTATGTACTAAATCATTTAAAATCCTCTATACCCAGGCAACCCATTCTATGCCAAGGAAAGCTTAATTCTGTGGTTAGTATAAACTGTGCAAGTGGAGCATATTTGCATAATGAATCATATTTGCTTACTTTGTTTTGCATTCTTTACTGTTCAATTTTATTTCCTGCATTTATACTCTTATAGCTTGGCCAAAAAAGTATACCAACATTTGGAATAATAATATTGTGTTGAGCACCAAGCCCTAGACCAGATTTTTGCCTTCTGCTATTTTGAACAGAAATTGTGCATGAGTATAATTTGCAGCCATGAGCATAGGATGTGTCTTGGCTGTTGAGAATCTCAGATTTCTTTTGAGACATGCAGAGATCTTAAGAAGTGTAATTCTGCTCTCAAAGAACAGTATTCTGTGTCTTTTCTGCATGGTTCGAAAGAAAGCCAAAGGTCTGTTTTGAACGCAACACTACTCACATACTTCTATCTATGTAACTGAGGGACATATTACACCTTTGAAATATGAACTTTTTTTAAGCACACAGACACTATTAAAACAGATGACACTTTTGTTTCCAAAATCAGAGGTTCCAATATGGACCAGGAATGCAATCTAGTTCAAGGCCCCTCATAAAATATCTGCTTTTCTTTCAGAATAAATTTGGCCAGCTTAAGCACACTTATGGCGTGGGGGGGGTATATTGAACATATTGCCTGGGATCCTGCTGCTGCATCACACTGGTGTGACTCTGAAGATTATCACACAAGGCTTTGTTTACAAAATTGTATGAAGGTATTAGAAAATATGGCCAGTACCTATCGCACAACATTTTAATTATCCCATTGCTCGTTTGCATTCCAGGTATTTCTGGAGTGCACCTCTTCATTGATGGGGAAACCCAGTCAATAGCTCTCAGTACGGTTGCCATGCCAGTATCCCCATTCATGTGATAACATGGACACTGAGGGGACTGCAGCAGTCACTTGCAACACTTGTGCGATGTTTGTATTCTTGTCTACAGATGTGGAGAACTTCACATGCACCAAATGCAAGCTGGTAGCCCTCTTGGAGGAGAAAGTACAGCAGCTGGAGACACGGGTAGCTACACTTCAACAGATTCGTGAGCAAGAGGTTTTCCTGGACAGAACAGAACAAACAGTCTTGGATGGGGACCGCACAGAGGAAGTGGCTGTGGAGGAGAGGGTCACTTCACGGACACAGGAAGTAGATAGCTGGAGGAATGTCACACACAGAACAAGAAAATCCAGGGATTCTTCCAGCAGCTTACAGCTACAGAATCGATTCGAAGCCCTTTCCCTTATCAAGGACAACGAGGAAGAACAGCATGGACAGACTTCAGGGGTAGAGCAGGGGACCTTGAGAGGACCACCGCAAGGAACAGCAGCTGCGAAGCCTCAGCGGAGGCGTGTGGTGGTGGTGGGGGACTCCTTGCTGAGGGGTACAGAAGCAGTGGTATGTGGGCCTGACAAGATGACTCGGGAGGTGTGTTGTCTCCCTGGGGCAAAGATCTGTGATGTGACCGAGAGGCTGACAAGACTCATCAAGCCTACGGATCATTACCCCTTCCTTTTGGTCCATGTGGGAACCAATGATACTGCGAGGCACAGCTTTCCCAAGATCAGAAGAGATTATGAGGCCCTGGGGAGGAAGCTGAAAGAAATGAACGCACAGGTGGTCATCTCGTCTCTTCTGCCAGTTGAAGGGCATGGTCCAAGAAGGGAGAGGAAAATAGCCAACGTAAACAACTGGCTCCGTAGATGGTGTCGCCGAGAACAAATTGGATTCTTGGATCATGGACTGCACTTCCATGCGGGGGGACTTCTGGCAAGAGATGGGGTGCATCTTACAACAGTTGGAAGAAACATTTTTGCCAACAGTCTCAAGAATTTGATCAGGAGGGCTTTAAACTGAGTCAAATGGGGGAGGGAGACAGTATTCAGGAAGGCAAAAGGGCTGGAGAAAATAGTCAAACTGTCATAGAGGGAACAAGGCAAACAGCGCAAGGACCCAACAGTGGGAGGCAAAAAAACTTGCACAGGGAGCAAGTAAAGGGAACACATGGTCTCAGATGTCTCTACACTAATGCACAGAGCATGGGAAATAAGCAAGATGAACTTGAACTCCTTGCACTACAAAACAAATATGATATAATAGGCATTACTGAAACCTGGTGAGACGAGTCTCATGATTGGAATGTAGGAATAGAGGGGTATAACCTTTATAGGAGAAACAGGCCAAACAGGAAAGGAGGAGGAATAGCATTATATGTCAGGGATATTTACACCAGTGAAGTGATCCACGACATCAATACTGGAAGCCAGGTGGAGAGCATCTGGATAAAAATTAAAGGGGAGGGAAACAACAGGGATGTTATTGTGGGACTCTACTACAGACCCCCAAATCAGACGGAGGAATTGGATGTTGCCTTTCTAGAACAGATGAACATACATGCAGAAAGGAGAGATGTAGTAGTGATGGGTGACTTCAACTATCCTGATATTTGCTGGCAATCTAACTCAGCCAAAACTACAAGGTCTAGCAAATTCCTTACATGCCTGGAAGACAATTTCATGGTCCAAAAGGTGGAAGAGGCAACAAGGGGGTCAGCTATTTTAGATCTGATCCTAACCAACAGAGACGACCTGGTTAATGGGGTGCATGTGGTGGGATCCTTAGGTGAGAGTGATCATGTTCTCCTGGAGTTTGTTATACAATGGAAAGGAGAAGCCAGGCATAGTCAGACACGCATTCTTGACTTTAGGAGAGCTGATTTCAGTAAACTCAGGGAAATACTGGGGATGATCCCATGGTCAGGAATACTAAAAGAGAAGAGACCTCAAGACGGATGGGACTTTCTCAAAAGGGAGATACTGAAGGCACAATTTCAAACAGTACCATTGAGGAAGAAAAATGGGAGGTGTCTCAAGAAGCCAGGATGGATGACTAAAGAACTTTCAATGGAGCTAAGTTTTAAACGGAACATGTATAGGAAATGGAAAAGGGGGGAAATCACCAAAGAAGAATTCAAACAGATAGCGAACACGTGTAGGAGTAAAGTCAGGAAAGCTAAAGCGCAGAATGAGCTCAGGCTTGCTAGGGAGGTTAAGAACAATAAAAAGGTTTTTTTTGGGTATGTCCGCAGCAAAAGGAGGAAGAAGGAAATGATAGGGCCGCTACGTGGAGAAGATGGCAAAATGCTAACAGGGGACAGAGAAAAGGCAGAATTACTCAACACCTTCTTTGCTTCAGTGTTTTCAGAAAAGGAAAAGGAGGACCAATCTGAGGAGAATGGAACAGAGGACACAATAGGGGAAATCCAGCTCAAAATAAGTGAAGAGGTAGTACAGGAATACCTTCTTAATCTAAATGAATTTAAATCTCCAGGACCAGATGAACTACATCCAAGAGTATTAAAAGAGCTGGCAAATATAATCTCAGAGCCATTGGCAATGATCTTTGAGAACTCCTGGAGAACAGGAGAAGTCCCAGCAGACTGGAGGAGGGCAAACGTTGTTCCCATCTTCAAAAAGGGGAAAAAAGAGGATCCCAACAATTATCGTCCAGTTAGTCTGACATCAATACCAGGGAAGATTCTAGAACAGATCATTAAACAGAGAGTCTGTGAACATTTAGAAGGCAATGCCATAATCACAAAAAGTCAACATGGGTTTCAGAGAAACAAGTCATGCCAGACTAATCTGATCTCTTTTTTTGATAAAGTTACCAGCTTGGTAGATGAAGGGAATGCTGTGGACATTGCATACCTTGATTTCAGTAAGGCCTTTGACAAGGTTCCCCATGACATTCTTGCAAACAAGCTTGTAGAATGTGGGCTAGACAAGTTAACTGTTCAATGGATTTGTAATTGGTTGACTGGCCGAACCCAAAGGGTGCTCAGCAGTGGCTCCTTTTCTTCTTGGAAAGATGTGACCGCTGGGGTGCCACAGGGTTCTGTCCTGGGCCCAGTGCTATTCAACATCTTTATCAATGACTTGGATGAGGGAATTAGGGGCATACTTATCAAATTTGCAGATGACACCAAATTGGGAGGAGTAGCTAATACCCTAGAGGACAGGATCAAAATTCAGAATGACCTGGATAGACTGGAGAGCTGGGCCAAAGCTAACAAAATGAAATTCAATACGGAGAAATGTAAAGTACTGCATTTAGGGCGGAAATGCATAAATATAGGATGGGAGAGACCTGGCTGAATGAGACTACGTGCGAAAGGGATCTAGGAGTCCTAGTAGACCACAAGTTGAACATGAGCCAACAGTGTGATGCGGCAGCTAAAAAGGCCAATGCAATTTTGGGCTGTATCAATAGAAGTATAGTGTCTAGATCAAGGGAAGTAATAGTGCCACTTTATTCTGCCTTGGTCAGACCTCACTTAGAATACTGTGTCCAGTTCTGGGCACCACAATTCAGAAAGGATATTGACAAATTGGAGCGTGTCCAGAGAAGGGCAACTAAAATGGTGAAAGGTCTGGAAACCATGCCTTATGAGGAGAGACTTAGGGAGCTGGGTATGTTTAGCCTAGAAAAAAGATGGTTTAGAGGCGATATGATAGCCCTGTTTAAGTATTTGAAGGGATTTCACGCTGAGGATGGAGCAGGCTTGTTTTCTGCAGCTCCAGAGACTGGAACACGGAGCAATGGGTGCAAGGCCAGGAACAGAGATTCCACCTCAACATGAGGAGGAACTTTTTGACAGTAAGAGCTGTTCGGCAGTGGAACACACTCCCTCGGAGTGTGGTGGGGTCTCCTTCCTTGGAGGTCTTTAAACAGAGGCTGGATGGCCATCTGTCGGGGATGCTTTGATCAAGATTTCCTGCGTGGCAGGGGGGTTG
Organism: Gambelia wislizenii; assembly: GCA_030847615.1. Taxonomy (NCBI): domain Eukaryota; kingdom Metazoa; phylum Chordata; class Lepidosauria; order Squamata; family Crotaphytidae; genus Gambelia; species Gambelia wislizenii. The sequence goes on along the minus strand of JAUMIR010000005.1, from coordinate 168,330,599 downwards.
GACTGGATGGCCCTCGTGGTCTCTTCCAACTCTGCAATTCTATGATTCTACGATTCTATGATTCCCTTCCACGGCAGTAGCGGTATGACAGAAGTCACGTGATCCAAGGAGGTGTGATCCTTCTCCTCTTCCTCTCTTTCCCATCCTCCTCACTATTCCTAGGCTGACAAAGATTCTTTACTCTCCAAGCTTGTCTTTATTTTCTATTTCTTTTTGTTCTGATTGTGAAATTACATGCAGGGGTATGATAAAATAAAAAAATATATTTTTTATCGTTTCCCCAAAAATTCACAATTGCAAAACAAAACAAAAAAAATTAAAAATAAAGGCACTCATGCACTGAAGGCAGGGGTATGAAGCTGGTGTAGGACAGCTGACTGGCAAAGCACCACAATCATGGTGTACTTATGTGATTGAAGAGACAGTGTGATAATGAATGCTTTCAAACAAGCATGTTCTCACTTGGTTCACTAATGCCATTATTGCAAGAAAGAGCCTGGTATGATAAAGTACTCTGAGTTATGTTAGTGCTTGTTACATTCTTGCATAAGGAGTATCCAGTACCCCCTTATACAAGCAGTTCTTCATACAAGACAGCACAATGGAGTGAGTTTAAAAGTGGTCTGCCATAAGGACATCCCACCCATCATCTGGAATGGCCATTGGAACAGCCTCCAGAATGGTGTCGAGTGGCCACCTGAGCATCACCCAGAACATTGGAGCTTTACACTCTGCAGCACTGAAGAAGATCTCAGCAAATGTGTTATTTGGCCATTCATTGTAGCTTCCCATTCATTACAAACGCTATGCCCGATTCCCTTCCCAGCCACAATTTTGCTTGTAGTCCTTCCTTTTTATAAATAATTTCACGTTGGATATACAACAGTGGCTGAAATCTCATTCCAGTGGGCTCTCTACAGTGTAATAGTTAAAAAGATTGGTTGTCATATTCAACTTGACATATGCTGACCTACCTGAGATCAATGATGGGGGAACTAGCATGTAATTATACCCCATCTTTCACACTTCTTAAGTGATCTACCAGATTTTCATTGTATAAAAATCCAGAAAATAAGCATTCATATGTATTCAAACATCAGTTATCATGTGGACATTTTTTAAAATGCAGATTCTTGTCAAAATAAGCTATAGCAGACTTACAGGTGAGCAAACACAAAAGTGACACAGGCCAGAAACAGACTGATTCATCCTTGCCTATTCAAAATACATTTTGGAAGCCTGGGATTAGATCAGTGCAGAAGGCAGATGGGGCAATTATGCAAATGCACTGGAGTTTCTGCTTTAAAAAAGGATAATGAAAAGCATATGTCAAGCGTTAAGGTTGGCATTGGGACAGTGAAACACAAAAGAGATAAGTGCTATAATTTTGAAAGCCAATGGATTGGATCTGGATTAGTGTGTAGCTTAGTTACATTCATGCCAAGGGAAGGAATAATTGTGATCATCTTCTCCCAGTTTCAACCTTCCATTCAGCCTCAATGGAGGGAGCAGTTTCTTTCTCTTTTCTACAGCCCAGAGTAGCTCTTAGAATGTTACTGGGGAGGGCAGGGGACTCAGGAACAGAATGAGAGGAAACACACAAGAAAGGGGAATTGGTGAAAATCATCACCCTCTCCTCATCTTCCAGTGGGAAGAGGAGGACATGGAGAATCTCCATGGTATCCTAATAACTTCCATATAGGGAAGGAGCCCTTTCATTCATGGAATGACCAATTTGGAATCCAACACAATCTGGAGATTTTCAGACAGGGAAATTATTCCCCGGGGAGATCAGGACAGAATTATTTCACATGCCCGCTTCCCTCTCCCGATATTCCGTCGTCCTCACGCTGTCCTTTTTCTAGTTCTTTTTATTAACGACGAACTGTTGTTAATGAAATATGATGGAAGGGACCAGCAGGGAACCAAAAAAAGGACAGCGTGAGGACAACGGAATATCGGGAGAGGGAAGTGGGCGTACGAACCGCGGCGCTGCTTCCGGGACAGAAATAATTCTGTCCTGGAATTATCTCCCCAGGGAATAATTTCCCCGTCTGAAAATCTCCTCTGTTGGATTAATCATTAATCACTTCCTCTGCAACACAGACTCTGGTTTCAAGACCATCCAGCCTCAATGGAGGAAGCAGATTCAATCTGATTTCCTCACTTTGCCATTTCTGTGCAAAGCTATGGACTTAGACCTGTTGATTCCAACTCTAAGCTTACTCTGATCTTTGTCCCGTCAGCTCTAATGAGCACCACAACCACTACATACAATGCATGTGATATTTATTTGCATCTTTTTTATGCCGCATACCACTCTTAATCTATCCAGGGTGGGTAAATTACAATATTACAATAAAATATAACACATCTAATGATTAGCTGGGTGCAACAAATAGGACCCAGTCATATTCACTGAACAGTCATAAATAATCAGATACAGATATGTATTGGATTGGTGTCCAATACCAGCAAACACAGCACTGTAAACTTGGATCTGTGTTGCATTTTGTGGCAGTTTTGACCCCTTCCTTGTGTTTTGGGGCCCAAAGTTGCATGAAAACATAAAAATAAGGAGGTTGGGGGTCTGGCGACATGCAGAGTGCCATATAGAACACCAAGGGCTACAAAAAGTTGTTTAACACAGTTTGAGGTCTGCACTTCCCCATCCTTATCACAGCACAAATAAGATAGGGTGGAACATAGTTCCTCAGTGCCATTTTCTGGAAATCCTGTTAGTAGGAGGTAGAAGCTAGGAACCACAATTTCTCTATGGTTCAACAATTCCTAACTCATATACGAGGGCTGTCTATTAAATAACAAGACTGATACATATTTATTGTATTACAATTCTAATACTTGTCCTCTTCAATATATTCCCCATTCACACTCACACACCAATGCAGTCTTGTTTTCCACTGGTCGAAGGTGTGGAGCAGATCAGTTTCTCTTAGCTGTTTTAACACATCTGCTGTTTTCTTCTTTACTGCATCAGTTTACTCAAAACATGTTCCTTTAAGCACCCATTTCACTTTGGTGAGGGGGGGGAAGTCACATGGTGCCAAATCTGGTGATTATGGAGGATGTTCAAGTGTAGTAATGTATTTATCAGCCAAAAACTGCTTTACAGAAAGTGCTGTGTGAGCAGGCACATTGTCTTGATGAAGAATGAAACCGTTTTCCCACAGTTCTGGCCTTTTTTTCTGACTCTTTCTCTCAGCTTTGTGAAAACCGCCTTATAATGATGCTGCTTCACTGTTTTACCTTCTGGGACCCATTCTGCCAAAATGATGCCCTTGATGGAAAAAAAATGAGCATAGCTTTGAATGTGGACTTGCTTTGACATGCTTTTTCCATTCTTGGTGGTGATAGTGTTTTCTGGTGCATTGACTGTTGTTTTGTCTCAGAATCATACTGGGAGATCCAGGTTTCATCACAAGTGATGATTTTTTGAAAAAGGTTTGGGTCTACTTCAAGTTGCTGCAGAATGTCACGTTGCTTGACTTTTAAACTTAGCATTTTCCCAGCACACAACAGACAACACAGCTGCTTTAAATGATGACTGACAATTAACTGAACGGCCGAGAGTGTTAATGTTTGTCATGGAGTTTCAGACACATTCAAGGTCACCACTCAATCATTCACAATCAGTTCTCCCTGATTTGTCTGAAAGGTAGAAATACAATCTTGTTATTCAATAGACAGACCTCATATCAATAGCAGCTGAGAGATCCAGGAGAATGAACAGGGACATACTTTATTTCTCTATTTCTTTGCAGTTTAGTTGCAATCCCAGGCCTGAAGCCAGTTTGAAATAAGCCTAGAAAATATGCAGGGGTGTAGCTAAAGGGGGGGAGGGTGATGGCATTGTTGTCCCCACATAAGAATTCTGCACCCTAAAATGAGATTTTCATCCAGTCCCCAAATTTCTAGCATTGCAAAGAGTAAGACATTGAAAATACTTCATGCCTAGAACTCTTCCATTTTCTCTCTTCTCATTCCCTTAGTAAATTTTCTTGACCCTTTTCTTTGGATGCCTAAATTCTGTTTGTAAATGTACAACTGAAACTTTAAATCACTTCAATGCTAGAAATGTAGATACTGAAAGAACATTTCATTTGGAGGTGAAGAATTCTACACCCTTGACAACCTGTATGTATGTTTTTAGCTTAAACCATAGACATGCAGGGGCCCAAAGTTAGGGTGCCAACATATTTCTAGACTGTGGGCAACTGCCTAAGAAATCCTGACCACCTATAAAACACATGTGGGCAAAGTGGGTCTCACCCTCTCCAAGCTGTTCCTGCTGCTCTCGAGCCAGACTCCCCAGAACACCCTTTTTTTCCTGGCCAAAAAGGATGGATTGTCTCTCCTGGATGCTCCCAGGAGCAGCAATTTGCCATGCAAATGGGTTACTGCCCCTCCCAGCTCTTGCACTGTTTAATATAAAAAGTTCCCATTATTCAAAACTAGAATTAGATACCTGGACACTTCCTTTTAATAGTTTGTTTGCACTATGTACAGTCCCTGCTGCCCAAAGAGGATTCTGGGAAGAAAACTAACCCCTAGACCTGCCATATTTGTCCCACACAGGCACCCCTTAAAAGGGGGGGGATTAATAAGAGACTCTTCCAGAGGGGACCAATAGGTTGGGAGGCTGTGCTATATATTGCTGTCGAGCAAATCAAGCCTCAACTCTTATTAGAAGGCAAGATGGCTAAGCAGAGGCTGTCATACTTTGGACATATCATGAGATGACATATGTGTGTGTGTACAACTTATGGTGACTTCATGAATTTCATAGGATTTTCTTAGGTAAGGGATACTCAGAGGTAGTTTTGCCAGTTCCTTCCTCTGAAATATCACCGACAGCATCTGATATTTGTTGGAAGTCTTCCATCCAATTACCAACAAGGACTGCCCCTACATAGCTTCCAAGATCAGATGGGACCTGGTGCCTTTAGGGTATTTAGGTCCTTGAAATGACGTGACTGACTGGAAAAGACAAAGATGCTCACTAAAGTAGAATGCAGTAGGAAAAGCAGAAGACCTCATGATAGATGTATTGATTCAATGGAAGAAGACACAGCTCTGAGGAGATTTTCACACAGGGGAAATAATCCCCGTGGAGATCAGGAGAGAAATGGGGCTGTTCTGCTACCAGCGCTCCATTTCGCACGCCCCCTTCCTTCTCCCAATCTCCCGTCATCCTCCCTCTGTCCTGCTTCCATTTCCCTTCCAATATTTTTTACTAACGAAGAATGACAACTGAAAAACCCATGAGAAGGAACCATTGTTTAGACCAGTCTGGAAGAGGCCATCATTTAGTATTGGAGTCATTTTTTTCCCCATCAAAAAAAAGTTGAGGTATGGGAGACAAATAATTCTAATGGCCATTCCAAATGAAACAAGAAAAATGAGGGCAGGAAATAAATGGCCTCTTCCCCCTCCCTATCACTATACACTCTCTGAAACCAATAGAAGGATTAAAAAAAAGTACTAAGCAATCACAGGTGTATCATTACATTCTTTCCTATGGCTCCCCCCCACAAGTCGTAATCTTTACAAAAATGCTTTGAAGTCTCAAAAATGTAGAGTTGTTACACATACTATATATGTATCCACATTACCATTATGGATAGCAATGTAGGCTTGATTTAAAGAATCCCAGATGACTGTTTGAAGAAAATTAGTGGAATGACAACTGCATGTTGTATGAAAGCAAACTCAAAGAAGGAGGTCAGCCCTGCATGCCTGGTGTTTTATATATATATATATATATATATATATATATATATACTATATCGACGCGCTGCTCTTGCACATGCTTTTATGCAGTGAATTAAAACATCTGTCTGGTGTTTCTAAGGATCTGGAAAGCAAATGGAAATAAGATACGGTATCCCAGGCTTTTGATCTTACTGTTATTAATTGCAGATCAGAAGGCAAAGTAAAAATCCAGGTGGATTGCCTTACTATGGCTTTTCCGGCACAAACTTTGGGCCGCAGTGTCGAGACTGTGAGGGGGGAAAAAAGACGTCTGACATGAAAAACACAACTGTGCAGGAATGTGTATGCAAGCCACACACACCCCATTCTCACTCCCCAAGAGTGGACTTCAATGCTCATCATTCCCAGCCAGTATGGGGAAGATAGGTGCACAAAAGCCTGCAATGAGCAGAATGCTGTTTAGACAACAGTCAGAAAAAAAAAGTGATAACTGCTGCTCACAAAGGGGTTTATCACATGAGGGAAGGAAGCGGCAGTGCACCCCAATAATAGCACCACCCACCTTGCCTTTTCGCATGATGTCAGCATGTTTCAACTGTTTTCCCATTCTGGTCCCATGGGAGATAGCGGTAAATGCAAGTATTTTCGCTAACTGGAAAAATCCCTTGTGCCTTTCTCCCATGGGATCAAAATGAGAGAACAGTTGAAATATACCTACAACATTGTATGATTAGGCAAGGCAGGATGCACTACTCGCAGGCTTCACTTCTGTTTCTCTTCCTTCATGTGGTAAGCCCCAAAGCCACCATCAAAGCAACACATATGGCGTGTCCTGAAGTATCCATTACTCTGATTTGGATTACACTCTCTAGAATTATTCCTGGATATTTTTGTGTCCTGCACAAACTCTTCTTGCTCATTCATGACCCCAGATCATTTATGAATAAGACAGATAATGTTAGTCCCAAAACAGATCTCTGAGAGACTACACTGCTTAATTTCCTCTTCTCACCCAGAAGTGTTCTGTTTTGTCTTCTTAACTGTCCAGTTTACTCTATTGTTGTTTTTCTGTTGTTGTAGAAAAGAAAAATCTACCGTCAGTTAAATGGAGTCCTCTCCTTCAAAGACTATCCAGTCCAAGTCCAGTTGAAAGACAAAGGACCATAGGATGAAGGGAGAGAATAGGTGGGACTGAATTTCCCCGTAACATTTAGCACCTGGACAGCAAAATGTGCAGGCACACAGCTCCCTGGCCATAGCTTTCTGCACTGTGGTGAGATGTATTGCATTTCCATTTCAATGATGGTATTCATTTCTATATTTGCCTTGATCTGTATACATTGTTGTTGTTGTCGTTGTTGTGTGCCTTCAAGTTGTTTCTGACTTATGGTGACCCTAAGGTGAACATATTATGGGGTTTTCTAGGCAAGATTTGTTCAGAGGGGGTTTGCTTTTGCCTTCCTCTGGGGCAGAGATATTGCGAATTTGGACGTTATCAGGCGAGCCTCTAAAAATGTTATTTTGCTGGCATAATTAAAGCAATTTTTATCCTGGCAACAGAACACCTCCCACCACACTTACCTTTGTCTCCTGGCAAAGGCTTCCCTGGCAATGAAGAGGAAGGGAACGGTGCTCCATTCACTTCCTTGTTCAAAATCCCACAGATTCTAGTGAGATTTCATCACACGGGAAATTAAAAACAAAACAAAAACAACACACAAAAAGTTTTTAAAAGCACATACACACACCTAAAAACATCCAAGTAACCCAGGAAGGGTCATGAAAAGTCCATTGCTTAGTTGGATGCTGCAATCTCACCCGGAAGTGTTCTGGCCGGTCTGGCCATTGACAGAGTAAGTATGGGGGGGGGTGCTAGGTTTCATACGCCGGCAATGCTGACAAAAAACGGCACAGCTGATCTATTGATAGCTTGTCCCATCAATAAGATCAGCTTATTGGCAGGACATAAACGAGGAAGGGTGATGTTGTGTGGTATGTGCACCCTTTTGTGTTTATGTGCAATTGTTATGATGCCATATTTAGTGTATCCGATAAAGTCCTTAGCCAAGGTCACCCAGTGGATTTGAACCCTGGTTTCCAGAGTCATAGTCCAATGCTTAAACCACTACACCACAGTGGCTATGCAGATAGCATGCAGATCTGTATCCTCTTTTTCCCTCCTATTTGATGACACATTTCCTTTGAAGGGTGGGGGGACCCAAATGAACAACCATAAATACCTTAACTTAAAATATGTTACTCTATCTAGAAACCTCTCTTTTTGACAAGCCCAATATAGATGTAGTCAGTTCATGCAAGAATAATTGATGTTACCCTTCATTACAACATTTTTCTTTGCTCACCTCCCTGATTTCATTCTCTGTCTTAAGAATCACCCTCAGAATATGATCAACAAGCCACATTATGGCCCCAAGATAAATTACTTTTAGGGTCTCATATTCCCACCCTGGTAATTCTAAGGAATGGTATGATCCTCATAAAAGTTTTTTTTTAAGTTTTATTTGTGATTGATTGATCAATCCTGCATGCCAGACTCTACTTGATGCTGCAGACACTGAGTCACCAATAGGTCTGGGTGAACTGAGCCTTATCATTAGATCTTGCAACATCAATATTTTGCAAGTTCAAAGTGAGGTGTGGAGGATCTTGCTAGGATTGGAAATTGGAACATCTTGCAAAATTCATCCATCAATTCCAGTCAGAGCTTGAAAACAATCTTTTCTTTTCTTTTTTGAATTACAACATGCCCTCCAACATTTCACAGATGAAAACTAGGACAGATATGGCCAAGCAACATTGGTGTGTGATCAAAATGGCAAAAGTATCATTGTCTCCCTCCCTGCTGAGTTAATTGAGTACAAACTACTTTGGCACATTGAATTCAGTTTTCAGCAATTGAAATAAGCCAAGGTCAATGGGGGAAAGTAGGAGGAAGAGAGAGAAACTGGGACATTTTAAAAGCAACTGAAAAATTGGGAAAACAAAGAGATTAATCAGGACTGTCCCTGACAAATCAGAACAGCTGGAGTGTATGGAGTTTATATTCAAGTTTCAAGCAGCCTGAGAGCAAGTGAAGTCTGAGGGGAGATCTTACTTGTTACAGCATAAACAGGAGGAAGGGAGAGAGGGAGAAAGAAAAAGAAATGTAACAGCACCTTTAAGACAAAGGACTTTTTCGGACGCGTCAAAAATAACGCAAGCAGCCTCATCGCGTTGCGAGGCTGCTGCGCTGCAGAGTGTCGGTTTCGTATGACGCTCTCCCCTGCCGGTACTGTTGTGGTACCGCGGGGAGATTTGAGCATCATATTTTGTTGGTTTTTAATCACGATCAACTTTCGTGCTTAAAAATCGACGAAATATGATGCTCAAATCTCCCCGCGGTACCGCAACAGTACCGGCAGGGGAGAGCGTCATACGAAACCAATGCTCTGCAGCGCAGCAGCCTCGCAACGCGACGAGGCTGCTTGTGTTATTTTTGACGCGTCCGAAAAAGTCCTAACTGGTTTTTATTTTCACATGCACTTTTGTGGATATAAACCCACTTCTTCCAATACACTCAGTACTGCCTCTGAAGAAGTGGATTTATACCCACCAAAGCTCATGTGAAAATAAAAGCCAGCTAATCTTAAAGATGCTGCCATGTTTCTTTATTTTTTTTTCTTCCTCCCTCTTCCTTCCTCCTTTTTATGCTGCAAAAAAAAAAAAAGGACTTTATCACACGAGTCTTCTACAGAGCTGCAATTGCATCTTTGAAGCAAATAGAAACATACTGGTATTGAAGCAATCTTTATTGCATCTCCACTTCAGTACCACATGGTGCTGCACATTCCTTCCACACTGCCCCACTTCCTCCCTATTATTGCCCTACAAAGGGCATGCACATTGGTCTGGTGGAGGGGGGGAAGAGATCAGGCCAGCTGATCACAGCAAGGGATAAATAAATGAAAGGCACAGCTCAGCCTGCTTGAGAACAGTGTGCGAAAGAGGGAAGAGGAGGAGAATCCCACCCCAACATACCATGTGACTGCTCTTTCATTTCTGAAGAGGAAGAGATCACCACATGAGGGGGACTACCAGGATACTAGCACTATTGAGAGTCATTGATGGGTTTCCCCCCATCAATGACAAGGGAGATTTTCAGTCGCGATTTTCGGCAGGATATATTGCAAAACAGCTCCATTGCTGTCGCGTGGCAGGGGAGCTGTTTCAGACGATGCCGTCCCTCTGCCGAAACCCTCCGTGTCACTTCCGTGATAGAATGGAGGAAACCGCGTCATATTTCATTTACGATTGTTGCCCGTGAGTGAAATACGACGCGTTTTCCTCCATTCTGTCACAGAAGTGACACGGAGGGTTTCGGCAGAGGGACGGCGTCGTCCGAAACAGCTCCCCTGCCGCACGGCAGCAACGGAGCTGTTTTGCTATATATCCTGCCGAAAATCGCATCTGAAAATCTCCATGGTGTGCTTCAGAAACAACCGAACTGCACACCTGCAATGCAATGAAGACAATGTCATGTGGTACATACTGCCTAATAATGCTACTATCTTGCTCTAGTTTGGCAATTGAAGTTTCATGTGATAAAGTCCTAACAGAGCTACTTTTTGAAAACTTACTCCTTACAATTTTCCAAGCTTTGTAGATGATCCAAGGAGTGATTAAGATGGTATAACCTCAACATAAAGGCCACCAAAAGGGGAGAGGCAGGGGATAGCAAGTTCATTAGCATTTCCAGGCCACCTCCATGATAGTCAGACCACTTGCAACATGATCTCTATGTTGGCACTGCCAGGAGCCTCTAGATATGTGTGACATCAAGAGAAGCATTTCATGTCATTGGATCCACCTACATGGCAAGTGCATTTCCAGAAATCCCTTCCATGCTGTGCAAAGCCTTTGCTATACACAAATGCCTTTTTAGTAGCCTGCATTGTGGCAGCTGAAATATTTCAGAAGGATTTTAAACAAAACAACCATCCCTGTCCCACCCCACTGCTCCTTCTGGTTCAAATTATTTCATAATAATGATAGCAGCTGCAAAATGCAGCATGTATACAGAAGATGATGGTTTCCTAATGTCCATTTTACTTTTGTGAAAATCAACAGTCTGGCAAGAAAGCAAATAGATCTTTTAATATCTAGCAAAGGGTGAAGCACTCTAACAACATGGGGTAAGAAGCAACATTAGCTTTCCCTATTTCTTCATTTCTAGGAACGACTGAAAAGTTATTGCATGCATGCAAACAATCATGTTGGAAATGAACTTCATGTAATTGATGAACTTGAATCCACAATCCAGTAAATAAATACATTATATTATCTATATTAACTTATATTATATTACATAAAGTTATGACTAGCATTGTTATTTTACATAATTATTAATCATATTTTTCAAGTGTATGTACATTAAATATTAGTAATATTAATTAAAGGAGGTTGGTGAACTCCTCCCCAGTGCACAACATTTTCAGAATAGGAAACCATGGTTTCTTATTAAATATTTTATTTAACAGTTTAAAAATTGTACACATAGACACATAGAAAACACACATACTTTTACATTAGACAAGTGACTTATACCCTAATCCCCACCCCTCCCTTTCCCCCACACATATAACTACACATACCACCACCACAAATTTTAAAATGACTTCCTGCTTAATCGTATCAGGTCCCCAATAATATAACAACAATACTCCTCTATAGTTCACCATCTAAACCTTTCTTATCCAACAATTCGTACTTGACGTACACCCCTTATTTGTGACTTCCCTTTCCTGATTAACTTCCTTATATATCCAATATAAGTAATTTCATCCTATAATTCTAACTTTCTTCCTGTGATTATCCTTTTCCAACCTTATGATCCCATGGATATTAATTCCTTAACCAACTTTCACTAATATGCCTCCTTCCGCTTATTTGTCAAAACCCACCACATTAATTTCCCCCTCTTTATATTTAATGACTTCAATAAAAGGTTTCCATTTATTGAGATAATTCTCTTTTGGTTTACCTCTTATTATATTTGTTAATTTATCTAAACGTGCTAATTCCATTGCTTTTCCTCTCCAGTCCGATAATAAAGGGATTTCTTTAGTTTTCCACCTCTTTGCAAAACTAATTCGTGCAGCTGTGATCAAATAAGTTATTAAATCTCTATGTTCTCTCTCCTTTTTACTCTCTACATTTATCATATTTAGTAGGTATAGCTCGGGTCTTAAACCTAACTCAAATCCCACCATTTCTTCTATTTCTTTGTTTATTTTATACCAAAATTTCCTTGTCTTCCCACACTCCCACCATATATGATAAAAAGTTCCCACTTCATTTTCACACTTCCAACATATATTTGAGACTTTTTTATTCATTTTGGCTATCTTAACTGGCGACATGTACCATCTATACATCATCTTGTAGAAACTTTCCTTGAGATTATAGCAGCATGAGAACTTTATACCTCTTTTCCATACCTCTTCCCATTGTGACATCGAGATGTTATGTCCTATATCCGTCGCCCATTTGATCATACAATTTTTCACCTGTTCATCTTCTGTTTCAAATTTTAATAATAATTTGTATAGGGAGCTAATTAAATGACAATTACCTGAGTTTAATAGTCTTTCAAATTCTGACATTTCTCCTTCAAATGGGATCTCTTTTAGTTCTTCTCTCATTTTACCTCTAATTGCATAATAATTTAACCATAGAATTTGTTTTCCCTCTTTTTTAAGTTCTTCCCAATCCTTGATTTCCCATTTTCCTAACTTCTTTACCATTACATCTCTATATCTTAACCCATTATAGTTTCTTAATTCTCTTTTCGTAAATGCCTCCTGAGTTGAAACCCAGCCTGGTATTTTGGGACAGAGTATATTTTTATATTTCTGCCATACTCTAAGTAATGATTTCCTTATCACATGGTTTTTGAATTCCTTGTTGATTTTGGCTTTATCGTACCATAGATATCCATGCCACCCCATCAAAATGTTATGTCCCTCTAATTCTAGTGTTCGTTTATTTTCCAAGGTAATCCATGGTTTCAACCATGACAAACATACCTCTTCGAAATATAGTTGTAGGTTTGGTAACCCTAACCCTCCTCTCTCCTTTGCATCTGCCATGATTTTCCATTTGACCCTTGGTTTTCTTCCTGCCCACAAGAATTTGTTTAAATCACTTTGCCACTTCTTAAAAACGTCATTTGTATAAATAATTGGGATTGCCTGAAAGAGGAACAATAATTTAGGTAATATACACATTTTAATAGCCGAAATTCTTCCCAGGAGAGATAAATTAAAATCCTTCCACCTACTCAGTTTTTTCCTTATCTCGTCCCATGCTTTAATATAATTATTTTCAAAAAGTTGTTGGTTGTTAGTTGTTAGATTCACCCCTAGATACCTTATTTTTTTTACAATTTCAAAGTTCGATAACTTATATAAAGTTTCTTTTTCCATACCATCCATATTTTTTACTAACATTTTGGTTTTGTCTACATTAACTTTAAACCCGGCATATCTACCAAACTCTTCTATTAATTTAAGTACCATCTCAATCCCATTTACAGGATCCTCCAATATAATTACTAAATCATCTGCAAACGCCTGCAGCTTATATTCTTCCTTACTTATTTTAATGCCTCTTACCCTTTTCTCTTTTCTTATTTCGTTATTCAAAATTTCTAATGTCAGAATGAACAGTAGGGGAGATAGGGGGCAACCTTGTCTAGTTCCTTTCTCAATCTTGAAGAGATCTGATGCCTTTCCATGTATTACTATATTTGCACTTTGGTTTCTATATATAGCCTGGATCCCGTTAATAAAATTGTCTCCAAATTCCATCTCATTTAATACTTTCATGAAACCATGGTTTCTTAAAGTGTCTGACCTAGGTGATTGTATCAGGATTAACTGCTTGGAAAGGTTACTGTTCAGCATGTAGCTCCATCTTCAGTTTTTGTTTTTTAAATGACAGGGACGGAGAAGCAATTCCATTCTTCAGTGTACAATGCTTACCTCTTCCTTCACCAGCCTTGATCAGAACAGAAATTGCCTCATCCATCCTTTTATACCATGCAGATAGAATGTGTAACATGCACACACACACACACATAAACACACACACACACACACGGGAACCTCTTTTAGCTGATGGTGCCAAATTCAATTTCAGAGTGGGTCTCAGGCAGCATATTTCAATTGTGAGTGTGGTCAGAAGCAAAGGGTGGCTTTTCCAATAATACTCCAGTTTATACCTCTGGTATACCATTCAGGATTTTGAAAGTGACGATCACAGCTTTGAAAACCTCACATGGTAGCTGTAAGCTCTGGTAGCTCTAGCCCCCAAAAGTAAAATTTCCAAGCTTTGGTGACAACCCATGTTTTATGGGCTGCTGCCTTGAGTCCCATGAAGATGAGAGAAAAGCTGGGTGCAAAAGAAAGAAAGAAAGAAAGAAAGAAAGAAAGAAAGAAAGAAAGAAAGAAAGAGCATTTTCCAACAGGCATATCTGAGAAAAGCTCAACACACACAGGCTTCAAATTAAGATGGAATGTTCCGATACAGTTTGAACATCCTGCTAAACTCTTTTGTACCATGATGCAAATGCCTCAGACTCATGAAAAGCTGTGAATGAAGACAAACTGACACCAAGAGGCTGTGTTTCCCGCTCCCCAGACCCCATTGCCCCATCACATGGTGGACTTGGAGCCTGATCAAACTGCTGCTTAGAGACACTGCTAGAAGGCTGGAGAGGCTAATATCATTTGTGTGAGCCCTGGAGGACTTTACTTCACCAGGTGAGAAATGGGGGAGAGACTAGGGGGGTTGTCTAAATGGCAGAAATACTCTTCATAGAATTTGAGGAGAATGTGATTTGCCTAAATGCCATCCCACATCAATCTGCCATATTTGGAAGGAGGGGGCCATATCCACCAAAAACTCCATAGGAAAAGCCTTCACGGTTTTTCCTGAAGTTTTAAAAAAGCTCTGTGGGGAATGTGCATTCCTGCTCATTGGGACAACTGTTTCACTTTGAATCGCATTCCTGAGAAGAGCAGAAGTGGAAAGCTGATTGGTTGGATGTTTGCAGGAGCAGAGCTTGATAACAAGGCAAGCACCCAGAACTGCCAAGTTGGATTTTCACCTTAGCAATCGTGTGCCAAGGCAATGAAACAGACTTTTCTTCTATTTATTTCAGGTGGAATATTGCATGTTTGCATCTTAGATATGCTTTTTTAAAAAATACTGGTTGGCAGCAGCAACTAGTGACAATAGAAACATGAGTAATTCACTGGCACCTACCATCTTGATTCGCAGGCATGCTCATTGGAACAACAAAAGCGGACAGCTTCGCATGCCTGTGATTTTACCAAAAGAACCATTAAGACAAATTGCAGCTCCTTCAAATGGGTGTTAGTGCACATCATTTCCCACCTCGTATAGACTAGGAGAGACAAGAAGTAAGCTGTCAAAAGAGAGGGTGTGGCTGGAAACCAAAGTTAGTAGATTAACTCTGGACAGTCCCATATTACCTATATCAGATTATGATCGATTTGGCCTTGTATGCAGAGTGGCCAGGATCCAATGGTATTTTTCTTCTGGATCTCATTGTGTCTGACAAAATAATCAACCCACCCTTCCAGTGCAGCTTCCCATGCTCCCTATGGACCTCTCTACAGGGCTGTGTAAACCTCTGGAGTGGGCTTTTGCTGCCATGGCAGGGGGCTACAGTAGAAGAGGAAAGGGAAGAAAGTACTGTAAGTCCCGCTTCCAGTAGTACTAGATGCAGATTTAAACCATTAGATATGGAAGTATGCCTTTGGATCTTGGTCTATACCTTTATTCTGTGTTATGTTTTATTCCAGTAGTGGGAATGGTGTAGTCCTCCAGACTCAACCCCCAACAGCTGTGGCCACCTTAGGCAATTGTACAAAATGCTGGGAGTTTCCGTTCAACAAGATCTGAAGGCCCATGCATACTTTATTATCTCTCTTGTCTATTAAAATGGCTAGATTCGGTTAGCATGTTTGTATTTTATTCAGTATTTGACACTGTGTTGTGTATTTACCTACTGATGCAATGGATTTCAATTGTTCTATTGTATTTGAATTGCCGCCGTTATGTTGTGAGTTACTTTGAACACAATTCTGTGAGAAAGTAGAATACAAACAGATAGGTGATGGTGATGACAATGGCCAACACACATTCTTCATCTTGCTCAGGCCCAAGAGTACAGAGCTACAGAGCACTACTCAGAAAAACAGCAGCCAAGCTTAATGTGGGAATGAACAAGCTTACAGATGCATGTAGGCTACGCATCACAGGGCTGGGAAGACAGTAGTCCAGCAGGAGGTAGGAGGTTCCCCCCCCCCACACCACTGTGGTTATGGGGAACCCCTCCCACACCCTCAATGATGCAGGAACATGGAAGAGAACATAATGTATGGAACAAGTACAGTATCTACAAGGATTGCCACGGTGATGGCACTGACAAATGAACTGCCCCAATTGCTCTATCTTCTAAAGCTATGGCTGTAATGATAATGCCTGGGTCCTACACAAAGCTTGGAAAACTTAATTTAGGAGACCAAAACCTCCTAAAGTAGTGGCACTTAACCTTTTCTTTGCCAGGGACCCCCTTTAAATATTTTTTGTTGATATGGACCCCCCAAGATTTAAGTCAAGATTTAAAAATAACAACAACATAATTACACCATCCATTAAATCTTCTCTCAGAGGCACTAAATGAGGAGGGAAGACTTTTCTCTTGCTTCTACCTGCAAGTTTGTGGCTGGAGCAGATTGAATGGGAATGTTCAGGTCAAGCCAGCCAGCCGGCCAGCCAGCTTTTGCCTTGGCTCCTGTCATGTGGCCACTCCACTGCAGGGAAGAGGTGGACTGAGCAGCCTTCAAGCATTTGCAGCCCCCCCCTTGTGAGGACATCATGCCCCCCTGGTGTTTCCACAGTCCACAGGTTAAGAACCACTGTCCTAGAGCTCCTCAGCTGTCATGGTCAGCCAGGACTCTGAGGACTCAGAAGGCGAGGAGGCTGAGCCAGTTGCAGAAGAACTGGCTGAGTCTGAGTCTAGCCCTGAAGAACCCAAGGCTCAGCAGCCTAGCCCTCCCCCAGCACAGGGTCCAAGCCTGGCAGACATAGTGGAGCAAGAGCAAGAGGTAGAAGAGCAGGTACCTACCTTTAGCCAAAGAAGAGCAGAGAGGGCGTGGCTTCGTCATTCCCAGAGATTAAGAGACAGAAGCTCTTCAATCACCCAGCAGCTGGGAGTGGGAGCTGGGCCAACATAAGCAGCTGGGGGACGCTGAATTCCTTGCCTCAGGCAGTCTGCATTTCCTGGAGGAAGCCTCTGCCTTTGACTCTCCTGGCTCTTGGACCCTTGCTATCTTGAGACTTCGGATATCTTGACCTTGGACTGTCTTCGTTGACCCACCTGCTGGAATCCTTTTGACCTCAGACTGCCTCTTCGTTCTTCACTCTCTTTCTCTCTATGTACTTCTGACCCTATAGGACTGCTACTGACAACACCAGGTACTGTGCTTTTCAACTGAGTTGTTGCCGAGCCGGGCTGTCTTATCAGCTATTTGAGTTGGCTTCCAGACATCAGCTGGCATTGTCTTTGGTCATGCTTGTGGGGCATTCTGAAAATTGTAACTTTTCAAAGCTATGGTTCTACATGGCTGACAGCAGGTGCATATATCAAAAATTATTTTGGCTTGTTTGAATCGCCCCTTAGTGTCTTGAGAGGTATTATTTCCTTCATAAAAAAGGAAAGAGAGGATGATTCAGTAAGGGCTTGTCTACATGTGGGGCAAAAACTGTGAATGGAGTTCTGCCCACATGCCCGCACATTACCGCTGAAGCCTTGTGCATTATTATTCTCGACAGCGACATGGGGTTCTTTGTCTCCTGCTGCCACCGCTGCTGCCACCGCCACCACCACCTTGACCATAATTTAAAGCTCAGGAGGCAGTTCCTGGCTGAAATAACAGGTTTTCTCCCTTCCCCTGGCTTAGCAGCACTGCCTCCGCCTGCTCTCCTGCTTACCCATCACAGGAAGAGGTGCTTGAAGAAAGCAATGGAAACACTTGAAGAAAGCAACAGGTGAGCAGAGAGTGGGCAGAGGCAGCATTTCTGACCCAGGGAAAGGGACAAAAACCTCTCCCTTTGGCTGGTAACTGCCTCCTGAGCTTTAAAATAGGTTGTGGTGTCACCAGCAATGATGGCAGTGGTGGTGGCAGCTGCAGTGGCAGATGAAAATGTGGAGAAATCTCCAGATCCCACATAATCTGCATCTAGGGAAAATGCCCCCCAATGCTGTGAATATGGGCCATGCAACATATGGCTGGATCACCCCAGATTCAGAGAAAAGGTCATGCCATGTGTGGCCTGGTTGCTGCAGATTGGGGAAATTCACAGGGGTATTCAGGGGCTTTGATGAATCAGTCCTCAAACTGTCATTGATGGAAGTTCAGAGGCCCATCTCTACTTAAAGCAAGTTATGGATGAAAACCTCTGCCTCAGTGTAAGCTGCCTCCATTCAATAATGATGATGTGAATAGCAAGCTAAGATTGGCAAACAAATGAGCAGGCATTTTGTGGGAAAGCCCTGGAAAGCATTGGGTTTTGCTAGCTAGCTTCAAGGCTGTCAAACAAAGGTGTTCTATGAAGACCAAAATAAAGCAAAGAATTCTGGGGTTGATTTCTGTGAAGACATTAAAAATATGAATGACGCCAGCAAAGTTTTCAAAAGTAAAGAAGTGAATAGTGCATTAAAGTCCAGAAATTCTTAGTTCTGCTCACATGGATATTTCTGCAATGGTTATAGCAATGCAGGCTCTGTTTTATACAGTGGCAGCCCTATCGTGTTTTCAATGGCTCTTACAGTCACTCTCAATACAAATTCAATGGTCAGCTAATCTGTTAAATGAGAAAGCACTGTATAATCAATTTAAAGTTCCAATTTCAAATGGAAGTCATGTTGGCCTAAGTCAGCCCTGTGTTCAAACTGTGTGCCACTTCCATTTAAGGTTTGTTTGCTGCTCAGAAATATAATATTTGTCTGCCATAATTCCATTTACCTTTTGGCAATTACTGTAAAAATATTCTTTGAAGTTTGATATTGGGGAGCTGGAGCTGGTGAACTAGATAAAAAAAATGTGCTAGTTCAAGAGTTTTGAAATGTTACTTCTTTGGACGATCACTTTCAGAAACCCATAGCCGGGATGGTCAGTGACTACACTGGCTGAAGGGTTTGAGGAGTTATAGCATATTCTCCAAATGTCCCAATTTGTCAGGGACAGCGGTGCAAAAGTAGTTTGCTCTCAATTAACTCAGCAGGTAGAGAAGAGAGGGGAGGAGGAGAGGGAGTGGAAATTTTCCCTTCCCAGTATGCTCAAGGAAAAGCAAATTGTTGCAGCATCTCTTAGCTTGGCCATTCTTACTCATTAATAACTTTTGCCATCTTGACCAAACTCAGGTGTTACTTGTCCACACATATCGCAATTTTTATCTGAGAGCCTTATTGCATGAGGCAGGTAAATTGCAACTAGAGCAGGATAATTTTGCCTTTGGTTGGTGCTTACTGCATGATGTCATTGTTCTCCTGTGTGAAATGGTTCTGAATGCATTTCTTTTTATTGACACAAAAATGCATTAATGACCTTCTTTCCTGCAACTATCCTACCAGGATTTGCAGTGTGAAAGTTAAATATAGCTTTAATGATGATTTTGGGTGGTCAGGGGTGGTCAGTGGGTGTGCTGTGAGCAGGGAAATGTAATCAGGGGAGAAGGAGAAGAAGGGATGGACATTTCAATTTGATTTCAATTGACAAAGTAACTTCAGGAAATTTTAAAACTTTTTTTCTCTATAGAAAAAACTATTACCAAATGACCACTCCCCACCTTCAGGGTTTGTCCTTTTCCATCCCTATTTTGTCACTACAATGCTACAACACTATAATGATGTGGTATGCTAATGGTGCTGCATGGGGATAGATCAGATAGATAGCTCAGTAGCTACTGACTTTCTTCTGCCATTGATTAGTTTAGACTACTGATAGGTCTGATTTACCCTGAGGGCAAATCAGAGTGAGGGAAATCAGGGTGAGGGTGAGGGAAGAGACATCCACACACATACACTCCTGGAAATGTAAAGGAGAAAAGGCCTTTTTAAACATAAGACTGATTTATAATTCTGTGGGGGTCTCTCTCTCTCTCTCTCTCTCTCTGTGTGTGTGTGTGTGTGCACCAAACTAGGAAAAAGGGTGGTCCTTGCTGGGCAGTGCCAAATGTTGTGTGCAATAAGATTTTTAGCACAAACAAAGGCTGCAATGCCAGAAATATTCCAAAGGTACGACAGGGAAAAGAGCAGTCCCGATTGCATTACACCTCTGCAAACAAGACTATTTAGCAGGAGAAGAGCCTAGTGTGATAAGGCTATATGATGTTACAAAAAGCTGACAGAGGAAACCATGGGGTGGTGGCAGAAACTGGAGATATCCTTCGCCAAGATCAACTGGGGGTTTCCAGAGGTCTCAGTGGATGATGTCATTGGATGATGTCATGATGCCAAAGGCTGCATCTGCACAGCAGAAATAATGCCGTTTAACACTGCTTTAACTGCCATGGCTCAATGCTGTAGAATCCTGGGATTTGTAGTTTGCTGTGGCACCAGAGCACTCTGACAGATAAGGCTAAACATATCACAAAACTACAAATCCCAGAATTCCATAGCATTGAGCCATGGCAGCTAAATCAGTGTCAAACAGGATTATTTCTGCAGTGCAGATGCAACCTGAGATACATAAGGTTTGGCATGAATACTAAATTCAATCTGGGAATATACATGGCAACTGGTGCCTCAATGACAATAGTGTAGCCAGCGTAGCTCTTGTGGAAACAAAGGAGTGCTAGGTTTCAAGGGAAAGACCTGTTGCTTTAAGGCTTTTTATCTTATGTAAAGGGGAGGGACCTGGAAGGATTGGTCTTGGTCAGGAGGAAGAAAAGGTCTCAGTTGAGCAGATCTTGTTGAAGCCAGAGATTGATTTGGAGTTTTCCTGGGTACTGCAGTACCACCTGGCCTTGCTCCTTTCTGCCCCATTGTCTCCTACTGCAGGCTGGAACATGATGTGCTAGGTGTCAGCCTTCCCTAACCAGTGAAGAGAAAGCTGAAGTTCAGCCGGGGATATTCATTTCTCCAGAGAGCCTCTAGGCAGCTCTGTGATGTCATGGTTTTATATTTGAAAATGTTGCTTGATTTATTAAATATATATTAGGTTATGAGATAAGTAGCTGTTGGGAGGGAAGAGGATAGAATGTCGGAGTGAATGCTGATTGGTGGAATGTTTGAGGAGATTTGCATAAGACTAGTGAATGATAATAGGTGAATGACAGATGGGAGTTCAGTTTGAGTTGAGAGTTAGGGTTTGAGTAACCACAGTGGTGGGACTGCCTGAGAGGAATCCCCACAGTTGATGTCATTGGTAGGGTTGTCCAAGTATAAACCCCACAGTTGGTGGGATAAGGGTTGGAAAACATCTGCATTTGGTGACCACAATAGTGGGACAAAGAGTGGCATATAGTGAGTGGAAACCCTACAAGCACCACATAACACGCCCTTCTGCAGATCATCCAAATTTTTCAAATGGAAGAAGGAAGGGAGAGAGAGGAGAGAACATGTCAGTGGGAGAAGAAAATGAAAAGCTGAATGAGCACCAGAGTGGAGAGAAAGACCAGTAAGGAGGGGGAGAAAGAGTAGAGGTGGTGGGAGAAGAGAAAGAGCAGAGGAAAAGCAAAGAGAAGAACTTGGAAGGCTAACTCTTAAGAGGTCACTGATGTATCAGTACTATCTAACTACTGTATAAAGTTGAGATACATTCTGACAGATTACCATTTAAGGGTTCAATTTTCATTCTTGCTGGCACAATCTCATTGATCATGAAATCTGAATGTTGAAGTCACTAATTACAGTCTTTGCAATGTCTGGCTTATGAAATTAATGTCTTGCTATTTGCAGGCAAATAGGATAGAAGCCTTGTCTCATCAGAGATCAATCTTATGTGTCGAAATCAGGTTGGCATAGGTTCCACAAAACAAAAAGCTGACATGGGTGATTAGGATTACTTCTGGTGTTTGCAGATCTTCACAGTGTAGTATGCAACCAATGCCTAGTTACAAAGGAAGACGGCCTCAGTAATCTGGAGATGTGGCAAGGAAGCTGGCAAAGCCATTCAGCCCAGGTTTTAGCAATCAAACCTTGCTTCTTGGATGAAATCCTTTCTCTGTTCTTCTGTCTTCAAGACACTCATGCTGGTTTTTGACAGCTCCATCTTGCCCTGATGTGACCCTTAAGATCCCAGTTTCAACTAGAGATTGGCATGACCCAAACTGAGGACTGTTCTCTAGTAATGATATCCTTATGCAGCTGCATTCAGCCTTGGCAGAAATTCAAAGGAACCTTCAGTGAAAACTTCCCTTAATCCAGATGAATAAGGGCTTTATTAGATACCAGACAAGTGTCCATCAGTACAATGAGCTGCCTTTTCATTCTTCCACAGAATCCTTTCCTTGTCAACTGACATCTTGATGTCTGAAATCACCTCCCAGTCTTCTGTTTTCTCTGACAATCCAGCTATTTCTTTGATAATCCATCTATTCTCTGTCACCTGGCTATGATACGATATGATATGATATTTCTTCCTTTCAATTTTCAGCAAACTTTGGTATTGCAACTTTCAGGTATTATTAAATACAAATGATTGTCTATATCCATAATATTCAAAGTGAGGTCCATGGACCAGTGCCAATCTGGGAGCTGTTGGCTACTGCTCTATGGTGAGTTTCCAGGAAAGAAATAAACAGCAGTAGCCAACAGGCAAAAATATGGTGTTGGTCAATGGCACACTGGGAAAAAAGAACTCTGCTGATGCCCTACATTGCATACCTTAAGAAATACTGGTTTACACTACAGCATTGTCTTTGGGCTCATCCAGGCTGGGCAAAAGCTCTGGGATTTGGTCTGACTCATCACTGTACTGACTGTAGGGTTTTATTTAAGGTCTAGAGAATGCTCCTCCTCTCCTGGTCCTTTGAGAGTCCTTTTGAGAATCTGACCATGACTTTTTAACCCAGAGCAGGAGGAGGTTCTTTTGAAACCCCATCCTGGGATAAATTCCCCATCTCTCTTCTTTGTCTTGTTTCCTCCCATACAGGCCCCACTGATGATGACATACATGGGAGTGTGTCCTTTCCCACTTTCCCTCATCATCAGACTTTCTTAGGCAAGGAATGCCCCGAGGTGGCTTTTCCTTCCTCTGAAAAATGACCTACAGCACCTGGTATTCATTGCCAGTCTCCCATCCAAGTACTAACCAGTGGTGATCCTGCTTACCTTCCAAGATCACCGGTACCACATGTCAATCCAAACAACAAACCCCAGTATGTTTGAGGCGTGGCTGGATGCAATGTTACCCTAAGAGGTGGGGGGACATTGGAGTCCCACCCACAATGCCAGGACCTCCTTGAAATTTGGGGAATTTATAGCTCAAAAAGGAGGCCTGTGAGAGGAGGGTAACTTTGGGGATCTTTTCACCTATGTATACCAGTACTAACTGTAGAGAGCACTCCAGTTAACGTTAAAGTATTTTATTTGAATTCATACAGGGGATATGCTAATGTACAAGAACATACACTCTTAAGAACCATACAAGGCTATTGTAAAGTAAGGTGGGGAGGGTTGGATAGGGAGAGGTCAGGGGTGGAAGTGTGATAGTTACCAGTCTTGGAGACAGAGGTCCACAAAGTAGAGGGGCTCAAACAGTGTCTGAGGGTGGCACAGGGGATCTGGTCTGTGACACACATGGTTAGGGTCTGAGCTAGGATATTTATACCTTATTTCATACCCTGGAGAGGTGCTCTGGTTATGACAAAGCCTGGATGGCTTTCCCATGGCTCAGACAAACTGAGCTGATTGACTTAGCTTTGGAGTAACAAACCATTGATGCAACAATCTCTTAATGTTCAGATAGGTAGGGTATATAGGAAAGATTTCTGTAGGGTATGGGTGAGGGATGTCACTGATTGCATGTTTGAAAGGATTAGCATAGACACATTACCGCCTGGGATTTTCACATAATCCTATCTGGATTTCCCCACCATTATGATTCTGGACATGTCTCAGGTCATCATGACCAATGTGTACAGTTATGAAACAGGGATGGTAGGGTATGCTAATAGCAGGGGTAGGAAGACCCACACTGAAGCATGCAAACAGAATAGCCTGACATTTCCTGGGATGTCAGGATACTCAGTAAGGATGCTGCCAGAGACAGCTTTTATCACTGTCCTTCCTTCCTTGGTTGTCACAGTACCAACAGCCATTTTACCACAACCCCTGTCAGTGTGCTGTCTCCCTAACGGCTACCACCTATGCCTGAATAGTTGTATTACAGCCAATGAGATATTTTGTGCATTTCAGGGGCAGGCTTTTTGTGCCCCAAACTGAAAAATGTGTGTTGCCTTGTTGTATGCACTAGTAGTAAAACTTAGTAACATTAGAGGGGTTGTTTGTGCCTTTGTGATTAGGAAGCCTCCCCTGTCATGTGCATTGTGGACACACTTAGCTTCACAGAAGGAAAAGGCATTCAGTTTGAACAAAAATATTTTGTACAAACTGTGGGAAACAGTTTGAAAGCCCACTTTTCATCTTGCACTAGAGATGAAATTTCTCACAGGGGTTAGAAAATCCTTCACATGCTCTCTCCCCCTAAAGCTTGGTAATGTTGAGATTTTCTTTGACATCTTTAATCAAGAGAGTGTACATAGTGCTGTAACTAAGCTCCAAAGCTTGCTTTCAGCCAAATTAACTGTACCTACTCTGTGTATACTAGCAGCTGGTACAATTGTTGGCTATCTTTAGAAAAGAATGAACAAAATTAACATGAGTGAGAATTTACACCATTTAAAAAACTGTCACTTGGTTTACATTACCTGCTTCTTCTAATGATTCCACCTATGAGCTGTTACTTTGTCTGGTTTTTTAATGACATGTCTGTTCTTTAATGGAATGTAACTTGGGGTGGCTAAGGAACTAATAAACAAAAACTTTTGAAGGGGCTAGGGAAAAGGGCAACAGTTAGATTGTACTCCTTCAGGATCTTGATGGAAAGACAGAATTTTCCCTGCAATTATGTTTGTTGTTATGTGCCTTCAAGTTGACTCCAACTTTTGGTGACTGTATCATAGGGTTTCCTTGGCAAGATTTATTCAGTGGAGGTTTGCCATTGCCATCTTCTTAGGCTGAGAATGTGACCATCCCAAGGTCTGAGAGTTCCTCTGGCTGAGACGGCATTTGAACCCGGGGCTCCCACAGTCCTAGTCCAAGACTCAAACCAAAAATCAGGGGTAAATAAGGATGCAATGCTCTGTAAAACCACAATGCAGTTTCTAGTTATACAATTAGGTCTGCAAGAAAAACTCTCTTATATCATTACAGTCGTCCCTTCATATTTTCTGGGGTTTGGTTCCAGGACCCCCCGTGGATACCAAAATCCATGAATACTCAAGTCCCATTATATTCAGTGGCATAGCAAAATAGTATCCCTTATATAAGATGGCAAAATCAAGGCTTGCTTTTTGGATTATTATTTTTTATTTTTTTTCTATTTATTTTCACATTTTCACACAAAACATGCTTCCAACATTGCTACATTTCCACAAAACATAAAAAATAAAGGATTCTTCTCTTATATTCTAATCATTTGTGTCAATGTTGCATCCATCTATTCTCATCTATTCATACCGCTTTCCTCCATTCCTTCCCCCCTTCCCCCCATCCCCCTTATAGACCTCCCCTGTTATGCTCCTCCCTTCCGGATTATTAAATTTGTTTTATATTCCACACTTCGCATTTCCTTCATCATCACTTAAGCTCTTTACGTATCTTCCATCTTCCTTTTACTTTCTCTACATCCACCTCCCCCTTACAACTTTTCTTTAGTACTCATCTCCCTCCGTTGCTGTTCACTCTGGTTCCAAAGTCTGGTAATCCTTAATCACTACTATTTTATCTACTTCTCCAGTAATTTACACTTGGTGCCCATTCTTATCGAAGTCATAATCTTTCACTGTCATCTTCCTCCCCACTCAAAACTTATCCTTCTTCCACCTCTGGATTTATTCTCTTATTCATGTCATCTTCTACATCCTTTTGTTTCCCTTCATGTCATCTTCTACATCCTTTTGTTTCCTCTTCCTGATCTCCTAAATTCTGGTCTTTTTTTCTTGTTCTGTCTGTTTTTTGCTGTTCTGCTTCCCTTCCTAGTAGGTCTTCCTCGGCATCTCTTTCAGCCTTTTTCTTCCGTTGCTTTTCCTCATATCTTCTATCATCCTCAGCCCATTGTGCTGCAATGAATTAAAGAATATTTTCAAGCTGTGAATACTTAAATCTGTGGATACCAAATCCGTGGATATGGAGGAACAACTGTACTTCAAAAGTACATTTTAATCTCTCTTTTCATCTGATCACTTTGGTTTGATAGTCATCTCTAATTGACACCAGTCGCAGGGTTTTCTATTTGCATGAGCTTATGACAACCAAAATCTCAATCAACATGTCCAGTGTTCATGCAATCCTGATTTTTACACTAAGCTATACTTTTTACCATAGCTTAGGAAAGTTACTTTTTTCAGTTATAGAGTTCAGAAACCTGCAACCAATGGTCATGCTGAAATTTGTACAAGAAACATCCTTTCCAAGATCTGGTTGGGGCAATAAGTTCTGTATGGACACTCCATGCTTTTTACACACACACACCCTGTCCACTAAGAACTTGTCCAAATGGCTGATTTGTTTATAGAAAATGCCCACTTGCATCAATAATTCTCCTGGATTGCAAAAATAAAGAGAAGAAAAAAGGAAATAATAATAATAATAAGTAATAATATTCATTTACAGCCAGAATTCTCTTAGACTAATACTGTAACTATATTCACTTTCAGTTGTATCAGAATTTTTCCTGGACTAACATTATAATACTGTTCAGAAGGTATCTTCTCTAGTGCTTAGGTATACATTCTGGGAGATCCGTCATTGTGATGGCAATATTGTCTGACTATAAATCTGATTTTTATCTTTGTGAACTACTTTAAGAGCCATGTGGTTGAAAAACAGGATTCAGATAACCAAACAAATAAATTTATGGTAGCTAGTTTTACCACTACTATGGAGTGATTTATTACAAGTTAGAAGGTGTTCCTTTCTCTTGGCCTCCAGGAAGAAATGTAAGGATCATTTTATTCAGGTTGCCTGTTGTGATCTAGACAGGTAAAGTATTCCTTCCAGTTTTATTGTATTCACAGTCTTTCATGCTATTGCCACCTTCTATAGTGATTTATTTTATTTTAGTTATTATATTACCAATGATTACTTTCTTTCAGTTTTTAGAGAACTGGCTAACATTTCTTTACATGGAAATGACTACTGCTTCTAACAATAACAAATCTGAGAGAAATAGATAGCTGTACCTTTTAAACTGTTCTTTAAAACCACTAGAACCACCTGTCCTTTTAGCAGAAGAGATTTACAGCTTAGTTCAGGCTGTCCACATAAGACTCTGCCCATGAGTCCTTTCTCTCTATTCCACCACCCTCACAGGTATATCTGGAAAGAACACAGGAGCAGGCCTTCTCAGAGGCTACTCCTAGGCTCTGGAATTCCCTTCCTAGAGAGGCTAGACTAGTACCCTACTTGCTACCCTTCCATGGGTAGCTTACTTTTTTTTTCCTAGTAGGCTTCTGAGAACTGATTTTTCATGGGGGAAAAGCCGTGAATAATTGGCTATATTGTCTATATTGAGAGCCAGCATGGTATAGTGGTTTGAACTTAGACTACAACTCTGGAGACCAGGGTTTAAATCCCTGCTCAGCCACGGAAATCCACTGGGTGACCTTGGTCAAGTCATATTCTCTCAGCCTCAGAGGGAGGCAAAGGCAAACCCCCTCTAAACAAATTTTGCCAAGAAAATCCTGTGATAGGGTCACCATAAGTCAGAAACCACTTGAAGGAACATAACAATTGTCTATATTACTTGTATTTCTCTATATAATGGGCACACCGTTTCTTGCTTTTAATTCTATTGATAAGATAATTATATTATAAATTTTGTATGCTGTGTACATTTAGCTGCATCTGTTTTAACTTTTGTAAGCCCACTTGAAAATAGACAGCCTTTGGAAAAGCTCCATTTTAATGAGACATTGTCCATAGTATAGGTTCTTGATCTGGGATTTTATTTGTATATGAAATTATCTGCATCCTTGCATTCTGATTTGAATGTCACCCTTCTTTAGTAGCATAACATTTGCAATCACAGCCTACCCTTCCAGTCAGGGTGTTTGGATGGATGGGATGTCATATTGAGAAGATACACAGATAGATCCCTGAGATAACACTTAACTGAGCAGCAAGTGAATTGAGAGTGACAGCCACAGTTCACTGGAGATAACGGGCTGGAGAGTGTGGGGGGGGGGGGAGAGAGACAGGAAGTTAGTGAGACATGACAAAGAGCATAAATGAAATTAATCTTCTTCCTGCTGACAATAATTTTTAGGCTAGTCGCAGAGCTATCCATTTCTGCACTGCACCAGCTGCAATTATATTCTCAACATAATCTCCAGATTTCAGGAGTGGCTTCAGGCTTCAGTACACATGATTTCTAATGATTTATTGAACAACAACAGCAACAACAATGTTCTTCTCTGGATAGGTGACTTTGGATGGGTAGTCTCTGAAGCGCACTGAGCTTCTGATGGCTGATTTCAGTAGTTTAGAGTAGACCTATTGAATCAATGGTTAAATGGTAAGTTAATACATAGGTAAATGAGTCTACTCTGTTTGGGAACCAGCTAGTTTGGGTACCAGCTAGACCCACAAAGAAAAGATGTTCCAGCCAACCATGCTTTCCTTCAGAATGTTCTGCTCCATCTGATATTGTCTTGACATCCAGTGTTCTGTAGACCTGGTGCATCACCAGTCTTTGCTGGGCTGTTTTCATGGAGGTTTGCTCCCCCAGTTTCTCTCTCTTTCTCTCTCTCTCCCTCCCCCCTCTCTCTAATTCAGCTAAATGTTTTGGGTTTTTTTACTTAATCTTGGGGTTCCCTCAGTAATGGTGATACTTCCCACTTGCCCAGAACATGGAAAACGGATTGTTTTGACTGCAAACCCCAGAGTCCTCCAGGCAACATAGCCCCCAAAATAGGTTTCCCATGCTTTCCTCTTCTTGCTGAGTAGTTCCATTTTGTCAACAGAGCTGCTATAACTCACACCCTGAGTTTGCTGTTAATACAGTAGGACCCCTGTATCCATGGGAGATTGGTTCTGGGGGATGCCACAGATACTGAAATCCGTGGATAGTAGCAAACACCCTGTCAACACAGGGCATGCTATGGAGGGGGAGGAAGGTGAAGAGTGAGGCCAGTAAGGTGCAGGGCCCCGACGGTCCCAACCGCCCCTGATGATGCCAACCCAGGAGCCCAGAGGGCCGATCCCAGGTGCCGGAGAAGAGACACCTGCAGCCTGGACAGTTATGGAGGAGGAGAAGGAAGGGAGGCAGGCATGCAGGAAGATGAAGGCAAAAGAAGTGGGGTGAGCAGACAGATGGGAGAGAAAGAGCAAGGTGGCCTGTGCCATGGAACTGGAGCTGGGCTTGGGCTTAGCAGTACTGATGCTGCTCTTCACTGCCTTGCTCCTCACCATCTCGACCTGGCTCCTCCAGTTCACCCGAGGCTTGTGGCAGGACTGGGGCCAGGCGGGAGTTGTGCTGCCACTGCAGAGTCAAGCAGGAGTTGGCCTGTCTGGGCTATGGGTGTCCCTCCTCCGGTGCCTGGGCTCAGCCAGGCTGGGGCTCCTGGGCTTGCGTTGTCAGGGGTGGCTGTGACCATTGGGGTTCCCCGCCTTCCTGGTCTCACTCTTCACCTTCCACAGATCTGGCTCAATGGGGTAAGGCAGGCAGGAGGGGAGGGAACCAAGCCAGAGCCTCCAGGGGGAGGGGGAAGGGTCATGTACCCCAGGCTCAGATCCCCGGCTATGCTGGCTCTTGGAGGATGGAGGGCCCCTGCCTTCCTTGCCCACCTCCACACGGGATGGCCAAGCAGCCAAGCGGTTTCCCAAAGTCCATGGGGTGCCTGGGGAGGAAGTTGTCCCCCCAACGAGACAGTGTTGCCGCAGCTGCTGAAGCCTGCCAGCCATCGTTCCATCTATTCCCATGCACTATGTCCCGGAAACTCACTGCATTCACTTATCCGTCACCAATCGCAGATAACTGAATAAGTGGAGAATGAATCAGCAGATACAGGGGTCCTACTGTATACATAATGAAGTCCAATAAATAAAGATTGCTCAGCCAGGCTGGGTGCCACACAACAATTTATGTGAAATCTGGCTTGTCTACCGTTATGGAATTGAAGGAATGAATTAAATGATGCCTCTTATTTGATATTACACCAAAAATAAATAGCTGAAAAGGAACTCTCTTTTTGCATATGATGAAACATGCTAGGAACCATGGACTGAATGTTTTATACACCCACGGAAGCCTTCTGTGATTTTGTAGGTGAGGGTGTGACTTGGAAAACAAAGAGAAAATTATGCAGTGCATTGTGTTCTTTATCAGATGCCAGCATAAGAAGGATGGTGTGGGCATGACCCCAACTAGAAGGGGGGGCTATCTGGGAAGCAAGATGGCAGTCCAAAGGAAGGCAAGTACAAATACTGCACCATGCTCAGATGAAATGCTCAAGACCTTTGTTCAGTTTCACAGGCTCTCTCCATTCTCCCTGGCTAGTGGGGATAAGGAAAAAAACAAAAAACAAAAACAAAGCTTGGGGAGTTACTTTTGGACTGCAGTTCCCATCATGCCCCCCCCAGCATGCTCACTACAAGCTCTAGTTCTCCCCCCCTCCAAAAAAAAAAAAAACTTCTAAGAAAGAGAGGACCTTTTCAGTAGTGGCACCTAAATCATGAAATATCTTTCAAAGACAGGATCTAGGTTAGAAGAGTCCCTGGGCATAGCGTCCTCTGTTGGTCTTGCTCCTCTGTCAGGGGAACCTGACAAGCTTATCTTGGTGCAGAAGCATTTAGCAGCTTTGTCTACTCATCCTTTGAATTTTCAATAAATGTGTGAGACTAAGTTACAACATGGTTAGAAACTGGAAGAGTGGCTAGATTCAGCTGACTGATGCTGGACCCAAAATGCAAAGTAAGAATAATGAAGGGGCATCAACAATAAATCTCAGCAGCAGGCACTGTTGGTCATGGCAATTACCTGAGAATATTATGTGCTGACTGATGCCAGCCTCTACCCATTGTTTTTAAATGGTCTTTTAAAATCAAATGTTTAAATTTAAATTCCCTTAAAATTTTAAAGCTGATTTATTTATTTATTTATTTATTTATTTATATCCCACAAAATTGGGACTCAAAACAGCTGAGAATTTAACAGAGCAATACCACTAAAAACATACAAAAACTGAACATTGAAATGGAATTAAACTTTTCACAGTATTAAAACCACTCAAGTTAAAAGAATAAAATGCATTTTTTTTAAAAAAAAAGATAAAACACAGTTCAGTTAAAACAAAACAGCACCTGTTCTTTAAAAACTTTCTGTTTTAAAAGCCTGTCAACAGAAGGACAACAAGAAGGGGGCCATTCTAATCTCCCTGGGAAGGGTGTTCCAGAGTCTAGGGGTAGCCACCGAAAAGACCCTCTCTTGCGTCCACGCAAACTGTGCTTGTGATGGTGATGGGACTGAGAGAAGGGCTTCTCCTGATGATTTCATGGTCTGAGTAGGGTCATATTCCTTTTCTTTATTTGAGCCTTTCATATGCTGCTGCTATTGTTGGGTGTTGACATTTTTACTTTTTTAAATTGTTAGCTTTGCTTTTAGATTTCGCCATGATTTATGTAATTATTTCTCACTGCCTTAACCTTATTATCAGAGGAAGCTGGAATATTAATGCCACATGGATACAGAGGTAGCTCAATGGCTCCTGTCAGTCAACAAGCCGGAGAACTTCTGCATTCACAAAAAAGAAAAAGAAAAAAAAGTCACCATTGTTATCTCTCCTATACTGTCACCAAGCCTTATGCTAGTGCTTCGGACCTCACCATACCAACATACTTCTGTCAGCCTTACCACCTGTAACCTGCCAATGAAAATCCAAAACATATTGGTAAAGCTATAAAGCAAGGAAGGAAACTGACCTAACTATTGACTGTTGTCCTTGGATCAGTCACACACAAAAGCTTGTTCTTAAGTCACAAAAAAGAACGTCATTTACAAACTGCTTATTATTTGATTAAAGCAGCAGTCTTGCACAGAGGAGATTATCAGACATAGCTAACGTGGCACCATAATGATGCCAGGGGAATGCAAAAGGACACCAATATCAGACGGCAGCGTCCTTTTGCATTCTGCTGGCGTCATTATGGCACTTCTTTTTATTGACAGGGCCAAGCTGTCAATAGATCTCCCCTTATGATTTGGTGCCAACATTGCCAGCGTGTGAAACCTCAGGCCATTTAACTCTCAGGAATGTAGTGTCAATTGGCGGTTCTGCCAGATCACGACATCCAGGTAAGTGATACACTTTTTATGACCCTTCCTGGGTTACTTGTAAGTTTTAAAGTGTGTTTTTGTGCTTGGTGTAACATTTTTCATGTTATTTTTTTTTCTTTTTGAATTTCCCACACTCACGTCTTCTCACCAGAATGGGTGGGATTTCAGTACAGGAAGTGAACAGAGCTCCATTCATTCCTGGGCTGCCTGTTGACATGAGACAAGGTAAGTGTGATAGAGAGGGTTATTGTGCTGGAGCAGGGACGGGATTGGAGATTGTGGGACAGGAACACTTTTTGCGTTCCTGTCTGATAATCTTCACTTGAGGATGAGATAAGGACCACTCGATGCAATACAGCTTATTTCTGAATAGGTAGAGATAAAAGATAGATCTAGGATGGATGGATAGATAGATAGATAGATAGATAGATAGATAGATGCTGTATACATCTGTTGTAAAGAATGCACATGCATTCTTATGATCAAAGCAGGCCCAAGACATTTCACTCCCTGAGAAAAAGGACAAGATGGAGCCTCTCTTCCTTCCATGTACAGAAGCTTCATGAAAATGTACCACACTTGAGGATAGCAGAGCAGCCTCAGAGTACAGAGAGGAAAGACCATGTGGATCGGGGGAACGGCTTTGTTGCTGCCACTGATGCCCTGACACATCTGCCACCAGAGCTGCCTTCCTCACTCTGTCTAATAGGTCCCACCCTGCTTGTGACCATCTCTTCTGTAGTAAGGTTCGTTGGATGGTTGGCCCCTCCAGGTGTGGTTGAACTGCAACCCCCATCAGCCCTAGCCCTGATCACTAGTGGCGAGGAGCAATGCAATTTGAATTTTGATAAGACCTAGGCCACATATTCAATCCGCATCCCTGTTCTACAGAATAGTTGAGTAATGTTGATGTAGTGCCAATGAGCTCAGCTTCAACTTGGTTACTTGTCTGTGGACTTCATCACACTGTACTGTTATAGTGCTATTATTCTACTTTAACTGCTATGGCTGCCTCCTAAGAATTCTGGGGTTTGTAGTTTAGTGAGGCCTAAGAGCTCTCTGGCTGAGAGTTCTAAATGCCCCTCTCTAAACTACAAATCCCAGGATTCCACAGGAGGCAGACATAGCTGTCAAAGTGGAATAATAGCACTATAACAGTGTAGTGTGATAGCCAGCTACTGCTCAACTAACAGAATCATGGTAAATTGAACAGACAGTGATTACATAAAAGGGTGACTGGAAATAATCTTGCTTGTTCTGACAGGAATGATTGCTTTATATAGATGTTCTTTCCTCACTCACCTTTTGCTCCCATCCCTGCTTAATATTTGTCTTATCAAAGAAGCTTGAGATGTCAGTCAAAATGGAAATGTGCCTGTTGCCATGAAAAGCTTTTGTCTTCAAAATTATTAGAAGAAAGATGCTATATTATACCCATTTCTCCCTAGGAATGGGCAAATGTGCCAGTTTTGCTAGATTAGAATCTTTGCAACTTCAAGTTCTTTTTATCCCAAATATGAAGAAATGTGTAAATATCTACTTACAATAAGCACAACTGGATCAAAATTCTTCTCCCCTCTTTTCAAGAGACAAATTCAGAAGGCGCAGCTGTTCACTGCACAGAGAGGTTAGTGCAGCCCCATATCCATAAGTGTCTTCTGTATAAATGTGAAAGATGAGGAGCCTCTCAGAAAACAGATGTGGTAAGCTTAATTTGGGGTATTAACACAACTGAATGCGCAAGGATTCAAACCTAGACATGAAAGCGTTAAACACTAAACACTCTGGGCCTGGATGGATGCAATCCTGTTAGTTTTCAGGTTGCCATAGTGAAAACTGGAGGTGGCTCCTCTACCTTTAATGGATGTGTAGAACAAAGAATTTCAGCAAGTGTTGCTTGTTTCCTGGTGGTATAACAACTATACCTGCTGAAATTCTCTCTTCAACACAACCATTAAAGGTAGAGGAGCCATTTCCCCCCCAGTTTTCAGTCCCATTAACTCTAGTCAGTTTCTATTTCCCCACATCATCATAATCATCATTTTAAAGAAAAAGAAATCAGGTTCTTTTTAACCCCTGTTGGCCCCATACAGCACCTACCAAACTATGTGGTATCCTTACCTAGGAAGACAGGTGTAGAAAGCAAGTTTTTTGTGTTATCCTCTTTTTAAAAATCATTTAATGAAAATAACTAATTCCCCCTTGAATAAGTACTATCAGATATAATCATACGTTTAGTAATTTTCTATGAAAGGGTCATAATAAAGGTATAAACCACAGTATATTCAGCAAGAATTTTTCAGTTAGGAATAGATTCCACAAATTTTTATGGGATGTCAGAGGATAAACAACATCAGAGGGCTTACCTACACTGTCAAACAAATGCAGACTCACCCTGAATCCAGTGCTGGAAATCCAGATGACAAATGACTACTCCGGGGTGGGGGGAGGCACATTTTTTGGTCCTTTACCTGACTTTGCTCCAAACTAAACAAAGCCGGGGAAACTCTGTGGTTTCCCAGAAACTCCGGAGTGAACTCAGGTTCTTTTGCTGTCTGCACAGCTGGATTGGGTTCAATTTGGCCCAATCCAGTTGTCCACATGCAAACATGGTGCCATCTCCCTTATCTTGTGCTAAGCAGCACAGGGAAGGGGATGGATCTCCATTGGAGCTTCCACCACTGTCTCACTTGCCAAGCAGCTCCCTGCGAGAGCCTGGCTGATGGCATAACTTCTGGTGAGGTTAGAATGGGGTTCCCAGACATATGATCAACAAGGAAAGGTCACTCCTCAATTGCATGGATGCCCTGTACTTACCTCAGCAGAAGATACGATGCTGGCCAGGCTCTCACAGGGAATTGCTTGGCTGCTGCAGCAGTGGCAGTAATGGCTCTGAAAACAGGGGACAGGCCAGCTGGGTCAATGCAATGTTGGCCTGGCTGACCCATGTGGACAACAACAGCCATTTCACTGGATTTGTCCCAGTGCATATGATTGCCATTGTGGTCAATCCGGGGCCTGTCCAGAACAAAGGGGCCCCATAGATGGGAGAAATGTGTTGGGATGCTGAGGCAATTATTGCTGTAATTCTCAGGTTTTTTTAAAAAAAGAATATCCCAACAACATTTCTGTTGTGCCAGACTATTTTCTGGCAAGTTCTAGCACCAGCTGCAGTGTTTTATTCTCACTCTCAAGTGTGTTTCTTTTTAAATTCCAAGACACCTTAGAACAAAAACATGTCCTCCTCCTCTCCCTCTCTGTCTCCCTGAGATTTTCAGACAGGAACAAAAATAGTGTCCCCATCTCACTATCTCCTTTCCCGACCCCATCCCAGCATAATAACAAACAGTTTTATACCTACCTTGATTGTGTGTTGCTCCCTCCCTCTCGGCATCCCAGGAGTGAATGCAGCTCCCCGGTTTTTACTTCTGGAATTCACTTCCTGGTTTCAAATCCTGGGCCATTCTCACCAGAGGACAAGTGCACAGGAAATTCAAAAATAAAAAGTCAAATACAAGTTTTAAAATGACAGCAAGCACAAAAACACACTTAAAAAATACCAAGTAACCCAGGGAGGGAACAAAAAAGGGTGTTCACCTCATTGTCCCGATTGCACCCGGACGTTTTCTGGAACAGACCTCCCACTCACGCTGGCATCGCACCAGCATAATGGGACACCTTTTCATTTACCTGTCATTCTGTGGCAGAAACAGAATGGACAATCTATTCATGGCTTAGGCTGTGAATAAAAAGGAGTGTCACAGGGACAGAAGCAGCATGAGAGCATAATGAGACAGGGACGTCATCGTCTGATATTAAAGCACTTTAGCGATCTCCTGGCATCATTGTCACACCATATTTAGCCCGTCTGATAATCTCCATAGTGTGCATCAGTGAAATGGCACTTTTGCACTATAAACCATAGCAAGCCATGCCATGGTTTTAAAAAATCTTTGAAAGAACCTTTGTGCAGACTTGAGATATTTCCCTGAGAGGATTCAAGACTTTATTTTATTTCCTCTGATCATGCCCATAAGCTAAAAGAACTCATCTGTACCATCACACAAAACCGCAGTGTCACTGGTTAAGTGATTGGAGATGATATGATATAGTGATCACAGTGCTGAACTGGGACTTGGGTGATACTGGTTCTAGTCCCCAGTGAACCCTGAATGCCAACCACTCTTAGGCCAACCCCACCCCCTCTCAGCTTGACTTCTCACACAGAGTGAATAAAGTGGGGAGAGGGGAGGCCCTATATATTATCTAAAGCTCATTTTGAAAGGGGTGTCATTGCAGAAGGGTAGTCACCTCTCTTTGTGATTATCCCTCAAAAGATGGCTTTTGCAATATGCAAACAGCCTGCTTTCAGTAATGACCTTAATCTTGGACCTGCCCTTAATTCATTATTGCTTGTGAAAACTAGATACAGATTATTTAGCTTTTCGTTCTTTCTCTTTTGCATGTGGGTACACACACATATGCACACACTTGTCTAGTACTCACCCATGGTTCTAAAAGCAGATTTCTGCCAGTGAATAAATAAAAGCCTCATTTTGAGCTGTCAGATTATGTCCAGAGGAGAGGAGGAGAGAACAAATTCTGACAGATTACTACTCTTGTTCCTTCCTATTTAGATAACAGAGACAGGTAAGAGTTTAGATTGTGTATTTATTTGGGGAGAAGGGTTGGTCTAACTTTCCTGGGCAAACCCCTTCGGTACGATATTTTCCATCTCTGTTGCAAATAAGTACCAAAGGAGCAAAACCAATATTTATCATTAATTTGGAAGTAATAACATCCAAGCAGTAGCATTTGTCTTGCTGGACAATGCAGGCATTATTCAGTATCTGATCACATCCCACGGCCTGACACAAGGCGTAATCGGAGAGCACAAAAACGTGCTGTCGTCTTTTCAGAATGCCATCCTTCAAAGTGAGGAGTGACTGAATGGCAGCATTTGTGGATTGAACTGCTGGGGGGGGGTGAGGAGGAAAGGAAAGGAAAGTGAGGCTTTCAGAAATAAATCTGAGGAACTGATGGTAGTGGTGAGGGATGGGTTGGTATTTTGTGTTGACTTGTGTTTGTTTTATAATAGTTTTCCAAATTTTCAGATACCTATATATATATTTCACTCCAATAACTTGAGATTTTAAAAGAATCAAATATGAAACAGATTTACTGATGCTCTGAATACTCAGCTTTTGTCTGTCAGACCTTGCATTCAGCAAGTTTCCTGGTACTAAATCAAGGTAGTTGTTGTGTGCCTTCAAGTCCTCTCTGACTTATGGCAACCCCAAGGCAAACCTATCAATGGGTTTTCTTTGCAAGATTTGTTCAGAGGGGGTTTGCCTTTGCAAGGCTGAGAGAGTGTGACTTGCCCAAGGTCATTCAGTAGGTTTCTATGGCTGAGGGGGGACTTGAACCCTAGTCTCCAGAGTTTTAGTTCAGTGCTCAAACCATCACACTAAGCTAGTGCTCAAGGTTGCCACCTCCGTTTTCTGACAGGCTGCTGATCTTTAGCCAGATATGACATCATTCTCTTCACGAGAATACCTAGACTTGTTGAATTTTCAGTACAGATAGGTGGATTTTGTCCAGTTCATTTTTTAAAAAAAGAACTCACAGAATTTATGAACTTCTTCCAAAGAAACATGGAAAGAACTTGAAATCTAAAATTTCTGAATGTAGGAAAAATAAATACGATTGAGAAAACAGTGCCGACACCCATCCTGACATTTGAGTTTCATATTGTTGAGGAAATGCATGTCGTTTCATACAGTATATTGATCTGAAATATATCATGTGCAAGATTCCTAATAACATTCTAAATGTTGGTGAACTAAGTCAAGAGGTGTGTATATAACTTCTCTTATCTTCACTGTTTTCAAACTGCAACTTGAAACTTGAATTTTAAAAAGATAATTTCATCATCACAAAATAATACTGACTGGAGTATTGAGATTCCAAAGGCGATAATGACATATGTGGGCTTAACTGGAGGTTACATCTGCATATGTACAGTATCTTTTTAGACCTTGTGGAAAGAGGTATCCAGGACCTACTTTCATGAGCCCTCCCCCATGTGAGGGCAGGGGCATATGTTATTCATTTATTTTATATCCCACCTTTCTTTCAGTACGTGATCCAAGGTGGTTCACAATATAAATGAAAACAAAGTACAGTTGTCCCTCTGTAGCCACAGATTTGGTATCCATGGATTTAAGTACTCATGGTTTGAAAATATTCTTTTAAAAATAATAATCCAGAAAGAAAACCTTGATTTTGCCATCTTATATAAGGGACACCATTTTGTTATGCCATTGCATATAATGGGACTTGAGTATTCACGAATTTTGGTATCCATGGGGGGTGGGGGTCCTGGAACCAAATTCCAGCGAATATGAAGGGACAACTGTACATCTAAAAGCCAATCATTTGAACTAGTGAACAACACTAAAAACAATTAGGTAAGCAATCATACGAAACCCAACAGTTTAATAAAAGCATTTCAAAACATAATAAAAAAGAGAGGAAGAAATATAACATCCCCATTATCTACTCAGAAGTAAATGCCATTGAGCTTAATGGGGCTTCCTCCCAGGTAAGTGAATATAGGTTTGCAATCTTAATCCTTCTGAAAGTAGATCAATGAGCAAATTATTGATGACTAACTTAAAACCTCTGATTTCAATGAGTCTAATTTAAGTACTTTTGTTTGTTGTTTGCCTTCAAGGTGATTCTGACTTATGGCGACCGTATCATGGGGTTGTCTTGGTCAGATTCGTTCAGAGAGGCTTTGCCATTGCCTTCCTCTGAGGCTGAAAGAGTGTGGCTTGGTTACCCACTAGGTTTCCATGACTGAGTGGGGATTTGAATCCTGATCTCCCAGAGTCTTAGGACAATACTTACCACATTGGGTCTCTAATTTAAACATTACTAAGAATCCAAGCCAGAAATGATCAAACAAATGTTGCAGATGGGAAAGTGAGGCTGAGGGAATGCCAGTATGCCTCAGTTAATCTTTGAGATAGGATCTGAGCCAGAGATCTCTAAATTTTCTAGCCTCTAAAAATAAAGGCTCCTTCTACAGTCTCATTTTCTTTTGTGTCTTGATAATACATTGCTAAAGTGAGGACTGCCAAAGAAGAGCCACAAAAACTATCTGAGGAGTTGGCTAATGATCAACCTTTCACGTGGTTCACTTAACTGATAATTAAAGAAGGTGTGTAGAGGCATGTCTACTACATACAATTACAGGGTGTCTCCACCAAGGAGGGCATTAGCATTACAAAATTTAAAAGAAAGTGAAAAAGTTTCGGCTGAATTTTCAGCCAGGGAAAGGTGGGGTGGCAGTGGGGGGGGGGAGAAAATCTTGCCCTGGCAGCAAGAAAGACAGCTGGGTAGGAAAGCTGTGGAAATGTGAAAGGATAGCTTGAAAAAAATGCTTCTGGGAACAATCATTATGCTGTCAGGAAAAGGTACAATGTGATGTAATAAGCTATTCCCATCTTTAATGTAGCAGGGACTGCGGCAAACAGCTGGGAATTCAGCAATGAGACACCAGCAGGCAGTCTATCCTGACTATGGAAGAATAATCATGCTTAATCCAGACCTGGCATCTCTCAGACTCCATGTTTGAAACAGGTTTTCCTTTACTTTAGTTCTCAGCCTAAAAGTGTATCTTACATCTGCATATTCTTTGCTGATTGACTACAACATCTAAGCCCTCTTCACAGGTACAGTGTGCTTTCAGAAAAGGGTGTGTGAGAGAGACCACCCCACAGTCTCTCTTTCAAAATTTGTACATCAGGATGGGGAACAGATAGCCATCCAGATGCTCTGGACCGCAACGTCCACAATCCTTTGCCATTGCCCATGCTGGTTGGGGGTGTGTGGAAACTGTAAGCCAAAACATCTGGAGGGCCAAAGGATCCTCACCCCTGGGGCCTTTTCACAGTACATTATGATTCTACTTTAATTGCCATAGCAACATTCTATAGAATCCTGGGATTTGCAGTTTTGGAAGGGGCATTTAGAATTCTCAGCCAGCAAGTTCCAGTGCCTCACCAAAGTACAAACCCCAGGATTCCATAGGATGCTACCATGGCAGCTAAAGTGGAATCATAGCACTATATTTGGGCAGCTTGAAAGGGCCACTGGTCTTTCACACTTGCCCTCATCCCTCTGTTGGTATGCACAAGCTTCCTTTGTCCCAGATCTAGGACTCTATGGGGAAAGATGGAAGATGGAACCAACAGGTTAAATGACACTTGGGAGGAACCAGAGGTGCCGACCCTTCTTCACAAATCTTCTTCACACAGAGGCCTTCCTGTGAGTCACACCTGTGAGTCACACCTGTGAGTCATTAGGGGGTGGAGCTGGGAGCCTAGCTCTATATAAGTCCTTGCAGAGGCTTTCCAGGCCAGTTTCCTGCCAGAGAGAAGGAGAGCAGCTTCTGGACAGCAAGTTTCCTGCCAGTTTCCTGCCAGGGAGAAGAAGGAAGCAACTTTTAAAACTTTTTTAAAAAACTGTTGGGAGAGGCTGCTTGTTGCTGAGGGGCTTGAACTTCTGAACTTCCCCTTTTACCCTCAAGAGCCAGAGGCCTTCCTGTGAGTCACACCTGTGAGTCACACCTGTGAGTCATTAGGGGGTGGAGCTGGGAGCCTAGCTCTATATAAGTCCTTGCAGAGGCTTTCCAGGCCAGTTTCCTGCCAGAGAGAAGGAGAGCAGCTTCTGGACAGCAAGTTTCCTGCCAGTTTCCTGCCAGGGAGAAGAAGGAAGCAACTTTTAAAACTTTTTTAAAAAACTGTTGGGAGAGGCTGCTTGTTGCTGAGGGGCTTGAACTTCTGAACTTCCCCTTTTACCCTCAAGAGCCAGAGGCGCAAGCCTAACGGCGCGCGAATTTCAGTAACCAAACAAAAATACAGCAGACCTAAAAGTACAGCTTAGCATTCTCAGCGTTAACTAAGAGTTCTTAGATTACCTAAAAGCTCTCATCATGGACACTGAGGGGACTGCAGCAGTCACTTGCAACACTTGTGCGATGTTTCTATTCTTGTCTACAGACGTGGAGAACTTCACATGCACCAAATGCAAGCTGGTAGCCCTCTTGGAGGAGAAAGTACAGCAGCTGGAGACACGGGTAGCTACACTTCAACAGATTCGGGAGCAAGAGGTTTTCCTGGACAGAACAGAACGAACACTCTTGGATGGGGACCGCACAGAGGAAGTGGCTGTGGAGGAGAGGGTCACTTCACGGACACAGGAAGTAGACAGCTGGAGGAATGTCACACACAGAACAAGAAAATCCAGGGATTCTTCCAGCAGCTTGCAGCTACAGAATCGATTTGAAGCCCTTTCCCTTATCAAGGACAATGAGGAAGAACAGCATGGACAGACTTCAGGGGTAGAGCAGGGGACCTTGAGAGGACCACCGCAAGGAACAGCAGCTGCGAAGCCTCAGCGGAGGCGTGTGGTGGTGGTGGGGGACTCCTTGCTGAGGGGTACAGAAGCAGTGGTATGTGGGCCTGACAAGATGACTCGGGAGGTGTGTTGTCTCCCTGGGGCAAAGATCTGTGATGTGACCGAGAGGCTGACAAGACTCATCAAGCCTACGGATCATTACCCCTTCCTTTTGGTCCATGTGGGAACCAATGATACTGCAAGGCACAGCTTTCCCAAGATCAGAAGAGATTATGAGGCCCTGGGGAGGAAGCTGAAAGAAATGAACGCACAGGTGGTCATCTCGTCTCTTCTGCCAGTTGAAGGGCATGGTCCAAGAAGGGAGAGGAAAATAGCCGACGTAAACAACTGGCTCCGTAGATGGTGTCGCCAAGAACAAATTGGATTCTTGGATCATGGACTGCGCTTCCATGCAGGGGGACTTCTGGCAAGAGATGGGGTGCATCTTACAACAGTTGGAAGAAACATTTTTGCCAACACTCTCAAGAATTTGATCAGGAGGGCTTTAAACTGAGTCAAATGGGGGAGGGAGACAGTATTCTGGAAGGCAAAAGGGCTGGAGAAAATAGTCAAACTGTCATAGAGGGAACGAGGCAAACAGCGCAAGGACCCAACAGTGGGAGGCAAAAAAACTTGCACAGGGAGCAAGTAAAGGGAACACATGGTCTCAGATGTCTCTACACTAATGCACAGAGCATGGGAAATAAGCAAGATGAACTAGAACTCCTTGCACTACAAAACAAATATGATATAATAGGCGTTACTGAAACCTGGTGGGACGAGTCTCATGATTGGAATGTAGGAATAGAGGGGTATAACCTTTATAGGAGAAACAGGCCAAACAGGAAAGGAGGAGGAATAGCATTATATGTCAGGGATATTTACACCAGTGAAGTGATCCATGACATCAATACTGGAAGCCAGGTGGAGAGCATCTGGATAAAAATTAAAGGGGAGGGAAACAACAGGGATGTTATTGTGGGACTCTACTACAGACCCCCAAATCAGACGGAGGAATTGGATGTTGCCTTTCTAGAACAGATGAACATACATGCAGAAAGGAGAGATGTAGTAGTGATGGGTGACTTCAACTATCCTGATATTTGCTGGCAATCTAACTCAGCCAAAACTACAAGGTCTAGCAAATTCCTTACATGCCTGGAAGACAATTTCATGGTCCAAAAGGTGGAAGAGGCAACAAGGGGGTCAGCTATTTTAGATCTGATCCTAACCAACAGAGACGACCTTGTTAATGGGGTGCAAGTGGTGGGATCCTTAGGTGAGAGTGATCATGTTCTCCTGGAGTTTGTTATACAATGGAAAGGAGAAGCCAGGCATAGTCAGACACGCATTCTTGACTTTAGGAGAGCTGATTTCAATAAACTCAGGGAAATACTGGGGATGATCCCATGGTCAAGAATACTAAAAGAGAAGGGACCTCAAGACGGTTTTGACTTTCTCAAAAGGGAGATACTGAAGGCACAATTTCAAACAGTACCATTGAGGAAGAAAAATGGGAGGTGTCTCAAGAAACCAGGATGGATGACTAAAGAACTTTCAATGGAGCTAAGTTTTAAACGGAACATGTATAGGAAATGGAAAAGGGAGGAAATCACCAAAGAAGAATTCAAACAGATAGCGAACACGTGTAGGAGTAAAGTCAGAAAAGCTAAAGTGCAGAATGAGCTCAGGCTTGCTAGGGAGGTTAAGAACAATAAAAAGGGTTTTTTTGGGTATGTCCGCAGCAAAAGGAGGAAGCAGGAAATGATAGGGCCACTACGTGGAGAAGATGGCAAAATGCTAACAGGGGACAGAGAAAAGGCAGAATTACTCAACACCTTCTTTGCCTCAGTGTTTTCAGAAAAGGAAAAGGAGGACCAACCTGAGGAAAATGGAACAGAGGACACAATAGGGGAAATCCAGCTGAAAATAAGTAAAGAGGTGGTACAGGAATACCTTCTTAATCTAAATGAATTTAAATCTCCAGGACCAGATGAACTACATCCAAGAGTATTAAAAGAGCTGGCAAATATAATCTCAGAGCCATTGGCAATAATATTTGAGAACTCCTGGAGAACAGGAGAAGTCCCAGCAGACTGGAGGAGGGCAAACGTTGTTCCCATCTTCAAAAAGGGGAAAAAAGAGGATCCCAACAACTATCGTCCAGTTAGTCTGACATCAATACCAGGGAAGATTCTAGAACAGATCATTAAACAGAGAGTCTGTGAACATTTAGAAGGCAATGCCATAATCACAAAAAGTCAGCATGGGTTTCAGAGAAACAAGTCATGCCAGACTAATCTGATCTCTTTTTTTGATAAAGTTACCAGCTTGGTAGATGAAGGGAATGCTGTGGACATCGCATACCTTGATTTCAGTAAGGCCTTTGACAAGGTTCCCCATGACATTCTTGCAAACAAGCTTGTAGAATGTGGGCTAGACAAGTTAACTGTTCAATGGATTTGTAATTGGTTGACCGGCCGAACCCAAAGGGTGCTCAGCAGTGGCTCCTCTTCGTCTTGGAAAGATGTGACCAGTGGGGTGCCACAGGGTTCTGTCCTGGGCCCAGTGCTATTCAACATCTTTATCAATGACTTAGATGAGGGAATTAGGGGCATACTTATCAAATTTGCAGACGATACCAAATTGGGAGGAGTAGCTAATACCCTAGAGGACAGGATCAAAATTCAGAATGACCTGGATAGACTGGAGAGCTGGGCCAAAGCTAACAAAATGAAATTCAATACGGAGAAATGTAAAGTACTGCATTTAGGGCGGAAAAATGAAATGCATAAATATAGGATGGGAGAGACCTGGCTGAATGAGACTATGTGCGAAAGGGATCTAGGAGTCCTAGTAGACCACAAGTTGAACATGAGCCAACAGTGTGATGCGGCAGCTAAAAAGGCCAATGCAATTTTGGGCTGTATCAATAGAAGTATAGTGTCTAGATCAAGGGAAGTAATAGTGCCACTCTATTCTGCCTTGGTCAGACCTCACTTAGAATACTGTGTCCAGTTCTGGGCACCACAATTCAGAAAGGATATTGACAAATTGGAGCGTGTCCAGAGAAGGGCAACTAAAATGGTGAAAGGTCTGGAAACAATGCCTTATGAGGAGAGACTTAGG
The DNA here is from genome assembly GCA_030847615.1 of Gambelia wislizenii. Classification (NCBI taxonomy): domain Eukaryota; kingdom Metazoa; phylum Chordata; class Lepidosauria; order Squamata; family Crotaphytidae; genus Gambelia; species Gambelia wislizenii. The sequence goes on along the minus strand of JAUMIR010000005.1, from coordinate 168,285,618 downwards.
GAGCTGGGTATGTTTAGCCTGGAAAAAAGACGGTTTAGAGGCGATATGATAGCCCTGTTTAAGTATTTGAAGGGATGTCACGCTGAGGATGGAGCAGGCTTGTTTTCTGCTGCTCCAGAGACTGGAACACGGAGCAATGGGTGCAAGCTCCAGGAACAGAGATTCCACCTCAACATGAGGAGGAACTTTTTGACAGTCAGAGCTGTTCGGCAGTGGAACGCACTCCCTCGGAGCGTGGTGGGGTCTCCTTCCTTGGAGGTCTTTAAACAGAGGCTGGATGGCCATCTGTCGGGGATGCTTTGATTGTGATTTCCTGCGTGGCAGGGGGTTGGACTGGATGGCCCTCGTGGTCTCTTCCAACTCTGCAATTCTATGATTCTATGATTCTATGATCTGGAAAAGATCAGAAGTAAGGTTTGAATAATGGTTCCATAAGCAGAGTTCTCCCAGGATAACCATTGCATAAGAAGTTGCACTTTTCAAGGCACTGCATAGTATGTGCAACAGCCACCAATCAGAAGTAAGGTTTAAATAACAAATGTGTGTGAAACAGCCACTGGCAATCCATTACTACCATAGAACTTTTCCAATTACTTCATTTATCTTAAAAGCATTGATTTCCTTTAGTGGCAGTTTTCATTCAGGGGACTTTCACATTGCACAGTTATAATGCTATGATTCCACTTTAACTGCCATAGCAACCTTCTATGGAACCCTAGGGTTTGCAGTTTGGTGAAGCACTAGATCTAGATCTCTCTGGCTGATCTAGATCTCTCTGGCACTAGATTTCTCTGGCTGAGAAGTCTAAGTACCCCTCCCCCTAAACTGCAAATCCTAGGGTTCTGTAGGATGGGACCATGGCAAAAGTGGAATCACAATGCTATACAGTGGGCCCTCAGTATCCGCTGGGGTTTGGTTCCAGGACACCCCCCCCCCATGAATAACAAAATCTGTGGATGCTCAGGTCCCATTATATACAATGGCATTGTAAAATGGCATCCCTTATATAAAATGGCAAACAGCAAGCTTTGCTTTCTGGGGAAAAAATGTCTGACTATTTTCAAGCCATGGTTGGCTGAATCCATGGGTGCAGAATCCATGGATATGGAGGACTGACTGTAACTGTGCAGTGTGGTGAGTCCCTGAGTCTTGAAAATACATGTGTGAATGAACCTTCAAACGACCACTTTTCTCACGGACCCACAACAGTGGGTTCTATAGAGCTGGGTTGGCTACAAGGTCAGGGAACTTTGTTTACCATGCTTTCAATACACTAGGCATTTGCAATTCAGCCAAGGCGTGAATCACCACTCTTATGACAAACTGGTATGCCACTGAGATAGGCATAACCAGATCATACAATCATAAAGTGTTGGAGCAGCCATCAGTGTTTCATACAGTAGTGTCCCTGGAATTAAGGGAGCCCTGATGGCGCAGTGGTTAAATGCTGATACTGCAAGCAAGAAAGTTATGAGTTCAATCCCAGAGGGCCCCAAGGTTGACTCAGCCTTCCACCCTTCTGTAGGTCAGTAAAATAAGTACCCAGCTTTTAGCAATTCTCTAAAAACAAAACAAAACCCCAAACCCCAATGTAAACCACTTAGGGAGTGCGTTGGCACTGAGAAGCGGTATATAAATATCAATGCTATTGCTAATTAATACACAACCTTATTTATTGATCCAATGTTTGGAAACCTTCATATTTTTGACTACAATTCCAAGGTTCCTTTAGATAGCATGGCTGTTGACCATATTGTCTGGGGGAATCTGTGCGTATTTTGAAATCCATTTTTCCTAATCTATACATTTTCTCCATTGATTATAAGTTTGCGCACCTATTTCAAATATGCATGTGTTATCCATTTTTTTAAAAGTGTGTGCATGGTTTTGTGCTCATTTTTCTGCACCAGAATGTGATACAGGCCATAGATCTTTTGGGATTTCAAGGTTAGATATGCTTTGTCTTACTGCTAGTCTCAGGTGGTATAAAATGGATATGTGTGTAGGGAAATGTGAATACAACAAATGTCTTTTCCATCTGTACCTCATTGTGCAGTTATTTGGGTATTACAAATGCTAGAATTGTCAGCTCCAAATTTTGGGAAGCCCTTCAATAAGACGTTTTCAGTGCCCCCCTCCCCATTCCTAACTAGATGAACCTCCATGCCACTCTCACGATTGTTGTTCATTTGCCCTCTCCCCTGTGGGCATTCTTCCTCCTACCCAGAAGGAGGGAGCAAGCTGAATTGAACCTTTTTGCCTAGTTTTTCTCAATAATTACATTTTTTTTTTGAAGTGTGTCAGTGAAGAGGCAATGAAAAGAGCAGTGGAAGATGCCACCTCCTAATGTTTACCCTGGATATTAAGTAGCAGGCTATAGTAAGAACCAGATCTGCTGTCAACTCATTAGCTAACGATAGTTGAGCTGGTAATGGATGTAGAGACATGCAGCTCAGAAATGTTCTCAACCAGCGAGAACCACTAGAATTCAGGAGATACAGATTCTAGTTCCCACTGAACCATGTAACCCAACTTTTAATCTTGGGGCAATCATTCTCTCTCAGGCTGGCCTGCCTCATAGGCCTGTTGGAAGAATAAAGAGCAGAGGAGGAGAGTGATGTATGCATCCTGAAGCTCTTTGGAGGAAAAGTGGGGTATAAATGTAACTATCAAATATTGGAATAAACTTTAATTGTATAGCAAATCTGTAACACTGGCTTCTCATTCATAAATATTACTTGAATGCAAAAATTTATACTTGAATCCTATAGCTGTTCCATGAACCAAAGAGATGGTATTCCGTGAATCAATGAGATTTCTACAAGAATTGACTGATCATTCAACAACTGATTCAATGGGTCTACTGCACTCTGGGGCATCACTAAGGCTGGTGTCACCTCTCCCCCCCCAAAAAAACCAGGTGTGGTTCGGCCTCTCCCCACCCCACCCCCATGCCACCACTGACCACACTTGAGATTATTGGTAGGATTTAGACCTAACTGTGGAACAAGTCTCCCCACCTCCACATTAGAACTCTTTGTTCCAACCATTTTTGAGACAAGGATCTACTCGTATGACCACGATGACTGCAATCTTGTATGGCTTAGCATAGTGTAGTAATTCTGCATGCAGACCTACACTAGGCTGAGCCATCTACCACCACCCTGAGTTAGTGAACAGCCTCTGAATTCCCCTGACATGACCTCTTAGGGAGGGTTGCATAATTGCAGAAGTGTCTGGCTATTTCTCTGTAGCCATATGCAAAATGATGACAACAGAGCATCTGGTAAGTTCATGTAGCCAGATGTGAAGTGATGACAGCCATGCTGAGACCTCCGAGGACCCCAGCAGATCTTAGTGCTGATGTCATTATTTCATGTCTGACCACAGGATGTTGCTTCTGTGATCATCTCTGTGCTACCCACAAAGCAGGGAATAGCCATGTGGGGGGCTTCAACACCTATTTGGTAAATTGGGGGTGAGCTCTGAAGAGGAGGAAGAAAATACCTACTCTCAGAATGCCCAAGAAATGATATACACATGCCTACAGGAAATTTAAACGTGTATGTTCCTAACTGGATGCTAGCCTACGTATGTCAAGGAATGATATTTTTCTAACTGGATAAACAAAGTTCATAGCTAATGTTTATCATGAGTGGAAACAGTTTTTCCAACTAATTTTCAACCCACATTTAGTGTATGGGGGTGGGGGGGACACAATCATAAGTATGAATAGTGTTTTTTTGTTTACAGCAAATTATTTAGCAAATTATTCACTGGCAAGAAAAAGACAGCTCACAACCACACACAAAATTGTTGCTTTGACATCATATGCTATTTGATGGCAGTATCTCACATTTGACTTCAATATTTAAATTCAGTACCTGACAGCTGACATTATTTGACATTTGACACTTGGCAGTATTTCAGAACTAAGCAAATCACTGGTAGATAATTTAATGGGAAGGGGGCTGTAGAAAGGTGCAATGTTATAAAAATCTGGCTAAAATATTCCACCCACTCTACCGACTTAGAATGGAGAGAAGAATCCCAAAATAAGTGTCAGATAAGCATTAATAGTTAGTGGGTGTGCCAGGGAGCAACAGCACTTTGTTAAACATGCATTTCTAAAGAGCTTCTGTTCTTTTTAAATTAGTTTTGCCAGATCATGGATATACCTATGTATGTTTAGGGATGTACATTTTGACTATTTTACTCTTATATATGAGGAAGAATGATTTCCACAGCTTTCTCCCTACTGCAGGGGGAAATGTGCTGTTTTCACCCAGTTGTCAAAAATCCTAGTGTTTTGGAAAATGATTCTCCACAGAAGTACATGAGGTGTGTTTCGTTTTGGGGTTTTTTGGGCTGGAATATCATGCTTTTAGTGTGGAAACTATGCTTTTCATACAAAAATCACACATGAGTATTTTGTGAAACATGGGTACTTTTTCTTCCAGAATCATTTTTGTACCAAAAAAAAAAAAATCACCTAGGGCCACATTTCTTTAACATGAAGAACTGTGAAATCTGTTGGAAACGCCATTAAACCAGGCTGGAAGCCTTGGTGAAACCTCCAGGCAAGGACTTGGTAACTAACAGGACCCCAGCCACAGTCTTTGACTTAGTTCTCAAACAAAATGAAACTCAAAGATTGGAATATAAAACCTCTGAATTGGGATATCCAATCTATTAACAGAGGCATAAACAGAGATAATTGTTTCTTTCAACATTCCATATATTAATATACTCATTACTGCAATCTGCAGTCCTCAAAGGAAACCATCCTTTGGTAAGAAATGTATTGCTTTCATACATACATACTACAGACCAGCTACTTGAAAGGTCTGTGTTGTCTTTCACTACTCTTTGAAGCCAATTTGCATCTTACTGTGTCTTATCTTACATTCTGATACCACTTCCATAACTGTGTGTGTGTGCATGCTTTTAAATCGTCTGTTGACTTATGGTGACCCCATGATTTTCACAGGGTTTTCTTAGTTGAGGAATACTCAGAAGTGGTTTTGCCAGTTCCTTCCTCTGAAATACAGCCTACAACACCTGATATTTTTTTGGTGCTCTCCCATCCAAGTACGGTACTAGCCCGGGCTGCTTATCTTCCAAGATTAGACAGGATCTGGTGCCTTTAGGCCCTCCACAACTATGTAACTGTCCTTAAATACTTGCATTATAATATTGTACTCCATCAGCACATCTGAAGAAGTGAAGAAGTGGATTAATATCAAGGAAAGTTCATGCTGAAATACACCAGTTAGTCTCAAAGATTCCTTTTTCCATCACCCTCATCTTCCTTATCGTCCTCTCTAATATTCAACATAGCTGTGATGCTTCTCAATCAAACCACTCTGAAGGAGAGGGAAGGAAATCAAGTTTTTGTTTTTGAGTGTTTTCACCCTTAATGTACATCCTGGAACATTCAGTGTTTATTCTAAATGGATTCTGATATGATGCAACTAGATTAGGAAGTTATTTTTGTCTTCATTCATACCTGAGAGCACAGAAATAGTCCTTGACAAAAAGTAATCAAATGTGAGGAGACAACTTTTTATCTGCTTGAAAGATCTCTTTCAAAAGGGAGCAGATCAGTTTAAAAACACCATTCTTGTCTTTCTTTTTGCTTGCTTTCATGAAGCACACCTGTTAAATATAAGATTTCATTTGTTCCATGTGGTTTTAAAAATAGCAATTCCACAATGTGCCTACTAAGCAGAATTTCCTTCCTTTTGCTATCCTGCAATGACCTTGCGAACACATGCAAGTAAATATTGATTCAATTTACACATGAATGATAAATGTCTCTGGCTTGCAAGAAAGGTTACCTAATAGTGATAATCATATAGGCACAATAAGAATCTTAACCTCTTTATAACGTGTACTTTTTTATTGATGGGCCAAGCCATCAATAGATCTTCTGTTCCACTTTTGTGCCGGCATTGCCGGCATTTGACACTTCACACCATCGTGCTCAGTGAATACAGCGTCAATTGTCAGAATGCTTTCAGGTGAGACGCTCTTTTTTTTTTTTAACTCCCAGGTTTACTTGGGACTTTTAAAGTATCTTCTTGTACTTGTGTCTATATTTTATGTCTTCATTTTATTTTAATTTTAAAATTTGCCACTCTAGCGTCTTCTCATGAGCATCTCGAAAGATTTGGAACCTGGAAGTAAACGGAGGTCCGTTTGTGCTCTGTTACTGCCGGGGCTGCCTCTTTAATGTTGCTCAGAGTAATTCTGGTAGGGGAGTTCTTTTGCTGGCATAAAAATGTTTCAAAATACGCCAGCAAAAGAATGATTATTGGGAGGGTGGTCTGATAAAGTCCATAGTACAAGGCTCAAGCCACTACACCACACTGGCTCTCTATTTTTGCTTAGTGCACATGAAAGCACTGCCATAGAGCACTCATTCCCACTAAAGCATGATCTGCACTTAGTGTCTCATTTCGGGTATATCATACAAAAAATTATAATGTATATGAGAGTCAGCCAAAAGCCCAGCATCCTTGCCATAAATCACTGATTATTAACTTGGATCATACCCTAATTTATCCCCCCCCTCTTTTTTTAATGCATAGCATATCAAAAATGTGTTTCTCACATTTCAAAAAGCCCTGACAAGAAGAATCCTGGACTGATAAGAATCTTTATAAGTTGAGGTTTATTCAATACAAATTCCACACATGGTTGTTTTGCACAGGAAACAACATTTTCTACTTAGAAAATGATATTTCTGCACCCATAAATAATCAAAGGGCTGTTTCCTTGCCCCCAGGGATTGCCTTCAAGGCAGCTTCCCTCATTCCTGGTTGAAAACTATAGCTTGCAATTGTGGGGAAGTACTATTTTCTAAGCAGAAAATCTTGTTTTCTGGAATGCAAAAAATGTGGCCTATGAATTATATGCAGAATAAGTCTTTGACTTATTTGAAGTTTTCAAAGATTTGCTGGTGGTAAGAAGAAAATTGCAAAAATTCCTCGCTTCCTTTGGGAAGAAAATTAGTGAAGAATTACATCCTTAATTGCCAGTGAATATCCGTCTCTGCAGAACAACAACATGAGAGGTCTATCCATCTTGCTTGTGAGTTTTCTGTGGGCTTCAGCTTGGTCAAAGTGAGAAACAGATTGCTGGACAGTAGAAACAGAAGCATCAGTCTAACACGGCTCTTCTTGTGTTCACAGGCCTCATATTGTCATTCATACAATCACATAATAAGGCACAGACAAGCTGACCACAATGTTAGTCTGTTTGGAGCTATATAGATGATATGAGATCACTACAATTACCTACCCTTTGTCTCATACCTTGGGCAGTCTTTCCATTCAAATAGCATTTTTTAGCAGGGGAAGGATATATTACTTTCATTCCTAACCTTTTATCTCAACGAATCCAATATATTCCTCTGAGAAGGAGTGGGTGGATGGGGGAATCCCAAATTGTAATTTATTTTTTTAAGAGCTATATTCTGTATCACAAGATAAGCAAATCTGGAAGGCTTTACATTTCTCCTTTCTCCTAATGGCTGGCTTAACGCTCTTGGGGCATATTAGGAACCATAGGTAGAGGCCGATGAGTTTGATATAAGTGTACAGAATTGTGGAAATGGAGTTCAACTGTTCCAAATTGAAGTCCATGTAGCAAGCAATTTGCAAAAAGCTTTAGCAAAGCAAGCTTCTATTAAAACCTGACACTTCGGGTATAAAGGGACTGGCAGAAGAAGGTGAAATGGCACTTTTTTGTGGGGGCCTTGACCTTGTTAAATGATTGCTTTGCATCAATTTCCAACTGAAGTACTGTGAAAGGGATTCAAAAGGGATTCAGACAGTACTGGCCATGTTTTTTTTAGATCCCAAGACTGCACTGAAAACCACCACTTTTCTCCCTTAATTTTTGTGTTGTTTTTGGACCTTGTCTGATCCTGGTTATAGCATGAGGGGAGGAGAAAGGGTGCAGTGGCAAAACCAATAGACCAGAAGAAAAACTAACTAGCAACAGAACAGCTGAGCTGAAGCCTCTGTCTTTTGTATGCATCCCTATCATTGACTCCTTTAGCTGAGACATATGTGTCACCAGCTTGGTCATACTGTCGGCATGAATGAGCTTTATAGCCGCTTGAGCAGTCAGAATTCACAGGTCCATTGGTGCTTCCTTCTGACCTTCAGCTGACAATTCAAGCTAATAAAAGCAGGTTCAAAACAACAGGAATTGTAGCAGGGGCAATTCCAGCTGAGCTGGAAGATCAAGGGGGGGGGGGGTTTCCTTGCACTCAGGGCCTGCCTTCAAGGGAGTTTCCCTCACTCCTATCTGAGAACTGTAGTTTGCAATGAACCAAGACTATGTAGAATGGAAGATACCAGGTTGGAACTACATGGAATGGGCCCATACCCTCCAATATTTCACAGATGAAAACTTATGGTTGTCCAAATGGTGAAAATACCCCTCATGGCATTTTCTGAGCATATGACCAGTCTAAATGGGATTCCACATCCATCCACTGTATTCAGAAGGAGGGGAGGGGGCAAAATGGCAAAAACTACACAGGAGGAGCCTTTCTGGCTTTCCCCATAGTTTTTTAAAAAAACATTCCTGCTCATTGGGACAAGTGATTTGCTTCAAATCATTTTGCCATAGGAGAAGAAGTGCAAAGCTGATTGGCCAGGTGAGCATGAGGAGTGGGCTTGCTAACAGGGCAAGAGCCTGCTGCTAGCATGTTGGATTTTTGCCGTAGTGAATGATGGCTAAAGCGATAAAATGAGGTGGAGGTTTTGTTTTGCTGTCCTGTTTAATCGCAAAATCGCTCTATCAATCTAGTGCACCTTGGACATCTTTTAAAAAATTGGCAGTGGCAAAGTACAAATGTGATTAAATCACTTCCAGCTGCCATCTAACATGCAAAGCTTATGGGGGCAAAAACATCATTAAGACAAGTCACTGTTGCTGTGAAGTGTCATTACTGCAAGGTACTCCGTGGGGTTTTTTTCCCCTTGTATAAACAGGGCCCAGAACACATGTAGAACCATAGATTCATAGAGCTGGAAGAGACCACAAGGGCCACCCAGTCCAACCCCCTGCCATGCAGGAATGCACAATCAAATCGTTCCTGACAGATGGCCATCCAGCCTCTGTTTAAAAACCTCCAAAGGAGACTCCACCACACTCCGAGGCAGTGTATTCTGCTTCCGAACAGCTCTTACTGTCAGAAAGGTCTTCTTAATGTTTAGGTGGAATCTCTTTTCCTGTAGTTTGAACCCATGGCTCCATGTCCTAGTCTCTGGAGCAGCAGAAAACAAGCTTGTCCTATCCTCAGTATGACATCCCTTCAAATATTTAGACATGGCTATCATGTCCCCTCTAAACCTTCTCTTCTCCAGACTAAACATGCCCAGACGAAACATGTTCCCATAGCCAGCATGATGATGCCTTCTTCTTAGGTTTCCAGAGGACCCCACAAGGTCTCCAATGATCCCTGTATCATCATGCACTGGCTACCAGAATATAGCCAGTGGTAGTCCTTGCTCAGCAGCCCTGCTACCTTCCTCAACCACTATATATCAGTGTCAGAGGGATGGGATGTGTGTGTGGGGGAGCTGAGCAAGGATCATTTTCTGGATTAGCCTAGGGGCCTTTGGTGAGTTGGGGGCTACAAAAGGGTCTGAAGCCTCATGAGTTGAGGCCTGTTCAAGATTTTCAGGAGAAGCCTCTCTCTGTGTGCCACTACCTTCTCAAGCTCATTCTGTAAGAACAAGGGAGAGGTCCTGCTATCTGTTCTACTAGAATCATAGTGGTTGTCTAAATGGCGAAAATACTCCTCACAGAATGTGCGGAGAATACAATCTGTTTCAATGGGATTCCGCATCATTTCAACATATTGGGAAGGAGATGGAATGAAATCTACCATATACAGTGCAGGAAAAGCCTTCGTGGCTTTTCCTGAAGCTTTTTAAAAACAGCGGGGGTGGGTGTATTCTTGTTCATTGGGACAAGTGAATCAATTTTATTTGCTTTCCCCATATGAGTGGAAGTTGAAAACTGATTGGTCAGACATGTATGAGGGTGAAGCTTGCAAACAAGGCAAGCGTCCGGAGCTGCCATGTTGGATTTTTGCCATAGCAAGAGAGCGCTAAGGTGATAAAACAGCACTTTTTTGTTTGCTTTTTTTGTTAAAGCAAAAGATTGCTCTTTCACACCTTGGATATGCTTTTCTTTAAAAAATACTGTCCGGCAGCTGCAAATTGAGGTAAGTAAAAATGCAAGTAATTCACTCATGGCCACATCTCGATTAGCAGGCATGCCCATTGCACAGCAAACACAGATAGCTTTGCATACTTGTGATCTGCCAAAAAGCCCAAAACATTAAGACAAATAGCAGCTGCTGTGAATTGCCATTACTGCAGAGCAATCCACACTTTTTTTTGCCTCATATAGACAAGCCCTCAGAATCATAGAATCATAGAGCTGGAAGAGACCACAAGGGCCATCTAGTCCAACCCCCACTACTTTCTCCAGCTTGTTCAGTTAGAAAAGGGGAAAGTCCTTCTCAATGTCCTGTACCTTCTCAGACTTGTTTGGTGGGGAACAAGGAACAGGGCCTTCTCGGTGGCTGCTCTGACTTTGCAGCTCCCTCTCTAGGGAGGCTAGAATAGCTCCCTCTTTGCTCCCTTTCTGCCAGCAAGAAAAATCTTCTCTATTCTGTCAGGCTTTTAGGAATTGACTGTAACAGGCTGTTATGATATGCTGTGTATCTTTTTGGTTGATTTTTTTTTAAAAAAATACTGTATTTTATTGAATTTGAAATAGTTTTAACTCTCTAGGTTGTTCTATTGTTTTTTAAATTCTCCCTCCCTTCCCCACTCCCTCTTTTTAAAAATGTTTTTAATTTGTAATCTGCCCTGAGAGCCATCGTGGTGTAGTGGTTTGAGTGCTGGACTACAACTCTGGAGACCACGATTCAAATTCCTTCTCAACTATGGAAACTCAGTGGGTGATCTTGGGCATGTCACACTCTCTCAATCTCAGAAGAAGACAAAGTCAAACTTCCTCTGAACAAATCTTGCCAAAACCCCATGATAGAGTTGCCATAAGTGAGAAACAACTTGAAGGTACATACCATGAACAATCTGCCTTGAGCCCCATTATTGGAGAAAAGGCAGAATATTTATGAGTAAAACAACAACAACATAATGTAGCTCATGGAGCTACGCTTCCTCCCACTTCTAATGTAGAAGGTCCCATGTGTTAGCTCCTGTAAAACTGATATTTCAAATTTTCAATGAAAGTTCATTTTCAGTGAGGTGGGGGAAGTTTTATTAGAGAACTATATGTTTGGGAGAATGGAAAGATGGGGTTTCTGCTGCCACCAGCAACATTAAGAAAAAGAAAGGAGGTTGTCAAGTCAAGAGCAGAGGTGGGAAAGCAATGGCACAGACAATACAAAGAGAGAGCACCCCAGGGAACCCAAAGAATCTGCCTCTGTCTGTTTTGCCCACGGTAAGAACTGAGTCATTTGTGCAAGCAAGGTTGCATATTTCCCCACACCCAATGCCATGTCTAATCCCTGTCATCGGAAAGAATAAAGCAGTGGCTGATGGGAAAGGCCTCTGACTGAGCTGCTGCAGAGCCACTGCCAGTCAGTATTAGGCTAGATGGACAACTAGTCTTGACTTGAAATAAGGCAGCTTCCAGGGTTCCCAGTGTATATACACTAGCAGCCACAGCCACCTTAAACTAAGCAAAGTGAGATTAGGGGAATCTCTCTGAAGTGGTGAAGTGTTATCTTTTTGCAAGGGCAAGCATTTCCCCCTCCATCTTGAACTTGAATGGTTTTAGAGAAATTTAAGCTCAGGATTTATATAAAATATACAGCTGTAAAACCAATCAACTTTTTCTTCCAATTGCAATTACATAAAAGCATGAAAATAATAATTCCAGAAACTAAAGCTTTTGAAGACATACAGGAGAAACATGATTTGTCTATAAGTAGAATTTTAATCCATTCTTTGACACCAGCTATATATTTCAGGCTTCATAATTACATGAACAGGTGAGTAATATATTCTGACATCTCTCTCTCTCTCTCTCTCTCTCTCTCTCTTCATCTCTTTTAATGTCACTGATGGAAATGCTGTTATATGAATCAACTTAATTTATTCATGCTGAGATATGCTTTTATCTCCCCGCCCCCGTGTGTGTGTGTATCTTATATGTATGTGTAGTAACCGTTATATATTTATTGTGCATGTGAAGTTCCTTGTTTTTAAAAAGGGGGTTGATGCTTTATGCTTTATCAGTGTCGTATGTTTCTTATCTTTTTAATGAATTGTGTCTTCTTACGAGTGGCAGCTTCTCATAATCTCTTCCATGGGATATCTATGTACTAATGTGTATGGACATGTGCTTCTTCTGAGAAACTATCATAAGAACCAGGCCTGACCCAAGACATTTCGCTAACTGGGACAAATGACAAGATGGTACTCTCTTCTGTTCCATGTACAGAAGCAGACAAGCCCAGTGGTTGAAACTTACCTCAACAATGATTAGGGTCCTTCTCCCTATCTGAGAGCATCAAGGCTAGTTTAGAAGTACAGGACAGGCTGTGTGGTACAGAAAGCTCTGGCAAAAAGGGAAAGTGTCAGAAAGCTCAGAGGGAGCAGCAGGAGGAAGCTGCCACTTCTTCCCCTTTTGCTTCTGTTGCCTGAGGCACTTGCCCCACACTGGGCAATAGTAGAGCCAGCCCAGAGTCCGATCAGAACCCATCAGAAAAGCTCTGACAGGTTCAACAAGTCCTCCTAAGTCCAAAAAGTTCAGCATCCTGTTTTTTCACTGGTCAACTCATCAGGAAGCTCATAAACAGAAGTCACTTATTTTCCATTTCTGTTACCCTGTAGCAAGTAATAGTCAGTGGTATCCTATCTTCAAACATGGTCACTCAGGCTAATAGGCCAAACCAATGATAGACTGATCCACCAAAAAATTTTCTAATGCCCCTTTAAAACCTTCTAAACTAGCAGCCATTACCTAACATTGGAAAAGTGAATTCTTAATGCTCAGTACATAACCTCAAGTGACCTTGGCTTCCAGAACTGAAGGAAAGAAATAGGCACCCAGCTCTGCCTGTATTACAGAACAATTTGCTCAGGCTGGGATTAAGGACATTATCAGACAAGGCAAAAATTGTGTGATTACAGCATCCGGGTAGTGTGAATGAGCCCTGCTATCACACAACATCATTGTCTTCACGTTCTTACTCTGTCCTCCAGCCACAAAAAAGGTGTTATTTGCAATTCATAGGACAAACCATCAATATATCATCAATAGCACTTTTTTATGCAGGGTCGGTTTAAGGCACCGGCGGCGTCACATCTGCAGGGGGCCCCATCATTGTGGGGGGGGCCCTGTACTACCCCTCCTCCTTCAAAAACATTATTCGTAATAATCTGAATATCCTGTACTATGAATATCTTAGGTTGAGTTAGATTACATTGACCTGAGATAAACATATGGGCCCCCCAAAATAAAGCATTGCAAAATTCCTTAAACCGGTCCTGTTTTCATGGTATTGACTGTGTGCAAAACCATGTCCTATTGTAATCATGAGATTACAGCATGCATGGATGGTCCTCAGCAAGAAAACGTCCAGGTAAGAATGCAAAAATGAAATACAGAACACTCTTTTTATAAACTGTCCCCTTTAGTTTGTACATTTTTAGGTTTGTTTCAGTGCTTGTGTGTTCATTTACTTTATTAATTAAGTGGGTTTTGGAGTTTTAAGCACACTCATCTCACAAGAACCACCCAAAATCTCACTCATGACAAATCATGGAAGTAAACTCCCATTCTTAAAGTGCTAGTGATTATTGTGTGATAATTCTGTGGTGTTTCTTTAGTAAGTGTTATAATGCCACAATGTTCCTGCTGTCTTCATTCGTGGAATTACAGCATTTTTAGATGCTTGTCTGATAATGTCCTAAATGCAAGCAACAGTTAACTGGGAGCAGACCTTATTAGGTCCTCATGTCACTTGATCTTGTTAGGCTAGCAGTCGCAGCACACCCAAACTTCCCATCTTTATGGTGATGCTACAGAACTTTCCTTCTGCCTACAAATGGCTCCAACCACCTGAAACAGGTTGTTAGAGACCGTAGTTCAAGGCCCTGGCACCCTACACAAATATCAAAGCCTCCAAGACCGTATTGTCAAAGCGATTGGATCATGGCCCAGTGTTTAATCACAAGTTCCTATGTGACAACCCAAATGGTGTATTTACTATGCAATAAACACTTCCTACACAGATCATTGGAATCCCATCCAGCTTCTGGCAGGAGCCCTGCTCTGCTACATAATGTGTTCCCTCCCTGGCTTGCTGAGCGTTTATGATAACTTCTCCCTCCTAGATGCTGACTTTTGGCTTTTTCACTCTTTACTTTCAACCTCAGTGTCCTAATTATACCCTTGTGCCTGTTGGGTTTCATCTAGAAGGTGGAGGAGTTAAATGGTGCATCCTTACAGGTGCCACTTGGTGTCAACATTGTATGACTGCTGGGTGATGATGACCAAAGCCAAATTTGTCATCCCTAATAGGTGGGCAGTTACCCTCTATAGTTCCACTGAAAATTCAGGAAGCCCCTATAGATATGTAAGTGTATTGGTGAGTTGTATGACATACATAAATAGGAGAATGTAATCCTTTGCAATGGGGTCTGCTGTGGGAGCCCTGCCTCTGTGGGCCCTTCTTTGTTTCTGGAGAGAACTGATAGATTTGGACTGAGGAAAGAAGATGAAACTACATAGGCAATTTGTCTGAAGAAGTTAGGGATGGAAATAATATTTCATTTCCCAGCTGAGAAAAGGGTTTCCCAGCACTTGAGAAACCCCATCAGGAAGAACAATGCAGCAGATAAATTTTGGTGCCATTTTCTTCCATTTGTTCTGGGAAATTATTCACTTCAGTGAGTTTACTGTGGGGTTGTCTAGATGGTGAAAATACTTGTCAGAGAATTCGCAGAGAATGCCTTTTGTCCCAATGAGATCCAAATGAGATTTGCGGTATTCAGAAGGAGGAGGGTCAAAAATGCCATATACTGCACAGGAAGAGCCTTCACAGATTTTTGCGAAGTTTTTAAAATAATGCACAGATATGCACATTATCACTCATTTGGAGATCGAATTCAGAATGCTGCACATTCTCAGCAAAGGTAGAAGCCAACAGTGGATTGGTCAGATGTGCAGGCGGGGGTGAGGGACTTTCTGGCAAGGAAGGGGCCGAAAGCACCACTTTCACTTTTCGTATTATCAAGTATGCACTTTTTTTGCTGCACTGGGGCAGCCAAAGAGCTTTTTATAAGTGGAAGATTGCACTTGTGCACCTTTAATGTACAAGTTAAAAAATATACTGTGCAGAGGCGATAAAATGCTTGGAGAATAATAATGTGCTGTACTCTCAGCCACCATCTTGATTTGCAGGCATGGCTCCATGTTCACTTCAAACACAGATAGATTCACATACCCTCAATTTTATCAAGAACACATGAAGACAAGTTAGCACTGCTGCGAATTTACAAGAATGCACATCAATCTGCATTATTTCTTCTCATCTAAACAAGCCCTGTGCTAGCTAAAGCACATGGCAAATACATTAAAATATACAAAGTAGACAATATATATAAAATGCAGCAGAATGAAATTAGAGACAGTGACAAATTCTGAATAATGTAAGAGATTTTCAAAATTCAACAGTATAGGAGAATTCCAAAACTTCCAGGAGGAAAATCAAATTACAAACTTTGAGTCCCCAAGACAATTGATTGGAATTTTATCTAACTCTGTATTTCTAATTTATTTTGCAATCAAAGCAAGAAAAGCCACTTTGTGTGTTGCATAGTCATTGCTATCACACAAAATAAATTAAACCAATTTCCAATTCCATGAGTCAGCAAGGGGAATACTATACAAGAGACAGGTCAACAAGTAGTGATTAATATCTTCCGAATGACATTAGTAAGGAATACATAGTCTGGGAAATTATTCTGTACAGAAATATATATGTGGGTTTTCTGTGCAAAACCCTCCACACATTTTCTGTGCAGAAAGCTTGTTTACGGCATAGAAAACAGTGTGGTTTGTCCACAAAACATATTGATTTTGTGCAGAAATCCACATGTGTTTTCCTGACAGAATTATTTCCTGGAATGCTTTACAACATGCACGTGCTTGGATAATATTGTGTAAAAAATCTTCATTTTCTCCTGCAGTGACAGGAAAACCACATACATTATTTGTCCCTGAAAGCAAGGGAACAGTTGCTTAAATCCTTTTGTTACCCCCAGATTAGGGGAGAGCCATTGAATTACGGTAATTGGTTTTAACTGTGTTGTTGGCTCACTATTCAGTAATTGTTTCAATGGATCTTCAATTGATTCAATGAGTCAACAGTTATTCCATGGGACTAACTAACTGAATGCTAGCCAATAGGTGAAGATCTATATAAAAATAAGTTCTGAGGGAAAGGAGAAACTGAAGCAGCTACAAGGATGGAGAATCAAACCAACTATTCACATTGGAGAGAGGAAAAAACAACAGCATCCTTTTGCTCTTACACAATGATAGGGCTAGGGAGTGACATAAATGAAGGCCTATAGCTGCATCCCAGCCAAGGACTCTAGGGCCATTTTATAGCTCTGAGAGGAAATTCATCTACCTCTGGATTGCTTAATTACTGGACTCCATGACCTCCTGACTTATTGCTTTAAATATCATATTGCCTATCCGCCTTTATCCCTGTTACTTCTTCCACTCTTTCCCCCACTCTTTTTTTTAAAAAATAAGTCTTGTTTGTTACTTTTCTATTCAATTTAATTGTCAGCTGTATTTTTCTCTGACTTGCATTCAGGAAACATTGGGACTGGTGGGCTAGAAACATCACTTCTCACTACTATAGGGTGCCAAGAAGAATTTTCTGAACTTAAGGAAGAAGCTGGTTAACCAGGGGATCATTTACATGGCAGTTTTTATCCCAGGCAGAATCGAGATCTGGACAACTTGAATCTATTCCATGCTGTTCCCATGATTTGTCGCGAGTAGCAGAAGTCTCAGTTTTTTTGGATTTGTTGTTTACATGTACCTCCATCCTGAGAAATGGGCACACAGCAGAGCTGAATTTTGATTGGTTTGACTGTGAAGGGGGCAGGCTTGCAAGGGAAGCCTGGCAATTCAGATCCACTATTTTTGTATAGGCCTGCATAGGGTCCTCTGCTGGTTCCAAAGCCCAGCTGAGAGAAGCTCAGCCAGCTGAGAGCCAGCTGAGGGCCAAGCCCTCCCTCCCCTTCCCGGCCCTTTCTCCTGGCTTCTCCTCCACTGCGGAGGCTTCTTCCACTGAGAGACTGTTCCCTCGATGACAGAAGCCATCATAGTCAGCAGTAAGGCAGGTGAGAGCCAAGCAGGCCAGAGTTCCCCCCTCCCCTTGTCTGCCCTTTCTCCCATCTCCCTGCCGGTGCTGCTGCCGTGGTGGGGGCACTTTATGACTGACAGTCATGGAGAAACCCACCCCCGTGGCAACTCCTTCCTCCCAGTGCCACCACTGACAGTCATGGAAGAAGCAGCTTCAGCTTCCTGAATGAAAGCGGCACCGGGCAGAAAGAGCTCCCAAGGGCTACAGTGTTTCTGACACTCAGAAGCACTGTAGGCCTCGGGAGCGTGTTCCACCCAGCACCACTTTCATTTCGAAGGTTGAAGATGCTTCTTCTATGACTGGCTGCTGTGGCGAACGGGAAAGAGAGGGGGGAGCAAGGAGGGAGAGGCAGCAGAGGGGAAAAGACGGGCAATGAGACTGTCAATCCCACTGCCCACCTGTCGTCCACTGCAGCCTCTTCCTCCGTTTCCCCCCTTCCCTGTTTGCCCCAGCAGCCAGAGAATGGGGGAAAGAGGGGGGAGCAAAGAGGGAGAGGCAGCAGCGGGGAAAGGTGGGCAATGGTACTCTCAGTCCCATTGCCCACCTGTCCTCTGCTGCAGCCTCTTCCTCCATCCCCCCCGCTTCCCCATTTGCCCCAGCAGCCAAAGAATGGAGGAGAGAGGGCCAGGAAGAAGAGAGGGCTGGGAGGGAAGAGCTGTTGCTGGTGGGGGGGGTTATCTGTGACTGTCAGTCATGAAGAAAGCCCTCCTGCCTGCAGCAGCTCAGCAACAAGGCCGGGAGGAAAGAGCTACCATAGGTGGGGGGGACTTCTTCATGACTGCCAGTCATGGAGAAATCCCCCCACCCGCAGCTAGGGGAGGGGGGGAGGGGAGACATCTGGCCGGCTCAGCCCTCGCCCACCTCACTACTGACTATGATGGCTTCTTTCACCAAGGGAACGGTCCCTTGGTGGAAGAAGCCTCTGCAGCTGGTGGTGAGTTGGGAGAAAGGGCCAGCTAGGGGAAGGGAGAGACCTCACCTGGCTCTCAACTGGCTACAGCTTCTGCCAGCTGGCTCTGGCACCAGCGGAGGACCCTACAGAGGTTCATACAAAAATAGCGGACCAAGAATTGCAAGGCTTCCCTTGCAAGCCCACCCCCTCCAAAGTCTGACCAATCAGAAATCATCCCAGTTCCTGGGATGGTTCCTGATTTTTCAGACTACCAATAGCCCAGGTTGTCCCAGACTTTCTAAAAATAATCCCTGGAATGTAGAGGGATGGAAAGTCACTGGTTAACTGGGGGTTTTGCTACCCCTCCTTCCGAATAGCATGTGATATGTGTGAACCAACAGGGTTTGACACAGATTCTTCGTGTGTGTGTGTGTGTGTGTGTGTGTTGTTTTGTTTTTTGCCATGTAAATGGGTCCCAGGCATAATTTCAGGTTGCACAGTCTCTGCCTCTTAGTTCCTAGTGAAACAGGTATGGTATGTCCCAGCTTTGGCTTCTGCTGGCCAGCTCCCCTGCTGGTTCAGACCTTCTGGAAAACCCTGACTCTCACCATCAGTACCTGATAGACCCAGCTCTCTGGCTGGTGTAGCCCTCTGGTTCAGTCCCTGTTCCAACACTATGCTCACAGCTCTCAGAATCTCAACCAGTCTATCCATTGTGGGAGTTGTAGCCAAAAAAATGTACATTTTCCACAGTCTGATCCAGCCTTAGGTTATTTCCCTCTCACTAATGCTTGGAATAAGTGGACATTGTCCTCATCCACCCAATGATAATATCTCTCTTGTAGCCCAAAAGTACATCAATTACTGAGTAAGTCTGGTAATTCAACATTTTTGGACACAATTGAATATATTTGAAAAGTTTACGCATAACAGAGGCCAGCATTTCAACAAAGACCAAGCAAATATGTGTGATGGAATATTGGTCTATCGGAGTTCTTTTATTTTTCTTTATTTTTAAAAATATGTGGAGGTACTTGCAATAACAATTAGTAATGGATCTACATTTACAGAACACAGTGTTTTTTAATATTCAGTGTATTACACCAAGATTTGCTGCAGATGACAACTGAGTCATGTACTAATTGCCCTCTAATAATTCATTCCCCCTTAACCTACTATTAACATTTATTATTTAGAATGGTTAAACTAGTCAAGATCCCAACATGATTCCAAATTCCTTTCTATTCTCAAAGAACTAGCAAAATTTCTATAATGCTGGGACCATTGCAAAAGTCAAATTTGTATGATAATGGAAAGGCTAACCCAATAAAGCCATTTACTTCTCCATCAGCCCAGGGCAATTCCAGCTACTTCCAAACAGAAATATTTTCTGGGTGCTGGCAAGAAATAATGAGTCTCTAAAGAGCTTTCTTTTGGGACCATCCACCACACCAAATACTGAGTACTGAGTAAAGAAGCTGAACCCAGCACTAATGTATCTTCCCAAATAAATCTTCCCAAATAAAGAATATAAGGTAGCATTTTACCTCAGCATTACACTGTCAACTCCTTTTCAGCGCGTAAGACCGAAGTCAAGAGGAATGGACAGAGGAGGCCATTTTATATTTTATGACAACTTTCACAGCTATTGTTTTTAGCTAAGTACAGTGGAGCTGTGATTTGCCTAATATTGGCAAGTGAGGAGTCAGGGATAGGAGCTCTTTTATCTTACAATTTACAAAGCTTAGAAAATTTAATTTACAGATGATGGCTTCCAGAATCCACAGGGGCTATATTAGCTGGGGAATTCTGGGAGTTGTTGTCCAAAATGTAATTTATTTTTCCAAGCTCTGATAATTCGAGCAGAGTTCCTTTTAACATTTATTTCAGTCCTCACTCTCTGCACCTGAAAATAAGATGCTCACAACACACACACACAGAGAGAGTGAGCTGTTCTTCTCCAACACTGCAGTCTGGAAGTGTCACATTCCTGACCTCTGAACAAACTGCAAGCCAAACACAGGCAAGTCCCTGCAGCAAAATAATTACTTTAGGGTTCTTTTACATTAGATCTTTCCCAGAGAGAATACCTGTTCGAGCAGGTGGTACCAAACTATTAAGATATTTTCTCTGAATTTCTCAGCTTTGATATCAAAATGCAATCTCATGTCATAATACAACATTACATTTCAAAATTAAATTCTGTAAAGGAAATGAAAACCTCCCCTTGGCCCTTCTTTTTGGAAGTAAAGCTCTTGAATGACATGGTGAAAGATGAGTGCCATAACTGGGATTCTCAACATTTTTTGATCTAACAAACAAGATTAGGCATTGGAAAAATTACTCTTTGGACTCCACCTCCCAGAATCCCCCAGCCAGCACAGCCACAGGTTAGAGAGGACTTGTGTCACTGGTGGAAAGGAAAATTCAAATATTTTACTACTGTGCAGTTTCTCTGATCCAACTGGCCCTCTCTAAAGGGCCACTTTCCATCCTCATTATCCAAGTAGATCTCTATCTACAATTATCTCTGTGTGTGTCTGTGTCTGTGTGTGTGTGTGTGTGTGTGTGTGTGTGTGAGAGAGAGAGAGAGAGAGAGAGAGAGAGAGAGAGAATGAACCCTAGGATGAAGACTAGGGCCCCATCTACACGATGAAAAAAAATCCGTTTGGGGGGTAAAAAATTCAAAAAGGCAGCCGTTTGAGTGTGTAATATCTGCCTACATGATTTTTTTACCCCCCTAAACTCCATATGACTCCCCTTGCCCAGCTAGCTGGAGTGAGCGATCCAAGCATCGGTTTTAAATCTCCCACCGCTTTTTTTTTTAATTTAAAAATTTGCCTGTTATGCAGACAGTCGGTTCTCCATATTTACCATATAAAATAAAAATGAATAAATGTAAAAAATCTCAATTTCATGGACTCACCGGACTCTTGCTTAGCCGGGAATCCAACATGGTGGCCGCTCCCAATTCCCCTCTTTGCTAGCCCCACCCCCTGTGCTCAGTCAGCCAATCAGATTACACTGCCTGTTCGTATGTGTGTGAATGGGGTGTACAGACAATCAACAATTCAAGCAGCTTTACGGATTTTTGGTCGAGATCCGCTAATCCTCCCAACTGTCGAATTCACGTTGTTTACAGGGGATTTGCTAGTCCCCCTTCCGAAAGACACAAATGCATCTGAACAGCCGTCTGTACACATTATCAATCTTTTGAAAGCCAAATGGATTTTTTTCATCATGTAGACAGCCCCTAGTAATGGAGAAATTTGTCGATTTTGCTTAAGTACATTAAAAACGAATCAATATAAAATCATTTCCCTTTTTCACCAACCAAATTCAACAGGTATCACTGTTCCAAGTTGCTTGCTTTTTGACCACCTAGGCTTAGTTCTAAAAAGAGGATCAGCCTCTCAGAGGGTGGGAATGTGTGTGGGGGGCTATATATGTGTCTTCAAACCTGTTGACTTATGGTGATGTATGGTAATCCCATGAATTTCATAGGGTTTTCTTAGGCAAGGAATACTCAGAAGCAGTTTTCCCATATCCTTCTTCTGAAATACAGCCTACAGTGTATGGTATTTGTTGGAGGTCTCCCACTGAAGTACCAACCAGGGCTAACCCTGCTGAGCTTCCAAGATCAGACAAGATCTAGTGCTTTTAGGGTATTTAGCCGGGGAGGGGGGAGGCACCAGACCTAATTCAACCCTAACATGGTTGTGAATACACATGGAGTTGAGCTCAGACTTGATCACTGATCAAAGTCCAGAGTCTTGATGAATGAATATGTCAGTTTTGGTTTTGGTTTCTCCCACACTAATCCTTTCCATCTGAAATGTGAATAAATGTGTGAGAACCCAAATGTGTGAGAACCCAAATTTCTCATCACTCCCTAGAAGAGCCATGATACATTATCAATTGATTATTATTGATAATTGGTAATAACCCTACCCCTTACCTTAACCCTAACCTTCACCCAAATGGGTTTTCAGGACAATCCCAACCAAATAAAAATGGTTTTGATTGCATTTTCTTGACAAAATTATCAATTATCTACTAATACACAAGCAGAACCGTTCCATACTGAACTGGCCACACTGAAATGTCCTAGATCTGATATCCTTGTGTCCCATGCTCCTAAGTTCCTATTAATTGTGGAGGGGAAAACATACAAGTTTATGTTTTTAAATTTTCTCCTCCATGGATGACAGTAGCCCTGGAGGAAAAGGATGAGCCTTGTGGCTACCTTTGCCATTACTAAGCAATAGACATATAATATTTGCCACACTGCCTCACTGGCCATTGCTCACTAAAAGACATGTTGTTTAAGTCTGGTGAAGTGAAATGAAATTTCTGACTGTAGTGGTATATCTGTGATGGCCCATTAACATCACAGATAGCAACTGATGTACTGTACATATAGATATGTGTACCAGTGCCAGAAAATTTGTGTATTTGAAGATCCTGTCTCTAGAGATACACCTTATGTATTTAGAACTGCTGAAGTTGTAACATTATGCTGGAAACCAGCAATATATTCTCATGAAAATATTATGTTCAAGATTCACTGGAGGCATATTTAACATGCCTACCAAGAACACAGTGTAAACTTTTACTGTGCATCCTTGATTGCAGGGCTGGGGGAGAGGGGAAAGCTGAGTCTTACAAGCAAGCAAAGAATGAATGACAGACACTTCAAATATTGTCCTTCTATCTCTTCATATTTAAGGAGGAAAGGATAGAGTCATAACCTGACACATTATTCTTCTGATGTCTGCATGTGCTTACGACTTTGGGGTGTCGTTTATCATCATCACCACTCTTCATGAAAATCTTTTGTAGCTCCACCATAAATCATCAGGCAAAGGGAACTGTGTTACTCCTATTTAGACAAAAATCCCTCAGTTGTCTCAGAATATGCAACTGGGGAGTTGGAGAACAATTATTTGTCTGACCCATGGAGGGAGCAGTATGTGTGGCATTTCTTTCCTGATGCCCACTATGATCCATTTGATCAAGAGTGAGCAAAATCTGACTCACGAACCACATGGGCCTCCAACTGTTACCCCAGTACCCACAGGAACACCTCTGTTGTTGTTGTTGTTGTTGTCATCATTGTGTGCCTTCACATTGTTTCTGACTTATGGCAACCCTAAGGTGAATCTATCACGGGGTTTTCTTGGCAAGATTTGTTCAGGCAGTGTTGCCTTTGCCTTCATCTGAGCCTGAGAGAGTGTGACTTGCCCAAGATTACCCAGGGCATTTCCATGGTTGAGCAGGGATTCAGACCCTTGTTTCCAGAGTTATAGTCCAACTCTCAAACCACAACACCATGCTGGCTCTCCAACCCCTCTGAGCCCTCAACATCTCCCTAAGTTTTCCAAATGGAAAATTGAACTACCCAGTGGCCAGCCAGTCACTTCCTGTATCTTAAAAAGGTTTATTCTGACCTATGATAGGTTCAAGGGCAGAATGGGGGGGATTTGGGGATGGAATGTAGCACCTAGACCCTCAAAAGTTGCCCTGTTTGCAAGAACTTGAAGCATCTGGACAAGAAGGGGGTCTTCCTGGCATAATCAAGTAGGACTTTCCCATCATCCTTTGGGAATACTGCTCCCTGTGCAGGTGTTTGAGAACACCAAGACCAACCCAGGATGCCTGAGCCAAAGGACAAGATAGTTCCTGTGCCCTCATTTCAGACAGAGATGCTAACTAGACTGTCGGGTGAATCTTCTTTCAACAGAGATAACAGGGCATTGTCCACCACCACCCTTAAGGGCAGCAGGTTAGTTGAATGGGAGCAGGATGGGCCATGTTATGCCTTTCTGTCCTCCAACAGTGGGGATCTAGGAGAAAAATTTGGACCATCCAGCCACTGCCTCCTGAAGCAGGTATAGCCTTGCGAAACAGAGCCATACTGTTCACAGGTGTCAAGTCAAAGTGAACATTGGTCAAGCCACAGAGCACACCAGCAAGCATGAGTCTGTAAGAATCTGCAGCCTGTAAGAACAAGTACCAAAAGAAGCAGGTTGTCATCACAGTGCATGACTCTACCACGAGAAGCTTATGGATGATCATGTTTGTTGTCTTCAAACTCAGGAAGTACATAAAGATATAATAGGTATAAAGGCAGCAGATCTAGACTAAGGAAACAACTGTCAGCAAACCAATATGGGTTATTGTTGCTCTTTGACATCCATTATGCTTCATTTTTTCTAACACGTCAGCGTTCAGCTGTGACAATTAAGTGAAGATTCCATTCCATGTACACAAGGCCTAGGTTAGACATGCACATGATGACCAAAAGCCTAGGCATACAAACACACCCTTTCTCTTTCTCTCTCGCACACACCACTCTGTGTGTGTGTGTGTGTGTGTGTGTGTGTGTCTGCATGGCTCATATATCTGTACTAGACAAGCAATTGTCCTAAATGTCAAATTACACTTTATTTTAAAGATGTAGCTAGCAGCTACTTCTTTTTCTTTATTCAAAAGTAAGTACAGAACTCTGATTAGGGTCCTAGTATGGAGAGTAGGGGGCTTTAACTTTTAGTCACTCACCCTCAGTCCTGGGGTCCTTTCACACTACACAATATAGCACTATGATTTCACTTTAACTGTGGTGGTTCCATCCTATAGAATCTAGGGGTCTGTAGTTTAGTGAGGCACTAGAGCAATCTAGCTGAGAAGTCTAAATGCCCCTCCCTAAACTGCAAATCCCAGGGTTTCATAAAAGGTTGCACTATAATCGTTCAGTGTGAAAGGACCTCTGCTCTACATTGTGACAGCCATGCCTGCAACTTGCAACTTGCCAAAAAATATCTATTTATTTCAAAGTATTTTCCTTGGCAAATTGGGATACAGTGTATGGGAACAAACTAGCGACAGATTTTAAAAGTATCTACCTCATTCTAGAGACTTGATCTAGATTGGATCCCCTCCATTAAGATTACATTGGAATGAGGGATATTAAGAAGTCATAACTGCCTCCAAGCTACATCTTCAGTGGAGGTCAAGCATCATCATGGGTCTTGGTACATCTCTGTTTGGACTGAACCACTTCTGGTTCCACATGACTTGGTTCCTCAGCTGAACTTCTCTGCACATAACTGAAAAACCCTAGCGCATGGGTGAGAAAAGTGTGGGCAATGGACTTTACCCCAGGCCATTTTTGATGCTGCTAGGGCCTCTCAGCACCCTAAAATTGGGGGAGAGAATGGCAAAAATGCCCCTATTTTGCCACATGCCCCCAGCTCTTTCAGGCTTGGAACAGACTTTTTTAAAACGGGAAATGAACTGAAAGTTGACTTCCACTAGACTTCCTGTTACAAAATAAATTCTTCTGATCCCAGGGGGCAAAAAATTGGTAAATTCCCCCACACATACAAACACGAGGGCACATATTTGGTCCTTTTTAAGTAAAAATAAAAATATGAGGGTGAGGGCATGAGAGGCACAGAATATGGCCATCCAAAGTCTCATGGAAGGCCACTGTGAGACTTTAATTCCTTACACTTCTCCATCTCTGCCTTGGAAATGGTTTGGCTGCAATATAGTATCCCTATTTAGAACTGCTGAATCCACAGGCAGAACAGCCATGATAGTTCCCAACATCCAATAATAAGAAGTGAGAAGAGGAAGGGTAGGGAGCAGAAGATTGAGCAGGATTCTGTCACATGACTCATGGCCATCACTTTCAGCCCTAGGTCCCAAAGTCACTAGCAGGATTGCCAAGGAGGAGAGTGACATGAGAGTACAGCCATTAATTGTCAGCGTTGTTAAAGGTACATTGCTGGCCCTGTATGTGGTGCTGTTCAGGCTTCATTCACAATGCAACATCCAGTAAGGAACACCCTACAGCAGCAGCTGGCTTCTTCAATGCATCAAGGGCCTCTTTTCTGGGGGCTACATGGACAGCAAAGGTCAAAACAAAAACAAAAATGGAGGTGGCCATAAGTCCACTTGCGGCTTTTAAATGTTAGACTTGCAACCTGTTAAAAAGGTGAAATTGCCACTCTTTGAGGCATTATATTTGGCATATACAAGTTGCCTGCCAAATCTGCAGGGGATATGTTCCCAGACTTACTATGAATACTTGAAACCACAGGTTGTAGCAAACCCCATAGAACTGTACCTGGAGAACCTAGGAATGTTGAGAGAGGATGCCTCTCTAGATAGCTCCAGCACAATTCTATGGTAAGTTGCTCTGGAAGTTACCATAGAGTTGCGCTGGAGGACCTAGGAAATGCCTAGAGAGACCATATTTTTTGGATGATGGATAATTTATACTATGGGTATTATTTCCACATATACGGGGGGGGGGGACCTCTATTTTCACAGATTGCAGCTCACGCCATCAGACGCAATCCACAAAAGATTAAAAATCTGTAATCTTTAAATTGCCATTAGATTTGTCGTTCTTGAGACTGGCTAAGATGCATCCTTTTTCCAGAAATTCTATGCATGCTTACTCACAAGTTAGTCACATTGTATGTAATGGGGCTTACTTCCTTGTGAAACATTATGAATGCTAATAATATGTCAGACTAAGCTGGTCGGTGGGACTAGGAGAGAGCTGGGGCTGCCTATTGGGATATTCCCTCCAAAGAGTCCTATGTTGCCATCTTGTCAGAGCCAGGAAACTGACTGTCTTATTTTTCCAGGCCTTTTAAACAACTTTTAATTCTAAACAGATTGGTTTTTATGGAGCATTTACTGCTGTTTTCAATTCTTCCCTGTGATATTGTGCCTTTGTTGTTGTTGTTTATGTAAATTTTAATGGAAGACAAATAAAATTCTATTAAGAATGCATCTGGACATTATAGTTATAACAGTCTGATACAACTTTAACTATCATGGCTCTGTCCTAAGAAATAGCAATAGCATTTAGCAGTAGCATTTCTATTTCTATACCGCTTATCAGTGCAAAGCACTTCCTAAGTGCTTTACAATTTGTTAGCTGATTGCCCCCAACAAGCTGGGTATTCATTTTACTGACCTACCGAAGGACAGAAGGACTCAGTCAACCTTGGAGCCTTGTAGGATCGAACTCACAACGTTGTGGCTGCAGTACCAGCATTTAATCACTGTGCCACCAGGGCTTCTAAGAAATCTTGGAATCTGAAGTTTGGTGCCGTACATAGAATTATCACCTCAAGGGTATACTAATCAGTGCTGGACTTTTCTAGCAAAATCTAAGTCTCTCACCAAACTAGAAACCCCAGGTTTCTGTTAGATGGAACCAAGGCAGTTAAATTAAGCTGCTATCACTGTGTGATGCAGGCATACTTGCAGTGTCATAGAGGGCAATCCTACAAGTAGGTGGGGATGAGTTTCAAAGGTGGAAGAACACCTTATCAAATGTCTATAGAAGTCCACAGACCAGGAAGGGAGAAGACAATGAGGTATAGATATAATTCTTGGCTATTTTTGTTCTCAAAGCAAATAAAGAGTAATTATAGCAATTGTATTCCCACTACAAGAAGGTCTTCACAAACTGCACAGTTTTCAAATACTATTCACAGTTTGTGACTTATTCTGAACAAAATTAGTGAAAACAGCATTTTCTGCACAGGAAAAAAAAATCAGCATAAAAATATTATTTTATATGCAGAAAATGATGTTCCCTGCACAGAAAATGTTGTGGTCGGGGACTCATTGTGCACAAAATTAATACATGTCATTTTTTTTATTTATTTATTTTTTTTGCAGAAAACAGTATTTTCTGCACAGAAAACATTTTTTTGCAAAAAAAAAATCTGCATGGGAAACAATATTTCTGTGTAATATTTCTGTGAAGAAATATTATTTTCTGCACATAAAATGTGGTTTCCTGCTTAGAAAATACTTGTGCAAATTCTGAACTATAAAGATTCTTGTCATTCCAGGATTCTCCTTGTCAAGATTTTCTGACATTCAAAAAGTATTTCGCCAAGCATTTTTCAAATACAGTTGTCCCTCCACATTCATGGGGGTTACAGGTGCAAGACCCCCGCAAATGTGGAAAAACTGCGAATAAGGGTCAGGGGGTGGTGGGCGAGAGGTGAGGGGCTGCAAAAGCCCCTCCGCCATTTGGAAAAGGCTGCGGGGATGGTGGGCGAGTGGCGAAGGGGCTGGAAAAGCCCCTCTAACACTTCAGTATGGCTGGGGGGTGACGGGAGAGTGGTGAAGGGGCTGGAAAATCCCCTCCACCACTTGGGAAAGGCTGGGGGTGGCACCACTTGGGAAAGGCCGGGGGTGGCTGCAAAAGCCCCTCAGCTGCTTCAGCTGCTTCGGCAGGATGGTGGTGGGTGAGTGGCGAAGGGGCTGTAAAAGCCCCTCCGCTGCTTGGGAAAGGCCAGGGGCAGCGGGCAAGCTGCAAAGGGGATACAAAAACCCCTCTGCCACTTCAGCAGGGCTGGGGTGGTGGTAGGGGAGTGGCGAAGGGGCTGGAAAAGCCATTCTGCTGCTTGGGAAAGACTGGGGGAGTGGGTGAGCTGCAAAGGGGTTGCAAAATCCCCTCAGCCTCTTGGAAAGCCTGGGGAGGTGGCAGGTGAGTGACGAAGGGGCTGCAAAAGCCCCTCCGCTGCTTGGGAAAGGCTGGGGGGGTGGGCGAGCGGTGAAGGGGTTGCAAAAGCCCTTCCGCCACTTTGGCAGGGCCGGGGGGATGGCAGGCAAGCAGCAAAGGGGATGGAAAGCCCCTCCACTGCTTCGGCAGGGCCAGGGTGGTGGTTGGGGGTGAGCCCATCGGGTCTTGAATGAGGAGGGAAAGGAGTGGACAGGCAACACCTCTCCACCCAGTTTCCCCTTCGCTCAAGGCCCGATCCGCCACTGCACCCATTAGGTCTTGAGCAAGGGGGAAAGGGGTGGACAGGTAGGGCCTCTCCACCCAGTTTCCCCTTCGCTCAAGACCCGATCCGCCGCCATACCCATCGGGTCTTGAGCGAGGGGGAAAGGAGTGGACAGGCAGTGCCTCTCCACCCGGTTTCCCCTTCGCTCAAAGCCCGATCCGCTGTGGTGCCCATCAGGTCTTGAGCAAGGGTGAGATGGGTGGACAGGCAGTACCTCTCCACCCAGTTTCCCCTTCGCTGCCACGGCTATCAGGTCTTGAGTGAGGGGGAAAGGGGTGGACAGGCAAAGTCTCTTCCCCCCCAGTGCCTTTAAAACCAGGCTTCTTGGCAGCGATAATGGTGGCTTTCATGGCCTTTGGCTCCCCCCTCCCCCAGGGAACAAAGGCTGCACGTTCCTGGAAGGGGGAGGAGGAAATTCCACGACTAAATGGAACCATGAAAGTTAAACCCGCGAATGTGGAGTGACAACTGTATTTTCAAATATTATTTATGTCCCTATTGAGGTGTGATGCTTCTCTCTTCTCCCTTTTTATTTCCCCCCTTTATTTTTATGGCTCATGTGTGTGTGTGTGTGTGTGAAAGAAAGAGAGAGAGAGAGAGAGAGAGAGACCAGAAATGGCTAAGATGTGGATTCTGGAGATCCAAGCTTTATTTTGATGCACTCTGACATGCCCGCAGAATGCAGTTCTTTTCACCTCTAGAGATTTGTTCAGAGTTGGAAAAGCAAAACAAAAAACAAAACAAAAAACTGTGGAGATTTCTGATAGATAAATGCATGCACAAAGTGGTCAGTAAGAGATTCTAACTTAAGGAGCAGACACCAATGACTTTAGAGAAACAGAGTAAGGCTTTTATTGTCGGAACTCCATTCTAAGACAGGAAAGTTAGTCAGGGTGCTATCCTAAGCTAGCCACATCTCTAAGGAGGACTGAGAGAGTTCTGGGTAAGAGAAGAGGTGGAAGCATCCCTATCAGTTTACACCACAGAGGGAGCAGGTTAGGTAGGCCACCAGGGACGACTGTGGATCACTCAAACTACCTAACCCTTAAAGCTACTGCCCACTCTGAGGCATTATTGACTCTTCCAGTGCTGAGAGTTGTTTCACTTCCAATAATTTCCATGGCATCTAAAGGAAGATGGGTTGTGGGGCTGGATTTTCTCCTCCAGAATGGGACCTCTGTGCCTTCCCTTAGGAGGAGAAATCCAAAACATACAATGGCCTCTGGAAAGTTTGTCCAGGGATCAGTGACAACTGATAGCTCCTTTATCACAGGGACAGTGAATAACAACATACTTGTATTCTGTACATCAGCTTTTCCAGCTTTACATTATTAGCACATTTGCCTGTCTCCCTTTGCAAGGCTGCATCTCTCCTCCTTTTTCTTTTTAAAATGTGGTTCAAAAAAGAGAAAGAAAAAGGCCACCTCCTGTATAGAACAACTGTTGTGTTTTTTTAAGGTAAACATGTCATAAGTGTCTGTTTATTGCCTTGTGCAGTGAGGCCCTTCCCTAACTTGGGAGTTTCTTGGCAGAAGAAGAACACATATAAAATTTTTATTGACACAAGTTAAGGTTTGCCTCTTTACTTACTGCAGCTCATAATTCTTGCACCCATCTTAATATTCATGATGAGTGGCCTGTTAACTATGAATAGTGTTGTAATGCATCAGATACACCAAAGGGGAACTCTGGAGGCAAAAGATACTTTATGAGAAACTTCTGACACCTTTAGCAAACCATCCCAAACAGGACTACTGAAAGATTTTTGACAGACCCTTTTGAACTAAGAAGGAGGTAGAAAGGTATGGGATTTGAAACATAAAGGAATCCTCCAGAACCGGGAGTAAACCTCCACCCACAGAACCACCACCTTGTCTCGATTAAACTTTAGCTTCTTTGCCCTCATCCAGCCCTAAACCACTTCCAGACCCAAGAAAGTTACATTTTTGGATGACAACTCCCAGAAAACCCCAGCCAGTGTAGTTAGTGGTTGTGCAGGCTGGGTGATTCAGAGAGTTTTATCATGCAAAGGAGAGCTTTTTCAAGTTCTCTTGGAGACTTTTAAAAGTTCAGCAGCCTCTCTAGGATTCATAGACAGACATGAGTAGAGTTGGGTCACCTACACACTAAAGCCCAGATGTCCATATTACTTTTCCCAGTGGCTTTGTGTAGCCATTTTACCAATGGTGGACAATAAAAACTAAGAAGTTTATCACACAATGGGCTTGCTGAATGATTGCACTTGGTCTTTCCTTATCACAGTGTTATGACTCTCCCCATTGTTGCATTGAATTTTCATAGTTATTGTATCATATCTTTTCACTGATGGGAAAACCCCGTTGGTGTTCCAATATCACTGCTGTTCAGCTATTGTTTCCAGTGAGATCATTTTTTCTGCTGCAGTTCCGATATTCCACATTTTTCCAATCCTGATATATAGAAGTGAACTGAATTGGAAGACAGGTATTGTTTCATCACAGGTGCTGAACAGCATATTTCTTAGAAGGCGAGGCAGTGATGTCGTGGTCCTAGGCCTTAGAAGGTGAAAGCTCCAGGACTTTATGATTAGCAGGAACTATGATATTATCTGCCACCATTCTTGGACTTCCTTGAATCTTCTGAGTTTAGTGCCAATCCCCACTGTAGGTGGAGAGGAAATGGATTTCCCCAGCAACTATGTGGTGCTATTCTCATTGTAAAGAAAAGTGTTTTGGGGTCAGACTTAAGTCCTGAGTGGTCAAGACCCATTAATCTGAGAAAAGGTGTGCTCTTGGTGGAAATGAAAAGTACCAAAAATGTTGCTATCAGGACAGTCATGATGAGGGCCTGGACTTCAAAATTAACCAGTATACTACTGGGTTTGGATTGGCTGTGTGGACAACCAGCATAGGACAGGCAGTGTCGCTATCCCTGCAATATGGGATGCCCTCTAATACTGCATCCCCAATAAGTGGTCATCCAGCCTCTTCTAAGAACCTCTGTCAAAAGAGAGTTCTCCCTCTTCCACAGTGGTCTTTCACACTGTCCAGCAGCTGGTGCCATCTGGAAGCTTTCTCTCATGTTCAGTCAAAATCTTCCTGCTGGTAATTTGAAACCTTTAGTTTGACTCCTATTCTCTGGAGCAGCAAGGAACAAATTTAAATAAACAAAATAGCTGTGCTAATGTAAGCCGAATTCTAGTGTGGCTACACATTATTCAGGTGTCTCGCCTGCATTAATCCTTCCTGTAGGAAGACAGTTTTATTAATTAAATCAATGGAGATATGTTCACACCTCTCTGTTGGTCACCACTTCCCCTCTGTCTGGTTAAGGCTACGGGATTCTGGGAGTTGTAATCCAAAAAGGAACTTTGCCCATCCCTCCACTTATACCAGGATGACATTCAACACTTACAGGTTTTCTGTTGTCCTTCTATAAGGAGGGCAGGACTGGTGACATTTCTCTCTCTAGCAGCTTTTGAGGCCAGTATGGTGTAGTGGTTTGAGCATTGGACTACATCTCTGGAGAGCAGGGTTTGAATCCTTGCTCAGCCATGGAAACCTGCTGGCTGACCTTGGGTAAGCCATGTTCTCTCAGCCTCAGAGGAAGGCAAAGGCAATCCCCCCTCAAACAAGTCTTGCTAATAAAACCCTATGATACATTCACCTTAAAATCACCAGAGGTCACAAACGACTTGAAGGCACACAACAACACACAGCAGCTTTTAAAAGCCAGGGAAGCATCCATGAGAAAGGGTGGCAACCAGGCCTATGTGTCATTGTTCTCTAGAGACAAACCTTCCTTAGCACAGGCTGTATTATTTCCAATAGATAAAACTCACTTTTCTGAGGATAGCTCAGAAGACACCACTGTCTCCCAGCATCTAGCAGAGTTGTTGTGACTTAAGGGAAATTACATGCTGTTCCTTTCAACAAGCACAGTAGGGGCTGGGTTTTGCCCAGGGTGGCTTCTAGCATAATTCTTCTAGCATAATTCTTCTTAA
Organism: Gambelia wislizenii; assembly: GCA_030847615.1. NCBI lineage: Eukaryota > Metazoa > Chordata > Lepidosauria > Squamata > Crotaphytidae > Gambelia > Gambelia wislizenii. The sequence continues at coordinate 168,252,457 of JAUMIR010000005.1, read as the reverse complement.
TTTTCCATCTAAAACTGTTCATCTCTCCTCCACCAACCACACCCTGAAGGAAGGTATGGCTTAACACCATACCCATACTGTCATTTGTTACAGAACCAGAGCTAGAACACAGATGTTCTAAATGCACATAGTCCACTCATAAGATCAAGCAGAGGAGACTCATATGATACCCACATGCTGTAGGACTAAAATTTCCATCAGCTCTATAGCCATCAGAGTATAGATGGCTGTAGTCCAACACATTCCCCTGAGCTAGATAATGTCACTGCTTCATAATGTATCCTCTCTGATATTGTCCTTCCCAGTCAACATTCCTGTTTTCCAATATTCTTAAAAAGAAGTGTCTGGACTCCAAAAGCTCAATTTTTCATTGTCTTTTCAAACACCACCCTCACACGCCAATTGTCTTTAAAAGGATGCTTTACAAGAATTAGACACCAGGCCACTTAGTTTTGCCCCAATACTTTTCTACCTAAGAAACCGCAGAAATCAGTGTGCCTCAAAACCAAGGATGGCTGGCAAAGTGATCATTTAACTTAATTGATCCCCATTACTTTGAACTACCTCTTCACCATCTGTTCTCCTCTATAATTATGTATATAAAAAACGAAAGAAAGAAAAAGGAATATCTTTCACAATTCTGTTACTCCAGTGCCCAATACAACGAGACTTTAAATGCTATGTACATTCTTTGCATCAGGCAATATCAGTCTGTGATGTTTGCCTCATGTTTCAGGCATGATCTGAATACAGGGAAATGCTTCCCTTGCTATAAATGTACCACATATATATTTAATTATAGGAGATTATCAGATGCAAAAAAACAACAACAACAGGGAGGTCAGGAGGGGGATGCCACTGTACCACTACAGGCTGGTGATACTGCATGAGGCCATCCTCCTCTGGTCCTTCATTCCTTCTCCCTTCATGCTGGAGGGACAAAAACATTGACAGAAACTTCCATCAATGAAAAGTGATGCCTTTTCATCCCTCCAGCATGGAGGAAGCATGGAGGAAGGATAGGAGGAGGACGGAGGACGGGGTGGGTGGTGTTGACCACTGGAAGTGGGACAGTGGCATCATTATCCTGACCTCCCTGGGTGGTTTGTTTTTTTTTTAAGAGTGTCTGATAAAGTCCATAGAAAGAGGCTGGGGATGTTTATTTTTATTTTTTGGCTTTTTATGTTTGTATGCAAAATAAATACACATAAAGATGAAACAGGAATATCTTGACCCCAATCAATTTGGATTATTAGTCTCCTTAAGAAAAAAAACAGGCTTAGCTAAACATGTTAACATTTCCTTAAGCATATGTTTCCTATTATTTAACGGGCAGCAGCAAGGTTTTTTTTTTTTATCTCCTGGGACATATCTGCATGGAGAAACTGAACTAATCACTCTTTCAGTGTTAGCCATACAATATTTTAGAATCATGCAAGCATCACATCCTGCAGCAGGGGTTGGGGAATTCATTAGCACATTTTTCTTAATATATTTAAGATTTTTTTTCCCCTTTCAGTGCCAGGGAGGGCAAAGATAACTGAGGGCTCAGAACAAACACAGATTTGAATGTTGAAAATTCCCATTAAACTGTGTCTTATGGCAATGAACAAAAGACAATCACCAAAGGCACCGCAAGACACACGAGAGCTGCAAAGTAGGTCCAGTCCAAAAAAATGGAGATATAACCCTGTCTATGCCAACATGGGAAGAAGAGCAAAGAATCAGACCACCAAATATATAACACATCCCACTGTTACTGCACTTGAGAAAGGGGGAACCATGCAGTCACCTGAAGAGACTTCCTAATATGAGTGATGGAGTAAATTTTGAAGCGTGGGCACTTATTACAACAATCCCCTTAGCCACTCCCTCAAGGGAAATTCAAAAATGCTGGCATATGGATTAATCCATATCAGTAAACCAGTTTATTTAGAACTTTATCAGATGCAGCAAATATGGCATCATAACAACTCCTAGTTAACATGAAAGGGTGCACATATCAGAAGATGCCATCCTTTTGCAATAATGTCCATCCAAAAAGCCATTCTATTTTATTGATGGGTGAAGCTATCAATAGATCTCCCGTGGAGCTTTTTTGCCAGTATTGCTAGAGTTTGAAACCTCATGCCATTGTGCTCATGTGAATACAGTGTCAATGACACAATGCTTCTGGGTGAGATCGTGACAGCCAGGTAGGGAACATTCTTTTTATAAACCTCTCCAATTTACTTTGAAATTTTTAAGTGTGTTTATGTGCTTGTGCATATGTTTTGTTTCTTTTCCTTTATTTTTTAAATTTACCATGCTTGTGTCATCTCACAAGAATGTGCGAGATCAGGAGCATGGAAGTGAACGGAGCTCCATTCATTCTCCGCCAATGCTGGGGCTGCCTATTCACAGATAAAAAAGGTAGGTCTGATAAAAAGGGTTCTTTTGCTGGCAGAAAAACGGTACAAGATATGCCGGCAAAAGAACATTGGTAGAGGCTTGTCTGATAAAGTCCTAAGTAGTTTCCATCTTCATTTAGAATGGAGCTTTCATAAAGCTGAAGAACGGCATTCTTCTATATGACCCTGCTGACATCTTTGGGAAAGGGTTTTCTCTTGATCTCATCACCTCATAGGCATGTCTGGTACAGTTACAAGAAAGAGGCTTCTCAGTGACTGTTCTCCACCTCTGTAATGGTCTTAGGCAGTCTAGGCTGGCCTCCTCCTTGTTATCCTCCCATCAGCAAGTGAAGGCTTAAAAAAACCAAAAACACGGGCAACTGGATACTGACAGTTTTTAAGAAAGGGCTTTTGATAGTGTGCTGTATCGCATGTTGCTAATGGATATTTTAAACTGTTTTAAAATTATAGTTTACTTGCATATTAATAATCTTTTGCATGTTTTCACAGATGATGGCTGCAATCCTATTAGTGACATATACAGACAGCCGTAAGTCCACCTTAAGCCTGTATATGCTTTTTTTTTTTTTTTTTTTTTTTTTGGTCACTGCAGAGTTTGGTATTCTATCTTTTGCAATGTTCAAAGCTCCTCCCAGGACTGACTACTGTGCTCTGATAGGCATGACTGTTCCATTGCTGATGGAGAGCTGGGAGTGGGGAAATTGCCAAACATGTGACAATGGCTGCATCTGCACTGTAGAAATAATCCAGTTTGACTCTGCTTTAACTTTCATGGCTCAATGCTATGGAATTCTGGGATTTGTAGTTTTATGAGATATTTAGCCTTCTCTGTCAGAGAGTTCTGGTGCCACAACAAACTACAAATCCCAGGATTCTATAGAAGGTAACCATGGCAGTTGACGCAATGTCAAACTGGATTGTTTCTGCAGTGCAGATGCAGCCTTTCGCTGCTGACACACTGCACAAATAATACAGTTTGACCACCATTTTATCTATCATGGCTTCAGCCTATGGAATCCTGGGATTTGTAGTTTGTTGTGGGACCAGAGTTCTCTGATACAGAGAGACAATGGCAGTCTCCCACCAAAGTACTAACCAGGGCTGACCCTGCTTAGCTTCTAAGATCAGAGAAGATCTGGTACCTTTAGAGTATTTAGACCTTAGCTTCACTTTAGGGTTGCTATAAGGCAGAAATGACTTGAAAGCACACAACAACAAAGCTCTCAACTTTGTGCTGGGAAAATCCATCCCCCCCCCCACCCTCCATTCCATCTGCTCTGAGGTTTACAGCTATGCTCAGTATGAACTGGGAATCCGAGGAGGATGGTAAATGACACCATCATCCCCACTAATACAAACATTCCAGTGCTCCAACCCTGTGAGGCCTGACTCCCGGATATCACTGTCTAGTACTCCTTCAAGCAGGTGCAGGTTGAACAAACACAGAGCCTGAGGAAATAGTAATTTCTTAACTTTCTGTGTGATTCATCACCAAACTACCATTTATACCTTCTGTGTCAATAATGCTTGCAAAAGACCGGTGAGACTGCTGCAGTCTTCCCTGCAAAAGAATCAAAACAGAAAGTGAAGGTTGTACTTTCTTGCTAACACTTTCAGTGACCCACTCCTTGGTCATTCAGGAGCAGTGCTCCAATTCAAACAGAAAGAGTCCTGTGGTTTCTGTGTCAGCATGGTGGCAAACCTGTTCCAGATTTTAGTCTGAACTGTAAAGGAGAATCTAAGGTGTTGGACCCCATCCTTAAAATAGGCCAGCATCCTGGACCTTTAAGGTTCAGACTAAGACCCAAAGACATGGAAACCAACAACTGTCACTGGAAATGAGTGAAAGTGAATGGCATCTATAAAACACTCCCCACTAAGCTGACTCACCCCAACTGTAAACAAATCATGTCCTCCACACTCTTCCAAGAACAACTGATAAGAGCAATTAAACATCTCAATCTGAACAGAATCTGGCATGGAGAGAATTGCACTAAAGGAGAAACCCTATCACTTGGTCTTCTGACTTGCACAAACTTTAAACACTTCCTCTTAAATCAGCTTTGCATTTATACAATTAATTTATTTCATATTTGATTTATCAATTCTTGGCAAAACTACCTTGCACTTTAATACTGTAGGATACAAATGTGTTTCTTGTGAAGATATTTCATACTGTGATTTGTCAATACAGTCACAAAGCAGAAAGTACTCTTTTTAAGTTCTCTGTCATAAAAAAAAAAATAGAACTCTGGGCTTGTCTACATATGGACAAAAACTCCGAGTGGAGCTTTGCCCACATGCCCCCACATTCCCCCCTGAAGCCTTGTTCATTATTGTTCTCTGAAGCAACATGGGGTACCTTGTCTTCAATGTCCCTGCAGAGATTCGTCCGCCATCACCACTGCCACCACTGCCACTGCCACCAACACCTCAACCGTAACGTAAAGCTCCAGAGGTAGTAACTGGCCAAAGGAAGAGGTTTTCTCTCTTCCCTGGCTTGGCAGTTCTGCCTCTGTCCTGCTCATCCAACACAGGAAGAGGTGCTTGAAGAAAGTGAGAGAAACACTTGAAAGAAGCGGCGGGTGAGAAGAGATTGGGCAGAGGCAGCACTGCCAAGCCAGGGGAAGGGAGAAAACCTCTCCCTACAGCTGGGAACTGCTTCCTGAGCTTTAAAATTGGTCATGGTGTCAGCAGTGGCGGCGGTGGAGACAGCTGCAGCAGCAGATGAAAATACGGAGAAAACCTTGAAACACACACATTCTGAATCTAGGTAAGATACCTCAAAATGCTGTGAATCTGGGCCATGTGGCATGTGGCCGGATAGCCCCAGATTTATAAAAAAGTCCATGCTATGTACATGTGGCCTGATTGCCACAGATTCAGGGGCATTTGCATGGGGATTTGGGGATTTTGATACTGCAGAAAAGCCCTCTGTTATATGTTTCCTGGAAGTGAGATGAAGATCATTAAATGTACAAATCTCTGATTACTTGGTTTGGTAACAATTAGAATGTAAGCTACTAGCCATTATGTTGTTAGGCCTTCTATCTACTTGGAACTTCCATCAGAGAAAAGACTGAGACCATAACTTGGGACAGTTTCTTTTTTAGATCACAACTCCCAGAATCCCCCAGCCAGCATGACCAGACTGGCTGGAGAATTCTGAGGGTTGCAGCTCCCCCTTCTCCTCATTTCTCCCCACTCCCACACACACACATTTTGACTGAGACAATGGTGACAACTAAAAGAAACACATTCTAGCAAACTGAGCCAGAATGCCACATGGCTTTTCAAAAAGTCCAAATAAGCTTTGGCAGACTGAAGCATCAAAGAGCATCATTTAGACGCTGTTCAGAGAACAGTACAATCTCTGGTAGCAGCTACATTTAGCTAAGAACAAAATGCTACCATGTGGCATGGTCATATTGTTCTCTCACTTTCATTTTCAACAACATTTTGATTAGAGCTGGTCTGCAATTTGTTGCCTGCGTAAAACAAGAGCATCAGAGAGATGGGAAAAGTTCATTCTGGAACACTTTGTTTCCACTGATATCTCTCACTTCTTTTGTAATTAAAAAAGAAGAAGAAGAAGGAGAAGGAAAGAAAACAACTCTATGTCAAGGCCAGGAGACATAGCAGAATCTACTGAAAGGTCTCTGGGCTAGCTGTTTATAGGACAATGGTTAGTGGACCCCTAGTCTCCCATATGGGTAACTGCTCCAAACCTCCTCCTACCCCAAATTAGGCTGCTGAAAAACATTGCTTGGAGGAAATCTGTGATGGATATTGTGTGAAAGGATATGCTAGCTTGGTTCTGCTACTGACAGGCCCAACCCAAAACTGTTTGCGACCCTGCTACACCAGATGAAGCTGCATAGCATCCAAAGCCAAGCAAGCTATTTGGCCAATCAGGCAAGAAATCTCAGAAGTGTCTTTCCTTGTATTTGAGAGGGAAAACACAACAGTGACAAATGAAAGTAACCTGAAATGTGCTGCCCTTTCATAACATACAAAATCTTCTGCCTAAATTGGATACCTTGCCTTGTCTAAGAGTAGGGCAGTTTCTGAGTAGCAATTATAGGGTGCGGCTATACGATCATTAAAAAATCTGTATGGGGTGCAAAAAATACGAACAGCCTGTCGTTCATATGCATACAAACCGGCTATACGATTTTTAACCCCCCTAAACTCCGTATGACTCCCTCTTCCTGAAGCTGGCTGGAGCGAGCAAGCCAAGCGGCAGTTTTAAATCTCCTGCTGCTTTTTTTTTTTTTTTTTTTAAATAAGGTTTCTGCTTTGCGGACAGTCGGTTTTCCGTATTTACGTATATAAAATAAAAATTCCGTATATAAAATAAAAATAAATAAACATATAAATTCATGGACTTACTGGACTCTCGCTAGCTGGGAATCCAACATGGCGGCCGCTCCCAATTCCCCTCTGTGCTAGCCCCGCCCCCTGTACTCGGCCAGCCAATCAGATTACCCTGCCTGTTTGTATGTGTGCGAACGGACCGTACAGACCCGTCAGCCATCCGAACGGCATACGGATTTCTCTTCACGATCCGCTTTCCCTCCCAAATGCCACGTGTGCGTATTTCAGGGTGGAAATCCGCCCCCCTCTTTTGCATTCGTGTGCATCCGAACGGCCGTTTGTACCGAAGTGCGAACTTCCGCACGCCATATGTATTATTTAAATCGTGTAGACGGGACCATAAATTCCCTAGACTAAGGCTGCATCTGCACTGCAGAAATAATCCATCTTGGCACCGCTTTAACTGACATGGCTCAGTGGTATGGAATCCTGGGATTTGTAGTTTGTTGTGGCACCAGAGCTCCCTGACAGAGAAGGCTAAGTATCTCACAAAACTACAAATCCCAGAATTCCATAGCATTGAGCCTTGGCAGCTAAATCAGTGTCAAGCTGGATTATTTCTGCATGACAGAGGTAGCCTTAGCCACAGTAGTCCATGTATCGGCAATTAGACTAGTATAATGCAGCCTGAATGGGGCTACCCTTGGATTAAACTTGAATGGTACAGCTAGCACAAAATGCAGCAGCAAGACTGCTGATGAAAGTACTGTATAGACAACACATACAACAGAAAAATGGTCTTAAAGGGGCTGCATTGGCTGCCAGTTTGCTTCCAAGATGAATTCTAGGTGCTAGTGATGACATTCAAAGCCCTGGACAGCTTGGGACCTCTGTTGGGTCTCCTAGAAGGGGCCTTGTCTGCATACCAGCAGTGGGAGTAATACATTGTGGGAGAATATTGGGCAGGCCACTCCCATTTGTGGAGTGCTTTGGAATCCCTTGGAGTTCCAATTGTTATGAGCAGAGCATACATTTATCCAGTCAATGTGAGGGCAGTTAAAATCATAGATTATCTTCTTTAGATGGCTCCTTGATTTTCATTTTCCATCTCAAGCTCTCATCTTAGCATTTTTGTTACTTTCTGTGCCTGCTAGTGTCATCCAAAGTAATTCTGTGAAGGAGTCAACCATTTTTAAGGCGTCTTGCTTACTCGACACGATTCGCTCCATAATGTACACAAACGCCACCTCCAGTACACCATTCCCTATCATTTCTATAGAGATTGTATCCAGAGAGGATCTTATCCTATTGGTTCTCTCCATTTGGTTTGCCTCAGCCAACCTGACCCCGAAAATTGTCCAATATTTCCAGTTATGGGATACTGTGGGTAGTGGGTAGTAGGACATACTAACAGGGGCATTAAGCAGTTGATATTCCTTTATATCCTAGAAGTCTGGGCACACACAAAGGCTAAGAACACCCCAATTGCTATAAATATCTAAAAGCAGGAATTTCCCAACTCAAGACATGCAATCTGTCTTTCTGTAAGTATGTCAGCACAGTACAAGACAAGACAGAGATGATGTGGAATATTGCCCTATAGAAGCAGGATTAGTGGCAAGGAAGGAGTTCTTTGCAATGACAGCCAGAACCATGAGTCTAAAAAATGAAACCATGTGGTTCAGATGCAGGCTGGATGGGAAGTGATAGTAGTGAGATTTCTTACTGCTGTCAGGAAGGTGTCTGTGCCTGCAGAATGTAAGCTGTTACTCATGAGTTTTGAAACAAACATGCTTGTGATTGTGGAACTCTCAGTTGAAATGCTAGGGTACCCAAGTCTGTACATTTGACAGCATGTTTTTCATGAACAACAGGTTCATTGAGGGCAAATTCTTTGAACGTCCTTGTAATTATGGACTTAGGTTAGATCCTTAATCATGTTAATGCTGTGGTAATCAAAGACATGTGACAGTCCCATAAAAACACACACACACACACACACACACACACACATTGGATTGTTTGTATATTCTCCACAAAATGTTAATAGAGAAGCCAAATTGATCAATTAATTAATCAGTTAAACAGAAGAAGATCAACCAGCTATATGTTTGTTTGTTTTTTAATTAAGGAACATTACTATAAAGGCGCATTACAAATGTCTTTTTTAAAAAAATTATTAAATTATGTTCAAATCATTTATTAATTATTAGGCTAAGAAACTGCCTTAAGGCCAACTTATATCTTCAGTGAGATTCACTTCCATAACTTCTCCAAGAAAATACTTAGCATTTCATATATGTTGCAGGACATGGATGCTCTCAGTTACCTGGCAGTTTAAGTCCTACCCAGTTCAACATAGGTAGAATTGTGTTGGATGGCCATAATCATAAACAGCAACGATGAGGAAACTTCAGACTTCCAGATATTATGGAACAACTCCCTTAGTATTGGCCAAGCCAATTGTGTCTACTGGAAGTTGAAGTCCAAAATATCTAGAAGCCTAAGGCTAACCCAGCCTCATTATATATACTTTGTTACTGTTTAACAACTTTGTTGCTTATACCAACTTTGTCTTTCTTGGCAAGATTTATTCAGAGGAAGCTTGCTGTTACCTTCCTCTAAAGATCTGCCCAGTGAGATCTGATGTCTAACTAGGGATTTGAACCCTGGACTCCCAAAATTGTAGCCCAATACCCAAACCACCACACCATGCTGGCTCTCCAGGATGTACGCTTACCTGGGAGTAATTCTCACTGTACTCAGTGATGCTTATTTCTGAGTAGACATGCACAGCACTGCTCTGCTAATTGCCTACTAAAATTCTGAGGAAACAGGGAGACTGTTTCCTCAATTGCCTTTCCTTTGTACTTAAAATGCAAGTGGAAGCTGGAATGTCTGAAAATGGGGAAAGTTTTTGGAGGCTGACTTCACTACAGAAATCTGCCAGTATGTCTACAAGGTATTTTGTGTCACTAGAGCCATATACATACTGTAGCTTTCAGAATATGCAAGTGCCTCTATTGCGCCCTCCCTGTCCCCACAGTATCAATTTGTTCCATCAGATAACTTTTTGACTAGAAGAATTTAGCACCAGCACCCCAGTTCTATATCTGGACTAAAATGAGGGCAAAAAAACTAAAGCCACCACCCCATCCCCATGCCAGACGCAGAGCTATCCCATCTTTAGTCTAGGGAGATTTAAAAAAAATGATTTATTCTATGGTTTGTCTTATTTTATCATCGTCCATTATTTTTAGTGATTGGTATTACTGTATCTGCTTTTACTGCGAAGCACTTTGAGCTTTTTCAGATGAAAAGCAGCATAAAAAAATGCTCATTTTATAGGAAGAAAAAAAAGGATGTCATTGGGAGCTACTTCTTTAAAGTGCCATCTATTGTGATCTCAGTGGTGACAAAACTTGTTTAGAATTTGGACCTGGAGTCCCACATCAACATCCCAATCTGTATGTACTAATGTATAGTTACACATTGTTATACCTGTGATCTTGTGAAGCCAAAGAAAATTCTGCTTCTACTCTATAAACATCCTCTTTCACCACTTGTTCCTTTGTCAGGAGAGGTTCCCCCCCCCCCAAGAAAATCTTACAGGATGTACAAGTCTTTGATCCGCAGCTCTACAGCTTGCTACTGACTTACAGGCTAGCTTATGGCAAGTCACTTAAGTTTTCTTCTTTCATTTTCTCATCTGGAAAACATGGATAATAATATCAACAATTTACTACATGAGGGTAATAAATTAATGTTTGAGTCTTGCCTATAAATGTTTGCTGTGTCATGTAAGTACTATTTTCCATGTCAATTGATTTTACAAAGGACAAGCATTCCAGCTGCAGGGAAACTTGCCCAAGGTTTCCTTTAATGCAGACAGAACTCAACAAAGAGGAGGGAAAAGGAGTGGGAAGGATGCTGTTACATTTCACCCATACAGAACTCTATAATAATTTTGAAAGGAGGTAGTAGAGATTTTTACACATATTACAATACTGCAGCAATATTTGTCATGCTGTGTACTATTTTATTTCCTCCGGCTGCCCCATCTCCCAGAAGATCAGGATAAAATTAAAGAACACAAAGTGACTCACAACAGAGAAGTGCTATCTTAAACAGCTTGGGACCGCAATACTTGAAGGAATATCTCTCCCTACATGTGTCTGCCCAAGATCTGTGGTCTGCTGGAGGGGCTCTCCTGTGTGCCCCCACCAGTCATGCTGCCAAAGGATGTTGAAGAGAGAGACTTCTCTGTGGTGGGTTCCAGTTACGGAATACACTCCCTTTAGAGGCCCAATTAACACCTACATTGCTGTCGTTCCAGTGCCAAATGAAAACATGGTTCCCTGCAAAAGCCTTTGAGGCCAAACTGGTTTTAAACAAATCTAATGTGTGCATGATTTTGAGCAGTTTAAAAGTATCCTATCTAGTTTTCATCTGTCTTATTGTTTGGACCATTTTAAAGTGATCACATTGATTTTATCGTACACTGCCTTGAGATCTGGAGACAGAGTGTTTTAATTAACTAATAAATAAATAAATAAATACAGCAGAACTTGGGGGAAATTCTCTTTGGGGAGTAACATTTTCAACATGTGATTAAAACAGTTGTCCTTTCTCTCAACCAATGTAATATGCAGCCTGCCTACTAGTGGGATAGTTGATGATAAATCACAGAGACAGCGTTTTTCTGAAATTGCCATTGGCCAAAATGTTTAGGAGGGGGAGGGCATCATATGAATCTATTACAATGTGGCTCTGTGGAATAACTCCTGACATTTCACATTTCTGGCACAAATGAATACTTGACTCACACCAATGTAAAATTTTACTGCCAGTGATGCAATGTAATGTGTTAGCCCAATTCATTGTTTACTTCATTTACGTCTTTCTCCATTAATAAAGTTGATCTCATCAAAGCTTTATGGTGGAGATACAAGCACAACACATTCCTTCACTCTCTCTGCATTGCAGCTCTGACCATTAGTAACATTGCTGGCACTCCACCTAATCAGGAAAAAAAAACTTACAGGTCTCCCAGGTGCTAACATCTACCAGATACACACACACATACATACATTGGCATCCCTAATTAAGTAATTATTTTAATATAATGCTAACCCATAAAGGCAAAATGAAATAAGTTTGAAGTATTGTAACTATGTGCATAGCTTTGTTCTCTTCTTTTCAGTTTGATTGATCTAATAGCCCTACATCCATCTTACAAACAGACTGGATATGATTGTGTTCTGAATCACAGGAATGCAAGCTTGGAATTATGCCCTTTATAACAACGGCCATACTCTGGTTTGCATTGGCAGAACTCAGATTGTAATCTGGCTTTGAGAAGTTGAGTAACTTCCACAGTTTCAGTATGAAATAGTTGGTAAACCAGTCAAAACCTGCTAGATTGGCTTGACTTCAGAAGAGCTGTTTGTGGGAAACTGCTGAAGAAAGAGCGAACTGAAAGTCCACAATGTTATCTGTTGTAAAATTGGGGGGGGGAGACATCTGACAGTGTGTGGCCCTAATACAACAATATATTTTGTTACATTAATAGGAAAGGCCATAATAGAATAGAATGGATGTCATCAAGCCTCTTTAAAACTACCAGAACCTATGGCATGCTCAAAGGCCAACATTTTTACCAGTCTTGATGTCTTATAACAGCTATTCTCTCTCCATTGAGAAATCCTTGTTCAACCAAAAGGCAGACGGTGCAGAAATCCAACAATGCATATTTTACATACTTAATTTATGAGTATAATTGCACCAAAGGCTTTGGAGACTATTCTACTACTGTGCATCTTGGCAACGCACAGCATGATTTCTATTACTTTAATATACCACTTTAGGCAATATCTACATTCATTTATAAACTCAAGTCAGCATACAAATATAAGAGTCATTCCAAACTGCTGGCTCCAACAGTTGAGAAGATGGGGGAGGGGGCTCACAAATTATAACAGATTATTTGCTTTGCATCTGGTCCTTGCAGTGCAGACTGAAATCAACCTTCAAGAAATGGAATTGTGGATTGGTGTATACAACTTCCTTCTTTACCATTCTTCATGGAAATGTCTGGTTATGATAACATTTTAATACAGGAAAACATTAGAAGCAGTACTGAGTCAATGCTGAGGACTTTATCAGATGAGCCCCCCCCCACATTTTTTTTTTTTTTTGCTGGCATAAAAAAATCAATTTTTATGCCAGCAAAATAACGCACACACACACACCCCCAATGCACTTACCTTGACTTGCTTTCCCGGCAAATGCTTCCCCGGCAATGAAAGAGGAAGTGAATGGAGCTCCATTCACTTCCTCCTTTGAAATCCAGCAGATTATCGCCAGACTTCATCGTGCAGGAAATTCAAAAAACAAACAAAAAATAACTCTATAAAAGTTTACACAAACACCTAAACACACTAAAAAACTTACAAGTAATCCGGGGAAGGTCATAAAAAGTGCGTCACCTGGAAGTGTTCACACCAGACCGGCCACTGATGGGGTAAGTATGAAGGGAAAACCACAAGGTTTCACACACTGACAATGCTGGCACAAAAGCGCCACAGGGGATCGATTGATGGCTTCAGCTGTCAGTTAAAAAGCATGGGTTTTGGCAGGGACATATTCGTGAAAGGGCGATGTTGTCTGATATGCACACCCTTTCACGGTTATGTGGCATCATTATGATGCCGTATTTTGTGCATCTGATAAAGTCTTGAGTTAATTGACTCAATGCAATTGCCAGCCCTAGAATTCACCCACTTCACTCATTGTCAGCCACCATGACACACTGGAAAGCCAGATGTTTTAGAATGAATCCTGACAAGTGGGTCACAGGACAACACATGGTCCAAGGGCCACATGTGGCACCTAGCCTCAGACCTCATCTTGTGTGGCCCATGGAATAATTTTGAAAGCTTTTTAAAATGATCAGTTCAGACCTCTACAAGAGCAGTCTGTCCCTCCTATAGCAGCCTACTGGGTAGGAAGGAAATGGGGAAGAACAGGGGGAAAGTGAAAAGATATAAGATCATCTTTCATGGTCCCATCCACACACACATACACATACACAACACTGGGATGTGGTCCTTGATAGAATACCCCTAAGAGAATTCAACCCTTGACATAAAATAGTTGCCTATTCCTCTGCTGAAATCCATTTTTATGGGGCAGCCAAACAGAAACAATTCTCACCAATATTTACAAAGAACACCTGCCTGGGTCAACTCCTCTATTCATTTCAATACAAATTACAGTTCCATGTGCACATTAATTGGAACGTAAGCCCTTTATACAAGAGCGGGAATTGGAAACTGTGTACATACCAGTGTCTCTGTGCCCTGAAGAAATCACTGGATCTGGGACACATTGTTACAGAGATGCTCTTGTTGATCGAAGAGATTGCGATAGGAAAGAAGAGAGGAAATAATATTTTCAGTACACTGGACCAATGCCAATGACTGCCAAACTGCAACACAGGAAAGACACAGAATAGGTATGGGATGATTTCAAACTTGTGAAACCAGTTAACTTTTCTACCCCCAAAGTTTCCAAAACTGATTTTTACTCTATTCTTCAGTGGCATACGTGGTAATGTTTTACCAGGAACAGTGAAGAAGAGGTGGCATTAATCCTGATGTTACACACTGTATATAACAATGTACAACTTACGTAGTTTTTCAGCAATTGCTAACTTATGCTGCAGAGTACTGTACTACAGAAAACAAAACAAAACTATTATTTAGATAAAACTGTGATCTAGATAAATTATGTAAGGAAGTAGAAATATATAAATTAACAATTCAAAATACTTGTTTATAAGCAGCTCGCTTGGTAAGAAAGTGTGGGTTTCTACAAGCCAACAAAAAGAATCCTGAAGGAGGTCTCACTAGGGATTGAAAATATTGAAAATATTTGAAAGTAAATTTGTAAGTGTTAGGAAGTCCTGACTAAAGAATCCTGGACTGATGAGATTCTTCACTGTTTGGGACATCTTTTGTGGGAAAATTGCACATAGGTTTTTGCTCATGAAATAGCATTTATTTATTTATTTTTATTTATTTATTTTGCCCAGCAAACAGAATTTTCTGCACAGGAAATAATATTTAGGAGTGTAGAAAATTCTGTTTTCTGTGCAAAATCGCCATTTGTGAATTTTATGCAGAATAAGCTCCCAATTATGAATAGTTTTTTTTAAAAAAACTAGAGTTTTTGAAGCCTTTCTTGCAGCAGGAAAAAAAAATACTCAAATTACTTCTTACTTCTTTCAAGAACAAAATTAATGAAGAATTACATCCCTAGAACTCATTCATATTAGGGTTGCTTCTTTTCCTGCCTGTCCATTGAAAACAAAAAGAGAACAGTGGACTTAGGACTTCAGCAATGCAGTCGTTTGCCTTTCACCTGTTCCCTGTTTGTGAACAGAGATTTCTCTCTTGTTTTGTTTTTTTTTAACATGTGAAAATAAAATTAGAGGTGTGGGGGGAAGGGCAGATAGCAGACGTTTTAGTTTTGCAAAGTCTACAAAAATATTTTTAAAATAAAGTTTTATAAGCAGTACATGACAGCAGTACATATGAAAAGTATCAAAGGGTCTTAGTAGACCATATGCTAAACATAATTCAACAGTGTGATGTAGCATCAGAAAATCCCTATGCAAATCTGGGCTGCATCAACAGGAGTATAGTGTCCAAATCAAGAGAAGTAATAGTGCCATTCTTTTCTGCTCTGGTCAGACCTCACCTGGAATACTGTGTCCAGTTCTCGGCACCACAATTCAAGAAGGATATCAACAAGCTGGAACATGTCCAGAGAAGTGCAACCAAGGCCCCATCTATACGATTAAAAAATATCCGTTTGGGGGATAAAAAATACGAATAGGCAGTTGTTTGAATACGTACGATCTGTCTACATGATTTTTACCCCCCCTAAACTCGGTATGATCCCCCCTTCCCCAGCTGGCTGTAGCAAGCCATCCAAGCGGCAGTTTTAAATCTCCCACCGCTTTTTTTAATTATTATTTTAAAATGTGCCTGTTATGCGGTTTTCCATATTTACAAAATAAAATAAAGGGGAATAAATTTAAAATTCACGGACTTACTGGACTCTCGCTTAGCTGGCAATCCAACATGGTGGCCGCTCCCAATTCCCCTCTTTGTTAGCCCACCCCCTGCACTTGGCCAGCCAATCAGATTACACTGTCTGTTCATGTGTGTGTGAAGGGGGGGGTACAGACAATCAACCATTTGAACGGCTGTACAGATTTTAGCTCAAGATTTACTAATCCTCCCGAATGCCAAATCCATGTAGTTTACGGGGGATTCGCTAGCCCCCCTTCCGAATGATACGTATGCATCCAAATGGCCATGTGTACGGGTGATCAATCTTTTAAACGCCATACGTATTTTTTTAACCATATAGATGCCCCCCCCAGATGATCAAAGGTCTGGAAACCAAGCCTTATGAGGAATGACTGAGGGGTGTAGGTTTGTTTAGTTTGCAGAAGAGAAGGCTGAAAGGTGATATGCTAGCTATTTTTAAATATCTGAAGGGATGTCATGTAAAAGATGGAGCAAGCTTGTTTTCTGCTGCTGCAGAGACTGCAACACAAACCAGTGGATTCAAACAGGAAGAAAAACTTTCCACTCAAACATTAGGAAGAATGTGTTTACTCTAAGAGCTGTTGGATGGTGGAATAGACTGCCTTGGTGGGTAGAGGATTCTTCATCTTTGGAGATCTTTAAGCAGAGGTTGGATGGGCATCTTTCAGGAGTACTTTAGTTATGCATTGCAGTAAGGCAGGAGGTTGGACTAGATGGCCTTTGCAGTCACTTTTAGCTCTATCATTCTATGATTTTAGGTTTCACTTATGTTTGCTTGTCCAACCCTACTTATTTACAGTTAGTCATATAGAGAAGTGCTCCTCCCTGACCTTGCTGATAAATTCATTGTCAGGTTTCAGTCCTCCTCTTTCAAATGTACTAAGCAAAAGCATGTCTGCTGCTAAGGAGCTGTATCACATCCAAGGGGCATAGTGCATTGAACTAAACTAGAAAGAGAACCTGGCTGAACTGAAAAGTCCTTGAAACATTTTGTAATCAGAATAAAGGGTTGGTTGGAAGAGGCACGCTCCACAAGTGGCATGAAGTTTCCAATAAAGCTGCAGGTGACACCTTAAAGGAAACATATATTACATATGATAACTATGTTTATATAACACATTGTTGCAGGGTTTTTCATTGTTAAAATTTTTCTGTTGTCTGTGCCCTGCCCCGAGATCTTTTGATATAGGACAGGATATAAATATTTGAATAAATGATGGAGCACAGTGCCACACACTTTAAAAAGTACACTCAGGTGTAGCCTGTTGAACTTGGGGCTTGTCTATACAAGGCAATAAAATGTGGATTGATGCACAGTAATGCCAATTTGTGGCAGCTTTAATTTGTCTCCATTGTGGGGTTTTTTTGTTGTTTTTTTTTTTTTTTTGCAAGATTGCAGGCATATGAAGCCATACACATTTGTTGTTCAAACAGGCATGCCAATGAATCAAGATGGTGGGCGTGAGTGAATTACTCATGTTTTTATTGTCACCAGTTGCCGTCGTCACGCAGTATTTTTTTAAAGCAAATCTAAGGTGTGGAAGTGCAATCTTCCATTTAAATAAACAGAAGAAAAGAAGAAAAAAGGCTGTTTCATTGCCTCAGTGCATAATTGCTATGGCGCAAATCCAACATGGTGGTTCTGGGCGCTGCATTGCTGGTGAGCTCCGCCCCTTGTGCACATCTGAACAATCAGCTTTCCACTTCTGCTCTTATTGGGAAAGCGCAGCAAAGTGAATCAGTTGTCCCAATGAGCAGGAATGCACATTTCATTCAGAGTTTTTACAAAAAGCATTTGAAGTTTTTACGACTTCTTTTGTTCCTTTTCGGCTTTACTCACTTTAGACTTATACAGAGTCCCCAACCTTCGCTCCTTCGGCAACCAACAGAAGAGCCTCCGGAATTAAAGGAACAGACTTCTCTCCTCTTCTTTTACAAATAAAGGTACATGGCATTTCTCTTTCCAGTTCCCAAAACAATCTGTCCAATCAGCTTTCCACACAAGACTTTCATATAATAATCAGTTTTCCCCTTTCAATTACTCTTTACACTTTACACTTATTGGTACCTCCGATTTCAGTTCGTTTCACTTCACGTCTCTGCCTCTCCTCAGGGATCGCAATCCTTTACTCCTTATGGGGAGATAAGCATCTCAGTGCCAAATTTCCATCTGCTTGCTGAAACTTTCTTTTCTCCTGCTTCAATTTCAAGTGGCTGTTGATATTTGTTGTGAAAGAATAATAAACTTAAAGGTTAAGTCTTAATTTTTTTAAAATCGGCGGCGAGGCTTTTGCCATAAAATGGCGCCGCGTTCGTGGTAGCGTCTGCTCCCGGCTCCTTTAGGTCCTTTAACCCAAATATTTGGGTGTCGGGGAACCTAGCCCGAGCCTAAATGAGCTCCCTTTGACCCCCACGTTCCTCGTGGGGTATATATTGGCCAAACCTGGCCCTTCGCCACTCTGCGGGAGTAACTTTTCCAAGCTGAAGAGCTTTCGGAAAAGCCTCACCACCTCGCCATATGTCAACCGGAAACCTCGGGCCATGTAGATCCCATTTGTAGGGGGAAAGCTTTATGAATCATATTAAATAATAAAATAAAGGTAGTGTCAAAATCTGACCCCAAAGGGATGAGGGTGAAAAGCTCAAGTGGAAATTGCAGCTTTGTGAATAACATTCTGCTATTCTCAAACACATGTATTTATTAATTCTTCTTCTCCACAACATGCTGTTTGTACAAGTATTATGGGGGGAAAGACAAAAAAAAAAAAAAAAAAAAACCTGATACCAGACTCACTTGTCCTCCCTTTTATGAAACTATTTTGAAGACGTTAATGCCCTTGCTGAGTAAGGTAAGGAAAAGGGTGGGGCCACACATTATAATTTAAACAATAGCTAAGGCAAGAGCCATGGCAAAGCAATGCCTGGAAGAAAAACGCCCTCCTGTCATCCTTATCTGATCTGAGGGACTAAATGCAAGTTTCGCTTATATGCACACATTTTCGCTTTCTCTCCCATACATGGGGAGTTTTTAGTCATTAGAGCGGGAGATAAAAGCATGTACAAGCTATCATACTGGAGCATCTAGAGAAGATCAGACTTGTAAACAAAGTCTCTCCACACCCCAGAAAGAGATTTCTGGAATGCAACCCATTTCATTATTATTCCACACCATACTCTGTATATCTTGCCTGAGGTTTCCTGAAATCCTATGGGAATATCCACACTATGGACTTAGTTTAACAGCCATTCCCTCTCTCCTGGGGAACTATGAAAAAGGCTAAGAGAGTTTGACATACAATTCTTAGCAGCCTCACCAAACTACAATTTTAAGCAAACTACCCAGTCTTCTTTTAAAAACAAAACCCCCACAACAATTAAAACTGGTATAAAACTAATTAATGTTTGTAGGCCAGAAATGACTTTAATATATATATATATATATATATATATATATATATATAATTTTTAAATTGGTGTAATTGTCCTCCTGAGCTGTCCCTTGTTTTCAATATGCAATGTGGATTCATCAGGTGCTTCAGTGTATTGTGGGAAATCTGAGATGGCAGCAATGGTTGCTTCTGTGTTGGAGGATTGGTGAATCTGCTGTGCATTTTAGTCCAGACTATAAAGGAAATATCCAATGTGCTGAAAACTATCCCCACCCCAAAATATGCCCAGCACCTTGGACAACTCCTTTAAAATTCAGAATAAAATGCTGAGTGGATTCAGCCTCCCACTGACATGGGATCCACAAGCTTCAACATGGATGGCGTACCGCTTCCTGAATTATCTACTGATGGCAAGTAAATATGAATCCAAAGAGTCACTTGGTCACTTTAACAGAGGAACAAGGAGTGAAGCAAAGAACTGTCTCTAAAGCTGAGCAAGTTACCTTAGAAAGGCAGTGCAGGTTGCCCCCTGTATGCATGGGACTAGTACCCACATTTCAGTTATCTGTTGTCCAAAACATATGGTTTCTGTAGGCATTTCCTAGGTCTTCCGGAGTGACTTTACTTTCACTGCAAGTTACGATAGAATCATGCTGGAGCTGCCTAAAGAGGTGGCCAATCTAAGAATTTCCTAGGTCCTCCAGTATGATTCTATAGGGTTTGCTATTACCTATGGTTTCAAGTATTTACAGTAAGCTTAGAAATGTATCCCCCAGATACCGTAGGAGACCTGTATAGCTTCAGCTAAGACTCCCAACCTTTGATTGGGAAAAAAGAATAAGAAACTGGTTGCCCAGAGTAGAACTGCTTCCATTTTATACTGATTCTTGCAAAGAAACCTGGGAGTTATAGTTTGTTGCATATGCAAAGTATTTTCTGTTAGAAAGCCTTGGGCCTCCTCCAGGGTCATGATCAATCAGCTATTTAATGGATGTTTAATTGGACCCTGATACCAATCCCTCCAATTCCAATGGAGGTTAGCTGAAAACCAAGTGTGTACAGGCAGAATTACAATCTAAAGCCAATCATTAGTCCCAAGAAGATAAGATTCAGAGCTTGTCTATATGTGGCAATAAAATGTGGATTGATGCACAGTAATGCCAATTTGCAGCAGCTTTCATTTGTCTCCATGATTTTTTGGCAAGATCACAGGCATGCGAAGCTATCTGTGTTCGTTGTTTAAACAGGCATGCCTACAAATCAAGATGGCAGGTGCATGTGAATTACTCGCATTTTTATTCCCACCAATTGCCACCACTGAACAATATTTGTTTTTAAAAAAAGATGAAGAAGAAGCAAGTCCAAGATGTGGAAGTACGACCTTCCACTTAAATAAATGGGGTGGGGGGAGGCTGTTTTGTCGCTATGGCAAAAATCCACCATGGTGGTTCTGGGCACTTGTCCAACCAATGCGCACATCCAACAATCATCTGTCCACTCTGAGAATACAAATGGTTTGTCCTAACTATTGTGCATTCCCATGCATTATTTTTTAAAAATACAGGAAAAACCATCAAGGCTTTTCCCATGGAGTATTTGGCATTTTTGCCCCCCGCTCCTTCTGAATACAGCAGATTGATGAGGGATCCCATTTAAACAAAACATATTCTCCTCCAATTTTATAAGGAGTATTTTCTCCATATAGACAAGCCCTCATTGAATCAATGGGAACTTGGTAAATCAACATGTATATAAGTTCTATCCATTCAGTGGATCTACTCAAGTTGGGATTAACCACTGGGTTTAGCCCCTCATCTGTTCTGCATTCTATGCCAAACAGACTGGTTTTTGAAACATCTAGAACAAACAATGGAAAATATTCTTGAAAAAAGAAAATCTATGGCATAATGTATTTGCCTAAATGTTCAGCCAGTTATTTGTTCAACTTCTTAAGTGGTTATCCAGTACTCTAATATAAACAAGACAATTGTTAATGCGTTGAGAAACAAATGCAGAAGTTATTGTAAAATGAGTATACATGTCAGGTGCACCAAACAAATCACCCTGAAAAGCTACCTTTAACCATAGGTCATGTGGTGGCTGGGCATAAAGGCAACATACCTTAGTTATCTGTAGATAAAACATTAAGCAGGGTGGTCATAGGAACTGACAACACAGCATAAGGTTGAAATGCACCCAGATGATCCTTAATCAGAGATTACCAAGAGAGCCATTTGTGTCCATACACTTTTCTTTAAAAACAGAACACCACCACATTTACAAAAACAGATCAGCCCTCTGGGTTATGCTGTACATAGAACAGGGTGTCTCAAACTTTCTGAACTCTTGCACCCTTCCTGAATGTGCTTTATCATCTTCCCACTGCCAGTGCCAACTTTCTATTTGCAGAAGAGCAGACTGTGGTCCTCATGTGCACCATGCTCTCTCCCTCTTTCTCTGACCAGTATATTTAAAAGCAATGGGCAATTTGTAGATAACAGCAATGGATGTTCAGTCTACTACTGACCATGACTCTGAAAAAGATCTCCATTCATCAACATATGTTATTTTGACACAGAAATCTTGATCTATGCTTATTCCAAAAAAAAGTATATTATAAGGGAATAGGATTGCACCATTTGGTACAATTACATTACCTGGTACCTTGTAAGGCAGTGCTACTCACAATGGTGGTCCTTGGACTAGTGCCAGTCCCTGAGCCATTGGCTGCCAGTCCATAGCAAGTTTCCAGGCAAGAGAGAAATAGTTGTACCCAATGGACATAAATTCAGTGCAAGTCCCTAGCACATTGGAAAATAATAATTTCCAGTCCCATACCTCACAGCCTGAGAAACAATGTTGAAAGGTACATATGCATATGTAAGTTTTCCTTACGCCTGTATAATTCCTTTTTGGGCTGCTGTTGAGGTTGGTATTCCTTTCCTTCCTTCACAGCTCCCAATCCTCCTCCAATTTACCATAAGGCCTCTGCATTTCCCCCTTGTGACGAGTGGGCAGGATTGGACAAGTTTCTGGCTATGTCCCTGTAGCCAGACATGAAATGATTATAGCAATAGATTTTCCTTGGTTTTTTTTCCAGGCTGTGAAGTCATGTTCTGGAATAGTTTCTTTCTGATGTTTCATCTGCATCTGTGGCTGGCATCTTCAGAGAATGGTTGGGTAAGAGTGTGTCTGGGGTTTATGTGCTGTGAACCCCTGTAGGGGAGTATATGTACATTTGTGTAATTGAATGGTTAGTTTCTGGGTATAGAAATGCAAGGCTCGTTAGTGTCTGTTTGGCTAATGGTTGGTTGATGAGCCATTATCTGCTGGGAATCCCCCTGTCCCTGGGTGGAATTCTTTTGTAAGTGTTGAGTTTTGATTCTATTGTTCCTCAAGACTGGTAGCCAGATTTTCTTTACTTTTAAGGTTTCTTCTTTCCTGTTGAAGTTGTCCAGGTGTTTGTGGATTTCAATAATAATAATAATAATAATAATAATAATAAAATTTTATTTCTATCCCGCCCCTCTGCAACGCAATCGGGGCGGCTTACAATATAAAAATTCCATAGTCCCAGTACCCTAACCCACCCACCCCTTAAAATAATATTAAATTATAGAAGATTAAAAACATGCAACAATTTAAAATAGATAAATTAAAAAGACAAAAATTAAAACATACAATGGTTAAAAAATCTAGTTGCCGCTTAGAAAGGACAGCCGAGTCTTGGGCCGGGATAGTTATTCAGGGAAAGCCTGCCGGAAAAGATCCATCTTGACAGCTTTTTTAAAGCTGTCTAAGGTGGTAATAAGACGGATCTCGTCCTGCAGGCCATTCCATAATCTGGGAGCGGCAGCAGAAAAGGCCCTCTGGGAGGTCACCGACAGCCTTGTTTTCATAGGCTGTAACAGATTCCTCCCAGAGGACCGAAGTGCGCGGGGAGGGTCGTACGGAAGGAGGCGGTCCCGGAGATAAGTTGGACCCAAGCCATGTAGGGCTTTAAAGGTTATAACCAACACCTTGTACTGTGCCCGGAAACGAATAGGCAGCCAGTGGAGAGCTTTTAGCACAGGTGTTATATGCTCTCTTCTGGAAGCGCCAGAAATCAACCTGGCTGCCATGTTCTGAACTAGTTGAAGTTTCCGAGTCAAGCACATGGGTAGCCCCATGTAGAGTGCATTACAGAAATCCAGACGGGAGGTTACCAGTGCATGTACCACAGTTTCGAGGTCTCTAGTTTCCAGGCAAGGGCGCAGCTGGCGTATCAGCCGAAGTTGATAACAGGCACTCCTGACCGTCGCATTTACCTGATTAGACATCTGGAGTGTCGGGTCCAGGAGCACCCCCAGACTGCGAACACAGTCCTTGGAGGAGAGTGTAGTTCCATCCAGGACTGGAAGTTGTATTCCCAGACCTGGTTTCAGGCCTGTAACTGTTAGTACCTCCATTTTGTCTGGATTCAGTCTCAATTTGTTTTTCCTCATCCAGTCCATTACTGCTTTAAGACAATCATTGAGAGGAGAGACGCCATCTGAAGTCGAAGCTGATGACCGAGACATGGAGAAATATACCTGGGTGTCATCAGCGTACTGATGACACCGCACTCCATGCCTCCGAATTATCTCTCCCAGCGGCTTCATATAGATGTTAAATAGCATCGGGGACAGGATGGCGCCCTGAGGACCGCCACAGTTAAGCTCTATTCTAGTAGAGCAACTGTCCCCGAGCCTCACCCTCTGGGATCTGCCCGAGAGGAAGGAACGGAACCACTGCAAAGCAGTGCCTCCAATTCCTAACCCCCTCAGGCGATCCAGGAGGATGGAATGATCTATTGTATCAAAAGCCACTAAGAGGTCCAGGAGCACCAACAGGGTCACACTACCCCTGTCGATACTCAAGTGGAGGTCGTCAGCCAGAGCAACCATGGCAGTCTCCACTCCATATCCTGTCCTAAATCCAGTTTGAAATGGATCTAGATAATCGGTTTCATCCAAGACAGCTTGGAGTTGGGAAGCGACCGCCCTTTCAATCACCTTGCTTAAAAAAGGCAGCAAGGAGACTGGCCTATAGTTGTTCCTATCCAAGGGGTCCAGGGAAGGCTTTTTCAGGAGCGGCTTAACCGCCGCTTCCTTCAAACAGGGTGGAACAGACCCCTCCCTGAAGGACGCATTGATAATATCCCTAAGGAGTACTCTCGATGCATCGCCCCCTTGGGTGGCCAGCCAAGATGGACAGGGATCGAGGGGGCAGGTCGTCTTCCTCACTCTACCAAGGAGCTTGTCCACGTCATCGGTACTCACAGATTGAAGCTGATCCAATAAAATTTCATCAACGGAGTTGCTGGACACCTCGTCTATAGATTCTGTCATAACACTGGCATCTAAGTCGGCTCTTATCCGAGAGATTTTATCTGCAAAGTGGATGTTAAACGCATCACAGCAGGCCGTTGTCGGGTTAAGTAAGGGGTTCTGCGCAGGGGGTATCCGCGTCAGCTCCCCCCCCACCCTAAACAGTTCTGCTGGATGAGACTCTGCAGACGCAATACGTGCAGAGGAGAAAGACTTCTGCGCTGCGCGTATCGCCTCTCGATAAGAATCAAGGAAATTCCTATGACGAGTCTTGTCGGATAAGAGTCGAGTCTTCCGCCAGGTGCGCTCTAGTCGTTGTCCAGCCCGCTTCATCTTCCTAAGCTCCTCTGAATACCAGGGCTTACGGTTAGGAGCAGGCTGGAAAGGACGTTTGGGAGCGATTGTGTTGATAGCCTTGGTGAGGTCGGTGTTCCAAATATTAACCAAAGCTTCAACAGAATCACTGGCGTTACCAACCATTAAACCCTCCAAGGCTTTCTGGAATCCAATTGGTTCCATTAGCCTTCGAGGGCGGACCATTCTAATAGGTCCACCACCCTCGGTGGGGCAGACAGTGGCTTTTAGCTCCATCTTGACCAGGAAATGATCCGTCCATGACAATGCAGAGGTTTTAATAACCTCCGCCCACGGATATTCCTGTTCCGTACTAAAGGCCGCATCGAGGGTATGACCTGCACAGTGAGTAGGCCCGACAACCAATTGGGATAGGCCCATGTTTGTCATGGATTCCATGAACTCCCGACCTGCACCAGTTAGATTTAGCAAGCTGGTCTCGAGTGGGATGTTGAAGTCACCAAGAACTAAGAGTCTGGGTGACTCCAGCAGCAACTCTGAGACCAGCTGTGTTAGCTCGGTTAGGGAGTCTGTTAGACAACGGGGTGGCCGGTACACTAACAGAATCCCTAAGCTATCCCTGGACCTCAGGCTTAGGTACATACACTCGATGTGGACTGTGTTCCGGATAGGCTTCCTGGTCAAGGTTAGATTGCTTTTATGAACCAGAGCCACTCCACCCCCCCGCCCACTTTTCCTTACCTGCTCACTAACTGAGTACCCGGCCGGGAGTGCCTGCGCCCAAGTCGCAGCACTGGCCTCTCCCAGCCAGGTCTCCGTACAGCATGCCAAGTCGGCAGCCTCATCCAATAAAAGGTCATGGATAATATGTGTCTTGTTTTTAACCGACCTGGCATTGCAAAGGAGCAGAGTAAGGCTTCTCTGTGCATTCTGACATGATAGTTGTTGGCCTGGTCCACAGCATATAAACCCCAGACACACTCCTACCCAACCATTCTCTGAAGATGCCAGCCACAGATGCAGGCAAAACGTCAGAAAGAAACTATTCCAGAACACGGCCTCACAGCCTGGAAAAAACCAAGGAAAATCTATGGATGCCGGCCATGAAAGCCTTCGATTATAGCAATGTTCAGAACTCTGGAGGAACCTGGCAGATCTCAGTGTTTTCTTGTCTGGCTACATAGCCAGACCCTTCTCTGATCCTGCCTACTCCCTACAAGGAATGCTCCCCTGTGTTGTTGGGTTTTTAACCTTACCTTATGTAGAAAACTAGAATGTGAAACAGACTACTAGTTTTGTACACTCCCCAGCTACTAGTGTTCCAGAAACTAAGTTTCTGAATTTGGAAAGTATTGAAACTCATGATTTTCTCACTTTTCTAATGAATTATTACAGCTATGGGAAACTATATCAAGTATTTCTGATATACTACAAGTGCTACAAAGTTGTTTCTGTTAGTAGTGTTAGTATTAGTATTAGTAGTAACTTAGTAGTTAGTGTACAAGTACTACAGCATTGTTATATAACAACTCAGAGAGGAAAAGACATACAAAATACAGACAACATAGAATCATAGAATTTCATAGAATCATAGAATTGTAGAGTTGGAAGAGATCACGAGGGCCATCCAGTCCAACCCCCTGCCACTCAAGATGTGCATGAATCGTTTCTCGGCCTTTTGGCTAAGATCAAGTGTAGTGTAGTGTAGTAATGAATGACTCTAATATAAAGCAGGCTCCCAAAGCTGTCCTTACTTTCTTTATAAATGTGATAATACATTTTATGTAAGACATTATCAGAGTGAATTATGTACACAATGCTGATGTGTGGTTGAGTATCAATATTGAAATCAGCATTATGTCACTAAGGTTGGATACTGCATTGGCCTCTGCACCACTGGCAAAGTCCACTCTAGCATGAGTGCCAGTTCAGCCGGTTAATCATTTATGCTCCGTTACCAGCAAGGAACAAGAACATTGCCTTTTAGTCACAGCAACCCTAGGTCACAGTTCAGGATGATTTTGTTGCTCTTTTCTCTATTTGGCTCAATGGTTCATCATAAAACTTAAGTCTTGGCTCTGTTCGTTCTTTTCTGAGATGCCATAAGTTTAAAGTCTTTCCTACCTTTGTTTTGCATTCTTCACAGAATCAGTGGTGCTAGTAGGTTCTTGAAGACTTTGGGCTCAGTAGTCTTAGAGACCCCTGCCATCTTTTCCTGGTCCTTTGTAGTCCAAAAAGGTAGCTTTTCCAAGCTCTAGGGTCCTTTCACACTACACAATTATATTCCACTTTAACTGCCTAGGGAATCCTGGAATGTGTAGCTTAGATAGGCACTAGAGCTCTCTGGCTGAGGATTCTTAATGACACCCCCTAAAATACAGATCTCAGGATTGTTGTCATGCCTGTTAAAATGGAATCATAGTATTATAACTGTGTAACATGAAAGGGCCCTAGAGTTTGGAAAAGCTACCTTTTTGGACTACAATTTCTAGAATCCCCCCTTCAAAAAAAAAGATGACTGGGAGATTCTAGGAGCTGTAGTCCAAAAGGGGAGTATATCTGAATAGGAATTTATATTAGTTTGTTTACCACTGGTAAACCAGATCAGCAGCATTTAGAGGTACTCCTGTTTATTCTTCTAAGTATTGCTGCGGATGTCTCCTCCAAAATCCTACCTTGAGAGCCCTACAGTGCAGCTAAAGATGAAGGGCCAATCCAGATGTGGCATGAACATATGGCTAGACACCATGTCTGTGTTTTTCTCTAAAAAAAGTTAACAGCTGGTGCCAGAGGCAGGCAATTTTCATTGAGACTGCAGCATGGACAAAAACACTACAGAACATTCTCTCCCTATGAGCCACATTCATTATGAAAATCCTCTCTATATACATGTCATTAACTTTTTTTTAGCTACACGGAGGTGCTTTCTAATGATGAAAAGTTGTATTTAGTTTAGTAGTCCTGAGCCAGGCCAGACTATCTGTTTATCTGTGCCAACATATGCACTACAAACTGTCTTTTGTTTTAGCTATTGGTAATGATTATATCCAAACTTACAAATAAGGCTTAAAAAATGTAGCAACTCATAAAACCTTTTACTAGCCCACATGCCCACGGAAAGCAATGTAAGTCACACTTGGTAGGTCTACAGCTTGGGTGGGTGTGCCCTTTTCTTAAAAAAAATCCAGTTTACAGAAATTTCACTATTTGTCACCTAGTGGCAACTCAGCAGATGGTTATATAAAATCTGCTTTATGCCTGCTACATCCATGTTGCCTCGTCCCATTTAATTTTTCCCAGATGCAACTTTCCAAGCACCTGCATTGCACATACTTTTAAAAACATTGCAACTGAAAAATTCAGGGGCAGGAACATATTTCTGGATGAACGGATGGTTTGCTTGCCATAATGTTTTATAATGATGCCCTATACTGCCCCATTCTCAGGAAGAGTTGCAAAGAAGCCATGAACCTGAGTTTGCAAAAAGGACAGAGCTAGTGAGTCTGTAACAGCTTTTGAAGCATACCACACATTTGTGAAAGTAAACAACTGCACAATGAACAAACAAGAGGTGAAATATTGCAGACGTGGTAGGGGGAAAAGGCACATCTCAGTAACCAATTCATATTACATACCCCCAAAAAAGGGTGGGTGGGAGAGAAGGACCATGCTGGTTGAAAGGACTCTGGGAGTTGTGGTTTCAAAACCCCACACATATTTCCACCATCTCACCAAGGATACACTGCAGACACACATGCCAAATTATGTGCACAGGCTCAGTGTGAATACATGCTCAGTACAGACATACCTTTCTGCATAGCAGTGTGACATTCCAGAGAACCAATTTTTCAGGTTACTTCACCTGAAAATGAGTCAGACACAGTTTCGCCCAAGATGGGTATTTGCTGCCCGTCCAAGCTAGTTTCCAAGCTAAAGGAAAAACCACCCGTTTCATTTCTGCATTACCTACATATCCAGAGAATACCTTGAGGTATAGATGGGTGAGCTATTGAAACCTCACCTACATTTAACATGGACATTATTGGGGATCTTCCATAGCAAAAATGAGAAATATCTTGGGCAACTTTTTTCAGACCCTATTCAAGGGCTCAGAAATATCTTTCTAGATGAAAGGATGGTTTGCTTGCCACCATGTTTATTACAGTCCTCCAGCATTTGAAAAAGCTCTTCACCATCCTCCTCACAAGCAAAGCTCCACCTTCCATTTGCTAAACTTTAAATTGCAGCAGCAGGAACAGCACTAAGGTGCTAGGGAATATGAGAGGAAGCTTTTCCTTCCTCATCCCACTCAGCCATACTGGTCATTGGCATGCTCAGGCATGGGCAGCCAAAAAGACTTAAGAACATTCATGTCCAGCATTCTGTTCCTACAGTGGAAACAAGATGCTTATTGGAAACCCACAAACACCCTTCTGTTCATGGTCCCCAGCACAAACCCCCCAAAAAGGGAGACAGAAAGAGGACTCAGCACCTCCCAGACTAGACTAGGGGGTGCTGAACTTCCCACACTCAAAAATAATTATCAGGCAAAATTAGACCTAGATTCTCTGTTAGTTATGCCTCCTCAGGAACAATCAACTAAACATGTATTAAAAATGATCATACACACACACAAATTAATCAACTGGAGTTGCAGCTACGCCCTCCCAGGAGTAACACCAAAAAGAAATCCTAAGGGAAACTAGGATGAGAATCAAGCCTTCCTTTGGGAGTAAGTCCAATGAATGCAGTGGAAAAGAACTTACTTCTGAGAAGACATGGTGCTTCCAAGCATATTCGGAGACAAGGCTGACTAAAGGAAAAATTAATTCACCTTCTCCAAGCACTGTGACAGTTTTAACAATACCTAACAACATTTAAACAATGTTGAATAGAATACAACAGATTTATTATTTATTTAGGCCATTAAACAAGCAGATGAAAAACACACCTGCAGGTATGCAGAATTAATCAGGAGCTGCCTGCCAGTCTTGAGCCCATCTACCTTAAATAAAGGTGTGGTGGGGGGACTTCTCTCTAGCAACAGATACCAAGAGGAAGATTGCCTCTGGTACTGCAGGAAATGGAGACATACACACACCGTAGCCTGCGGTAAGTCCATTTTCCATGATGTTTGGTCCATTACTCTTCTGACATTGTCCAAGAGGGCAGCTATTTGTACATCTTCTGGAAACAAATTTCACATTTTGGCAATTGGTTAAACTGTTTAATGTACCCAGGACATATTGTTCTTCTATGAATTGCTACAGGTTCATGGTCCCAGGGGAATGGAATTCTGTGTTTCCGCACTGGCCCTATCCAGGTTTTCCCACAACACAGGTTTTCCTGGGGCTTTTTCACACTGTTGTAAAGGGCTTTAGACCACCACCACCCATCTTTGCCTCAGGTATCATCTGGACTGCTCGAGACAAAACGGGCAAAAGCCCTGAGTCGTTTGGACTGCAGGGCTCCAAGATGGGGACAAAATGAGGTAACTAGCCCATAGAGACAAGCCCCTCTTTGGGGTTAAAGCCAGTCAACCATGCCCGCCAACAAAATACTCCCACTATATCCTTTGACTGCTTTTGCTATATCTCTCCTCACTATTAATACAACTGCATTTCTTCTTCGTCATTTCCTGAATAAAACATTGTGTAATTAACTCACTTAAAATGTCCCGTTCCTGTCCACTTTAGTTCACTCACCCCAAGTATTGCAATGTTTATGCATTCCATTTCTAGCTTCCCAATTCATGCATCTCACATTCCATATTCCTATATTAATGTGTTGTACAGTTTCAGACTTTACTTTTACCTCTGAGCAACAGCTGTACATCCTTTCAGCCTGAGTCTAGTTGCATCATTAGCCACAGTGCTATACATCGTGCTTTTCAACCCAGGAGTTTCATCTTCTGACACAATATCTTATTTAATTTTGGAATGTCTCATCATAGGGTTTTCAAGGTAAAAGACAGTGAACAAGTGTTGACCATGCCTCATTGTGCACAGTACTATGGTGCCACTGCCATTGTCTCTAAAAGCTCCTCCACCCGTATCACGCCTCATTACTGCTGCTGCCCAATAGCTGTTTGGCACATTTAGTCTGGCTCCTCAGCAAAACCCTGTCTGGTGGAAGAATATTTCAATATATGTTCATGGCAGAGAGATGGTTATATGCTCACAACTGGAATAACTCAGAAGTTTCTACGATGGAAGAATGATTTCTACAATGAATTAGCAGTATGGATTAGCAGAAGTGGATCAATTATCTGGTTTGATTAGAGATATTTTTAAAAGACAGGAAACCCTTGACAGACTTTTTGAAGAAAAAAGAAAATGATTTAATAATCATTGGTTTTGAGAGTTAGTTATCAGAAGTACATGATGTAGTTTTTAGAGAGTGAGGCAGGGTTACTTAATGTACGCATGTATAACCGCTGAAAGGAAAGTCAGAAGTCACTTTCAAGTGTGCCTTCAAGTGGTTTGCAACTTATGGCAACCCTAAGGAAAACCTTTCATGACATTTTCTGAGGCTGAGAGTTTCTGACTCACCCAGTGAGTTTTAATGGCCAAGTGGGGACTCAAACCCTGGTTTCCAGAGCTGTAGTCCAACACTCAAACCACTACGCCATCTGGCTCCTAACTTTTACCTATATCTATCTATCTATACTCTTTTTGATTTCTCATAGAATCACAGAATTGCAGAGTTGGAAGAGACCAAGAGGGCCATCCAGTCCAACCCCCTGCCACGCACGAAACCACAATCAAAGCATCCCCGACAGATGGCCATCCAGCCTCTGTTTGAAGACCTCCAAGGAAGGAGATCCCTCCATGCTCCAAGGGAGTGTGTTCCACTGCCGAACAGCTCTTACTATCAAAAAGTTCCTCCTAATGTTGAGGTAGAATCTCTGTTCCTGGAGCTTGCATCCGTTGCTCCATGTTCCAGTCTCTGGAGCAGCAGAAAACAAGTCTGCTCCATCCTCAACGTGACACCACTTCAAATACATAACAGGGCTATCATATCACCTCTTAGCCATCTTTTTTCCAGGCTAAACATACCCAGCTCCCTAAGTCTCTCCTCATAAGGCATCGTTTCCAGACCTTTCACCATTTAAGTCGCCCTTCTCTGGACACCCTCCAATTTGTTAATATCCTTTTTGAATTGTGGTGCCCAGAAGTGGACACAGTATTCTAGGTGAGGTCTGACCAAGGCAGAATAGAGCGGCACTATTACTTCCCTTGATCTAGACACTATACTTCTATTGATGCAGCCCAAAATCACATTGGCCTTTTTAGCTGCTGCATCACACTGTTGACTCATGTTCAATTTGTGGTCTACTAGGACTCCTAGATCCCTTTCGCACATAGTCTCATTCAGCCAGGTCTCCCCCATCCTATATCTATGCATTTCATTTGTTCGCCCTAAGTGCAGTACCTTACATTTCTCCATATTGAATTTCATTTTGTTAGCTTTGGCCCAGCTCTCCAGTCTATCCAGGTCATTTTGAATTTTGATCCTGTCCTCTAGGGTATTAGCTACTCCTCCTAATTTGGTGTCATCTGCAAATTTGGTAAGTATGCCCCTAATTCCGTCATCCACGTCATTGATAAAGATGTGGAATAGCTCTGGGCCCTGGACAGAACCCTGTGGCACCCCACTGGTCACATCTTTCCAAGATGAAGAGGAGCCACTGCTGAGCACCCTTTGGGTTCGACCGGTCAACCAATTACAAATCCATTGAACAGATAACTTGTCTAGCCCACATTTTACAAGCTTGTTTGCAAGAATGTTATGGGGAACCTTGTCAAAGGCCTTACTGAAATCAAGGTATGCGATGTCCACAGCGTCCCCTTCATCTACCAAGCTGGTAATTTTATCAAAAAAAGAGATCAGGTTAGTCTGGCATGACTTGTTTCTCTGAAACCCATGTTGACTTTT
Organism: Gambelia wislizenii; assembly: GCA_030847615.1. Classification (NCBI taxonomy): domain Eukaryota; kingdom Metazoa; phylum Chordata; class Lepidosauria; order Squamata; family Crotaphytidae; genus Gambelia; species Gambelia wislizenii. Next base: position 168,219,617 of record JAUMIR010000005.1, on the reverse strand, counting down.
TGTGATTATGGCATTGCCTTCTAAATGTTCACAGACTCTCTGTTTAATGATCTGCTCTAGAATCTTCCCTGGTATTGATGTCAGACTAACTGGATGATAATTGTTGGGATCCTCTTTTTTACCCTTTTTGAAAACGGGGACAACGTTTGCCCTCCTTCCTCCTCCTCCTTCTGTTTTTTATTTTCCTTTATTTTCTGTTTCTTTATTTATTTCTTTGCTTTTTTTTAAATATATATGACATTTTTATTGTTTGTGAAAAAAATCTTAATTAAAATTATAAAATTATAAAACTGGAGCAAAAGCCTGTCTGATATGGGAGACCCTACCAGCAGCACCGCAACCAGAAGCATAGCCTCTTGCCTCACAGGAGAATGCAATATCACTACCACAGCAGGTAGTGCCATACAGATGAAAATTCCTAGAAATGTCTTTAAATAGGTGTCTGCCTTTTTGGACTCTTTTGGGGGTGTCCCTGCAGGGACTATCACAATGAGGGCCTTCACCCTGTACTTCCAAATATACTACCACACAGTCAGTTAAGTAGATGGCTTTGAATGAGTATGAGTTAGTGAGTTAGACAGGATCCCTTAACAAGCATAATATAAAAACAAATCTACATGCTAGTTACCCACTTGTCTGCAATTATCTCGTTCTATCTCTAGCAGTACCAGTTCTGCCTCAGATGTGGTCTTGCTGTAGGGCTGGATCTCTCTCTCACCCTACATTGATTCCCTTTCAGCAGGTGCACTCTATTAGAAAATTATTCATACCACAACTATGTGGACAGGGCAGCAGACAAAAGTTCAAAGCAGCCCTGTAATTTGCTACTTACCATCTCACCTGGGATGAGCAGCAATTGCTACCGGTAAGCATCCTAAGTCCGTGACACATTTGTTTTGTTCCGAGAGGGAGAAACCAAATCTCATAGATAAAAGAGTACTACTGAGTTTGTTTGAGTAGCTCTTCAGCCAGTTTGAGTAGCTCTTCCCGCCCCAGTTTCTTCTTAGGAACCCTGGGAACCACCAGCTCTTCAAAACAAAATTCAGACTGCTACAATGTCTTAATTTTTTTTAAAAAAAATGGCAAGCTTTCAGGTTCTTCAGAACCCTTCAAGATGAAGGGTACAACATTTATGGGCATGGGAAAAGAAACAAAGTTAAAAAATCTGACCAGACAAATCCAGCAAATCCAAAGTTTGTCCTTTCCCCATCCCCAAAATTTTGTACCACCCAGCCTGAAAAAGTGTTCTAGGAAATGTGAAACTTTGTCACATTTGTGACATTTTAGTGGTACCAATACAGTTATGGGAGAACGTTGGGTTTTCTTGCTACACAGGAAACATACAGCTATTTCTTCTTCTGTGTTTTTATTATCTTAATATATAATGCTTTTGGGTCTGTTGCTGATTCCAGTGTGTTGATTGGCCACTTAGGAAACTTACCAACCAATCACAGCTCTCTGTTGGGCAGTGAATCGGCACACTGGGGGCAGAAACATATGGAAGTGTTTGTCTTTTCTAAACATGGTGGCGGCAGAGGGGCACTCCATTGTTGCATGCATGGTGGGTGTGGGTGTGAGTAGCATGGGTGTGTGGGAACATGCATATAGCACTGTGGGGGGAGTGTGACGGCATGGGGGACCATGGTGGCGGTATGGGGGCAGAACAGCAGAGACATGGCAGCACTCAGCGGCAGCGTGGGTGAGCATATGTGATGGTGCTGGGGACCGCAATGGCAGCAGCATGGGAGCGCATGGTGGTGGTGTGGGGGGAAGCATGTGTTGGGGACCACAGCAGCGACGGCAGTGTGGAAGAAGCATGTGTGAGGGTGTTGGGGACTGCGACGGAGGCCTAGGAGTGCATGGCAGAGGTGTGGGGGAAGCACATGTGAGGCCGCTGGGAACCACAGCAGCGGAGTTGTGGGGGTGCTCGGCGGTGGCATAGGGGAAAGTGTCTGTGAGGATGTTGGGGACTGCGGCGGTAGCAGTGGTGTGGGAGCACACTGTGAAGCAGCATGGGGGAGTGCATGTGATGGTGCTGGGGACTGCAGCAGCGTCAGCAGTGTGGATGAGTGTGGCAGAGGCATGGGGCACATGGCACAGGTGGGGGAAGCACATGGGAGGGCGTTGGGGACCACAGCAGTGGCAGAGTGTGGGAGCATGGCAGAGGTATGGGGTGCAGGGAGGCAGCGATGTGGGGGGGAGCGCGTGTGAGGGTGCCAGAGACTGCAGTGGTGATGGCATGGGAAAAACATGACAGAGGCATGGGGGTGCTCGGCAGTGGTGTGGAGGTGCACACGTGATGGCGTTGGGGACCATGGCAGCAAGAGCAGTGGGGGTGCACAGTGGCGGTGGCATGGGGGAGTGCGTGTGAAGGCATTGGGGACTGTGGTGGTGGTGCAGGGAAGCATGGCAGAGACATGGGGGTGCACAGCAGCAACAGTGGGGAGTGTGTGTGACGGCATTGGGGATCACAGCAGTGGTGGCATGGAGAGAGTATGACAGAGGCACATGGCAGCAACAGCATGCGGGGGTAGGGCATGTGATGGCATCAGGGACCATAATAATAATAATAATAATAATAATAATATTTATTTATACCCCACCCCTCTGTTAAAACAATCAGGGTGGCTTACAAAAATTAAAATACAATACAGATAAAAATCCCTAAACACCCCCACCCCCACCCTCCCCCATAAAAACTATTAAACAAATATACATTAAAAGCAACTGTCTAAAATCACATTTAAAAACAATAAATACAATAAATAGCCAGCGGACTAAAAGAGGCCAGGATCCCCTGAGGTCAGGATCTAATTAGGAAAGGCCTGTCTTTAGTGCTTTTTTAAAGCTACTCAGGCTTGTCATCTGACGGATCTCGTTCGGCAGGTCATTCCACAATTTGGGGGCGATTACCGAAAAGGCCCTCTGGGAGGTTGCAGACAGCCTAGATTTTTGTGGCTGAAGCAAATTCCTCCCAGAGGACCAGAGTGCACGGGGAGGATTGTATGGGAGGAGGCGGTTCCGGAGATAAGTTGGACCCAAGCCATTAGACGGATTGAAATTGATCCAGTAAACTCCGTTGATATAAGTTTACTGGATCAATTTCAATCCGTGAGTACCGAGGACGTGGACAAGCTACTTGGTAGGGTGAGGAAGACGACCTGCCCTCTCGATCCTTGCCCTTCATGGCTGGCCATCCAGGGGGGGACTGCCTTGATGGTGTTCCTTAAGGACATCATCAATGCATCCCTCAGAGAAGGGTGTGTTCCATCTTGTTTAAAGGAAGCAGCCGTTAGGCCGCTCCTGAAAAAATCTTCCCTTGACCCCCTGGACATGAACAACTATAGGCCGGTTTCTATGTAACTATTCTTGAGCAAAGTGATTGAGAGGCCAGTTGCGCTTCAACTCCAAGTGGTCTTGGATGAAACCGATTATCTAGATCCATTTCAAACTGGCTTTAGGATGGGATTTGGAGTTGAGACTGCCATGGTTGCCTTAACCGACGACCTGCGTCTAAGCATCGACAGGGGTAGTGTGACCCTGTTGGTACTTTTGGACCTCTCAGCAGCTTTCGATACGATAGATCATGGCATCCTCTTGGATCGCTTGCGTGGGTTAGGAATCGGAGGCACTGCTCTCCAGTGGTTCCAGTCCTTCCTCTCAGGCAGGTCCCAGAGGGTGCTGCTCGGGGACAGCTGCTCCAGCAGAAAGGAGCTTACTTGTGGTGTTCCGCAGGACGCCATCCTGTCCCCAATGGTGTTTAACATCTATATGAAGCCGCTGGGTGAGATTATTCGGAGTTATGGGGCTGGGTGTTATCAGTATGCTGATGGCACCCAGATCTATTTCTCCTTGTCCCAATCGTCGGCCTCGAATTCCGATGACGTCTCTCCTCTTAATGACTGTCTTAAATCAGTAATGGGCTGGATGAGGAAAAACAGATTGAGATTAAATCCAGACAAATCGGCCTCGAATTCCGATAACGTCTCTCCTCTTAATGACTGTCTTAAAGCAGTAATGGGTTGGATGAGGAAATCCAGATTGAGATTAAATCCACCATGGCAATGGTGGCGTCATGGGGGGAGCGCAGCAGAGGTGTGTGGGCACATGGCGGCAGTGGCATAGAACACATGTGAGAGTGTTGGGGACTGTGGCGGTGGCAGTGGCATGGGGAGAGAGCATGTGACTGTTGCGGCTACGGCAGCAGCAGCAAGGGGGCGTGTGGTGGAAGCATGCAGCGGTGGCATGCAGAGGAGTGCGTGTGATGGCATTGGGGATGATGGCAGCGGCAGTGTCAGTGTAGAGGGAGCACGGCAGTGGTGTGGGGGAGAGTGTGTGCAATGGCATTGGGGAGCAGATATAGCTAGTTATTATTTAAAACAATATGACAGAGAATCTAGAACACAGCCTAGGATGGCTATATTTGCTACTTGAAAAATGATGAGAGAACGCAGAGTCAATCAAATGATTCAATGAATAATTCATGCCCTCTTGACTGCTAAAAGAGTGATATTTTGGTACTAGAAGGATATCTTTTCCCATATCTGTGATCCAATGGATAGAAGATTTTAAATGCAATATTTGTAAGAGTGCTGTATCAATATAACCTACAAATGGACTCATATTAAACATTTGCTGTACTTTTATTGAAATTCATTATTACAGTAACACCCCCCACATCCGCTGATTCGCCAACTTCTGATTCGATTAAATGCAGTTGGCAATCGTGGGGTGGACCGGGAAGGGGAGGCTTCCCGGTGGCTTCCACGATGTAAATGGAAATGGGAGGGTGAAGGAAGGGTGAAGGGAGGGGAGGAGAGGTCTTGCCTCCCTTCTCCCTTTGCCTGTCCCCGGTGGCCTCGGTGGCTCGATAGCAATGGGAGGGCGATGCTCGATGGCTCCAGAGCTCCAGTGGCAGCGGGAGGGTGAAGGGAGGGGAGGAGGAGGTGTCAAATTCCTTCTTCACTCACCCCCCATTGGTCTAGTGACACCAGTGAGGGCGAAAGGAGGCGAAGCTCCAGGAGGGAGAAGTGATAGGAGGGCGAAGCTCCAATGGCCCCGATGGCAATGAGAGGGTTAAGGGAAGGGAGGAGAGGTCTCACTTCTCTTCTCCCTCCGCCCGGTGGGATGGATTCCATGGCAGCAATGGCAACTTGAGGGGCGCTCACTATAATCCACAGAGTTCGTTATCTGGGGGAGGGGGCTGGAAACAATCCCCCAGAGATACGTAATTATTTTTTTTAAATAAAAACCTTATTTCCTTTTCGCTATATTGCCAGAACATCAGAACATGTAACTGCAAACCTTACAGTGTATTTTTAGATTGCATAACATGATTGGGACCACAACATTCAAAGAGGATTTTTTTGGGGGGACAACCTCTTTGTCACCACTATGGTTCCATTCCACATCAGTTCTCCTTCCTCCCATGCTGTTTTTTGCCCCTGGAGGGGAGCTCCCATTAATACTAAAGGAATCTTGTCTACAGACAGAAATAGCAGCCATCATGGCTAGAGGTGGGCAGGTGTGGGGGAGTTATCTTCCCTCTTGGAGACATGTGGTAGACTAAGGAGCACAGTGATGAATCTTTGCCACTACCTTCAATATACTACTACTAGTAGTAGTAGTATTTTAGTGTACACTGAATTTAAAATTTCTAGGTGAACAATGCTCTCTCTAGTAACGGTGATAAGAAGAACCCAGAACACTATTTCCTTTATCAAGGCTAAAACACTACCCCTTTTACATGCAGCTCTATACCTTTTTGAAGATGTTTCCGGACGGATAGCTCTTACTCAAAAGAAACTGAAAGCCTATTTCCAGTTTCCTTTCTTAGCTGATTTAACACATGAAGAAACATGATGGAAGAAGCAATGGAGAAAGATAGGATGGTTACAAATGGAAGACATCAATGTCTGGATCTCCTGGGGAAAAAATAGTGTGCAATGCAGTGCAATTGCACACTAAAAGAATCAACTGGAAGCACTCTAGTTCCAGCAGATTAATGTTGAGGAGAAGAATAAGCTATAAGGTGCAAGATAAGGCAAGTAGAGAAGGCAAGGGAGAGAATCATTCCCTCATTAAAAGGTGCAATGCTAATTAAAGCCAGGTGTTGTGTTGTTTTTCTTCAAAGTTCACAAATGACTTTGAAAAGCCACATGGCAATGTTGCCCTGTGCTCATCTGTACTAATCATCATACCAGATTGGGTAAATCACTGGGTAGAACAATCTGTCAACCCATACACAGGAACGTTGAGCCAATCTCTGTGCCACACAATATACTGTACAGTAGGACTCCCGCATCTGTGGGGGATTGGTTCCGGGACCCACCGTGCATGGTGAAATCTGTGGATAATAGCAAACACCACCGCCACTGCACCGGAACCCTCCTCCTGCCCACCCACCATGCTGGTCCCCCCCACAAGGTCACCTCCTCCCTCCCTCCCTCCCCCCCATCCACCAACTGTGATGGAACCCTCCTCCCACCCACCCAAACCCTTCTCCCATCCACCCACTCGCATCCTCCCATCCTCCTCTGCCCGCCAGCTCCACCATGCTGGATTCCCCCCCAGCAAGGTTGTCTCCTCCCTCCTTCCCCCACCCGTCCATCTGCCCACCACAACCCCCCGTGAAATTGCCTTCTCCCTCCCAGAACCTTCCTCCCACCCGCAGCCTCTGCCCACCCACCGCGCTGGAACCCACCCACCCCCACAGAGAAGGGAGGGGGGAGGGGAGCTCACCTACTCCCAACCTTCCCCCACCCGTCACGCCGCACTCCCCCATGATCTCACCTCCTCCCTCCCTCCCTCCCTCCCTCCCCCTCCCACCCACCCACCCCACCATTTCCATCTGTGGATAATTGAATCCGTGGATAATTGAATCTGTGGATGGCAAATTAGCAGACACAGGGGTGCTACTGTATTTTGTTTTGCAGCACAATGTCCCACACTTCAGAATGAACAGCTTGAAAGTTTCTGTGCCACATCTACCTTAGGTAGCTTTAGAGTGGTGAAGTTATTTACTTGATGCCTTTTGCACAATCAAGTTATGTAAAATTTAACAGGTGAAGCATTTCCCATTACAGCAGAGATGGGAAACAATAGTGTTGGGCCATAATTCCCATCATCCTTTCCATTAGATATGTGCCTAAGACTGATGGGAACTGCAGTCCAACAACATCCTGAGGGCTCCCACATTGTCTACCCTTGTGTTACTGTATCTGCATAACCAGTAAGGCTTTCTCTGTCAAATTCCTGCCTGTTCTGACACTCTTAAAGGAAAAATTACCCTGCCAGAAAAGGGCACCCCAAGTTACATGATACATGAAACTATCATATTACAGAACCAATCTGATACTTGTTAAGCATACATGGAACTGACAAAGTTGTGACAAATTGTGATTTGTAGCAGAAGAGAAAATGTCAGCAAAACCTAGGTGCCAGTTACATGACAGAAATTGTTGCGTTGCCTACCGTGACATAGTGATCACGAATCCGCCCCTCGCTGTTTATATGATTTATGTCTCTGATCTGGATATCCCATGTGGTCCCGTGACTGATATTTACATGTCCATAGTTCTGGTTTTGTTTAGGTTTTAAAAATTTTTTTTTTTTTGGCTGTCAATCAAAGATGCGATTACTCGTGTTTTCACAACCTCGGTGACGCACTTCCTTTAGAGTTCCGCGCCACGAGCAATGCTATTGGCTGGATGGGGGGGGTGGAGAGAGGGGGGCAGAGGTTTGTTATCCCCCCTTGCTTCGTGAACATTTTAACCCTTTCAAAAGAGGCAGAAAGCATTTTGAAAGATCCTGATAGATCTTTCGCTCAGTCGCAGGGCTTTCCTTTTGAAATCAAGCTGAGTGCTTTGAAAACAAGCAGAGTGCTTTCCTTTTTAAATCAACCGCTTGGTTTTCCTCTTGCCTTTTAAAAATATTAACCCCTACAGCTGGCTGCAGAGATGGCTATAGGCAGGCATTTTGAAAGACACAAACACAGAGAGGGGGAATTAAAGGGTGCTAATTCGCTCAGAGGCTTGAATATTTTAATGTGCCAGGGAGGTGACCAAGCTACTACGATCTCTCTGTAACATGCAGTTGAGGAAAAGGTAAAGCTGAAGGGTTTGCAGTGTAGAAATCCATTTAAAAAGGTAATTGAGTACACGCGCGCACACACACACACATCAACCTTCGTGCAGCTGGAAGGGATGCCTTTGTTTTCGGCTGGTGAGGCTGGATCTGTTGAACGGGTGACTGACCCCTCCTTTTCTGGTCCCTGAGCTCTAAGCCCACCCCCAGTCACCATTTCCGGTCATCCCAGTACCGAGACTTTTTGTCCCACGCTGTTTACATTTCCGATTTTCCGAATCCTCCAGTGACTTTTTTAAAAACTTGAGGAATAAAAGGTGGCCCCCCTTCCGAGAATCACGTACCCGACCCGATGTACGTGTAAACTGCCAGGGATCGACATGAATTCTTCCCAGGACATTTTCATCGTGTAAACGGCCCCCTAGAGTATGGGAGTGTTATGATCCACTATGCTGTAAATGTCACTATACCTCCTGATACAATCCACCAAAACTAACACATTGTGCAGAGTGACCAAAACAATCAAATAAATGGCCAAGTCCACTATGAGGAAATATTAGAAAGTTTGAGACTATTTAGCTTAGAAGAATGGCAAGTAAGAGGAAACATTAGAGAAGTAAATAACATTATGCAGTGTAGAAGGAGCAAATGGAATAGATAACCACTGAAAGGAAGACTAGAAGCCATTCTTTCCCTTTTTTATTTTTTTATTTTTATTTTTTAATTTGTGTTTTATTGTAGTTTAGTCTTCTTTCTTTCTTTTCTTAATCTTTTCTTAACCTAAGTAATTCTTAGTGTACAGGTCGACCCCTGCATCTGCGGGGGATACCTTCCAGGACAGTCATGGATACCTAAAACCATGGATCATAGGGAACACTATTATTTTCAATTAGATGAATTGCGGAAGTTGACCACAGAATCACATTGAAGGACCTAGAAATGCCTAGAGAGAACACATTTTTTCAGACATACATAAGTGAAACCATGGATACAGAATCCATAGATACGGGGGTAGACTTGTATTTCAATTTTTTTATATATATAAACATTATTTTTAAAAAGAAAAGAAAAGTAAATGGTTGGTACTCTCTCTTATGTCAGTAGAATCTGGAGTCCTCCAATGAAACTGAATGTTGGGAGATTAAAGACAAATAAAAGAAAATAAGAGCCAGCATGGTATAGTGTTTTTAGTGTTGGATTAGGGCTCTGGGTGACCAGGGTTTAAATCCCTGCTCAGCCATGGAAAACCACTGGGTGGCTTTGCGGCTTGCCTACACAGGCAATTTACCCCGTCTTTCTCCCCCCCCCCGTCTTGGAGCCCTGCAGTCCTGATGACACAGGGTTTTTGCCTCGTTCTGCCCTGGGCAGTCCTCACGACCTCGAGGGCTAAGATCGGGCTAAGATGGGGGAAAGACAGGGTAGTACCTGTTACAGTGTTTAAAAAAAATCTGGTAAAATCTGTTCCAAAAAAAAAAAAAAAAGTGAGGCCCTGCATGACCACAGGAGCTCAGTGTGGCATGCTGGCCTGTCACTGCAGCTGCCCTCTGTCTCGCTCCTTCGTAACCAGGAAGGGGGCCTGCAGCAGTGCAGCATGCAACCAAGGTTGGTCACATGCAGGGGGTCTTGCTCATGTGCTGTGGGCCTGCTTCCTGTTGTTAGAGAGTATGATGCAGAGGGCAGGGGTGGCAGCTGCACGGCTGGGCTGACAGGCTCATCTGGACTCCAGCCCGTTTCATGCCAGTAACAGGGGAAGAATGGGCCAGATCTGCAGAAAGAATATGCTGGCAGGGAGCTGGAGTATTCTGGCCCATGTAGATGAGCCTTTGGGCAAGTCATACTCTCAGCCTAACAGAAAGGCAATGGCAAACCTCATCTGAATAAATCTTCTCTTAGGCCAGCATGGTGTATTGTTTGAGTGTTGGACTAGGACTTGGGGACACCAGGGTTCAAATCCCTACTCAGCCACAGAAACCCACTGGTGACTTTGGGCAAGCCCCACTCTCTCAGCCTCAGAGGAAGACAAGGGCAAATACCTTCTGAAGAAATCTGTTCAAGAAAACCCTAGGATAGGGGTGTCATGAGTCTGAGTTAACTTGAAGACACACAACAATAAAAGAAGTGCTTCTTCACCCAGTGCATAATTATTCACTTCCACAGGATGTAATGATGACTACCACCTTGAATAATTTTAAAGGGACACTGAATAAATCCATGGAAGATGAGGCTATCAGTGGCTACTAGGAATGGCACACATACGGGTGATAGCTTCCTGTTACAAAGACAGAACTACCTTACCTGCCAACATTTCATAGATGAAAATTGGGTCACATGTGGCCAAGTAACATCAGAGTGGTAAAGATAGCAAAAGTTACTAATAATGAATAACAAACAAGGCAGGAGATGCTGCAGTAGTTTGCTTTTGCCTGAATCTACTGGGAAGGGAAGGTTTCCACCTTTCTTGTCTTCTGCTCCCTGCTTAGATGAGTGAAAACAACTTTTGCACTTTTAAGTGTTCAATTTGCATCAATTGAAGTATGCTGAGGACAAAGGGGGGCAGCGGGATAGGAGAGAAAAACTGGGACCTTTCAAATACAGCTGTACAGTGAGAGGGCAGATGATGAATCCGGGATGTCACTGCCAAATCAGAACAGCTGGAGCAAATGAACTGCTGGGGAGGCTCATGTGAGAGGCTTCTGTAGCTTTTGTTAGCTTCTTGTGGGCTTCTCAAGGGTGTTTGGTTAATCACTGTATCTAGTCTAGAAGGTTTGACCCAAGAGAACACGTCTTATGTTTTTATAGGAGACAGCTAAACATTCAGAAAAGCCTTATAACAACCTCACCAGCAACCTAATGTTGAATTAGCACAATAGCAATCCTAAACACTCCCGCCTCTTCGGTTTTGCCCCAAGATGTCACCGTTTGCTTTCTGAAACCAAGCTCCAAGCACCTCCACAAAGCAGAGGGCAACATTTATTCTTCACAATAGCCAGATGGTGACTATTATTATGACGGTATTTTACTTTTTGGATTTATTTTTTGTTTAAAGGTGCTTTAAATATCAATACAGAAAGCTCGACACTGCTTCCCCAACGCAGGCGACTGGGCAGATTGAAAGAAATATGCAACACAGCCATGTGGCATTCCTTCGACCGTGGAAAAAGGCAGATTATTTCTTGTAGGCTTGGCGCCTCCTGTGGTAAAGGAGGGGAAGCTCAGCGACTGCGAGCCCGTCTCCTTTTAAGTACAAGCAAGAATTCAAAAATTCAAACAGGAGACACCGCGGCGCGTGTGTTTCTGGTTGTGTTTTTGAAGTTGGGAAGGTGGGCTGGGTGGATGGGAGGATTTTCATGGCCAGACAAAAATAAGGTGCTTTGGATGGGAGTGGTCCTTATGCTTGCTTTGGTAAATCTGTTTCGGTAGGAGGGACATCTGACCCCCCCCCGTCTAATATAATACAGATATAATCTGCAGAATATAATATGATCCTAGTAACCAGAGAAGTTCAGTTTCAAGCACGAGGGCTGCTATGATACCGTTGTACAACGCGGGGCAACCTTCAAATCAGGTTACAATCCCCATTTTATCATCATCATCATCATTATTCTTTTTTCTGAGCCGCAACACGAGACAGACGTCTCAATTTTTTTTTTTATCTGGGGCGATACCACGCAATACGGTACCAGTTACAGCCCTTTCCAAAGGAAGGGTGGGGAAAGAGAATAAGGTATTTAAAAGGATCACTGATAAAAGAGAAGGGTATTAACGGAGGGGACCAAATGCCACCCTGGGGATACAATCTTTCGCGCCTTCCAAACGCTGGCTTGTACGGGGTTACTACAGAGTCGTTTTGCCTCTCAGAAAGGGGTGTTTTTATTCCACTTTTCGGGTTTTCCTGCCACCATAGCAAGGAACAAGTTTTGCCCTGGGGATTTCTGAGCCCACGAGGCGTTTGAAATTGAATATACTGTATATACATATATACCGTCCATATACTTCCCTCCCTCTCTATTATAGGGAGGCTGGAGGTATTTACCTCATAGTGTGGAGGTACCTCACTATATACCTCATATAGTGCGAGGTGTGTGTGTATAGCGTGTGTGTGAGTTATATGGATATATATATATATATATATACATTTATATAGTGTTTAGATAGATATGGATATATATATATATATAGTGTGAGTTACAGGGGTATATATATATTTACACACATACATATATATAGTGTCTAGCTAGATATGGATACACAGTATCACACATAGTGTGAGGCATATGGACGGCTGGATGAGTGAACCACTGCAGTGAGGCTTCCAATCTCTGGAAGGAGGAACCTCCTCAATGGCGGCTGGCTGGCTGGCTCCTTCCATCCACCCTTCCCTCCCTATCTCTCCTCTCCTAACGACCCCACCCCCGAACTCTCCCGCTCTTCAGACGCAGTGTCTCAACTCCGCAGAGAATGACCTTCCCCAGCACCGCTAGAAGAGAGAGAGAGAGAGAGAGAGAAAAGGCGCGTCTAGGAATTCCCGCCCTTGCGCTCGTAAGCCCCCCCCTCTCCCTCTCCCCCCGTCCCTCTCCCCTTATGCATATACAAATCCACCCTTCCCCTCCCTTGACTGGCTGGAACGAGACCTTCGTTTCGAAAAAGCCGCCCCTCTCATTGGGCCAGCCGCTCAAGCGCATGCAAATATCAGAGCCGCCTACTCACTCACTCACTCCCCCCTCCCTTCGTTTCTCTTTGGCGCGCGCTGCCTTTCTTCGCGCGCTCTCTCTCTCGCTTCCCTCTTCTTTCCCTTGTGTAACCCGGTGATGAGAATTTTTTCAGACAGTAACTTTCCGCGTCTCTTACTATAAGCAAATAGTTCCAAGGCCACGCCTCCGCCTCCTCCTCCCTCTGCCCCTCCCGCCTAGGATCGAGCGCGAGGGGCGAGGTGCCGCAGTCCCTGGCTTGGGAAGCCGAGGGGAGCGCTCTCTCTCTCTGGTTCGCTCGCTCGTGTCCCCACCCTCCCCGCAGCTACCTCTTTTCCCCCCGCGGAGGGATATCCATGTGCGTCCCTGTCTGTGCCTCTCTTCCCCCCCCCCACCAAAATATTGAGAGTTAAGAGGCAGCTCCTCAGTGTAATTGAGCCCAGAAGAGAGCAGTAACCAGTCGGAGGCTGAGCGACCGCTGCTGTTTGCTGCTGCTGCTGAGGAGGGCGACTGCCTTTTACTGCGGCGCTGGATTAAATTCCGAGTCATCCTTACCCGGGCAATTTCCAACAAGAGAGGAGTGGATTTTAAAATACAATTCGTCGCAAAAAATTTTTTTAAAAAATCTCTGGCTATGGGTTCTTTTTAAACATTTAAAATTAATTTTTTTTCCAAAGCCACAAGAAACCTCTACTTGTACTTTACGACTGAATAAGAAACGGAGGTGGTGATTATTATTATTATTATTATTATTATTATTTTTGTGACACAAAATCGCCAGTGGGGTTTTTCTAAGGACATAATTTAATTTGTGTCCCCACTCTAAGGACACCATTTAATTTTCATTTGGATTTGGGGTTTTTCTTCCCCATTTTTTTTTTTTGGCTGCTTGTTCCTAGAAAAAAAAAAGTCAGCTTTTCGACTTTGTGGAGAGAGGGGGGAAAATCATCATCATCATCATCATCATTGAGAGTCATCCCTTCGAAAGTCTTGGTGGGAAGATCTAGACAGCTGCTTACAAGGCTTATTTCTCTTTCCCGTCTCCTCCTTCCCAGCCTTGGGAAGGGAGGAAAGAAGGAGCCTCTGGTCCTTTTCGTTTGCTCCCATCAGCAATTTTTGTGCATATATACATATATATATCCTCCCCCGTTGAAATCGAGTCAGCAAGCCCAGAAGGATTCGGATCGCGTTTCGTTGGGATTCCCCCCCCCACTTCCTGGCGATTGGTTTTGGAAGATGTTACTCTCCAAGTTTGGCTCACTTGCTCACCTTTGCAACCCAACCAGCATGGATCACTTGCCGGTGAAGATCCTCCAGCCAGGTAAACCAACAAACAGTCACCTGGCATTCATTCCTTTTCTCGGGTGGGGAAGGGAAGGGGATGGTGTTGTGTTGTGGCTGTTATCTGTATGGGGTTGTGTTGTGGCTGTTATCTGCATGGGGCTGTGTGGGGTGATGAGGAGGATGCGTCAGTCTATCTTCGTAGCACGAGAGGCACCTTTTCTGACAAAAAAAAAATAATTGTAAAAATCCCCATCTTGGGAGAAAAAAATCCCAAAATTTGTGGTGTGTGTGTGTGCGTGTTAAAACACCTTAAAGGGAATAAGAGTGGTGTGGTGTTTCGAATATTTCGCTTGAGGGACCAAAGGCACTGAGAAAACCCCGTTTTCGCATCACATCAAACGTCTGGGTAGTTGGTAGTGTTTTCCATTTTTTTTTCTGCCCACCATATGAATCACACAAATTGACGTGTGTGTGTGTGTGTGTATGGTCGCTCACAGGCACTTCTGATTTTGGAGATGGGGGCATAGGGCAGCCCAACAATTGCCATCTGCTCCCTTTTCCCTGCCCTGGGGTGAGATTGCTTCCTGACTTCCTGACCACACTGTCAAGAGCTCTCTTCCAACATCTATCTTTCTTTCCGCCTCCCTCCCCACCTTCTCCTTTTTTTTCTTCCCCTCTCTAGTGAAAGTGGAGAAGGAGCCGTTCGATAAAATCTATCAAGTGGGCTCAGTCCTGGGCAGCGGGGGATTTGGCACAGTCTATGCCGGGAACAGGATCGCAGATGGCTTGCCGGTAAGAGGAGGCTGCTGATCATCTCAACCCCCACCACCCAACCCCTGGCCCTCCCTTCTCCGCCCCCAACCACGAGGCTTTTGTTGTGTCTCCCTCCCTTCCTTTATGGCTGACGTTTCCAGAATCCAAACCCTTGGGTGGCTGAAGGGCTGGGGTGGGGAGAGGGAAGGTGCCTCGAAATCCCAGCTCCTAGGACCCTGCAGCCATGCGGGTTGGGCGATGCCACCCTGTCAAGCAACAGGCAAAGCCTCACCCTCACCCACCCACCTAGATGGGGATCTGGGGCTTAGCGGAGCCACCTTCCCTTCCTAACTTCTTTTTCCTCTTCCAGGTGGCCGTGAAACATGTGGTGAAAGAGAGGGTGACCGAGTGGGGTACTATCGTAAGTATCCCCAAGACTGTGTCTCCCTTGATGTCTGTTTGCTTGTGTGAAAGTGTAGTGTTTCACAACCTTCCGCCCATTCTTTCTCTCTCTTTTGCATTAATAATGGAGGGCTGGCTATTGTTTGTGTGGGTTCCCCCTTCCCCGCCCTCCATGCTGCTGCTGCCTCTCCAGCCTCTGTTATTGTTTACGTTGGGGGGGAATTTGGCGGGGGTTTCTCCTTCCTCTCCTCCTCCTCTTGCCTACCCCCTGCCCTCCCCTTTTGACTGCGGCAGCAGAGACACCCAGTGGAGTGGCTGTGGACTTCCCTCTTGCTACCCCCCCCTTTCTGCATTGCTGCTGGAGTTTCCATTCAGCAGCAAAATGTGTGACTTGTTTTCAAATGACCAAGAAAGAGGATTTTCCCTTCTCCTTCTCGCCTCCCTTCCCCTCCCCACTGGATATTCCAAAAGCTTATATCTTCTTTCCATTCTCTCTTTCTCCTCCTATACCCCTTCATTCTTTCTTTCAGGGTGGAGTAATGGTGCCCTTGGAGATAGTCCTCTTGAAGAAAGTGGGTTCAGGCTTCCGAGGTGTGATCAAACTACTTGACTGGTATGAGAGGCCGGATGGCTACTTGATCATCATGGAGAGGCCAGACTTGGTCAAAGACCTCTTTGATTTCATTACTGAGAAGGGAGCCCTGGATGAGGAGACGGCTCGGGGCTTTTTCCGCCAAGTGCTGGAGGCAGTGCGCCATTGCTACAACTGTGGTGTGGTGCACCGAGACATCAAGGACGAGAACCTTCTGGTTGATCTCAGGACAGGCGAGCTGAAGCTGATAGATTTTGGGTCAGGCGCCATCCTCAAGGACACAGTCTACACTGATTTTGATGGTAGGCGCCCCTCCCATCTGCAGCGTGCCTGTCTGTGTGCTTGTGTGTGTGTGTGTGTGTGAAAGAGAGAGAGAGACAAAAAGCACTCGCCCATCTAAGTGCCTCCACTTACACATCTCCCTATATCTTAGTCACATTCCTACCACTAACAAAAGATATTTCTGCTACAGCAGCCAGTAACAGACCTGCTGGTGATAAAATCCTTTGCACTGGAGGCGGTTTTAGGGGGTGTCTGAGTTGCGTAGGAATAGAAGTGATTCCAGGCAGTGACGCAGCAGTTTATATTTTCCTTGCCTTAGGAAGAAAAAGGTGGGGGGCATTTTCCTAGAGGGCAATGTGTTTACAATTGACGCAGGCTTTGCCAGTGCCTACCTGCATATGCTTTTTCTTTCTTTATTCCTCCAATTCCCCCAATATTGTGTTCTTTCTTACCAGTCTATTTCCTACATGATGCTTTAGAAATCCCGCATTGCAGATGGAGGGGGGTTAGAATTACATCTCTCCCTTTTTCACTGTACTGTTTTAAGTATACCTAGCTTCTATTTTGTTGTTGCTGTTTAGAATTGTATTAATCTTGTTTTGCATATGGGTGAAGGAAAGGATTTTCACTCCTTTCAAGGTGAATGTGGATAGATAGAAATGAGGGATTCTTCAGTGCCGCCACCCTTTCCAGTCAGCTGCAGCATTTAACATCTGTTTGTTGTGAAACTGGAGCCTCATGCCATGTGACCTTCAGCATCACAAATTCCAGTTTTTATTTGGTATCCAAGTAACAGCTCAGTGCAGAGGGAGGGCAGTTGCTAACCGCCTCTTAAACATGAGGCAGATTTCACTGCTGTTTTTATTTCATTATTATCTGGAATTTCTTTTTCTTTGTTCCTTTTTAAAAAGGCAGCAGTTTTGTTGTACCCTGCTTTTAGAACTGACTAAAGCTGATTAGCTGTATAGATGTATTTATATATAGCAACCAAGATCTGAGTTTCACCATTTTTTTATAATTCCAACCCTCTCCTTTCCTCCTCTCTCCCTTTGTCCTTTTGTGTCTATTTTTGGTGTGGTGCTGCAGACGCCACGTGGTCAGGGTAAGAGAGCTTTATGTTAGTAAACAGTCAGCTGATGGGAAGCTGTGCTCTCCACTGCATGGAAATAGCTCATGACCTAACCCCCCCCCCCAGCAACATGATACAATAGTTAGAGATGGTTTCTGCTCTCAAATTTCCCCCCATAAGGTGTATGTGATGTGAATCTCTTCCTGAAAACTTCCATCTTAGCTAATATCAGGGATGGGTCTCGTGTTCTTTCATTGCAGGAACACGAGTATACAGTCCTCCAGAATGGATCCGCTTCCACAGATACCACGGAAGATCAGCCACTGTATGGTCTCTGGGTGTCCTCTTGTATGACATGGTCTGTGGAGATATCCCTTTTGAGCAAGATGAAGAGATCTTGAGAGGACGATTATACTTCAGAAGAAGAATTTCACCTGGTAGGCTTCCATTTATCAAACTTCATCACAGCTCCATAGCTCCCCTTAAACCTGTAAGTTTTTGATTTTCCTTTTCCCTAATCTTGTCTCCTGCGTGTTTTTCAGAATGCCAACAACTGATCAAATGGTGCCTTTCCCTGAGGCCTTCCGACAGACCAACACTTGAGCAAATTTTCGACCACCCATGGATGCACAAATCAGAAGTGGTGAAGTCAGAAGACTGTGACATAAGGCTACGGACCATTGACACTGATGTGTCTAGCACAAGTTCAAGCAATGAGAGCCTGTGAAATACTGAGGACCTTGCAATGGGAGGGGAGCTACAAGCAGGAGGGAGGGGGGGGGGAAAAGAAAGACAAAAAAAAAAAAAAAGACCAGAGTGCTGCTGCTGCTGTTGCTGCCAGTATGTAGGAGGGGCTAGAAAAAAATTGCATTCATTATTCTATAGTTTGAATCTTTGTCTGAGGGAATTGATTTTTTATTTCCCCCTCCCCCCCTTTTGCTGGTTTCTGCTTTGGAATGAGAGATTTCCTTTGGAAATGTTGACGTTTGGGAGTTTGCAGGCCAGTACTTAGTCAAAAGACTGACCATTTTATTTTTAAATTAAAGAAAAGCAGTGACCTCTTTAAATAACATGGTAAACCTTTTTGCTCTCATAGAGCCTGGACTAGATTTTATTTGCTTTTTTGAGTGCCTTTTTGAAAGCTGCTTCAGTGGGACTTTCTTTTTGAGCTGTGTATGTCCAAAGAAGATCCAGTACATGATAGGATTTGGCTCCCTTTAGTCATGTCAAGGGCTAAGGGGATACAGCTCCTATGATGCATTGGAAGAACATGTTCAGTGATTGAATGAAGTAGTCCCATCCACTGGTGATGGAATACTTGAACACAAACATTTCACTCCTTCCCGGTTCTCTCCCAGTTCTACTTCTCCCTAAGACAACCTCTGCTGCTCCACACTGTATTTCCAATAAGCTGCACAGGTTATCAGCTGTTTTATCAGGAACACTCGCTCATATTCCATTTCATCATCTCTACCACTGGGCACAAAAAAAGGCCCTTTCTCAACCCCCCCCCAACCTGCAAGTCTTAAAAGTATGTATGGGCATGTTAAATGCACAATCAATGCAATATTCAAGGACTTTGTGTGTGTGTTTTTCCATACCTGTATAAAGTGTTTATGTAAAATTTGGTTTTTCTTATGTATTATACAATTTTATTTATTGTCTGGAGTTTAGATGACCTCTCACAGTTTCATTTGTGGCTATTTATTTTAGCTAATTTATTTGTTTAGAATTATTCAACACTGTGCTTCTCTTGTTTTCTGTCTCTAAGTGTCATGGAATTTCTTATGGATGATCCAAACTTTTTTTTTTTTTTTACATTCCTATTTGTCTGTCTGTCTCGCTTTTCTTTTTTCCTCTCTTTTGGTTTTGTTGAAAGAATTTTTTTTTAAAAGTCTGACCATACCTGGTTTGTTTGTTTTTTCATTTTTGGTTGGAAGGTGGAAAATTGTTGTACAAAGTCTAATTTAAGGGAACTAGAATGACTTTAAAAGTTAGTCAGTATGCCTTTTTTGTCTGGTATTATTTACATACCAGAATTGTAAAGTAATGCTGTTTGGAAGGGTTTTAAATTATTGACATTGTACAGTCTTTGTGCATTGGCTCTGGAAGGAAGAGTGGCAGAGTCATAAACCTTAATTTATTTTAATAGCTGTGTGTTTTGTGATCTGGTTGCATTTATGCAGCTTGGATTTGGATTTTTTTTTCTTCTGTTTAACGGTGTGAAATGTATGGAGATCATATTTTTTTATACAGGTATTTCAATTAAACTTTTTTGTAGATAACTTGTGTGAAGCATTCCTTTGATCTCAACAGGCCTTATGGTGGTGCCATTGCAATCCTGTCAGTGTCTACTCAAAAGATAAGTCCCATTGAGCACAATGGGGTTATTCTACAGGAAACTAGGCATAGGATTCCAGCTTTCATTTTTAAATAGATACTGGCTTTTAACAGCATTTTAAAATATGTCAGCTTACTGTGATAAAAATCACACATAACATGGCCCATAATGGTCCCAATTGGCAACATGGCTATAAAATGTTATTGCTTCATGGCTGTACTAGTTACTAGGACCCCTGCAAGGCTGGCATGTTTACCCTTTATCCACGTATTGAATGAGGCCTCTCCTAAGGATGTTGCCTGTACAGTAGATGCCTTGCTGACTGAAATGCATAAAAATCTCTTGGGCAGTTTTTGGTAACATATAAATACTTCTCAAATGCTGCAACTGCTTACTAGCAGGTTACAATATTTCTCCCTAGTATGAAGTATGCTTGGGTAACTGAGTGATGTTACCCAACTGTTGTTACTGGTGATGCTACAGTAATTTGGAGTGGGGGATCTATCTATGTTCCAATAACCATGAGATGTTAAAAACTGTTGCTGTCCGCTTCCACATACGCTACTGATCAAGAATATACTTCCAGAAAGGAAATTGTCTGAAAACTCCACTTGCTACACAAGAATAGGGTGTATACATTAGTTTTGTATATACATTACTGTGGATTCTCTAGACTTGGATGTTCAGCTGTGGCCTTCCAGATCTTGGACTCCAACTGCCTTCATCCCTCACTATTGGTTATGTTGGTAAGGACAGATGGGAGTTGCAGTCTAACATCTGAAGTCCCAGACACATCATCTATAGCAGGCGGCCTTCTAAATGTTGCTGGTCTATAACTCCCATCACCCTAGATCACTGGCTAGGGTAATGGGAGTGGTGGTCCCAATGTGCCACAGGGCTGCAGGTTTCCTGCCTCTGCTTTAGAGGCTAAAACACACAGCAGAGTGGTTCTTGTACAGTACCTTTTAAGACTACATTTGAGCAGTTTAGAGTTTTCTCCCCAGTTTTGATCTCACACCAGGAAGAAGTTTTTGCTAAGTTTCTGCTGCCTGCCATGCTAGTCCTCCACACGTTAAAGAGTTTTCTTAAAGGTCAGAGAAGGGAGAATTCTAAGATGCTCTCCAATCTGCATTTTAAGGTCAGGCACTATGGCTATTTCTGCATGTTTGAAGTGCCTCCTGAGAGATGTTCATACCACTGCTAACATGAAAGCACTTCTGGTACTGGAAATTTTTTCCCCCCATGACTATATCTGGCCCTTGATGTAACAGTGCTGTTAGGTTGCCACAATGGATGAGATCTGTGTGTTCAAAAATGAGTGACCCAGCAAATACATTGTATCAGTGATTTCAAGGCTGGAGTATAAGAGAATCTTTCCTTAAATGTCCTTAAATGTCTGTTGTAACACTGCTGACAGATCCAAATACTGAGACACCTGATCTGATAGTAGGCCTCACAGAAGGGGAAGTTGCTCTCTTTTCCCCTCAACTCACCGGTAATCATTGGTCCTGTGATAGTATAGTATCAAGGCACAAACTAAAAAAGCAGGGATATTGTTCAGTTTCTAAAATTATGGAATACCAGGAAGAAACTGACATGAACCAGGGGCTTCCTTCTTTAGTAATACAATTTTTTTTTCCTAAAGGGATGACAAGCAAGTCATCAGAAATCTCTTTTGTAAGGTAACTAGCTAGGGGAGGGATGTGAGAGATTATCAAGATAAAATGAAAGCCTACCACCACCACCGAAGCAGTTTCACTGTACAGCCTATTCGATCCTCTCTCCCAACTAGTTCTGTTAACATCATTCTATGAGGATTGCATTTTTCTAGGTCAGTGTCAAATTACAGGAAGATGGCTAGGCTGCCACACACATCACCTGCCTTCAAGTGCACACTTAAAGCAGAAGCATTTTCTCCAACTTTTAAAAACTCAAGTGAAAACCAGTCTTTCCCCGGGGTATATGTTGATCCAAATGCAAAAAGAAATCTTTTTGGTGGGTCCCCCCCCCGCCCTCAATCAACAAAGGAGCTAATTAAACTCTTCTCTGATCTTTGTCCACCTCTGTGTCATGCCTAGCAAAAGGAGGCAACCTGGATTACTAAGGCATTGGCTTAAATGATAGCAGTTTTCCTCAAACTCAAGACTGAGCAACTGCACTGGGGGCAGGGACCAATTTTTTTTATCCTGTGCCCCCTTCGCCATGAGTTTCATGGGCCCACTTTCACTGATGTGGAACTGACATGACATCACTTCCAATTTCTTACCATTTTTAGTCATGGAGCATCTTCAGAGTTTGGGGTGATGCTGTGCTATTTTGACAATTGGGAGGCAAAAATAATAACCGGTTTATTAATTTTAGGGAGTCTGTGGCCCATAGAGCTTGGACAGCACAAAATGGATTGGGACCACCTATGATCCATGGGCCACAGCCTCCCCATTCCTGTTCTAGTTGATCAACACAGAATTCTTCAAAGAGAGAGACAGAGGCAGACCCTCTCCTTAGCCACTGGCAATGGATCAACCCTAGAGGTTTGGCACACATACCTTTTATTGAATGCATCCAACCATCTTCTCTGTGAAATCCCTATCTTCAACTTGAGAACAGCAGCATAGGGTTATAAATTTATTCACTGTAGAAGTAAAAATTATTCCCTTTGTTTTGTTATTTGAGACATGAGCAGGAGTAGGCAATTGGTCCTCCATATGCTACTTGGCTACAGCTCCCATCATCCCTCACTACTGGCTAGGCTGGCTAAGAGTTGCTGGAAATTGCAGCCCAACATCTACAGGGCCACAGCTGTCTACCTCTAAGGATGGAGTTCATGGAGCAAAGGTTGGACAGAACAGTGTTGGTATCATGATGCCCCTGGAAAAATGAATCATTTTTTTCCACCAGAAAAATAAAAAGTCCATGTTAAATGTAGATTCTCTGGGAATATACATCATGATCCCATTTTAAGCAAGACCAGTCAGTCAGGGGAACCATGATAGAGAATCCTTTATTCCCATTAATCTCATTCATTTGTATGGCTTCTCTACATTTAATGTGACGCTCACATAAGCTTCCCATTAGACACCAACACACATTCCACACAGCCATCTGTGACCCACAGGAGCTCATGTCATTGCTTTCAGCCACACCACCAGAAACAAATGTAACAAACAAAATCCTATTATGCCAAGAAGAGCTTTAGCCAATATATTTGTGGATATCAGGCTGCTGTTAAAGGTACAGAGGAATAAGATCAGTAAAAAGTTGTAATCCATTCTCTGAAAGGGACATTTTTAGGTATGTATCTGGGGTAGCCATTTTGGCCATGCAGCAAAATATAGCAAACCCGCCCCCAGCCCAACAACAATGCCTCTTGGTTGGCCTAATAAAGATATCTGTGTTTTTTAGACATTGTTAGAAAACTATTTGTTTTAAAGAGGAATGCTGTCATGACTGATGGAATTTCAACAAGTGAAGCCTCTTGTAACATGGTTTTCTTGACCAACTTACTAGCCATGACTGCATGAGTTGGATTCATATTTAAGGACATGCAACCAGATTTTTCTACCTCATCATCCCCATAGCAGTCCTTAAATTCCTCCCTTCCAGGGCTATCCTATTGAATGGGTTAGGCTGTGGAGTAGACATGAAAGGCGTTCCCAAAAAGAACAAGGAAACACCTACTGTGAGTAGCACCACTGGCCATGCTGGTTGGGGAAATCTGGAAGTTGTCCTCTTGTTCGCAAAGGAAGATTCTGGAAGTTGTCCTCTTAAAGATATACCCAAGCTCTGTCCTGCACACACACACCCATCCAATCTCATTCACCCCAAGCCCCTAAATACTATTTTCAGTGAGTCAGAGGGGATGCTATTGGGGGAGAGAGGTGAGGAAGCCTGCTTCTACTGGTACCATGACATGTGGCTAAATATGGATCCAACCCAGTATTTCCATACATTCAATTAGATTTTCTTTTTCTCAGAAAGCTGAACTGAAGGGGGAAACTCACTTCCTTAAAAGCAAGCATATTCTTCCAGGTAAAGAGGCCAATCCTTTGTGTTGCCCTTGTCTGGCACCTTTCACAGTAGCTTGACAAGCAAAAATTTAGCATCTGAAGTTTATTTCCATACTAGGTGGCCTTTCATATTATACAACCATAGCCCTATGATTCCACTTTAACTGCCATGGTTCCATCATATGGAATCCAGGGAGTTGCCATTTCGGGAAGGGGATTTAGAATTCTCACACACACCCTTTTAGTGCCTCACCAAAGTAGAAACCCCAGGATTCCACAGGATATAGCTGTGACAGTTAAAATGGAATCATAGTGATATAATTGTGTAATCTGGATGGACCTTAGGAGAATCTTCACTAACTAGAGCCTTTCTCAACCTTTTTAACCTGGAGGAACCCTTGAAATAATTTTCAAGTCTCAGGGAACCCCTGCCTAAAAATTATTATATCTACACGTAGAAAAATGTTTAAAAATCACATCTCTCAGGGAACCCCTAGTGACCCTTCAGGGAAACCTAGGGTTCCAGGGAACCCTGGTTGAGAAATGCTGATGCTAGACTGTCAGACGGTTGTAAAAGACAAGACAGCAAATTTTGAGGGTAGGAAGAAGAAGGCCTTGCAATCCTAACTGGTGAAAACCAGTCAATTTTCCTAGGATCTCACAGCACTTTGTCATGTTTCTTTTACAAATTTAACTGATCCATCATGGAGTTATTCTAAGCCACTGCTGTACGGATTGGACATTCACCTCCCCCTCCCATCCAGCCCTTAAAACATCTTCCAGAATTGTGTTTAAACATGGTAGTTACTTTTAACAGCTTCAAAATACAGATTTTGGATAGCAAAGCATTTTAGCATCATATAACATAACATTCCAGAAATGCCTGATTATTTTGAATCTGAAAGCTATTTTTCACATGTTCCTTTGCTTCTGTTATTAAATGCAAACAGGTTTTGTGTAAAACAGAGGGATCTTTTCTGCAAAGAACCATCTCCAAAGCCAGATCTTGCCATCTTCTTTATGCTAGCTAGCCCCATTGTACCCCCTACTTCTGCTGAAACCAAAATAAGGCAGGCAAGAGAAGAGAGGCCTCTCTGACAGCCTTGAGCATGGTGGGTTCATTCAGGCAAAAAGTCTAACAGGGTGAAGGTTCCTTCCATGTGGTAGTTTAGCGACCTCTGTTGGCACAACTGAAGTAAACTGTCTGCAAAAAAAGAGGTGATGGTTGAGATGCTTCCCAGACGCTGTTGACAGGTGTCTTTAAGACTGGAAAAAAGAACACAGATAGGCCTCTGAAATGTTCCACCATCAGGCAGGAAAGGATTCCATTATAAATAAATCATAGACAACAGTGCAGCGCTTCGGCTTCTAGAATCTCACAGGGGAGGAGAGAAGCTTGATATATGCAACATCGATTTACCTGTTACAGTTTAGCCCCATTTTTTTAAAAAAAGAAAAGCAGAACAAAAACAGAACTGCCTGCCATTTCACATTTAATACAACACAGGTGGTTCCTGCAACACGGAGTGCTCTTGTTCAGGTGGCCAGCCAGCCAGCCATAACCTCTTCTGGGATTGTTGTTGTTAATTGCTCTCAAGTCGCCTTTGACTTATGGTGACCTCATGAAGGAGAGACCTCCAGGTCACCTGATTATCAACAGCCCTTCTCAGGTCTTCCAGACTCAGGGACATGGCTTCCTTGATTGAATCTATTCAGCTGGAATGAGGTATTCCTCTTTCCCTACGTCCTTCTACCTTCCCAAGCATTATTGTATTTTCTAGTGAGTCATGTCTTCTCATGATATGGCCAAAGTATGAGTTTCAATTTAGTTATTTTGACCTCTAGGGAGAGTTCAGCCTTGACTTGCCCTAGGACCCATTTATTTGTGGGTTATTTTTTTTAATCAGTCCATGGTATCCATAGAACTCTTCTCCAGCACCACATTTCAAACGAGTTGATTTTCTTACTATCAGCTTTCTTCATCTGTTCAGCTTTCACAACCATACATAGAAATAGAAAATACAATGGCATGGCCAATCCTAACATCAGTATTCAATTATATATCTTTACACTTCAAGATCGTTTCTAGTACCTTAATAGCTGACCTTCCAAGTCCTTGTCTTCTTCTGATTTCTTGAATATAGTCTCCATTCTGATTAATGACTCAGCCAAGGTATGGAAAATCTTGAACAATTTCAATGTCTTCATCATCTACTTTAAAGTCATATAAATCATCTGTGGTCATTATTTTTGTTTTCTTACTGTTCAACTGTACACTTACCTTTGCACTTTCCCCCTTGATTTTCATCAGTAATCATTCCAAGTCTTTGCTACTTTCTCCTAGTAGCATGATGTCATCTGTATCTGTTAAACTGTTGATGGTCTTGACTCTGATTTTCAGGCTTATTTCCTCTGTGTCTAATCCTGCTTTGTGTATGATGCATTCAGCTCATACAAGTAAACAGGTAGGATGATAAAATTCAGCCTTGCCCGACCCCATTGCCAACTGGAAACCTTTCTGTTTCTCTCCTGATGGTAGCTTATTGTCTTGAGTACAGGTTATTCATCTGGAAAATCAAATGTGGCACACCTATTTCTTTAAGGCACACCTATTTTTTAAGGATGATCCATAGATATACATGATCTACAGAATCTAAGTCTTTGCTATAATCGATACAGCACATGCTGATTTACTTCTGAAATGATTTGCTGTGCTCCATTATCCAACAGTGTTTGTAATGTGATCCCTAGTGCCTCTTCCTTTGCTTAACACAGCTTGAACATCTTGCATTTATTACTCGTTATATGGTAAAAGTCTTTATTGTAGAGTTTTGAGCAGCATTTTGCTTGCATGGGACATTAATGCAATTGTTCTGTGGTTATTGCAATCCCTGGTGTCCTCTTTCTTGGGGACTGAAATCTATATTGAGTGTTACCAATCTATGGGCCATTCTTTTGTTTTCCATATTTGTTGATATATCTTAGTTAAAACTAGAGTAGATTCTGTCTCTGTAGCTTGAAGCAGCTCTAGTGATATGCCATCTGGTCTTGCTGATTTATTTCTCCCAAGTGGTCTGAGTGCAGCTTCCACTTCATTTTCTAAAATTGGAAGTTCATCTTCAAATGGTTCCTTGAATGAATCTGTCATCCTTTCAACTCTTTTATATAGTTCTTCACTGTATTGTTTCCATTGTCTTTTTGTTTGTACTTGGTCATATAATGTGTTTCCCTGCTGGTCATAGAACAAATTTCCCTTTGAGTTCTTGCATCTTGTGGAAGAGGTCTCTTGTTCTTCCTTTTTTGTTGTCATCTTCTGTTTCTCTACATTGATTATTGTAGTAGTTCTCCTTGTTCCTGAGCACAAGTCACTGAACAGTTACATTCAGAGTTTTGACTCTATTTCTGTCACTTTTACTTTTGCTTCTCTTTAACTGCTGGAAGAGTTTCATATGTTATCCAAATAAGCTTCTCTTTCATTTTGGCTGCAGATAGTGTCTTTTTCCATTCCTCTCTGACAATGTCCATGGCTTCAGTTCAAAGTTCTTCTGGGTTCCCGGTCAGTTAGGCTTAATAGTGAAAATCTATTTTTTTTTTTTACATTATCCTTAAATTCTACAGGGATGTTCATTAGGTTGCATTTTGGCACAATTGTTGGTTTAGTATTCTTCTTTACCTTCACTCTTAATTTTTGATATTTTCAGTTCATGGTCTGTGCCACAATCTGCTCCTGATCTTGTTTTTGCAGAGAAAATGGAGCTTCTCCATCTCGTCTTTCCTGTTATGTAGTCTAGTTTATTTTTATATTGGCCATCAGATGATGTCCATGTATACAATCACTCATTTGGTTGCTTGAAAAAAGTGTTTTTGACGAACAATCTGTTGACCTTGCAAAATGCAATCAGTTGCTCTCCTACTTCATTTTTTGACCCTAGGCCAAATTTTCCTACAATCTTTTACTGTTCTCAGTTTCCTACTTTTTCATTCCAATTGCTTAGGATTAACAAGAACTCCTGTTTTGGTGTGTGGTCAGTTTCCTCCTGGACTCCAGCACAAATCTTTCAATATCTTCCTCTGCTTCTGGAAGCTCTCCAGTAAACCTGAAATTAATCAGATTTTGAGTCCAAAACAATTCAGAGGAAGTTTTAAAATGTTTACATGTTTTAACACTGTAACTGAAGTTCAATGCAGGTTTTGGCAAATCTGGTGATGCTAGAGTCCATGTTTCTGCTGCTGGGACCTCTTGGGGCTGCACTGCTAAAAATGCCAAAAGGGCCCATTTGCATGTCACAATGATAACACTATGATTCCACTTTAACCACCATGGCTGCATCCTAGGGGATCCTGGGGTTTGTAGTCTGATGAGGTACTGAAGGCGCTCTCTGGCTGAGAATTCTAAAGCCCTTCTTAAGCCACCAGTTCTAGGATTCCATAGGATAGAATCATAGCAGTTAAAGGGGAGTCGTAGTGTTATAATTCTGTAGTGTGAAAAGGCCTCTGCATGGAAGGCTCATGAGTATTCACAATTCTGTGCATAGGAATACATTCCCTGCATGCAGAATAGTCATCATACCACGTTATTTTATAGGGTCTCAAGGAAGAATAGCTGAAGAATTCCTTTTCTCTCCCCCCGCCCTGCTACATGTTAGTACACATATTTCTATTCTTTGGAAACACAGATATTACAAGGTCTGGTGTTCAGAACACTACAAATACTGCTATAATTGTATAGTTGAAAGGGCCTCCAAAGCCAGGAAACTTCTGGATTTATTTATCTATGGGCTTGTCTACACAGGCTAAATATTCCCATCTTGCCTGCATTTTAGAGTCCTGCAGTCCATGCACCCTCTTTTGCTCCTGGACAGTCCTCACCACCCCTGGGTCAGATACAGGACTGAGATGGGAGGAAGGTGGTGTAGGGCCTGATAAAGCATTATAGGTAAATACCCAGTTTATTCTGTTACTGCTGGCAAAACCCAGATTGGGCCTCATGTGTCTGCAGGAGACTATCCAGCCCGCCGGCCCTCACTGCCGCTGCTGCCATTTCCCTGGCTCTCCCAGAAGCAATGCAGGAGTCACATGCAGGGGGCCTTCAGTCACATGTTGTGTGGCCCCTTTCTGCCTTCCAAGTCAACAAAGAAAATGGCAGTGGAAGTGGCTGCAGGGGCAGGCCAGCGTGCTTGTTTGGACTCCTGCCCATTCCATGCAAGTAACGGGGAAAGAAAGGGCCAGGTCCACAGCCAAGATACACCAATGGGGAGCTGGCATAGTAGATGAGCCCTCTATCATCTATGTCTAGCACTGTAGAAGGGCTGTGACCTATTGGAAAGGTGGATCACCACTCCTGGAAGTTTTCAGAAGAGGCAAATTACCCATTCCTTAGTGGAAGAATGGAAGTCCAGGGAGTTGGAAGGAGTCAAATGCCACAAAAAAATGTCTTTAGTACTGCATGCAGTCCCAGGACCACACTTGGTCCACCCCAGCTTAATTTCAGCTGAATTATGCTCATTAATGAGTTCATTAACAAGATTTGTGCCTACAAGTAACATAAATATTCCAAGAAACCCGAAGGAAACATCACTAGGAATCTCAGGGTTGTCAGCTCTTTAATGGTTCTTTTATAGTATCTTTTACAGCAGCTTCATGTGTAATTCAGTTGTGAAGCTTTCTGGAACAGATAAAATGATGGTAAATCTTCATTGGCTTAATATAGTGCAGTGTGCCAATGGAACCTAGTTGTTGGGTGTTAGTTGGCTAACAGTTTTTGAGAAGATCACAATGCACATAAGGTATTGTGTATCCTCACCAGGGTCACAATCGTCAAATGACTCAGGTTGATTTCAGAAATGTCAGTTTCCAAAGTTTGTAGGCTCCACAATCCCAGATTGATGCTAACAATTGAAAGCAGATTCCCATTTGCAGCCAAACCTACCACCCCTAAATCCTTGCTCAGCACTTGTCTGTATTAAAATTACCCAAATTAAATAAAATTAATCGATTTCAGAATGGATTTCATTAAATCAGCTCATACTGATTGCACCTCTTAATTTAACCAAGACTCAGATCAATTCATTCTTTTGCTATGCCTATTTAAAAATCACCTTAAAGGCATTTGAGGAGTTATCTCTAATACTAGACAAAAAGTATATATAACAAACTCCAAGGACTCAGCTCCTCTGAGTTAAAATGAAAGGCATCTTGTTTATATAGCAATTTTTACTTGAAGCACATTTGTAATTAAGATTAACTTGGTAATGCCTCACACTACAGTTCAGAACAACTTGATCCATGCCTCATTATGAACAGGTAGTCCTAGGCCATCTTAAAAGCATGGTGGTCTGACCATTCCTAAAGAAATCCATCCTGGACTAAGAAAAACTTAGTTAACATCAGGCCAGTGGCAAATGTACTTTCTTGGGCAAAGTCCTTAATTAGACGGTTGCTAACCAGATTCAAATAGTTTTGGATGAAATTGATCTTTTGGATGGCTTCCATGGCCAAGCAGGGATTCAAAACCTGGTCTCCAAAGTCATCGTCCAACGCTCAAACCACCCAAATCAGTCTGTATAATTATCTGTGTTGGGAAAGTTTTTTTTGGGGGGGGTGTTATGGTTCTGCTTGTTCTCTTTAATTTCCCAGTGACTTTCTATGCCATCTGCCTTTGCTGTCCTTTCACAGACCCTGTCCAATTTGAGAAAGGGGTATGGTTTTGCATTCATTCCTATTTGGATGGCCAGCACCAGAGGGTGACTCTCAGGGAATGTTGTTTGATCCCATGGGATCTCCAATTTGGGAGTGGGCATATGCCTTGCTATTTAACCCATTTAACAACTTCATTAAAATGTTGAGTGCATTTGCTTGGACTTTTTGCATTAAAAGTACACTGATAACATGCAGCTTGATTTGTCATATTCATTTTCAGCTGATGAAGTCATAGATAAGCTGCATTGATGCTTGGCCTTGAGAATAAATTGGATGAAGGCCAAGAAACTGAGGTCCAAACCAGGCAATACTAAGGTGCTGTTGAAAGGATGTGCTAGATGGTCTTGCATTTCTCCTGTAGGAGCAACTTCATAGCCACAGAGTTCTCCTGCATCCCTCCATTAAGACACAGGCAGTCTCAGTGCCATTGACTGGGTTTTACTAGCTCTGTTCCTATCTGGTCAAGGATACCCTAGCTTTGGTGATCTATGTTCAGGTGACCTCCAGGTTAGTTTGCTACTGTGCACTACACATGGGGGTTGCCTTTGAAGATTGTTCAGAAAATGTAGCTAGTGCTGAATGCAGCAACAAGATTGATCAATCATAGGGACCTGTTGGAGTTATCATATAACACCTATTCTGGCCCAGCTGTGATGGCTGCCAACATATTTTTGACACACCCTAATGTGCTGGCTTTAACCTATGAAAACTTATCCAGTTTCTCCTGTCATCAACCTGCATATACCCTGAGATCATCATTGCAGCCGCTCCTCCAAGTACCTCCTCTAAGAGAAAGGTTGTGGTTGGTGAGAAGGTAGGGGGTATATTGAGTTGTGTCCCTCCCACCCAACACACACCCCTACCTATTGGATGATTTTCTACCTGGCCTCAACATTATAATCTTCTCAGCTGAATTTTAACATTCTTGGGCATGTGACAAAACATGATTGGCCAGTTTTTCAGTTATCAGCCCTAATGGTCCATCAAATTTGGTCTTGGGTGGAGTTGTTGTTTTAGATTGTTTTTCATATGTCTAAACAGATTATCTTGAAGAGGTCTAGAGTCTTTTAAAAAAGAAAATATGCATCTAAGAAACAGAAACAATAACCTACAGTAGGGGTGGCCCCCACTCAGAATGAAATCCCAAGATAAACCATCATATTTTACCAATATTAACCAGTACCTCTTTTTCTTGAGCGTAATGCTTAATTGCAAACAGGTTGAATGTAAGCAAGCATGCTCATTGGACAACAAAAAAGTAACTTCACATAAACACTGATGGGGGCTGAGTCAATAGTTACTACCTAGGAAAGAGAACCTGAGGGTTATAGTTGATAGTTCAATGAAAATGGTGCTCCAGTGTATAACTGACTTGAAAAAAAAGCAAATTTCATCTTGGGAATCATTAGGAAAAGAATCGTAAATAAAACTGCCAGAGGGCCAGTGTCGTAATGATCTTATTAAAAAACAAAAACAAAACTGTGGTGTGAGCATACTTGGAAGACCATGTACATATCTGGGGCCCATTCACAGTACACCATTGCACACTATTATTCCACTAACAGCCATGCCTCTGTCCTAGGAATCCTGGGATTGGCAGTTTAGAGAGGGGCAGCCATGCCTCTGTCCTAGGGAATCCTGGGATTGGCAGTTTAGAGAGGGGCATTTAGAATTCCCAGCCAGAAAACTATTGTGCCTTACCAAACTACAACTTCCAGAAGTCCATGGGATGAAACCATGGCAGCTAAAGTGGAATAACAGTGCTATAATTGTGTAGTGTGAATGGGCCCCAGGTCAAGGCATCTCAGAAAGGATATTGTAGTGCTTGAAAAGGTACTGGAAAGGGAAACGAAAATGATCCAGGAGCTTCTGTAATGCCCCTATAAGGAGAGGTTACAATGTTTGGTGATCTTTTGCTTAGGAAAAAAGTGCTGGGGAGGAGGCATGATAGAAATATGTAAAATTATGTATGGTCCATAGAAAGTGGACAGGTAGGTCTCCCCACTCTCTCCTTCCCTCCCTCAAATAATATAGGAATCCAGGGTGTCCCAGTGAAACCAAATGGAGGAGAAACTGGACAATCAAAGGGCAGTACTTTGTCAGACAGCATATGTGGATCCCCCTTGGGGTTGTCCACATGGTGAAAATTCCCCTCACAGAATTTGCTCTGAAAACGAGCTGTCTTAATGGGGTCCCGCATTGTCTCATTGTATTGTGACAGAGGGGGACCAAAAAAAAAGGAAAAATACTACGTGAGAAAAGTTCCAGCAATATGCACATTTTCGCTCGTTAAGACAAGCGATTTGATGTGAATCGCTTCCCCATGCAGAATAAAGTGCAAACCTGATTGGCTGGATGAGCACAAGCGACGGGGCTGGCTTACAGGGCAAGCGCCCACTGCTGCCATGTTGGATTTCTGCCTTAGTGAGTGATCACTAAGGTGATAAAATGGAGTTTTGTGCTATCTTTTCTCTCTCTTTTTTTGAAAGGTGGAGTATTGCTTGTGCGCACCATAGAAATATTTTTTTAAAAAAAGTTTAGCAGTGGCAGATTTAAAAATATGAGTAATCCACTCATGGATGCCATCTGAGCTACAGGCATGCAAAGTTTGTGGGGGCTGTAAAACCACTAAGACAGGTCGCAGCTGCTGCAACTTGCTATTACTGTGGAGCAGTCCATTTCCCCCCTTCATGTAGACAAGCCCAAAGAATGAAATAATACGATTACTTTGCATTCTTAAATGAAAGCTTGGAATTCATTTGTCATTTAGAAAGCAGTAGACTCCTAAAACCTGCTGAAAACTATAATACCTACAAGTCTGGTTTGTACAAAATGAAAATACTTCTTGAGTGATTCATAAACATAACATTTAGAAAGTTGGGGATAGTTTCTTCCTTATGCTACCAAGTAATTTATCCTGAATTAGGGTAAATGATAGCCTGGCGAAGGCACTGTACTTTCCAAAGACATAAGCAGAACAGCTGAGCTTCATAATTAGAAAACTGAAACCAGAATATACCGTATATTCTGGCGTATAAGACGACCCGGCGTATAAGACGACCCCCCAATTTTTAAGGTAAAATGCAGAGTTTGTGATATATTCGCCCTATAAGACGACCCCCCTCTTCCAACGCATAGCCCCCGCATGCCCCTCCTGCGCTCCCTTCCAGGAGGGAGCACAGGAGGAGGATGCGGAGGCTGTGCACCCAAAAGGGGCACGTTCGCCCCTTCTCCCCACCTTCCAGGAAGGTGGGGAGAAGGGGCGAATCACGGTTTGGCCGCGCAGCCTCTGCATGCCCCTCCTGCGCTCCCTTCCAGGAGGGAGCGCAGGAGGGGGATCCGCAGGCTGTGCGGCCAAACAGGGCTTTGGGGAAGGGGGGAGGCTGGGCGGAGGGTGGTGGGGGGAGGGGGCTTTGCAGCCACCCCCCTCTCCAAAGCGAGCCTTTGGGGAAGGGGGGTGGCTGGGCAGAGGGTGGGAGGGTGGCAGGGAGTAGGGGGCTTTCGGGAGGGGGGGTGGATGCGCGGGGGGTGGGTGGGGGGAAGGGAGGAGGGGGCTTCTCTGCCACCCCCCCTCCCTGAAAGCGCGTTTCTGCGGCTTTCAGGGAGGGTGGGTGGATGCATGGGGAGTGGGCAGGGGGAAGGGAGGAGGGGGCTTCTCCGCCACCCCCCTCCCTGAAAGCGCGTTTCTGCGGCTTTCAGGGAGGGTGGGTGGATGCATGGGGAGTGGGCAGGGGGAAGGGAGGAGGGGGCTTCTCTGCCACCCCCCCTCCCTGAAAGCGCGTTTCTGCGGCTTTCAGGGAGGGTGGGTGGATGCATGGGGAGTGGGCAGGGGGAAGGGAGGAGGGGGCTTCTCCGCCACCCCCCCTCCCTGAAAGCAGCGGTTCCGCTGCTTTCAGGGAGGGGGGTGGATGCGCGGGGGGTGGGCGGGGGGAAGGGAGGAGGGGGCTTCCTAGCCACCCCCCAAAGCCGCGGTTCCGCGACTTTCGGGAGGGGGGGTGGAAGCGCGGGGGGTGGGCGGGTGGCAGGGAGGAGCACTTTGCTTCACCCCCTGCCCGATCTCCTGCCTCTTCGCTCTGTTTGCGAAGAGGCAGGAGATAGGCAGGCAGGTGAAGCAAAGTGTATCCGGCGTATAAGACGACTGTCAATTTTGGAGGGCACTTTTGAGTGCTCAAAAGTCGTCTTATACGCCGGAATATACGGTATATTTTTTTATAAATGATCACATGTGTTTATGCAAAAACTGCAGACATGTACACTCCTAGTAGAGATTTCACTAGAAAATTAAATTAGTTTCTTGAATATGTCACACATGTATATAAGATACATTCTTTCATGTTTAATTATACTGAGGCTATAATGTATTGTGCCAGCAATGCTGAAGCGTACAACCCGCAATGGCTGAACTGATGTGATTGCCATAGAATCATTGCTGTAGGATCTGGATGGTTGAAGCCCTAGGTTGTTTGGTGTTGTTGTTTTATTAGCAGGAACTATTATATCATCTACCACCACTGCCATCACCACACCACTGAGGTTAAGTGCAATTTTTACACCAATGGAGGGGATATATTTGCCCAGCAACAGTATATAGTTAACTGCCATAACTGTTGTATTCAATCTATTTGGGGATGACTTTGTCTTGCGTGGGCAATGAAGACCCATTAGCTTTACAAAAAAAGAGAGACTTGTTCCTGTTGGAGGTGAGAAGTGCTAGAAATATGTTGGGTGGGGAGAGAGTTACCTGCATTTTTTTACTCTTCTTGGGGATGTTGTTGTAGGGACTGTCATGATGAGGACCTGAACTTCAAAATTTACCACTATACCATTGCACAAAATATTCTTCACGTGCATTTTCACTGTTCAGGTAATAACTTTTAGGATATCTGCTGTTCAATTTCTTTAAAAAGGGAAAGTTATCCATATGGTTGCTTTGTGGCGGAAATGGAGAGCTGAGAAAATAGAAAAACTTAAAGATAGGTATCTCAGTAGGGGTGTAAAATCCTTCACTATTTTATTCTTGCATGAAAGAACAAATAATTCAAAATGCCCCCCCACCCCACTGCAAGATAAAACTAATATTCATCTGCAATATTCTCTCCATCAACTGTCCCTAAATGTTGCACAGGGATAATTCTGCAGAAACAAAGCACGTTTTTGTGCAAAAAAATTTTTCCTATGCAGTAAACAGGTTGTGTGCCCAAGAAAAAGTATTTTCTATGTAGTATTTTCTTGCACAGAGAATAGTTTTTGTGCAAAAAAAATATGACTTTCTGCACAGAATGATTTATGCACAACACTTCATGACTCTGAAATACTGGAGGAAACTGTAGAATTTTTAAATTGTGCTATTATTCTTCCCAACAGGGTTCCTCAGCTGCCAGGAAATGTGTTCTTTGGCTGGAAACAAATGATTGCAAATATTCTTAGAAAGGTAACTAAAGAGAGGGGACAATGAAGTGACAAAGAGGAGACTGATGAAAGCTTAGGAGGTGTAAGGAGAAAACTGGAGGTTAAGGGGTGGTGTTTCCTTAAGAAAATGGACATCAATTAAGACTAAATTGGTTGTGTGCTTGGAAGGACAAAGGCAGGAGGTTCACGGAGGATGGTTGAAAGAAATGGGAAAAAATAAGAAGTGGGCTGAAGCAAGGCCCAAATGAAACAATGGATGTCAGGAGAGGAAATAAGTAGGATATCTGAGAGCCCGGTCATCTCTTCATTCCTAGTGAAAACCAGAACCATGGCAGGATTCTTGACTAACCTTCAGGGAAAAAATCCCAAGATAGTTGAAGCCTTCAGAAAAAAATCCCATGAAAGCTCAAGAAATGGTCTACCATCCCTGTGTGTAAAATTTAGCCCATCACCCCAGCAAAGCTGAAGCTTAAAAGGAATCAGATAATGACCTCTCCATGACAACAAAATCAACATTAACTCCTTCACCCAGAGATCATTATCCTCTAGTTCAATACAGAAGGTATGTCCTCTCACAGGAGACAGCTATTTGCTGAGCTAGCTCCATGGTTGAATTGAAGGCCATGAAATACTGATCCCCTGTTAAGGCAGCTTTGGGATGAATATTGCAGTCCCACCAACAATGTCTTGTGAACCTGTGGTGTTACTAAGGCTCATGTCACCCCTCCCCTCAGTGGTGTCACCTAGTGCAGCTCGACCTCTCCATACACCCCTAGTTTGACTGTTGTGACCAGCTCCATTAGCTCAGGCACCAAGGCTGTTAAGCAAACAGTTTGAGTTCACCATCATAGTTCTGTCTTAAGATTTCAGTATCAAGTACAGATATTCACCCTTAGCTGATTGCTAAACTAGGTACATGATCAGAGAGGTGTATTCCCCATAGATCAAAGCTACTCTTTCCTAAATTAGGTACATGATCAGAGAGGTGTCTTCCCCATAGATCAAAGCTACTCTTTACCTATCCAAGAAGAGAAGCCTGGGGCTGCATCAGGATACCCGGTGGATGTATCTGGTATTATTATGCCCTACTACCCCCTCCCCACAGTATCTCATAACTGGAAATATTGGACACTTTTGGGGGTCAGGGTTGGCTGTGGCAGAGGTCACAATAACCTGAGGCATCCTGGAAATATAATAGTGAGAATGCCTGTACTAGGATAGAGCAGGAAGCTCCCATAATAGATTTATGCTAACAACCCAGTTATTAGAGGGTATATGCTAATCCTTTCTTGCAGCCTTAGGCATTTCAGCAATGATTCAATCAAGCAATTAAGGGACCATTTTTAATCTATACCCTACAGAAATCTCTCCTATACCCCCTGTCTAACCTTGCAAGGTTGTCACAAACCAATCAATTTCTATCTCCCAGCAATAAAAGCAATCAGTTGAATTTCAGTTTCCTTTGTCTGCTCCGTGAGAGTCATTCAAGCTTTGTTATTACTAAATTCTCTCATCCAAGACACAAAATAGGAAATAAATATTAGACCTCTAACAATACTAAAGTGTGCCACAGAGGATGGACCCAGCCATTCTCTTTTTGGGTGTTCCCCAGATCAGATGGAGTCTACCCTGAATTTCATTCCAACATTTTTTTTTCTTAAGACCATTTTGCACTAATTAATCACTTTGCTTAAATTTACTTTTCATATTGGAGCACCTTTTTCTCTGGCCCAGGTAGGCATGGTTGTATATTATATCTGTGACTGATATGGCAACAGACAACAGCTTTGCTTCCACTGGATATATGTGAATCCCACAAGCTGGAATGTGCCAATAAATGTATTGTCTTGGTTGGACAATTGGTAACCATCAGGTGCCCCTCAATCATCTGTGTATCTGTCAATAATTTATATTTCTCCTCCGCATTGTCTCCAGTTCAAATCCCACTGCTTGAAGCCATTCTGCCTCTCAATCTGGAGAAGGGAGTCATCAGCCCATGGAAGAGAAACTGTCCCTGAAACATTTCTAAACAGCTCAACAGTCCCTTATCTAAACCTACATCCTTCTTGTTCCCACTCCTTGGGGCATCCCCACCAAAGGCATTCCACTCTTTGGTGCATCCTCCACCATGCCAAGCTACAATATCTTGGCGAACGCGTGTGACTTCCTGAAGCAGCATGTTGCCTTGTTTGCCAGTCATTTTAAAATGGACAGAATATATTCCTTCCTGTTAAGCACTAGAAAGTACTCTGAAGTCTTTAGGCAACATCAGAAGCACTTGGAAAACATCAGAGGCTTTCAGTTATCATTGCCAGCACTTGGGAAGCATTAGCAGGACTTGGAAATCAAGCAAGTCAGCAAGCCAAACAAGCTAAGCACTCAGCAAAAATTCTTTACCCAACTGAGAAATCTGACAGTTCTACATACAATAGGTCCCATCCCAAAGACACCAGAAATAGTCTCCTGACAAACCTGCCTTTACCAGGTACCATTGGGCTCTACTACTACTATCCCACTAGGATTTCCCAGCCTTGCTTCACTTGCAAAGTGCAGCCCACAGGTCACATGGGCCCCAAAGTGTGGCTCTTGAAGTCCTCAGTCCCTCTAAAAAAATCTAAAAATATTTTCCCCAAGTAATGTTTGACCTTCCCCAATACCTCAAAATAGCTCAAAATCAACTGTAAAATACAGTAGTTTTGATCTCCCAACCCTCGCAAGCCCAGCAGATACCTTAAAAACCTTCCAGACCTCCCCTAAAATTTGCTAAAATAGAAACAGGAAGTGATGTTGCTCACTTCCTGTTTCAATTTCAAACAATTTGAGGGCATTTTTTCCTGCAGTGGTTTTAAGCCATTGCAGTGGGTTGGGCAAAAAATCACCCAGAATTTTCTTTTCTTTTCTTTTTTTTAGGGGGCCTGGTGGCTTTGGTACCCTGGTGGTGCCCATTTGACAGGTATGGGGATGAAAACTGGCCCTCATCCATCTGCAGCTGCCCACACTTGGTCTACATGGTGTTAAAAGTAGAGAAGCACACACTTGCACAAGTGACTGTGTTCTATAGGGAGCAAAAGAGGTTGTTAGGTTTCCTTGGTATATCTTTCTTTGCACGATCTGCTGCATTGCTTCTTCTGACTCGCCACGGGTCAGCGTAAGAGGGGCGCTCCAAAAAAGTGATACAAAGACTCCCTGAAACAACATCTCAGGCTTGGCCAAATTGATCACCAACAGTGGTCCGCCCTGGCCTCACATCGGGAGGCATGGAGACGCACTATCCACAATGCTGCAGCCTTATTTGAGAACTCACGATGAACAAGTCTTGAAGAGAAACGACAACACAGAAAGAATCACAACCCAAAAACATCACCCAAGGAGACCTTCTGCTGTGCTTTTTGCAACCGGACTTGTTTATCTCGGATTGGCCTTTTTAGTCATCAGCGCGCTTGCAGAAAGCGCGGGATGAGTCCTTCCTGAATCTTCGTTTGCGAAGAAAAGCCAGAGGAGGAGAGGAGGAATGTTCTCATGTGTGACTTCACTTTTCCCTACACATGTCTTTGTCTCTGTTAGACATGTAGCCTATCGTATCAGACTGCAAGTTTTCTCTCTCCCAAATATGTGGTTCACTCTAATCATTGAATTATCTTCACACCATATGGTCTTTTGTTGATAATTCCAAATGCAGGCTTGCTTCTACAGGGGCTAACAGAGACTTCATAACCCCACCCAGAACTCAGGGCTCAAGCATTGTGCGGATGTTCTGTCACAAGATGGAAAGTTGCCTTATGCAGAATTAGATCATGGTCAGTCTTACTCAGAACTACCGTATCTATGCTGATTGTTAGTAGCTGTCCAGTATTTCAGGCAGGGGAATTTCCTAGATCTGTCTGGAAATGCTGGGGACTGAACCTGCCTCTTTCTGTATACAGAGCATGTGTTTTAGCACTGAGACACAACCCTTCCCCTCGCCACCACAGTATCTAATCCTACAAATCCTGAAATTATCCTCTTCTATTTAATTTTTTTAAGTCACTTTCCATATCACCATGCCTGTATAGGAATTTCATTACAAGAAGGGTCTGTACAATGTCATCTTATAACTCTTTCAGAAGGCTAGCAAGCAGATAACATGTCATTCACCTGTAGAGGTGAAAAAGCAAAATATGGCCAAACATTCATGCCCTAATTTCACTTTAAGATGCCCTTGAGGAAAAGAAATCACTTCTCCCATTTCTCCTAATTCTTCAGAAATTTGGTAAGCCAAGAAAAATATGCTTCCCTGAAATTTAAATCAACAGCCCTAAATTATTTAGAGAGACATTTCCCCACAGAAGCAATTGGATTAGGAAAACTACTGAGACTGCTTCTCTCTCTCTTCCCCTCCCCTCAGACTACCACCATGGCCGATTGTGTGATCCTTGCAAATCTGATGATGCATAGTGTCTAGACACAATGTTGCTACCATTATCTCTATATCCTCAGAATCATTTATATTCCAAATACTCTGTCAGGCAGACCTCGCTGGAGGCAGACCATCCTCAGACAAGAAATTAAAGTCTATCGTGTCAAGAAAATACTTGAACATTTGCTTCTCTATTAATGTTCACACAAAAAAACTGCTCTCAATAGCTCTGATTTTGGCATCCTCCCTAAACCTGACACACCCAATGGATCAGCAGGGAGGAATAAATATTTTGGAGCACCATAATCAGACAATATTGATTTCAAAGGATGATGCTCATAAACTCATACCCCTCAACAGGTGAGTGCGAAAATAAATTACTTTCTTGGGAGAAGATAATTGTCATGATTGGATTGTTGATGGGAAGGCCAGGTGCTTTCCAGCTATCCCTACTAAGGGAAGAAGAATAATTTCTAATGTTTGTTTTCTCTTTTGGTGAAATACTGGAAGGACATACAATTACATTATTGCTTTTCCAAGTTTCCTCAGGCCATCTGCTGCTAATCAGTATTAATAAGGATAAACTCATTGCTCCTATTCCATTTCCTTCTTGTTTGCTGTTCCTGTAATTCACTCATCCTGAATTTTAATTCAGGGCAGGTGAATTCTATACAGCTTAGGTCAATCTTAGCATGCCCTACTCCCCCCTCCCATGATATCTCATAATTGGAAATATTGGTCAGGTTGGTTGGGGCAAACCAAAAAGGTCAGCTGGAGGTCATAATAACCTGAGATGTGTTTTAGAAAAATTATGACAAGAAAGCCAAATTAGCACTGTGCTGAAGCACTTTAGTAAACACAGTCATTAAGGTGTGCTAATTCTTTCTTGGGCACCTTAGCAATGATTCATTCAGTCAGTCAAACAAACAAACAATTAAGTGACCATTCCCAAATCTATTCTTATGGAAATTTCTGCTAAACCCCCTCCTGTCCAACCTTGCAAGGTGTTCATAAAACCCATCAGTTCCTATCTCCCAGTTTCAGTTTCAGGTTCCTTTGTCTATCTCATGGGAAAGCCATCCAGGCTTTGTCCTAACCAGAGTGCCCCTTCAGGAAATGAAAACCAGCCTTGGTGCACCCCTGAATCGGAATCTCCTTTGCCACCCTCAGACATCTGTCTGAATATCTTTACTGCACGAAAGACTACTCTTCAAGACTGGTAACCACTGCTCTATATTCTCGAATCTCTCCCTCTATCCAACCTTTCTGCCTTACTCCTCAATAGCCTTGTATGATTCTTAGGAATGTGCTTTACGTGTGTGACTTCACTTTGTGTTATTTCCAATAAAAATACTTTGTTTCACTTTAAAGCTGGAGTGTTCTCTGAAATTAGTACTGGTATACATAGGTAAAAAGATCCCAAAATTACCCGCTTCTCGGAGGCTTCTGTTTGACCTAATAATTCCCCCAGATAATATAGATTTTGGCATCATGGGAGGGGCTCTGTATTGTATATATGTATTTAGTTGTATTTAGTTATTTATACCCTGCTCTTCGGCCACAAGGCTATCAGAGCGGCTTACAAATTGTTTTAAGCAATAGCTATTTACACATCTACACTGCATTAAACAGTTTCCAATGTGTGTTAGCTAATTCCCCACAAGCTGGGTACTCAATTTACTGACCTACGAAAGGATGGAAGGCTGAGTGAACCTTGGAACCTGCTGGAATCAAACTTGCACCTCTCAGGGTAACATCCACATCATCTGAAGGATGGTATTCTTCCCTGTACATCTACCCATGTTTTGAGATCTTCTAGGGAGGCTCTTCCCTCTGTCCCACCACCTCCATGGCTAGAACTGGTGGGAACACAGGAGAGGGCCTTCTCAGTGACTGACTGCTCACAGGCTCCAGAATTCCCTACCTAGAGAGGTTAGAGTGGTGACATCCTTCCTATCCTGTAATGGGCAGATGAAGACATTTTTGTTTTGGCAGGCCTGTAAGGGTGCAATGAACTCCGTCAACATCCACTCACCAGAACAACAGGCATCAGCTGAAATGCTTTATTGTCTCAGGATATAGATGTGAACAGTAACAATGCATTGACAGATCTGAACATTGGGTGCCAAGGCCCTTCATTAATACATTCCTTAGGTTTCGTTTCCCCTCCACCCGCCATCTGGTTAATTGGTACTATCAGCTCCATGCACTACTCCTTAACCATTCCCAAGAGAAACAGCCTTGATGCACTATACAGCCTTTCACTAACACATACCAATCTTCCCCAGACTCCCATCATGCCCTCTGCTCATGTCAAGTCCCTGGTGTGACTGTTAGCAGGCCCAAGCATGCTAAATAGCACTAATACAGCAAACAAAGCTTCCTAAATATCTATATGGCACCAGGGACATGACAAAGGGCTTATTGCTGAGGGGAAAGGGCCTTTCAAGAATGTACTGTACTGTTTATTTGTTGTTTCATTTTAAATGGACCTGCTTTTAACTGCTTTTCATTTTAATATATTTTTAACTTCTGTATGATATAGATGTTTAGTTGTGTCTGTTTTAACCTTTGCATGCCACCTAGAGTCCCCAATTCAGGGGTGGGGGAGAGACCGATGATGATGATAATGATGATGATTTAACTAGGGGGATTTTTGATATTCATTTCACAATCAGAACACAAGCAGTTTGCTGCAGGTCTCCTGTTCTCCAACCTTTTCTCCAACTTACCAAGGCACATCTATGCATCAATAAAACACTAGGCACAGTAAAAGAAATATTGATGGAATTGTATGTATGATTAAAAGAGGATGGCCTTTTGTCTGATGCTATACTGGTATAGTTTTGGTGCAGTTTTATACCACCTTATGTTTTCTGTCCCTGGGTTTTTGGGTAACATAGGGACTCCTTTGGACAGGGGACTTTTTGGGATTATAAAATATCCAATAAATCACACAGAATAATATTTCTATAAAAAAAATATTAGTGCTTGAGGATTGATTGCCTTCAGCTATCTACATGTAACATTTCAATTAGAATGGAGAAGCTAGATGGTTGTCTCCCTCCTTTCCTCCAAAATGTGCCAAGTAGCAATGCACTTCCTAAAGTTCAATGGTCACATAAAATTAAAAGAATATTCATTAATACCTGAATTTGAGCATTGTGTCATGAAATGGAAGCATTGCAAAGGTCTGTAGTCTAAAATGCATGCAACCATGATGACAGAAACATGTTTTTTTTTT
This sequence comes from Gambelia wislizenii, assembly GCA_030847615.1. NCBI lineage: Eukaryota > Metazoa > Chordata > Lepidosauria > Squamata > Crotaphytidae > Gambelia > Gambelia wislizenii. Next base: position 168,176,366 of record JAUMIR010000005.1, on the reverse strand, counting down.
AAAAAAAAAAAATCTAAGTAATTATGGGAAAGAAATGTGGAAATACCTCTCATTAAAATTTAGTTATGTACCAAGGACGGGCCCTAATTATATGTTAATGTGTCACTGAGAGAAAATGCCTTCAAATATTTGCATTATTATTTACCATTACATACCTGCCAAATTAAACCCATTCAGGAAAATGGATGGCAACTGTTCAAAGCATTACTAGAGATCTACAGACACCAACTTCTATCACACAGTGGAGCTGCAAAAGAGTGAAATATATTGGGAAAGTATTTAAGAAATAATTGGGTATGAGATCCCATTAAGTCCATCAGTAGTTCTGTTGAATTATATAAAAGATAGGCGGTAAAGGAAACACCATGTATTAATTGACATCTTGTTATTGACAGCTAGAGTATTATTGGCAAAATATTGGAAGAACAGCTTGCTTCCTAGTTTGGATGAATGGCTGATCAAAATGTAGCAGATGGTCTCAATGAATAAGTTAACTCATTTTAGACATTTGTGGAGTAGGAAAACATACTCAGTTAATTATATTTTGTAATTTAGTCTCCTCTTACTTACTAGAACAGGCTTAAACCAAAAGGAAGTGCCCTGACTAAAGTGTTACTTTTCATGTAATAATACTAATAGTAGGAGCATCTGAAGGCTCAACTAGTCTAGTTATCAAGTGGATTAAATTATATTTATTTCACTTTACCTTTAGGGGGAAGGAAAGTGGTCAGGGATGGCTGCTGGATTCTGTCCAGGAAAGCAGCCAATTGAATGGCTGATAAGAATGATACACGCAAAATGCAAGACTTTGCAGCAACACGAAAATAATTCTGAAGCACAGTACCAGTCCAATGTTCAATAGCAAAACCAGGGGGAAGCCAAAGGTCTACGAGTCCAGAGAGCAAGTCAGCGAGTCCAGTCCAGGGTCAAGAGTTCCAGAAAGCAGGTCAGCGAGTCCAATCCAAGGGCAAGAGTTCCAGATCAATCCGAGGTCTAGGAGGCAAGGTTTCAGGCAACAAGGGAGTCCGAATCAGATGCTTTTGCCAGGGAGTGCAGATAGACTCTGACGAAGAAGCTCGGCATCTCACAGCTGATATTGGCCCAGATCCTAATCACAGCTGTTTTGTGATTGCTGAGCATTTCTCATATAACCTCCAGGATCGCCAGAGGGACACCTCTTCTGCCCTTCTCTGGCTGAAGGTAGGTACCTCCTTGTCCTGCTCCTCTATGTCTCCCAGGCCTAGAACCTCGGTGGGGGGAGGCTAGGCTGCTGAGTCATGGGCCCTACTGCAGTTGGCATAGCAGGGCTAGGTTCTGGCTCAACCAGCTCTGCTGGAGCTGGCAGAGCAAAGCTAGAGCCTAGCTCAGCCTCCTTGTCCTCTGAGTCTTCTGAGTCCTCAGCCTGGCTGGCCATGACAGATTCCATGCCAGTGGGAAACTGAAGCTATTCAGATTATAATCTGGACTATCCTCAAGAGCCAGCATGGTGTAGAAGTTTGAGTGTTGCACTAAGATAATGGAACACCAGGGCTGCAATCCTTGCTTAGCCATGGAAACGCCACTGGGTAACCATGGGCAAGCCTCCCCCACTCTCAGCCTTAGAGGAAGGCCACAGCAAACCTCCTCTGAAGAAATCTTGCCAAGAAGGTTCACCTTACAGTCACCACAAATTGGAAATTACTTAAACAATACAACCACAACAACTCCTCAAAATATGTTCAGCATCTTGGATAGTTCCCTTAATGTTCACAGTAAAACGCAGAGTTGATTCACTGCTCCCTGAAGTGGAAGTCACTAGCTTCCACAGGAAAGGTCAAAGAGCACCTTTGCTGCCCTGAAAAAACAAAACTAGCATGTCCTCTAGGAAGGCCTACACAATGGCTTTCCAGTGTTCCAGCCAAGTCAGCTATCTGTGATGAGTTAATTTTAGAAGTGGGAATCAAGTGGGCCTTATACATGGGTGAAGGGGTGGACTTGCATAGAGGTTTAAAACACCCATGCACACTTTGCTTGACTGGAATGTTTTACCCAGTGTGGATCACCATTGTGAGGGGAACTGGGATAACAATCCAGACTAAGGAGATTTTCAAACGGGGCCAAAAGCCCCGTTCCTGCCCCACAAGCCCCAATCCCGTTCCTGCTATGGAATAAAGTTCAAACATTTACCTTTATTCCACAGCAGGAATGTCCTCCCTCTCCCCAAGCTGGCCAGATGTAAATGCAGCTGTCGTAAGGCTGCCTTTACGACCAGCAAATGAAATCCCGCTCGTTCTCACAAGAGAACGGGCGGGAGGGAAATTCAAAAATACCCCCCACCAGCTTTCAAAAATACAATAAAAGCACAAAAAAGTTACAAGTAACCCGGGGAGGGGGGTAAGGGTGCCACTTACCTGGATGTCCCGCTCTGGCCAGAAGTGCTCAGACTGGACCTCCTCCCCCATGCCTGTCATCTCGGAACAGGAACTGGGCTCCTTTTCCCACGTCCCTGATTCTGTGACAGACACAGAATGAGTGTTCTATTCACAATATTTTATCATGAATAGAATACTCCGGGAGCAGGACAGGAGCAGGACGGATGGGGTCGACGTCATCCGAAAGGGAGCCCCTTTCTCGATCCTGTTCTGTGCCTGCCCCGGAATATTTGCCCCATCTGAAAATCTCCTAAGACTAAAAGGGATCAAGGGTTTAAAGTTGTTTTGCTTCCTCCATTAGAATCCAAAACAAACTGAACACCCAACACCTGCAAACTGTAGGGGGAAATGAAAAAGTCAGTTTTGGAAGAATGGGAGATTCCTTTCTCCCCAAAGCAAACTGCTGGCATGGCATCTTCATCCTTACCACACACACAACATCCCCTCCACACTTCCCACACTAGGCTTTTGATCCAGATTGGGACCTGAGCAATTGCAATTTCCATTGTGGTGGGAGGAATTCCTATTTGAAAGAATGGGATGTTTCCCTTCTAAATGGAGATTGCAGATGCGCGCACGGGGGAGGGAATTCAGTTTAAAATAACTGGATTGTCTCTACCCACCAACTGTAGAATTCTAATACAAATCAGGGTCCCAGTGCTATTTGTATTGAGGGAAAATATTCCATGACAACATTTTTCCCAGTGCAAAAATAGGGGGTTGTGTTTTTGTGGAGGAGAGAAGATAAGAGAGAGGGATCATCCAATGGCCATGCCTAATTTTAGTTTTGATTATACCCACTTTAGCCTTCGCCCACCTACTACTGGCATGTAGTCTCTGACACATTACTTCCAAGGGAAGAGGGGCCTTGGTTGTGGGGTGGGGGGCAGGAAGGAAAGATTTTTCCACCTTTGATCCAATGTTGTTGTTATGTGCTGTCAAGTCTACTCAAGTCAACATATGGTTTGATATAACTCGAATTTTCTCATTAATTTACCCATGTTGCCAAACAACTTCTATACTGCTACTAACATTTTTTTATTAAACATATTTTTAGAGATATTTTCTTTGTAGCCTCCTTGCCCCTTTCTCCCTTTTCATTGGATAGACATGCCCATCACATTTCATACCTGCCTCCTCTCAGTATCATTATTTCTGGTTTTTCTTTCCTTTGACCACATTTACTATTTTATCTCTATTGTGATGTCCATTCATTCTAGGACAGAGATGTAAATCTGGGCTTATTTCATTCTTACACAGGGAGAAAAAGAAATCAAATGCTTTCTCTCCACTGGGAGAGCTTACTAGACCCTTTCTCAAGAATAAGAACTGCACATTTTTGTCACATTTCTGTGCAAACTACACTGGCTTTGTGCTGTTGTTGCTATGTGCTTTTATCTGACTTATTGTGATCCTACTGTCGGGTTTTCTTGGCTGGGTTCCCTTGGGTGGGTGGGGATCTAAATCCTGGTCTCCAACACTCAAACCAATACACCATGCTACCTCTCTTAGGGAAAGAATATTCTGTGTACAAAACACCTAGAGAGGCCTGCCGTCTTTATGAGACAAGCTTTCAGGGCCTTTGTTGACTGTGAATTGCAGGTTGTCTTCTGCTGGTGAGCTTTGATCTACTTTGGAAATAATGCTAGGGGGTAGTATGCAGTCTCCATTGTCCTTTTGACCTCAATCATCCCTTGCAGTCAACCTTTCTACATCTCTTCTCAGACAACTGTGATACAGGCATCTTGCTATAGATGATGATGCAAGCAACTTATTCCTGTGGCTTGCTGAAGGATAAGATCTGAAGGGAATGCAGCAGAAATGTCTCAGTAAACATGCATAGGATTACTCTGTCAACTTCATAACCGTAACAAATAGTACAATTGTATATGCTTAGTTATAAAGGAATGCATTTTATGTTGTTAAAGCAGTAACATAAATTTAAGCTTATGAAAGAAATGTTGCCCACATTTCCCCCCAAATTTCATTTTTCCTCCTGAAACAAAACCACAGGGGAAAAATTTGTCTCTCTTCTTTCACTCCATGGTTTCATGATTGCTGCAAATCTCACAGTATAACAAGCTCCGATTCTAAACAGTGCACACTAATTACCCCACCCCACTTGTTGTCCCAAGTTGTTTCCAACCAGTGATCATTTCTTCTTCTCTTCAAGGGCCATAAGTTCCATTCCACAGAAACCACCCATGGCTGATCTGCATCTGTGAGTAATTCCCTTCTGTTCTTCCTACCCCTCAAATATTTGGTCAGTGTAGCATGTAGACTATGTGTGTGCGTATGTGTGGCTGCCAATTTATGGCAACCCCTTTTACTTTTTTAAAAAAATTCATTGAATTTCCATTCATGCCTGGGCTGCTGAGGGGAGGGGAAGGACTTTTAATACCGCAAAAAAAAAAAAAAAAAAAAAGTGTCTGAATGATTTTTTTAATCCGTTACAGGGACAGGAGTGCGGCGGTATTTAGAAGGTGAGACAGGGATGCTATATCTGGTCCCCGTCTGATAATGTCCCTAAATTTGCCTGAACTGTGAGCAGAATGCACTGGTGTATTCTAGCCCATTAAGAGGAGCCCTATATATCTTATAAAATAATGAGGGTTAGTATAATTGCCCTTCATGACTTTACATTATACAGAACAATAATAAACCTAACAGCTTCTATTTCACACAGATGTTTTTGAAAAATATAAATGAAGTCAGTGTGTAAATAAACTTTTCTAATAGTATCATTCTTTTCCTAAAGAGGCTACCACTCATATTCATACACTGATATATCTAATAATACTCACATTATATTTCTTACCACTGCTTAAGACTGAAGCCAAATAGGGAGAAAAAAGACCACAAGCTCATAGGAGATAAGCTGGTTTGAATCCAGCTACCTAACAATCTAATTTTTGAGAAGAGTTACAACTTGTCTATGGGCATTTTGCTCAGTGACACAGATGAGCCCATTGCAAATAACTGCTCAGCTACATTAAAAGAAACCCACAAAGCCATTAAAGACACAAAATTTAATTATGTCAAATGGTTCATCTCAATGGCTCTAAATGAAAACTGCAAAGGCGTACCCATCTCTTTGCTTAAGTCGGTTAATTTTGCCCGTGGCTGTTTCTTTCCAACAGAAAGGTTTTGTCCCAGAGCAGTGGCTATCCTGAGGGACTTGGCAAAAATCCTCACTGATATAACAAAAACTTGAGTGTGAGTCAAATACATTGTGATCAGCTTCTAAGTGCATTTGGTGTCACATTTTCCTTAGCAGAAACAAGGCAACAGTGAAACCATTCTCTGCTTTAATAATCTGCACCCTATTCTTATACTTGGAACTAAACTCAACTGATTTTAATGTACAACCTGAGCCTATGTATGTTTACTCAAAAAATATTTCCCACCACGTTCAGCAGGGCTTAAACTACCAGTGTGGGTAGGATTGCAACCTTAGGATACAGTTATATTCATATTTATATGGAAGCAAGCCTAATTGAACTCTGGAAGATTTACATGTGGATAAACATCTAAAATCAACGCGTAAAATATTTTTACTCAGTAGTAAATATATTTACTCTCCAGTAAAAATATATTTACTCAGTACTGAATTTACTGAGTAAGCATACATTTACTGAGAAAGGACCTTCTCCCAGGCTATGGAATTCCTTCCATGGAAAGCTAGCAAAACCCACTCTTCACTCTCCTTCTACTGGCAGGTAAAGACCTTCTTATTTAAATAGTTGTTTGCTGATTAACTGGTTGTACAGAAGAGTCTTTTAACAGAAAAAGTGGCCTGTACTTTCTAGCCTTATTGTTAGATTTTAAAATTATTTTATACTATTTTAATATGAAATATTGTTTAACTATTTTGTTTTTAAATCATCATGTTTTTAGTTGTACGAGTATATTGTTTTTAACCTTGTAAAGTGCTCCTTGCTCTCATGCCAGGAGAAAGACAGGATATAAATTAAATAAATCCTCAGGCAGATCAGACAGTTAGTTCCATAAATGGCGCACCTTATCTCATAGCAGGTGATGCAAATTCATCTCGTGCACATTAGTTTAGGAGTAAATCAAAACAGAGAGTCAGCCTGGCATATTGTTGGAGCATTGAACTAGGAGTGCAGGAAACCAGAGTTCAAATCCCTGCTCAGTCACAGAAACCCATTGGATGACCTTGGGCAAATTACACCCTTTCAGCCTCAGAGGAAAGCAATGGCAAACCCCCTCTGAATAAATCTTGCTAGGAAAAACCCATGGTAGGTTTACCTTAGGGTCACAGTAGATCTGAAACAACTTGAAGGCACCCAACAACAGCCACAACAATGTCAAAATAATGACCAGGCCCAACATTACACTAGTCTCCACTAGTCCTCAACAGTAGAATAGTATCAACTTAGTCTTGTTATACTGGAGCTAACATTTTAAATACTGCTTTTAGCCTGTTTTTATCCTGTGTTTTTACCTTTATTCTGTATCCCTTTTACCTGTGCTGGTCTATGACCATAATACAGATTCTATTCTATTCTATTCTATTCTATTCTATTCTCCACTAGACTTTTCTCTCTTCCTACAGTCCCTCTGCACTACCTGAAAACACTCTCCAGAGGGTTTCCCAGCCTCAGAGCAGGTGCATTAAGGACCTGGGAAGTAGTAGAAAGGAGAAAGATTAGATAACACCCCCCAATCTAGTATTGCTAATGGAAGTAGTTCCTTTGGTATAACAACCCTATTGGATCATGGCCACTGAGGGTGAAATCAGTGTGAATAGAATGGAATCCCAAGCTTCTAATCCTATGAACACCCAATCCTCAAAGTCAGCCATCTTCATATTTTCTCCTTTACAGCTAGCACTGTTTTCTAAAACTAATTGTATTTAAACTAGAAGGGAGCCAGAGTTTGGGAAAAGGTATCTTCTGGATTATATATCTCAGAATCCCCATTCACAGGTGATTCTGTGAGTAATCACCCCAAAGGTAACCTTTTCAAGCGCTGAAAAAGACAATGGAGTTGTCACCATTGACAAACCCCACAAAACACTGTGCCTTTAGGAATGTCCTTAAATATACAATGATCGCATACATTCACATTGTAATAAATGAGGTACAGTATACAGCTTCCCCATGTGTACCTCCATTTGCTATATATATATATATATATAGCAATCCTGCTCCATTGGCTTCACACCTATGTCGAACGAGATCCGTCAGATAACAACCCTGAGTAGCTTTTAAAAAGCACTAAAGCACTAAAAGCACTAAAGACGGATCTCTTTCGGCAGGCCTTTCCTAATTAGATCCTGGCCTCAGGGGATCCTGGCTTCTTTTAGTCCGCTGGCCATTTATAGTATTTTATTGTATTTATTGTTTTTAATTGTGATTTTAGATTAGTTGGTTTTAATTTATAATTGTTTAATATTTTTTTATGGGGGAGGGTGTGGTGGGGGGTGTTTGGGGATTTTATCTGTATTGTATTTTAATTTTTGTAAGCCGCCCCGATTGTTTTAACAGAGGGACGGGGTATAAATAAATATTATTATTATTATTATTATTATGTTGCTTTTTAAAATGTGTCCCAATTTAGGGAGAGTGATCTGTTTATGAATTTTGATACAAATCTTTTTAAGGGGAAACTGAGACAATTAAGCCACCCTGCTTCCTTCAATGCCCCTTGATCTATGAAATGTGCTATACATGGTTTTAAAGGTTTTAAGCATTTGAGATACAGTAGCCAACTAATATAAATACATTATTTAATCATCTGTTACCTGACTTTACCCCAGGAAGGGCAACATATGGTCATCAAAGTTCACATGAGGAGTTTATTGCATTTACTTAGGTGCAAGTGCTATGGATTTCAACAGGGCTGAAGAGTGGAGATAAGATTTCATTAAAACACTAAACTACAGTGATTAAAACAGGGACACATCAGAAGCCTAAATATACTCTGTCTGGGGAGCTTTGAAGTACCTAAGGCTAAAGTTTCAGGGGGCTTTGGACGGGGATGGGTAGGTAGAGATTAAGAAAGTACTGAAAATTCTTATACCACTACTGTAAATATACTTACTCAAAAGTCAGTAGCAGTTTTCCAGACATGTATACTTAGCTTACCCACATTTCAAAACCTTGTTGTTTGTTTCCTTCAATTAACACAGATTTAACCTCCCAACAAGGCTTTACAGCTGCTTTTGATTTTAGTAGCTTTCTTCATCAGCCCTAAGAAAGTGCATCTAAACCAATAAAACTGATTCAGAGCTGATGGGTGCATTTGCATCCTGGCCAGGACATCAATCAATAGCTTTCATTTTGTTTAAAGGCCAAGGGCCAAATAAGAGTTTCAAAAGTCCTTGTAAAATCTTTGGGTAATTTTGAGATTGAGTCTAATGAAAGATTAATGAATACAAGCAACCATTCTCAACCCATCTATTTACACGTGACTTCCAACTTGATCTCCACTGAACAGGCTGAGGGGCAATCATAGTGAAACCATCTCTGCAGCAAGTACTGCTCACTAGCTAAGTTTTGCTGGTGCTAACATTACCATCTAAACCAGAGCTGGGGAAAGTTAATCTTCATTACCATGAGCATGACCACTGCTCATGGGTAGCAATTTGCTTTCATGTCAGGGGCAGAGTGAACATGTTTGGAATTCTATTGTTATCTGCTGTCAAATCAACTTTGACTTATGGTGATCCCATGAACGAGAGACCTCCAAGTCACCAGCCCTGCCCAGGTCTTGCAAACTCAGGACCATGGCTTCATCAATTGAATCTATTCATCTGTAATGCACTCTTCCTATTTTCCTACTGCCTTCCACCCTACCAAGCATTATTGTCTTTTCTAGTGAATCATGTCTTCTCATGATATGATCAAAGTACAACAGTTTAGTCATCTTGGCTTCTAGGGAGAGTTCAGACTTGATTTGCTCTAAGACCCATTGATTTATCTCTTTAACAGTCCATGTCATCCATAGAAAACTTTTCCAGCACCACATTTCAAATTGCTTCATTTTCTTCCTATCAGGTTTCTTCACTGTCCAGCTTTCATAGCCATATATAGAAACTAGAAATACGATGGAATGGACAATCCTAACTTTAGTATTTGATGAGATATCTTTACACTTCCTCAGGGTCTTGTTAAGTTCCTTCATAGCTGCTCTTTCAAGTCACCGTCTTCTTCTGCTTTCTGGACTGCAGTCTCCATTCTGGTTAATGACTGAACCAAGGGATGGGAAATGTTGAACTATTTCAATGTCATCATTGTCTACTTTAAAGTTACGTAAATCATTTGTGTTCATTATTTTGTTTTCTTAAAGTACAGATGTAACCCTGACATTGCACTTTCTTCCTTGAATTTCTTCAGTAATTGTTCCAATTCTGTGCTAATTTCTGCTGGTATTGTGGTGTCATCTGCATATCTTAAATTGTTGATGTTCTTTCCTCCAGTTTTCACTCCTCCTACCTCTGTGTCTAACCCTGCTTTATGTATTATACTTTCAGTGTACAAGTTAAATAGATAGGGTGATAAGATGCAGCATTGCGTGACCCTCTTGCTAGACTTTTAATTTATTCCAGTCTTTAAATTAACTGTCCAAGGTTGGGCTTGGTCTCAGCACTCTGGAATGTTCCTTTAGTTTTTTAAAATTTAAAACAAACTCTACAAGATGCTGATCCTATTCCCCAAATATATCCAGAGTCTTGGAGACTTCCTTTAGGAGATTATCAGATGAACTGTCTGATAGCCTATCTGTCCCACTACCCCCCACCCACCCCACTCCCGTCCTTATTCCATTAAAAAGGGAAAAAATCAGACACCTACCTTATGCCGTGATAGTAACTGCTCCCCCTCCCCTCGGTCCTCCGGGAGTGAATGCAGCTGTCATAAAGCTGCATTCACATCCCAGGAAGCAAATCCTGCATGTTCTCGCGAGAGAACAATGAGTGGGAAATTTAAAAATAAAAAAGGAAACCAAATGTCAAAAAAGAGAACTAAGCCCCCAAACACCCTTAAAATTAAACAAGTAATCAGGGGACGGGGAAAACAAGGATGCCACTTACATCCTCATCCCGATCACACCTGGAAGTCTTCAGGAGGGATCTCCCACCATGGCTGTCATAGTGCCAGCATAACGGGACACCTTATCACAAGTCCATTATTCCATTATGGAAACAGAATGGGTGATCTATTGATGGATTAATCTGTCAATAGAAGAGAACGGAAACAGAATGGAGGGGGCACAGGAGCAGAACTGGACAGGGACGACGTCATCTGAAAAGAGAGCCCTTTGGAGCTCTCCTGTCATCCCTGTTCCAGATTTAAAAGGTCTGATAATCTCCTTAGTAAAACTTAAAGGGCCTTCACTGCACCCTGATATGTAAGCCATTGGCTAACACTAGCATTGCTAGCCACAGGTGCCCCACACCGAGCAGACACTGTTTGAGCCATTAACAAAACATTTGCTTTTCCAATCATCATTAGCTTGAGCCTCTGCCTTCAGGTTCAGTACATATATACATATATATAATTGTCAGAATTTTTTTTTTAAAAAAAACTTATTTACATTAAAAACAGTCCCCTCTCCCAATAAGTGTGACCTTTGCCTTAAAAGGCAGAGCTTCTATTCCACTAAGAACTGAAAAGAAACATAACGAATTATCCAGTGGGGAACCCATTCCTTTGTAAGGCTTTGTGGGTTGGCACTAGCATGTTAAGGCCTAAAATTATGATATCTAGAATTTAGAGAGGAGGAAGGGTGCTCTTTCATGGCTTCAACTAAGATGAAAAGCTCTGACTAAGATTTGGGGGTGGGGTGGAGGTGCAAGAAGGTTAGGACATAATAAGCCACAATTCCAGTCACTCTGAGGATTTTATCATACCCCCTTAACTTTCTTTTGCCAGCATAAACTGTGTTGTTTTTATGTTGGCAAAAGAACCCCCCAACTACCAGACTTACCTTAACCAGTGTTGAAAAGGCTTCCCCAGCAGTAATGGAGCACAAACAGAGCTCCATTTATTTCCAGGGTTGTAATCTCACCAAATCTCACGAGAAGACGCTAGCATGGGAAATTAAAAAAATAAAGCAAAAACAAAGACACAAAAAGTTCAGGAAAGCACCAAAACACACTTTAAAAGTTCCAAGTGCACTGGGGGAGGTCATAAAAAGAGCGTCCCCTTACCTGGCTGTCACAATCTCACCCAGAAGTGTTTGCCCATTGATGCTGTATTCACGTGGGTACCATGCCATGCGGATTCAAACGCTGGCAATGCCGGCAACAAATCACTACAGGGGATCAACTGATGGCTTGGGCTGTCAATAAAAAAGTATGGCTTTTTAACAATATACGACAAAAGGGTGATGTTGTCTTGTACACATGCCCTTTTGCGATCATTAGGTGTCCTTATGATGCCATATTTGACTGGTCTGATAAAGTCCTGAGTCTCACTCTTGCGAAAAAGGTGGGATATAAATAAAGTGATTGATTGATTGATTGATTGATTGAGTTATGCTGGTTCAGGTTTTCTTTTCCAGATAGACTTGCATGGAAAATAAGCTACTCATAAAAACACAATATCAAAAAATTGATTGCAGTAAAGATTTAGTCTCCAACCCATGAGCTGATCATTGTTAATTTGAAGAAGGCTGATTCTATTCTATCCTCAATAACATGCTCCTGTTCCCTCCTCCAAAGAAGTTCCTCTTGGTTTCACAAATGTTAATTAAAAACACTTTTTAGATATAATAACACTAGTCTATTCTCCTGAAAAGTGAAGGGATGATTTATTCATAATATAGTATATTTTCCCCACTGTTATGGAAGTGCTTGCTTTAATCAGCTGTTGACCAATGAAAGCACTAGAGGTTTGGTGGTTTGTTTGTTTTCAGTTTCATGTGGGATAAGAAATCTTTGAGTGATTGTTATTAATTATTATTTTATTATTTTCATTTTCATTATTATTTTGATGAGGTGTCTTGACATGTTTAGATACTCACTCTTTAAAGGAAGAAAGAAAGAAAGAAAGAAAGAAAGAAAGAAAGAAAGAAAGAAAGGACATATAACTAAAACACAATAGGTCTCTGACTCCTTGATGCTAACTGTGGGCTTCTCTACACTGGGAGTAAAAATCCAATTGGAATTCAGACTACTATGGCCCAGAGCTGTGCCACATGAAATTCAGACAACTCTGGCTCAGATTTAAGTGCCACACCTTACCTGGCCAAAGCCTGAATCTGCTGCACTGCTCATTGCTGCTGTGGGTCTGCTGCTGCTGCCTTCCTAGGGAAGGCACCTCTGCACCAGAGCCCCGCTAGTATCCAATCACTCTCTCTGAGTCAGAACGAGGTGTCCAGCCACATAGTCAATGGTGAGGTCAATCGGGCTACCTCCTCACTGTTGATCACATGGCAGGCTGCCTTGTTCTGACCTCAGAGAGATTGACTGCACACCAATAATGGTGGTGGTGCCAAGGACAGGAAAAAAGCTGGTGCCTGTTTCAGGAAGCAATTGTCCTGCCTCTTTTGCCCCCTGCCCTGAATTTTACTCTCTTTTACTGTCTTTGTTTTCAATCCCAATATGGCCAAGAAGCTTGGGCCTCTACCTGCACCAACTTTCCCTCAAGACCAGCTTAAACACCATCTTAAGCAACCGTCTCAAACAAGATTCATGGCCATTATTTCTCTTCTCCTTTAACAACTTTGCCTGAAGATGAACCCAGGGAATGCAGGAATTTGTGTAATTTATTCTGCCCTTTTGGTGTGCCTAATAATGGTATCACTGCAAAATGAACATTTTGGATTTTGTTTGTCAAAACAGTTACCCTTGAACATTTATTTATTTATTTGATAGCTGGGGATTCTGGAAGATGTAATCCAAAAAAGTAACTTTTCTGAACCCTAATCTGATGAGAGGTCTGACAGTTAAGCTTTGAGCCTAGTAGTTATTCTTCATCTGCATTAAACAGATGTGAAAGGAGAAAATCTTTGATCCAGGAAATTTATGGATGATACTTTATATGAGCTACCCAGGATAAACTCTAGGTCTTTGAACTTGAATTTGGCCCCAACTGTCTTACTGCTTCTCTCACCACATAATAGCTCTTTCTGCTTCCTTAAAGCCACAACCTGACCCACTCCAAAACACAATTGATCCAGCCGAGCATGATTTATACTAATGGTGCTTTAACCACTGTCCAATATATTTCATTTCTTGCAACTCATCCATAGACTTTTGTGATTAATTAGAAGGAGTCTGTTAGGATGAAAGCACACCAAAGAGCAGAACTACTATGTCTTCAAATACCAATGATTACTCTTCTCTCCTGACAGAGACAGTGGGGTGGTTTCTTAAAGAGGAATTTGATGGCTTATGCTATCCCTCTGGATATCCCGGAAGAAGAACCCAACAGGAGCTATAAAATAATGAACTTTGTTTTTGTTTTTGGTCTTTTTTTTGTGTGTTTTTTTTAGGCAATAAGTTCAGGCACCAGCTTAAAATTCTGTTTTGGATGTTAGACTGCTTTGGTCGACAGAACAACTGTGTAATATGGTAGGCATATGGTTTATACAGCTGGCCCTCCATATCCATGGATTCTGTATTCACAGATTCAACCAACCAGAGTTCAAAAATATTTTTTAAAAAAAACCATTCCCAAAAGCAAACCTTGATTTGCTATTTTATATAAGGGGCACGATTTTGCTATGCCACAGCATCTATGGATTTTGGTATCCACAGAGGGCCCTGGAGCCAAACCCCAGTGCATCCCAAGGGCCCACTGTATAATCATGCAGCAAGAAGAAGGAGGAGGAGGAGGAGGAGGAAAAAAGAAAGAAAAAGAGCACTTTTGTAGAAGAGGGAAAAGGTGGGTGTGTTCTTTCCTAAGGCCGGGGCTGGGCACTCATCACAGAGGCTTAGGTTTGCATATGCATCATTTATAGATTTCCCTCTCTCCCATTAATTATAGGACAGATTGCAGAAATGAGGCTTCTACACTATTCAGGCCTATTACATGAATCACTCATCTCTTCCTGTAGCTGGCATCCTGTTAGTGATTTAAACACATGCAAGAGCAGCTGACATGCACATCAGTCCCTTTTGGGGAGGGGAGTGGAATGTAGGCAGCTATTCTATTGCCTTTGTGCTCTGTCTAAAAACCTCCCATGCCTGGCAGCTCTTAAGCCCTGAGAGTTGCTGCTCGGGCTCCTTTTTAACAAAGGAAAGAGGAGGGGGGGGGGAGCAACTAAGACCATGAAAATCTGGCTCCTCTGGGCTCCTGGGGGAAGGAAAAGAAGGGTGCATTCCAATAGAGACTTTACCCCTATTTCTCACACACACCCTGCAACAAGTTGAGACTACCTATTTCTCTGTGGTCTAATTTGCCACTCCTCCCTCCCTCCCCAGCAAGGTAGCAAAGCCCCCTCCCAGGACTTCCAGACAGTGAAAAGATATAGAATTGTACATGTAGAGCTATGTACACATGTACAATCTTAGCCAATGTCTTGTACACAAAACTTAGAAAACATACTTTTTAAAATTAAAATTAATTAATTAACTAATTAATCCCAGAACCTCCCAGTCAGCATGTCACAAGGTGAGTTAATTCTGGGAGTTATAGTACAAAAGGAAAGTTTCCAAGTTCTCCTTATACACATGTAAACAGAAGCACAATGCTCAGTTCCCTCTATCATAAAATTAGGATCCTCTGATGAATGCATGGGTGCAAATTGGCTCTATATGAATTTAGGGAGTTGAGCGGAACTGGACTGATGCAAGTGCCTTCCCGTATCTCCAGCTCTCCTAGGCACTCCATCCCCTCCAGCTCCTCAAACATTTTATACAGAGAGTCAGTGGACTCTGCTGAATCAGATCGGGTTGAAAATCAGGCAGTGACAACATCCATGAACACCTGGGGAGCAGTTACACGGCAGAATAAAGTGCGCAAAATTCTGGATTGCCATCCTTTCGCACCAGAGCTGCGTAGTTCACATGATTTATTGCTAAATTGGAAGATCCAGTGAGCTTTCGGCCTTTCGTGTTCACACAAACAAAGGTGGGGGCATGACCTCCAGATCACTGTCATTAAAGCCAGGCAGGAGGCAGGGAGGAAGTGAGGAGGGGGCAGTGCAAGGGGGAAAGAGCATAGGTTTGTAGCTTTGTCTGAGCCAGAGAAAACCAGATAAATCAACCAACAAAGGAGGGAGACCACAGGGTGGGGGGAGGGGAGGAATAATGACAAAGGAGGGAAGGAAAGCCTTCTCTGCATCCCTGCCAGCTGAGCAGACTGCTTCTCCCCCTCTCCCTCTCTCTGTCTCTCTCTCTCTCACACACACGCACACACACAAAAGAAAACAATCGTAGCAGGGCAAGCTAATGATCAGCTGGTGGAGCAGATCACTCTCTTTCTTTCTCTCATACACACACACACACACACAGAGGAACAGTAATTATGCTAGAAAGCAAGGCTGGATCTTTTCCAGTCCACCCACTCCTTGGTCATTCAAACCAATCAAGGTTCAGCTCTGCTCTGGCTGTTTCGGAAAGACTGCTCATAGTTCCCACTGCCATAAGTGAAATGGTAGTTCACACAATCAAAAATGTGCTAACTTGCGCTACTTTTCAAAAAAGATGGGGAAAATAGCGAAAGCTGATACTGCATGAGTTATAGGGGTTTTTGCCTCCCTCCTTCTGAATATGGCGACTTTGATCTGAAAGATGTGAGAACTATTAGGACTCTGCGAATTCTTAGAGGATTTATTTTGCCGTGTAAACGGCCCCCTGATTTTTACTCTGCCTGACACTGAGAGATTGCCTCCATTCAATAGTACAATCTGCCCATCTTCACAGAATCTCCCAATACTGTGTAGAATCGTCAAGGGGCTATAATGGGGAGGAGGGGGTCAAGGAACACTGTGCCCACTGACCCAATTGCACATAATGCAATATGGATCCAACTCAGAAACTCTGTCCATATAAAAACCACAAACAGATCTCCCGAATATAGGTGGGGAATGTGGCCAACAGCCTGCAGGATCTATTTCTAAATATTAGATGTTTGTGTGTATGGTTTAGAGTAAAAGGTGATATAGGAAGTACTTGTCATTAACAGGGCAACCTCAAATGCAACTGATATACTGTGTGTTGTAGATATTTCAGTGTGACCACCATGTCAGAAGGCTCACATAGCTTAAACCCACTAAAATTTGCAAGCAACTGAAGTGCCATTCTGCACAGCTGACATCCCTTTTTGTAGGATTCCAGAAGGGAAAGACCATCCTATTTCCTATGGAGTGATTTGCAGGCTGTTCTGGACATGCAACATGTTCATGTTTTTTCCTTTTCTATACATGGGAAAACATACTAGACCAGAATATGTTATTCAAAATGGCAAGTTTTTGAGCTACATCAAGGAAAAACCAATTTTTTCTGGTTGTGGCTCTATTTTTTCCCTTGATGTAGCTTAAAAACTTGCTATTTTGAATAGCTATAACTTTTCCCTCTTATTTCCTTAGGTTGCTTGACTTTGTGACCAAGATTTCACAACTATTTTCAATGCTCATGCTGTGTTTGCTCTCAAAGCAAAATGACACTGTAAGCAAAACACTGTCAGTCTTTTGGCTCAATCTTTGCATATGTGTGTGCTGGTAATATGAACCTTTCATTAATAGAGGTTTCTGCATGGAATTGATCATATATCAGTGGACGTCTACATTTGTTGCTCTTCAAAGTAAATATCGACTTTAAGCATTACCTTAGTCAATATTTATATCTTCCTTCAATCAATCCAGATGATCACCTGAAAGAATCAGATATCCAATTACTATTTATTTGAGGACAGGAGGAACTGTATAATACTAGTGTAAGTATTACTCAGGCTAAACTAATGCTCTTTTCTTACAAAAGAGGCTAATCAATGATAAGGCATCTCATAAAAGAGGTATGACTCATTATTTTCCATTCAACCAGATGCCAATCAGCATATGCATAGTCAAACAAAAGCTCCATGTTACCGTTAAATGTCTGATACTCAGTAGGCATGGCCTGGCTACAGCGAGCTTTCATGTTTCAAACAGGAAAAGTCACATCTGTTGATTTACACTGGATGCTGCTAAAATGGGAAAGGGAGAATGACGTGCCAAATGCTCTGGACTTGGCTGGAGCTGAGTCATTGCCAATGTCATACCAACTTAAAACCTTCACAATTAGTCATTGTTAGTTGGGGGAATTGGGATCTAATACAGCTTTTGAAAAATTCAGTATGAACATAGTAATCTTTCACCATGTCAGTTTGACTCTGAGACTGATGTTGGTCTTTTCCATGTATCTGATCTATGGCATGATTGTAGGGCTGTCCTGGTGTGCAAGATCAACATGAGATATTCTTAGAAAGACGTGGTCAGGAAAGTTGCTTGGCTCATCTGGACATCATGTTTATGACAAATCATGTCTAGAAATCATGGGGCAAGTTAGTAACTTAGTTCTAATGGAAATGGGTGAAATCTAAGTCCTCCTAATTTACAGTTCCATCCTATTCATGTCTACTCAGAAGTAAGCCCCACTGGGTTCAGTGGGACTTATTCCCAAGTAAATACACATTGAATTGGAACCTTAATCTTTCTCCAACACAACATCTTTATTTGTCCAGAGTATGAAATAAAACTGTAAAAGCAATGCATTTTAGAAAGCTCTCTGAAGAATAGATAACATGTGACAAAGGAAAGCACTGAACTGATGTCCAAATGTTCTGGAGGAACAGCCTGGCTACACAGACCAAGGTGTCAATTCATGCGATTGCATTTGCAGAGAACTGATACCTTAGTGTGTTCACTCTGATTTTCCCTTGCCACATAACAAACAAGGGTGTTTCACTAATATGTGAAATATTGAAGCACAACCAATTTGGACAGACTGTTTGGGACATAATCTTGGTTTATATGGTCAATACAACCAGTACTGTACAGGTGGGCATGTCCAGTGTTCCTTACAAATGTTGCAAGTTCTGAATAAAAAGTCAGTTTCTAAGCATGTCCTGTCTCATAAGGAAAGTGAGCTATTCATTCTCAAACTACATCGAGAATCTTTATGTGCAAGGGCCAATCCAGCTTGAGGCAGTGTGAATCTGTCCCACTCTAATAACATTACACACACTGGAGCAAAGTATCCTAACTTCACATATAACAGTGATACATTATGAAACAGTGGTGAGCCTTAGGAAAGAAATGTTGTGTAATGAAAGAGATTACACATATTATGCAGACAGATATCAAACCTGTTCAAGATTAGATATGTATTTAATATCAAAAAATCTTATTAAGGATATCAGGAAGGTAGAAATACAACCAAAAATAATATCGGATCACTCACCGCTAAGCCTAGAAATGACAAATACTATAAGGAAATACAGATGGAGATTAAAAAATGGATTATTAAGAATCGATTCAGTGAAGGAAAAAATTAAGAAGGAATTAACACATTACTTTAAAGAAACTCTTGGGAAAGGAACATCACTAGATGTAATTTGGGATGCGGGGAAATCAGTGATTAGAGGTCACTTGATCCAGAAAGATTATGAAATAAAAAAGGTAAGAAAGGACAAAGAAAAAAATTAATAGAAGAAATAGCAAAGAAAGAGAGTGAATTAAAATTAAACCCAAAAGATGGGGAAATTAAAACACAAATAAGCATATTGAAGAAACAATTAGATATATAAATGATAAATGAAATGGAAAAGAAACTAAAATATACTTGGCAAATTTTGTTCGAACATTCCAACAAACCAGGTAAATAGCTTGCCTATAAATTAAGAAAAGAAAATGAGAAGAAACTGATAACAGAATTGGAAGCAGATAACAAAAGATTTACGAAGCAAAGAGATATAATGGATATTTTTTGCAAATATTATTCAAAGCTGTATGAAGAATTCCTGTTAAGAGAAGAAATATTTAAGTAGATAGAGGAATATTTAGAGAGAGAAGAAGTCCCAAAAATAACTTTACAACAAAAGCAAGAGTTAAATAAACAGATAACAGAAAAATAAATAAAGGAAGCTATAAAAAGAATGAAAGTAGGGAAGGTACCAGGCCCAGATGGGTTCTCCTCATTATACTATAAGACCTTTCAAGATCAATTAATAAATCCAATGTGTGAACTATTCAATCAGATCAATCAAGTCCACCTACTTGGCAAAAGGCTGATATTGTTTTGAATTCTAAAGAAGGAAAAGACCAGTGATCACCAGGGAATTACAGGCTTATATCTCTTTTGAATATAGATTACAAGATCTTTACCAGTATTCTTGCAGAGAGATTTAAAAAGTTTGACAGAGTGGATTCAAGAAGATCAGAATGGGTTTTTGCCAGGTAGGCAGGCTAAAAATAATATAAGACCTCTATTAAATATAATTGAACTTTATGACAAACATAATGGAAAAAAATTAGCTATGATACTGGTAGATGCAGAGAAAGCATTTGACAATGTAAGGTGGGAGTTCATGTTCAAGTTGCTAAAAAAGATGGATATAGGTGAAACCTTTTGTAAATGGATACAAAGGAGATATAATAACCAGGAGGCACAAATAATAGTGAACGGAGATAAAACAAGAAATTGCAAAATTAATAGAGGAACAAAACAAGGGTGCCCTTTATCACCGCTCCTGTTTATGATGATCATAGAAGTTTTAACTAGAAGGATAAATAAGGAACCAGAGATAAGGGGAGCCAAAATTAAGAACTATGAGTACAAGTATAAGGCATTTGCCAATGATCTGATCTTTTTTCTAGATAAACCATTAAGTAGCATAAAGAAATTAAAGGAAGTAATTGAAGAATTTGAACAACTGGCAGGTATGAAGATAAATAAAGATAAGACAATAATATTAATGAAAAAATTGACTAAATTGGAGAAAAAAGAGCTGGAGGAAATATCAGAATTTAAAATAGAACAAAAAGCTAAATATTTGGGAATAACGATAAATAAGAATGTAGAATTATTTGAAAACAATTATAGGAAGCTTTGGAGTAAAATAAAAGAAGACATAAAAAGATGGTCAAATCTAAAAATTTCTCTTCTTGGTAAAATATCGACAGTAAAGATGAACATCTTACCCAAAATAATGCACCTTTTCAGGAATATACCTATCTTGATTAATGAGAAACCTTTTAAGGAGTGGAACAAAATTCTATCACATTTCATATGGGCAGGAAAAAAGCCATGGATTAAAAGAAAGGTATTGTGTGACTCGAAAGAAAGAGGTCGACTGGGCCTTCTGGATCTGTGGTTATACTACAACGCAAGCTGCTTGGAATGGATCCTAGACTGAATCAATTTGGAAAATAATAGACTGTTGCAGTTGGAGGTTTTTAACCTCAGATTCGGTTGGCATGCCTATATGTGGCATGGAAAAATAGCAATACATAAAGAGTTTAACCACCATTATATAAGAAGGGGACTGATGAGGGTGTGGATAAAATATAAAAGGAAATTGTATCTTAGGATACCATTATGGGTGTCAAATCATGAGGTTTTCTACAAAAGAGAAATTTTGCAAACTAATAAATGGTTAACTTACGAAATGATTTTGAAGAGAAATGAAATGGAATATATAATGAAAACACAGGAGTAGTTAAAGAAGAAAGGAATTGGATGTCATTGGTTCCTACATAAACAATTAATGGAGAAATATAAAATGGATAAAAAATTAGAAGGAATAATGATGGAAAAAGCAGAATAAAAGGGGATAACAAGAAAAGAATATCAAAAATATATCAATTACTATTGAAAATAAGTTTAGAAAAAAAGGTAGTAAAACCATATATGATAAGATGGGCAAAAAGTGTGGGTCACGAAATAAATATGGAAATTTGCGGAAAGGCATGGATAGATAACATAAAGTTCGCAAGAAGTTACAATTTGAGAGAACATTTCTACAAAATGATTAATATGTGGCATTTAACACCTGAAAGAATGGCCAAGATATACAAAAACATGTCGAAAAATTGTTGGAAGTGTGGGGATACTAAAGGAACGTACTACCATATGTGTTGTAGAGAAACAAAAAAATATTGGAAAATGGTACATACTAAAATAACAAAGACATTGAAAATTGATTATCCTTGTGAACCAGCGATCTACCTATTAAATATGATACATAAAATAGATTATACGATTTTAAAAACCCGGTAGGATTATATTATATGTGGCAACAGCTGCGAGAATAATATTTGCAAAAGAATGGAAAAGCAAAAAAACAAAAACAAAAACAAAAAAACACACACCTCCAATAAAGGAGTGGATAGCTAAATTGTTAGATATGTATGAAATGGATAGATTATCAAACTTGTTAGATGACAAGGTAAACCTGAGGAATATGAGTGCATGGAAAGATTTAATTCCTTTATGGAAAGAAAATTGGGGAGACTTAATAACTATCTCCATGGAATGAATTATGGTAAGGAAAAGAAAGCAAAGAAGGGTAGTAGAGGACAACAGAAGTAGTAAAACAAGGAAAATCAAGTAGGTAGCAGTGTATGTAAATAATCAATTATATAGATAAGGAGACAATGGAAGTCTTAGGTATGTGTTGAATGTATTTTAGATATGTATATAAATCTGTGCATAACTAAGAATGTAGGCAGATATGTAAACATTTATTGTTATTTGAATATATGTAGGTATGTATTTGTATGTTAGTTTTGTTTTGTCTGTTTGTCTTAAGTCCAATGTTCAAAGTTAAATGTTTGTTGGTATTGGGAATTATAAATAAAATAATAATATTAATAAAGGAAAGAAATGTTGTGATCATGATAAATAGTTCAGTAAAATACAGCTGTTCGTAACAGGGGGAATTCTTTGCTACAGATTATTAGGAAATAAACTGAAAATAAAATAGCCAGTATAAGAATGTCCTTATAACCATATGGCACAGTCTCTTTTAGAATGCTGTTTATAGTTCTGATCAAACCATCTCAAAAGACATAGGGCAGAGTTCAAAAAGGTGCAGGGAAAAAAAGCAACCAAAATGATTGCTGTTGAAGGGATTATTATGCCCTCCTTATGAGGAAAGGTCACAACAGTTAGAGGGGAGTGGGGGAAAAGAAAGAAAATTAATTGGTGGTAAGGGGCACATAATAGAGGGTGTGGCAGTCATGGCAGCAGACAACCAGACATCTGTAGGAAGTGTGTATAGAGCTCACCAGGCATACCTCGCCCAGCCAACCTGCCATGTAAGAAAAGCAGCTTTCCGCCTCACATGTAGTAAACTACAACAAAAACTCCGAGACCTGCAGAACAAGTGGTGGATCAATATAGCAGAAAAGACACAACGCTGTGCAGATCTGGGTGATCATACAGGATTTTATGAAGCTCTTAAAGCAGTGTTTGGACCTACTTATCAGGTCCAAAGCTCCTTATACAGTACAGATGGTCAAACATTAATTACTGATAAGGCCTCCATCCTGAATCGATGGGCTGAACATTTTCAAAGTCTCTTTAGTGCCAACCGAGTAGTCCAGGGCTCAGCTATCCAACATATGATACAAAAACCAATGAAAAATGGCCATACAGCAGATGAAAAACGGCAAGGCAGCTGGGATTGATGGAATCCCACCTGAACTTTGGAAACACGGAGGTCATGCACTCCACGAAAAATTCCATGAATTCCTTGTGAATTGCTGGGAAAAAGGGGAACTGCCATCAGACCTCTGAGATGCAGTCATCATCACCCTGTACAAGAAAAAAGGAGCAAAATCCGACTGCTCAAACTATCGAGGCATAACACTGCTCTCTATTGCTGGAAAAATCCTTGCAAGGATACTCCTGAACAGATTAGTTCCTGCTATTGCAGAAGAACTTCTCCCTGAAAGCCAATGTGGCTTCACAGCCAATAGGAGTACTACAGACATGGTATTTGCCCTTAGACAACTGCAAGAAAAATGTAGGGAGCAGAACAAGGGTCTCTATGTAACATTTGTCGACCTCACCAAAGCCTTCGACACTGTAAGTAGAAAAGGTCTGTGGCAGATCCTGGAACGACTAGGATGTCCCCCCAAAGTCCTTAAAATGATTACCTTGCTACATGAGGGCCAGCGTGGTCAAGTCAGATATGGTGATGCTCTTTCAAAGCCCTTTCTAATAACTAATGGAGTGAAGCAAGGTTGTGTTCTTGCACCAAATTTATTTACAATCTTCTTTAGCATGATGCTCCAAAGGGCTATGGCAGAGCTTGAAGAAGACGACAGCATCTATATACGTTACCGTACTGATGGTAGCTTGTTTAACTTAAGCCGTCTGAGGGCTCACACTAAGACTCTAAACTATCTAGTCTGTGAGCTGCTCTTCGCCAATGATGCTGCCCTTGTTGCCCACACAGAAGCAGATCTGCAGCGCCTAACATCCTGCTTTGCAACAGCTGCAGAGCTTTTTGGGCTGGAAGTCAACCTGAAGAACACGGAAATTCTTTACCAGCCTGCACCACAGTACGAACACCACCATCCCCACATTGCTGTCGGCAAATCTGTGCTTAAGTCCATTCAGCAGTTCCCCTGTCTGGGAAGCATTATCTCCTCAGATGCCAAGATTGACAAAGAGATTGATCACAGATTAGCAAAGGCATATAGTGCATTTGGAAGACTTCACAAAAGAGTCTGGAGCAACAAACACCTGAGGCAAAGCACAAAAATCACTGTGTATAGAGCCATTGTACTGTCTATCCTCCTTTAACATGGGTCACCTATCGCCACCACCTACGACTCCTCGAGGGCTTTCATCAGCTCTGTCTACGCACAATCCTAAATATACACTGGACTGACTATGTGACGAATGTTGCTGTCCTTGAGCAAGCAGGGATCACCAGTATTGAGGCCATGATATTGAGAACGCAGCTGCGCTGGGCAGGGAATGTTTCTAGGATGGAGGACCATCGCCTCCCAAAAATACTACTCTATGGTGAACTCGCCACGGGTCAGCGTAAGAGGGGCGCTCCAAAAATGCGATACAAAGACTCCCTGAAACAACATCTCAGGCTTGGCCAAATTGATCACCAACAGTGGTCCGCTCTGGCCTCACATCGGGAGGCATGGAGACGCACTATCCACAATGCTGCAGCCTTATTTGAGAACTCACGCCGAACAAGTCTTGAAGAGGAACAAAAACGCAGAAAGAATCACAACCCAAAAACATCACCCAAGGAGATCTTCTGCTGTGCTTTTTGCAACCGGACTTGTTTATCTCGGATTGGCCTTTTTAGTCATCAGCGTGCTTGCAGAAAGCGTGGGATGAGTCCTTCCTGAATCTTCGTTTGCAAAGAAAAGCCAGAGAAAGAGAGAGGCAGTCATGTATAAAATATAAATATAAAATTGGGCATAATGAGGGAAGTGGTTATTGATCCTCTCTTCTCTTATATTACCAACTCAGAACGATCCAGCAAAATTGATGAATCGTTGATCCAGAACAGAAAGCTACATCTACTTCTTTATCTGATGCATAAGATCTAGTAATAGCCACAACTCTAAGAACATAAGAAGAGCTCTATGTTGGATCAGACCCAAAGCCCATCTGGTCCAGTTTTCTTTTTCCAGCAGCCCACCAGACATCTGTAGGAAGTTCACAAGTATGACAAGAGTTTAATAGCACCCTCCCACCCATGTTCCCCCCACCCCAGCAACTGACACTGAGAGGCATACTATCTCTGACAATACAGGAAAAAAAGAGCCATCATGACTACTAGCCACTGAAAACCTTCTTTATGAATTTCTCATCTGTAAAATCCTTTTTAGTCCTTCACTACAAATTGTGGTAGCCAATACCCCAGTTTAACAGTATTTTCAGTCAATAATTCCTTCCTTGTGTCTGTCTTGAATCCCCCACTTCTTAGCTTCATGAGACGACCACTGGTCCTAGTAGTGTGAGAACATAAGAACAACTATCTCATTATCCCCTTTCCCCACCTCTATCATAATGCTAACCTTAAATGGCTTAGATGGTTTGAAAAGAGGAATAGACAAATTCAAGGAGGAGAGGTATTAGAATGGTTGTTAGTAACAATGCCATATGCAATCTCTAGGTTGAAAGGATGTCAGATGGTAGGAGAATTGCCCATAATGGTACTCTTGTGAACTGGAATGTCTATCATGTATTGAAAAAGTGAGGAAAGTATAAACTTTCAATCGTGATTGTGAGTTTATCAAAGTGGCCAATGGATGTTCTAAGGAAATGACAGGCACTGAAAGGGCATGTCTGTATACAGTCTGCCCTAGAATCTGCAGTTAAACTTCGACTCGTAAATGGATATCCAACTGTTTAAAAATTTTCAGCTAGCAATTCTTTCCTTCTCGATCAAGAAACAGTTGCAAATGAATCCCAGTTATATGAAAGGGGAAATATGGCACAGTTTGCTAATGTACAACATAAATAACAGATCAGTATTGATTTGTTCTGTGCAACACAGCTACGCTTGGGAATCCTCATCTTTCAAGCTTGCTCAAAAGGAGTGACAATAGTTATCTGCTTTTATGTTAAAAAAAAAAAAAGACTCCAAGAACTATGGAGCTGTGTATCCAAAGATAGAGAACTCTGAATATCAAGCCTAAGTCGTAATGCAACTCTCTTTTATAATCTACTACATGCTTCTGCCAACTATGTTGAAGACCTGTGAGTGTTTGCTCATTGATGTTCTGTTGATTTTGAGTTCTTATGTGTCTAACCTTAGATATGTATGGATAACTTTAGGGAACCAGAATTTATGTTCCTTTGATCTATCCAAAAACCAAACTGAAGGGTTCTGCCAAAAAATAACCAGGATAAACTAATCCCACTCCCAATCATAAAAGGACATATGAAGAAATGAAAGGATAACTAAACCCTGGAGCAGAGAATCCAATACAATTAAAATTTCTAAAAGGGTAACAATACCCCACTGAAAAGTGTGCAAATGCTAAAAATATTATATTAATAGTGAATAATAAAAGCTCAAGGCCAGACGCGTTTCGACAGCAGTCTTCCTCAGTGGCCTACAAGCATTCAAAATGTATAACAACTCAACAGCTCACTCAATGTGACTCTGCTCAATTCCAAAGCAACAACTTGAGCAGAGCCACATTGAGCAGAGTCACACTGAATGAGCTGTTGAGTTGTTATACATTTTGAGTGCTTGTAGGCCACTGAGGAAGACTGCTGTCAAAACGCATCTGGCCTTGAGCTTTTATTATTCACTATTAATATAATATTTTTAGCATTTGCACACTTTTCAGTGGGGTATTGTTACCCTTTTAAAATTTTAATTGTATTGGATTCTCTGCTCCAGGGTTTAGTTATCCTTTCATTTCTTCATATGTCCTTTTATGATTGGGAGTGGGATTAGTTTATCCTGGTTATTTTTTGGCAGAACCCTTCAGTTTGGTTTTTTGTTATATGTCTTGGGTTTTCTGGCTGTAGGGACTTTTGTTGGATTCCTTTGATCTATCCAAACATCCTTCTTGCATCTGATTTTTTAAAATTACACCTTCCCAGTTCTCTGGTATATCTAAATCAATACAGTCCTAATATTTGTTGATTGATTGAAGCTACATCTTGGAGAGTCACATAATTTATTCCCATTTATGGTTTAGCCAATAAAGCTCATACATACTTCTAGCTAGAGCTTTATTCTCTTTTGTGGTTTCCCTTTGTTTTTAATTATCTGAGCTGATTTCAGCTTTTCCCAGGACTTCACTCTTCACATTTGTCAATCTAACACTTTGTCACAGAGGTGTTCTGTAATTGACTTTGTCAGCCAAATAATGGTGGCCAACTTTATTCTCTTTACCGTCAAGTTTATAGTACTTGCCATCTGTAGTGATTTGGTGACTGGGTAGAGGCTTCAGTAATCCCAAGGTATAACCAGTTATATCTAAGCATCTTTCTCTAGTCTGTACCTCTCCAGAATGTTTGGGCTACAGCTCCTATCAGTACAGCCAGAGATATTTAGGAATGATGGGAACTGAAAATCAGCATTGGAAAGGCTCTTTTAGGGAGTAGTTAATATGATGGTGTACCAGCCTGCTAACTTTTTTTGAGAAGTGGTGGCTGGTGACAAATTTGTGAGGAACAGAGTGGGAAACCTGAACTTTTGAACCTTGTCTAAACTTTTTAAGGTGCTATCCAAAGTGCTGAACTCTATCTCCAAAATGCATTCCAGATCTTGGACAGCTCATTTAAAGTTGAGATTAAGGGGTTTACCACACTCCAAAGAAAAGTGGCAAGGCAGCAGGACAGTTCCATCTCCTGTGCTGCCTTGCCACATGGTATTGTCACTGTTTTGTTCCAGTCCTATGAGGGACCAAGGTAAAACAATGCCTTTCTGCTAACCAGAAAAACCTCTTAGCAAAAAGACATGTTTTTAGCTCAGTCCCCCATGGAACGGGAATGAAAGAATGCTGGAAGAGTGGCACGTCATGCAATAAGGCAGCAGGGAAGATGGAACATTCCTGCTGCCTTGCCACTTTTCTTCAGAGTGTGGTAAGCCCCTAAAACTTGGAGGAGATTCACTGTTTCACTGACAGGGAAGTTACTACCCCCTACCACTTATGAGCAATTAATACCATTCATTGTAACCTACTACAAGAGACCTCTGTTGTAGTGGTTTGACTCTTGGACCAGGACTTGGGGACACCAGGGTTCAAATGCCTACTCAGTCATGGAAACCCACTAGGTGATCTTGGGCAAGCTGGACACTCTCAGCCTAAGTGGAAGGCAATGGTAAATGTCCTCTGAATAAATACTGCCAGGAAAACCCTATCACAGGACTACCATGTCAGAGCTGACTTGAAGGCACATAGCAACAACAACAAATAAAAGACAACAGAATTATCTTTCTCACTCCCAAAGAGAAAGAGAAAATGCCTTACAGTTATTCCTGGGCGATGCCCTCGCTGTTGTCTCAGCAAAGTACCACCTACTCACTAGGACTGGCCCTATCATTAGGCAGAGCAAGTCAACCACCTCAGGAAGCAGATGCTTGTTACACTAGCAGTATCCCAGCCATTCCTCTTCAGACTTTTATGCATTGCCCTCTTGCTGAAAACACAGAGGTATGTGCCACACAACGTGACATACATTCTCTAAACTGGCCAGCTACTCACAGATATGATAGAATACCCTGTCTAGGTATCTGTGTGGAAGTAAAATTCCAGTGCCAGTCCAGGTTGTTTTTATATGTGAGAAAGGCATATGTGCTTTTTTGTCTTCTGTCTCAGGCAGCAATACTGTATGTCTTAGACCAACCCTGCTGGCACTCTCTAAATATCTAAATAGAAAAAAAGAAGACCCAAGCAATGTCCAGCCATTAAGCTTAACCAGTAACCATCCTAGAAAATATTCTAGACCCAATCATTAAAAATCAGTGTTTGCACACTTCAAAAGGAACACTCTGATTACTGACAGCCAGCATTTGTTTCAAAAAATAAATCATTTCAAATTAATCTTATCTTGTTTTATAGAATTACAAGGTTGGTAGATCAGGGGAGTGCTGTGGATGTAATATCTTTGTTTCAGTAAGGCTTTTGACAAGGTCTCCCATGATATTCCTGCACACAACCTGGTAAACTATAGGCTAGATAGTCTTAATACTAGATACATTTGTGATTGGTTGACCAAGCAAACCCAGAGAGTGCTCACCAATAGTTCCTCTCCATCCTGGAGAGAAGTAACTAATGGGTTGCCTCAGGGTTCTGTCCTGGGCCCTGTGTTGTTCAACATCTTTAAAAATGACTTGGATGATGGAATAAAAGGCATGCTTATCAAATTTTCAGATGACACCAAATTAGGAAAAAGAACTTAATTCAAAATGACCTTGACAGATTAGAGAACTGAGCCAAGACTATTGTATTGTATTGTATTGTATTGTATTGTATTGTATTGATTGAATTTATACCCCACCTTTCTTCTGGAATGAGACCCAAGGGGAAACTAACAAAATGAATTTCAACAGGGATAACTATAAGGCCAATGTGGTGTAGTGGTTTGAGTGTTGGACTATGTCTATGGAGACCAGGGTTAGAATCCTCGCTCAGCTGTGACCTTGGGCAAATCACACACTCACAGCCTCAGAAATTCCCATGATAGATTCGCTTTAGGGTTGCCATATGTCAACGATGTATGAAAGGATTTGAAGGCAAATAACAACAACTACATCTAGACAGGAAAAATAATATGTACAACTATATAGTGGGTGACACCTGGCTTGAAATCAGTACATATGAAAAGGATCTAGGGGTCTTAGTAGACCACAAGATAGACATGAGTAAACAGTGTGATGTAGAAACCAAAAAAGCCAATCCAATTCTAAGATGCATCAACAGGAGTATAATGTCCCGACTGAGACAAGTAATAGTGCAACTCTAGTCTGCTTTGTTCAGAACTCATTTGGAATACTGTGTCCAGTTCTGGCACGACCATACAAGAAGGGTAATGACAAGATGGAACCTCTCCTTTGAAAGATAACCAAGATGATCAAAGATCTGGAAACTAAGGCCTATGAGGAACAACTTAGGGGTCAGTTACACAACCATTTTTAATGCGGAAAATGACGGCTTGCTTCCCTTTTGCTCCAGTGCTGAGCTTTGTACACAATTTTGGTTCTTTTGAAAGCTTCCGATAAAGTTATTTCACCACCATGGGGTGTTCTTGCTGTTGTTTCCCTTCAAAACACCACTACAAAAGTTAAAGTCCACACTGCACATCAGCATTTAACGACCAACCACCACCACCACCATAAATGCACAATTTATATTCAGTATATTTTAACTGCTCACCAATGGCCCCTACCTTACCATGTTGATGGATTTTTGTGCTCCTGTGAGGCAAGAGGCTGTGCTGATGGCAACAGTGCTGCTGGTAAGGTCTCCCATGTCAAGCAGGCTTGGGCTGAGAAGCCAGACTAAATATGCCAAACAGCTACTGGGCAGCAGCAGTAGTGGAAGGTGACACTGGCAGAGAATCTCTCAGAGACAACAACAATGTCACCACAGCTAACACTTGTTAGTAAAGCACATAAGGAGCCATGATAAACCCCTTTTGAATATATCTTACCATGAAAAACCTATGATGAGACAATCCAAAATTAAACAAGAGATAGTGCCAGAAGATGAAACTCCTAGGTTGGATGGCACTCAACAAACTACTGGGATTCAGCAGAGGACAACTACAACTAGTGCTATGGCTAATGCTGCAACTGAACTAAAGCCAAAAGGATGTTCAGCTGTTGATGTGTTCAGGGGCAAAAGGGACATACAAAGCTACACAACACATATTATAGGGACATGGAATGTGAGAAGCATGAATCAGGAGAAGCTAGACACAGTAAAACAAGAAATGAAACATATAAACATTGCAATACCTGGGGTGAGCAAGCAAAAGTGGACAGGAATGGGACATTTTAAGTGAGATAATTACACAGTCTTTTTATTCAGGAAATGAAAATCAAAGAAGAAATGGGGTGGCATTAATAGTGAGGAGAGATGTAGCAAAAGCAGTCTAAAAAGTCTGACCAAATAATATCAAAAAGACTTCAGGGAAAACCCATCAATATAACCTTAACCCAAATTTATGCTCCAACTACAGAGGCAGAGGAAGAAGAAATTGAAAGTTTTTATGCTGGAGTCCCAGAGAAAATGGGTCACACGCCAAAACAGGACTTCATGTTCACTGTAGGCAATTTGAATGCAAAAACAGGAAAAAGAGCAGAATAAAATTTTGTAGGAAAATTTGGCCTAGGATCAAGAAATGAAGCAGGAGAGTGATCAACTGAATTTTGCTAGACCAACAGTTTGTTACTCCAAACACATTATTCAAACAACCAAAGTGGCATCTGTATACCTGGACATCACCTGATGACCAATATAGAAATAAAATATACTACATAATTGGAAACAGAATGTGAAGAAGCTCCATTCTCTGCAAAAACAGGACCATGAGCAGATTGTGGCACAGACCATGAATTGCAAATATCAAAAATTAGAGTAAAGCTGAAAAAGAAAACTAAAACAACCATCGTGCCAAAATACAAGGTGAAAAACATCCCCATAGAATTTAAAGACAACACTTTTTTTTTTGCACTATTAAGCTTAATTGACTAGGAAGTAGAAGTACTCTGTACTGAAGCCAGGGATATTGCCAGGAAGAATGCGAAAAGATGCTCTGAAGCCAAAAGGAAAGAAGTATCGATGGATGACAGATGAAACTCTTGAAGCAGTTAAGAACAGCCAAGAAGCAAAAGTAAAAGGTGATATAAATAGTGTCATAACTGTTAATGCAACTGTTCAGTGATTTATGCATAAGGATAAGGAGACAATATAATAGCCAATGCAGAGAAATAGAAGGTGACAACAAAAAAAGGAAGAACAAGAGACCTATTACACAAGGTTCAAGAAATCAAAGAGAAATTTAAACCAACTGTGGGGATGTTCTGTGACTAGTGGGGGAACACATCACAAAGCCAAGTAGATATACAAAGATTATGGAAACAACACATGGAAGAACTACAGTATAGTGAAAGTGAAGTGGAAGCTGCACTCAGACCACCTGGGAGAACTAAATCACTAGGAATGGATAGCATACCAATAGAGCTGCTTCAAGCTACAGCGGCAAAATCTACACTCATTCTATAACTAAAATCTGTCAACAAATATGGAAAAGAAAAGAATAGCCGATCGATTGGTAATACCAAACATACATTTCAATCCCCAAGAAATGGGATACAAGGGATTGCAGTAACCATAGCACCATTACAGCGATTTCCCATGTAAGCAAAGTGCTGCTCATAATTTGACAACAAAGATTTTTGTTTGTTTTGACCATATATGGAGCAAGAAATGTCAGATGTCCAAGCTGGGTTCAAGAAAGGAAAAAGTACTAGGGATCATATTGCAAACATATATTGGTTAATGGAGCACACCAAAGAATTTCAGAAGAAAATCTGTTTGTGCTTTATAGATTATAGCAAAGCCTTGGATGGTATAGATCATGTAAAGCTATGGATCTTCCTTAAAGAAATGGGTGTGCTACAACATTTGAGTTTCTTGACATGTAACCTGTATTCAAGACAAGAGGCTGCTATCAGGACAGAAACAGAATGGTTTCCAATAGGCAAGGGGGTCAGGCAAGACTGCATTTTATCATCTTATCTGTTTAACATGTACACTGAAAGTATAATACCTCTCTCTCTCTCTCTCTCTCTCTCTCTCTCTCTGGCTTTTCTTTGCAAACGAAGATTCAGGAAGGACTCATCCCGCGCTTTCTGCAAGCGCGCTGATGACTAAAAAAGAGCATCACCATATCTTACTTGACTGCGCTGGCCCTCATGTAGCAAGATAATAATTTTAAGGACTTTGGGGGGACATCCTAGTCTTTCCAGGATCTGCCACAGACATTTTCTACTCACAGTGTCGAAGGCTTTAGTGAGGTTGACAAATGTTACATAGAGACCCTAGTTCTGCTCCCTACATTTTTCTTGCAGTTGTCTAAGGGCAAATACCATATCTGTAGTACTCCTATTGGCTGTGAAGCCACATTGGCTTTCAGGGAGAAGTTCCTCTGTAATAGCAGGAACTAATCTGTTTAGGAGTATCCTTGCAAGGATTTTTCCAGCAATAGAGAGCAGTGTTATGCCTCGATAGTTTGAGCAATCAGATTTTGCTCCTTTTTTCTTGAACAGGGTGATAATGACTGCATCTCGGAGATCTTATGGCAGTTCGCCTTTTTCCCAGCAATTCACAAGGAGTTCGTGGAATTTATCATGGAGTGCATGACCTCCGTGTTTCCAAACTTCAGGTGGGATTCCATCAATCCCAGCTGCCTTGCCATTTTTTTATCTGCTGTATGGCCTTAAGGGTCTCTTCCAAAGTGGGAGCTATGTCCAATTCATTTTTCATTGGTTTTTGTATCATATGTTGGATAGCTGAGCCTTGGACTACTCGGTTGGCACTAAAGAGACTTTGAAAATGTTCAGCCCATTGATTCAGGATGGAGGCTTTATCAGTAATTAATGTTTGACCATCTGCACTGTATAAGGAGCTTTGGACCTGATAAGTAGGTCCAAACACTGCTCTAAGAGCTTCATAAAATCCTGTATGATCACCCAGATCTGCACAGCATTGTGTCTTTTCTGCTATATTGATCCACCACTTGTTCTGCATGTCTTGGAGTTTTTGTTGAAGTTTACTACATGTGAGGCGGAAAGATGCTTTTCTTACATGGCAAGTTGGCTGGGTGAGGTATGCCTGGTGAGCAGTTCTCTTCTTTGCCAACAGCTCCTGGATCTCTTGGTTGTTTTCATTGAACTAGTCTTGATTTTTCTTGTGGGAGAACCTGAGGGATTCTTCTGCCGACGGGAGGATACTGTTTTTGATATGTTGCCAAAGCACTGTAGGAGAAGGATCTGTAGGATGGTCTTCAAGTTTTGTTTGCAAATTTGCCTGGAAGTTGTCTCTCATGGTAGCTTGTTGAAGGTTGTTGACTTGGAGTCTCCTCTTTAAGATGCCACCCCTCTTAGGTTTGAACTTAAGATAAAGATTTAGTTTACATCTGACGAGGCAATGATCTGTTTGGCATTCTGCACTGGGCATCACTCAGGCATGACAGATATTGCGAATGTTTCTCTGGCGGACTAGAACATAGTCAATGAGGTGCCAATGTTTGGATTGGGGATGCATCCAGGTTGTCTTCAAGCTATCTTTCTGCTGAAAGATAGTGTTTGTAATAGTCAGCTGTTGTTCTGCACAGAACTCTAGTAGGAGGTGTCCGTTATCATTGCAATTTCCAACACCATGCTTGCCTAAGACACCTTTCCAGGCTTCGGAGTTCTTTCCTACTCTGGCATTGAAGTCACCAAGGATAATAATTTTATCTTCTACAGGGACTTTTTGTATGAGGTGGCGTAGGTCTGTGTAGAATTTGTCTTTCTGTTAAAGGTCGGCTTGCATAGTTGGGGCATATATACTAAAGAGAACAACATGTGGGAGGCGTAAGGAAATAATGTGATCAGAGTGTCCTGTCAGCAAGGTTTCGAGTTTGGAGGCAATGGGGTTTTTAATCATAAAGCCTACTCCTGAAAGATGTTTTTCGGTTTTGGGTTTGCCAGACCAGTAAAGTGTGTAGCCGGCGCCGTGTTCTTTAAGGCTGCCTTCCTCATGGAGACGAACTTCACTAAGAGCAGCGATGTCAATATTAAGTCTTGATAGTTCATGGGCTATTAGAGCAGAACGACGCTCAGGCCGTCCCCTATCTGCAGAGTCTCTCATGGTTCTGATGTTCCAGCATTCAAGTGTCAATTTATTTGCACCTTTGGAGGCCGGTGTGTGCCTGTTACTTTGCCTTGGTTTGACCACATCAGAAGATGCCTGTTGGCTGCAGCTAGCCAACCAGGTAGATGGGGATGAGCTTTCATTAGGCCACCTTTTCTAGGCCCCTCTCCATATGGAGCAAGCAGTGCTCTCCTTAAAAAAGGCTGCTTGGTCGCTCAGGATGCTGCCAAACAAGACTGTCATCTCCCGGATCAGCCTCGAGTGACCAAAGTCCTGAACCGCCTGCATGCAGGGTTGGGTCTGCAGCTTCCAGTGCATCTTTACACCTGCAGTTTCATCCCTCGCCTATCGCTACAGGGCTTTTTTGGAACTGGATTTGTCCTTCAAGCCTGTGCAATGGATTTTTCTGGTGGAGCGCAGCGTGCACAGAACTGGCCTCACCCTTTAAACCAAAGGTTCATCTGCTGTGGCCTTGCAAGCATGGACGGTAGCAGCAAGGTCCTTAGGTCGTAGGTTTGATTAGAGTTTCCTTCTCTTATATGGTTGACCTTACAGAGTTGGACAAGCACCATCTGCCCGGGTTTGGAATTAGAGTTTTCCTTCTCCTAGGATGGTTGCCATAAGGCTAGAGAGCCCATCCGGCCCTTTGACACTTTTTGTCAGACTCTTTGGTTTTGACCTGTCCGGCATGGAAGACCCTACCGATGGCTATTATGCCACTGCCAGCATAACTCAAAACATCATTAGGGTACGCAAGCCTCTCTCCCATGACAAGGGGGCATCAATGGAGAGATAAAGCATACATAAAGCATATAATACATTAGACTCTGAGGAAGGAAATATGAAAATTGGAGGAAAGAACATCAACAATTTAAAATATGTAGATGACACCATAATACTAGCAGAAATTAGCACAGATTTGGAACAACTACTGAAGAAAGTCAAGAAAGAAAGTGCAAAGGCTGGTTTACAGTTGAACATTATAAAAACAAAAATAATGGCCACAGATGATTTACATAACTTTAAAGCCGACAATAAAGATATTGATATAGTTCAAGATTTTCTGTCCCTTGGCTCAGTCATTAATCAGAATGGAGACTGCCATCCAGAAATTAGAGGAAGACTAGGACTTGGAAGAACAGCTATGAAGGAACTAGACAAGATCCTGAAGTGTAAAGGTATATCCTTGAATACTGATGTTAGGATTGTCCATGCCATTGTATTTCCAATTTCTATGTATGGTAGTGAAAGCTGGACAGTGAAGAAAGCTGACTGGAAGAAAATTGAAGTAATTTGAAATGTGGTGCTGGAGAAGAGTTCTATGGATGATGTGGACTGTTAAAGAGATAAATCAATGAGTCTTAGAGCAAATCAAGGCTGAACTTTCCCTAGAAGTCAAGGTGACTAAACTGAAACTGTTGCACATTGGCCATATCATGAGAAGACATGACTCACTAGAAAAGACAATAATGCTTGGCAAAGTAGAAGGCAGTAGGAAAAGAGGAAGACCTCATTCTAGATGGATAGACTCAATCAAAGAAGACATAGCCCTGAGTCTGCAAGACCTGAGCAGGGCTGTTGATGATAGGATGTCTTTTAGTCTCTAAATCATAGAGTATCTATAAATCAAAGTTGACTTGATGGCAGTTAACAACAATAGTTTAACTGAAAGCAACATTTTTGGTTTTGGTTTCCAAACATCCACTCTATCCTCAGCATATTATCTTAAAAGAAGCCCTACTGAGTTCAGTTATGTACTGCTAAGTAGGAGATACAGAACAAAAGTCCTAATTGGCAAACGTACAGTTGACTTCCTTTGTGTCAAAGTTGGATTGAACCACTTCAGTGTGGTGCAATACAGTAAGCTAAAAGGTCTAGACATATGTGGAGTTGTGCCATTTTGGAATTTTCTGCACCGTTTTATTGCCTAATAAGCTATAATTAGCAAAGTTTATGAGAGCCCCCACTAAAATAGATTTGGCTCCTCAACTGTCTGAAATAAATCTATTGGGACAAAAGTGATTATGCTCCTGTATTAGAAATGAAACAGGAAATATTCCCAGAAAAGAAAAGTGGCTGGAGGTTTTGTGTAAATGTATAAACAACAACAAAAACACATTAAGTTTGGGAATATTATGCTTCCTGCACCCAATTTCTGTTTGGGTTTAGGACAGGAGGAAAATTAAACTGGGAATTATTTAATAGCAATGAGACATACAGTAAAATATTGAGCAAACAAAAATGTATGTCATTTTTATGATGATTTCCATCTGTAGCTATCAGCCAATCTGTGATATACATCATACCTCACTGGCTTATTAGTTTGTTTTTTATGAACTTACACTCTCTAAGGAAATCGCATTTTCTGTCCTTTTTTATTATTTTATTGCAATTCATTGTGAAACACCTGCCAAAAGAAGTCTTGGGAGACTCCACAGCACAGGTATTTTAAATCATTTTTAGGCTGTATATTCTCAAGTTTGTAGAAAGTTATATTGAGTGATATTCCTGTTTCAAGTATTGACATTTTTTGATATAGTGAAGTTTGGAATACACCACAGTCTCCTAAGGAAAAAAAATAAACAAATGTTGTGCAACTATCAGTAAATTACACATTAGTTTGACAAAAATGCATCAACAACTGAGTGTGTGGTTCAAATTTTTATTATATTTCTCTTATTTCAATTAGAATGAGGGGGAAGTCTTTGACTTGTACTGGCACAAAAAAAAAGGTAAGCTTTAGAAATCACCAAATATTTCTATAAGTTTGAATCAAAGCTTTGGTTTATTAAAGAGAAAGCCATACATCTGGCCTAGCATTCATTTATGGTTATTCACTGATTCAATTAAGATATGATTTTGATCCATTAAACCATGGATAATTATATCAAGAACAAGCACTATGTCAGTTCTCTTCCTCTTCACTTCTTCTTTCTCTTTGACACCATAATAAAACACTTCTGGAGTAGTTTCCCATTGCGTCTAAACTGAATCTGTGGTTTAACTCTTTGGTATAAACCAGGGCAACAAACCAGGATGAAACTGTTGCTTGATTTCCAGGTTTACAGTCAGAGATTAAACCAGTTTCCTAGTCTGGAAGTAACAGGAAACTGTGATTTAGCAAAATTTGGAACTGTCACTCCTAAACCCCTCCTGTTCAACCTTGGGAGGTTGTCATAAACCAATCAATTCCTATCTCATTCCTATCCAGTTGCTATCTCCAGGCCATTAATGCAATCAGTTGAGTTTCAGTTTCCTTTGTCTATCCCATGGGAAAGCCATCCAGGCTTTGTCCTAACCAGAGTACCCATTCAGGATATGAAACAGGGTATAAATATTAGTCCCCCGACAATAGAAAGGTGTGCCATGGTGGATGAACACTGCCACGCATTTTCTCATCATGCCCCCAGATCAGAACCTCCTGTGCCACCATCAGACACCTGTCTGAGTATCTTCGCTTCATGAAACTCTACTCTTTAAGACTGGTAACTATCACTTTATATTCCTGAATCTCTCCGTCTACCCATTCTTTCTGACTTGCTCCTCAATAGCCTTGTACGGTTCTTAGGAATGTCTGTTGCATATGTGAGTTCACATTGTGTTATTTCCAGTAAAAAATACTTTATTTCACTTGAAGCTGGAGTGCCCTCTACAGTTAGTACTGGTATACACAGGTGAAAAGATCCCGAAGTTACCCACCTCTTGCAGGCTTCCATTTGAACTAATAAGACAGATTTTGGCATTACGGGTTCTTTGAGTAACAAGTCATATATATATATAGCGAACAATGAAGGGCAATTGCAACCCTGGGACCCATTCTTACCTCAAATTGGTGCCAGACACAACTTTTCTGTGGTGACTTCCCTGTGGTGACTTCCATCCTGAGAACTGCATCATGGTGATGCTGCTGTTGCTGCCTCCTGCCTGCCCCAATCTTCAGTCTGAAATAGAGCCCTCTTGACAATAGAAGAAGACTTATTCCTGCTACCACCATCCTATGCCATTACACCTCTCACTGAGAATAAAGCAAGGTTGCTCCCACTACCACTGGCTATGCTATTACACTACAATTATGATATTACACCACCACCAAAAACATACCCCTTTACAATTCGTATGGGGAATTAAGGCAAGCTACTTGGACAAAAGCCTTGTCCAAGATCTTGTATCTGAAGCTTTCCTTTATTTGAAGTCCTGTCCAGGCCAAGTCCAGTTTGAAGCAAAAGAGAGAGAGACTAGGAGATTCAAGGTAGACCCTCAGCAGAATCACTGGACAGCAGACTGAATAGGCACCCAGACAGGTCACCTGGTCACAGTCTTCCCCACTGTGATGAGATGTATTGCATTTTGCTTTAGATTATAACAATCTAAAGCAAAAATTTGCATTTATTCATATAAATTAGCACATGGAAACTTACACCCCTACCTTTGACTTCTTTCTTGGTTAGGCACTTCATCGTGGGGGGGGGGTTCCCACTCTCATAGGCGTGGTGGTCACCTACAAAAGCAATATACTTGATCATCCCTTTTTAAGTTGGAGTGAGTGTGGCAGCTTCAGACTCAACAAACATTCCAGGCCATAAAATTCTCAGTAAAGCCTAGCTTGGCTGCGTCAAAATGCACCATTTACTTGGCTACTTCAGCAACTTTGGGCTATCTGTGATTGCGGCTTGCATATTTTATACCAAGTGACCTGCCAAATGTCATGACGAGGTGAAGGGGGAATAGAGAAATCATTCAAAGTGATGGATGAGCTGCAGACTTGATTATTTATTCAAATTATTCCCACAATGACCGAGCCCTGCTGGTTGCAGACAGCATTTTGTCAGAATCATTAGAAAAGGGCAAAGATGGCAAGAATTTAATGACCAAATTAGAGTTATTGAACAGGCTGTTGTATGACAACGTGTGGGTGGGGGGAAGAATCCCATGCAGATCAAATTACTTTTGCCAATAGATATCATTAGGGAGAAGCATTTTTGCAAAACTTTAGACCCCTTTTGGTTTTGAGAGGAAGGTTATTTATCAAGCTGTAAATCAGTTCAATAGCAATATTCTGGTTATCATCCATACAGTTCTACCAACTCCTTTCCCCCTATTAAACTCTACACCTAAAGGATACAACACCTTTGCTCTTACCCAGGTTCCTTTAAAAAACAAAACAAAACAAAAAAAAACTACTATCCAGATTATGGGCAAAAAATGGTCACATAATCCTGCCCTGGTGCCACCATGGTTAAATGCAGTGGTTAAATGCCAGTACTGCAGCCACAACATTGTGAGTTTGATCCTGCAGGGCTCCAGGTTGACTCAGCCTTCCATCCTTCTGTAGGTTGGTAAAATGAGTACCCAGCCTGTTGGGAGCAATTAGCTAACACATTGTGAAAGTGCTTAGAAAGTGCTTAGCACTATAAAGCAGTATAGAAACGTAAGTGCTATTGCTGTTGTTAATAAAGACATGAGACAAAAACAGATTGTATTTTTTTAAAAAAAGCAGTTACTGTAGTTCCCTTAGATTGTACAAGTGAAACCATAAACACTGTGGAAGTAACTACTGGGTTTAGTTATGGTGCCAGCTTAGAATAAGGAAGAAGATTGTGGTATGCAAAAGCAAGTGAAGAGCATCTGAGAGCAACCTTTCTGGTAAGTGGAAGGAATTGGAACTGTGTGGAATGTCAGGAACAATTTTTAATTAAGCATTTGACTAGCCTGGGATGCCTCTGGTTTACTGAATGGTATACTAAATGCCCCTGAGAGCCAGTGTGGTGTAGTGGCTTGAGTGTTAGACTAGGATTCCAGGAGACCAAGGTTCAAATCCCTGTTCAGCCATGGAAACCCCTGAGTGACCTTGGGTGAGTCACACACTCACAGCCTCAAAAGAAGGCAATGGCAAACCTCCCACTGAATAAATCTTGCGAGGAAGATCCTATGGTAGGATCACCTTAAGTTGGAGTCGACTTGAAGATATATAACAACAATGATTGTGAACCTACCTTGAAGAAGGTTTGCCCACTGGTGGCACTAGGGTGATGCAAAGAGGCCAAACTGCACCATTACAATTTAATCCAAAAGTATAAATTGAAGAACTGTCATATTTTTCAGCTGAGAATTCAGCTACATCTTCCTTTACCTCAGAATTTTGATTGTGTACAGAAACTATAGAATAAATGTAGTTTTAGTTCCTAAACTTGCTTCTACATGAAAACTTGCCTATAAAATGACATGTCCCAAGATGGTGTACAGTGGGCCATTGGTATCTGCTGGAGTTTGGTTCAAGGACCCCTCTGTGGATGCTGAATCTATGGATGCTCAAAGCCCCATTATATACAATGACATAGTAAAATGGTGTCCCTTATTTAAAAGGCAATATCAAGGTTCGCTTCTTAGAAATTTTTTAAAAAATATCTTTAAGCCATGGATGGTGGAGCCAGTGGATGCCAAATCCATGCATACAGAAGGCCAGCTGCATGTCCTTCTCTCATTCATTTTTTTAAAAAACAGGAAACTAAGAACAAGCATGCAAAGAGAAAAAATTAAGTAAACAAATGAAAAATACGAAAGGCCATGTGATCCAACAAGAACTGTTAAGCATACGATGCTTGTATGTATCAGCTTAACATATGTAAATTCTACATAGGTACATTCTATAAAGAATGCATTTTTTTCTTTAAAAAAAACACTAAACATCATCATGAATTGCCCCCTAATACCCAGTGGTGGCTGGTGACTTGCATGCCAGTGGAGCAATGAATCCACTCTGGATTTTAGTATGAACTTTAAAGAAGTTGTTCAGGGTACTGAACCTACTTTAGGGATAGGGTTCAGCATGTTGGACAGCTCTTTTCAAGTTCAAACTAAAGCCCAGAGCAGATTTACCACTCCACTAACTTGGAAGCGGCCATTGAGTTCAAGATGCCATTTTTCACATCAATCTGTTGAGTCATTTTCTGGGTATAGTAGGGCAGAGAACCAGTCCTACATATTCAGTCCTCTTGAGTTCTTGATATAACAACAGAATAGGGTTCCTCTGACCCAGCCAGAGACACAAATGTTGCTCTATAATGAACCTTTGTAGTTGTGCCACAGCTAGAAAAAGTTGGGGAAACACTGTAGTAGAGATATTGATGACACTCATGCAACTCAGGGCAGTATTTTGGGAGTAATCCCCAACAAATAATTCTCAGCTTGCAATTCCAGAAACCAGTAAAAAAAGTCAAAGCCAACTAGCAAAAGGAAATATAGTTGTAATAAAAATGACAGGTGCTATTTTAAAACAATGATTACATATCTGTCCAGTGAGAGTATTTTCCTATGAAACCAATACATACAAAATAAGAAAACATGTAAGTCAAAAAGACTGACAGGGGTGGAGGGAATCCATGCCTTCTAAAGTACAGTCACACTGAGCCAACAGGTCCAACTAGATTCTTCTCAAGGGATCAAGGTGATAGTGGGTGGCACTCAGGTTTCTTCAAAAATGAGGGTCAGAATACCATTACAGTCAAAGGGCAGGTGAACAGTATAAACAAGTCAGGTCTCTTGGCAAGCAATGAGAAAGAATGAAATGGAAGCAGTAGCAGCAGCAAGAAGAAAAGAACAACAATAAGGTTTTAGTTCTACCCTTCTGAAACTCAAAACTTCGATTGGGATAGGATGTCCAGCCCATTCCTACTTGACAAATTTCCATTTTGTTCAATGGGAACACAACTGCTAAACAGACCAGAGCTTGGAAAGTTACTTGTTTGGACAACAGTTCATAGAATCTTCCAGCTGGCATGGCCACAAACCATACTGGCTGGGAGATGGTGTTCAAAAAAAGAATCCAATCTCTGGAGCAGACTCCCATTGGACTAAATAGGAGCAGCTTAATTCTGCCACAAATTGTAACCTTCTCTCCCCTTTCTGGCACAGGACACAGTGCTGCTTTATGTACAAGTTTGCAAGAATGCCAGTACTTACAGTTTCCTAATGGTGTGTAAAAGAAAGATGCAGGTGTTGTAATGATTCCTTGAATCTTGTCACTCACTCTGCCCTCATCTCAACTGCCATATGGTATTTCTTATGCCTGTTAAGAAATACCATATTTCTTAACAGTTTCGTTATTACCTTTTGGTAAGCAAAGTACTGGAATATGTCTCTAGGGAGATTCAGATGGACATCCTTGTGTTTGAAGAGCCTCCTTTGTCCCAGAGGAACTTTCTCACCTTAAGGGTCTTTTCCTGCCTCAGTTCACTTAAATAGATCCTGTATACTAAAGTTGTTCATTCTAGAAGAGGCAGCATCCATCTTTGACCAAGGGCTCCTCTCCACAAGGAGATATAATGATCATTTAAGCACATTGACTTACCATAGCAGCAGCATTCATTTGTCTCCATGATTTTTTCTCAAGATCGCTGGTATGGGAAGTTATCTGTTTTGAAGTTCACAGGGTGCATACCAGTGAATAAAGATGGAGGCCGCAAGTGAATTATTCATGTTATTATTCCCCCAAAGTTCTCACTGTTGCACAGGATTTTTTTCTCATTAAACTCAAGACACAGAAGAGTGATCTTCCACTTTAAAAACCTGTGTTTTTTTCCTTTTTACAGCTCTAAAATTGTGCACGATCGGTAGCACAAAAACCAACAATGGCAGTTCCGGCCACTTTGTCACCAGCAACCCCAAATGTCCAACCAATCACATTTGGCATTCCGGAATGTGCCCTGCTTTGAATTGGTTGTCCAAATGGGTAGGAATGCACATTTCTGCATATTTTTAAGAACATTCCACCAAAAAAAGAGTAAAGGCTGTTGTCACACAGTACATGGAGT
Source organism: Gambelia wislizenii (assembly GCA_030847615.1). Taxonomy (NCBI): domain Eukaryota; kingdom Metazoa; phylum Chordata; class Lepidosauria; order Squamata; family Crotaphytidae; genus Gambelia; species Gambelia wislizenii. The sequence goes on along the minus strand of JAUMIR010000005.1, from coordinate 168,132,880 downwards.
TTTTGCCCCCCCCTTTTGAATATGGCGAATCTCCGCAGATCTAATCAGGACAAAAGGTATTCCCCTTGCATTCTGTAAGGAGTTTTTTCATCATCTAGACAAGACCCAAGTCAGCTAAAATTATTCTCTCAGACACTCCCTCCTCCCAAATTTGGGATTTTGGCCAAAGAATCTCATTAGCTCATTCTCTTCTTTAAAGTCCTGTTCTAGATTAGAGAACCTTGATTAGCCAGCCTTCCTCTTCTTTGCACTGCTCCAACCTGGAGTGCAATGCTCCCCAGCCTCTCCCAGGAAGATTCAGCCTTTAAAATCTACATTTCAGAGTGTATTTCACTGCACCTTGCAGCTCCACTCATTTGCCCCCTCTTCTTTTGGTCTCTGTGTATATCAGGGAAAGTATTACAGTATATTGTCCTAACTTGTTGAACTTCTTTTTCTATATTTTCCTCCTCCTCTCAGCAACCCCTAAACCTTAGATTGCTTAACCCCAAACCCTCTCAGACTTGCGAGTTTGCTCATTTGGGTTAGTATTTCCTTGTCCTAATGCAAATGCATTCTATTAGGTTATTTGTATTTCACATGTATTGTTTGCCATTGATACACTACAATAGTATTTGCTATTCCCCAATGCAAATCTTGTGTGTTCTACAAAATTTAGTTAGTTCTGTATGGAAATAGTTTATTGATTGCACACTATTGTAAATGTCAAAAGATCCCTTGCAGGCATGTATACTCAGAACATAAACTCAGAGTTTATGCATGTGCTCTGACAGCATTCATGGTAACAATGTCAAAGAAAAGTCTGAGGTTGTAAGATGAAAACAGTTAACACCTCATGAGAAGTTAACACCTCATAAATTATTATAGTTCATTAGCTAATTTTCAGCAAATTTATATCCTATTATATTTCTTCCAGCTAGAGCATACATCAGCTAATCGAGTTTTAAGAAGGGATGTCTTCTTTCAAATGACTATAACTTTTCAAGTCCCTAATTGGAGGAACACCTATATGACTGCTTTTCTGTTATGTCTCTCCCTCTTCTCTAGGAATATTAACAGAACCACCCATAAGAAAAGTCTTTTGTATGCATGCAAACTGTTCTTCCAAAGACAAATTAGCAAGCTGAACAAATTAAAACAAGGCATTCCAAGCATCCATGGAGCTGGCAGCTGAATCACAGTTTGGCAAAGATACTTTTTCAGACTACACCTCCCAGAATTCCAAGTAATTCTGGAAACAATAGTCCATTCTCTCCCCTGTCCTCCAACCAGGTTCTGAGTTGTGAATAGTCTAGAGGGAGATAAAACTTGTTGTTCCGTTTTAGATGAATTTCAAAGGGCTCAGAAATTTGGATCTATGCTCTGTTGAAATACAATTCCCAGCCTCTAAAATGCAACCCAGAGAAATCACTATGCTTCCTCGGGCATGCCGCTGTGTCATCAAACAGGCATACTTGTGCCTCTAGTTCAATTATGCTGTTAAGCTGAATGTCAAGCAACATTCTGGAGTCCTCTGTGGATTAAGTCCACATTACTGTTTTAGGCCTTGCCTAATATATCTAAGTATGTGGCGATGCCATTTTAGGTATGGGCAGAGCCATTTTAGGTATGCAGTGATGAAAAATGGATGCTCGAATCTGTGGATATTGAACCCTCAGTTACAGAGGTCCCACTGTATAACATCAGGAATCCCCCAGGCTGCATAGCCATTGGAGTTATAGTAAAAAACAACAACTACATTTTCAAAGTTTGTTGTGTTTTATCTTGCCCTATCCCGAATGGATTGCTTAGAACCATAGATGCATGTTTTATTTTTTTCCTTCTGTGTAATTACTTCTATTTATACCCATTAAGTTCAACATATCAGATTGCTTCATTCTACTAGCATAAACATCACATTTTCTAACAAGTTGTGTGTACATTTGTGTACCATAGCTGCAACTTTTAGTATGACCTCCTATGGTGTACTACCACAGCCCAGTACATATGTAGACAGTTCCCTATCTTACTTTGTCTCAGGAAAGACCGCAATGCTACATTCACTGAGAGAGCCCCTAGGACAATGAGTAGGACAACTGGTTGGAAATAAAAGAAGTGCAAAATACATAAGGCAGCCCTGGAACAATTTTAGGGCACAACTACATACTGTATTATAAGAGATTCAGAGCCACTATGATCTCTTGTGTTCTTGTTGTAATCTAATTCAAATAACATGTGCCATGATGTTACTTCACTATGTGTCTATGTGTAAAGTCGGTGGAGAGATACATAATGTGATGACATCATATTGCACTTTGTTTGTGTTAGACAGCATGAAGGCACATGGAGAGTAATAGCTAAGAGTTTCTTATAACATCTATTTTAGCCCTTAATGAAATCTCACAATAGAAGAACAATTTGTTTCTGTTTTTCTATTCCAAAACAGTTGACTATACAAATTTTAGCTCACAGCAGTTGAGCACTACACTTGCCCAGGACATGTTATAACCTGCCACCATCCAGAAATTTCAAAGATTTAGGGGAACAAAGAATGCATTGTCCTGAATGTTAATTTTGGTCCATGTTAGCCAAACACCAATCAAAGCTTCCTTTGTCTAGCATGGCATACCTCTTCATCTACTACTCAAGCCAACAATGCCATAGAAACAGAGGATTGAAATCCAAGAATAATTTATATGTGTTAAATTCTCCTAGTGCAACTGCAGTAGAGAACAGAGCAGATTTTCTTCTTGTTTAACCACAAAATGGGAAGTTCTACACTGATCCATATTGCCTGAGGAAGCAAATCCTAAGATCAAGAAGCTCAAGACTCCTGAGTCCGGACGCTCAAGAAGCTGAAAGCTCACCATTGCACAGCCAATATTCCATTGCACAGCCAATATTATCTCCCAGGACTCTACCAATCCACTGCTCTAACACAGTCAGTATTTCCAGAAGGAGCTCCTGAAGGGACAACAGTATTCTTAGTTCTTCAGTATATGACTGCTTCTTTAGTTTCCTGTACTGCAGCAGAGAGACAGAGCCTAAAAGCTGTACTCAGGTTCAGGGGATGTAAAAGGGCTTGGTAGAGACTAACCTTTTGTCACCTTGTCTGTTCCCTGGGCACTATAAGGAGTCCCGAAAGATCTACTGCCCTTGTTTTCTAGAATCTCAGCCTTTTCAACCATCTCTGTCTGTTTCTTCTCCTCCTCAGACTGCTTTCTAATCCTGTAAACTCCTACTTACCTATAGCCTCTGCTTTACCAGATACGACAATAACAATAAACCTGTCATGCAGCTAAAAAAAAAAAGACATGGGAGTACTCTTTGTGCCTAAGAATCAGCTATTTTATTGGGACTAACAATGGTCAGCAATGGCTGTAGTGTTGTCTAGACAATGAAAAAACTCCTCATGGAATGTGAGGGGAATACCTTTTGTTCTGATGAGATCCCACTAGGAGGAGTTGTATTCAGAAGGAAGGGGGCCAAAAACTCCATGTACTCCATGATAAAAGCCTTTGCTGTTTCTCGCACAGTTTTTTTAAAAATTTTTGCAGAAATCGCATTCCCACCCATTTGAACAACCAATTTTGAGTCAAAGCACAATTTAGAAGTTGAAACGTGAAAGATGGGTACAGGGGTGGATTTGCCAGAGACAAAGTGGCTTGAACCACCATTGTTGATTTTCACGGAAGCGATTGTGCATGATTTTCGAGCTGTAAACCTATTTTTTTTTATTAAGCAGATCACTCTTCTGCAACTTGGATTTAACAAGGGGGGAAATGTCCAAAAGCAGGAGCTTTCAGAAAATAATAACATGAGAAATTCACTTGCAGCCACCATCTTTATTCGTGGGCATGCTCCATGTGAACTTCAAACATGGATAGCTTCCCATACTAGCAATCTTGAGAAAAAATAATGAAGACAAATGAACACTGCTGCGATGGTGAGTTAATGCACAAATATCCACTGTTAATTTTCCTGTCTAGCTGACCCCACAAGTGTACTGACTTAATATGTTTCTCTTTTTCTGGAAGATCTTAAACATCATGTATATATATCTGAAGCAATTGTCATAAATCACACACCTTAAAAAGAGTTTTCATGTCACTTGAAAACCAATATGTTCCTATGGATGCATCAGCTGAAAGTCAAATGAATGATATATTCTTATGTGTGTGCTGAACCTTTGCAAACAAATATGAGTCTCCTTCATGCCAATGTATCCACTGTACTCCCCTCTCCATTCATCTTCCTTGTTCAAGGACTGCAGCATGACTCTTTAAACCAGACTTTGTTTATCATGATGCCACCATCTAGTTAACCAGCTTAAATTATATGAAGCTGTCACAAAGCCAGTTCAGAGTGAAGGCAAAGTTTTCTGGACTCAATCTGAAAAGATAATCAGATTTAATTTTGTGGTAACATCACAGAACTAAGGTTGACACAGGAAATGATTTACAGATGGGTGTGAGTCATGGACCTTTTGAACCCACTCATGTTTCTGTACATTTTGCAGCAACACCCACTGCTGGAACAACTGATTAACAATGTTCCTTAGTATTCCAATTAAAAGTTTGTTCCATAGTCTTTAAAGCTTTCATATTCAAAGGGAAAATGCTTAGAAAGCTGAATAATAGTTTTATTCATTCATTCAGACTTCTAGCCTTCTCCATTCATTAAGGTATAAGAACATTATATAACAATATGTTTTTTAAAGCTTTAAAATGTGGAATATTAAAAAGCTGAATATAAGGAATATAAAAGATTAAGATAGCTGTCACAATAAAAGTCAGACAAATATTTTAATGTAATTACTCATGAGTTAGTTGTTAATTGTGATTCATTTCTCCTATTAGGTACTGGATTAGAGGTTTTTTTACAAAGACCACATTTAAAACACACAGAGAGGGAATTTGCTTAGAGAAGCTTCTCAATACACTGCTGTTGTTTACACCAAGCTTTTGCCAAAATGTTTCCGGGTTTTGTGTTAGGATCTCAAAGCAGTCCAACCATTTTTAGGAGAAAAGATGTTGGTGCTGAATGCTAATTAGGAATCTAACAAATGCAAGTCACCAAAACAAAGAAAAAGCTTTTCCGGAAAAAGACAAACTTGTGATTTGTGAAAGAAAAGCCAGGAAGTTTTAAAAGTGAAACAGAGGTGAATGAAACCCATCTAGCTGATGAAAGCTGTGAAACAAGATGGTTTTTCAACATAATGAGTAGACAGGACATTTTGTTAACTCTTTCCTCATCACTAGGTTCTGATAAATGATGATTTATACATTTTAACCACCAGAAAAAACATCATATTTTTCCAGGACTAAAATAAAGTTGTGCAAATTATTTATGCCAAATAAAACTTGTTAGTCTTTCAGGTGCCGCAAGACTCTGTTTTCTTTTGTGAAATAGACTAACATGGCTAACACCCCCATGGAGCTACTGTATGATAAGGAAGATAATGATATGAAAGGGATCCAAGATTTCTGCAGCTCAGAATATCTTTAAAACTCCATACAGTTCAGCCCATGGCAACAGTTTCCTTACCACATTGTAGAGGATTAGAAATGGTGTTTCTAGAAGATCTTAAGGAACTAACTTTTTGGATTACAGTCATCTCTCCATACTCACAGATTCTGCATCCATGGATTCAACCAACCACAGCTCAAAAATATTTGGGTGAATAGTTCCAACAAGCAAATCTTGCTGTTCACCATTTTATTTAAGAGACAGCATTTTACTACACCATTGTATATAATGGGACTTGAGCATCCACAGATTTTGGTATCCACAGGGTGGGGGTGGGGGGTCCTGGAACCAAACCCCAGTGGATAGAGAGGGCCCACTGTACTAGGATCCCCCTCTGTGCCACCATGACTCCTAATTTTAGTCTCCAATTCTGAAGAAATATAAAATGCCACTAGCCTTTCCAGGTTGTGAATCAAATTTCTTTTGCATTAGTCTAGTGTTCAAAGAGGGTACAAGCACTTTTTAAAGGGGATACAAGCCCACTTTATTACGGGTGCTTCTTTAAGGGGCTCTGCATTTTCCATATGGCTGCATTTAGCTGAACTTGGAAAAGTACCTTTTGGACTACAATTCCAAAAATCCCTCAGCTCACATGGCCATGTTCTTCCCTCTAGGTGCTCTTATAGTATATAAAATCAAAAGCATCAAAAGTGCTTGGAATGCCAAGTCCAACAAGATTCATAAAAATGGCAAAGGATTTAAACCCAGGCAGCATTAATTAGAAAACCTTTCAATAGTTGGGTATCTACCAGAAAAACATCAAAGCTGGTGGCAGGTCTAGGCACATAGAATGCATTTAATGATCACTAAAACATAGATGGTGAAGTTTGCATCAAGGACAATGGGTACCATGGGGTTCCCGGGCATTTGTGGCTGTTGTGAAAGAACCACAGGAATGTATGTAGCAAAAATGATGCAAGAGATAAAGTGAAAGTGCTTTCAATCAGCAAAAGTATGTAGTTATTATTATCTCTGGCTTTTCTTCGCTAACGAAGATTCAGGAAGGACTCATCCCGCGTTTTCTGCAAGTGTGCTGATGACTAAAAAGTCCAATCCAAGATAGACAAGTCCAGTAGCAGAAGGCACAGCAGAAGGTCTCCTTGGGTGATGTTTCCGGGTTGTGATTCTTTCTGCATTGTCATTTCTCTTCAAGACTTGTTCGGCCTGAGTTCTCAAATAAGGCTGCAGCATTGTGAATAGTGCATCTCCATGCCTCCCGATGTGAGGCCAGGGTGGACCATTGTTGGTGATCAATTTGGCCGAGCCTGAGATGTTGTTTCAGGGAGTCCTTGTATCGCTTTTTTCTAGCGCCCCTCTTACGCTGACCCGTGGCGAGTTCACCGTAGAGTACTATTTTGGGGAGGCAATGGTCCTCCATCCTAGAAACATGCCCTGCCCAGCGCAGCTGTGTTCTCAATATCATGGCCTCAATGCTGGTGATCCCTGCTTGCTCAAGGACAGCAACATTCGTCACATAGTCAGTCCAGTGTATATTTAGGATTGTGCATAAACAGCACTGATGGAAGCGTTCAAGGAGTCGTAAGTGGTGGCGATAGGTGACCCATGTTTCAGACCCATAAAGGAGAACAGACAGTACAATGGCTCTATACACACTGATTTTTAGAGTCTGGAGTAATAATGTGGTTACTATTATATATATATGCTATAAATAGAGTCATTTGTGAAATGAACCAGAAAGTGACTGGGGAAAAAAAAAGGCTTTTGTGACGAACCAGACAGCAAATCCATCCCAAACAGGACTGGTTGAAAAGGAATCATAGAATTGCAGAGTTGGAAGAGACCACGAGGGCCATCCAGTCCAACCCCCCTGCCATGCAGGAAATCACAATCAAAGCATCCCCGACAGATGGCCATCCAGCCTCTGTTTAAAGACCTCCAAGGAAGGAGACCCCACCACGCTCCGAGGGAGTGTGTTCCACTGCCGAACAGCTCTTACTGTCAAAAAGTTCCTCCTCATGTTGAGGTGGAATCTCTGTTCCTGGAGCTTGCACCCATTGCTCCGTGTTCCAGTCTCTGGAGCAGCAGAAAACAAGCCTGCTCCATCCTCAGCATGACATCCCTTCAAATACTTAAACAGGGCTATCATATCACCTCTAAACCGTCTTTTTTCCAGGCTAAACATACCCAGCTCCCTAAGTCTCTCCTCATAAGGCATTGTTTCCAGACCTTTCACCATTTTAGTTGCCCTTCTCTGGACACGCTCCAATTTGTCAATATCCTTTCTGAATTGTGGTGCCCAGAACTGGACACAGTATTCTAAGTGAGGTCTGACCAAGGCAGAATAGAGTGGCACTATTACTTCCCTTGATCTGGACACTATACTTCTATTGATGCAGCCCAAAATTGCATTGGCCTTTTTAGCTGCCGCATCACACTGTTGGCTCATGTTCAACTTGTGGTCTACTAGGACTCCTAGATCCCTTTCGCACGTAGTCTCATTCAGCCAGGTCTCTCCCATCCTATATTTATGCATTTCATTTTTCCGCCCTAAATGCAGTACTTTACATTTCTCCGTATTGAATTTCATTTTGTTAGCTTTGGCCCAGCTCTCCAGTCTATCTAGGTCATTCTGAATTTTGATCCTGTCCTCTAGGGTATTAGCTACTCCTCCCAATTTGGTGTCATCTGCAAATTTGATAAGTATGCCCCTAATTCCCTCATCTAAGTCATTGATAAAGATGTTGAATAGCACTGGGCCCAGGACAGAACCCTGTGGCACCCCACTGGTCACATCTTTCCAAGACGAAGAGGAGCCACTGCTGAGCACCCTTTGGGTTCGGCCAGTCAACCAATTACAAATCCATTGAACAGTTAACTTGTCTAGCCCACATTTTACAACCTGTTTGCAAGAATGTCATGGGGAACCTTGTCAAAGGCCTTACTGAAATCAAGGTATGCAATGTCCACAGCATTCCCTTCATCTACCAAGCTGGTAACTTTATCAAAAAAAGAGATCAGATTAGTCTGGCATGACTTGTTTCTCTGAAACCCATGCTGACTTTTTGTGATTATGGCATTGCCTTCTAAATGTTCACAGACTCTCTGTTTAATGATCTGTTCTAGAATCTTCCCTGATATTGATGTCAGACTAACTGGACGATAGTTGTTGGGATCCTCTTTTTTCCCCTTTTTGAAGATGGGAACAACGTTTGCCCTCCTCCAGTCTGCTGGGACTTCTCCTGTTCTCCAGGAGTTCTCAAAGATTATTGCCAATGGCTCTGAGATTATATTTGCCAGCTCTTTTAATACTCTTGGATGTAGTTCATCTGGTCCTGGAGATTTAAATTCATTTAGATTAAGAAGGTATTCCTGTACTACCTCTTTACTTATTTTGAGCTGGATTTCCCCTATTGTGTCCTCTGTTCCATTCTCCTCAGGTTGATCCTCCTTTTCCTTTTCTGAAAATACTGAGGCAAAGAAGGTGTTGAGTAATTCTGCCTTTTCTCTGTCCCCTGTTAGCATGGTTAATATGGTGGTTTTAAATGGAAGATTCTGACTTCACCAAGTAAGCCTTTGACAGATTTTTAGAAAGCAAGCTGAGGAGTCCATGAATATAGGTAGAATCAGATACTGTAAGGACAGATGGCCAACAACAGAAGACCTGTTTGGGTGTTGAAGTAATAATCCAAATGGAACATCAGCACAGTAGGTAGCTCGACTTCTTCCATTACATGTGTTCTTTGAATGGCTGAAAAGAATGTTCACATGTGTCATTGTAATCATAGAGTAGAGATAGGAAGAATATTTGAAAATATTTGAAGAGTAATTGAAATATGCATTTCTTGAGTGCAGAGAAACCCTGATGAGAAAAATCCTGGACAAATGAGAATCTTAACAGTTTGGAATTCATTCTATGCAAAAAGTGCATGTGAATGTTTTATGGAAAAAACAGGATTTTCTGCACAGGAACCAGCATTTCCTGTTCAGAGATGAATATTTATGCACAGAAATATTATTTTCTTCATAGAAAATGCTGTTTCATGTGCAGAAAATGCTGGGGTTTTTGCACAAAAATACCACGTGCAATCTTTGTGCAGAATAAGTCCAAAACTGTGAATTCAAAGCTGCACAATTTTTGAAGATTTTATGACGAGAAGCCAATTGCTAAAATGACTCATTCTGTCCTTCAGCAATAAAACTGATGAAGAATTACATCCCTATTCTAGAGGATTCTTTGAATGAAGTTGAGAACCCTGTCTTTGTAGGGTTCCCCATCTGATGGGTAAAGCTTTTCACATACCCAACAGGCCTCTCAGATACTCAGATGCACAGGTCTCTCAGATGTTCAAATACATGCACATAGGGGAGGATACAGCTTGCTTCCCCTGATCTCCATATTCATTAAATGTGAGTGTTGAATACCAGAATAGGGATTTCAAGCATTAATAGGCAGAATAATGCATGGAAGAATGTACACTTCAACAGCAAATTCACCTCTGAATCCCAGATGCTTGAGATTAACAATAAGATACAGTGGTCTCCACTGAGCACCTTCAGGCAACTTTGATCCAGGAAGGATGTTCTCCTATTGTGTTTGGTGCACTAGATTTGTATGATGACATGGAAATTATCTCATCTTCATCAATGAGTAGCATATGTTAGTTTATACAATAGTTGGGGAATGGTGATTATGAGGTCACCTCAGGTATAGCTGCACATTTAACCATGATGAGGCAGATGCTTCAGGGAGCAGGTGGTAGGAGGGGGGCAACCAGTTATTGGAGGGAAGAGCTATGTGTCAGGATATTGGGACATACAGTAGATTTATCCTGTAAAAAGCTGGAATGTAGCAAACAGTCTGCACAGATCTGCAAAGCCAGCTAGCAGCAGTGTGCAGAAACTAGCTGGATAAATGTATCAATACTGACTGAGCCCAGGAGCTGAGTTGGAGCTGGGCTGGTTGGGCTAAAAAGCAGTTCTGTTATTGACTTGACTTGGCTGTGTGAAGATATTTTCTTTTGAATGCTGTATATATTTGTAAATACTCGTCATTATGCTCAAGTAGAGAAGCTGTTTATTTTAGACAGAAGCCTCCATTTGTGCCTTTATTCTGATACCTGAAGGAACCCCACTCTGCTGGTTATTTTTTGCTGCCTGGACCTTTTTGGGTTCCCAGTACATGCTAACACCTGACACTATGTGCCACAGGCCTTGGCTTTCCTCCGTAAGCTAGTGTAGTACCTTCAGGTTAAATAACGGATGTTGTCTCACTGTCAGTGCTGAAGAAATAGTCAACTGCTACTCCAACATTTATATATGGAAGAGAAGGGATGCCATCTTGTTCCTCATCTCAGACAACAGAATGTCTTGGACAACTTTGGGGTATATTGGATGCTGTAGTCCATACAGAAGAATGTTACACACAATGCTGAGCAACATGCCACCCCTAGCCACCACCACCACCTGAATCACTTTCTGCCCATCCGGGGTTAATTTTTATAGCATTCAAGTGACAAAACAAGATTTCCTGGTGCAAATATCCTTTCAGAAGAGCCTGGATTTTCAGAGATCCTACTGCATGTTGCCTACATGAACAACAATTGAATGAGAATACACACACACACACACACACAGAAAATCTCCAAGCCTGCTCATATCTCTAGGAGACCTATTAGGAGGCAGACAGGATTTTGGAAGACAAACCAAGTCACACTCAGATATCAAATTATCCTTTGCAAACAAATCCTCAGTTTCAGCTTCATATAAACATAACCAACAACCACATTGCTACTCATTGTGGTCATACTCTACTTTCAAAGGAGTTGATTTTTATAAAGTACTTTTATGTTTGCTGACATACATTTCAGATGAGCTGCAAAGATCTATGGATACATCCATACAATTGATAGAAAAAGTATGGTCTGAGTGTTTAATTTTCCACATAAGCAGTACTACAGTTTAAACAAAACTAGAAGTCTAGCCTTCCTACCTGGACAGACTTATCTGTATTCTTAGTTATAAGAATTGCTGATGAAACACAATCCCTGAGGAGGTTAACAAGAACCCCCACAAATGGCCAAAGGTAGAACTGAGCAAAGTGTGGCTTCTGTGTTGCATGTAGCCCCAGGACTTTGTGTGCTCCCCCATGCCAGAGAAAAAGTTGGCATGAGCATGACCAGTGACACCCCAGAAGACAAATCACTTTTTGTTTCTAAGAAAGGTTTTTTCTGGAATTTAAAAGATTAGCCCATTAACAAACATCCAAATACACCCTCAGAAACTTCTGGGGGCATGATTGGCCATGTTTACCCCATGGTGTGGGGGGCATGTTGAGCAGCAAGGGAAATGTGTGTGAGAGAGACAGAAAGACAGAGGGGACAAGTGAGGGTTTATATGCAGTACTCAGAATAATAATTCTCTGTAGTGTTACCCTCTATGTTTGGGGATCTTAAGGACCCTCAAAATATCAACATTAATTTGGGGAATTAATGTACTCAGCTTGCCTATGCAAGAGGAGGCAACAGAGCAGAATCTTTTGGCCTATGTTTACTGGTACTAAGGAAGAGACGTTTAGCTAAATAGTACAATAATTGATCTTTATTTGAAAAAAACAATAATAAGATTCACACACACATTCAGGCTTCAAGCATTTACACAAGGCTAACGAACAGAGGAGGGAATATTGAGATAGAGGGATGGAGAAGGGAGTTGTTTGTGGGAGATACAACACCTGTCCTGTAGAGATGAGTTTGCGGAAGGAACCAGCAGAGAGGAGATCTGGAGCTGGAATGGCTGCACAGATCGATGTAGTGCCCACAGGAAGGGGATCCGTGAGCTTCGCTACACAGTCTGGTATGGTGTCCAAAGGAAAATGAACTGTACACACTTGAGTGGAGTTTTGGAAGGGTTTTTATAGTCAATAATTGCCTCTGGGGGATGGAATCTATAGTAGGAGACAATGCTTCTCGGGGTTGCTCAAGGTGAGACAAAGGTACTCTGGATATGTTAATGGTGTTTCAATGTGTGAATACTTTGGGATTGAAAGGAGGAAGCAACTTCATTTGTGTGGGTGAGGGTGAAGATATGAGAATCATTTACAGGTTTGAGTCTCCCAGCTTTAGCTGATAGGATTAGCCAGGTGTTCAGACCTTCAGTTGCTTTGCAAATTAATGTCTCTTTGGAATTTAGGTGGCTCTTCCTTAAGTGTATTCCTGACTGAGTCTGAATACTAGTCGTTGCAATTTGTTGGAAATTTCCAGCTTTAATGGCTGCCCTGAGTGGAAGGCCACATTTGACCTAATTATTAACTATTGGCAACACAGACATGAGGCATGTCAGGGTAGGTAGATAGGTACTAGATTGATCTAGCAGAGAATTCTAAGTATCTCACTTTATCACATATCCTGGGATTACATAGATGGAACCATGACAGTTAAAAGTACTGTAGTATGAAACTGATATAACCTGATGAAATCTGTTAATGTGAGGGAAAAAATGGGTTTATAGCTTAGAATATGTATTCCTCTTAACATCTAGTTTGAGCCTCAGAACTGTGGAAAGAATGAAGGCAAGGGATAGTAATGTCCACATACCTGGTATTTTCTCCCTCTCTCCCCCCCTCTCCTTTTGCACACACACACCACAGGAGGAGCACAACAAAGAGAATGAAGAAGGGCCCATTCAAGGAGGGAAGCATTCTGTCTGAAGGTCTAGAACTAAACCTACAATTACCACTCTAGCTTCCTTCGGAGTATTTTAGTCAAAATCTTGGGTGACCTCTGATGGGGGCAATGTTCATACCTGAATGTACAACTCTGATTTTTATTTCTGAATTGAGCAGTGGCAGTACTGGGGGGAGGGTGGCGGAAAGGCCGAACTGCACCAGGTGACACTGTGAGGGGAAGGGGTGACACCAGCCTTAGTGGTGCCACAGGAACTGAGTTTAAATTGTACCTCCTCTACAACTCATTCACAGTTACCTGGGAGTAAATGCAACAGAATCTAGCTGGACTTACTTTGGAGTAGACATGCATACAACTGCTCTGTGTCTTTCTGAGTTGATCATATTTGAATTGAAAACCTGAGTAAACACACATGGGTTTGTGCTCTCCTATTTGTAGCTGGGAACTGAAAGACTGGGACTAAAAGTAAAACAATCAGCAACCAAAACCTTGTATAACTCTCCTTTGATTTATTATTTTTAGACTACAACAGAACTCTAGATGCCACTCAGAGTTTTATCTTTCAAAGCTCTCTGCTGGCAGGCTTCTCTTGTCAAAATATTTTGTTCCTACCACAAGCTATCATGTTTATATATTGTTGTTTATTGAAGGTCCATTACAATGCATCCACTTTTAAAATCTTGCAACTGTACAGAATATTGGATTCTGGGCAATTTTCTGCCTCTTTCAGATTATGTTTTCAAGGAAGATACAACCATTGATGCCTTCTTGAAAAGCTAGGATTAGGAAGCTTTAACGGATTCTTTCTTGATACCCTACCATTGACCTAACCTTGTGCACATCATCGATTATAACTTCTTCACATTTTTGCATCTAATTAACTGCACATATATCATTAATTCTCCTACTTAAATATCAATATCCCTCAAAAGTTACTCCACACTTTTTTAACAACAACAAAAACAAAAAACCTCTGCAAAGTTATTCCTTCTGAAATTTACTGAAGTCCTGCAGAAATAACAGTTTTTTCCAAGCCAACTTTGTTATCTAACCTTTGAAAGTTTTAAAAAAAATCATTTGAGTGCCTAATAAGCAATGAGTGAGCAAAACAATTGTATCAGCATATCAACAGTTACTTCTTTGGACTAGAACTCTTAGCAGCCATGCTGGCTGGGGAGTCTAGTTCCCCAAAGTAATTTCCCCAAGTGCTGTCATTTGACTATGATCTAATGAATGAAAACAAATAGCATTTGCTTTGGGCTCAAGAACTGGAGACCCCCTCATCCAAACTTGCTTCTTGAGGGGTACTGCATCCCTCACTACAATTGCCAACAAGAGACAAATTAAGCTCTGCAGTAGATAATGGTTGAGAGGGTGCCTTCCACCTGTTACCCATAGGAATGTCTCTCTGACCCCCATTCAAAAAATCAGCACCTCTTACATGCAGACCACTTCAGCAGATAAGAGCTGAGATTACAAATGGGTGAGAATTTTTTTCCCAATTAATTTTTATATAAATTCACCAAAATTCACACATTTTCTCCTATTCAGGATGAAAAGACATTGAGACTTTGGGCCTATCTACACCAGCAAGGATACGCCACCCCCCTGTCATACCCTGGCTGCAGAGATGGCCTGCTCTGCCCTTGTTACCTGCAGGAAGTGGACCAGAGTCCACATGGGAAAGCTGTCCTGTCCCTGAGACTGCTGCTGCCACCATTTTTTTGCTATCTCAGAAAGCAGGAAGGGGCCCTGCAACATGTGACTGAAGGTCCCCTGCATGTGACCAGCCTTGGTCACATTCTGAAGGAACCCTGTCTGGCTTCTGGGACAGCTAGAGCTAGAGGTGGCAGCAAGGGCCAGCATGCCAGATGGGCTCCTGTGGACACATGGGGCCCAATCCAGGTTTTGGCAGTGGTAACAGTTTTTTAATGGGTATTATGCTATGATGCTTTACCGGGCCCTATTCTGGCTTGCCCCCATCTCAGCCGTATATCTGCCCCAGGGGTGGTGAGGACTGCCTGGGGGCAGAATGAGGCAAATTACCTGCATCATATGGATTGCAGGGCTCTGAGATGGGGGCAAGATGGGATATTTAGTCCATGTAGATAAGCCCTTACAACACTGGGATATGGGACAACCTGAAACAGACAGATACATCCATCTAGGTCAAAGGGCTTTCAGTGCGGAACTCTTAAAAGTCTGGCTTTGGATTTCTGTGCATTTGTCCGTGTTTGCTGTGCTGAAATAATGTTCCAGACTATTTATTGGGGGCGGGGGAGGCTTCTCTCTCTCTCTCTCTCTCTCTCTCTCTCTATATATATATATATATATATATATACACACACACACACACACACACACACATATATATATATGATAGGCAGCCAGACTTAATGTGCTGGAAGGAGCTGTATCTATTGAATTTATCTGGTTCAGATGAAGAGAGAATTTCATTTCTTTTAATTCTGAAAAATTTACTAACACTTGCATGTGGTATCATATTTGGGACAGGAAGAGCCTGTTTAATAAAAATGAACATGCAAAAAGCAATACTGACAGATTTTCTCATCTCTAGGTCAGAATGCTAATCCACCACTTCATGTTACCAAAGTAGAATTCCCCCCTGCAAAAATTAGGAGTAGACCAGGACTTTAGCTATTTCTTTAACGTTTTGTATCTACAGTATACTAATTTGGACACTTTAAAGGTTTATTTATTTTAGTTATCAGAGTGTTGTTATCAGAACCTGGAAAAGAAAACATTTGACTACAATTCAAACAATCCACAGCTAGCACGAGGGACTCTGGTAGTTGTTGAATCAAAAAGAACTTTTCCAAGTTCTGACTATTATCATCCTGGATATCTTAGGATCAGGTTTCCCAATCTACTTCACTAAGAAGACGAAGTATTTTGAAGCCATGGGAGGACGTCAAAACCTCTCCCTTCAGCCAGGAGCTTGCCTCCTGAGCTTTAAAATGGTTCCGCCTTCCAGGACCTTGCGGCAGTGGTAAACAGCGAGTGGCAGGAGCAGATGAAACTCCACAGAGACAGTGAAGACAAGTACCCAATGTCCCTGCAGAGACTAAATATTGCATGGGGCTTTGGAGTGAATGCGGGGACATGAGGGGCAGGGCTCCATTTGTACTTTTGGCCTCACATATAGACAAACCCCAAGACTCCTATGTATTTTAGCAATCAGAATTGTACTAAATGAAGGAGCCCTATGAAATATTAAGGCAGCAATTGTTTTTGAGTCCTCCCAGGAATAATAATACAGGCTTTCTACCATCTATCCTATGCATACTTGATTGGGAGGAAGCTACACTGAATACATGGAGGGCACTTTTAAGTAAACATTGTGCTTGTAAAACATTTCATATTTAAGGATGTTTGAATCAAACTGTATAAGAAAAGTAATTTGCTCTCCCGCTGCAAGTAGGTATGATTAATAACAACTTGCCTGGCAATGTTGAACCCCACCTCCACATTATAAACAGTTTGAGGGTCCTGGTTATAGAACAAAAACCAAGAATTCTCAGAGAAACTGGGTATCATAGTGGTAGCAGAACACCACATTTCATAGTGCAATTGCAGCCATTCAGTAAACTAGTGTTGCTGTTAACAATGTAAGTGGCTATAAAAATATCAATTGCTAATGAGACTCCATTTCATTAACCTTTTTGAATTTCATATGAGTGGACTCCTGTTCAGTCTTACTCATTTCATGCATCTATCTTATAAGCAGGCTCATAGTATAATAACAGCCCAGAATTGCTTATTAGGCACAAAGCAGAGAGCAAGACAAAAATTGGCTCCATCCACCATACCTGCCTAGACAGGAAACACAAATCTAAAATGAGCACCTTGTTACAGAAAAAGAGAGATACTTCACTACAGAAACATTTTTTTTTTCAATAAAGGCAGCAAAGAAAAATGTAGACATACTGTATTTCCAGGTGTGTGAGAGAGCATATGGTACATTAGTTCATGTTTCTGGGTATTTATTTTGTCCATCTAAAGCAGAAGAATGCCTAATGTGACAAGGTTGGCAAGTGAGAAATAGGAACCCAAGTGCAATGCCAAGCTGCCTTCCAGAAGTAAATTTAGTGATGTGACCAACATCTGTCATGTGTGGTTATTTCTATCCCCAAGATAGAACAGAGTATGAGCATGGGGGATGTTTAATATTAATTTGCACTTGCCATGAACTCTTTGTTTCTAGTAACAAAGGAAATGTGCAAAGTGCTATCTTTAGGACCTTGTGCACGTGACAGCCCCTCTGTGAAGGCCTCTACCCATCACTCACTGTGGCAACTGACTCAGGGTGGCAAGCCATATTTGATCTGCAGTGTCTTACTGCCTTTCAGACTGGGAGGTTTTCTCTCTACAACATCTTGTGACTTCTTCATATAACCTAAGCTGGTTAACTAGATGGTGGCATCATGATAAATGAAGTCTGGTTTAAAGACTCATGCTGCAATTCTTGAACAAGGAAGATGAATGGGGAAGGGAGTATGAAGGGAGTATGGTGGATATGTTGGCATGCAGGAAATTCATATTTGTTTGCAAAGGTTCAGCACACACATAATAGTATATCATTCATTTGACTTTCAGCTGATGCATCCATAGGAACATATTGGTTTTCAAGTGACATGAAAACTCTTTTTAAGGTGTGTGATTTATGACAATTACTTCAGACATATGTACAAGATGTTTAAGATCTTCCAGAAAAGAGAGACATATTAGGTCAGTACGCTTGTGGGGTCAGCTAGATGGGAAAATTAACAGTGGATATTTGTGTATTAACTCACCATTGCAGGAGTGTTCATTTGTCTTCATGATTTTTTTCTCAAGATTGCTAGTATGGGAAGCTATCCGTGTTTGAAGTTCACATGGAGCATGACCACAAATAAAAATGGTGGCTGTGAGTGAATTACACACATGAAAAATGTTTCACATTTTCCCCCTTCTTAAATCCAAGTTGGGGAAGAGCAATCTGCTTTTAAAAAAAAATTGTTTTGCTTTATTACTCAAAAATGATGGAAGATCACGTCTGTGAAAATCAACAATGGTGGCTCCAGCCACTTCATCACTAGCAAGCCTGCCCCCACACACATCTGACCAATCACGTTTTGACTTGTGGAACGTGCCCCAATTTCAATTTGTTATTCAAACAGGTGGAAATGTGCATTTCTGTGTATTTTTAAAAAACTTCATGAGAAAAGTGAAGGCTGTTATAGCAGAGTACGTGGAGTTTTTGGCCCCCCTCCTTTCAAATACAATAAATCCCTGCAGGATTTCATCAGGACAAAAGGTATTCCCTTCACATTCCATGAAGAGTTTTTTCATTGTCTAGACAACACCACAGTGATGGGGGGTTGGGGGGGAGGAACCTGTCTGATCTATGCACTAGTGAGCACCTACATCTTATGGTGCATGAGGGCAGATAGATCATCACCAAGGAATACTAGATATCTTGACTGAGCTTGAAGTATAATTACAAGGTTCAATAGAGGCCAGTTCCCCTTTAATAGCAGCACACAGAATCATTTTCCTCACATGCAGCTTTGTCCAATCAGAAGGCTGCTCTTAGAGTTAGGAAACTTGAGCCCAAGGGATATGCTACCTTCACTTTCCCCATTATTATTATTATTATTATTATTATTATTATTGTATTTATACCTCGCTGTTCAGCCGTGAAGGCTCTCAGAGTGGCTTACAAATTGTTAAGCAATCGCACTTACACATCTACACTGCTTTCAAGTGGTTTCCAATGTGTGTTAGCTAATGGCCCCCAGAAGATGGGTACTCATTTTACTGAGCTATGAAAGGATGGAATGCTGAATGAACCTTGGAGCCCTTGGGATCCAAACTCACAACGTTGTGGCTTGCAGTACTGATGTTTAACCACTGTGCTACCAGGGCTCCCTGTTGTGGCTCTAAGGGAGACATGGTCCTGAAAAAATGCAGCTCTGCATTTAGAGCAAAAATATTGATCTTTTCATCTTCAAAGCTTTCAAACACTATACAATTTGTAAAATAGTCAATGAAATAAAAACAATGATTCATGATTCATAATAGACTAGAATAGAATGTAATACATTTTACAGATGGGTTCTCAACTTGGTCATATTTAGAGCAGACCTATTGAAACCAATGGGACAAGTTAGCCCCAACCATAGTTTGCAATTCTATGTATTACCATGTATAAGGAAGTATGCATAGACAGATGTAGAGAGAGAAAAGAGAAATGATGATGATGATGACTGTGCTTTAGAAGAACTTCAACCATTAAAAAAAGACCATAGTTTTATGCTAAACTCGTATGAATAGTCACTTTTCCAGAAGAAATTACAGCAGATACACTGCTCTGCACATGCCATCTTCAACCCCCACCACAGCCACTGCCATTCAGTTGGAATAGCATAAGAGGTCTGTCTATTAAATAATGAGACTATTTCTATCTTTCAGACAAATCAAGGAGAATTGATTGTGAACACTTGAGTGGTGACCCTGAACGTGTCTGAACATGCATGACAGACATCAACACTCTCAGCCGTTCAGTTAATTGTCAATCATCATTTAAAGCGGCTGTGTTGTCTGTTATGTGCTATAAACATAACATAACATGCTAAGTTTCAAAGTCAAGCAACATATCAATTTGAAATTTTTAGTAAAATTGAACAAAACAGCAACAGAATCTTTTCAAATACTTACTGAGGCCTATGGGAAAGACTGCATGTCTCGTACACATGTGTTTGAGTGGCACAAAAGATTCAGTGAAGGATGTGAAAATGTGGAAGATGATGAACCCCTTAAATGACCTTTCACTTCAAGAACCAAAGAAATTGTAGAAAAAATCAACCAGATTGTTCAAGGAGACTGCCAACTCAGTGTCTGAATGATAGCTGAAGCTGTGAACATTGACAAAGACACTGAAAAATGGAAAATTTTGCATGAGGATCTCAACATGAGAAAAGTTTGGGCCAAGATGATCCCTGGGATTCTCACACCAGAGCAAAAAGAGTGCAGCAAGGAAATTTGTGCTGACATTCTGTAGCAACTTGAGGTGGACCCAAACCTTTTTCAAAAAAAATCATTGCTTGTGATGAAACCTGGATCTTCCAGTATGATCCTGAGACAAAACAACAGTCAATGTACTGAAAAACACTGTCATCACCAAGAATGAAAAAAGCACGTCAAAGCAAGTCCACAATCTAAGCCATGCTCATTGGTGGGGGGGGGGGTAGGTCAAGGGCGTAATTTTGGCAGAATGGATTCCAGAAGGCAGAACAGTGAACCAGAATCATTATAAGGAAGTTTTGACAAAGCCGAGAGAAAGAGTCAGGGGGGAAAAAAGGCAGAACTGTGGGAAAATTGTTTCATTCCTCATCAAGACAATGTGCCTGCTCACACAGCAATTTCTGTGAAGCAGCTTTTGGCCAACAAACACATTACTAAACTTGAACATCCTCCATATTCACCACATTTGGCACCATGTGACTTTTTTCTTTTCCCTAAAGTGAAATTGGTGCTTAAAAGAACATGTTTTGAGTCAATTCATGAAGTAAAGAAGAAAATGTCAGATGTGTTGAAACAGCTGATAGAAACTGATCTGCCCCATGCCTTTGACCAGTGGAAAACAAGACTGCATCACTGTGTAAGTGTGAATGGGGAGTATATTGAAGGGGATAAGCATTAGAATTGTAATACATATAAATAAAGATGGGTTATTGTATCAGTCTTGTTATTTAACAGACAGACCTCAGAATTTGTGTTTTCCATTTAGGAGCCCACTATGCTTCAAGAGTATACCCACACTGCAGTATTGTAGCACTCTGATGCCAGTTTAACAGCTGTGGTTCCAAACTATGGTATGCAGGAATTTGTAGTCTGATGAAGCAGCTAGAATGCTCTTTTCTCCTCTGAACTACAGCACAAGAGGTGTGTAGCAAAGTATTTTCATGAAGCTACAAATCCCATAGGTTGGAGCTATATTATACACTTAGAGCAGTTCAATAAGTCACAGCTCCATCCTATAGAAACCCCTGATCCACAATTTTTGGAAGCACTTAGAGTTCTTTCCTAGAGTAATGCTGTGCATTCCCCTGAGTTCCAGAATGGCAAAAATGTTAAGGTTTGAGCTGCCACATCACATTAAGGAGATATCAGATGCAGCAAAAAGCCCAAGAGGAGCATGTGAGGACGACTTTTTACCCTACCAAAAACGAGTCCCAGTTTGAAATAATGTCATCATCCTTGCATGCTCTGTGCTGCAACAGTGAGTAAGGTGTCACTTTTCGTTGATAGGACCTCCCTGTCAGTTGAAGGTAATGCCTTATTCATGGCTGCAGCACAGACTTGAGCATGCGAAGATGACGACAACGTCTGAAACCAGGACCCATTCGCGGTACAGTAACATCATCCTCATGTGCTCTTCTTGGTTTTTTGCCATGTCTGATAATCTCCTTAGTTAGAATTGTTCACTATTACTTTGATCCGGAGTTTGCATTGAAAACAGCAGTACATAAAGAACTTCCTCCCTACTTGTGAAAGGGCAGCATGATACCAACATAGTTTTATGATTCAGATCTGCTTCTTCATTAATATGAATGGAATAGTCCATAAGCATAGGAACCCCAGTCAAGGTCAGTCCTACCATTAGGCAGAGGGCTGCACCCACCTCAGGGAGTTGCTCTTGGGTGTCATAAAAGTTCAACAAACCATTAGTTAATTCATTTGTTATTATAGTTGCTGTTAGAGATGGGGTGTGGCATTTGGTGGACTTTTTCTGCCTTATGGGTCAAAATAACATGAGTAGATTGGGACATTATATAGACCTCCAGGGCCAAAATTCAACCGCAACAACTGGAAATGGCCAGGATTTCACTTCCAATATTTCTTTCTTTCTTTTCATTCATTTTTGTTTTTTGGGGGGTAGTATTGTTTATGCCAAATTGGGTAACATGAGAAGTAGCAGTGGATCTCTGAAACAGAGAAATCAATTGGCAAGGTAGAAGCTGAATGTTAACCAGTCCCATGCCTCCCTCACACACATAGGGTCTAGCAGAGAAAAGAAACAAGATTAGTCTTCTTTGTAAAACATCGCCTTACTTACCATACTTGTTCACAATCAAATGGCTGGTATAATAGAGATGAGAAAGAGAGAAGAGAAAATGGCTGCAGGTTAGAGAGATGTAGGAAGAGACATTGGGTGTGATAAAACAAATAAACAGGAAGTCTGTGAACATGCAAACTAGCAATTACTGAAAATGCAGGTACAAAGATTGCTAACTTGTAACATTTTCCACATGTTTTCCAGTGTGTGTGTGTGTGTGTGGGATACAGCAGGGTTCCAGGAGGGGTTGCAAATAAGGTCTTGGGGATACATATGGTTCACCAGTCACACTTTGCTCAGCCCTGCTCCGGGGTTTATAGAACAGGCTGCGTATGAGTCTGAAGCTGCTGTCCTGTGCACTTATTTGGAGTAAATCCCACTGAACACTACTAAACCAGCTTTCAAGTAAACACAAATAGGTTCAGACTCCAAGACTCCAGTAAGCAGCATTTTCTAATAGGAGGATATATCTAGTCATGTTTGTAACTCGTAACTTTGAAGATTGCTTTTTGAACGACAGAAGCATTGATGGGGTGTTACAGTCTCTGCACTTGATCTATCCAGACCAGTCATATTCCAAGGTAACGGCTTCTTTAGCATGCAGATTGCCACTTAGAGATTGATATAAAATGCAGAATATGAGAAAATGAGCTTATGTAGATGATCCATGCTCTTTTATTATTATTCCCTAGGTCAGTGTTTATACCCAAACCATAAACACTTTCCTCTTTTAAAAAAATGGCTTTCAATTTTGTTTGCAGCATTGCTTTCAAAGAGAAAAATCGTCACCTTCGGTCCAAATTCACAAGAGAGTAATATGACTATCTATCATGTCTTGGAGCAAGCTAGTAAGATTTCAGTGCTAAAGACAGGGATAAAAGAAATTCAATTAAGTAATTGTAGAGCAAAAGCAATCAAGATTAAATGTGCTCTCAAATGCTGAGCTCTCCAATTCTGTTTTCAGAAAAAAGTAGTAGATTTTTTAATTATTTTTTTCTGCAGGGGGGAGACCTAATCACTTTGCAACAATTTATTACAGTTTAATGTTTTCAAAAGTCAAGAATTTGGGTTTGATTTTCTGTTTGTCTGTCTGTCTTTAAAGGAACACCATCATTTCTACTTAATGGCTCTTGGGAAAGTTCATTTAACATTCATGATGTTGCTCAGTTATTTTAATTAGAATCATGAAGGTTTGGAAAATCCTGCAGTGCTAAGCAAAACTGCCCCATCCCTGTTTTCTTCCCTCACCCCCTGGAAGACAAACCAAAAACCTCTCTATTTTGTCAAGCTCAGGGAGAATTTACATTGCAACCAACTGACAATAAAACAAAATAGAATGGCAACATCTCTCCCTTCTGGACTTGGTCCAAAATGTTTCCATTTTGAAGTGTATCCAAATGAAAATGAATGTTAGAAAGAATACTATTCTGAGCTATTGGCTGAATAGATACAGTATTTGGCTAACACTGCACCATATACAGTACAGTTGTCCCTCCACATTCGCGAACTTGACATTCGCGGTTTCGGTTATTCGCGGTTTTGGGAGGGCCCCCCCGGGGCCCCCCCAAAACCGCGACACGGGGCCTCCAGAGGCCCCGTGAAAGACATAGAGGGAGCGGGGAGGCCCAGGGAGGCGTCCACGGGGCCCCCGGAGGCGCTCCGGAGGCCCCATGAAGGCCTGGGGAGGCGATCCTGGGGCCTCCGGAGACGCTCCGGAGGCCTCAGGAAGGCCTGGGGAAGGGGTGGGGAGGGCTGGGGAGGCGATCCTGGGGCCTCCGGTGACGATCCGGAGGCCCCAGGAAGGCCTGGGTACGGGGTGGGGAGGGCTGGGGAGGCGATCCTGGGGCCTCCGGAGACGCTCCGGAGGCCCCAGGAAGGCCTGGGGATGGGGTGGGGAGGGCTGGGGAGGCGATCCTGGGGCCTCCGGAGCATCTCCGGAGGCCCCAGAAAGGCCTGGGGACGGGGTGGGGAGGGCTGGGGAGGCGATCCTGGGGCCTCCGGAGACGCTCCGGAGGCCCCAGGAAGGCCTGGGGACGGGGTGGGGAGGGCTGGGGAGGCGATCCTGGGGCCTCCGGAGACGCTCCGGAGGCCCCAGGAAGGCCTGGGGACGGGGTGTGGAGGGCTGGGGAGGCGATCCTGGGGCCTCCGGAGACGCTCCGGAGGCCCCAGGAAGGCCTGGGGGGGTGGGGAGGGCTGGGGAGGCGATCCTGGGGCCTCCGGAGACGCTCCGGAGGCCCCAGGAAGGCCTGGGGATGGGGTGGGGAGGGCTGGGGAGGCGATCCTGGGGCCTCCGGAGCATCTCCGGAGGCCCCAGAAAGGCCTGGGGACGGGGTGGGGAGGGCTGGGGAGGCGATCCTGGGGCCTCCGGAGACGCTCCGGAGGCCCCAGGAAGGCCTGGGGAGGGTGGGAGGGAGGGCCGGAGAGACCTCCGCGGGGCCTAGCAAGGCCCCGCAAAGGCCTGGGGAGGGAGGGAGGGAGGGCCGGGGAGACCTTCGCGGGGCCTAGGAAGGCCCCGCGAAGGCCTGGGGAGGGAGGGGGGAGGGGTGTCGTTATTCGCGGTTTTTTCACATTCGCGGGGGTCCGCGGAACGGAACCCCCGCGAATGTGAAGGGACGACTGTACACTAAAATATCTTTGGGCTGAGAGGCCTGCTAGGTATAAGCAATATTTGATAATCCACAATATTCAGATAGCTGTTCATTTTTCAAAGAAGAAAATCTACTTGTAGGCAGCATTATGTTCATCCGGCTCAAAATAACATAACAATTCCCATTTCTACAAAAATATAATACACCTACAATACATTGTAAAACAGAATAGTCCCCCACAGTAGCTGGCTTATTCACTTTATAAAAACTGGGTGTAAAGGGCAAGTGAGGCTCCGGCTTCATAAGGCACAACAGAGAGAAAGTTAGAGATGTCTTCCTATTAAAATCAATGCAGCATAAGGACTTAAACTCTGCTGGTCTATTTGCCTGATTTTATCCCATTGATGCCTGGCTTTGGATGATATCACTGGCTTGTATGGCTGTAATCCTACAGGTGTACTCCTAAGTAGAAGGAGCAAGACACATCACTGGATTTGTCTATGTATAACTCACTGCTGGGCTATTTATCAGTAGAATAGAACACTAAAAATGGACAAATCTTTGGATTCTATGGGTAGCCATGGTGGCTGAATGTATGGTCCTACAGAGATGGAAATCCTCTCATACATCACAAAAGTTCTAATATGCAGCAATCACATTAGTGAAACAAACAGAAACAAAGCAGTATTGAAGCAATCCTTATCACACTTCTGCTTCAATACTAGCATGTTTCCATTTGCTTCACTAACATAATTGCTGTACAATACCAGCAGGAGGGTAGGGGAAGAAAAGAGACAGATGGGGTGGTGTCATGCCCTGCTTCCAGAACTTGGAAATGGACTCTGACTCAGAGAAAAGCGGTGGACATGCCAGTTCACTGCTTTGCTGAACCAAAGCAGGAGGATGTTCCAGAGCCACAGGCCTCAGGCACAGACAATAGTTCAGTGCCAGCTCTGGCAGAGGATCCTGCCCTTTCAGATAAAAAAAAAACGTATCTATGCCTACCTTCATAGCATGGAGGCAACAAAAGGAGGGATTGAGGCAGTCTCAGCCTATTCATAGGAAGCAGCAATTAATTAAGCAGCAGTTGTGTTAGCTGCTGCTCTATAAATACACAGCACTGCCCTCCAGGGGTTGTTGGAGATTATCTGACCTACCTGAGTACCCATCATATTCCTGCTCACTGTGTTTGAGCTGGACTGTGTTTGTTTACTCTGGACTCTGTTTGCCTGACCTGGATTCTGCTGGACTACCCTGAACTCTGTTTACCAGACCTGGACCTTGTATATTGTTAGCTAACACACATTGGAAACTGCTTAATGAAGAGCTTAATGCAGTGTAGATGTGTAAATAGCTATTGCTTAAAACAATTTGTAAGCCGCTCTGATAGCCTTGTGGCTGAAGAGCAGGTTATAAATAAAAAATAAAAAAATAGAAAATAAAATAAATATTGGACTTTGCTTGTGGACTTGTGTTTTGCTTGCTAGTAAAGTAAGTGTCCGACTTCATGCTGCCTTGATTCCTTTTCCTGTAATTAGTTTGAATGTGCTGTGCCTCTACTATCAGCAGTGTAGTAATCAGCCTTTGGCTGGTTGTCTAGACATTGTTTGAACAGGTGAGAGGGGGAAATAGATCAGACAGGTAGAAGGGTGGAGGAAGCAAAGAGACAGATGGGAGGGGAATAGATTGGGGAGGTGAGGGAATAGTCAGATTGGGCAGCAGAAGTTTGGGAAGAAGACAAGAGACTGATGGGGCAGGAGGGGGAATAGATCGAGCAGATGAGGGGTGAGAGAAATAGTCAGATTGGGTGGGGGAGAGAAGGGGAAAAACTCACCTACCTGCCCTGCATGACTGCTGCTATCGGAACTGAAGTGGAAGAGGACTTATCGCAAAGAAGCAATAAGGGAAACACAGGCCTTTATCAGATGTCCCCCTTGAAATGTACTTTCTCTGGCATTAAAAACAAAAAAAACAGGCACCCCCCTGGATCTGCAGAAATGGATGATCCGGGGGAGGTGTTTTAATGACGTGCATGGACGAGGGTAAGCAATGGCGGGGGCGGAGCCACGCCCCGGCTGGGAGGGGGCAGGGGCGGAGTTGAGCAAGATTATTTAACCTTTGCCGCCCCTTGCCTCCTCCTCTTTTCTTGGAATCAGCGTTGGAACAACATCCGGATCTGGTTTGCTTTGCTGGGCTGTAGCCCTTCCCCCAACTTCACTTCGCATTCCTGCTTCTTCGCAGGCTTGCTTCTACCTTTGCATTCCCTTTTGTGCC
This sequence comes from Gambelia wislizenii, assembly GCA_030847615.1. Lineage (NCBI taxonomy): Eukaryota > Metazoa > Chordata > Lepidosauria > Squamata > Crotaphytidae > Gambelia > Gambelia wislizenii. Next base: position 168,105,746 of record JAUMIR010000005.1, on the reverse strand, counting down.
TCTCTCTCTCTCTGCCTCTCTCTCTCTCTGCCTCCTGGCCCCCTCGCTTTGCCTCGCCCCCCCCTTTGTTCCCCGGTTTCTCCGGCCTCCCCGCTTGCTCTGCGCCCCCTCCTTGCTCTCCCCCTCCTTGGCTCTACGGTTCCCTCTCCGCCTCTCCGGTTCCCCGCTTGCTCCGTGCCCCTCTGCCTTTGCTCTTCGCTCCGCGCTTCGCTCTCTGCCTCGCCTCTTATACTCCCCTTTCCCCGCTTGCTTTGCGCCTACGCTCGCCTTGATCCTTGCGATTTGTGGTGGCGCGAGCGGGCGAGGGTTCTGGGGGGGTGATCGGGGCGGTGGGGGAGGGTTGGCTGCGGACGGGGCGGCGGTTCGGGGGGGGGGGTAGAGGAGGATTCGGAGCAGCCGTGGGGGTGGGGCGGGGGAGCGACCGGAGTGCTCGGGGTGGCTGAACGGGACCCGGGGGCTTTAAGGGGGCCGCGCAGGGGTGTCTGTTGGTCATTGAGTTTTTTCTTTGTTTCACCGCGTGGCTTTACATCAAGTTTTTTCTTTTGGGTGTTTCACCACGTGGCTTCGCGCAGAGGGCCTACCTGGGGGTGTTTTCGGGGGGGCCCCGCGCGGTCTTTGTTTTCGCCACGTGGGGAGGCGCTCAGGGGTTTCTTCGGCTAGCGCTTCACCGCGTGGCCGGGCGGCTTTGTCTCTCTTTGTTTGGAGCTTTTGCTTGTTCTTTTGAATTTATTATTATCACTGGTGTTCATTTTCTTACATTTGCTTGTTCTTTTGAATTTATTATTATCACTGATGTTCATTTTCTTACATTTGCTTGTTTCTTTGATTTTGTCATTCGAATCATCAGGATCACTGGTGTTCATTCCCCTTTTCTTTTCTTTTCCGTTCGCTTACTGGCAGTTAATTTTCCTTTACCTCTTGCGTTGCATTTCTTTTTCAATTTAACAATTTGTTTTATACAATTGATACAGTTTAGTTTGCATTTTCTTTGATTTTGGTAATTCTGAAAGCGGATTCGAGTTATTTACAATTCATATTGCATTTTGCAATTGCATATTGCATTTTGAGTTAATTTGAATTTTACTATTCATTTTGCATTTTGATTCAATTTGGGACTTTATAATTCATTTTGTATTTTGAATTAATTTGGAATTTTGCAATTCATTTTGTATTTGGAATTAATTTGGAATTTTACAATTCAATTTCCATTTTTAATTAATTTGGAATTTTCCAATTCATTTTGTATTTGAATTAATTTGGAATTTTACAATTCAATTTTGATTCAATTTGGGACTTTATAATTCATTTTGTATTTTGAATTAATTTGGAATTTTACGATTCAATTTTGATTCAATTTGGGACTTTATAATTCATTTTGTATTTTGAATTAATTTGGAATTTTGCAATTCATTTGTATTTGGAATTTGTTTTTGAATTAATTTGGAATTTTACAATTCAATTTTGATTCAATTTGGGAATTTTGCAATTCATTTGTATTTGGAATTTGTTTTTGAATTAATTTGGAATTTTACAATTCAATTTTGATTCAATTTGGGAATTTTGCAATTCATTTGTATTTGGAATTTGTTTTTGAATTAATTTGGAATTTTACAATTCAATTTTGATTCAATTTGGGACTTTGTAATTCATTTTGTATTTTGAATTAATTTGGAATTTTGCAATTCAATTGTATTTGGAATTAATTTGGAATTTTACAAGTTAATTTGCATTTGAATTAATTTGGAATTTACGGGTTCATTGCTACCATTGCAATTAAATTTTTCATTTATCAATTTAATCTGCAGTTATCGATTTTAGACTTCATTGTGTGAATTTACAATTTGGAGAGTTTAATTGAATTACTGGTTACTGTTTGCAATTTATTTTCCATTTATCAATTTAATCTTCAGTTATAGTTATCAACTGGGAATTATATAGCTAATTAATTGCTATCAATTGATCAACTGGGAATTATATAGCTAATTAATTGCTACTGATCCAATTGGTTACCATGGCCCCCAGGAAAGGGAAGGGTGGGCCAAAGGGAAAAGGGCCTGCTCCTAAGCAGCCAATACCCCCTCCCCCAGACAGTGTGCCTGTTCCTGAGGCTGTTTTGCAAAAAATACTGGAGCGGTTGCAGGCTTTGGAGGAGGCACGCCAGCCGAGGCCGAAGCGACCCGCTAGGGAGAATGAAGGGGGCTTAACTAATGATGTGGCTAATCAGCTTCTTGCTCGAATTCAGGCCTTGGAAGACCAGGATGCGAATCGTGATGATTTGGACGAGGCAGATTCACCCGGTGAAGGACCCGGCGAAGGACCTAGTGGGAACCTGACGGCTCCACTTCCTGTTCCTAGTGAGTTACACACTGATAACACCGACACACATGCTTGGCCTTGGGGCTGGCCGGAGCCGGGTAACAACACCCCGGTACCCCCTGGTAGCCCAACTACTGCCATGTTTGGCTGGTATCCGGGATTGCCATTCATGTCACCATATGCGTTTACTCACCTGGGTTCCCCTGTGACACCGGGGACACCGGTTGGGGGGCAAGCACCATCGGTTCCCCCCCATACTCCTTTGGGTTTTGATCAAGCACCGGCCTTGGGTGAGCACTTGGCTCCTGCTACCAAAGAAAAATTTTTGAAGGGAGAGTATGTTGACATATTCTCCCTGCTTTATAGGGAATTGGATAAAAAAGAGAAGGATGACCTTGATGACAGAGAGAAAGAAAAGATTAAGAAACGTCGCGTAGACAGAACCTGGTCTAATTGGCTAGCGGGTTTTCTTATCTATGCTGGGGTGGTATCTCAGAATCAACCTCATAAGGCCTACGCTCTGATTAGGTACCTTGACATCATCTACAGGGCGTATGTGGATTTTTCTGGTCCAGCTTGGCTTCAATATGACGAGTCATTTAGATTGATGGCTGCTTCTTACCCGTCCCTTAGGTGGGACGTGATTAACTCGCACCTGTGGTTGCAGGTCATGTCTCCGAGCCGGCCTATGATTGGAGAGCGGGCACAGAGTGGTCATTTGCTGCAGAATGCCAAGTCTGGTACCTTTCCACGGCAACAGGTTCAGTTGTCACAGTCACCTAATCAGCAGCGGCGGCTTTTGTGCTGGGAGTTTGGCACTAAAGGGGCTTGTTCTCGCCGCCCTTGCCTTTTTCGACACGAGTGCTCCATCTGTGGAGGGGGACATTCCTTTCGGAACTGTCCAAAAGGGAAGGGCCATTCTGGCAGGGACCAGCAAGGGGGAAGAAGGGGTGCCAACAACCCTGCCACCAGCCCCCCGGGACATCCGGGAAAAGGGCCCCAGTCCAATTAAACTTGACAGTATCGCGGCATGGCTGCGGGTTTACCCCGACCAGGCAGCAGCGCGATACTTATGGGAGGGTTTTCAAGATGGTTTTCGTATCCCTTTCACTGGTGACCGCATACCTTACATGTCACATAATTTGAAATCAGTACGGGGCCTGGAACACGTAGTGAGGCAAAAAATTCAAAAGGAGGTTGCCGAAGGCAGGGTTGTTGGCCCATTTTCTTCCCCGCCTTCTCCTACGCTACGGGTATCCCCCTTAGGTATTGTCCCCAAAAAAGCTCCCGGGGAATTCCGCCTAATTCACCATTTATCTTATCCACGAGGTCAGTCTGTTAATGATTTTATCCCTCCAGAATTGTGCACTGTACATTACACTTCATTTGATTCGGCCATTAGGATTATCAAACAGCACGCCCCTGGAGCTGAGTTGGCGAAATGCGATATCAAATCGGCCTTTCGCCTCCTTCCTGTTCATCCAGACGATTTTGACTTGCTGGGCTTCTCATTTGATGGGTTCTTCTACATGGACCGGGCCATGCCTATGGGGTGCTCCGTTTCGTGTTCCGCTTTTGAGAAATTCAGCACTTTTCTGGACTGGGCGCTTAGGCAGCGCACCGGGTTCAGCGGGGTGGTCCATTACTTGGATGACTTCCTTTTTGTCGGAAGGTTCGGCTCTGGGGTCTGTCGCTCCCTTTTGGAACAGTTTCATTCCCTCATGGATGAATTTGGGGTCCCCCTTGCTCATGAGAAGACTGAAGGTCCCTCTCAACAGTTGGTTTTTCTGGGGATCGAAATTGATACTGTTAATCAATGCTGTAGACTTCCTTTGGTTAAGCTAAATGATGTGATTGCCAGGCTGTCTTCCTTCCGGGGTCGCAGGAAAGCCACGTTACAGGAATTTCAGGTATTGATTGGCCATCTCAATTTTGCCTGTAAGGTTGTGGCTCCCGGTAGGGCCTTCCTTCGGAGGCTTGCGGAAGCCACAGTGGGTGTGTCTCAACCCCATCACCGAATTCGGATTACCCGTGAAATTAGATTGGACTTGGATACTTGGCACACCTTCCTGGAGCACTATAATGGGGTATCATTTTGGAGGGATGAACTGCTTGTCCGTGACGCTCTGCAGGTGGCGTCCGATGCCTCTGGGTCTTTAGGTTTTGGTGTTTACTACGATGGGCGGTGGTGTGCTGAACGATGGCCGCGGGATTGGGTTGATTCTGCTGTCACTGCTGATCTGACCTTTTTGGAGCTCTTTCCGATTTTGGTTGCGGTCAGACTGTGGGCGGCTGAGTTTGCCAACTCCGCAGTGCGTTTCTGGTGTGACAACTTGGCCACGGTCCAGGTGGTCAATTCATTGACCTCCAAGTCCAGGCGGGTCATGGTGCTGGTTAGGGCGCTTACCCTTAACTGCTTAAAATATAATATCTTGTTTACTGCTAAGCACATTGCGGGGGTGGACAACGGCATTGCCGATGCTCTCTCCCGCATGCAGATGGAACGCTTCAGGCAATTAGCACCGGGAGCCGCCGAGATGCCGGAACCAATGCCACCGGAGTTGTGGGAGCTTGGACGTGCAAAATAGTAAAAGCCATCAGCCACTCTATCGCTCCCAGCACGAGGAAGGTTTATCAGAGGGCGATACTTGAGTTTTTTAAGTTCCGGGCCAGTATGCACCTTGACAATACGTGGCTGTTACCAGTCCCCCATTTGTTACATTTTTGTGTGGTCCTGAGTGACAGAGGCCTCGCCCCCCAATCCATACGGTCCAGACTGGCGGCCTTGGCTTTCTGGAGCAAGGCTCAAGGGCTGCCAGATACCACATCTGATTTTAGAATTAGGAAGGCATTAGAGGGCTGGGTGCGCGAGCGGGGTAAACCTGTCGATACCAGACAACCCCTATCCCCGGCGATTCTGAAGGGGTTGTTCCAGATTTGGCCCACCATTTGTTCTTCACCTTATGAGGCCGCTCTCCTGCATGCCGCTTCCCTTACTGCCTTTTTTGGTGCTTTGCGCATTAGTGAGCTGGTAGCTGCATCTAAGCACGACAAGACAGGACTGGCCCTTAATGTGGGTGACCTCACCTTGGCCCCTAATGAAGTCAATATTCGTATCCGACGCTCTAAAACTGACCAGTTGGGGCGAGGGAGCAGGATTCTGCTCCGGGCATGTCAGGATAGGACATTGTGCCCGGTGACTGCCCTAAGGGAATATCTGGCTTTGCGCCCTGCCATTCCAGGCCCCTTATTCTGTCACGTGGACGGTTCCCCCTTGACTCGTTATCAATTCTGGTCTCTGACTTCTAGTGCGTTAACACGCCTGGGGTTAGGGGGTGTGCGCTTCTGCACACACTCCTTTCGCATTGGAGCCGCCTCCACTGCAGCTGCGATGGGCATGCGGCCAGAGGGAATCATGAAATTAGGCCGGTGGAAGTCTGGGGCGTACAAAGGCTATGTGCGTCCCATCTGCCTCTGAGGTTTGATTTTTAATTTCCTAGTTTCTCACCTATTTGTTATCACCTGTTCTCTTTTCAATGTCTTTGCTGTATTCTCTTTTCTTTCAGATGTAATCAGGTACCGTGTATTGGTATGTGGCCACAGCTTTGTATATTGGGCTTCCCGCTATGCCAGAACCAGCCACCTGGGTCCTCATCTGGGTCTCGGTGAGGCCGCCGCATTTGAATGGCTGGGCAAGAGGGGTTTGAAGTGGAATGGTTTAATCAATTTGCTGTTGCAGGAGCGTCGTGGCCCTCCTCCCCATCTCCTTGTGATACACCTTGGAGGAAATGATCTCGGCCTGCTGAAGGGCAGGGCTCTGTCTCTTCAGGCCCTTGAATAATAAGGGAAACACAGGCCTTTATCAGATGTCCCCCTTGAAATGTACTTTCTCTGGCATTAAAAACAAAAAAAACAAACCAGTTTTCATGCTGGCAAAAGAACGCCCCCCCCCCTCAGTCTCTTGTCTTCTCCCCAAACTTCTGCTGCCCAATCTGACTATTCCCTCACCTCCCCAATCTATTCCCCCTCCCACCTGTCTCTTTGCTTCCTTTCCCAGGAAAGGCTCCTCCAGCAATAAAGCAGAAGTTAATGAAACTCTGTTCACTTCCTCTCTTGAAATCCCGTGCGATGAAATAGTGTGGGAAATTCAAGAATAAAAATGAAAAAGATAAACTAAACACACATACACACACACACTTTAAAACTTACAAGTAACCCAGGGAGGGTCCAAAAAAGTTCGCCACTTACCAGGATGTCCTGATCTGACCCGGAAGTGTTTACGTCATTTCAGCCATTGTCAGGGTAAGTCCAAGATTTAAAGGGACAGAGGCTTTGGATGCTGACAATGCTGGCAAAAAAGCAGCAGGGAGATCTATTGATGGCTTAAGCTGTCAATTAAAAGATAAGGGTTTGGGGCTGATTTTAACCACAAAAGGGTGACATCGTCTGATCTGCGCGCCCTTTCATGGTTTTGTGGAGTCCTTTTGATGCCATACTTTCTATGTCTGATAAAGTCCACAGTGTTATTGAGGGCCTATTGACAGGTTTCCTCCATCAATGAAAAGGTGCTCTCCAGCAACATTTTAAATGCAGATTGGCAACAGCACAGAAACAACATTGTGAAATAAGGAATGGCTGCATATGCTATTATCCTGTTCTAGTAGTGCTACTAAAGCCCTGATAATCTCCACTGAACAAAAGCAGAAGATCTCTTTAACTTGATGATGGGGAAAGAGGATTTCACAGTCAAGAGGTGGACAAAACATGTGGCCCACACTTTTGAAACTGGATGATAGTTGACCTAGATCTGTGATGAAATATGAACATTACTATTGTTTCCTCTTCACTTCCTTCCCCTTCTGTTTCCCCCTCCCCCTCTTTTGTCACTTTTTTTCCTATGCTTGTTAGGGCTATGTAACCAATTTAGCTGAATCCCAACTAACAAAGTGAATAAGACTAGCTCTGGATCAGAGCACAGTGGGAGATGGCTCAAATATTTGGACAACCACACAGGAGACTTCTGAGTGAGGCCTATTTGTGCTTTACATTTTTCCCACATGTTCAAGTATTTGCCATTCAAACCTATGAGGAAAGCTTAAAAGCTAGTCCTCATTGACAAGAGTTGCACAGAGGGAACCAATGCATCTCTTTGCTTATCACATACAGAGGTACTCACTCACCCCTAGTCTTAGTGCATGATCTCTCCGTACCATATACAGCACATCTATCATGATTGCATAGGCCATGTCTGCACTGGCCAAAATACTCTGTGTTGTAGCCAGAGTATTCTGGTCCTGGAGCTGCCCTGGATCCTCCCTGTTACCAATGGCAGGAACGGACAGCTGTCTGCCCTCATGCACTCTGCTGTATCAGCAGGCAGTGATGACACCAGTGGTGTTGCACTCTCTGAGGCCAGAAATGAGGCACCCAGCATTGGTCATATGATGAGGGGCCTTGTTATGACCTCATGATGTGTGATACCAAGCAGTGGCACCCACTGATACAGTACAGCACGCATGTGCATACATCTGCTGATTCTTGCCATGGAACGCTTTGTTTCCCACACACACACATACAGTATCTGGGTCTTCCCAGATGTTTTAAAAGCCATTTTAAGCAGGTTTTGCCCCAGTTTCTAGTTGGAATTGCTCAGATGCTGTTTGGACAGTTTGGACAGAATCAGGATCAAAACCCTGTGTTGTTTGGACAGCTGGATGTGGGAACAAGGGGAGAGACAATTCATTCACCCTGTGTGGGCAAGGCCACAGTTAACAGCATTTCCACAGTTATTTCTAAAGGTTTAATAAAGACAATTATCTCCATGGGTCTGAAAAAGGAGGTTTTTTTTAAAAGAGAGGTTTCCCTGAATACAAAACAATAGGTCTGGGCTAATGTTTGTACAAGATTGCTCTTGTTTCTTAACCAGTGGGGGGAAATTACTTGTGGTAACCATTTTGGCTCTGAACTGGGATTTCTCAATATTGCCAAAGGGCTCTGACAAACTGAAAGTATTGACTTACCTTCCAGTTATGAGAAATAGTCTTGTTCCTGCTTTCATTTTGTCAGAATCTTTTGACAGGAGGTGGTCAAAAGTAACAAATCCACTTATCTGCTCTTTTAGAATGTGTTTATGGCTGAAAAGAAGGGCTAAATCCACTGTTAGTGTTACCTAGAGTAGACTTGTTCAAATGAATGGAACTTGATGGACTAATTTCAGTCTTGCTTGATTAAGTAAGGTGGGATTTATCACTAAGTTTACCTGCAACTATTGTGAACACAGCATAATTTTTAAATGGTGGAAAATTTTGAAACTGACACTAATTTTCACAGCTAGTTTTGCAAGAATACCCTTTTCTAATTTTAATTTGCATTTTTTTAACTTCTACATACCTAGGGAATTCCTTGAGTATATAGAAAACCACTGCCTTCCTTTTGGGTGATCTTATTTAACTTTCAAACTGAGTTACTAAAAGTGCTCATGTAAGCCATACCACAGTCTTAACTAACTTGGCACCTTCCAGATGTGTATGACTACAGCCACCATCTTCCCCAGGCATTATGGTAATTAATTGGGGATTACTGTGGTTACAACTAAACACATTTGGTGATGCTAGAGTGGGTTAAGTTTCCATATATCAAAGATAGGGGACCATTCAGCTCCCACAATCAGCCCCTCCATTTCTGTGCTGCATATGTATGAAATGTGATGCCAGGAAGTAAGAAACATAATCTAATAAGTAGAATAAAAGCCTCCCTGGTCCAGTATCATAAATTCTGAAGAGTGTGTAGACCATACCTTCTGATTTTGCTACAGGTCAGCAATTGCCCTATCTATGAAATCTGAGCAGGGTAAAGAAGTTATTTGGCATTCAGTTTTGGAACCCCAGAGTCTCAGGATGTGAGAGAAACACATATTCTTTAATCCTTTGACAGCTGAGGGTGGTAGTGTTAGTAGAGCAAAGGTAACCAAGAGGATTATTCTAGTAAATATATTAGCAAAGACCACGGGGAGGTTTGAAGACGAGAACAATCAGTTTGTTCTTGATTCCAAAAGGAATGGAAAGTGAAATGTAAGGATCTGAAGTAGGCATGATATTATAAAATAAGTAAATAACACATTACACTCCAAGAAGCATAGGAGGATGTGAGATAATGCCATAGGTCTATTTCCATCCCCTACATGTGTTTAATGAATTACAAGCAAAGGATGATAGGACAAAGGTGTATAAAGCTCTGCATAGTGTACAAAACGTAGCATAAGGGATTTTTTTTTTAAAAAAAAAAACTCAGAATATTAGAATCTGAGACATCCAAAGAACCTGAATAGTGGGAGATTCAGGACAGATAAAAGGAAGTACTCCTTCACAAAGAGCACCATTAAACTATGGAACCAGCTTCCACAATGGGTAATAATGGCTTACCAACTTGGATATTCTGAAAAGAGAATTAGGCAAATTCATGGAGGAAAAACCTAGCCATGACTCCTGGTCATAATGCCTAATTTGCTCTGGAGCCTTTAAAACCTACCAATATTCTGGCATCAAGAGACCTGATTCAAAGTAAAGGTGTCACCCTACTGTCTTATTCCGAAGGCAGAATGCGGCAGCAGCTGACAGGCTCTACAGCAGACCTATTTACCATTCGGTCAGCACAGGCTATGTATTTCTGAAAGGAATCCTTTGATCCTTGTTATACAAATAAAGTTACAAAAATGTTGGGCTTTTGAAGTAAACCACTGACATTCCAGTCATTCTTTTTCATAGATATGCTGTTGTCTTGTGGTAGATCCCATGTTTTGAATGCTGTTTGCCTACTTCTGTATGCCAAAACATCCAGAAGCTAATCCTACTATTTTGGGATGTCTTTAAAATTAATAGCAGCTGGTCTAGATAGATAGATAGATAGATAGATAGATAGACAGAGCTGCTATGACTTGTTCAAATACACTGGGATAAAAATTTTGGCCTCACCTCTCATAAAATGATCTTATTCTTTATTTCTTCCAACATCATGCTGTTTAATATATACCTTCCAATGAGGTTTAAATTCCTGCTGGAGGAGACACACTGGCTAAATAAATCATTTCATTGAACTTGAACTCATCTCTTTTCCTGCTTATGCTGCATTTCCAAAATCTAAACTATGCACAAATATTGGAACTTGATTCAAAGCGGATTAAATGTGTCATTATTGTTGTTCAAAACTATTATCAAATCACTGTTGGCAAAGCAAACCACCTTCAAACGCCATCAACAGAAGCACATAATCACTGGCATTAATTGACAGACAAATTCAAAAAGGTGTTGCACAAGACCTCCTCTTTGCACCAACCTCCATCCTGCACAGAACTGTCAACCCCAGGCTCACTTTTTAAAGTCCTCACTTGAGCTTGGAAAAATTACTAAATCCCAAAGCCAGCATGGTCATTCAGAATGGAGCACTATGGACAAGATGGCCCCTGAAATCACCTGTGCAGGAACCATGTCAGCTTTGCTATAATAATGTTTAAACTGAATACTTGTTATAAACATCAATTTGTTTTCCTGGAACTTAAAATAATATTTTCTGCAGCAAAACAACAGTGATATGGGCACTTTCTACAGCAATCTTCCCCATAATGCCTTGCTCTTGGGAGCAACCCCACAGAGGAAAGCCCTGAAGAAGCATCTGAGGAATGACTGCTTTCCCACAGCAGCAAAAATGACAGTTGTATTCAATAGCAGGTGAGTTATCGCAGCCATGGTGGCAGTCCAGTAGGCAACAGACAGGAGCCAAACCCTGCCACATCTCCTGTTCTGCTGCCTAAACCATGTGGTTGATCGTGGCTTATGTTAAGGCTGGTCCTGGTGGTGGTACACCAGGAAAAGGAGCTAGCATTCTTAGCCTGTGGGTTACATTATCAGATATTTCTCAACTGTGTTGTCAAATAGTTGATCACAAACTAGAAGGGTAGGTCACTGGGGAAAATGTTGGGATGGCTGTGTATACCCAGCAGTATAAACAACAGAAAAATGCAGTCTGCTGTGTAGATTTTTAAACTACTCTTAAACATTTTAGTAGACTCCTGGGTTTCTGCCAGGGCTTGGAAAGCTACTTTTAAATACCAGTTACTTAGTGTTATACTGTATAGTACTTCCAGTGCCCCCAAAGTAACATTTTATAGAATAACCCTTTACTTTATCATTTCTTAAAGGTAGCTAAAATAGTAACTTTTAGTTACTTTTAAAAATCTGAATGCCAATAAACCTGTGACCTGTGGAACAAAGCATATTTTCTTTTTTCCATCTATGTCATTGTTGCCTGAACACCCACAAGAGAACATGAGACAGAAGCCCAAGGCATAGCACAAGCCAGCACTTGAACCATGTGATATTCCTCCTCTACCATTCTGTGAGGCCACACCCTCATAACTATAAATAGTAATAAAAATATTACTATTATACTAGAAAAGGAATGGCATCCCTTCTTGTTATTACTGTGTGCCTTCAGGTAATTTCTGACTGGCGACCTTAAGGCAAATATGTCACAAGGATTTCTTGGCAAGATTTATTCAGAGGCATTTGCCTTTGCCTCCATCTGAGGCTAGGAGAGTGTGACTTGCCCAGTGTCACCCAGTGGGTTTCCATGGCCAAGTGGGAATTCAAACCCTGGCCTCCAGAGTCATAGTCCAACGCTTAAACCACTACACCACACTGGCTTGTGGGTTCCCTTAGGTAAGTTACAATCATAACATAGCTATACCTTTGTTGTTGGAAAGGAATTAATTTCATATAACTAATGATTTGCTACTAGTTACTTTCAAGCTCTGTCTCTTGTCTAAACTCTACACTAGTATGGCCAAGAAAAGGAGTGCAGAGCAGAACTGTGTGGATAAAGGAACTAAGCAGATTCTAACAGTATCAGGATCAGTGGCTCCTATTAAATTAGACAAGTAAAGTGCACTGACATAACCTTGTCAGGATGCAATTTTCTATGCAGAAGTACATATAACGTGAGTGTGGGTGAAAAATAGAGGTGAAAATAGGTCTGCCATTGTTCTGCGTGTTCTCTGCCCTCTCCCCAGCTCTTGTGCTGGCAGAGCTTAGCCAGTGGAGCAGTTCTGCTGGCAACTTGCTCTGTCAGCAGAGCTCTGAAATTGGCTGGCAAAAGAGGACTCTTCCCAATCATAGCTTGCTACAACCCCAACATCTTTGAGTTAGAGCACAGTACAGTGCTATGCTGAGGTGGTAGAATTCTCTACTGTATCATACCACTTCAGGCTGCAAGCAAGAAATTATTTTTATTCTGTCCCCAGTAAATAGCATTCCTTCAAATAGTAATCTAGAACTTCAGAGAAAAAGGCTTAGCAGAATTCTTTCTCTGGTTTGTTAATTAAATATGGGGAACATTCCAAATATATTTAGTATTTCTGGAAGATTATCAGACAAATTAAAACAGACATGCAGCACTCATACATTTAGCCTCAAGGTATAACACATAAAATAACTAGATAAAGAGACTGGAGAAGAAGAAGCAAATTTGCAAGAAACATGTGTAACATATGAAATACAAATCCATAAAACAGTGCAACAAACATTGGGCTTCTCTAGATGGGCAATTTATCTTGGCTTGGCTCCCCACCTCCCGTCTTGGAGCCCTGCAGTCCAAACGATGCAGGGCTCTTGCCCCGTTTCATCTCTGGGCAGTCCTGACAATGCCCAAGGCAAAGCTGGGTGGAAGCCAGGGTAAACCCATTTAACACATTTTAAATTAACACCCGGGAAAACCCATGTTATGCAGGATAACCTGGATGGGTCCAGCATAAGAATGCAGGGTCCATACCAGCATGCTGGTCTGTATCACTGGCCACCGCTGGAGTTGCTCTGCAGCCGGAAGGAGGCCTCTGGGATGTGATCAAGGGACCCTGCACGTGACCAGCCTTCCCAGCTGCAGACAGTGCAATGCACAACAGCAGGGGAGGCACCCACTGATTCTGGTCAGTGTGTGTGTGCAAACTTCTGCTTGTTTCATCATGGCAATGGAGGGATGAGCCAATTCCAGGAGAGAAAATGCCAGCCAGAAGGCGGCATATTCTTGTCAGTCTAGACAAGCCCATTGTTAAGGAGCACAGAGTTGTCTTCCTTTTTAACATCAGTCTGAAGTGGCACTGTCCATAATTTTGCCACTTAATTATTTCATCACAAATTGTAGATCTCCCTAAGGCCTACAGACTGGTCAAGCACTGATCCTTCCTGTGACACCCTGAAGTTTCAATCCACATATGAGGTGGCAAACCAGCCTAAGATATTTTGATGCCTGGGTCAGTCTAGAGAATGGTGACCTTTCCACAGAGTCATCATCCATAATACCCAAACCAACCAAGTTATGTTGATACCTGAGGCAAACTCCCTCTCCCACTCTACCACAGCAATACAAATGCAAATGATGATACATTCTAAATATTTGTTGCCTTTTCAATAACACCAAAAGTATGTGTTGGCTCCCCCAGATAAGAATTCTGCCACACACACCCTGAAAATTTCCTTCCATCTCCAAATTTCTAGCTTTAAACTTCATTTGAGCATTTAGAAATAGAGTTTAGGCCACCAAAGAAAAGGGGCAGGCACATTTATCAAGGATATGTGAACACAGGAAAAACAGGCATTCTAGGTATGAATGGTTTTTAGTGTTTCACGTGCTGCAATGGTAAAAGTTTGGGGACTGAAGGAAATTTTCAGGGTTGTTGTGTGCCTTCAAGTTATTTCCGACTTATGGCAACTCTATGGTGAACCTATTATGGGGTTTTCTTGACAAGACATGTTCAGATGGGGTTTGCAGAGGGGGAAGAATTCTTATTTTGGGGAGGCATTTTGCTTGCCCCATAGCTACACATCTGTTCTGCCTAATGGTAGGGCCAGCCTATGCTAGGGGTACTTCAGATTTTAAATACTTGACACCTATATGGGGAGTCATCTCAAAGGGGACGTTGCTTCCCAGCCAGCTCAGGATTTCTCACATTACTGCATGTTTTGCTTAGAGGCCTAGGGCTCTTTAAAGTAAGAATTTGGATTCACTCCAAGCCTTAGAAGATGCAGACTTTATTATTCTATAATTCTCTGATTAAGGCCACATGGCAACTGTCTTTGCCTTTCCAGATCCAATCAGAAAATCTGGAGTGGACTTTCTAAATGTAGTCCAGGACATTCCAACAAAGCTGGTCTGGATCCAGGAATGGATCAGAAACAAATATTAGAGAGCAGAAACACAATAAACTAACTCAGAATTTGAAAATTGCTTTTTAAAAGCAATATATTCCGTTCCTTGTTACAGTGTGTAAGAAGTACCCTGTTGCTAGTACTAATTACAATGACGAAAAGAAGTTAACTCATGACATTGGACTTTATCAGACACAGAAAATATGGTGTCATAAGAACGCCACATAACTGCAAGAGGGTGCATGGATCAGACAACGTTGCCCTTTCATGGTTATAAAAGGCCCAAAAGCTGTGGTTTTGAACTGATGGCTTAAGCTGTCAATAGATCTCCCTGCAGCTTTTTTGCCAGCATTGCCAGCATGTGAAACCTCTGTCCCTTTAAATCTCAGACTTACCCCGACAATGGCTGGTCAGGCGCGAACACTGGGTCAGATCAGGACATCCAAGTAAGTTTTGCTCTTTTTATGAACCTCCCTGGTTTACTTGGAAGGTTTTTTGTGTGTGTGCTTGGTGTGACTTTTTATGCTCTATTTTTGTTTTAAAGTTTGAACTGAATGCACAATGAAATTAGGTGAGATTTCAAATGAGGAAGTGAACGGAGCTGGGAAAGGACCTGGGTGTGGGAGGGAACGTTCTTTTGCCGGCATAAAAATGATTTTTTTTTTTAATGCTGGCAAAAGAATGTTTAAAATGGTGTGTCTGATAAAGTCCATTGTTACTTATGCTGCTCCCTACTTTTTCACCCCTTTCAGTCACTTTGGCCTGCTATGGCCTGAAACTCAGAGGGGTATGTGTCTTCCCAACATGCCTATAAATATTTACCTAAAAAGTAA
The DNA here is from genome assembly GCA_030847615.1 of Gambelia wislizenii. NCBI lineage: Eukaryota > Metazoa > Chordata > Lepidosauria > Squamata > Crotaphytidae > Gambelia > Gambelia wislizenii. The sequence goes on along the minus strand of JAUMIR010000005.1, from coordinate 168,090,403 downwards.
CATTTGAATGTAAGCATAAACCATTACATGTTACATCAATGAAGTAATTTTGCTTTCACAAATTATGCACTTTTGACATGTGGCTTTGTTACGCCCTTGTTACCACAAAATAAGTAACTGGTTACAGGCATCTGTGTTACTTGTAATTCATTATTCCCATTATTTCTAATGAAGCATGACATTCATTGTGTAAAATGGCCACTATGTCACACAATATATATTTCTTTCAAGACTTCAACATAGAGAGTGATGGGTTTACATGGATGTAGAAATGAGAAGGGAGGAAATGAAGGCATTGCCATTCCCAAACAAGAATTGTGGGCATACAAATGAACTTCTTGTCTAGTCCTCAAATTTATGTCATTGCAGTAATGTAAAAATGCAGTTGAGCATTATTTATTTTATTTTATTTTATTTACATGCCACTTTTCTCCCAGATTGGGACCGAAAGTGTCTCACAAAAAGTATTTAGAAATGAAGTTTAAGTATCTAAAGAAAAAGAGCAGGTAACCAATGTTACCAAGGGAATGGAATGACAACAGCTGGAAATTCTGTTGCGGACTTACATCTTTGTAAGTGGACTTATCCTGCAGGAATTTAAATTAGGCAGTTTCCTTGACCTTATCCACTAAGGGGCTGCTGTTACATTATTATGTAGGAAGCCAGCAAAATGACTGATTCACATCAGGACTGATGCACTACAGGTTCATTGGTCCCATTGTGCCTCAGAACATCAACTAGGGAGTGCTGATGCACAACAGTAGAGTCCAGTGTGCATTGGGACACTCTTCCCGGTGTCCTGTTAGGCAAATCACAATTCACTAACAGGTTTTCTTAGCACCCCTGCTACATATAACTAAGTATACATAAAGTTATGTAATATAGACCATGATAAGAGCATTCTGGCCATTAAATGTAAGAGTTCTAAGCATGAATGATTTTTTTACTGTCTCACTCTCAGCAATGCTAGAAAATGGAGGACTGAAGAAAAATGGGGGTCAGAATTCTTTTTTGGGGTGCAATGCCCTCATTTGCCCTCCCCCCATAGGTATGCCCTAAGGGTTGCCTCTTTCCTCACCACTGAAAGTCTGTGTTTTGGTTTTTTTTCCCTGCTTCTCAATGCAAGTTCCACAACATACTTGCCCTCCTGGAGCTGCTTTTCGCCCTTGACGAATTGAACTTGTTCTGTGGAAAGAACTTGCCAAGAAACAGAGTAAAACTGTTCACCTATTTTGTATTTTGAAATGCTTCCCTCCCTCTCCCCTTTTTAGTGTGCCAAAGAACCCCCAGACATTAAACGTTTTGGTTTGGGGTTCATTTCCTCTGCTTTCTTTCACCACACATGTTAATAAAAGTTATGAGAGAGCAAGAGGAAAGAGAGTTGGATCACAGCAAAGGAATTCTGGATGTTTGGGGTACTGCTAGGCAAATTCCTCTTTAAAAAGCAAGCATCTCTTTTATGCCGAGATCAAGTGAACTTGGCAGAGGCAAAGTCATTGATGCTAACAGTGTGTGACAGGAAACAAGGCCATGTGACTCCTATGTTTTGTAAGCCTAGCCCTTGTGTAAGATTACGGTACATTCTTTTCCAGCGACTCTCTCAGAAATTTGAACTTTTAATTAAAAGGCAACATTGAAGCATGTCCAATTCTGGCAGCCTTAAAAGCGGCTCTTTCCTTCCCTGATTAAAATGCATCTTGAGTCAGCATGTGATGGGATGTTTGTATAATTGGCTTCATTGTCCATTATATATGTATGTGTGTGTGTGTGTGTGATACATAACAGAACCTGGTGAGTAGTACAAAAGCTTTTTCTAACCTTCCAAAAAGAAGCTTACAAGTAGCTAAAACTAGCCTCTCTTAGTCATGTGGTTTCCACTTTCCCCTTCACTGTATCACTGGTGCTTTCCCTTTGTTACTCTGTGTGTACGCACCCACTCAAAATATAAACTCACACACATGCCATACTATTTCAAAATAAGTGTGTATTTCACCTAACAGAGAGAAGGTGGAAGGGGGGAGGGAATGAGCTACACAACAAAGGAGAATGTGGAAACTGCACCATGAGGAGTGCATTTTTTTTCTTCCCAGCAGCTTGTGGGCTTCTTTTCAGAAGGTTAGAAACAGCATTCTAATTGGTATCACCTTTCAGAAGCTAGACTCATGAAAAAGGATTTGATACAGGATGACTGAAAATGAGACAAGAATCCTCCCAAGTGCATCAATATGATTCAACAACTTCTCTTCAAGGTAAGAAAGCACAGCCAGTGATAAATACCTCAGTGTAAAAGCATCCATGCAGCAAAATGCCACATTTAAAGGAGAAACTGACGTATAATTATCTACTCTACACATAATAATTTAATATCAATAATTCAGGGACGATGCTCAGTTTCTCATAAACTAGAAAGCCTGCATCAGTGCCAGTTTATCAGTATGATCACCATTATTATTGTACTTTTATATTCATGGAATGTTTTCTGAATCATTCTTCCACTACTTGTTGCTGCTGTTTATTACTACATAGATAAGTATGGCTTTGGGACTTGTACTGAGAAGCACAGCAAGATCAAACCTCATACAGAATCTGGAGGAAAGACTTTAACTCAGGCATTCTATGCCCAAATGCAGCCATATAGCCACTAGATCACATTGGCCAGCCCTAACAAGTTATTCTCATGTTAGAAACAAGTAGAACTGATACTGCAACATTATAAGACATGGCACTACACACACACACACACACACATGAGAGAAGGGGGAGGGAGGGAGAGAAAGATATGTTAAGGAATTGTTTGTATGATAGGTCCAGTTCAGACTATCAGAATATCTTCAGCCCCAGGCAGGAGCATATGCTTTCCTAATGTACAATTGTTTTTAACAGAGGGGCAGGGTATAAATAAATTTTATTATTATTATTATTATTATTATTATTATTACTTATGACTCATGCAAGATCTCACAGAGATGCCAGAAGTATGAGATATCACCACCATGTGAGGCCCATATATGGAGTCACTATAGCCCATTTCTTCTTTACTACTTTATTTGTTTATTTATTTATTGGATTTATATCCCACCTTTCTCCCAAGATGGGATTCAAGGCAGCTATATGTACAAGGATATACTGTACCCTGCATTTCCTCCAACGAGCTCAAGGCAGAATATGCTTAACTCTTCCTCTCTCTTTTATCCTTGGAAGGTAGATGAGGCTAAGAGAAAATGAATGGCCCACTGTCATCCAATGTCTCTCATCTCCCAGCTTAAATCTGGATCTCCCATTATGCCCAGTTTAATCACTATATTACACTGACCTCAGAACCATTGTGATAGCCCAGATAACAGTGAAACCATGGACAGGTCCAATATGAAGCCAGGCCAAGCAATCATGAATGGTGCTGCTGTTCAATCCTTGCAAACTGAGAGACCACCTCACATACTCTTGCATGCAGAGTTAGACCAGCTGCCACTGAAATCTGGCATGAATCACAATTAGAATCAAGTCATGGGTTGTTCTGTGGACCATCAGACAAGAAACCAGTGACATGAGGGGGCACATCCATGCCCCTAATGTTCAGGGTACGATATGGCCATACCTAACATCATTCAGCCACGAACCTGAAACTGTTCTCCACCAACTATGAATATATCAGAACCAGAAAACACAGCAGATACTGTATATAGTTGCCATGACTCTTGAACTCCAAGCATGCTATAATAATAGTAGACAGGGCCTCAGCAAGCATCTACCTTCTACAGTAATCATCGGAAACCCTTCCCACCATTAGCACACCTTAGGGATCCTTCCTATTGCTCCCTGTCCCTACTTGAATGCCCCAATTCACCAACACTAGCCTGTAACTTTGGACCAAACGAGAACTCATACAATTGACCTAAGATTCATAACTGAATGCCTGTGCTTTATGGTAGCTCCTCTGCAAGTATCCAGGTCTAAAACAAAGGTCAGACCAAACTGAGGGCCTGTCTACACTGCAGAAATTCATCAGTTTGACACTACAGTATATTATCTACCATAGTACTATCCTATGGAATCCTGATATTTGTAGTTTTGTAAGATAGTTAGCTTTTTCTTTCAGAGAACGCTGGTGCCTCACCAAACTACAAATATCAGGATAGAAATAGTTTGGTGGATAAAGTGGTGGATAAAGTGGTGTCAAATTCTGTATTTCTGCAGTGTGGACAGGCCCTTGAGAGGCCCATTATTCCTCATAGAGATCTACAATGCATACACTGCAAAGGCTGTTTGTTTGGGGTTTTTAAAAATCAAAAATATTGACATAGAGGACTTCATGTACTGTACTGTTCTCAGTGTGTCTGGCTAGCATTGAGACATCTGCCTTCATGATCACAGCAGGATGTCAGAGAACACTCTGAAAGTGTGCTAATTTCAGCCAGTTGCGTGCAAGAAACGGGCCAGCCATCAGCTTCACAAAGGACTTCCTAACAAGCCATTCTGCTGCAGGGCAGCCATGATAGTAATGCAATCTGAAAATTGATAAGAGGCCTTCAGCTGTGTCATTAAAGACCAAAGCATGCCACCAGACTGGGGTAGTTAAGATATACCCACTGACCCAGCATTCTCAGCAGGAGGGTGAAGAAAGAACATGATACTTTCAGTGTGACTAAAACAAGGAGTTAGACAGCACTGGTATCCTCAAGGGTAGAGTCACAGCTGTAGCCTGACCAAAATCAAGTTATGCTTCTTTGTTTCTTCGTGTCTCCTGAAAATTAAAAGCAATATCTTAGATTCACTTACCTGTGCGGTTTTAAGTTTTGTTCCTGAATTCTTATGCCTAGTTCAGAGGTAAGAGTGGTTTCCAAACATGGATCGTTGCAGTGCATGGGGCCTTTTGTGGCCTAGTGGTCTAGTCAAGGGGTCAACATGCTTTGGAGCCTGGATAATTGTGCTGCTTCATTCTGACACCCTCAGGTAGGTCTCCTTGTGATGTCTCAGCCCACATTTGGGCAACTGGAGTGTCATCACATAATTCACAGTTGCCTTTCAGCCATTTGAAGCAGGTAGGGGCTTGTAGTTTTGGAGTACCTTTGAAGAGCAGGAACACCACTTAGCACATTTTTAAACTTTTTTTTTTTTTTTTTAGTCCTGTCAGCTTAAAAAATGTGCATGTGTGTGCTGGAGGCTTATGGGGGTCAATGGAGGTCCAAGAGCCACACTGGAGCCCCAAAGGGCTAAATTTAGCATGAGGGCTACATGTTTGCCATCCCTGGCCTAATAGCACTCACATAATGGTGCTATTTGGGAGACCAGAATATCCATTTTGAGGAACTCTGTACATGGGCCCATTTGAAACCATCTTTTTTTTGAGAATCACTCCAATCATAAACATTGTAGGGGCCATGTGAGGAATCTCCACCAGGAACCAGTTATTTACACTAATAGGAACCTCTGTATGAGTGATAGTGGCTGCTGCCACACTGTAGAAATAATGTAGTTTGACATCACTTTAACTGCTATGGCTCAATGGTATGGAATTCTGGGATTTGTAGTTTTGTGGGATATTTAGTCTTCTCTGACAGAGAGCTCTGGTGCCACAACAAGCTCCAAATCCCAGAATTCCATGGGATGGAGCCATGATAGTTAAAGTGCCATTGAACTACATTATTTCTACAGTGTGACAGCAACCACTGAGTACTGCAAGGCAGTGACTATTCTGTACCTCCCTGAGTCATGTATGATGTGAAGTCACAACCTCCAAATGATCTACTGAACAACCAAGAAAATCCAAGATTTGCTACACTCAGCAAAGGACAAAAGAGACCCTCTCACAGCATAGGAATTTACTGCATACCATGCAGCTGTAGAAAAGTTTACATAGGGACCACTAAACACAGTGTGCAAACACGAATCAAGGAACATGAGAGACACTGCAGACTGGACCAGCCAGAAAAATCAGCAGTAGCAGAGCATGTTATAAACCAACCTGGACACAAAATGTTACTGAAAAACACTGAAATTCTGGACCAGGCCAACAACTATCATGTCAGGATGCACAGAGAAGCTATTGAAATCCACAAACACCTGGACAACTTCAATAGGAAAGAAGAAACCCTAAAAGTAAACAAAGTTTGGCTACCAGTCCTGAAAAACACTAAAATCAAAACTCAACACATGGAAATGAACTTCACCCAGGGACAGGGGGATTTCCAGCCGACAATGACCATTAGCCAAACAGACACTAATCCTCCTTGCATATCCTCCCACCCTAGGAACTTGTCATCCAAATACATAAATGTACATATCGTCTCCAACAGGGACTTAGTATATAAACCCCACACACCCCTACACCACCATTCTCTGAAGATGCCAGCCACAGATGCAGGCGAAACATCAAGAATAAACTCTTCCAGAACATGGCCTCACAGCCTGGGGGGGGGGACCACAAAAAACCCATGTACAATGGCTTATTGATAAAATACCATTGTCCCTCCACATTCACTGGGGTTTGCTTCCAGGACCCCCCGTGAATACCCAAATCCGTGAATACTCAAGTCCCATTATATTCAATGGCATAGCAAAATGGTGTCCCTTAGATAAGATGGCAAAATCAAGGTTTCCTTTCTGGATTATTATTTTTTTAAGAATATTTTCAAGCCGTGAATACTTAAATCCGTGAATACCAAATCTGTGAGTATGGAGGGACAACTGCACAATAAAGTCTGGGACAGGATATGCCTGAGGCACTTTCCTATCAACACCATTAGGTCTGGAGGAAGAGGTTTGCCATGACTTGTGTACCTTCCATTTGAAGGTTTGTGAGAGGGCCAACAAGTCCAACTCCAGTTTAAAGGGGAAGAAATCCCAAAAGGTAAAGCAGGGGCCTTGAGGTTGGCTATTACAAGTTAGTACTTGAGCTGGAGACAGGGCTAATACACAGATCACTTTGTCACAGTCTTCCTACTATTCCTACTACCGTACTAAATTTGCTTCACTTCATATACATTAGCACCGGCAAATCTTATGTACATCTATGTCCTCTGTTGGCATCTCTCATACTTATGCGTTTCCATTTTTGGGGACAATATATCTGTAGCCACAGCAATGAAGAAAAAGCATTCTTGTCTCAAAAACTGTAAGAGCTTTCCCGTTTAACTTCTTTTGAAAATTGTTGCATGTATCCCCCTATAAAATGAATGTTTTCTTTATGAATCCTAACAGACAACTGAAATATGAATTAAATTAAATTGATTTCCTATTATAAGTCTGGCTTACATAGAGGGAAAGGGGGAACTAGCAGAAGATAGAAATTGACACTTCCCATTATATATTCAAGAGGCTGTCAACATTTTTCAAGCAGTTCAGTCGTATTGAGCAGTACCAACACTGAACAGAAATGACAAGGCTTCATCTGTCACTAAATCTTAAAAGGAGCCCAGTGTTTGTTCATCAAAAGAAAACATGCTGGAGTCTGCAAATTGTTCAGCACAGATGAAGTCACCTTGGAAGTTCCCGAGGAACCAGAGGGCCCTGGAGAATCTGCATATGTGTAATGAACTTAATTTGCCTAACAAACATGCATGGGCATTGTGGGAGGTCAACATTTTGCAGTTCTGTGGTGCTACTCAGGCATATTGCAATGTTAAATAAAATAGCATTCTTGGTCCTAGAGTACTTTTCAAAGGTGTGGCTGCAGGGGCATCTGTTGAAAGAAGAAAAGGAGCATGTACAGAAGAAGAAATGGAAGATGAGATACATACATGAATTGTACATGAACAGTACAATCCATAGAGCAGGTAGGAATGTACCCAGTATTGCCATTCATTATCATTGGGTGCATCTCCACTATAGAAGTAATGTGATTTGACACCACTTTAAGCTCTATCCTATGGCATCCCAAGATTTGTAGTTTTACAAGGTCTTTAGCCTTCTCTGCCAAAGAGTGCTGGTGCCTCACAAAAGTACACATCCCAGGACTCTCTAGGATGGAGCCATGGCTGTTAAAGTGGTGTCAATCTGCATTATTTCTACGGTGGAGATGCTCCCATTGCTTTGCATTCTCCATAGCCAATCACATTTCCCACTGCCATCAAAAATACCCAGTTAACTAGCATTAAAGGATCAGCTTTAGTAGTGTTGCTAGGCTGAATATGAGGCACAGTTCCTCTTGCTTTAATATAGCGCTGATGTTTCATCATGAAGGCTTACCATAAAATTCCATCAGGGAGGCTTATGGCACTTCTCTTTCTTCATCCCTCCCAACCCCACCTTTTAGTTAATGCCGCCCTTCCCTAATCCTGGCAATTAACTGGCTGGTGGAAAGTGGGAGGCGGGGCGGTGGCAGAGAAGTGTCCCACTCTGGTCTTGTAGCTGGATGCACAACATAAGGCATCCTCATCCAACTCTCAGGGCTCATGGGGAGGTCCCAGAAGATAATGCCATTGTTGTATGTGCTGTGCAATGTGGGTATTGTCTGAGTGTTACTTTGCATTGTATATGTCTCTGTGTGTACTTGGTTCCTCAGAGCTGGAGTTAACTTTCTTCTGACATCCAAATTCTCTTGTGCCCTCAACCTAGTTTCTGTCACCACTCCCAATGGATTGTATCCATAACATTTATATAGAAGTACATGTACTGGGAATCCTGTAAGGTGACTTCCAAGCTTCTTCCCCTTCCCTATAGAGAGAGTTTGGATATCCCAGCTGTTTAACTCAGCTGTCAAAATTATACGTAGCTAAACATTCCAGTTTCTCCTGCCTCTAGAGGCCTAGAATTCAGATATAGCCATGTTAGCCTGGAATATCAGTATGCAAAGGGATCATATAGCACCTTTGAGACTGAGAGAAAGAAGTTGCAGCATAAGCTTTCACAGACTTAGAGCTTGTCTATATGGGCTAAATACACTGTCTTGCCCCCATCTCAGAGCCCTGCAGCCCATATGACACAGGGCATTTGGCCTGTTCTGCCCCCAGGAAGTCCTCACCATTCCTGAGACAGATATGGGGGGAAGGTGGGGTAGGTCCCAATAGAGCGTTATACGAAAATACCCATTTAAATCCATTACTGCTGACAAAAACCAGTTTGGGACCTGCGTGTCTATAGGAGCCTGTTCAGCATGCTGGCCCTCGCTTCTACCACCATCTCCCTGGCTCTCCTAGAAGCCAGAGAGGAGTCCCTCAGCATGTGACAAAGGCTGGTCACATGCAGGGGGCCTTCTGTTACATGTCACAGACCCCCTTCCTGCCTTCTGAGTCAGCAAAGAAAATGGTGGCGGCTGCAGAAACATGACAGCATGCCTGTTTGGACTCTGGCCCATTCCATACAGGTAACGGAGGAAGAATGGGACAGCTCTGCAGCCAAGATATGTTGGCAGGGAGCCATGTATCCTGGCTCATGTAGATGAGCCCTATGGCTGCATCTGCATTCCAGAAATAATCCAGTTTGACACTGCTTTAACTGCCATGGCTCAGTGCTATGGAATCCTGGGATTTGTAGTTTATTGTGGCACCAGATTTCCCTGATAGAGAAGGCTAAATATCTCACAAAATGACAAATTGCAGAATTCCATAGCATTGAGCCATGGCAGTTAAAACAGTGTCAAACTGCATTACTTCTGCAGTGCAGACGCAGCCTTAGTCTACTCCATGCATCTGAAGAAGTAGACAGGGATCGTTTACACCTAGAGGAAAATCTGGCTTAATTTTGGGTTTTCCTGATCTTCAGTAACCATGGGCTTGTCTACACAATCACCACACACAACAAGACAAGTTCAGGAGCACTCTCATACAGTGCTCCCTTCCAAACCCACCCTGTGGCCACTCTGCCCCCCCATCCCACCGTGCATGCAAATATACGTATGTCTTTCCCCACAGATTGGAGGGGCTTTGGACATTATGCAAAGGTACGCCCAGCTAATAATGATATGTGGTGGTATGCTGGTATACACTTCTCCAAACAACTGCCATGCATGCAAAATAAATGATGATGCAGGAACTACTAAACAGTGAAATTGAAACAGGGGAAGGGATCACCTGGCCCAGGGAATCTCCTCCCAACCTCTTCCACCCAGCTGCTGAAACTCCTCTTCCTGGACCCACAGTCCAAACACAAATGCAAATATCTGGATTTTCCTCTCAAATCTGGAGTAAATCCCCACTTTTGGTGCAGATTAAAGCCCTGGGGTCTGAAAAGACTCAGATTTAAGCCATCCCAACATCTAAACAGCTTGCAGTATAAAATAAGGTGAGGTTGTTTTATTTGGCCAGTGTAGACAAGCCTTGTAGACAAGTCTATAAAAGCTTATGCTACCAACTTTTTTCTCTCAGTCTCAAAGGTGCCGATCCCTTTGCATGTCTCTATAGGGTTGAATTCTCAGACTTTTCTGAACTACATAATGCTATTTTTCACTTAGTTGCCCATATGGCTGGCTTAGAGCCTTATCAGCCATGTCATTTTCTTTCCTCCACCATTAGGCCCATTCCCTCTACAGAAAAGGAGAAAGTCCTGAAGGGCACACCAGTCCATCACTGCAGACACTGCCACCATTTCCCTCACTGTCTCAGAAGTCAGGAAGGGGGCCTGCAACTTGTGACCAAGCCCCTTGCGTGTGATCATCCTTGGTCACATGCTGCAGAACCCCTTCCGGCCTTCCAAGACAGCGAGGCAGACTGGCAGCAGCAGTGAGGTCTGGCCTGCTGGGACAGGCTCCTGCAGACATGTGGGGCCCGATCCATTTCCTCCCAGCAGAAACAGAGTAAAACAGATATTTTTTAAAAAAATGTATCAGGTCTTACCCTGCCTACCTCCCATCTCAGCCCCATTTCTGCCCTGTGTCTTACATTTTTAAAAATGTACATTTTTAAAATTTCCTTGGGCTTGTGTAGAATGGCCAGAATACTCTGCCTTCTGCCTGGCTTATTCTACCCCCCCCCCCCGCCCCAGTTACCAGGATGAAATGAGTAGAAGTCCGCCTGCATATACTGGCTGGTAGCACTGGGTGCCTCCCCTGCTGTTGTGTGTCACAGTTTCTGAAGCAAGGAAGGAGGCCCACAGCATGTGATCAAGGCTGTTCACATACAAGGGGCCTTGATCAAGTGCGGGAGGCCTCCTTCCTCGCAGCAGAGCAACTCCTGTTGTGGCGTTGGCATCTGGCAATTCAGCCTAGCTTGCAGGTATGGACCAGGTTTTACCACTCTGGACCCATCTAGGTTTTCCTGCATAAAACGGGTTTTCCCAGGTATTTTATTAAAACTTTTTAAAGGCTTTACCCCAGCTTTCTCCCCCACAACTTTCCCTCAGGTGCCGTCAGGACTGTCCGAAGGTGAAATGGGGCAAGAACCCTTTATCTTTTGGAATCTTTTGGGCCTCAGGGCTCCAACATGGAGAGGGGAAAGCCAACGTAAATTGCCCATCTAGACAAACCCTTTGTCTCAGTTCCTTTGTGGGGGAAATGAGTACTTTATGTCTTGGCACTGTGAAAGACTAGAGGCAGCAAAATAATTTCCTTTGTTTTAATAATATGAATGTTCTCCCCCCACCCCTGCATTTATTGCAAAAGGAAACAGGTTGATTATACAGTAGTTCAAAATCTTGTAGCTCAATATGTAACATTAAAATAAAAACAGCAACATTTAAAAAAGTAATTCAATTTGCAATTATTTTCTGAATGAGCTGTAGTTATATCAGGTGTGATACTTTTATGCCAAGCCAAGTTATATATAATGCATTTTATGTTCCTAAGGTAATAAAGTGACTTTCAATCCATAAAGGGTGTTAATGTGGCATTCCCCCATACCATTTTTTCCTGAAAATTTCTTTTTTTTTTCTTCTTAAAAAAATTCAGAAACCCTCATGGCTTCAAAAATTTCTGGAAATTATACAACTCTAAGCATCTCTCAAAATGGTAAGCTTGGCAAAAATGCAAGCTGGCAAGGTGTAATCAGTTGCAAAAGCCATTGGACTGTCTTGACAGTGAGCATTTTGTGTGCCATTGCTAATATCTTTAGGCAGTAGGCACAGACTGCTGGAAGGACTTTTAAACTATTGTCTACTGATATTTCTTATTTCGGATTCTTGTTTAATTGTCCTAATGGTTAATTTTCCCTGTAGTGAGTAAATTAACATATGTGTTAGGAACTAATGGCTGGTCTTAATGAGCTTCCCGGGTGACACATCAAAGAGTAAGAGACAGTTGGTCCTTGCAAAAGGGAGGGGAGAGAGAAAGAAAGCACAGCAACTGAGGATCAAAGCTATCATTCTGATGGGAATTTGAAGCAGTGGCTTAATTGACCATAAGAAACATTTTCCCTTTTCACTAATCTGAATTTCCCTGAGCTGCCAGAATTGCAGATGAAAGTGAGAAGCATCCTTGACCTCCTCTGACAAGCAAAATGTTTTTTCTCTCTCATGTGTAGAAAGGAAGGTATTTTGGGAGTGATTTACAAGGTCTGGGAGCTGCAAAGAAAAGGTGTCAAACCCCCCCCCCCTGTATTCCAGTTATTTCATACTCTGCTGCCTCTTGACCCATAAAGAGATGTTAAAGAAGGCTTCAGTGCTTGTCAGCTTACATACCATCCTGAGTCTACATCTCCTGATGTGAATTTATGTGCAGCAGCAGTACAGGGGAGTTTCTTCCTTGTCTTGAAGGAAGCCCACTGTTCATTTCATATATGCCCTGTGAAGTTTATGAAAGGGGGGGGTTGCATTTCCATAGCACTGCCAGCCTCATCATGCCAGCCAGGTACTCTAGAAGATGGGGGCAGCTTTCCACTTTCCCCCCTTTCTTGAACATGCTTGTGCATTTTTTAATTCTCCTACCTCCCTCACCATTGGTTTCAGTTGCCATCAGAGCAGCAATTATGGGAGACCACCTTCTCTGCCTGCAGATCTCTGCCACATCTGTGGGTCCCTTAGACATCCTCTCTAGGAGCCTGGGCTCATTACCTTGATCAAGGAATCAATGAGATTCATCAGCTAAGTATTATTCAGATTAAATGAGCAGGAGATAGTCATTAAATGAGCAGGAGATAGTCATAAACAAATTAACTTTATATTAAAAGTTGTAATAAAACGGCAGGTGGCAAACACCATCTTAAAGCTCCATCATAACTTGTATCTTTACTCAACCTCCTGTATTGCATATTAATCTGCATCTTTGGCCAAGATCCTGTACACTTCAAACATAACATAGACTAGAGAGGGAATTGTAGGTGTAATGTGCAAATTGTGTTACCAACATACACATTTATATAAATGCAATGGCTAAATTAACCAATGAATCATGTGCATTTTTGTCAATCAGTAAACTAAAACTCTTTTAGTTAATCACTAAAACTTAGTTAATCACCTAGAATCTCTTTCACCAATGCTGTAGCAGTAAAAATACTGCATACAAAGAGGCATTATCCATTGGGAAATTCTCCTGGATGGGAGTTGTGTAATGGGGTTTTTACATAACTTCCCAATGGACAGCATTCAATAATTCTTTCACAGAAACTGCCTAGAAATTTGGAGGGAGGTGAAAGAGCATGGCAAAAGAGAGTGAAAACCTGACCATTTTTTTTAAATAAAAAAACTTCACAAACTTTTCAGAAAATATTTTGCTGCAGGATGGCTTTGGCTGTGTGTTTATTACCACAGAAGACCACATTGTGGACTGTGTTGTGTTACAGGCACATTTTCTCAGAGAGGGAAAACTATAGGACATAAAAGGGACTCACATCCTGATATACATGCCACTATTCAGTACACCAGAAACAAAAAGAAATGCATTGTTTGTCAGGAGTTAGAGACTGTACTCCATTATAAAATGGCCGAACAATTGCAGAACCATGCTGAGTCATAACGGCTGACCCCATGAACTACCAAGTCATGCCTAGTCAGGCCACTAGGGGGCAATGTCCTGTATATGCATATATGGGAGAGCTCAGAACAGAGCTCACTTCCTCCTCTCTTTTCTTCCTGTGAATGCTGAGGCCTGGTGAAGCAGTTTCTCCTTCAATTGTAAATATTTGTACATATTGCAACTGTTTGACTTTGAAGATAAAAGTGCCTCCTGCTTATTTGGACATCAAACTCTCTCTGTGTGAGTATTCTTGGGAACGGGTTAGTACTGAGTCTGCTGAGATAGTTTTTGGCTTTGCTGGGGATTAAGTGTCCTATCATCCCCTGACATAGTTTGCTAAGAATTTGTATGTGTAACAGAATCACATGTGGCCTTTGATGTGTTCATGTACACCTCAAACCTGGATAAATGAAAAAGAGTGTCATAATTGTAGAGAAGCCTTAGTATGGCTAAATCCACACTACACAAATAATGAAGTTTGAAATGGGATTACTTGCCATGGTGGCTTCTTATGGAATTCTGGGATTTGTAGTTTCGTGAAGAACCAGCATGCTTTGACAGAGATGGCTAAAGTCCTTATAAAACTACAAATCCCAGGAATCAATAGGAAGGAGCCATGGTAAATAATCCAATTTGAAACTAGATTATTTGTGTAGTGTGGATTTGGCCTATGTGTCAGGACAGTTTAAACTTGGACATACATGATGCAGTCAAAAAAGTTCTTGAAATTGTTGTTTGTTTTTTAATCATTTCTATCTATATAATGCCTTTCCTCCAAAGAGGTCAAAGTGCCAAATGTGGCTGTCTTCCTTCCCCACTTCCCAACAGTTCTGTGAGGTAGGTCAGGCTAAGAGAAAGTGAATGATTCACAGTCATCCAGTTAGAAGCACCGCTTGGTGGGAACTAGAACCTAGATCTGCTAAATCTCAGTCTGTCTCTCTAACCACTGTGACCACTATAGCTCTTAAAGCATGCAATGTAAGGCAACAGACAACATGCTGTAAATGAAATTCCATAACAAGGAAGAATCAATAAATGGTGTGAATTTTTAGGCCTTGATGTTCCATACTTTCTGATACTAAGAAAAAGGAGAGCTTCTGCTTCATAACCCTGGGTCATTGTGTCAAATATTACTATTTTTATGACATAAGACTGAATGGTATCCCATTCCCAGCAGATACAGAGGTTGTTGGTGGCTCCCATTTCAGTCCGGCAGTGAATTCATTCCATATTTTCGTCCAAACTTGCAAAGGACTATCTAAAGTGCTGAATCTATTTGTGGGGATAGTGTTCAGTATCTGCATTGTTCCTTTAAGGTTTGGACTACAACCTGGAGCAGATTCACTGTGTTCCTCACATGATAGCCACCAGCTGCCACTAAGTAGAAAGTACACCTACTCAGGCGAGTAGCTCTACTAATTTATCAGCTTCTTTTGACTTATTTTCTCTCTGCACTGTACCTCACTCCAGTTTGGATGGTTACCCACACTCAGGTAGTGGCAGGTCATGGACTGAGTATTGGGACACCTTAACCCAAAATAGTGATGGAGAAGTGGCCCATCTAGCTTGGCCAGCAAGACACCTGTGCCCTTGGGAAAGGCTTTGCAAGGAGGGTTGAGGACTTAACTGGGTAGAGGATGCATAATGTATTATGTATTCTATTTCTGTTTTATGTCTTACATCCACAAATGCAAAACACTGATTTAAGTAAGAGTTTATGCTAAGGTGTAATATCTCCTATCTATGAAAATACAGATCCCCCTCCCCATTTCTTAGAGAGTTTTGTGTCATGCAGTAGGCTTGGAGTTTAGCTATGTAATACTGCTGGATGCTAGTTAGTCAGCCCATCACATCACAGCTTATTCAGAGTGCTGGTTTTGACCTATAAAGCCCTATACAGCTTGGGTCCAGGTTATTTGAAAGACTGTATCTCCCTGTATGAGCTCAGCAGAACTTTTAGATTGTCTGGAGTGGCCCTTCTCTCTGTCCTACTCATCAGGCTCATTTGGTGGGAACAAGGAAAACGGACTTCTCAGTGGTTGCACAATAGGTGGTAATGAAGTCCACTGAGAGATCCAGGAAAATCAACAAGGTAGCACTTCCCCATCTTTCACCTTTCATCAGGAAGGGCAACCAAGTCAGTTTTGGTACTGTACCCTGGTCTGAAACCAGACTGAAGTAGTTCCAGATAATCTGTTTCCTCCAGGAGGCTCTGATGTTGTCCAGCCGTGTCATGCTCAAGCATCTTGCCCTAAACAGGGATAAAAAGATATAAAGGAACCCAGTAACACCTCTGAGACAAACTGAGCAAAATAAATTTCTAGCATAAGCTTTCATGGACTCCAGTCCACTTGATCAGATGCACTGTGGAAACTGCATGGAGTTTATGAAATCTTATGCTAGAAATCTCTTTTACTCAGATGCAAAGGTGGTGCAGGATTCCTTTATATCTTTTTATGCTGAAACAGACTAACATGGGCATGTCTTTGATTGTAATGCCATTCTTCATCCTTTTTGAAGGAAGCCACAAGAAATTTTAGCAGTTTTCTTCCCACTTTCAGAAAGTCTTTGAAAACCATGCACTTTTGAAGCCAATTCACAATCAAGTACTTATTCTGTGCAAAATTCACATGTGGTTTATTTGCATAGAAAACAACAAATGCTGTTTCCTGTGCAAAACAACCACATGCAACCAATGGGAAGATTCTCATCAATCCAAGATTCTTCTTTGTCAGGGTTTATAAACACTCAAAAACATGTTTGTTTTTTTTTACCATTTTGTGAATATTTTTAAATATTATTTCAATATCTAGTCTTTGAATACTACCAAAAGGGAATATTTGTGATAGAGTGATTACTCTCATTTATCTCTGGGGCCCCATTTAATTGAGAAAAAAAACCTCTTACCTACACTCTATTCCAAATTTGCTGCAACATTGTTGTGTGCCCGTGATTTTTTGGATCTTGACATGGCCACGAGTCGAGATGGTGGCTGTGCCATTTTTTTGCTCAGGTGGAGATCAGCAGAGACACTGCTTGAAGGTGAGTGCCCAGCATTGCCTGGAGACAGCATGGGAGGCAGCCACAGTGAGGAAGAGGAGGAGAGAGCTGCCACCCCAATTCCGGCTCCTCTGGCACTTTGCAGCCAGAATCGGAAGGCACCGCCACCGACATCACGATGGATGAAGGGCTAGCAGCTCTGTCCTCCTTTTCCTCAATGTGGCCACCCTGCATGTAGTGTCCAGGCAATGATATATATATATATATTTTTAAAAAAATAAATTTTAAAAGTGCACGATTGCTGGTGCTTACAGGTGCTTGATGGAAAGCCCATGCCTGTGCACATTTGACCAATCCAGTGGTCAGCTCCTCCCTCTCCTAACAGTGGGACAAATTGCGCAGTTGTCCCAACAAGCACGTATGTGCATTGCCTGTGCAGCTTTTTTAAAAATTCAGGGAAAGCTACGAAGGCTTTCCCTGCGTAGTTTTTTGGTGTTTTTTGTCCCCCTCCTTCCCAATATGCCAAATTGCCATGGGATCCCATTGGAACCAAAGGTATTCCTCTCCATTCTGTGAGGATTTTTTTCATTGTATAGACAGGCCCTGAATCCAGTGAGGTTCTCTTCAAAAGAGGACTATTTCATTTTAAGCCAGAAAGCACCTCCCCCTAACAGAGTAAGTCATTTACAACCCCCTGTACTCATCCAATCAATCTATCTCTGCTAGATCGTATCAGTCAAGGTGGCAAGTATTAAGCTTCCATGTGGTGAGATGGAATGATTCAGGAGTCTTATTCACACCATTATTCTGCAAGAACTGAGACAAGTTCCAAGAAACCTGACCAGATTGAACATTGGACACTTCTCCAGATGCTGGGATAATTAGGCAGTGGCACTTTGCATCATATTGGTGTTCAAATCTTCAACAATGGTGATAGGACACCATCCTCCACTGCACCTGAGTGTAACAGACAAGCTTAGGGGGTACAGAACAGGTCTTCTAACACACACCTCTGTCAACTTCCTGGCCCTCAACTTCTACTACCATCTCATTCTGCCCAATGGTAGGACTGGTCCTGGAAAAGTTATTAACAACACAGAAAGTACTACATAAAGATGGCTTACAATGTGTAAGGACACAACTGAAAGTTTCCTCCATACATATGCCTCACAAAAGGATAAGAGGAATAAAATGGAGAGTTGCACACAGGTGTTTTTGAGAAACAGAATGAAATGTGAGGAAAGCTGGAACCAAGCACTGGCACTCTCTTGAGTGATATCAGAAGAATGGGACACAGAATATAACCATTTCTGTGTAATATAAGAAAGTATTTATTACTGCTATCTGTTGCTAATACATTCCACTGAAGTATACAGGTGATAGATATGATGGATGTAATTACCTAGATTATACATGGCTACCATCATGTGATCTTTGAGACTGGTTTTTAAAAAAATATAATTACAAGGTCAAGAGATTTTATCCAGCAATAGGAATATTTACTTCTGCTTTTGGAGCACAAAAGCTTTAATATATACATATATATATGGAGCAAACTTTTGTATGAGCCCATTTATAGTGACTTGGACATTTTTTGTAAAAGAAAAGTCTTCAAAGACCTCCCCTCAGTTAAATGACTTGCATTGTGATAAATGCAAAAATGTGAATCGGAGGCTCAATGTGAAATATAAAACCTGGATGGTAAATGAATGGAATATTTTCTTTTACATGATAAGCTTGCTCTGAATTTTTCTGCAAAACATTATTACCCTCAAAGTACACATGACCAGAGCCTGGAATAAAAATTTGGCCTCTAACTCTCAGAAACCCACAGCAAACATGGCCACTAACTTAACGTGGATAACTAAGTAGCTTTGATGGAAGTTCATGCCACTGGTGTGCACTAAAAGAGTTATGTTAATGCTTTGAATATAATTGTTATTGTCGGTATACTACACAAATGATGATTCTCAATAAACATTCTGTGATCTGAAGCTGGATTTCAATACTAAAAAAACAAATCCAGAGCTATTTGATGGAACTGTTTCAAAGGTTCCTCCAGATGGAATAGGGCCATGCCAAAATATTTTTCCACCTGAGGCAAAGGAACAGATAGCATCCCCCCTGAACCCCCAATTCCATGCTGAACTGGAAAGCAAAACACCTGGACAGATGGGCAGCCAATGAAAACACCCTCTTTACAGACATTCATGTTCAGCCTGAAGACCTGAAAGGTAGCACCAACATGATGCATGGGATTGGAAATAGGAATCTATTCGGCCCTCCTGTATTTGCCAATGCATGCAGGAGATATCTGAAAAAGGTCTCAAGGCTACACAAACGAGCTGCCCTTGATGAAATACATGTACTGATCCAGCCCATGCCTATCAGATTCAGTGTCTAGAAGATAGAACTACTAGGTGACAGAGAGATGCAGCCGCAATCTACATCTCCATGTCAAATTCTTCCACTCTGTCTCCCATAATATGTATGAATGCTTTCCAGTACTGAGATACCATCTCCCTCCACTCATTCAATATCATTGGCTGCTATTAACAGTGACAAAATCACAACATATAGTTAGCATTCCTACACTTTTGGGAGAGAGGAGAGAATTTAACATGGGTACCATTTTGAGAGATATTCCTGGGCAACACCCATAATGGAAAATTACACATTTACAGCATCAAAATTAAGTACTTCTACGTTCTGCATTAGATCCTGTCTGATCTTGGAAGCTAAACAGGACCATCCCTGGTTAGTATTTGCATGGAGACTGCCAACAAATGCCAGGTGCTGAAGGCATAGGAAGGAAGTGGACAAACCACCTCTGAGTATTCCTTGCCTAAGAAAACCCTATGGAATTCATGGGGTCACCATAAGTTGACAGGCAACATGAATGAATGCACATGTGCACAAACAAGTTTCATGGAAGAAGAATTAAGGTCATATTAAAGGTTGATTAAAGCACATTTGCTAGGAGGTAACTTGAATTGAATTCATTCCAAGCAAATAGCATAAGAATGGATTCTGTTACCCACTCCATTAAAAGGTATGTGAATTAAAATTGGTTCAATTTGGGCACATAATAAATCTTTCTGGAATATGATTATTTTCCAGAAAAGGAGGCATGAAGTATTGGGGATGAGGAAATGAAAGGAGACTCTAGACTTTCCATGGTCCATGGAGCACAGTTCTAGTTTTATAGGGTTGATATTGTCATTTTGCTTCAAATGACCCCTAAAAATCTCTTTTCAAACATGAGCAACCACATAATTCTTAGTGGTATATCTAATAAAGAAATATATAGGTAACAGCCAATATTTTCTTTTTAATTATACAAGAACACTCAGTTCTCTTATACATACATGTGCACACACACAGAGGGAGCCCTACTCTAGTCCTTCACCTTTAAACTCTTGTAATATTTAGAGATTAACTTTGTCCTTTTGATTTCTCTGAATTGAAGGAAAGGAATTCAATTGCTTAGTGTATAAACACCTGTTACATTAATTAGAACATAAGAAGTGCCACTCTGGACAGCCAATCTTGTCCAGCCTTCTGTTGCTACAGTGGCCAACTATCTGCCTATGGCAAACCCACAATCAGCACATGAATGCTATAGCGTTCCCTAGTAGCTGGTACAGAAAACCAAGTTGCTTTTGCTATTGGACATAATGCACGTCCATCATGACCAGGATCAATTGATAAGGTTCTCTTCCATGAATATCCATGAACAGTAAAGCCACCAGAGTTGGTGACCATCAGGACATCTGGTAGCAGCAAATTCCATTGGGCAGTTATACGCCCTGTGGAGTAGTTCCTTCTGTCCACCCTGAATCTTCCACCATCCAGTTTTTGTGGATGACATTGAGTTCTGTTGTTATGAGAAAGGGAGATGAAGTCTCCATGTCATTTTTTTTCTACACTATGGCCTACATTTTATTGGTTAATCCTGTCTAAAGCAGACCCACTAAGTCAATTGTCAAATGGTAAATCAACATTTAGATAGATCTTGTTGATTCAACAGATATACTTCAGCTGGGACTAACAACAGAATTTAAGATTCTGTATCTTTCTGTATACTTCTATCACATCTCCCCCTTCCTAATTTTTTTTCTGAGATAAACAGCATCAAGCATTGTAACCTTTTAGAATAAGAAAGCATCTCTGGTGCCTTGATCATTTTTATTGCTCTTTTCTCTACCTTTTCCAGCAATTTTGATATCTGCTTCTAGATGCAGTAACCAGAACTCAACATTGTATTCCAAGTGATTTTTGTATAATGGCAGTATGATACTGGGGGGCTGTTTACACGATGAAAGTGTCCTGGGAAGAATTCGTGTCAATCCCTGGCAGTTTACACATACATCGGGTCAGGTACGTGATTTTCGGAAGGGGGGCCACCTTTTATCTCTCAACCTGCAGGACTTCCAGTCCCGCGGTTTGTGCCGGTTTTTAAAAAAGTCACGGGAGGATTCGGAAAATGTCTCGGTACTGGAATGACCGAAAATGGTGACTGGGGGCAGGCTTAGAGCTCAGGACCAGAAAAGGAGGGGTCAGTCACCCGTTCTACAGATCCAGCCTCACCAGCCGAAAACAAAGGCATCCCATCCAGCTGCACGAAGGTTGATGTGTGTGTGTGCGTGCGCACGCATGTACTCAATCACCTTTTAAAATGGATTTCTACACTGCAAACTGTTCAGCTGTAATCTCTTCCTCAACTGCATGTTACAGAGAGATGGTCACCCATTCATCCCCTGCCTTGATCACCTCCCTGGTATTCCAGCCTCTGATCGAATGAACACCCTTAAATTCCCCCTCTGTGCCTGTGCCTTTTAAATTGTCTGTCTGTAGCTGGTTTGCTGTAAGGGTTAACATTTTAAAGGGGAAACCCACCCACCCCCACCTCACTCGGCTTGATCTCCCTGCGTCTGAGCGAAAGATCTCAGTCTGGTCTTTCAAAATGCCTCTGCGTAAGGTGAAAGAAATTGCAAGCCTCTACTCGGCTTGCTTTCAAAAGGAAAGGAGATGGTTTAATTGTTCCTCCATCTGAGGTCTTTGAAAAGTGCCTTCTGCCTCTGTTTCAAGGGTTAACTTTTTTTAAAGAAGCGAGGGGAATACAAAACCTCTGCCCCCCTGTCTCCCCCCCCCAGCCAGCCAATAGCAGCGCTCCTGGCACGGAACTTTAAAGGAAGTGTGTCACCGAGGTTGTGAAAACACGAGTAATCGCATACTTGATTGACAGCCAAAAAAACAAAAAAACTACAACCTAAAAAAAACCCCGGAACTTTGGACGTGTAAACATCAGTCACGGGACCACCTGGGATATCCAGATCAGTGACATAAATTGTATAAACAGCGAGGGGTGGATTCGTGATCACGGTAAGCACCATGACAATTTCTGTCGTGTAACTGGCACCTGGGAGTTTTGTTTTCAGCTTTTTTTTTCCAAATTGTGTTCAGAAAGAAATTTGCCTTTTTTTTTTTTACACATATTCTGCCAACATTTCTATTCAGCTATGCTCCATCACTGATAATCAAGCTGGCCACCAACATCTCAGTCTCCAACATCTCAGATGTCATTGTTTGGACCAAGATGTCCTGCAGCTATTCTGGCTGAGAGATTCTGGGAATTCTAGTCCAGTTTTTTCTATCTCTCAACTCTGATCAGTCCTACATATTCTACACTGAAGATAGGTGACAAGAATTCATATCGCTGCTCTGCAGTTTCCTTATACTTTTTTGATACTTAAACTCTATTGTAACCATTTTTCTCCCTTTATTTACTGAACACTTATTGTGTTGATGACTTATTCCCTGTCTTTCTCCTGTTTCTTTGACTATGGGACATTACAAAACTAAAATGAGCAACTCTTGTTGATGTACTATTGCTAAAGCTGAAATTCAAAACAGCCTCCCAAGAACAATTACACAAGCCAATGTCTTTTGTCCATCATTTGTAAGTGGAAAATTATTTTCTTCTCCCAACATCCAACACAGAAGAAAAATAAAGGAGGCCTTGTGACCCCTCAAGGAACACACAGCCACAGTGCTGCAACTCTGAAATCCTTCCAACATTAGTAACATAAAGTCTACAGAGCCATTGGTGGATGTAATGCATGGTGTGGGAGGCCATGTATGACTTGTTGGGTTCCATATTGTTCAGACTTTAGGGAAAGCAAGTAAATCAGAACAGGTGTCACTGCTTCTCTGCCTGAATCAGTCTAGGGCTAGCTGGTGAAACAACTGGACACAGGACATACCTCCTTTTCAACTTCTCCAACCCAGCCAGAAGCACAGCCTATTGGCAAACTTGGAATGTATGAGAGATCCCTGATAGTTTTGACTCCCTGGCAATTGTCCACTACACATTAGCAACACTCACCTCTGCTTCATGGTCTATAGTTCATTGTGTGTTTCACTTCTGTGCTCAGACACAGTAAACAAACTCCCATAAAGTGTGCCTCACATAAAGATGTCTTTTACACTAAGCAGTTATAGCATTTTGATACCACTTTAACTGCTATTGGTCCATCCTGTGGAATCCTGAGATTTGTGGTTTCATGGGTGTTAGCATTCTCTGTCTGAGACCTCTAGCACCCCACCAACCTATAGGATTCTGTAGGCTCCAGACATGGGAATTAAAGTGGTATCAACGTGCTAAAACTATACAGTATAAAGGAAATGAAAATGTGAATCTGAAGATGTTTATGTGGAAAGATATTTGTTTTCATATCTCTTAATGTTCCCACAATGTGAACCTTTCTTGTTTCTACTACAATTTGTAATCCAGTTTGCATTAAGGATTGTTGATGACAAGGAAGTCTCTTGTTTTGCTTTAGTTTCTGAATCCTCACTATTTACAAAATGAATACAGGATGTACAGTACATCTTTTTACGCACTCCACTTTTGTTTTCCTATCCATGTACTTTCCTTGCCCTCATTCTGTTTGTCCTTTTGTTTCAGTCCCTTGCCAGATGGTCTTCTGCTATCACGTGACTAGTGAGTCACATTTACAGGTGCAGTTTATAGATGCATCAAATATCCAGGTAGCGGCCAGTTCTATCCATTAAAGCTTGGCATGTGATTAGCAGGCTTAATTAACAGCTAGTGACTCATGTTCTTAACATGGCATCTAGTTCTAACCAGTTTGCTACAACCCTGGGCTATACTGAAGGCAAATAGCCTCTAAGACGCCTAATACATTATGCTAATACATTTTTAAACTGCAATGGGACCAAGTTTGAAACTTTGGCATCTATAATAAATATGGGCCAGCTATATATCTTACAGAAACTAGTAGTGTGTTAACTGGCACAATATCTTAAACACTGCACTGTTAATGTTTAGTGAAGGACCATTATAGCACCATATCTATCTATCTATGTATAGGGATCCTATTTTATTTTTCAGTTAGGCTCTGAGAAACATTTGCATTAGAACTTATTTAGAGTGGATTTGAGCCAGCATCAAGGGCACCAAAATATTAGATGCTGTGGACAAAAGAAGAATTTTTTAATTAAAACTTGGGGCGGGGGGAGCAGAGTCATAAAAGCTTATTGACATGATTACTGGTTATTTCCAAAAAGAAAGACTTCTTTTAAACTTTTTTTTTAAATGTAGGGACTTCCTCTTAACATATTACAAGGTGTGATCAGATAAACAGAGGTTAAGTTCCAGGCAGTCAATGAACACTCTCTCTCTACACACACACACACACACACACACTGTGTGTATGTGTGTGTATTTTCAGAGAGCCAAGGTAATTCTAAACTAACATGGCTCTCTGAACTTATGTTCAGAAAGAAATTGTCAAATAAAAGTTACAGGTGAACAACAGCAGGATCTACACCTGGAAAATACATTTTTGATATATCTCCCAGAATCCTGTAGCCATGAGCAAATTCTGGATGCTGTAGTCCATAAATCACATTTCCAAGTTCTATGCAGGATACAGGGAGAGTGGTTGGGAACAGCTGTAACACTAGATTTAGCTTTTAAATCTCCCACTAAAGCAGAGGAAAAGGTGGGTGAAGCTTTTCCTGTTGTTTACTCTGCAAGGAGACAAGCTCAGTATTGGAGTATGCAGTTTGCATGCAGAAGGGAAGATGTTCAATCCTTGGCTTATCCAGTTAAAAAAGGATCCCATCACAAACAATGAGCTATAACCAGGGGAGCACCATTGGGGTCCAGTCATCCCAATCATCTCCCAAAGAGCTGGGATGGACTGGCCATTGGTTTTCCCAGACTATGCTTGCCCTGACTATGCATAAATTTGTTTTCTGTGGAGCTGATTATAGCTCTGTTCACTCAGTATGAAAGTATGTTGAAACAACCTGAAAACAGGGTAGTGCAAAAGCTCCCCTCCCCTTACTTCTAGTTCCATCATTTCCCTCATGTGGCAAGTGATAAACCTGCACAGGAGTGCTACCCTTACAAGTGGAGCCCTTTCACACTACACAGTTATAGTACTATGATTCCAGTTTTACGTTCCACAGTTTCATCCTATGGAATCTAGTGATTTGCAGTTTAGGGAGGTGTAGTGGTTTGACTTTGGACTACAACTCTGGAGGCCAGGGTTCAAATCCCCACTCAACCATGAAAACCCACTGGGTAAGCTTGGGCAAGTCACATACTCTCAGCCTCAAAAATACCTGTGACGCATTAACTTTAGGGTCACCATAGGTTGGAAAATGACTTGAACAGTGACCACAACATTTGAAATTCTCAGCCAGAGAGCTCTAGTATCTCACCAAACTAAAAAACAACAGGATTCCATAGAATATTGCCATGGTTGTTAAGGGGAATATTGTGCTATAATTGTGTAATGTAAACGGGCCAGTGGATGCTTTACTCATGAGCAGAAACAACAAATCAGGGTTCCCAATCACATGTAGAGCATCCACATGCAGGGGAAATTCTCACATACTGAGTTATTGCTCTCCCTGTGAGGAGAGTGGTGCAACCAGAGATGGAGGAAACAGATCTAGTACACTCCTTTCTTTGTATATACAACACACTTAGGACTTTTTCGGATGGGGTTTTATAATGCTAGCAGCCTTGTCCCCGTTGCGAGGCTGCTGCACTGCTGGGCATCCCTTTCGGATGACGCTCTCCCCTGCTGATCCTCTGCCGATACTGTTGCATAACCGCGGGGACGCTGCAGCATTATATTTGGCAGTTTTCTAATCACGAAAGTTGATCGTGATTAGAAAACTGCCAAATATAACGCTGCAGTATCTCCGCGGTTATGCAACAGTATCGGCCAGGGAGAGCGTCATCCAAAAGGGACGCCCTGCAGCACAGCAGCCTCACAATGTGGACAAGGCTGCTCGTGTTATAAAACCCCATCCGAAAAAGTCCATAGTAAATAAGGTTATATCATGTTTTTAGAAGCAAATAGTGAATAGAATAATGCTTTTGGAAGGATTACCCCACAACTATTATTTATTTGAATGTGCTGGCCACCATCATTTTCCCCAGGATAAAGACCTGTGCATTGCTTGCACATGTTTTCTGTGCATAATACAGAGTTTCATGAGCAGGAAACACATTTTCTGCACAAAAACACATTTTCTGCACAGAAGAATCATCTATATTTTCATGGAGACAAAGCTTGTGAGGGACCTCACAAAGTGCAAAGAACTTCCCAGCTGCTATTGTTTTGCAGGAAAACAAATAAAAATGAATATTTTTTCCATTCCTGTTACACTCAGGCAATCTCAAATCAAAATGTCTAGCTAGAAGCCTATGTGAAAAACGTTCCTGCCTAAGACCCTGGAGAACTGCCACCAGCCACAGTAGACAATGCTGGGTTGTGTTGTTGTTGTTAACTTATTTATATCCCATTGTTCTCCATATGGTGGGACCCAAGGCTTCTCACAACATTTGTACAAGGTTGGATAAAGTAGTTCCCCATGTTAGATACATGCTGTCCTGTTTTAGCTAGCACAGGCTGGCAGATGAGCCAAGGGAGGAAGCAATTAGCTTGGAGTTTTGAGATAGTTCCGGCAAGGGCCATATATCAACAGGGCTCCAAAAGGTCTTTGCCTGTGAGAGTCCATTTGGCAAAAATGTAGTGAAGGTCAGTGCGGGTTCAGGAAAACAAGCATCATCATCATCAGGCACTCTAAGCTCTAAGAATCCAGCAAGACAGTCCAGGGGTCAGAGTAACAGAAATCACAACACAAGAGCACCAAACAAAAAGCAGACAAGTTGCTTTCAGCAACTGGCACTAGCCAGAGCTGGCTCTTAAATGGGCTACCACCAGCTGGCTCTAATCAGGAGAACCGCCCCTGCTGCTTGGCAAGGAGCCTCATTGAGTGTCACTGCTCTGCTCTCCGTTCCACATGCAAGGCACGTGGTCTTGGGGGTTGTTCTGTTTCTCCAGTTGAGTCCTCTGCCAAATCAGCTGTAGGTGTGTCCTGGCTCTGTTTCTCCTCAGGCTGAGGTTGCTCTTCAAACCAGGAGAACTGCATGAGTCTCTTCTTCAGATTCAGAATCTGAATCCAAATCCTGGCCCATGACACATGCATATGCACACACACACCTATTGTACAGATGCATCAAGCAATACAGGAGGGGACGAAACAACAGGAACACAAAAGGTCCTGCCACAGTGGTCTTGTCTTATGAATCAGCATGAACTATAAAGAAACTTTAACTGCCACCAGCTCATACCTCCTCTTCCTCACAATCAAGAGTCTATCATGGGTCTAAGAATCTAGTAAGGGTCATCATACAGTTGTTACCATGCCCTACACCCCCACCTTATAATATCTCATAATTGGCAATTAAGACACTTCATGGGGTCTAGTAGACTGGAGTAGATCAAAAGGTGAGGTCGCAAGGACCTAGGAAGGCATAATGGAAAAATATGAGCAGACACACCCAAGATAACATTAAGTGAAGCCCCTAGTAAACATTGCCATTAAGGTACATGTGCTAATCCCCTCTTGGGCACCCTTGGCAATGAGTCACACATCACAAACAAACAAGTGATCAAAACAACCCTTATCTCCAGGAAGTATTCCTCATCAACTCTCTCTGTACTACAATGTGAGGTTGT
Source organism: Gambelia wislizenii (assembly GCA_030847615.1). NCBI lineage: Eukaryota > Metazoa > Chordata > Lepidosauria > Squamata > Crotaphytidae > Gambelia > Gambelia wislizenii. The sequence goes on along the minus strand of JAUMIR010000005.1, from coordinate 168,062,512 downwards.
CATATACCCATCAATTCCTATCTCTCAGCCATTAACAGCAATCACCAGAGTTTTGTTTTCATTTGTTTAAATGGTGGGAAACCCATCAAAGCATAGTTCAAAGTCCAAACACCCCTTCTGGACATGAAATACAGTATAAATATTAGCCCCAAACAATAGCAAAGTGTACCACTGTGAAACTGGGGATGACACTCATCCATTCTCCCTGTCAACGCACCTCCAGATCAGACTTTCGGTGCTACCCTCACCGCCACCCTCAAATTTCTGTCTGAGTATTTTACTTCCCCCTGAGTGTGTGGATGTGTTTCCGCCTCAGGTGAGAAAAAGGATGCACATGTCTGCTGGGATTAAGATGTGTGTAGGTGTAAAAGGTCAGCCTGCCATTTTGGCCACAAGTCTGGGATCTGTATGGGCTCACATCCCACATACCTCCTGTTTCAAAGATAAGTGCCACAGCAGCACCAATGACAATAGCCATGTCCATTTAGATGAGAGTTTATAGGGACCCAAGGTCTCCATTTTGAATTAAACTTGCCCCTTTAAAATTAAAAAAATTAAAATTGATTGGAGATATACCCTAAGAATGATGATGCCATTTATCTGATGGATCTTCTTCATGGTCTCTGTGAATCACACAGTTGGGTTATTCTTGTGCCTGCGCAGAGCATTCGGAACCTTCTGGAATTGCTAGGCAGAATGTGCATTGATACATTTTTGGTGGTAACTCCACCCACCCTAACGGTCCCTTAAAACGCTCCCACCTAATTCCTCTCAGCTCCTTTTTTTCCACCGTGTTAGCAGCTTGAAGGAACCTTTGTTCGCTAGTTTTCTCTTTCACTTTCGGTTTGATTGGATTTTGACTTGGCTTGGATTTTTTACTACAATTTTTCTCTCACTCCTCTGGATTTGGCATTCTCTCTGTGAATTTGGCGTTGACTTGCACCGGTTTTCTCTACTCTTCACGTTTTTCCCTTTGGATTTGACAACTCCATGAGTAAAATATCTGCGAGAGGGGCCTTTAAGAGATGTCAGGCTAAACTCCCGAGCGAAGATGGCCATTCCCGCTGCCTGATTTGTCTTGGAGAGACCCATAATGTTGATTCTTCTGTGCACTGTAGGGGGCCTTCACACTTCAGGCACTTAAGCACAGGATGTCCCAGTTGAAGTCCTTCTTATACGAGAGGGCTCTGATTCCGGCCTCTACTTAGACTCCGGCTACTACTTTGGCATCCGCACCACCTAAATGCGGCCATTCGCCATCTCCAAAGACCAAGACCCAAAAGCGTCATTGGTCCCGTAGCCCTTCCCGATGCTGTTTGGTTTCCTCAGATTGCGCAAACATGCCTCTTCCTCAGATTCAGCTCGGGGTTGAGCACACTCGATGCCTTCAACATTGGCATGGGACCAGGAATCCTCTACTTCGAAGGCTGTCCCTCCGGACCAAGCGCCTTCTGAAACCACCAGTCGGGTTGGTGTTTCTGGAGAGACCGCACAGTCCTTAAAGAAGAAAAGAAAGGACAAACACTCTTCTGGGCATGACAATATCTCTAAGTCAAAGAGCAAGCTGAAGGATGCTTTAAAAGAGTTGAAGCCAATGGCCATTCCACCTGCGGTCTCTACTGATAAGGCTGCAAGGCCTGTCGATACAGCTGAGCCGTCACTCACCATTGAAGCCGAGGCTGTTCCCACCCGACCATCCCCAGCGACAGCTGCTGAGGGAAATGTGCCATGCTGTGTTCCAACTTCTGCGGGTTCAGTGGAGATTGTGTCAGTGGAAGTGCCTTCGGGTGTTGACATGGATGTGTCACTCCAACAAAAGGGCCAGTCACCAGTCCTGGTCATTTCGAGAACTCAGCTTCTTGACCGTTCCTCCTTGGACATCGAAATTGAGGTCATCGAATCCAAGGATGCTACACGAACCCGACCATTCCTGCCCACGAACCATGATGATGAGCCTGCTTACTCAGCCTACAACCTTGCACGCTCTGTGTACCGTGCTGATTTCATGTCTCCTACTGGCTCGCATGTCTTGGCCACCTGAGCCTTTGACCTCAGGGAGATGTATGCTGATCGGAGTGTTTGCCATTCCCCACAATGCCTCAGATCTGAGGAACCACGGGACATACCTAAAAAAGATGTGGAGAGTCAGGTATCTCCATGTCCTGACCGGCATCCTCTACCACCGACTCCACCTACACCACCGCCCCGCACCACCTCTTTGCTACACTGAGATCGCAGTCCTTCACCTACTGCTTTGACATCATCCTCATCGGGTTCATGCGATCCATACCGGCCCTACCTGCCATCTCCACAGCCTGACTGGGTGGAGGATGATTCTGCGTCACCAACGGATGATATCTGTGCCTTTTCTGAGCAGATGGTCCACATGTCCCATGCCTTGGATCTCAAGGTTGTTGAAAAAGAGTCGGAACCGGTGGATCCAATCTTCCACCATATTCAATCGAAGGTGCCTCCTATTGCCAGCCTCCCGGTATTGCCGTCCCTTCTGAAACTCACCCAGGGTTCATGGGAAAACCCTTCCTTGATCCAGCCTACTTCAAAAAAGATGGACAGGCTGTATCGGGTTGGAGGTGACCACATTGAATGGCTTCAATCCCATCCTTGCCCGAATTCGGTGGAGGTTGAAGCTTCCTGAAACAGAAAGCAATGCCGTCCGCAATCGATGCCACCTGACCCAGAAGGACAGAAGCTCGATATAATTGGAAAGAAGATGTACTCCACTGCAGGCCTGAGTTTCCGTGTGGCCAATTACTCTGCATGTATGGGGGCGTACCAGCAGGTACTCTGGGAAAGGATGATGCCTCTCATCCAAGATCTCCCAGATGAGAGACAAAGGATGGCTGAAGCAATTCAATCAGAGGCGCAGTTACTGGCGGGGAAACAAATAAATTCTGACCGACATGTTGCGGACTGCGCCGCTAAGATGATAGCCGGATCTATTGCCCTGTGTTGTCACGCATTGCTCCGATCCTCAGGCCTCACTCCTCAAGCCTCAGCTACCATCGAGGATTTGTCTTTTGTCAGGAGTCAGGCCTGTTCAACAGCTCCACGGACAAAAAGCTGGAGTTTACCCAGAAGATGAGGACCCAGAAGATGAGGACCACCAAGAAATATGGTATGACTGCTTCTTCGTCTTCTCTATACTGCTCCAGGAGCCACACCAACTGGCAGGCCTCTACATCTGGCCATCAGTTTAGGTGGGTGTTTACTGGCCAATCCTACAGATGCTACCGATACATACCGTCTCCTTCATCCACATCATCAGTGAGGAGCCAGGGGTCAACATCATGGTACCGACCCCCTACAAAGCAGAGGTCTAAGGATCAGGCCAGAAGAAAATTTTGAATTTCCACCTCATTCTGTCTCTCTCTTCCCTTTAGACTCCACTGTTTGGAGATCGACTGTCGACTTTCTAAGAAGCCTGGTCTTCAATAACATCAGACCGCTGGGTACTTTGAATCATCCAGAACAGCTATTGGATTGAATTTGACTCACTACCTCCGACAGGTCGGTTTCAATCAACACCACCATCCCCTCCCCTCCTCGAGGAGGTGCAGACGCTGCTGCAGAAGGGGGCCATCAAAGCTGTGGACTCCACACTTCATCACCTCTGCTTCTTCTCGAGGTACTTCCTGGTCGTGAAGAAGGACGACAGTCTCCGTCCCATTCTCAATCTTTGTGGAGTGAACTGGTATATAGCACCAAAGAAGTTCAGGATGGTAACTCTGGCCTCCATCCTACCGCTTCTACTGCAATACAACTGGTTCGCCTCCATAGTCCTCAAAGATGCCACATTGGCATCCATCCGGCCCACAGGTAGTTCCTGGCATTCCAAATCGGGACTGACGTGTTCCAATTCTGGGTCTTGCCATTTGGACCTTTGACCATTCCAAGAGTCTTCACAAAGTGTATGGCTGTGGTAGCGGCTTTTCTACGGCAGCGTGGAGTAGTGGTCTTTCCCTACATCAACTGATTGTGGCGAATTCTCGATGTAAGCTCGAACAAGATATCGATCTCACCTTAGATGTGTTAGACACCCTGGGACTTGTCAACACGGAGGAGTCACAACTCCAACCATCCCAATCCATCCAGTTCATCAGAGCTTGGTTGGAATTGATCATGGCTGCAGCCTACCTGCCTCGAGACTGGTTCGACATTCTTCAGTCCTTGATCCATGCCTGCCGCCGATCCCAGAAACTTTCCGCCCATGCAGTCCAGGTACTTCTCAGTCACATGGCAGCTACTACTTATGTGACCCGCCTCACCAGACTCCGGTTCCGTCTGCTCCAACACTAGTTCCTACAAGTGTTCGACCCCCTGCGTGACCCCCCAAACAAACTGCTCACGATGCCACAAGCAATTCAATGGCCACTAGCATGGTGGTTGCTCCCAGAGAACATTTTGTCAGGTATGCCATTCAACTGTCTTCAACCAGACATCTCTCTTACAACGGACGCCTCGATGATTGGCTGGGGAGCCCACCTCAACTCCTACAAAATCAAGGGCACTTGGGATGCCAGTGAATGGACACACCATATCAATGTCCTAGAGCTTCTCAGCATCCAGAAGGCACTGGTGTTTTAAAAACCCTGGTAACGGACTAGACCGTCCTGGTGGTAACAGACAACACTTCAGTGATGTACTACCTGAACAAGCAAGGAGGAATGAGATCCCCTCAGCTTCTTCAGCTCACACTGGACATTTGGGATTGGTGCGTATGCAGGAACATTTACCTCCAATCTATCCACCTGCCAGGGGAGAAGAACACTCTTGCAGATGGACTCAGCCATTCCAGTGTCTCTATCCACGAATGGATGCTGCACAGGTCAGTAACTTCAGACCTGTTCTGCCGATGGGGGACTCCTCAAGTAGATCTCTTTGTGTCACCAGAAAACAGCCAGTGCTGCCAGTTCTGTTCGAGACATCGCACCCAGGGTTCGAGGGGTGACACTTTCCTCTTCCTGTGGATGGGACCCCTGCTCTACCTCTTCCCTCCGTTTCCACTGCTGACGAGGATAATCACAAAACTGCATTGAGACTGAGCAGATGCCATCCTCATCACTCCGTGGTGGCCCCGTCAGCCTTGATTTGCAACCCTCCTGCGTCTAGCTAGGCACCAGTTCATTCAACTTCTGACCCATCCCAATCTTCTCACCATTCAGAACGGGAAGGTCAGACACCCAGATGTGGTGGCTCTACAACTAACGGCATGGAGGCTACGACCTTGAATCCATCCTCCGTTCAGTGGGCCAGTGCCGCTATGGCCTCTGATTCATCCTCGGTCCCGATGGACCGGCACTCTTCTCTCCTTCCAGAGGTTCAGGCTGTCATCAATGCTGCCCAAAGACCTGCCACCCGTTGGTCCTATCATTACAAGTGGAAGAAATTTGAAGCTTCCTAGCTGACCGAGGATCGGCTACGGAACCGTACTCCATCCCGACGGTCCTGGAATTCCTTCTCCACTTGTCTGCCACAGGAGTTTCGCTTTTGTCGATCCGGTGCTGCTTGGCAGCCATTTCTGTCGAATTCCAGGCTAGAGGTCATCTGTCTCCCTTTATGGATCCGGTGGTCAAGAAGTTCTTAAGAGGCTACACCAACCTTCATCCTCTGATACTCGAGCCTACTCTGGCATGGAGCCTCAAACTGGTCCTCTCACAATTGGTTCAACGTCCCTTCGAACCCATGGCATCTACTGAGTTGAGACTCCTGACTTGGAAAACTGCTTTCCTTGTTGCTATTACTTCAGCATGTTGAGCTAGAGAACTCTGTGCCTTACGCTCGGACCCGCCGTACACTGCCTTCCACAAAAATAAGGTGGTACTGCATCCTGACATCTCCTTCCTTCCCAAGATGTTGTCTAGCTTTCATCTGAATCAAGCTATCATTCTCCCTACTCTGATGCAGGATCCCAAGGATGAATTCGAGTGTACCCTCCACTCCATGAATGCCAGGAGGGCATTCGCCTTTTACATCCAAAGAACTGCTTCCTTCAGGAAGTCACCTAAACTGTTTGTTTCCTATGCTGAATTGAGACTTGGGGAACCTATCTCTATCTTTCTAAGTGGGTGACATCGACCATGTCCCTCTGCTATGAACTGGCTAAGAAGCCATTGCCATCACGAATTCGAGGACACTCTACGAGGGCTCCACCTCGATAGCTTTCCTCTCTGGGGTGCCTCTAGAGGACGTTTGCAGAGCAGCAACTTGGTCATCACTCTTGACTTTCATCTCCCATTATAGACTTGACACTTGTTCCAGGAATGAGGCTGCCTTTGGGAAAGCTGTGTTGTTATCTTCTATTCAGTGAGTGAGTGTTAATGTTTTGCCAAGTCATGGTTCATATATATATATATATATATATATATAAAATCAGTTTTTCATGCTTAAGAATGTGCTGTCAATAAATCCAACCATTGTTTGACTGTGCAGCATAGTCCTAGTGTCTGTATGTATAGGACATACCCTCCTCCTGGAGTAAAGCTTGCCAGTATACCCAACTGTGTGATTCACAGAGACCACGAAGAAGATGGACAGGTTGCTTACCTGTAACCATAGATCTTCGAGTGGTCTTCTGTAAATTCACACAGACCCGCCCATCCTCCCCTCTATGTTCTACTACATCATATAAACATGCTTAATGTTCCTGATGCTGCTGGTTGCGGCATCATTGAAGGAACTGAGGGGAATTAGGTGGGAGCGCCTTTAAAGGGACCGTTAGGCTGGGCGGAGTTACCGCCAAAAATGTATCAATGCACATTCTGCCTAGTGATTCCAGAAGGTTCCAAACACTCTGCGCAGGTGCAGGAATAACCCAACTGTGTGAATTCACAGAAGACCACTCGAAGATCTATGGTTACAGGTAAGCAACCCGTCCTTTCCCATTGTGTTTAGGACCCCATGTACATCAGTTAGACAATATTCATTCTCCAAATAATCATAATCAGTCAAGGCTATGGCTGACATAGGTAGATAGAATTTAGCTAAGAAAGTGGTGGAAGGTTGAACATCTGGCTCCCATTCTATCCTGCCCATAATGACATTGAGGGTGTCTCCTTTGGGGACTGTGACCAAAAAAGCACCTGGTGAATACAGACGTATAACCTGTCATTCCCTAATGGTGCTTCTGTTAATAACACTATTGATCCTAAGCTCTGATCTATAAAGTATACCTCATTTGATGCATCAGTCAGGATGACCAGGGTGTTGGGTAGGAACACTTTGGTGCCCAAATGTGACATTACGTAGGCATTTAGGCTCTTCTTAGTACACCCTGAAAACTTTGACCTCCTTGATTTTTTTTCTTCATTGGGATCTTTTATTCCGATGTATATGCCTAGGAGGTGCTCTATATCATCTTCTGGTCTTTAACAATTTAGCTCCTTCCTGGAATAGTGTATCAAGGTTAAATCAGGTTATCAGGCCATCATAAACTATCTTGATGATTTCTTCTTTGCAGGGAAGCCACGTTTTAATGGTCTACAGACATTACAGCCTTTTCCGAAGTTAGTCACTTATTTGACCATTCCCCTAGCAAATGAAAAGACAGAAGACTGATATGTACTTCACCTTTTTGGGCGTGGCATCTCCTGCTTACCAGAAGATAAGCTGGGCAACTTATTCAATGTGGTCAGGCAGTTCCATACCAAATGGAATTTCAGGTTATAGCAAGGCATTTGAATTTTGCATGCAGGTTGTTCATCTCACATAGGGTGTTTGGTGCTTGGTTATATTAACTAATATGAGGTATAACTACCCAGTGTCATTTCATACAAATTTCACCAGATGCTAATGAAAATATCTGGCCCTGGTATACATTTCTACAGCAACACAATAGGGTCTCATTCCAGTGTGACCTACTGGACCTTTGGGCAGAATTGCTGGTACTGCCTGCTACAGCCAGTGGGGAGAGGATTGGACCTTTATTGGAATGGTCTGTGGTGTGCTGGACCATGGCCTGAAGATTTGATGCAGCTGGACATCATGAGAGACTTAACATTTTTAGAATTCTTCCCCTTCTAGTAGTGGTCAGGCTATGGGCTGTGGAAATTTAAAGCATGACTGTCCTCTTCTGGTGCAGTAGTACAGACATTCACATTTCAAAATCACTCAGGATAATGAAATTGGTCCATCCCTTTGTCCTTATGTGCCTTGAGAACAACATTTTGTTCAGAGCTATGTATGTCCCTGGAGTCCAGAATTCCAAGGCAGATGCTCTCTCCCAGTTTCTCTTCCAAAGGATCTGCCAGCTTGTGCTGTCAGCTGCACCACAACCACTGAGTGTTCCGGTAGGATCTAGGGGAACCTTGGGAAACAGAGGCTCAGAGGTTGATTGCCTTATCCATTGCAGCTTTCTGGAAATTCCAGAAGGAAGTAGTGTTGAGTGATCCCACCATACGTCAATGAAAAATAATTAAAGGTAATATCAAATTGATAATCAAGGATAACTGTGGCCATGAAAGGTGAGCTGACAGGCATATCACATGGGCTGAAAGGCTGGGATCAAAAGAGCAGGAAATATGCTGAACTAACAGGCCTCTGTGAAAAAGGCTAGATGGTAATGCCTCTTGCTTGGGAAAATTGGTGTAAGATAAACAAGGTGTTGAATGCTAATGAAACCACTTCCTCTAACCCATCCTTTTGTGTCATTTTCCCACACTGCAAGGCTATCCCAGCAAATCAAAGACCCCCACTTCAATCAGATAGGATCAATTTCTTTGATCAAACACAGTAAAGGGTCAGTTGGCTATTGTTTTAGGCTCACTCCAAAGGGCAAAAAGCATAAAAGAACCCTGGTTCTTGGCCATTCAGTATACTCTATACTCTGCATCATTCTGGGAGCCCACTCTCAGCTGTTCACAGTCTGAGTCTTCATCTTTTTTTTTTCCTGGATAGGTAGTGATCATCCCTGATCACTATTCCCTTGCTCTGTTACTTTCCTTTCTGATAGTTCTTGAAAGTGTGTATTGCTGACTGAATGCCTTCTTTTCGTATGCTGATTTCTCACTAAAGATTACCTTTTGTTACTTAAACTGGAGTTCTTATAGCTATACTGGCATACATTAGGAAAAGATCCTGCAAAAAGTTGCCCAAACTCTTGCACGCCAATTATTGAGCTAATTAATCCCCCTATAAGAGCAATTTGGGTAACAGTAGAGGACGTAGCGCTGGCCAGGACTTCCAAGTGAGGTAGTCAGGTATGCAGTACATCTGCATGCAGCTGGTTTGGCTACAATCCATAATAAGTTGGCTGTGGTGTTTTTCCACACTAAGGGTGCTGGTTTTGATGTTCCCAAAGCAGATTTCAGGGTGTACAGGACAATGGAGAGGTAGAATTAAAATGGGATAATTCTACCAATCTCCCCAGCACTGCTGCTGGGACTCCCTTATACCTTTCCTTCTTTCCTTTATTTTGATTTATTTTTTTAATATCCCTCCTTTCTGCTTATTTAAATGCACTGGTATTTTTTGCATCAGTCAGGGTAAATGAGCTGATTCTTAGGTCCAGATGAAGCTTTTCAGGGATGGCTTTGCCACTTGAAAATCTCCATTAGATTTTCAAGTGGCAAAGATGGGTTGGAAGTAACGATCAAGCAGTCTAAGCCAGATTAAAGGGGCATAGGCCAATCAATTTGGCTCCATGAGGGACCAGGTCCAACTGTATATCCATTTAGTCCTTTAGAATATTCCTAGCAGTTCACCCCCTCTCAAAAGTGTCTTGCAGATACGGATTCGGTATCCATGGTTTCACTTATCCATGTCTGAAAAAAACATGTTCTCTCTAGGTATTTCTAGGTTCTCCAATGAGACTCTTTGCTCAACTGCCAGTGTTTGTCTCATTGAAAATAATAGGGTTCCCTGGTATCTATGGTTTCAAATATCCACAGGGAGTCTTAGAGCATATCCCCAGCGGATATGGGGGTCAACCTCTACATGCAGATAACTCACAGTATCATTTTCACAATGTTCTCATAAAGGCAATAGTGGTAGCAGACATCCTCATTCCATTAGGATTGATGTGGCCATAGCTATAGCAGAGGCAAGCTTGCTGAGCAGCCTAGTGCAGAGGGTGGGAAGATGGTAGTCTGTCACCCTATGTTGGTATGTTAGATCTGCATATGAGTGCAGGCTGAACACTATGCTAGGGTGAGTGCTGGGCGAACAACAGTCTTACACATTTTAACTGTTCATGCTTCTAAGCAGTCCTCCCTCTCACTGTCCGGACATGCAGCAATAGTCTGGGCTGAAAGGCATAGGTAGCAACTTGGATGCATAAGAATCTAGGAATATCGTGCATTCACAACATTCAGTGGTTTGAGAGACAAGGAATGTGTTGGCAGGCTCTTTCACTGTGTTTGAGTGAACTGAAGGCAAAGGAGGGCATGCCTTATATCATGATTTTGTGCATGGGTGAAAATGACATCACACAAATATCTGCACTGGAGTTGGTCACCAGGGTTATGTTTGACTTCCATACAGTAAAACTGATATTCCCAGGTTTACCTCTGCTATGGAACAAGATGATTCCCAGAAAGGTATGAGCAGACACTTACCACCCAGCTGCCATCAACGTTGTGAGAAGAAATGCTAATAGGACCTCATTCGGAACTTGTGGTGACTAGGGTGGGTGGAGCAATATAGCAACCAGGTGGGAGCAGTACAGCAACCAGTTGTTCTGGGGTGATGTGGTTCTCTTATCTCCTATTGGTTTTGGACCACTGAAGACAGCAATGGAGCAAACAATTTTAGGGCAGTAGGGGTGGGTGGGGAATCTAAGCAGGACTGGCTCCTCTCTTTGGCAGGGCTTAAGGTGGGTGATAGGAAACCTGAATACTAAAAGGGTTAGGGATGTAGCCTTGGGCAGAAGAGAGGGAAGTCCTGGGGGACTGAATCACAGACTTGGGAATCAGGAGTCAGCTTCTTTGGGCTAGCCATTCTCCCTTAACCTGGCAATAGATGGCTCAGGCTTGAGCCTGAGGCAGGCTGGCCCAGCACAGATAGTGAAGTGAACCTGCAAGGGTTGCTGGGCCAGCAGTGCAGGCCCAAATCCTTCCTTACCACCTCACTATGGCATTATTTATACAAATAAAATTGTAAACAGTTTTAATTCTAACCATGGTGTCTGGGTCTTATTATCAACACAATACTATAATTATAATTATTCCACACTAGTGGAAGGGCTTCAGATGTTGTTGGATTGCAGCTCCCATCAGAACTAGTAAATGGTGTAGAATGGAGTTTCCATTCAACAACATCTAGAGGGCCACACATTCCCATTCCCCTGACAAAGTGCACGTCTAACCAGAAAATCCTATATTAAACTTTAAAAGAAAGATTGTTTAAAATGTCCTCTGTTGGTGAGGTCCTGTGGTTTTTAGATTATTAGTGTATATGTGTGTCTTCAAGTCACCTGTCCACCTATTTTGATTCCATGAATTTCAAATGGTTTTCTTAGTCAAGAAATACTCAAAGGTGGTTCTGCCAGTTACTTCGGAGATTTTCAGACATGCCAAAATCGCTGCTTGCCGCGCGAGCAGCCTCCCGAAACTGCTGCGCGGCAAGGGTCTTCTTCGGACGACGCTGTGCCTCTGGCGAAACCGTCCGTGTCACTTCCGTGAAGCTTGGGATGGCTCCGCGCCATATTTCAAGCACGGGCAGCTTCCATGCTTGAAATATGGCGCGGAGCCGTCCGAAGCTTCACGGAAGTGACACGGACGGTTTCGCCAGAGGCACAGCGTCGTCCGAAGAAGACCCTTGCCGCGCAGCAGTTTCGGGAGGCTGCTCGCGCGGCAAGCAGCGATTTTGGCATGTCTGAAAATCTCCTTCCTCTGAAATATAGCCTACCGCAACTGGTATTTGTTGGCAGCCTCCCATCAAAGTACTAACCAGAGCTGATCCTGCTTAGCTTCTAAGATCAGACAGGATCTGGTGCCTTTTGGGGTATTTAGGATATAGTGCCTAAAAATTATAAATACTTCTTAAATAAAAGGTGTTGAAGATAGGAGGAGAATAATATTTTCAAGAAATTAACTACACTACACATTTTAAGCACAGTTTGTTCATCAAGAACAAAACCGATATAATTCTACAGTAATATAATGAGAGAAATGTTCTTTAGTAAAGCTTTCAGGAGCTGAAATAATTATATAGAGTGTTCTGACAAAGAGCAGTGATATTTTCATCAGTAAGTTCTAGAAAAAAATGGGAGTCATGTCAGATCACATAATCTGCCTTCGTCACTGTGCAAATCAGATGTTAATTCTGGAACTTTTGTTAGCATTGGTCCCCTCACTGCTCCAGGTTGACGTCACAGCCCATGAATAGCCCATACATAAGTGAAACAGTTCAGAAGCAACAAATATGCTGACGCACATTTACTGAAGATGTTTCCTGGTCAACATCAAACAGTGAGCCATCCTTTTAAATAATAATAGTTGGATGTTTTTTAAAAAAAAAAAAAGCACTGAGACTAATCACAGGCTGTTCACATGCCACACACATCTCTGGAAAATTTGTTGAGCTACTTACACCACACAACACTGCCCTAAATGTCAGATGCTGCCTTCTTTACTAGTCTGCATTTTGAAGGAGCACAAACTGCTCAGTTAAACATAGATGCTTCTAATAATATATCTCTAGTCTTTTCTTCCCAATTAAGATCACTTCTGTAGTAATTCAGGCATACCTCCGGTGTTGTCTAGACGGTGAAAAAAACACCCTCACAGAATGCAAGGGGAATACCTTCTGTCCCAATTGGATCCTGTGGTGATTTGGGGTATTGTGAAGGGAGGGGACACAAAATACTACATAGGGAAAGCCTTTGTGGCGTTCCCCAAACTTAAAAAAAAAAAACACGTGCAGGAAATGTGCATACTGGTCACTGGACAACTATGCAATTTATCCTGCAGTCAGGAGGGGGTGGAGCTGACCTCCTCATTGGTCGAACACGAACAGGCATGGGTTTCCCAGTAAGCACCTGGAAGTGCTAGCAATTGTGTGCTTTCTTCATTATTGAAGGTGAGTACCTGGCAGTGCCTGGAGACAATGCAGAGGGTGGCCACAGCAAGGAAGAGGAGGAGATAGCCGCCAGCACTTCACCCATCCTGGCGTAAAAAAAAGGGGGGGGGAAAGGAAAGGAAAAGGAAAATATCCTTTTTTAACAATTCCAAAAAGCAAATCTTGTTGTTCACTATTTTATATAAGGGACATCATTTTATTATGCCGTTGTTTATAGTGGGACTTGAGCATCCACCGATGTTGGTATCCGCAGGAGGTGCTGGAACCAAACCCCAGCTGATACCATGGGCCCACTGTATCATAACATACAGACTTACCTGAAGTTATAATCAACATTAAATTTAAGCCAGAGAAAGAGTGAATGTAGAAGCTGAGGAGAAAAACCACTGAGCCCTGGTGGCACAGTGGTTAAATGCCAGTGCTGCAAGTCACCATGTTGCAAGTTTGATTCCAGCAGGCTCCAAGGTTCACTCAGCCTTCCATCCTTTCAAGGTCGGTAAAATGAGTACCCAGCTGGTGGGGGCAATTAGCTAACACACATTGTAAACTGTTTAATGCAGTGTAGATGTGTAAATAGCTATTGCTTAAGACAATTTGTAAGCCGCTCTGATAGCCTTGAGGCTTGAAGAGTGGGGTATAAATAAATAAAAAAAGGCAACAATTTCCCACTCCACCCCTACCACCACTACCCCCCCCAAAAAAAACAAGAGAAAAGTTTTTCACTTGTTTTTACTTGCTTAAAAAACAAACAAACTAGGCCTCTACATCTCTGGGTATGGTTAAAGCCAAGTACAGTCAGCAATGAAAATAGTGATGGGAACTGCACTGCCTTCCTTTGACACTGGCATTGGGACAGCATCTTCTACGACACCTGAAGCAGCAGGCTAGCTGAGGAGACCCAGAACCAGAGCTTGGAAAGTTATTTCTGGATGACATTCCCAGAATCTCACATCTGCCAGTCCTAATGGGAATGGAACTCTCCAAAAGTAATGTTTCCAAACTTGCAGTAGTAGTGGTGATCAAAGAAAGCCCTTATAATTTATTCTGATAACAATGTTGTGAAGTAGATATGGAGACTTTCATCCTTGTCACATGTTCTGGAAACAGGAGCAAGGCTGCCTGTGGATGAAGTAGTGAAGTCTAGATGGAGATTCTAGTTGCTTTCAGCTGAACTCAAGAACAGTGCACCATTGAGACCGGTTTTATGTGGTCACGTTCACTTAAACATGGATAAAATGTCCATTCTGGTAAAAAGTCCAGAAAATAAAGGTGTGCATGAATAGGAATTTGGAGACAGGGGAAAGTGTTCGCATTCCTTTCCCTGTTTCTACTTTTAGTCCTCTGAATGCATAAATAGGGGTATAATGACCAGCTGTAAAGACATCCTCTTCTGCCCTGGAGACCAAGACTAGGGCTGCATCTGCACTGCAGAAATAATCCAATTTGACACCACTTTAACTGCCATGGCTCAATGCTATGGAATTCTGGGATTTTTTTATTTTTATTTTTTTAGTTTTGTGAGATATTTAGCCTTCTCTGTCAGAGAGCTCTGGTGCCACAACAAACTGCAAATTCCAGGATTCCATAGCACTGAGCCATGGCAGTTAAAGTGGTGTCAAACTGGATTATTTCTGCAGTGCAGTTAAATCCTAGGTCTAACAAGCTTAAGTTACAAGTAAATAGATATTATCTGAAGCATAGGAGAAACAGCTCAACATTGCTTTCTCTTTGTGGTGACTTTTGCTTTTAGTCCCACTTTGGGCCAAGTTCCATGGAGATTGGGGAAAAGAAAAGACCAGTACCAGCAGAACTACCCCCTTTCAATTTTCCAGACTCTTGATACAGATTGCTGTTGTTCCAAACCAGCCATGAGACTTTGTGTGCATAATTTTCTGTGCTTGGCTGTTCTGTCTTCCCACGTCTCAGGTGGCAGCTTGCCATATCACCCCTGTCTTGTAAAATGATGAAGAGAGAGTGAAGATAATTCATGGTTGCTCAGCCCTTAAAAGGCACAGGAGCTATGATGGCACTTGATTGCCAAAGGCAGTTAAATGAAGGAGCGCTGCATTTGTGAATGCTCAAACGTCGCTCTGCAAAATGGCAGTCAGACTTATAACGTGTGAAGCTATGCCACTGGCAAGAATGCAGCGTGTTCTTTGCCAGTGCTACATAAACCAATGAGGCAGCTCTAGGGTGTCTATGTGTCTTACAGGCCCTCTGTTTGAAGGTACATTCGATTTGAAGGGCTGTGTAGTTCAGGTCTGGCTTAATAACAAAGTACTGTAAGAAGGGAGGGCAAGATCCTTGAAGATGCCCATCAACACACAGAGGGGTAGCTATAGAGGGAGGAAAATAAAAGCATTGCCCTCCCCAAGTAAGAATTCTGCCTCTTGATGAAAATTCCCTTTAATCTCCAAACTTCTAGCATTACAGTAACTTAAAAATTTAGTCCAGCATTTAGAGGTATAGTTTAGGCTCCAAAGAAAAGTGTTTAATAAAGGGATGAGAACACAGGAAATAGAAGAGTACTAGGTGTAAACCATTTTTAATCTCTCTCTCTCTCTCTGTGTGTGTGTGTGTCTGTGTGCAATGCTAAAAGTTTGTGGATTGAAAGAAAATCATTTCATCCCTCCCAGCTACATGTGTTATCCTAAGAGGGGGGGGGTGCTTTAGAGCCTCACCCATGGTTTCAAAATCTATATTATTATCTGGGGGAATTATTAGCTCATACAGAAGCCTGTGAGAGGTGGATAACTTTGGGGATCTTTTCATCTATATATACCAGTACTAACTGTAGAGAGCACTCCAGCGTAAAGTGATATAAAATATTTTTATTAGAAATAACACAAAGTGAACTCACACAAGCAGCACACATTCCTAAGAACCATACAAGGCTATCAAGGAGTATGGCAGAAAGATTGGATAGAGGAGAGATTCAGGAATATAGGACAATAGTTTCTAGACTTGAAGAGTAGAGTTTTGTGCAGCAAAGACACTCAGACAGGTGTCTGAGGGTTGCACTGGAGGTTCCTATCTGGGGTGCACTGAGAAAGAGAGTGGTCGAGAGTGGCCAGGCCACCTTTCTATTGTCAGGGGAATAATATTTATACCCTGTTTCATATCCTGAAGGGGTACTCTGGTTAGGACAAAGCCTGGATGGCTTTCCACCAGATAGACACAGGAAACTGAAACTCAACCGATTGCATTAATAGCTGAGAGAAGGAATTGATGGGTTTATGACAACCTCACATGGTTAGACAGGAGTGTTACTCAAATTGGTGGGGTCTGTGGGGGACTCACTCATGACACTAAAACTACAATATTATTTGGGGGAATTATAATTAGCTCAAATGAATGGCTGTGAGAGTTGGGGTAACTTGTGAGATCTTTACACCTCTGTATACCACTACTATCTGCAGAGACTCCAGGTTAAAGTGAAATAAAATGTTTTTTTATTGAAAATAAATATAGATGCATTCACACATGCACTTGCACTCACAAGAACCACACAAGGCTAACAAAGGGTTAAGACAGAAAGGTTGGGTAGAGGAATAGAATTGGGGAAGTATGGGTGATATTTACCAGTCCTGAAGAGCAGAGGTTCATGCAGCAAAGAAGACTCAGGTATGAATCTCATGGTGACACAGCAGTCTGACAGAGTGACTGTGTCAGTATAACTGTGCACACTTGACTATTATTTTGAGCTAATAT
This sequence comes from Gambelia wislizenii, assembly GCA_030847615.1. Lineage (NCBI taxonomy): Eukaryota > Metazoa > Chordata > Lepidosauria > Squamata > Crotaphytidae > Gambelia > Gambelia wislizenii. The sequence goes on along the minus strand of JAUMIR010000005.1, from coordinate 168,045,766 downwards.
TTATACCCAGTTTAATATCCTGAAGGTGTGTTTGGGTATAAAAAAAAGTTTAGATGGGTTTCCCACAGTTTAACCAAGGAAACCACAACTTTGTTAAAGATTGCTAATGACTGAGATTGGAGTTGATGGGTTTATGACAACCTCCTTATTGTGGGATAGGAAAGGTGCGAGGAGAAACATTTCTGGGAATAATGGGGGTTCCAGTCACTATTTGTTTGTGATAGATGACTCATTGCCAGTGTGTCCAAGTGGGGGTTAGCACATTCCACCTTGATGACTTTGTTTACTAGGGGGCTCCGCACAATCCTATCTTGGTCATGGATGCCAGTACTTTTCCATAAAGCTTCCCTTAGGTCCTGGCAACCTCCATATGACCTCACTTATGGTCCTCCCCAATCTACTAGACCATGTGGAGCGTCTAAATGTTGCTGAATTATAGAATATTATCTGAAGGGGGTGTAAGGCATGGTAACAGGAGGGTGGTATAGGAGAGATTTCTGTAGGACTAGATTTGGAAATGGTCACCTAGTTATTTGATTGAATGAATCATTACTGAGGCAGCCAGGGATGGAACAGAGGATTCCACATTCCTCCTTAATTACTGTGTTTACTAAGGTGTTTCCACACAATCCTAACAAGGGCTTCCTTGCCATATTATTTTTAAGTTTGTATACAATTTATACAAACAACTTAACAAACACATATAACAGTGATTTCCTCCACCGAGGGACTTCCCTTTACATTCATCCCTCTTTCCAAAATAACATTGTTTCCAACTCAGGTTTGCTTCCTCTCCCCTTTATTAATACAAATTCTAAGAATTTACTCCACTTTCCACCAAAAACATTCTTATTTAGCCCTCCTTTTTTTTCTTTAACCATATTTGTTAATTTCTCATTTATAGCTATATTCCATACTTCATTATACCATTCTTCTATTTGGTATTCACCTTGTATTTTCCATTTCTTTGCTATTATTAACCTTGCTACTGTCAGCAGATTTGTTAATCAATCCTTAACAATTTGAGATTCTTGTATTTTTTCACAATATGATAATAATGCTATTTCAGGGCATAAAGGTATATTTTTCTCCAATATCTCACTTATTTCCTTCATTACCGTTTTCCAAAATTTCTGCACATATTTGCAATTCCACCACATATGAATATACGTTCCCAATTCTTGGCATCCCCTCCAACACTGTGCTGAGTACTTTTTATCTATTTGATTCAATCTTACTGGGGTTAAATACCATCTCCATATAATCTTATAGTAATTTTCTTTTATTCTTACTGATAATGTTTTCAAATGCTGCATATTCCATATTTTTTGCCACTTGGATTTGTCTATTACAGTTGCTACATCTGTTTCCCAAACATCTTTAAGATAATCTTGTACTTCTTCCTTATCCATTAACATTTTATATATTTTACTTGTAATACCTTTTATATTAATTTTCTCTTGAGTAGCTTTTATAATCAATTCCTCAAATTTTGTATTTTTCCACAACTTCCCTGCTTTAACCATTTTTTTGTCCATCGTTCTAACTGTATCAATTTAAACCATGTGAATCCTTGCTCTTTTAATATTGTTTCCATATAATTCTTATTTTTCATTTTCCCCATTCATTCCTTCAACTTTATTATTTCTTGTCCTCCTAGTTTTGCTTCCACTTCATTTCTTAAATTTGCTGGGAAACCCTCTAACAATATTACTGGCGTTAATGGAGATATTCCTGGTATTCTATCAATAGTGTTGAAATAAGATTTTATTCTGGCCACTCAGACTCTGAATGTTGTATCAGTGTGGCCTCCAGCCACAAAACAGCTTGTCATGTTCAGGTACTTGTGTATGGATATTACTTTTCCTCCAGTTATTATTTTATGCTCCGCTGATGTGCATTTTTTTGGATCCTGACCGTGTCCTTGTGTTTACCTTTTGCGAGTCCGTAGTTGAAATTTTGCTGGGTTGCTGTGGCAGTTCATGGCCTGGGCAAGGGAAGGCATCTCACCTTAAAACAGTGTGGGGGGTGGGGATGGGATGGGGGGTGCCCCCACTTGCTTGGTCCACAAGACATCTAGGCTAGGGCGAGTTATTAGTACTATCATTTTCCAGGATTCTCCTCTCTTAGCTTTCATAAGTGTTCACCTAGCCAGCTTTCTCCAGACTTTCTACATCTCTGAGAGGGGAAAGGATTCACCTTGTTTCTGACACACTGACAGATAAATACATGATGTGCCAGAACATTAAACATTCAACCACCTGCTTTGCACACACTGGATCACATAAGTACCTTATGCTTGAGTAACCCCTGGTTATACCAGTGTAAATACTTCTAAAAATGTTGGGAAATGGGATATTCTGTGTAAGGGCAGCCAGAGGCTTCTAGATGCAACTTCATCATCGGCCCCAGCTAGTGATTGGCACAGGGGGTGTGCCTGGGAGCCATCTTATTATCCTTAGGAATCTAGGAATGAAGTAGCAGCCTCTACCTTTTCAGGAGAAGGGGGAGGCTTGTGTACAGGGGCAGCTGCAGAGTTGCTAGTTCCATACATGCAGTCGCTCACTGCCCAGGCAGAGCTATGCCTGGGAGCTTCCGGCTTCTCAGAGACACTTGTGGAGGGGCGGAGTGGGGAGAGAAGAAGACATTATCACTGAACCACCAGCAGAACTACACTCATGATGAGTTGTGCTTCACCAGTATTGGATCATGACTATTGTATTCAATGGCATGCATTACAAATTGCCATTATAATGTATTGTAGAGCAGCTATCTTTTTTTAAGTAAAGTCTTAACTCCCCCCCCAAAAAAACCGTCAGCTTTTTTTTTTTTTTTGTCTTTTCATTTTTGTTTTTGTTTTGGAGCAGGAAGGTTTTGATGTCTTCCAGCAAAGCTTTTCTGGGCAGTGAAGGCCCTCAGATGCAACTGCTTCAAAGGCCTATTGTGGACAAATAGCTGGATATTTTGCAAATAAAATTGTTCATATTTGTGCCAAGTTAGACACCCTTATTTTGACTGAATAAGAGATAGCTAGAACAATGAGACTATCAGACACAGGGGACCACACCCAAAAATCGTGTTCCCAACCATGCCAGAATATTGCTAGAAGAACAGAAAGGGTGGCCTTATCAAATGCCCATGTCCTTCAGCCATTCTGGGGGTGTAGAACTGCTACAGATGAAGCTCCATTTTCCTATCAATGGGGACAAGCCACTGATAAAAAGGGACACTTTATTCTTGGCTGCACTATGCCCCTGGGATGCTGGAAGATGAAGCCGTCTGATAATCTTGCCCCTTCCTGTACTTCTTGCAATCTTTTGACACAGATTTTGCTGTGTCTGATCATCTGCCAAGTGTGCCATTCACACTATATATGCAAAAATCTTCATGACAACAGAAGACCTCTTTGTTTTCTTGGGCTTTCTCTTGAGTTTCTTTTATATGAATTATATTTACCTGCAGATATTTTATTATTATTTATTTTATTTATTTATTTTATTTATACTCTGCTCTTCAGCCACAAAGGCTATCAGAGGCTTTCAAATGGTTAATAGTGTCTTCTGGATTATTGATCAGTGTTGTTTTATTACTGTACTAGACAAAAACAGGTTAGCCACCTTGCAGAGGCCGTACTCTTAAAGTTGGCCTAATTTTTTTAAAGAAATAATTTGAATAAGTGTGTGTGTATGTGTGCATGCACGCACACAAGTAAGTGCTATCATTACAGATCAATACTGTTTAGAACATATGAGGCCATGAGGTTCACCTTAGTTCATTTTTTAAAAGTTATTTCTTTCCACAGAAAGAAGTCTCCTTTACTCTGTTATTTGCAATTCCTCCTTTATTTTCAGAAAACAACCAATTGAACCCTATAACCCCGAGAAGACCCAATACTTAAGGACACAGCAGCCTCTGGCTTTAGTTGTGACATGACATTCTCAGTAAGCCTTATGGCCAACCTAAAAGTGCATTAGATCACTCAAAACAGCTTTTAAAAGTACAGTAAATAGAGAGCTCCATGAAGAAAACTCTAAACACAGAGTAAAACTAGGATTCCATTGAGCTTCAGATATGAGTAACTGTCATTTTGCTATCTGCATGGCCACTGTATACTCTAAACACATAGAAGGAACTCCACACATAACTGTAATCATGGCTGAGCAAAGATCACGTTCTTTCTTTAAAAATAAGAAAAGAATAAACCTCTTTGAAAGGGAGGATGGAATGAAGTGCATCAGAGGTCTGAATTCTACAAGAATACTTCTTAGAATTTCAGACATCTAATAGAAGTTGTATGGGTCTCTCCCCTCCCCCAATTTTCCATCTTGAAACAAGGGTTAGATAAAGTTGAATATAAAGACAGGAAACACACTTCTTTGGGTAGTACCAAAAGTGCTTTTTAGGGGAACAGGCAGCATTGATTATACTCCTAATAGAATTCACAGAGAATACCTTTTGTCCCAATGAGAATTGACCAAGAGTTGCCTTATTCACAATGGGGTTTTTAAAATAACCTGTGGAAATGCTCATTCCCACTCATTTGGATATGAGATTTGCATCACAGCAAATTTTTGGTGAGGGCACGAGTGAAAAGCTGATTGGTCGGACTTGTGTGGGGTGGGCTTGCTGGCAACAAGGTGGCCAGAAGCACCATTTTGGAGTTTTGTGCTAACAACTATGTGCTTTTTTGCTGCAGTGAGGCGACCAAACATTTTTTTAAGTGGAAGGTTGCACTTGTGCACCTTTGATTTACTGTTTAAAAAATCCTGTGCAGTGGCAACAACTTATGATGAATAATAACATGAGTAATTCATTCTTGGCCACCATCTTGATGATTCACAGGCATGTCTATGTGTGCACTTCAAACACAGATAGCTTCGCATACCAGTGATTTTGCCAAAGGACCATGGAGACGAATAGACACTGATGTGAATTTGCATTAATGCGCATCAATCCACATTATATCTTCTCACCTAGACAACCCCTGTGTCAGGAAAAAAAAAACCCCTGATTGGCATCTTGTTAGGTATTTACATCATTGTAAGCTGCCATGTGGTGATGGTACATGAGAATACAAACATGGTATAGAAAAGGGCACTTATTAGCTATTTGCCTGGATATATAGGGACCTACATAAACTTTGACACAGATTTGGATGTAGAAGCTATTTGCTCATGGTGGCAGGGGGGGATTCTTGACAAAAATGGCAGTGTTTTTATGTGAATCTGAATAAATGTTACTTCAGCATCCACACTACCTAATTATAGTGCTCTGTGAGCACTTTAACTGCCATAGCTCCAACCTATGGGATTTGTAGTTTCATGAAAATACTCTGCTACACACCTCTGGTGCTGTAGTTCAGGGGAGAAAGGAGGATTCTAACTACATCATCAGACTACCAATTCCTGGATACCATAGTATGCAACCACAGCTGTTAAACTGGCATCAAAGTGCTACAATACTGCAGTGTGGATATACTCTTGAAGCATAGTGGGCTCCTAAATGACAAGACTGATATAATAACTCATCTTTATTTATATGTCTTACAATTCTAAGGCTTGTCCCCTTCAATATATTCCCTGCTCACACTTATACACCGGTGCAGTCTTGTTTTCCACTGGTCAAAGGCGTGGAGCAGATCAGTTTCTATCAGCTGTTTCAACACATCTGACATTTTCTTTTTTACTGCATCAGTTGACTCAAAACATGTTCCTTTAAGCACCAATTTCACTTTAGGGAAAAGAAAAAAGTTGTACGGTGCCAAATCTGGCGAATATGGAGGATGCTCAAATGTAGTAATGCCTTTATTGGCCAAACACTGCTTCATAGAAAGTGCTGTCTGAGCAGGCACATTGTCTTGATGAGGAATGAAGCGATTTCCCCACAGATTTGCCTCCCCCCCCCTCACTCTTTGTCTCAGCTTTGTCAAAACTTCCTTATAATGATGCTGGTTCACTGCTCTGCCTGCTGGAACCCATTCTGCCAAAATTATACCCTTGAAGTAAAAAACAAACAAACAAACAAACACCAGTGAGCATGGCTTTGAATGTGGACTTGCTTTGATGTGCTTTTTTCATTCTTCATGATGATGGTGTTTTCCTGTGCATTGACTGTTGTTTTGTCTCAGGATCATACTGGAAGATCCAGGTTTCATCACAAGTGATGATTTTAAAAAAAATGGTTTGGGTCTGCTTCAAGTTGCTGCAGAATGTCAGCACAAATATCTTTGCTGCACTCTTTTTACTATGGTGTGAGAACCCCAGGGACCATCTTGGCACAAACTATTCTCATGTTGAGATCCTCATGCAAAATTTTCCACGCAGTGTCTTTGTCAATGTTCACAGCTTCACCTATCATTCAGGCACTGAGTGGCAGTCTCCTCGAACAATCTGGTTGATTTTTTCCACAATTTCTTCGGTTCTTGAAGTGAAAGGTCATTTAAGGGGTTCATCATCTTCCACATTCTCACGTCCTTCTCTGAATTTTTTGTGCCACTCAAACACACATGAACAAGACATGCAGTCTTCCCATAGGCCTCAGTAAGCATTTGAAAAGATTCTGTTGGTATTTTGTTAATTTTTACTAAAAAATTCAAATTGACACTTTGCTCGACTTTGAAACTTAGCATTTTTCTGGTACACAACAAACAACACAGCTGCTTTAACTGATGACTGAGAGTGTTGAATGGCTGAGAGTGTTGATGTTTGTCATGGAGGTTCAGACATGTTCAAGGTCACCACTCAGGTGTTCACAATCAATTCTCCCTGATTTGTTTGAAAGGTAGAAACAAAGTCCCGCTATTTAATAGAAAGACCTTATAATTCATATTTACTCTCTAGTCCTTTATCCCCAATCCCCAACAAAAGCATTTCTGGCAACATTACAAAATCTACCTTAAAAAAATTAGATTAACATATAAATCTTAGACCAGTAACTTTTGGCCTTCTTACAAATCCACTACGTATGAAAATGGAGCCCTTCTTATCTTGACATTCCCACTTTTGGTTGGAAACATTCTGGGATATTTTTGACTGCTTATTTGGAGTTACATACCATCTATACATCACCTTATACAGGTTTTCTTTTAAAATACTGCACAAAGTAAATATTATATCTTTGGACTGCATTTCCCCCCATACATGCCCAAAATTTAGGGCCCACCTTACCATGTACTCTTTAAAGGTTCATCTTCTGTCTCTTTGCTTAATGTCCAATTCTTTGGAGAGTGTCTCATACAACTCCAGAAATTTGTGTTTAAAGTTTAGCCCCTGAAGAAGGCCAAATCTGACAGAGGATGAAATGTGTTGGGCTTTTTAAATCAGCAGGAAATAAACAAGTGACCATCTATCAGCATGTGGAGCTTTGTCTCCTGTTTTACTTTTGCTGAATATTGGAATGCCAAAACCCCCCACCAAAAAAAGCACTTAACCAGTGTTTTTTGGCAAGATAAACATCAGCAAATTCTTCCTAGAATCTTCTTTTGAGTTTCAGAATAATCTCATAAAAATATTGTGTATGTGCCTTCAAGTTTCCTGTCGACTTATGGTGATCCCATGAGTTTCATAGGACTTTCTTAGTCAAGGAATACTCAGAGTTGGCTTGCCATTGCCTTTCTCTGAAATATAGCCCACAGCAGCTGGTACTCCTTAGTGGTCTCCCATCCAAGTATGAACCAAGGCTGACCTTGGCCTCTGGTGCCTTCAGAATATTTTACTTAGTCCTTAATAAATCCAGAAACATCACCCAAGGAGACCTTCTGCTGTGCTTTCTGCAACTGGACTTGTTTATCTTGGATTGGCCTTTTTAGTCATCACACACTTGCAGAAAGCACGGGATGAGTCCTTCCTGAATCTTTGTTTGAGAAGAAAAGCTAGAGAGAATAAATATTCAGATTCTTCATGCAAAGTGTTATTCCATTAAAACATAGTCTGATGTTACAATAAACAGGAAGAATTCTTTTTAAAGGAAACATGGGCTATTTTGCAAGGCAACTTATTACTTTCTATTTTGAAATAATGAGAAATAATTGTTAAGACCATCCACAGAAGATTGTACATATATGTGGAGTTTTAGCCACTTGGTTACACTGAACCTGACTGGATGCTTGAAGTTTGACATCTGCACACAGACTATACAAATAAAATCACAGTATTAAAATAGTCTTTATTACACACTAGTCTTTGTCTTCATTTGGATTTCAACTTCTAATTGAAAGCTGCATTATATAGGGTTTTTTCCCCCCCTCTCCAGGGAAGCTCTAACAGATATTCATGGATTTTTATAATGGCTTTTGCTTTGTTTTCACCAAAAAAAGTCATGTCATTTGGACTGTAAAATATTGGAGGGAAAATAAAATATTTTGACAGCTGAACAAATATGAAATACTCTGGTGCCTGATATAGCAATGACTGCCTCATGCAGCTGATGCTCCTACTTCATTCACTCTGCAAATTTGGGACTCTGTATTGCAAAGGCATAAAACAACAATTGTGAAATGATGACAAATGACAACAACAACAACAGGTGGTAGGGGAAATGTAATCCTTTTTTGGCTAAATCATTCAGGTTTGTTGGAATGATATGAATGAAAATGTGATAAAACAGATGTACCTATACCACGTATTGATGACTAAAGGTAGCAATATAGTTAGGTCATTTTGAATTCTGACTCTTTAGCACCGGAGAGGCTTTTATTTAGATGGTAATGTTTCTTATTTGCTTATTCATCATACATTACTACATTTGCTTATACATCATACATCATACTACTATTACTACTGCATTTAGAGGCTATCCTGATCATTCTACTGGTACTGACTGAGGTCCAGGAACCCTTCCACACCACACAATTATAGTACTATGCTTCCACTTTAACTGCCATGGCAACCTCCTATGGAATCCTGGGGTTTGTAGTTTGGTGAAACACTAGCGCTCTCTGGCTGGAGATTCTAAATGCTCTTCCCAAAATGCCAGTCCCAACATTCCATAGGAATTAAATTAGTACCATAGCACTATATCTTTCTAGTGTGAAAGGGCCTCTGGACTTCTGCCTCAAAGTGCTGCCCTTGTTGCACAGCAGACTAAAGTAGAAAGAAGGGGAAATCAACAGAAAAAGTTTACTAGGACATGCCACATAACCAAAATCTTGAAAAATAATAGCTGCCTCCCTTGGGTTTATTAGAGGTCAGAGAACAGATTTTGTTCATGAAGCTAGCCATGAAAGAACAGCCACATTCAGTCATTCTTCTGGCTTCTTCCTGGAATTGTTAGCCGCTATTTTTCTTTTTAGACTCCTGATTCATTAGCACTTCCTCAAATGATGTTTGCTTTCTAGTTTCTTTGCTTTTGCTGTTTGGTGTGTACTTGTTAATACAGGAAACCCATCCAATATTTAAGCCACCGCACTATATTATCTTAGCAGTTGAAAACAAAATCTGGAAAGCAAAGAGAGTGAATTTAAACCTTTAATTATTATACTTGTAAAAATCAGGATCTAATGTTGGTACCACCAAATTGGAAAAATCTCTGTATCTCACTCAAGTCACCAAGAAAAAGGTGTGGACATGCAACATTTTCAGCATGAGCCCTCTCCAAGTCCAGTGTGAAGAGCAGGAAACATCAGGACACTTTGTAAAAACAACTCCCAGGTCAATCCAAAGGGACAAAAAATGGTTGTCCTTATGCTCTGCTCCCATCACACACATAGACATGCTTCCTTCTCCTTCCATGTCCTGCCTCACAGTACCATGGGAATGGTAGCACTGATGGACAAGAGGGGACAAAGATGTTTCTCTTGCTTTTTAGCCATGTTGTGCTAAAAATGTCTCCCATTTCCCCCTGATCATTCTCATTCAATCCAGGAGAAATTTCTTCTGAAGAGATGTTCAGAGAAGAAACTCCTCATGGGTGAAGGTCAAGGTTACTGGGCTTACCATACCTGTGAAGTGGCCAAGGAATTTGTATGCGAATGTCCTGTCTTTCATTGTTCATCCATCTTTCTGGCAGCCACCAGCCTTCCCAATTTCACTTCAGCTAAAAGCACATAGGGCTTTTCTGAGATCAAGATATACAGATGACCTAGGGAGGCTACAGTGTGATGAAGTAATATGCAGTTAAAAAAAAAAAAGCAGCACCCTTGATCACCTGTTAGGAATAAATGAACACTTGACAGGGTTTTCTCCAAATTCTGTCCATCATGTGTATGACTGTCTTAGCTTTCCCCTCTCCCATCCCTTCACCTCAGTGCTCAGAACAATGCTAGATACAGGTTATTGGAGAAGATACAAAACGGTGGCTCCGGAGCAGCATCAGCACAAAAAAGGAACCCTCTTAGAACTAAAGAAAGAAACCATGGTTCAGTACCTTGGATACCTCCTTTAAAGTTTGGACTCATTCCTAGAGTGGATTCACTAGCCCATTGACATTGGAGCCATTGCTCCAATGTAACTGTTGGTGGGCTTTACAGTTTAACAGTATCTGGAATGCCACATGTTTGCTATCTTCCAGATATTTTTCATAGGTCACCAAATGAAGAACATGTTACACTTACCATATATATTGTCTTTCTCAAGGAAGTTGCCTTCCTGCAACTTTTATTTTCAGACACTATTACCTCTTTGCTAGGTAAAAGCCTTCCTATTCCCCAGATGAGTCTTCTTTTAATCTTTTCCAAGTTACTTAAAAGTATATACTTTTATCCTGGTATGTTTCTGCTTTAATAGAAACTCATTTCAATCCACTTTGAATAAATTTGTATCAAAAATGGGATATAACATTAGAAAAAATAAACAAAGACATAAATAGACAAAACCCAAGCAGAATAAATAAATGGTTTTATCTGCAAGTTACCAAAGCATTAATGACTCCAAGCCAAGTAAGTGAAAAGCAGTTCAAAATTATTCACACAGAATCCCAAAAGGTTGTAATCTTGCTAAATCCATTCTCAAAATGTACTTTAAAGCATTGTAAAATGTTGATATTCATGTTCATTGCTTGGCCACAGCACCTTTCAAAATTCTCTGGTCAACATCACCCTTGTTCAAATTATCTGCAAATACCTCGTTATCCTTTTGCTCACCATCCTAATTCACTGATTCTGAAATCTGACCAATATTTTCAAAGCATTATTTGTTAAATAAGTAATGCCTTGAAGGTGTTGATGAGATCTGGTAATCAGCTACTAATGCTGAGTGAAAAGATGGGTTTTGTTACAATTGCACTGGATATTGTAAAATAGGCAGCCTGTTGGCTTTCCACTGTAAAAACACTGGGGTCAGGTCGGGGGGAGAGTCAATGATTATCAAGAGTTGGCAAGGTCAGTGACAGGCCTTTCTGAGCCTCTAGGTCCTTGGCAGGTGCACAACCAAGCCAGCCTCCAGTGCTGGGCCTGACAACAGCAAGGGATCGCCTAAGGTAAAACAGGGACAGAATGGGGACACTGATTTATGAAAGTCAGGCACCAGACAACAGGGTTAGTAAATAAGGAAAGCTAGTGTGTATGCAATACTAAGTACTAAGAATAGAAATATACAGAAGCAGTGAGAAAGATATGAAGCAGTAGAAATGCTCATGAGATCTCACTATGACACTGGGTACATCTACACTGTAGAAATAATGCAGTTCGACACCACTTTTAGTGCTGTAGCTCCATCCTGTGGAATCCTGGGATTTGTGGTTTTACAAGGCCTTTAGCCTTCTCTGCCAAAGAGTGCTGGTGCCTCACAAAACTACAAACCCCAGGATTCTGTAGGATAGAGCCATGACAGTTAGAGTGGAGTCAAACTGCATTATTTCTACAGTGTAGATGTACCCACTATGTGTTTAAGGAGATTTCCAGTTCCATATTGTGGGGGTATCTGATTGCTTAAGTACTTTCTCATGATGATGATGATGATGATGATGATGATGATTTTTTTGGACTATAAGTCCTAGAATCCACCAGCTAGCATGGCTGTGTCAGCTAGAGGATTCTGAAACCTGTAGTCCAAAAAGAACCATTTCTAACCTCGACAAATACTGAGAGAACGTTAGTAACTGGTATGTTCTACCTGCATTGATAAGGTTTGCAATGCAGCCTGTTCAGAAGCTCCATTTAGGATTTAAGGTCATTTCACACCACAGAATTAGAGTATAGTACTCTTTTCCACTTATGTCTGTGGCTGCATCCCATGGAATCCTGGGGTTTGTAGTCTGGTAAGGCACGGGAACTCCTTGGCTGAGAATTCTAAATGCTCTTAAACTGCAAATCCCATGATTCCATAGAATGAAGCCATGGCAGTTAAAATAGCACTTGATTGTAAACTGTGAACAGGCACTTACTCTAGCCTTATAGTATGATCCGACGCACATTCTGAAAGAAGTCCCACATTAATGTCAGTTACTGGAGTTTACTTTCAAGTCAGTACATGTAAAATTGCCCTAGTTACTTATTTTTCACAGACATACAATATTATGGCAATCCTATAGGGAGCCAGTAAGTGTGCATGAACTCAAAATCAGTAGTGAGACAATATAAAGACAGCTGGGTTTCATTCGGCGTATCTGAGAACAGTTGTATCATACATTCCAAGCTGAGAAAAGCTTTTTTGCAAACTCATTTAAAAAGAAAATAAGAGGTTTGGTTTACATATGAAATTGGGATTTGATTTTTCCCCATCAGGATTATTGTAGTCCCGTTTCATGCAGTTTGGTGGATTCAAAGGGTTAAGAAGTAAACGCTGGTGATTTTCTCCCAAGATTTAGTGCTTCCTTTAAAGTCAGAAATGTAAGGCAAAGCCTGGCTCCCCTGGCCATGTGGACAGGAGCCAAAACAACATTCAGATGGGACACATAGACAAAACATATGGATTTTTCACAGCTTTGGTGATAAGTGCTGTTTTGCCAGTGTAACTGTTTGATATCATGCAACTTTGTTTTCAGAACATGTTCTGTGCTGTCTGAAAGCCTTTGATATTCAGCCATCTTTTTGTTATTCCTCTCAAGACACACTGTTTAATCTTTCCTGTGCAGACGCCAGCAGCATGGTGGGCAAAACATTTGGGAACAGAATCTCCATATATGGAACTGAAAATAGACACCTGTTGCCAATAGAGCAGCCTGGTGCAGTGACCATCTGATGGCCTATGATTATTATTTTTAAGAAAGACCACTGGAAACTTGGCAAACTCACCTCAGTGTTCACTTGCTGGCCTCCCTCCAGATATTCTAGACTGTAACCCCCATAATCCCCACATTTGCTGACTGGGGCTGGGTGTTTGTGTCCAGCACAGCTGGAAGGTGTTTCACTGAGGAAGACTGGCTGAGTGTGATGGTGTATTTATTGATATATTTTCTCCCTATCAAATCAACTTGCATTACTATCAAGCCAAAAAGAAGAAGGAAAAATACTGTCATTGTGGTTAAACCATTCATGAACACAGAGAAAGTTGCTCTTCTTGAAGCTTCCTCTTTGTACAGCCTGACTTCCAAAAAGAACTCCTTTTGTACATTTTTTTAAAAAGCTAGTGCTTTAAAATTCTTCCAAAAAAGTTTGTTTGTTTTTTTAAAAAAAAGGACACACGTGACTTCCAAATTTGCCTGTAGCTTTCCTGGCACTGAATTGAGAAATATTTCTTCATCTCACATTACATAATCATTTTTGATTCATTGTTTGTTCCAGTTCAGTGCTGTTTTCCTCAAACCAAAAATTCAGTGGAAGAGTAAAAATGTTCTTATCTTCCCCCCCCCTTCCTTTCCATAAGGCTATCAGCACTAATAATTGAAGAAAGTGTGCTTGGAAACATAGATCATGTTAGTTAATATCTATCTCCGCTGATGTACACATTTCCTGTCACTTTCCCAGTAAGCACACCAACAGCCAATGGTTAAGAGGTTTTATGTAGCATAAAAACTGACATCTAAAAACCAAGGGGTGGGGAGAGGACAACTTACAACATGAAAATATACCACATTGTTTTTCAGTGTAATTCAATAACCCAAAAGTCACTTTTAAGATGTGATTAAATATTGTAATAGTTCTAAGCTCCCCAAAATTAGATAGTGTCATTGTTATTGTTTCTGATTATGGACACTCTAAGGAGACTCTATCATGGTGTTTTCTTGGCAATGTTTGTTCAGAGGGGGGTTGCCATTGCTTTCCTCTTCAGCTGACAGAAGAACGGGTTACTTACTGTAACTATAGTTCTTCGAGTGGTCTTCTGTGAATTTATACAATGGGTTAATCCTGCACAGAGCACTTCGAAACTTCTAGCACCTCAATTTAAACTTTTGGGCTGTAGCTCCACCCCCCTCACCCCTGTTCTATATAAGCCCCTAGCTCTCACCAACTGCTTAGTTCCTTATAGCTGCATTAATAAAGTATGTGAGAGGCAGGACACCAGAGGGGAGGAGGGTGGGTTTGTGGGAATTCACAGACCACTCGAAAAACTATAGTTACGGTAAGTAACCCATTCTTCTTCTTCGTGGTCTCTGTAAATGCACACAATGGGTAGATTAACAAGTTCATGAGACTGGATGGTGGGGGTCTCCAGACCAATAAAGATAAGACCACAACATGATATGATAAGAAAAAATAACTATATTATAAAAGAGAGGTAGGTAGATCAGAGTGAGTTAATCACCCAAAGGTGCAAGTACCGCTCTGGCAAGGGCTGCACCATCAGTGTCATTAGAGTCCAGTTTGTAGTTTCTCACAAAAGTGAGCGGTGTTGCCCACGTGGCCACTCTGCAAATGTCTGGTAGCAGCATGCCATTCAGGAATGCTGCAGAAGTAGCTGTCGCTCTGGTTGAGTGGCTTCATATGGAGGAAGAGGCATGCCCATAGTCTCATACGAAATCTGGATAGTCAAAGCCATTTGGAGAAGTGTTGAGAGGACACTGGGAGACCCTTCTTGTAGCCAGAGTAGCAGATGAATAGTTTGTTGGTGCAGCAAAAAGCCACTGTTCTGCTGAGGTACAGTTCCAATGCACTCTAACGTCGAGGAGATGGCGAGCAGCAGTGGCGCTTGGTGAGGACAGAGCTTCGAAGGACGGTAGGACTATATCCTGATTAAGGTGGAAAGAGGAAACCACCTTGGGTAAAAATGCAACATCTGGCCGAAGGATGACCTTGTTCCTGTGGAATTGAGTATATGGGGCATCCGCTCTGAGGGCACAAAGCTCACTTACTCTCCTAGCTGAAGTGATGGCCACCAAAAAGGCCATTTTAAAGGACAGAAGGCAGACGTCTGTTATTTCCACTGGCTGAAGGGGAGTGTGAGATATCGCCCGTAGGACTAGTTGGAGATTCCACGATGTGACGGGGCTCGTCACCAGCG
This sequence comes from Gambelia wislizenii, assembly GCA_030847615.1. NCBI lineage: Eukaryota > Metazoa > Chordata > Lepidosauria > Squamata > Crotaphytidae > Gambelia > Gambelia wislizenii. The sequence goes on along the minus strand of JAUMIR010000005.1, from coordinate 168,030,452 downwards.
GCTGCAGGTTTTTGTAGCCTTCCAGAAATGAACAGACAAGTGGGTCTGAGAAACAGGAGTTCAGGCCTACACGTTGGAGGTGAGATGATATCGCCGCCACATAGGTCTGTACAGAGGAAAGGGAGAGGTTCTTTGCTTATAAGGAGGCTAGAAAGAAGAGAAGAAGTGGAATCAAACTTTCATGAGGTAGCAAGGAAATCGCAGAACTTTTCCCACTTATACTGATAGGACTTCAGTGTGGAGGGACGCTGGGCTGCTTAGAGGATCGACTGTGCTGAGTCCGATAATAGTATCACTAAGCGATTAGCCAAGCTGTTGAGTTGATTGTTTCCAAGTCTGGATGGAAGATTTGGCATCCTGCAAGGACAGAAGATTCTTCTGCAGGGGGAGATGACAAAAGCGCCTCTTGGAGAGGGGGAGGACAGGGGCGAACCAGGGTTGCCTGGGCCACCATGACATTATCAGTATGCAGTTCAAGTTGTCGTGTCTCAGCTGTGCCACTACTCTGTGAAGGAGAGGGAATGGGGGAAAGGTGTAGAGCAAGGTTCCTGTCCATTTGAACAGAAAGGCATCTCCTAGATTCCTGTGCGATGGCTGCTGTTTCGAGCAATAGAGTTTGCATTTGGCATTGTGTTGTGTCGCGAAGAGGTCTATGGTCGGTGACCCCCATGATGTGAAGAGAGTCATCAGGCCGTCTAAGGCTAATGACTACTCGTGGCAGTTGGTTTTGGCCCTGCTCAAAGAATCCACGACATTATTCTGAGCCCCTGCAAGATGGATAGCCATAAGGAATATGTGTCTGGGGATGCACCAGTCCCAGATCTGTAGTGTCAAGTCCAGGGGTGTGCAGGATCTGGTTCCTTCTTGCTTATTGATGTAAAACACTGTGGTTGTGTTGTTTGGCACAATCTGTGCCACTCTGCCCTGAAGGGAGGCCTCGAAGGCTTTCAGGGATTTGAATACTGCCAGGAGTTCTAAGGCGGTGTGAATATCAGCCTCCTCTGCTGACCAGAGGCCATGAATCGTCAGGCCATGAGAGTGTGTTCCCTATTCTGTCCTTGATGGTCCGTCGTCAGGGTTCTGGAAGGATGAAGAAACGTGAAGGACAGGCTGCACCGTACATTTCATAGAAGAGTCCACCATCTCAGTTGCTTGAGTATGGGGAAGGGTACAGACAGCAGCTTCAGCGGGTCATCTGTCAATGGGTTGAAGGTTTGGAGAAACCATGATTGCAGTGGGCACATCCGAAGTCTGGCAAAGGGGGTTACCACTGTGGTAGAGGCCATGTGACCCAGAACCATTTGGACTAAATGTGCCATCACCCTTCTCCAGGTGATGCAGTGAGTCACCCTGTTTCGCAGGGTGATGAAGCGATCTTCCAGGAGGAACACCTCGCTCTGAGAAGAGACCAGTTGGGCCCTAATGAACTTCACAATCCTTGACGGCTCTAGGTGTGACTTGTCCTTGTTGATTCTGAGACCCAGGTCTTTGAGCAGGGATATTGTCAGGGTCATGTCTTCCACCACATTTTCCCTGGAGGAGCCCCTGATAAGCCAATTGTCCAGATACGAGAAGATCACCACGCCCTTCAAATGAAGATGAGTAACTACGGGTGCCATGCATTTTGTGAACACCCTCAGAGCTGTGCAGAGGCCAAACAGGAGCACTTTGAAGTGGTACGTATTGGAGCCCACTGTGAAGGCCAAAAATCTTCTGTGGGGCTCTACATTTGGTATGTGGAAATATGCATCTTGAAGGTCGATGGTGGCAAATGAGTCTCCAGTGTGGAAGAATGGAAGGATAGAGGAGAGGATGACCATCTTGAAGTGTTTGGGTATAATGAAGCAGTTTACATCTCAAAAGTCCAAAATGGGGCGTAAGCCGCCATCTTTCTTGCTGACCAGAAAGTAGCGGGAGCAGAATGACTCTCTTTGATGGTAATGGGTGATCTTCTCAATACCCCCTTTTTTTTAAGTAAAGATCAACTTCGTCTTTGAGATGTACAGACGGGAGAGTAGATTTGAGGCTGTCGAACTCTGTAAAATATCCATTCCTTATGATACTGGGGACCCATGAGTCTGATGTTATTGTTCACCATTGATGGTAAGCAGCAAGAAGCTCATCTGATGGTGCTTGGGTGGATGGTATTGAGGGTGTGAGCAGGTGGTCAAACTCTCTGTTTAGAGGAGTTGGGCTTCTTTTTCTGGAACAGAGATTTGGTTTTTGAAGTGGTTGGGAACTTTCTCTGGTATTGCAGATATGCATGAGATGTGCTGGAGCGAGCCACTGGAGGGCTATACCTTTTGTGGAAGGATGTGGGGGAACACTTGCTGTAGAAGCGGGAGCGTAAGGCTTGGCTTGGAGGAGGAATGCCAAAGCGTTTTGCAGTAGTCTGCATTTTGTGAGCGTGCTCCAGCTTTGTGTCTGTCTCTGTATGGAAAAGACCAGACTCATCAAATGGAAGATCCTCAATCACTGACCTCGCCATAGAGGAAAGGCCAGATGATCGGAGCCACGCATGCCTGTGTACTACAATAGCACTGGCTAGGACTTTCCTGGCACAGTCTGTCACATGCTTAGCTGATTGGCACTGGTAATCAGCTAGAGTAAGGCCATCATTCCTCATGGCGTATCCAAGTAGGGGGAGATGGTGTCCCAAAGGTGTCTATGCTGACGAATAGGACTTCATCCCGACAGCATCCAACTTCTTACCTTCCTGATCCATAGGGGAGGAGTGGACCTTGTGGGATGTGCACATCTGCACCGCATTGACTATTATAGAATTTGGCTTTGGATGTGCAGTGAGCCATGGGCTGCTTCCTCTGAGACTCTATAGAGATGCTCCAGTCTCATAGAGGTAGGAGGAACAGATGAAGGGGTACGCCAGGCTACCTTTGCAATCTGGGTCAGAAGGGCTGACAGCAAGATGTGAGGTAATGAAGGAGCCTGCCTCTGGAGCTCATGGAAGACAGGGTCATCCACATGTATATCCGGTTGAGTAGGAGTCAACCCCAATTAAGCTGCCAGACAGTTCACAAGTTCCGCAAACAAACGGACATCATCCATCAGAGATGGGGGCTCAATGACTGTACCTTTGTCTCGTGGTAACAGTTTCTGTGACTGTGTTCCAGAGTCCAAATCCTCATGGTCTGGGTTCTCGCAACCAGTGGAGTAAGTGGTTTCAGCTGCTCGGCTGGGACCGGAGTTGGTGTCTTATGAGGGTCAGCAGGCTTAGGAGAGGGAGTCCTCTTATGAGGCATTTGAGGGGAGGGTTGTCTTGGAACCTGCTTCTGATGAGACCTAGACCTGCGGTCATCTTGTCCATGTCCAGGAGAATCAACACAAACCAGATGACATGATTTGTGATCTTGGTGCCGTTTGTCCAGGGAACGGGGATGACATCGTCTGTCCCGGTTGTCCTTGTGGTACTGTGGTGAGTGGTCATGACGGTACTGGTACGGTACTGGTGAGAGTTCATCGAAGTAACGGTACTGAGGGTCTGGTCCCCAGTAGTACTGGTCAGGATGGAAACCCCTGAGTGGAGGGGGCATCATACCTGTAGCACTCGTATCGGTCCCAGCAGTTGTCCTCATACCATGTGGACTCCTCCTCTGTATACTGGGAACTGCAGGATGGCGAGCATGATGGGCATGGATGTGGTCTCAGTGTGAGGGACCAATAGACAGAACAGGTCCAGGGACTCAGTAGCAAGGATCTCCTTGGTACCGGTGATCTGGAAGATGGTCTTGGAGAAGGCATCTTTTGCTTGTCAGGTATCTCAGGTGTTGGCGCCTGACAAGGAGAGCAGGACCAAGACCATAGCTGTACCAATGGAGAGTGGGACTGACAAATCAGGATAGAGTGGGAGCAGGATCGTATCTTCAGATGTTCCCGTGGGACCCAGAGTGGGACCGAGAGTGGGATCGTCTATGAGACCCGGAGTGGGACCGATTGCAGGACCAGGACAGTCACTGTGACCAAGAATGGGACCAGGAGTGAGACCGAGCATGCTGTTGTACCATGGTACTGTCTGCCGTGGATCTCGAATGCGATATTCTAATGATCCTGATGCCAAGGGATGATTCACCCTCTTTCTTTTCCACCGCATAGACAGGCTCAATGTCGTGGTACTGGTCTGGGGATGGTATCATAAGGTGCCTCTTTGCAGGAGGTGATACCGGAGAGCCATCATCCATACCGCTCTTAGGTCTCTTTGTCTTAGCATGGCTGAAAGTCCTACTGCTTGGGTCTCTTGCATTCATGAAACTGACCCCTTCAGGGAGACTCCCTGCTCCTGGTGGCTTTGGTCCTCTTAGGTGAGAGAGCCTTCACCACTCCTGCCTTTTGTGGAAACTCCGGTACCTTGCCCGACAGTACCTCCTTCTGACGATTCTTCGAGACCCTGGTGTCGTCGGGATGGTATTTACCGGTACTGTTGCTGTTAGCCCGAGTCGACATTGGGGCGGACTTCACGGCAATTTTGGAAGGTACCAAGGCAAGCCTTTCTTGGCAGGGTCTTTGGGTGATTTAGGGATGGTTCTTGAACCTGAGGCCTTTCCTCATGCTGAAGAGGACAGGGCCTTCTCATATAGATGGGCCTTAAGTCTCTTGTATCAGTTTCTCCTGGCCTGTGGGGTGAAGGCCTTACAGTGCCTGCATGTTTGGACATTATGGGTTTCCCCCAGGCATAAAAGGCACTTAGAATGACCATCAGATTCAATCATTTTAGCAGAGCATTGAGAGCAAGATTTGGAGAAACCGACACCAAACATTTTCAAAGGATGAAGAAAAGACAGTACCGTTCGAATCCGATGTCAAAGCCAAGGCAGTCTGAACCAGGTAGCTGAATCCAGAGGGAGCAGATGAAAGAAGAGTCCAAGGTCAGTATTTTTCCGGTAGAAAGTGGTCAAAAAGAGAACAAAGAGAACAAAGAAGGCTGAGGTTCACTCAGAAGTTCCTTCAGTGCTTTCCATATGGTGGAAAAAAAGGAACTGAGCGGTTGGTGAGAGGTAGGTGCTTATATAGACCAAGAGTGAGGGGGTGGAGCTACCACCCAAAAGTTTAAATTGAGGTGCTAGAAGTTTCTGAAGTGCTCTGCACAGGCGCAAGATTAACTCATTGTGTGCATTCACAGAGACCATGAAGAAGAATGTGACTTACCTATGCTCACCCCGTGGATTTCCATGGCTGAGCAGGAATTCAGATCCTTTCCTGGTCTCCTATGTCCTAGTCCAACACTCAAACCATTATACCACACTAGCACATTCAGTTAGTGTCATTGTTGCATTTTAAAGTAACTTTTTATTTTCTCATTTCTTAAAAGTAACTAAATAACTACCAGACCATTGACTTAATACTAAATGAATAGCTACTAGTTTAATAATTAAAATAGTGCTAAAATAATAACTGAAATACTTACTTTTAGTTGTTTGTTTGTTTTTAAATTTGAATTCTACAAGCCTCTGGCTCTCTTTCTATCCATTGTTACTTCAACACCCACAAAAGAGCACAAGTCAACATGAAGCACAGCATGAACCGGAATTGTGCCATATTCCTTTCCCAATGAGGCAACATCCCCATAACTGTTAAAGTAACCAAAATATTACAGTAACACTGCCAAAGGAATGAGGTTATTGATGTTTAATGTGGGAGCAGAAAGTACTATAGTTATTCCTTTGTTATCGTGAAGCAGAACAAATTACAAGATAACTAGTTGTTTATAACTAGTTATTTTCAAACTTGGTGTAAGTGAAACAGAACAGCTAGATCCTATGCTCAATGTAAATTTCATGAGTATACAAAACCAGCATATGCTACATGTGCTTCTCTTGTTTGTCTGTCTATGAGATATTGTGTCATATCTGACTGTGTACTTTATATCTATGTTGTCTATATCTATGTCCTCTATTCCTTTCTTTTCCATTTCTTTTAAATATTAGTTTCCTCTTTTTTAAAAAACAAACTAACAAACCACACAACAACACCAGTACATTTCCCAAATTTTAATTTATTTTTTCTCTCCCTTTTAGGAGAAACGTTTAATACACATAAGGCCATGCCCACCTTTGGTCCTATGAATGGATATACCATTCTTATGCATTTGGGCTTTAGTACTTCAACAAGATATGAGAAAGAACCCTCTCAATGCCTATTACAACTGAAAGGTTAAGCTCATAGAGTCTTCAGTGTACTGTTTTGGATCCACATAAACTTAAGTACATAAGTACAGCCAGCCCTCAACTTTCACAGGGGTTAGTGGTACACGTTCCCCCCCAAAGTGGGAAAAACCACAAATATAGGCCTGCATATTATGGGACTCTTTGCGTGTAGAGATTTTCACGGATAATTGTGAATGCTATGCTTTATTTACCAGAGCAAACACTTCTCTAGGCATTTCTAAGTCCTCCAGCATGATTCTATGTTCAACAACCAATGGAAGTTGACAACAGAATCATACTGGAGGACCCAGAAATGCCTAGAGATAACTTTTTTTTGGTAGCATATAGGGCAGCAGTGGAGGTGATAGCAAATACAGTAAGCTGCAAATAATCAAATCTGTGAATACTTAACCTGCAAATGTGGAGGGATGACTTGTAACCTGTATAAGTAGTTGTGTTTGCAAAATAACTTTCTCAACTATTTATCCACACATTCCTGGAGAGCCATTATATGTCCTGATAATGGATATTCCCCTCATTTACAGACTTTTAGAGTGTGTATGTGTGTGTGTGGGACATTTGTTTGCACTCCCTCCTATTCCAACATCCTTTGGGAGCTGCTCTTTTCTGAGCTTCCCTTGAAAAGTAAGCATTTGTTGGGTTTCTCAGCTTCTTTGCCTATTTGGGGCTGAAATCCTTGTGTTTAGACACAACTGGATTAGCCCCACTGATTTAAATGCTGAGTGGCAAGTCAGCACAGATAAATTCTACAGATTTAATGGATCTACTTTAGTTGGGATTAATAACAGGACTCAGGGCTTTTAAAAAAACTTTGGGTGTAAAAGGGTGGCTTTATTTATGGAGTCAATTTTGCCATATTCTCTCAAAAGACTTCCCCCTTCCTGCCTCTTGCACCTCTACACACACTGCCATCCTCATTATGTCTTGAGGTCTGAGATGCTTGAATTGCCAAGTCTTTTCTGGGTCATCCAGGCTTTTGACATATATGGCAGCCTTCCCTAACTGACACGTCTCTTCCTTCCCTTGCTCTCTAATTTTCATGGACATTGGTGCATGACTGGTGCTTCTCTACCACTCTGCAACTTCTGGCTGTGTTTTTGTCCACCCCATCACAATCAGTTATAGCTTTTGCCTTCTAGCAATCTGAATGCATGCCACTTTTCTACCTTCCCTCTCATTGTTTTGTAACTGTATTATATACTTTTCTCCTTCAGAATACCCTGTACGTGACATGTTGCAGCATTCTAATAGTTAGATGTATAAGAAGTGGGTTTCTGGGTACATATATATATATATATACCTCAAAACCCACTTCTTACATAAAAATAATGAAATATGACAGCCAATTATGTTTGATTGAATGTTTCAGAAAGAAACCTTCTGCATGCTAATTTAGTTGTTTTATGCACCACTGGACCTTTCACTTTCATATGAGTGGCTGTATAATGGATATCCATAGAAATCATCTTTAAAACTTTGGATTCCAATGAGGTTTTCTGGGATGTCAGAGGGAGGGAGGGAGTGTTAGTTCCCCATGTGCTGTTTATAGCTATTACCTCTGAGTGCCAGAATATGATCTTATTTTTATCATCTTGGTAATTGTCTAGCAGGGGAAGATCAACTGGGAGCATCTAAGTGTTCCAAGTGATGACAACTATTTGTATTATCTATTGGAATTCACTTTCATGGGACCAGTATGGTAGGTGGGCACATTGGCCAAGGCTCAGATTCCTGTCAGGGATCCACTATTGAGACTTGGAAGCTCCTGCCCAGCTTCCCAGCTTCCTTTAGTGGAAGGTTGGAGATGGGCTACGCCGAAGGTTGAGGACTTGAGGCAGCTGGTGTCATACGTGATGCTGGCACAGTTGGTGAGGCTGCTGCCGTCCATATGCCATTCCAGCTACTAGGCCTTGCTCTTCAGCACAGCACACACCACTGCATTCTTTGGGGCCCTGAGGGTTGGGGAAATTGTCTGTTCCTCAAAAAAGGACACATCTGGCAGGGCTCTGCAGATGTGCAACATGACTGTCACCAACAAGGATCTGACACTGCACATAAGGCACTCAAAGGTCGACCAGTGGGGCCTTGGGGCCACTCTATACTTGAGGAAGGTAGAGGGCTCCTCCCCATGCCTGGTGACCTGCATGCAGGATTTCATAGGGGCAAGAGGAGGTGCTCAGGCCCCCTGTTCAGGCATCGGGATGGAATCCCGCTCACCAGGTATCAATTCGTGAGCGTGCTGAAGATGGCTTTGGTTCAGATGGGGTTGCCAGCAGGAGACTTTGGCAGCCACTCCTTCCAGATAGGGGCTGCTACTATGGCAGTGCAAGGGGGCATGTCAGTGGATGCCATCATGAAGCAGGGCCATTGGAGGTCTGGGGGCTTTGCAGCGTATATCTGGCCTGGGAGGATGCTGCCAGCATGACAGGGGGCCTCCGCAGGTCCATAGGGCTGCTTGTTGATATGGATTATGGTTGGCGGAATGCGGTTCCCAGGGGGAACGCCTTGGTGGCGGATGTCATGGGTCATGATAGGCCATGAGGTCAAGGGATCTCCATCAAGACTGGAACTCAGAATTCCTTGATGTCAATATTTACTGTGAAGTTGAATATTTGATGCAGCTTGAGAAGTTATCAAAACAAAAATACTTCCAAGATTTCCAATTGTTTTACAATGTTGTGCAGCATCAATATCTTTCCCTTGCTGCTCTTTCTCTTCACTATTTCCCTTTTTTATGCTCCCTGAAACTCAAATTCAACTCTCCATCATAAAAATTAAGTCCCATTGGTCTTGGTAACCCATTCGATTTTTATTGTCAGAATGCCTTGTTTGGTGTGATGACATCGCAAATACAAGCATGAAATGAATTATCACAGCAAGTCAAAATGTATGGCATAGATCCAAGACAGTATTAAATATGCTAGTAATATTCCATTAGTTTTTCCAGTTGTACAAGTGGTAGAACACCTGTTCTTATGGCATTGGATTCCCTCTCCTTTTGCACCTAGTCTGAAACTAGTTGCTCATAATTGCAAACTTATTTGCACCAATGGAATGACACCATTGGATCCAAACCAATGGGAACAAATGCCAATGATGTGGAAAGCAGTGGAGGTAAAGGAGAAGGAATAAAACAGAGCCTAATAGCATCCAAACAACATGCATGTGGTTCTGTCTAATACTGAATATCACCAAAATCAGAGACATTTTAGAAGGCAGTCACAAAAATAGCCACAAAATAAAGTCATTTTGGTAGAGCCCTAATAAGCTTCTAATATGGTAACAGATGTGTGAATCAGGCCATTAATATACCTCTTTTACAGATAACAGAACTGATGATGAAAAGCGAACCCAAGCTTAGTCTTTTGGGATGTATATAACAGCTGACTTTTGAAGCCATGTCTAAATTTGGCATTGATTCTAACTGCAGTTTTAGATTTTATTTGCAATAATGTGACACTAAGGAATAATGTAAACATTAAGCTACAGGTTAAAGAAAAACATTGGGCAGTGCTCCCTATCCTGTTCAACTGATTATGGTTGAACTGATGTGGCTGATATACTTTTAAAATACTATGTCTTGTCTTTTGTAGAATGAAATTGAACTGGATGCAGTACAGAACTAATGAGCCATATTGAGATAAGGTTAATCACTTCCAACTCAGTTGCATAGAAATAGCTTAAGAATGCAATATTTCTTATTTGAAAGTCACTGAATGGTGTAGGAAAGAAGACAACCTCATTAAGGAGACAAGAACCCTAAGTATGCTGCCTTTGAAAAGGAGAGATGAAGGTCATTTCATTAACTGTAACCAGTTTCAAGTTTGGGAGAGTTCTCGCCCTCTCTTGGAGTGATAACAAACATATGATAGTCTTATCACTTCCCAGTGGATTTACTAATTTGCCTCCCTTGCTAGATAATTGCCTGACCTGTTAAGAGAATATGATCCATGATAGCAATTTCACAGAGTAATCAAAGGACAGCTGTGATTGTCACATGAAAAAAATGTAATGAGCAAACCCCCTTCTCTGACTTGGGCTGGGTTCCAAAGAGCTCCTTGAGATGAACGCAAGGGCCCAGGCACAGTGACAGCTGGTCGCTTCCATGTCAGGCATGTAGTCTCTCTCTCTCTCTTGGTTTTATTATACATTTTAAAGGAGCAATCCAGAGTGCTGAACCCTAGCCCCCAAATAGGCTCAGCATCTGAAATTGCTCCTTTAAATTCTTGCTGCACTCCTCACAGGGAGACCACTGATAATCACTGCTCAGACATGTTCAGTTTAGAAATTAGATACCACTGAAAGCCATTTCTGAGACTGCACTTAAAAGTGCATGCCATGTAGCATACCTTGCCTTGTGGCCTGGGGGTTGGGGTGCTGTTAAAAACATCCAGGTAAACTGATTACAACAAGCACCATGAAGAGGCCCCATTGGGCCTTCTCAGGGGTGCTACCTACTTCTGTCACTTGTTTACTCACCCCTTGGTAACATTCACCGCACCAAGGGAGCTGTTAGATCTTAGGGGCATAGCCATGTCTGTTTACTGATAGGAGAGAGCGGGAAGCAACCAAGCAGTTTCTGTATTGAGGCTGGACTCCAAGATCTCCAGAGATTGGCTGGAAATCCAGGAGAGTAACCTCATTCCTATTCCCCAGTCTGCAGAGCTGCAGCTGAGTACTGATAGTTGCCTCCTCCTCCATCTACCCTGGCCAGTAAATTGTCATGGCAATGCGTCCAAGAGTTGTTGGTGAAAGGGGAAGACACAGAGCTTGTTGATGCAGGATTTCATCCAGTCTCTACCTTTAGATATTAATTCCCTTAGCTGTAAGATGGGAGTCAAAACAAGACTATGATATGGTCTTTTGGTGGATGAATAAAGGGATATAGGTTTTATTTTTTAATTTTGGGGAAGAGAGACAGAGTAAAAAGAACCTTGTCTGCATGTGTTGTGTTCATGCATTTGCAACAGGGGTGAACAATTTTGGTGGGTCCTGGGTGGGCAATCTTATGTCCCTGAGACCCTGAAGGGGCCACATAGACTGCCATAAATGTAAAAGCAACAAGAACAACAACAACAGAATTGGAAATGGTCACTTGCGGACCCAGACCGTACAACCCCCCTCCCCTCCTCCAATAAGACACATACACAAAATAATGATTATAAATGTATTGATTACATATTCGGAAACATTGGTTAAATACAGGTTAGCAGATAAACATTGTTGACTAGATAAACATTGTTGGCAATAAAATGGCCGCAACTTGCAATGCTAAATGGTTGGCAATTATGAATGGTCATGATCTCATCATTGACCCAACCCATGTTGGTCAATGGCTGCACATCAGACACTTCCAACTCCCACGGAGGAGAGAGGTGATGGCCAAGCCATCCTGCCTGGCGCTCTCTCCTCCCCTGCAAACAAGGTAGCCATTAACAAATTGTTGGGGGGGGGTTCCTTGAACTTTAAATTTAAACTTGAACTTGATGGAGACCTGTCTCCTACTTCCTGATCATGACCCATGCCATCCGCCACAAAAGGCATTCCCCCATGGGAACTACCCAGTGCGATAGCATCGTTGACTGATGACCCTTTCAGGTATGACAGGTGGTGAATGAGGCGGTACTCACCCGGGATTTTCTTGGGCACCACCCCCAGCGGTGATATGCGTAAGTTGGGCATGGGAGGCTGGTCAAAGGGGCCCGCAATACAGCCCACCTCCTGCTCTTTTTCTATCTTGTGAGCCAGCACCTCGGGCAACTGTCCCACTGATTTTAAATTGCCTGAAACAGATGCCTCTCTCAGGCCCTGAAATGGGATGCGAAAACCATGTTTGAAGCCAGCAGCCAGGTAGGTTGCGGCTTCCTTGTTGGGGTAGGCAGCCAGAAGGGGTCACATAGCTTCCAGTTTCACAGGTGTGAAGGCCATGCAAGCCCTTACCTCCTCCCCATTACTCATCTCATTTTGCGGTGTTGGTGCTGGCGCTGCTGCTGGATCCTGCCTCCTTTCTTGCGCCGGACAAGGCAGGGCAACTGCTCTGAAAGGACTGCCCTCCCCCAACCAGCTGGGAGCAGTTCACTTTTGGATGACCACCTCCACAACAGTCGCACGCGTGTTCAAATTGGCATTTGTACCTGTTGCACTTACCTCCATTATTCTCCCAACACACCAATTTCTTCCCTTCCTTTTCCTTGAGCGCCTTGGAAGCCTCTCCTTTCTCTCTCCTGCCAGGCCCCATGGCCAACAGCCAAGTAGGATAATCAATGCTCTCCCACCTGTGCATGGGCGACCTGGATGCCTTCTTTCTGCATTCCACATCATACAGGATGGCATTTGCATCCCCAGCTTGCACCCTTACCTTCAGTACCTGGCATAGGTGGTTGATAAGGTGCCATGCCAGTACTGGGAAAACCAGGGCCATGACCCCCATGAAAACTGTGTAATCACTTAGTCAGTTGGTGAAGGTGTGTTCCACTGTTCTTGAGCTGGCCTTTTCGTTTTCCTTCTTGTCACTCTTGTGGACCCTAGCTTCCTCCCCTGGAGGTGGAGCAAGCGAAAAGATCTCCATGTAATACCCTTGTAGGATCTTGGAACACACCCTCCAATCTAAGTGGCCTCCTGGGGGGGTATTCCTTGGACTTGGATTCCCTAAGCTCCTCCCCTTGGGGGTTCTTACCTCCATTCCTCTTCTCCAGCTCTGCTTTTGCTGTGCCTTTTTGCAACCTTAGCATCCACCCTGGCAAGCCCAGCTTGAAAGCCCCTTTTTCCCAGTACCTGAATTTGCTGCAGTCCTCATCCGATGACTCAACTGATGAGGAACCGGAACCAGACCTTGATCCTTTCTGCCGATGACACCTCCAGTGCTTCCTACGCAGGCTCCGCCCCCTCCTTGATCCGCTATGCCAACAAGATGAAGAGTCACGTGAATCAGAGCACCTGGAATTGCTAGAGTCACTCCTATCTCTGAATCAGGACCACCGTGATTGCCCATTGCCACTCAATGTACCAACACTGGATGATGAGCTTGGCTCCCCAATTCCGGCTGCAGCCATGGTGGCAGGGAGTGTCTGGGTCACGGCCTGCCCAGGGGGGTCAATTTTGTCCATCTGTTGTAGCACGACGGACAGGGCCCCCATCTTTCTTTCAACATGGGATCCAAGGTGGTGTACAATGTCTTAAAAGCATAATATGATTTTTAAAACCTCTTAATCAAAAAATTAAAACACAAACTAAATTTCTATTTTAAAACACACATGGTAAAAACAAGTTTAAATCCTCACTAAAAAAAATATGCTTAAAACATAATAAATTTAAAACACTACACCCTCCATTAAAAGCTCTGTTTGTCATAACATGCTAAACCCAAATGTCTCCTTAAATAGAAAGGAGTTTACCTGCCAATGGAAAAACAGCAGGGAGGGGGCCAACTCGACCTCCTGAGGAAGGGAGTTCCATAACTTGGGAGCAGCTACCAAGAAGGCTCTCTCTCATATCCTCACCAAATGTGCCTGAGATGCAAGAGATCTAGTGCCTCACCATGCTACAAATTCCAGGATTCTGTAGGATGTAGCCATTACAGTTAAAGTGGAGTCATAGTGCTATAACCGTGTAATGTTGTTACCTGGCTTAACAGCCCCCACCTTTTAATATCACATAATTGGCAATATTTAATAATTTGGTCAACTATGGCCTACCATGTGGTTGGCAAGGAAACCAGGGACTCTCCAGATACCAAGGCTGGAGTCATGCACAGCCTAGGGAGGGGCCTTCCAGATTCCTTAACCAGGTCATACCCAGGTCAGAGTTCTTCCTAAGAACACCTGGAGGCGAGTCATCCACTAATCCACTCAAGGATAGCTGAGCACTCAGTGTTTCCAAAACAGGTTTTTCCTCTTTTCCCTCGTTCATTTGTCCAATCCTGGTAATCTCCAGTAGACATTGTATTCCACTCTAAATCCCATCCCTTCAAGGGAAATATTGAATATAAATATCACCCTAAAATGCCAGCAAAGAGCACATAGATCCCCTTCTACACGACAGTCTGTGTAGCCAGGTTCACAGCTTCCCTTCCTCTTGCCACTCTGTCCATCTGCTGTGTGATCCTCAAAGCTCCATCTGAGTACCTTTCTCCTGCATGAGCCTCTGCTCCTCAGATTGGTATAATATAACCCACAATCCCCTCACTCTATTTCTCTATCCAAATACTTAATACTTTCTTTGATAGCCTGTGTGATTGTTTGAAGCTAGGGTGAATGCATGAATGCTGTTAAGATTAAATTCCAATAAAGATAATTTAATTGTACATTCTGGCTTGAGTCCGTTCAGTGAGTACTGTACTGGTATACACTGGTCAAAAGATCCCTGCAGTTACCAAACTTCTCACATGCCAACTTGAACTAACTGAATTCCCCAAACTAAGACTTGGACACGTGTTGAATTTCCATGGACCTTGTAATTCAGGCAACAGTGTGAAAGGAAAGGCAATTCACCTTTTTTTTTTTTTTGAGCCAGAAAAAAATGATTTCCTTGGGTGTTTGGAGTGGTTGGAGGTTGTTACCCTTGGAGGTGACACACAACCCCAGAGCTGTAATTTGTTCACAGCTGACACCCACACCAGAGATATGAATTTTTGCTTACTTCTCTCTCAGCTACAAAAACAAAATATTCAAGAAGTTTTCATCTCACTAAGTGAGATTACAAGATCTTTTGCAGATGTTTTCATGTGCTTTACATACGTCTAATAACTAATGGAGTGAAGCAAGGTTGTGTTCTTGCTCCAACTTTATTTACAATCTTCTCCAGCATGATGCTCCAAAGGCCTACGTCAGAGCTTGAAAAAGAAGACGGCATCTATATACGTTACCATACTGATGGTAGCTTGTTTAACTTAAGCCGTCTGAGGGCTCACACTAAGACTCTAAACTATCTAGTCTGTGAGCTACTCTTCGCTGATGCTGCTGCCCTTGTTGCCCACACAGAAGCAGCTCTGCAGCATCTAACATCCTGCTTTGCAACAGCTGCAGAGCTGTTTGGGCTGGAAGTCAACCTGAAGAAAACGGAAGTTCTTTACCAGCCTGCACCACAGGACGAACACCACCATCCCCACATTGCTGTTGACAAATCTGTGCATAAGTCCATTCAGCAGTTCACCTACCTGGGAAGCATCATCTCGTCAACTGCCAATTTGACAAAGAGATTGATCACAGATTAGCAAAGGCATATAGTGCATTTGGAAGACCTTACAAAAGAGTCTAATAGCAAACACTTAAGGCGAAGCACAAAAATCAGTGTGTATAGAGCCATTGTACTGTCTGTTCTCCTTTATGGATCTGAAACATGGGTCACCTATCGCCAACACTTACGACTCCTCGAATACTTTCATCAGTGCTGTCTATGCACAATCCTAAATATACACTGGACTGACTATGTGACAAATGTTGCTATCCTTGAGCAAGCAGGGCTCACCAGCATCGAGGCCATGATATTGAGAACACAGCTGCGCTGGGCAGGGCACATTTCTAGGATAGAGGACCATCACCTCCCCAAAATAGTACTCTACGGTGAACTCGCCATGGGTCAGCGTAAGCGGGGAGCTCCAAAAAGCGATACAAGGACTCCCTGAAACAACATCTCAAGCTTGGCCAAACTGATCACCAACAATGGTCTGCCATGGCCTCACATCGGGAGGCATGGAGATGCACTATCCACAATGCTGCAGCCTTATTTGAGAAGTCACACCGAACAAGTCTTGAAGAGAAACGACAACGCAGAAAGAATCACAACCCGGAAACATCACCCAAAGAGACCTTCTGCTGTGCTTTCTGCAACCGGACCTGTTTATCTCAGATTGGCCTTTTTAGTCACCAGCGCGCTTGCAAAAGGCGTGGGATGAGTCCTTCCTGAATCTTTGTTTGCGAAGAAAAGCCAGAGAGACATTCGTCTGATACCTGGCCATGGGGTTCAAGATGCTGAAAGTGCTTCTGATGAATACAATATTGCAACAAATTCTGAATGTGAATGGCTCACCCAGTCTCACAAGCTTTCATATCTCTTGAACAATATAGTGTCTCCTTTTTATTATTCTAATAAAAATTACAGAATTATATTCACTCTATATATCTGAAGTTATAATTTATGCTTCAGTGAGATATAAAAATGATCTTCTTCATTACTATCAATCTAAGCCCATCATCACTAACATCCATCTCAGTCTATTTCAAGAGCTGTTCAGTTCAGCAATCTTGACAGTGGTGATGTCCATGCCAGTAGAGCAGTGGATCACATCTGAGTTTCAGTCTGAACTTTAAAGGAAATATCCAAAGTACATTATTTTAGTTAAGTATACTTAGTTAAGTAGCATGTCCTGGCCCAACCACATGGGTGTGGCAGGTATAAGGGGGAGCTTTGATTGTGTATTCCTGCATAGCAGGGGGTTGGACTAGATGACCCTTGTGTTCTCTTCCAACTCTATAATTCTGTGATTCTCTGGTGGATCATGATGTAATGGATGAACATTTCTACCCACCTCCTGTGAACAATCTCCAGTGTGAGTAGGATTTGCAACAGGGATCCTGTTTCTGACTCTAACAGCAGAAATTGCTCATGGAGGAGGGGATTGGAAACATCGGTTCATTGCATTCTCATCAGTCACAGTGGCGGCTGCCTAGTAAGTCAGGACTGGGGACTCATCTAGATAGGCCAAATAAAAAAGACTCCCCTTGTTCCTGCACCCAGCAGTCCAGATGACACAGGGTTTTTGTCTTGAAGCTAGTCCAAACTGCCCAGATGCCATCCAGATGGTTCTGATGAGAATCTGGTGCAAACACCCCTCAAAATGGCACTGGAATGTGTTATAAAACTCACTGTTTGCTCTGGTTCTTCTGGAGAAAACGTTGAGTCCCATTACTGTAATGAGGGGACATACCCAAACACATGGCCCACATGGTTCCAGGCACATCCATTTCTCAGCTGGGTCACACGTGTCGTATCTGCTGATGTCACCACAGGGTGTGCAGCCATGTGACCACAGCTGGGTGCCCTGTTCCTGGCCTGAAAAGATGCTACCAAAGTAGGGAAGAGAAGTGCCAGTTCACGCATGGGCCGTGGGTGTGATGATACCCCTCCATTGCTGCAATGGAAGGGCAGGTAATGGCTGGGGGGGGGAGGGTGCCATGGGCCAGAACTTGGACTATTCTGGCCAGTGTAGACAAGCCCTGGGGGATTTTTATGATCCCTAAATATTCCCTACATGAATATGAATCAGTTATGAAGGCTTAACTCTATGTTACTCATTTGTAACTGATGAATTCCAGCCCCTGTATATAATGAGGAATTGAAATTGTGGTGGCTTCTGCCATACTCTAACAAAACTAGGAGGAGAGTAGTTGGAAGGAAATATGAGCAAACCAATGGATTAGATATTCTTGTCTTAATGAGCACCTGTTACATGGAGATGAGAACCTTTCTGTTGTTTGATGCTTTCCTGCACTGTACTAAGTGCTAATCATCTGGTCGTGAGCTTTATCCAGGAATCTCTATGTAGTGCTCTCAGGTATGTAAATATCATTTGGGAATTTCTCTTTGTCACTACAATATTATTTTGTCTGAATGACTTGCTCTAGTTCCATGGAGCCAGTGTGGTGTAGTGGTTTGAGTATTGGACTATGATTCTGGACACCAGGTCCACAGAACCCACTGGGTGACCTTGGGCAAGTCAAACTCTCTCAGTGTCACAGAAAGGCAAAGTCAAACCACATCTGAACAAATCTTACCAAGAAAACCCCATGATAGGTTTGACTTAGGGTGGCCACAAGTTGGAAATGACTTGAAGGCACACAACAGCAACTGGTTCCACAGGGAATGGTTGAAGATCTCGATATCTGCAAGTCATGATATTAACTACCCTGGTCCATACTTCTAGGACTAAAGTGTGATTTCAAACATACACTTCTGATTGTTGCAATGCCACTCTTAGGCTTCATCATCATCATCATCGCTGCCACCCCCCCCCCTTTAAATGCATTTTAGCTATTATAATTTTGAAAATGTATTTAAGCTATTTATTTTGAGGGAAAAAATATGTTTAGCAATCTCTTTTCTGAGAAACGTGCTCAACAATATCCATTTAAACACAAATTTTCATGGATTTTTTTAAAAAATCACAGATTTATGCCTCAACATATTTAAAAGTTACTGCAAAGTGACTCATGCATCCTGTCCACCCTGGTGTTTGGAGTGGGGAGCCCACACAATTTCCTGGGAGGGCTCTAAACACAGGCTCTCAACAGGGTTTTTTCCTAGGGCAGATTATGCAATACTGCTCCCATAAGCCTGTTTATCGTGTAAAGGAGAGTGAATACCTCCTTCTTGTTCCTGTTTCTACCATCCTCACAAATCCAACACACTTGGGATTAACATTAATGGCTGAATACCAGATTTTTTTCAGGCCTTGACTGGTGCAACTTTACACTATGAATGTGACATTTTTTTAACACATCAGCAGAATTTATACATTCTGTCCCTACATGCACAGTACACACTGGTTCTTCATGTGGGATCCAGTGGCTTAAACTGTGATTGTGTGGCCCCACAGAATCTAATAGGGGGTACACCAGCATTTACAGGTCCTGACTGAGATGTTCTCTGGAAACAGGCCCTGTGCTTGCAAATGCTTGCTCCTTCTCCTCCTTCCCTGTGTGAAAGCACACTGTCTCCCATCCAATCATGGTGATGATGAAAATACTCCTCATAGAATTGGCAGAGAATACGATATATCCCAACATGATCTGAATGAGATTCACAATATTCGGAAGGAAGGGAGCTAAACATTCCGCAAACCATGCAGTAAAGGGATTCACAGTTTCCCCTAAATTTTACCAGAAAATGCAAACAGATGTGCATTTTCACATGTGTGGACATCCAAATTCGCATCATTGTGCATTTTCACTCTGTTGCCCTTTACAAGAGAATCTGGATGCTGCATTCAAATAGATGCAAATGGATACGAATAGGCAAAAAAATAATAATGGTGGAGACAAAACAGCATTGCTGCAAATGGGCAAAAATGCACACCCAATCTCAGTAAAGCATCACGTATATCTACACAAGCCCATGGATTCCTCTGACTGGAGAAAACACTGACTCCTCCTCTCTCCATGAGGAGGGAAGAGCTGGGGCTTCTCTGCAAACTGTATCCAGACTTTCCACAGAGATTCCCAAAGGCCACAGATTCCACAACAACAAATCATCCAACTGTTCCAATTTTGCAGGGTCAGTCCCAGTTAATCCTCTGCTGTTCCATGTTTTAGCAGTTTTTAAAATGTTCCAGTTCCTTACCTGTCCTCCCATTTCCCCCCCTTTGTCCTCAGCTTATTTCAATTGCTGCACATTGAATTCAAAGTGCAAAAGCAGTTTGCCCTCAATTAACTCAGCAGGAGCAGGGGAGAAGAGAGGAGAAGAGAGGAAGGCATGGAACCTTGCCCTTCCAATTGGGCTCAGGCAAAAGCAAACTGCTGCAGCCTGTCTCTTAGTTTGTCTGTTCTTCCTTATTAATAACGTTCCCATCTTGACCACGTGGCCACGTGTATCCCAGGTTTTATCTGTAAAATGTTGGATGGCAGGCAACATCCTCACACTAACAAGAGGGGAGGGGGACTCTGAAGGTGAGGCTCTGCTTAAGGGGATACTGCTCCATTAATTCAGTGTGTCTGAACAGAAATATCAAACCTCCTTTTAGAGAAATGTTTCCTGGAAGGAGACAGAAATGGGTTATATGACATTGTGAGAAATCTGCCTGCTGACATCTCACCTTAGATGGGTCATGCAAACATCTGTATTTCTCTCTAAAGGCCAGGAGAGAGGTTGTCATACTTGGGGGGGTTTTGGATGGTATTTCCCACCCATGTCACCATCTTTCCACTCAGAAGCAAATGCTTTTTCACTTCCAAGAGTCCCACAAGTCCTTGCCTTCGACTTGGTGCTCCTTGGAGCTGCCCTGACACTAATTGGGAGTAGCAGGGCTATGTCATTGCAGTAGGTTTTCCCACAGCTACTGTAGGTTGGGCTTCCAGCCAAGGTAGTTAATGCTTCTCTTTGCATTCCTTTCTTCTCCCCAGAGAAGAGCTATTTTACAGACACCTGGCATTTACAGATCCAAGAAAGTTATTGATGCCACTGCTGTTAAAACATTGCTCTGAAAGAAAATTGCTGCAGCAGCAAAATCCCATCTCTGAAGCTCTAAGTCATTAAGGGAATGGTGTATTTTAAAAAAATTAAAAGGAGAGGGCTCTGGCTTTGGTTACACCATTTGTCATTAAATCTGTGAGTTAATTTAATTAAAGCTGTAATTACTCATTTTAAAAGTGACACCAAATATCACCCCATTTGGCTGAAGGAGACTTGTGGATAGGCCACTAACAAGATGGATTGCATATGCTATCAGACAGCCACCCCATCGAACCATCAACTGAAGTATGACAAATATACTGCCTCTGAGTTGGTTTGTACCACAGATGAAGCTGGGAACAGGCAAAACATGAGGGAACACTTGTTCATGAGCATGAGGCCTTAAAGTGGTTATGGTGTCATTTGCAGTTGTTGTCTCAGAGAATTAAAAGCTCATGACTAAGACACGAACATGTCTCAGCAGTGCTGAAAGAGCAGTGCTGAAAGAGAAACCCACCTGTTTCTTGCGTGGTGGTTACTTTTCAAACATTCCTAAATGACCTAGGACCTGAAGGACTATTTTCAACCAAGAGACTGCATTATATTTTCAACCAAGAGACTTATATTCTCCTTTGAAGGACATTTTCCAAGTCTTCCCACTCTCTAAAGTGGAGAGTGGGTGGGTGGAGATTGTTTGGCCTAAGGAAAGCCTACAGCCCCAGGGGATGGGTTCAGTGCAGCCTTTGGGGTACACACTGACCCTCCTAAACTCTTGAATCCCACCCCCCAGTTAAGCCACTTCCCCCCATATGTGGCGGGGGGAAAAAAACAGACAGGGTGCTCCAAAATGCTGTCCCCTCCTCCCAAAAAAAACCCACAACTCCCTCACCCCCCAAATGGCCTCGAAAGCAACCATAATTGGCATGATGTCATTTCCAGTCACCCAAAAAGATGGCCATGACCAAAAATCAAGCGGCACGGCTCTCTGGGCTCTGGCATTTGCCCACCCTAATCTAAAGTCAAGTGGCTAAGGACTTGCTTATTAACTATGGAGATTATCAGATGTGGGGGAATGCGCCAAAAAATTGTGTTCCCAACCACATCAGAAGATCACTACAAGAACAGAAAGGGCAACTCTACCAGATGCCCACATCATTCTGCCATTCCAGGGGCATAACGCAGCTGCGGATGAGGCTTCCCTTTTGCATTGATGAGGACAAGCCACTAATAAAAAGGGATGCCATACTCATGCCAGCACTACATCCCTGGGACACTGGAGGATGACATTGTCTGATAATCTTGTCCCTTCCTGTTCTTGTTGCAATCTTTTGACACAGTTTTTGCCACGTCTGATAATCTCCTATGATGCCTCTATATGGCATTTTTCCTAGATAAGCTTTCTTGGTTTTGCCAACCTTGATCTCTTTTTGGCACCAGGTAGTTTGGTAGTTTATAAAATAGAAGATGTCTGCATGTATGTATGATGTCAGTTGCCCTTTAATTTGAAGGAGAAGAGACATAGGTGTTCCTAATGGAGCATGATCTTCCATGTCCCATTCATGCTTCATATTATGTGAATGTGTTGCCACAGAATTTGGCTTATCACACAAGAGAAAGTATTTTCCAACACCTGCCCTAAAAGGCCAAAATCCAGATCCTATGTATAGACCTTTATGCTCATGGCTAGCTCCAAACAGTCTAGGGACATTTTCAGACACGTAAAAAGTGCTGCGGAGGGCTCAGGAGAGGTACACACCTGTTTCACAGTGGGGGCCAGTTTCTGATGATGCTGTCCTTCTCGCATTACCCTCCGTGTTCCTTCCATGTCACATGGAAGGAAAAGGCGCCACTTTTTACTCATGGAAGTTCTGCATGAATAAAAAGTGGCGCCTTTTCCTTCCATGTGACATGGAAGGAACACAGAGGGTAATGCGAGAGGGATGGCATCATCAGAAACTGCCCCCCTGCTGCAAAACAGGCACGTACCTCTCCTGAGTCCTCTGCAGCACTTTTTACGCATCTGAAAATGTCCTAGAACCATGACATGGTCAAGTCTACAGGCCTCCTATGGTCAGTTAGTCATGAAAATAGAGGTTCAGTTAGGTGTCCTTATGGTAAAATATACTGGGGAGGAGCTACTCACTGCCAAGTCTCCAAATAAAAGGTGAATTAAAAGAAAATAGTGGGGGGGGGGTTGAAAGCATTATTGATTCATGTAGAATTTAAGCATACCTCTCCCCAAATCCATTACCACAAAGTGATAATGATGCTTATAGTTATTGAATGGACTGCAGATACTAGCATTATGACTGCTGAGTTTTCTCCACCTGGCTGTTCAGTGACACACACATGTGCCTCCTATCTCAGAGCAGAGGTCCTGTGTGTAGCTCCTCTACAAAGATCTATTTTGTACCAAACTGCCCATAGATACACAGTTAAGATGAAACAATGTACCATAAGTAAAAGTAAAATTACACCATTCCATCTCAACTGGCTGCTAAAAGCCATTTAAACAAGTAGTCCCTCCATATGTCTGCACATGGAGTACACATCAATCATTCAACAAGGATATGACTGAGAAGAACCTCTCCAAAGCAAGTGGTCTGTTCTGGTTCTTGGTGTAATGTTCAGAAGTGGTTATCATGGAGACAGTTGAACCAACCCTCAGTATAACTCGCAACTTTTCCCAGAGTAAAAATTTCTTCATATTATGACCAGGCAGGGAACATATGCATGGTGAAGTTATTTAGGGTGTCATGTCCATGTCAGGTCTAATATATGGGCCTTTCACAGTTATTGTATCTTCCTTGCCACATATCGCTGACATGTGAATTCATAGCAATGTAGGAGAGATGTTCAAAGGTGGAAGTAATAGATTTGAATCATGGTCAAGAATAGATATGTTTTTAATATCTAGAGAGTTAACAAAGGAAGTACTACAAAGAGTTATATCAGACCATTGCCCCATCAAATTAGAAATCAAAAGCGTAAAGAGAGAGTATAAGTGGAGGTTCAAGGATATTTTATTAAAAGACGAGACTATAGTTGATAAGATAAAAAAGGAAATAAGATTTTTCTTTAAAGATAACATGGATAAGGGAACTCCATTAGAGACAGTCTGGGATGTGAGTAAATCAGTCATAAGAGGAGTTATGATGCAACAAGAGTTTGAACTGGGAAGGAAAAGGAAGAACAGGGAAAAGGAGTTGATAAATAATATATCGGAGAAAGAGAAAATACTAAAGATAAACCCAAAGAACAGAGAGGTTAAGCTGGAATTGGCAAAGTTGAAAGAACAGTTAGGAATGGAAATGACAGAGGAGATAGGTAAGAAACTAAAATATATGAAATACAAATTTTTCGAAAATGCAAATAGGCCTGGGAAATGGCTTGCATATAGGTTGAGGAAGGAAAAAGAGAATCAAATGATAACAGAGATAAAGGAAAACAATCAACGGTTCACTAATCAAAAGGAAATTACGACGATATTTCATAGATATTATACAAAACTATATGAGAAACACTTATCAAATAAGGAAACTACACAACGAATTGAGGAATATTTAGAAGAATCTAAAATTGAGAGAATTGACGAGAACCAAAAACAAGAATTAAATAAGGTGATAACGAAAGAGGAAATAAGAGAAGCGATCAAGAGTCTGAAACCAGGGAAATCGCCCGGCCCAGACGGATTTACAGCAACTTATTATAAAACATTTGTGGAAGAACTGATTGATCCGCTACATAGGTTATTCAACAGAATAGATGAGGAAAGCTATCCAGTATCCTGGCAAGGAGCTGACATAACATTAATTCCAAAACCGGAAAAGGATCTTACGCTCCCAGCAAGTTATAGGCCAATATCACTGTTAAATGTGGACTATAAAATCTTCACGAAAATTTTGTCTGAGAGATTAAAAAAGGTGATGGCGGTATACATCAAAAAAGATCAAAATGGATTCCTTCCGGATAGGCAAATTAAAGATAACACCCGAACATTACTTGATATCATAGAGATGTATGACAAATGCAATAAGAAACTAGCAATGATATTTATAGACGCCGAGAAGGCGTTTGATAACATCAGATGGGAATTTATGTTGGCGACCTTGGAAAAGATGGGGATAGGCGATAAGTATTCCAATTGGATAAGAAGGATATATCAAACCCAACAGGCACATATAATTGTGAACGGCATGAAATCTAATTCATGCCAGATAGGTAGAGGAACAGGGCAAGGGTGTCCCCTATCCCCCCTCCTCTTTATAATCACGTTAGAAGTTCTGAATAGGAGAATTGAGGTAGAAAAAGTATCTTGGGACCCAAAATACAAAGCTACGAAATAAAATACAAAGCCTTTGCGGATGACTTAGTGTTCTTTCTGGAAAATCCTATAGAAAGTGTAAAGAAATTGATAGAAATAATCGAACAATTTGGCGCCATGGCAGGACTAAAAGTTAACAAAGAGAAGACATCCATACTAACCAAAAATATGACCAGAACAGAAGAGCTAGAATTAGAAAAGGAATCGAAATTTACTGTGGTAAAGAAGGTCAGATATCTAGGGATAACTATAACAAATAGAAACTCAGAACTCTATGAAAATAATTATAATAAGGTGTGGAAAGAAATAAGAAAGGATTTAAAAAGATGGAGTAATTTAAATTTGTCTCTGCTGGGGCGCATAGCAACGATCAAGATGAATATCCTGCCGAAGGTAATGTTTCTATTTCAAACAATCCCAATTTTGACTTCAGATCAACCTCTTAAAATTTGGAATAAGGAGCTATCAGAATTTATCTGGGCTGGGAAAAAGCCAAGAATTAAAAAAGAAACTTTAAGAGACATAAGGGAGAGGGGTGGATTAAGCCTCCCGGATCTGAGATTATATTACCACGCTAATGCTCTTCTCTGGGCTACAGATTGGATAAACCTAGAAAATGAAAGGCTCCTCCAATTGGAGGGGTTTAATCTCAGATTCGGGTGGCATGCGTATATGTGGTATAACAAGGTCGCCATCCATAAAGAGTTTAATCATCACTTCGTAAGAAGAGCCCTTATGAGAGTCTGGGCTTTATATAAAAAGAAGTTATTTTGGAAAATCCCCTTATGTGTGTCTAACCACGAGGCATTCTATAAAAAAGAAAATTTATACAGAGGAAAGTGGTTAACATATAAAAATATCCTAAAAAGAAAAGGGGAGGAATATGAAATAAAAACACAAGAACAACTTAAAGAAGAAGGATATCCGTGCCATTGGTTTCTACATAGACAGCTTCGGGAAAGATTTAAATTCGATACCAAATTGGAAGGAATTGAAT
Source organism: Gambelia wislizenii (assembly GCA_030847615.1). Lineage (NCBI taxonomy): Eukaryota > Metazoa > Chordata > Lepidosauria > Squamata > Crotaphytidae > Gambelia > Gambelia wislizenii. The sequence goes on along the minus strand of JAUMIR010000005.1, from coordinate 168,004,789 downwards.
TGGAAGAGACAGAGTTTGAGAGAATTATAAATGGAGACAAACAAAAATTAATCTCAAAAATCTATAAACTACTTTTAAAACTCAATTTGGAGTCAGAAGGAATTAAAGAATATATGATCAAATGGGCACAGCAGATTGGGCATGAGATAAAGATAGAAGAGTGGGAGAAGGCATGGATTAAGAACATTCGGTTTACGAGAAGTTATGCCCTTAAAGAAAATTTTTATAAAATGATTAATATGTGGTATCTGACTCCAGAGAAATTATCAAAGATATATAAAAAATCATCAAATATTTGTTGGAAATGTGGGAAAGCAAAAGGAACGTTTATCCACATTTGGTGGAATTGTGAGAAACTGAGGAAATTTTGGAAGACAATACATAATTTGGTAATGCAAGTTCTTAAAATAGATATCCCTCTTAACCCAGAACTATACTTATTAAATATGTTACACAAGCTACAACCAATCATTCAGAAGAAATACGGCAATATTCTATTATATGCAGTAACAGCTGCAAGGTTAATATTTGCTAAATTGTGGAAAAAAGAAGATATACCATCAACAAAAGACTGGGTCGAGAAAATGTCAGAATTTTACGAAATGGAGCGACTTTCAATTATTTTATATGATAAGAAGACCTGGAAAGACCTTGAAGTATGGCAGGATATAATTAAGTTAAAAAAATAAAGTTAATAGGAAATCAAGGAAGGATAGTAAATAATGGAAGAAAGTTAAACAGAGAAATTATATATATATATATATATATATATATATATGTATGTAGGTATGTAAATACAAGAGTATATACGTGTATATATGGATACAAGCAGGCGACTAAAGATTGTCAATGTATAATACAACCAGGAGTAAGGGAAATGAAGGAAGTCGGAATGTATGTTACGACTATGTTATTTGTTATTTGTTTGCTATGTGTATTGTTTTTTGTTTTTGTTTTTCTTCTTTTATATTGTTGGTTTGATGATGTAATCGGTATGTTGGCAATATGTAGGTTTGTGTAGAAGGTTTGTTTGTTTAGATGTTGTTTTATTAATATAATTTATTTTATTTGTATTATTGTATTATTGAGTTACATGTACTCATTTAATGATTTTAATTTGAATAAAGAAAATTTGAAAAAAAAAAAGGTGGAAGTAATGAATCACGAATGATACAGGGGTTGTCTAAATGGCAAAATTACTCCTGATAGAATTTGAGGAGGATTTGATTTGTCTTGATGGGATTCCACATCAATCTACTGTATTTAGAAGGAGGGATACAAGAACCTCCAAAAACTTTGCAAGAGAAGCCTTTGCGGCTTTTCCCAAAGTTTTTTAAAAGCTCCACAGGGAATGCACATTCCTGCTCATTGGGACAACCAATTCACTTTGATGTGCATTCCTGATAAGAGATGAAGTGGAAAGCTGATTGGTCAGATGTGCACAGGGGATGGAGCTTGCTAACAAGGCAAGCACCTGGAACTGCCATGTTGGATTTTCATTGTAGTGTTTGTGTGCTGAGGTGATGAAACAGCCTGTTTATTTAAATGTTATATGGCACTTCAACACCTTGGATTTACTTTAAAATATACTGTTTGGTGGTGGCAACTGGCAGCAATAAAAATGAGAGTAATTAACTGATGCCCACCATCTTGGTTCACAGGCATGCCTGTTTGAACAACAAATGCATATGGCTTTGTGTGCCTGTGATTGTGCCAAAAAACCATGAAGACAAGTGAAAGCTGCTGTGAATTGGCATTATTGCACATCAATCCACTTTTTTTTTTTGCCTTGAATAGATGTGGCCAAAGTTACCTGTGTGGGGTTTTTTTGCGGGGAAGGGAAAGGCATAATGAAGTAACATTAAAAAAAATGGAGAATGAGATTATGGGTGTAATCAGTAATGTTTTCTGGTTACTTTTTAAAGTTTTAGAAGCCTCTGCACAGCAATTTCCCAAGTTTGGTGTCTTTCATTTATCACTCCTAGGTGTTTATGACAATTAACAGCAAAATAATGCAAACTCTACAACTTACCTTTGCAGCACTGTGATGGATAACAACAATGAATTACTTTTTAAACGCTATAATACGTAATGGGAATCAATTACTTTTTAAAAGTAATTTTTCAAGCTCTGGGAAAGTTTAATGAATTTGCTTGTTGCAAATTCCTGTATGAAATACTCCTGTCTGCACCTCTCAGACAGAAGTGAGAACTGGGACGTCAGCTAAGATTCCACAGAGTTGCTCCAATGATGGACCTGCTTCTGTCTGTGAAACAAGGAAGGGAGAAGTTTTCTCTTTTCCCTGAGACCTCCTCTGCACCCTCAAGACCTGCTTGGGATAGGTAGGAAACAGTTGGAAACAGGTTTTCAGGTACTGCAGAGGACTGTAGGAGGGGAGGAAGGCTACGGAAATCCCATCAAACTAGCGGATAGCTACTAGCATTATGCTGGATTTAGGTCTTAGCTATCAAATAGATTTCACACTTTTTCAAATGTTGCTTATGACATAGGTCTCAGCAGTTAAAACATATTGATAAACACATATACATATTTTGAGAGACAGCATATTTTAAATCCATGTTTTCAATAATGCATCCACTTAAATGTGTATAAAGAAAGATGCACATTTAAATAGATGGTTTTGATAGGAAATTCAAAAAATATTTGCAGATTACCAGTGAAGAAACAGACTGGAATTGCACATAAATATATCTGAAAATGGCACAGTCAGGAAACAGATGAGTCCATTCCTGTGGCAGATGGTTGCTGATAGGCATTCCAATGAAATGGCAGGTTAGAAATGGGTCTTTAAGGCATCCATGGCTGAACCCAATTGAGGGCTTTATAAGTCAATGCTGAATTGTCTCTGGCAAGTCTGGGAACATGCAATGCTCCTTAAGGGAGTCATGTATGCTGCAGAGGGAATATCAGCCACGACTGCCAAGTCTCTAAATCTAAGAATGCCCTTGCTTTTCTTACTCAGACAAAACTATTAATTCTGCAGAGACAGCCATCTTGCTTAGGGCTAGGGAACAGAGAGCAAGTGGTTTTGGCACATGAGCCTAGAGAAAGAGAGAAACAAGGGAAGCGCATAGAAAAAAAGTCTGAAATGGTATATTCTGCAAATCAGCAACCAGTTGTTTTTTAATTGGACTGAATTTGAGCCAGGTATACTACAGAAGCAAAAAATAAAAGAAGTGGCCTTAGACATAGATCTTAAAATTCTGTGCTATGGCAACAGCCCAGCATACAAAGACCACACACCATGATAGAACAGGCAGTGGCAAGAAATGCAAAACAAGGAAATGCATGCAGGGTATGAGATGAGGCAGGGCTTGCAGCTGTTATTAAAGAACTAAATCCACATACCGTATAAGGGGAATGGGACTTAATGTCTTTTCCCCTTACATGTGACTTATCCCATATTGATGTTGACATTTCAAATAGGTTTTGCATAGTTGAATTACTTTAACTGGTTCAGATTCTGTAATCCTAAAATCCTGGGTGTTGTAGTGGCTCTAGAGTATTGGACAGTAACTTGGGAAATCCATGTTCTAGCTCTCCCCAGCCCCCCAACCATGAAATCACTGGCTGGTGATCCTGGGCTAGTCACTATTTCTTAGCATGACCTGCTGAAAAGTACTTTAGGAGAAAGCCACAAATATTGCTTTGAGCTCATTGCAGGAATGGCAGAACCTCTCAGTAAATCGTACATATGCAGAGAGTAGATTATAATATGCCCACATTGTGTGAAAAAATTGGGAATGCATAAATGTTGGTAAAAATAGTTGTACTGTATACAGTATACAGGTCAAACCCCATATCCACAGCACTAGTACCCCTTGTTTCACTTATCCATATCCAAAAAAAAAAAAAAAAATCCTCTAAGAATTTTCTAGGTCCTCCAGTGTGATTCTATGGTATGTTTCCACCAGAAGTTGGGCCAAAGTCAGTCATTTCAATAGGGTTCACTATGATCCGTGGTTTTGCGTATCCATGGTAAGTTCAAGAATATATTCCCCCGCAGATACCAGGGGCAAGCTGTATAGAGAAGAACCTCAATAGCTCATTGGGATGGCTGAGTAGAATGCTTCACATGAAGAATGTTCCATGTTTCTGGCATCTTTGAATGTTCTGGCATCTTTGAAGATCTGGTGCAGAGCTGAAATGTACTTGCTTTGACTGCAAGTCCCAGGACTTTATCAGACTGGCATCTTAAAATGCTGTAATTATGCAAGTAAGGAAAGTGGAAACATCATGGCATTGCAACACAAATTATCAAATGACCACCACTTGCATTTTAAGAATGGGATTAAGGGTCCCACTACAGTAGCACTTGTCTTCGCATTACCTTTAATTAACAGTATATCAATGCTTTGCTTTGGCCCGCACATCCTCTTTTAAGGGAAATATCCACTGCTAGGCCCTGCATGCATGGCCTACCAGAAGATTGCTTCAGGCTTCATTTGACATGCTCGGCCCTGTTTACCTTTAGTAGAATGGGTCAAGGAGAAGTTTCTCTCCACAGCTGGAGGCAGTGGGAGGGAATGAGAATGTTATCTTACAGCCAAGGAGATAAAGATGTTTGGATATATCCTGACACCTTGTACAATAATTGGCATGAGAAAATTTCCTCTTGTTAATTGGCTTGAGAAAGTTTTTGTTTCTACCCACCATGTTTGCAAAGATTCAGTAAGAGGAACACATATAAGGTGAGAGCAGGACAAAGGGCTTCGCTTCACAGCAGTGTGCACCTCTGCGTAGCCGGTTCATATTTGTATCTTTTTGCTTTCTAAGGACTTTTTTGGACATTAAAAAACAGTGCAAGCAGCCTCGCCATGTTGCGAGGCTGCAGTGCTGCAGGGCGTCTCTTTCGGATGACGCCCGTCCCTGCCGGTACTGTTGCGGTACCGCAGGGACATTCCAGCGTTATATTTCGCCAATTTTTACTCATGAAAGTTGATCGTGAGTAAATATTGGTGAAATATAACACTGGAATATCCCTGCGGTACCGCAACAGTACCGGCAGGGATGGGCGTCATCCCAAAGAGACGCCCTGCAGCGCTGCAGCCTCGCAACGTGGTAAGTCTGCTTGCGCTGTTTTTTTAATGACCAAAAAAGTCCTATGTCTGTTTGACTGATGACAGTATGCCTACTTGCTTTTCTATCTGCTGTCATCAATAAAATAGCCTTCTTTTCCAAGCCCAGAACTGGTGTGTAATCATGTTGCTTGCTTCATATCCTGAACCAGCAGAGCCCCCAAGCCAGGGGGGCACTGCCAGTGTAACATCCACTGACTTCTGCATTAGCCAGGGCACATGATCTCAGTGGTTCTCACAAGAAGATGTGAGTTTGCATAAAACCACCAGAAAACACTTAAAATAACACATGAAATAAACACATAAGGACTGGAACAAACATACAAACTTAATAGCAACATGGGACAGTTCATAAAAAGAACATCCTGTCAATCATCTTCCCAGTCTCACTCGGAAGTTTTTCTCACTGGGAAGGGGAATGGGGAAAAGAGGACTGCCCATTCATGCTGTAATCTCGTGATTACAGAAGGACATGTTTTCACACACTCTTAATATCATGAAAACAGCGATATTGAAAATCTGTTGATGGCTTAACCCATCATTTAGAAGTGACACCTTATTTGTGGCTGGAGCACAGACTGGCCATGGGTGTAGGACAATGCTGTGTGATAGTGGGAACCCATTCCCGCTAATGTCACATCATAATTGTGCAATTATAGCCCTAGAATCATAGAATTGTAGCGTTGGAAGAGACCACAAGGGCCATCCAGTCCAACCCCCTGCAACACAGGAAAACATGATCAAAGCATCCCTGACAGATGGCCATCCAGCCTCTGTTTAAAGACCTCTAAGGAAGGAGACCCCATCTTACTGTCAGAAAGTTCCCCCTAATGTTGAGGTGGAATCTCTGTTCCTGGAGCTTGCATCCATTGCTCCGCATTCTAGTCTCTGGAGCAGCAGAAAACAAGCTTGCTCCATCCTCAATGTGATACCCCTTCAAATACTTAAACAGGGCTATCACATCGCCCCTTAACCATCTTTTTTTCCAGGCTAAATATACCCAGCTCCCTAAGTCTTTCCTCATAAGGTATAGTTTCCAGACCTTTCACCATTTTAGTCGCCCTCCTGTCTGATAAAGTCCCCAGAATCACCAAGGAGAATTCTGGCTCAGGGATTTTGGGTGCTGTAATTGAAAAACTAGGCTTTGTAAGCTCTGAAAGGGTGATGGGGGGAAAACACACACATCTCTGCCTGAATATTTGGATAGCAGCTGCCAATCAGAGCTGATGGTGCTGGTCTACATTGACAGGTAGTTTGACCAAGTCTAGGTCCCTAGATCTGATGATTTCCTAACTCTGCAAGCAGCTTTTGCTGCTTTTTGCCACATAGTATTAAGGTTGCTCACTTGTTGATTTCAAGAATAGCATCAGTAGTCAAGGTTCTGCCCTTGATGGAATCTGGCAGAGTGTGGGAAGAGCCTGGAGGTTTATGGGCAACGGGGACACAAATCTTATTTAGGCAAACCCTGAAATGCTGGCCTTTGGGGACCACATTCTTGACTATCTGTCAGAATGCAGTTTTCCTGGTAAGTCTAGTCAAGTATTGTGTGGCTTGCAACATCAATGAACCCTGGTCCAAAGGGTAAAGTTTTTTTAAAAAAAGCTACAGAAGACTTGCTGCAAAAAGGTGCTTGCCTTGCTTTTGGTGGCTTGGCTGCCAACTGTTTTGATGGCCTCCATGTTATAATGCAGAAATATCTTGTGGAGGGCAATGTTGTTGCTACTGTTTCCAAGCCAAGGATATGAAAATCTTTCCCCTCTAATTTTGTTGCATTTCTCTAAATGCCACTTGCATTTCCCCCCAATACTTGTTCTGTGCTAGATTGGATGACTTTCCTCCCCTCTTTCCATACGGTTTACACATTTTCTACTTTGACTAAAGCATATTGTGTATACTTTTCAAAGTTAAACATATTTAATCCTGCACATTTACCTGTATGTACCGTATATTCCGGCGTATAAGACGACTTTTGAGCACTCAAAAGTGCCCTCCAAAATTGACAGTCGTCTTATACGCCGGATACACTTTGCTTCACCTGCCTGCCTATCTCCTGCCTCTTCGCAAACGGAGCGAAGAGGCAGGAGATCGGGCAGGGGGTGAAGCAAAGTGCTCCTCCCTGCCACCCGCCCACCCCCCACGCTTCCACCCCCCCTCCCGAAAGTCGCGGAACAGCGGCTTTGGGGGGGGCAGGAAGCCCCCTCCTCCCTTCCCCCCGCCCACTCCCCGTGCATCCACCCCCGTCCCTGAAAGCAGCGGAACCGCGGCTTTCAGGGAGGGGGGGTGGCGAAGAAGCCCCCTCCTCCCTTCCCCCGCCCACCCCCTGCGCATCCTCCCCCCTCCCTGAGCAGCGGAATCGCTGCTTTCAGGGAGGGGGGGCGGAGAAGCCCCCTCCTCCCTTCCCCCCACCCACCCCCCGCTCATCCACCCCCTCCCTGAAAGCAGCGGAATCGTTGCTTTCAGGGAGGGGGGGGCGGAGAAGCCCCCTCCTCCCTTCCCCCCGCCCACCCCCCCACTCATCCACCCCCCTCCCTGAAAGCAGCGGAATCGCTGCTTTCAGGGAGGGGGGTGGAGAAGCCCCCTCCTCCCTTCCCCCCGCCCACCCCCCGCTCATCCACCCCCTCCCTGAAAGCAGCGGAATCGCTGCTTTCAGGGAGGGGGGGCAGAGAAGCCCCCTCCTCCCTTCCCCCCGCCCACCCCCCGCTCATCCACCCCCCTCCCTGAAAGCAGCCCACCCCCCCCCGCTCATCCACCCCCCTCCCTGAAAGCAGCGGAACCGCTGCTTTCAGGGAGGGGGGTAGAGAAGCCCCCTCCTCCCTTCCCCCCGCCCACCCCCCGCTCATCCATCCCCCTCCCTGAATGCAGCGGAATTGCTGCTTTCAGGGAGGGGGGGGCCGAGAAGCCCCCTCCTCCCTTCCCCCCGCCCACCCCCCGCTCATCCACCCCCCTCCCTGAAAGCAGCGGAATCGCTGCTTTCAGGGAGGGGGGGCGGAGAAGCCCCCTCCTCCCTTCCCCCCGCCCACCCCCCGCTCATCCACCCCCCTCCCTGAAAGCAGCCCACCCCCCCCCCGCTCATCCAGCCCCCTCCCTGAAAGCAGCGGAACCGCTGCTTTCAGGGAGGGGGGGTAGAGAAGCCCCCTCCTCCCTTCCCCCTGCCCACTCCCCATGCATCCACCCCCCTCCCTGAAAGCCGCAGAAACACGCTTTCAGGGAGGGGGGGTGGCGGAGAAGCCCCCTCCTCCCTTCCCCCTGCCCACTCCCCATGCATCCACCCCCCTCCCTGAAAGCCGTGGAAACGCGCTTTCAGGGAGGGGGGTGGCGGAGAAGCCCCCTCCTCCCTTCCCCCCACCCACCCCCGTGCATCCACCCCCCTCCTGAAAGGGAGGGGGCTGGGAAGCCCCCTACTCCCTGCCACCCTCTCACCCTCCGCCCAGCCACCCCCCTTCCCCAAAGGCTTGCTTTGGAGAGGGGGGTGGCTGCGAAGCCCCCTCCACCCTGCCACCCTCCGCCCAGCCTCCCCCCTTCCCCAAAGCCCCGTTTGGCCGCACAGCCTGCGGATCCCCCTCCTGCGCTCCCTCCTGGAAGGGAGCGCAGGAGGGGCATGCAGAGGCTGCGCGGCCAAACCGCGATTCGCCCCTTCTCCCCACCTTCCTGGAAGGTGGGGAGAAGGGGTGAACGTGCCCCTTTTGGGCACACAGCCTCCGCATCCTCCTCCTGCGCTCCCTCCTTGAAGGGAGCGCAGGAGGGGCATGCGGGGGCTATGCGTTGGAAGAGGGGGGTCGTCTTATAGGGCGAATATATCACAAACTCTGCATTTTACCTTAAAAATTGGGGGGGTCGTCTTATACGCCGGAATATACGGTAATTCCTTGCCTTGAAAAACCCTTTGTGCAGTCACCATAACTCAATAGACACATACACAAACACACAGTTTGAAAGGGAGAAGGGAGAGATCAGACTAGCATGTAAAAATGCTGTAATTCCATGAGTGAGGAAAGTGGAAACATAGTGGCATTATAATACTTACTTTTGCATGTCGCTGTAATCACATGAAGAAATCACCACAGAATTATCACACAATGAGCACTAGGACTTTAAGAATGGGAGTTTACTTCCATGTTAGCCAGGGCGTGTGATCTTAGTGGTTCTTACAAGAAGACACAAGTGTGGTTAAAACTTGAAAAACAACTTAAATAACAAAGTAAATCAACACCCAAGCACTGAAACAAACCTAAAAACTTGCCAACAAAATGGGAAAGTTCCTAAAAAGAGTGTCCTGTCGATCGTCTTCATGTTGCCACCTGGAAGTTGTCTCCCTGGCAACAGAGAGGGGGAAAGACGGCCATCCATTCATGCTGTATTATTGCGATTACAGTGGGATGTGTTTTCGCACACTTTCAATACCATGAAAAAAGAGATATTGAAGATTAATTGATGGATTAAGCTGTCAATAAAAACAACAACACCTTATTCGAAGCTGGTGCACACGAAGACCACAGGATGCCGATGTCATCTGATAATTTCAGCCCCTTATGTTATTATTGCATCGTTATGATGCAAATTTTGCCTTGTCTGATAAAGTCCTAATATCTTATGGTTTCTGCCCAGTGACAGGAAACAGATTGGAATCATGTCTGAGGGTCCATCCAGACTAGCTGAAAAGTCCCAGGTTTTGTTTCTGTTCTTTCCAGTTTGATATGGGGTTAAAATAAACTGACCTAGAGAGCTGATATAAAAAGTCTCTGATTGTAACAGGAGCTGACAGAAAATATTCTGGGATAAACAAAATGTGTATGGATCTCCAAAATAAAATTGGAAAGAACAGGAACAAAATCAGGGATTTCCTGAGTTGCTGCCACACTGTAGAAATAATGCAGTTTGACACTGCTTTAACGATCATGGCTCCATCCTATGGAATCCTGCGATTTGTAGATTGTTGTGGCACCAGCTCTCTGACAGAGAAGGCTAAATATTTCACAAAATTTAAAACACACACACACAACAGAATTCCATAGCATTGAGCCATGGCAGTTAAAGCAGTATCAAACCATGTTATTTCTGCAGTGTGGTGGTAGCCTTGGTCTTTTTAACCAGTCTGAATGCACCCTGAACAGAATACCTCCACTGAGACTGTGGCCTCCATGCACTGTCCATCCTCCAAATGTTCCTGTGCACTGTGCCAGCCCAGCCCTCTCAGTCTTCACATTTGCCATACTGAGCCAGTTCTGTCATGAAGAAAGAGTGAGGCAGCCACCACAGTAGATTCGGGTATTGTTAAAAGGCAGAAAATGGTTAGTTAACAACTTATTGTTCTACTTTCCTTGCCAGGGAACTTGCATGATTGTATGCCCAGGGTGGCAAAATAACTTGATTCACTTTGCACCCTTTGTACTGTGACTTTGGAGGAGTGCTGCTACACCTCAAGCAAGCAAATTATCTTGGGCTGGCCCTGAGAGCAAAGATCTGAAGGGACTTCTATATGCATTCAATGGGATGCAAATATCTTCTAGCTGTTTGGTAATCTCCCATAATCAATATGGGGAGGTGAGGAACTGAATGGGTGCCCCCATGCTTTTTGTTTATGTCGTTATATCCTATTCAGGGCTCACCCCCTGAACAGGTCTTACGTAATTAAGACAACATAGGTAACTTGCACTTGATCCATATAATTATTCTAAATAGCAAAATAATAACCACCTCATTCATGCAGAGTAATGCAAGCCATCCACCTCTGGATCTCATGCTAAGATGGGAAAGATTTCACATTCTCATGTGACATGTGGGTGTTGGCTGGCTTGGCAAAGACAGAGCTCATTCATACTGCTTTGCAGCCTTCTGCTGTTGTTTCTTTGCTACTTCTTGATCTTGATGGTGGGGGACTTCATTTTCTTTAACTGGCTTCTTCCCATTAGAGCCTTCCAAATTCACAGTTCTCATTTCAAATGGGAAATATTTAAAAAATTCAGATCTTCAGCTTTATCACAGGCAAGATCTGCACTGAGCAATACATCTTTATTACATACTTTGCCTTTGGCAAATCCTGAGGCAGTTAAGAAATGGATACCAGATAAACCCTGTTACCTATCCCTACCCACAGTGTCTCTTCCATTGTAAAGTCCCACCAGAATAACTACAAATCCCATCAGAATAACTACAAATCAGGATTTGTAGTTATTGTACTGGGACCCTAGTAGGATGGGTAAGGGTAATCCTTTTGCATTACTACATTGCCAGTCTGTATCAGAACCTGCACACCTATGGCTGGACCATCAGAAAGATTATATGAACAAGAGAATCATTTTTGACAATGCAAAGTGGCCCCTTATCTGGGCCATGTCTGTACACTACACAGTTATTTATTTATATTTACTTATTTAGGTATTCATACCCTGCTCTTCAGCCACAAAGGCTCTCAGAGCAGCTTACAAATTGTTTAAGCAATAGCAATTTACACATCTATACTGCATTAAGCAGTGAAGATGTGTGTTAGCTAATTACAGTTATATCAGCCTGCCAGCACTCAAGTGTCGGCTACAGTTCTACAGAAACCTACGATTTGTACTTTGGTGAGGAACTTCGAATTCTCTCCTTAAGAGCTATAGTGCTGGAGTTCAGAGGAGTGCTCTAGAGTTCTTCTAGAAAACAACAATCCCAGAATTCCATGATATGAAGCCATGAAAGTGATACCAGACTGTTATAACTTCAGCTAGAGACAAAACATTACATCCATTAGGACCTGATTCAGATTGGGATCCACATATATACTTTTAATTAAGGGCTTGTCTACACAGTGGAGAAAAAACCCAACCCCAAAATCTGGCATGATAAGGACACACAACATATGGCCCTATCCACACCAAACTCAGTGTATACCACCTTTAACCTGGATTTTAAAAACTCACAGTTTTCTCCAGAGTTTGCAGGAAGCTCTGGAGAAAACTGTAACATGAACAACAGATCTGCCATGGATTTGTGGGTGGGTGGGGAGGCAGGACAGATTGCTGCCTGGAAGGTGCCACTATTTACCTCAATGTCTGGGCCAGTTCCCAGCCCAGAACGATTAAAGAAAGGTTTTTCCCTCCTTGGTGCTGCTGCCAATGGTGTGCAGTTGCTCACTCTGAAGTCTGAATGAGGGACACAGCCATGAGATCAATGGTGATGAGGTTGATTGAGCTACCCTCTCACTGTTGACCACATGGCTGGGTGCTTTGTTCTGACCTCAGAGCAAATGACAATGAACCAGCAGGACTATGCTATGGAGGTGCCTGGCTGGAGAGGCAGCAGTGGCAGATCTGCAGCAGTAACAAGTGGTGCAGATTCAGGCTTTGGGCCAGGTAAGGTGTGATGCTTAACACCAGGCCAGAGTAGTTCGAATTTCATCTGGATTTTTACCCCATGTGTAGACAAGCCCTCAGGTAGGGAAAACCATAAGTTCTTGATGAGTGCTTTATTTATGTATTTATTTATTGAACTATTTGTATCCTGCCATGTAGCCATAGATATACCTTTATAAATTGTTATAATTGCTTTTTAAATAACTCTATTATTTATACTTTTATTAATGATTTTGTATAGTTTTAATTTGTATTGTTTTTAAATAAGTTGTTAGTCACCTCAAATTCCATTACTGGCAGAGAGGTGGAATATAAATGAATAAAAATACAGTTGTCCCGCCACATTCACAGATTTGGCATTCACGGTTTTAAGTATTCACAGCTTGAAAATATTCTTAAAAAAATAATAATCCAAAAAGCAAGCCTTGATTTTGCCATCTTATATAAGGGACACCATTTTGTTATGCCATTGCATATAATAAGACCTGAGTATTCACGGATTTGGGTATTCACAGGGGGTCCTGGAACCAAACCCCAGTGAATGTGAAGGAACAACTGTAAAAGAAATAGGTGATGTACAATTTAAGTGGAAGCTCCATGGTGAAGCAGGGTCTCCCTTGATGTTTTTAAACCTGTTTTTGTTTAATGGGCTAAAGAACTTGAAGTGATAACAAAGTGGGTGGCCGCTTGCCCTTCTAAATCAGGCTAAGCCCTCTGAACTCTGCAACACCACAGAAGGAACAGCCATCTTTCAGCTCAGTGATTTTATCTTTATTATGTTTGACATATTTTCAGTCCCAGCTTAGTTCCCACTAACTGTTTAGGTCAATGGCTTGGGAAGATAAGATTTCAACAAGATAACATACAGAACAAAATCTATATGTACAAACACAGAAAGCAGGGAGAAGATTAAATAGAAAAGACAAGGTGGGAGAGGTAAGCTCTGGCTTATTTTAATAGCATGCAAAGGCTACTGAAAGTTTTTTTGAAGCCTGGAGCAAAGTAAACCTGGTAGCCTACTCTGTCTAGACACAGTGGAGCTCTTTCTGTGTTGCATTGATTCTCCCTAGTGATGGAAAGAATAATTGAAAAATATTCAAAAAATGGTCAAAAACATTTCTCTAGTGTCAGAAAATTCTGATGGGGAAAATCTTAGAATAATGAGAATCTTCACAGTTGGCAGAATACAGCATGTTCTTTTACAATGGAGAATGTCATTTTCTGTGCAAAAAGTATGACTTTTGCACAGAATAAGACCTTGTATAGCATTTGCTGCACAGAAGCAATACTGTTTCCTGCACACAATATGTACACAAAAAATCTATGTGCTAATTTTGTGCCGAAAGGGTAATGAACTATGAATAATCTTTGAAAACTGTACTTTTTTCAAATACAGCAGCACCCCCGGATCTGCTGATTTGCCAACTGCTGGTTCAATTATTCGTGGTTGGTGATAGCAGGGGGGATGTGGGAGGAAGGGGAGGAGGCTTTCATAGCAGCAATGGTGAGGGGGGGTAGAGAGAGGGGAGGTTCTTACTTCCCTTCTCCCTTCACCCCCTGGAATGGCTCCAGCAGTGGCAGTGGCAATGGGAGAGGGATATTTGCTATTATCCACGGAATTCATTATCCACGGGGGGCCTTGGAATCAATCACCTGTGGATATGGGGGTCCTACTGTACTTTCTTGCAGCAGGAAGAAAATAGCTAAAATTACTCATTGCTTCCTTCAAGAATGAAACTAAAAAAGAATGACATCCCTAGTTCTCTTTGTTATGGGGAGTTGCCAGGTCAGGACTAACCCAGGTCCTGAGATTTTGGGGCAAAACCCTGAGATGTAGGGAAGACCATTTATGATGTCATGGGGCAGCCCCTGGTGATGTCATTGTGATATACTGTATTAACCATCAACTAGTTGCACAGAGTATGCCATTCAAACCGAAAAAACACCAAGTCTAACAAATTAGAAAAATGCATTCGTACACACTTTCCAAGACAGTGTGCTCATCTTGAAATTCTACCCCCCACTTCGCCATGAGGATCAAAGAAGAGGGGATCTGGGAACCCCTTTGTTATGGAGGGCAGACATGCCTTAATCTGAGACAGGGCTCTGATGTAGAACCTGTTTGCAATGCTTGGATCCCATTCTGGAAGATCTATACAGAGAGAATACCAAGAAATATGCTATAGTTCATTCTTCACTTTAAACCAGTGGTTCCTAAACCTTGGCTCCTCAGTTGTTGCTAGATTATAGCTCCCAGAAATCCTAGCTTGCATGGCAAATGATCTGGGCTTCTGGAAGTGTAATAATATCGGGGGACCCAAATATGGGGATCGCTGTTTTACATATTTGCTACCCATGATGAAGGTGGAGGGAGACACTCCGGAGCAGTCAGGTGTTAACATGGCCCAATGACCCAATCATAACAACCTCCTTCCCCAAAATCCCTTCAAGAAGAGGCCATAGAACCATTGAAAGATTATTATAATCTACCAGGTGTCAATTACCTGCAATTCTTCTCTCTGACCAGCATCCCTTGTAGTACAAAATACAACAAAATTCAAATACAAAACAGTGATAGCTTTATTGGGCATCACTAGAATGCACAAGTGCAAGCTTTTAAAACTTCACTGGCCTCTTCATCAGGCAAAAGATGTTAAAATCATACCGGAGAAGAAAAGTGACAATGTTAGAGTAACAGGCCTACATTTTGTCCCAAATGTTACTTCTGTTGTCAGTCAAGATGGTCTGGGTAGATATCATTGCCGGCAGAGGCCACTTCCCTTCTTGGCCATGTGGGGATGATGGACGAAGGGCAGTAAAAAAACCAGGGAAGAACATTTCAAATCCATAGTATCATTGGAAGATGATTGTACTCTACCATATATTTTATCTCTATCTAGCCCCAGTTTGCCTATTCTGCCTGGTAGCAGCTGCTCATGGGCTTAGGAAAGAGTCTTTCATGGTGTCTGTTACCCAAGGCCTTTTAACTGGAGAAACCAGAGACTGAACCAAGGACCTTTGGCATGCAAAACATGTGCACTTTCCCTGAGCTATGGCCTATCCCATGCCAAAGAGCAGCTGGAAGGGGAAAGTATTGGGACTGTATTGTGGGAAGAATTTTTTTTTTTCAAAAACTCTGCAAGCTGCCATCCCAATCAAGAACAAAACAATCACAGATTATTAACCCATTTGAAAATTATGAGGATTTTGTTGCTCTTTATAGTCCTTTCATTCTTCCCTTATAGTGAGACAAAAACAAACCAAGAAGCCTAGAATTAATCTTAATAGTTAATGCATGATTATGTCACAGTTAATGTGGTTATCCATAGTTATCCATAGTTAATTCAACTTTTCAGTTTTATTTGAATATTCCTGCCCCCCCCCCAAAAAATGCCCTTCAGTTACCAACTTCTTGAAAAACCAGGCTATTAAATTGAATTTTTCAAACCATGGTTTAATATCCTGGCTTGTTCTGAATCCTATTAACTATAGATTCTTGAATGATATAAAACAGGAAACCATAGTTAACTATGACAGCTTATGGTCTGAGCTGGACAAGCACCTCACCCAATCATTCTAGGTTAAGATGTCCCTTATACTCAGAACATAGTTACCTTGTATTGTAATGGCTTTCTGGTTTGATC
Organism: Gambelia wislizenii; assembly: GCA_030847615.1. Lineage (NCBI taxonomy): Eukaryota > Metazoa > Chordata > Lepidosauria > Squamata > Crotaphytidae > Gambelia > Gambelia wislizenii. Next base: position 167,988,715 of record JAUMIR010000005.1, on the reverse strand, counting down.
CCTCAGAAAGAGGAGAGAGTTAACTTACATCCAAACAGTTCCTAGCTTGGCTTGTTAAGACAAGCTATGAGCATCTAAATATGCTTAATATGTAGATTGGCTGCTACTGTTTTCAAAGGCAAAGAAATTATGAGTTGCTTTGGTGAAATTTGCCCCTTACAAGTATCATTTCGAAGAGATCACTTATCATTTATATACTAGCCTTTCTTGATTGTTACACACATCTGGATAATTATTCAGATTATTTCAATAGTCATTGTTACTATTTCAATGCAGTGCAGTTGTATAATCAAAACCCAAACCAGGATGTTCAGAATGCCTCTTAAAATTGTGACTTCCCCATCAAGGTACCATTTGTCATTGCCAAACTTCAAAAATCTTGTTGGTTCAGATTTTCCAAGTCACCATAATTGAAGTGATTATCTTTGTGAAATTTTTCTTTTAAGTTTACCATGTCATCACATTAAAATCTCTGCATTATTCAAATGGGGAAAGGAGCACAAGAAATGGGTGTGTTTTATTATGTATTTATTTATTTACAAATATGTATTTCATTTTTTAAAAAAAGAAAAGAGCTACAAAATGCAATGAATGAATAATGAAATGCAGAATAAAACAGTATTAAAAACAGCCAGTTCAATAAAATGAGACAGCACCAATCCTACAAAAACAAACAAACCAAACATCAAATTAGATCCTCTTCTAAAAGTTTGATGGAGCAAGAAGAATATGTACCATATATCTTGTGTAATGTTTTGCTGAAAATCCTCCTTGTTTGCACGGAGGAATTCATTCCCCCACAACAAGTGTGTGTGTGTGTGTGTGCGCGCGCGTGTGTGTGCATGTGTGTGTGTGTGTGAGAGAGAGAGAGAGAGAGAGTCTTTCTCCCAGTATGGGACCCAACACAGCTCACATAAGTCGACATAGGACTTGTCTAGATGGGCAATTTACCCTGGTTTCCCCCATCTTGGAGCCCTGCAGTCCAAACAATGCAGCGCTCTTGCCTCAATTTGCCTCCAGACAGTCCTGACAATGTCTGAGGAGAAGCTATGGGGAAGCTGGGTAAACTCTTTTAAAACACTTCAAAATAACCCCTGGGAAAACCCACATCATGCAGCAAAACCTATTTCTTGCCTTACTCTGGTAGCCTTGTCTGCTTGTTTAGATGAATGTGTCATGTGTGAATGTTTTCCTTAGGTCAATAAACTTTCATCTGACTCCATGTTTTTCCCAGCTCCACCCATATACATTGGGTAAAGATCTCATACATTACACAACCTCTCATATGCCATGTGAGTTGCTATTAATTCCCCTTTGTAAGATCATTTTCATGAGTGGATTTTCCACAAACATGACTGTGTTCCATAACAGTTAATGGTGGAGAACGTGGGCATCCCCCTCACTCTTGTGCTCATTAAGTCAACACATATAGCACAATAGTGATGGACGTAGGTGCGAGCCTTGGAAAACCATGCAAGTTAGTGCTTCTGTGTGAAAGTTTTGCATGTTTGAAAATGAGTGTGAAGCCACAGGGCTGTTACAGGGTGGGAACCCCCTTCATTGTTTCTGTCTTTTATTCCCTGGGAATCTCTCCCATGCTTGGTTCTTAGTGGCTGTGGAATCCAAAAGCAGGTGTCAGGACAAGCACATGCACCACACACAAGGTTGGGAATGTTAAGAGAGTTTGTTTTGTTTTGAGAAATTGACATTGATAAATCAGTCCATGCAGGGTGCCCACCTGGGAACAGATTTCAAAAGGGTTTAGAACTTTCCCCTGATTGTAGGAAAGTACCCCTCTTTCCAAAAAAGTAAGGTAGGACTCAATCAGGACACCAGCCTTCATCCCACTCTTGCTCGGTGAAACAAGAGGAAGTTCCTTAGAGATGGTTTTCCCTCTTTGCAGTTCTGCAGAGATGCAGACATCTTTAGGTGTAGGGATGACCATTTTGGTATTTTAAGGTGTGGTTTTTTAAAGTAAATTGTTGCTACGGCACAACTAACAGGTAACATTAGCAGGCAAGTTTTGAGTAAAGCGTAATGAGGAAAAGAATTATATAAGAAATTATAATGCATTTTGGAAGTTAATTACATTTTTTAAAAAAAATAATGTTCTAAGCACCAGGCTTAAGGCACCAGGAACAAGAACCTTCAGCCACCTGATTCCTCAATATCAGAGAAATTGTTTTCCCAGAAACATTTAAATCCACACACCCCACACACCAGATTAGCCACCAAAAATCTGATCTGAAATGTTTTGTATAGCTTTAGTTTGAATCCATATGGGAATAAAACCTAGTAGAGGTTTTCCATAGCTGTGCAACACACCAAGGTCCTTGCTCCATTTAAAAAAAAAAAAAAGACAAAAGGAATGAGCAAAGTGTGCTGAGAAGACAGATGCATCTAAAACATGGATGGGGAAAGTATACCCTGTGGACCACATGTAACACCTTCCTCCCTGACCATTTTGGGTTCCACAGGAAGTCCCCCCATTTTAAAAAACTATTTGGGATTTTTAAAAAAACTAAAAATGCTCCATACATCCTTAGGGTCTTAACCCAAATGCCTCTCCTGGGCCTAGAATTCTGAGGGGGGGGATATGGGGAGGATTTTTAGTTAAATCTCCCCACCATAATAATATTTTATAACATTTTAAAATTCGGGGGGGGGCTAGAGGGGAGTGCAGCCCTCTGAAGTACTGCAGGAGGCCACTGTACCCCCTTGACACAAGTGTTAGATCTTTACAGGATACCTCCACATGTACAGCTGCATGTCTAAAGGTTTCCTACACGAGTCCTACAGAACATGAAGGGGATGGGGTGCAGTCTGCCACTGCAATATAATTCTCCCAAGAGCATCACTGTTCTTATTATTCTTATGTTTTATTATACCCTACCTTCAGTGGTGGCACTAGGGAGGTGCAGAGAGACCAAATTGCACCAGGGGACACCATTGGGGGTGGGTGGATGACACCAGCCTTACTGATGCCACAGCCTGTCTTTTACCCAAAACTGGAACTCAAGGGGGCTTACAATTCAAAGCAAGTGCAATATAGCTTTAAAAAAAACCCACATACAAATGTCAACTTTAAAATAGGATGAAACTAATCAAAATATTAAAACAATTTGAAACCTACAGCTAAAACAATTAAAGAGACATTAAAACAGTTCAATAAACACAATACATCCCTTTCTAAATACCTTTCTTTTTAAAGAAACAAACAAACCTTGAGTTGTCAAAGAACAGAATAGCTTTTCCTTGCTGGCAGAGGAGGAGGCCTTTCTGGTCTCCCTGGGAAGGAAGTTCTAGCGCCTAGGTGCAGCCATAAAGCATAGATACTGTATATTCCGGGGTATAAGATGACTGGGCGCATAAGACGACCCCCCCCAATTTTGAAGTTAAAATATAGATTTTGTCCCCCACCCTGTCCAGATGGCCACCTGGCTGGAAAGCCTGCCCCCCGCCAGCCAGCCAGTTCAGTGGCTATAGATGATGGAATAGTCTATGAAATTAAAGGACTGAGAACAGCTAAAAAAGCATGGGATACTTTGAAAAATCTCTGCGGGGTTCAATCTTTGGAAAGTAAGGTTTCATTAATAATGAAGTCGGTTAATATGAAGCTATCAAATCCCAAATTTTTGAATGAGCACATTAATGACTTTAGAGCAACATTGGCAGACTTGCAAACTCCTGGAGAGGAAATCCCCAAAACTATGCAAATGGAAATCTTCCTGGCAAGTTTACCAAAATACAATCCCTAAATGGAGGGCAATTAACACTTCAAAGGCAAAGCAGTCATTAACACAGCAGGGGGAAGGATCTGCTAGGGAAAATGCCCAGGGAATTTACCACTTCAAAGACAAGGCAGTCATTCTCACAGCAGGAGAAAAGATCTGCTGGGCATATAAGACGGCCCCCCACTTTTGAGGAGGTTTTCAATTGTTAAAAAGCAGTCTTATACGCAGGAATATACGGTACCAAAGGGCTAAAATAGGGGTGGAGAAAGTACCGTACAGCCTGCAGGCCACATGCTCTCTCCAAAGTGACACCCAGAGTCCCTTAGTTTCTGTTTGATACCCCCCCCCCAATTTTTAATAAGCCCCTTAAAAGACAAAACAGCCCACCAGAAATCTCTGGGAGAAACAATTTGCCATGTAAATGCAATGTGTTTTTTTTTCCTCCCGGACATTTTTTGGGAGGAGGGGAGGAGGTGTCAGAAAGGTACTTTGGGGAAACTGTAAATGACCAAAATTGCATTTAGAGAGCAAATCATGCCTCCCCTTGGTTTCTGGGGTGTGATTTGCCATCAGGTTTCTCAGGATTCAGCTGGTTTGACTTTGGAGAACCAGGGAAGGACAAACATGCTATACAGACCTTCAGAGGTTGCCTACCCCTGGGCTAAAGTATGAGAGAATAGAACCAGTGGAGCTTGGAAAAAGTCCCCAAATAGAAGAACTGTACACAATATTGACAGGGAAATGCTGATACACTCTGAGCTCAACGCTATTAAAGGGATTAATGTCTATCACCAAGAGAAGTTAGTGAGATTTTTCAATAGTACATATTGTTAAGGGTTTTCCCAATTTCCTGGTTTTTTTTAAAGGAGAACTTAAGAATTAGGAAGTTATTTTGTTATCATATTCACCAGTCACCTTCCTCTAGGAGTTCATAATATCATTTAAATTATAATTAGTAATTGGAGTTAAAACTGAAACTTAGGGGGAAGCCAAAGCTCTCTGGGGATAAACAGACAGTGGGTGGAACTGTCAAGTGTCCATAGACAATCACATACTCCAATACCTCTAGAATACACTACTAGTAAAATGTTGTGTTCTGGAGCTGCCCACAAAGACTGTCTGGAGTCATTGGAGCAACGTGCTCCATTTACTAACTGGGGCTGGCCAGTGTAATATTCCCACTGGGTCAGGAAACTTTAGTTGAGACAATATAATATACAGTATGTGACAGACAAAAGGCCTCTAGCAAGAGGAAATTAATCACATGGATTGTTGCTGGGAAACAGCTTGGTGGGAGCTCGCATGAAAACACCCTACCTTTTTAAAAATAGCAATGCTAGGTATTAGTCCAATTCAAAGTGCTGGTGCTCCTTATCTATAAAGCCCTGTATCATTTAGCACACATGCATTTCAAAGTGTCTTTCATCCACACAAATAGGTCCACATGCTAAGGGACTTTTCTCTGGGACTTCTCTGAGACCAAAGATTCTGGAAATCCCAGGTCTCAGAGGTGAGATGGGTAAGGTTTGGACAAAAGGCTGATATTTTAACTATCTGGAGAATAAGCAGAAAAATTCCTAAGGAAACAGACAGGTTTTTCATTGATGGTGGAAATACCAAACCCTGGGAATCCATTTTACATCAGTTGAGACATCGTTCTATGTGGTAGATGCCACAACAGAGAAGGCCCTCCCCTCCTAGAACACAAGAAACAGTGTGGTCTATACAGTATTAGGAAAACTTTCTTACCAGCCCTGACAGCCCCCAGCCCCTTTTTCACATAATAATTGGCAATATTTAATAATCTGACTAACTGTGGCCTTTCATGAGAGTGATAAGTTAACCGGGAACTCCCAGAAACCAGGGGACCTTAAAGGACTAGCGCTGATACTAAGTCACATACACCCTAGGGAGGAGCCATCACAGATTCCAAAGGTAACTTGTAGGCAGCTTGTTGCCTGAGCATCTGGCTGATTCAATCAAGTATAGTTGAGTACTCAAGGTTTGTAAAAGAGCTATTTCCTCTCTACCCCACCCAGAAAAAGAAGGTTGCTTGCTTCATTCAATTTCAAAGTGATAAACACATTAACTATTGTTAGTGTTTCTGGAGAATCTATTGTTTTAATCTGAGAGACTCTGAGAAGCGTTGTACTCTACTCCAAATCCCATTGCCAGAAGGGAAATATTAGGCATAAAAACTCCTACAAAATTACATCCAAGTGTGCATAGTCCCTCTGCTCCTTGACTCCACATCAGCTGTGTCAGTGTTCCTGCTTCCGGAGCCCCACTCTGCTGGTTTTCTCCATGATCACAACTCCTCTGATCAGTACAGTATCACCCAAAAAATACCCTCACTCTATTCCTCCATCCAAATATTTCCTATTTATTTCATTAGCCTTGTGAGAGTGCTTGAAGTCTGAGGACTTTTTCAGTTGCCCTAAAACCCTTCAGGGGAGGGCAGGAGAAGTATGCGGCTATCCCACGGCAGGGGGTCAGTTTCAGACGACACCATCCCCCTCCCGTTGCCATCCGTGTTGCTTCTGTGTTCAATCTATTGCAAATGCGCCACTTTTTACTCACGAAAAACTTCCGTGAGTAAAAAATTTCGCATTCACAATAGATCGAACATGGAGGTAACACGGACGACGACGGGAGGGGGATGTCATTGTCCAAAACTGACCCCCTGCCACAGGATAGCTGTGTACCTCTCCTGCCCTCCCCTGACAGGTTTTAGGGCATCTAAAAAAGTCCTGAGTGTGTTCATGTTTGCTGTGATATTATTTTCCAATAAAGACCATTTAATTATACTATCTAGTGTGCTAGTCTCCTCCTTAGTACTGGTATACACAGGTCTAAAATATCTCGCTGTTACCCACCTCTCACATTGCCAAGTTGAGTATATTAATTCCCCATCTTAATATTAGTGAGTTAGAGGGTCCTCCTGGACCCCCAGTGTTTTGGGAAACAGCTGTATCCCACATTCTGTACTGAGGTGTCACTATCAAGCCATTCACATGTTCTGCTCACTTTTAGGCTAGCACAAAGGGGACAGACTGACATAACTCCATGCTACATATTAACAGAGTAAAGTACCTAGCTGGTTACAGTAGCACAACATACCTAGCTTCAAAATAGAAATGGTTTTAATGGTGTAGCCAAAACATCTGGGCTCCCACCTTTCTTTTTAAATAGCGGCTCTGGACCCACATGATGCAAGATGCTGCAGATTCGGGGCTGTCTTTGCTGGTCTCCATGTCTTTCAGTAGGTGGTCACTTGACAGGTGGTGGGTGGAGAAAAAGTAAGAGATACAGTGAACACCTTGGCATCCATTTGGTGAAAGGAAAGACTCTGGAATTGCCTCTAGATCTTGGAACCTGAGGAGTGGGGAAGGAGGCTACCCTTGCAGCTGGTGTGGGGGCTTTGTCCTCATTTTAAGTCCTGTGGCTTAGGGGGTTTGTTGGGTCTGCCTGCCAGCAGATGGCCAGACAGGGAGCAACCCAGCTGTTAGGTTGCCCTGGGGCTTGGCTGGCTTGCCCAGGGGAAGGCTGAGGAGGAAGTCAAGGGTGATGCCTGCTTCAGCTGATCCCAGACTAGGTTACTCTCCTTTTTTCCACCTTTCCAGGTTCAATGCAGTTTAAATAGATTCTAGGTTACATGAAGTGATTCTTATTCAATCCAATTCTCTGTGTCTGTTTTCATTATCCCATGGTTGGTCAGCAATTATAAGTAAATGCAAGGGACCTGATATAGGTCAGGACTTGTGTGTAGCCTGTCTTTTCCTGTAGCATGCCTTCACACAACTTGGACATATGGATAAGCAACATGGGTGATCAAAATGGCAAAAGTTATTTCGGAAGAACATACAAGCTAGGATAGGCTGTTGTAGTTTGCTTTTGCCTGAGCCTATTGGGATGGTCAAGATTTTCTCCTTTCCTGTTTTCTCCTCCCTGCTGAGTAAATAGAATGCAAACTACTTTGCATTTTGAACTCAGTTTACAACAATTGAAGTAAACTGAGGACGAGGGGGGGAAGTGAGAGGAAGAGAAAGAAACCAGAACATTTGAAAAACAGCTGAAAAAGTAGGATACCTGAGGAGTCATTGGGATTGTCCCTGACAAATCAGGACAATTGGAGAGTGTGCGGTAGCTCCCCATGCCTACAATTTGTATTGACACTTTTTAAAAAAATATACATCACTTGCACAGATCACAGAAGAGGTCCTGATTGGGACCACAGTAATGGGTAACATGTTATCTTCTCTCTCTGGAACCCACTTTGCTATTCCCTACTGATCTGAATTGTACCCTATATGCCAGGGTTGGACAAAGTGTAGCCCATGGGTGGCATGCAGTCCTTGGAACCCCTAAGTGTAGCCCCTGAAACCTATTAGAACCCCCCCTGCCCCAAACCCCCTAAAATTCCATTTGATTTGATTTTTGAGTGAATTTGTTGCCCCAAAACTACCTCAAAGCCACCCAAAACATCTGAAAGTGTGATGATTGGCTTCCCTGACTTCCCCAGGACCCACCAATAGACTCTTTTTTAAAAAAAATCTCAACGAAAAACAGATCAGCCCAAATGACAGCTGGACATTATGTTGCATCACCTCAGGCATGAGGGAAGCATTGGTGCAGCCTGACAGGTGTGTGTGTTGGGGGGGGGAGGGAGTAATGGCCCTCACCTCCTGTATGAGAGTTGCCCACCTCTGCCTTATGCTAACATTTGAGTAAAGGGGGGGATGTGGCTGTGAGCTCTGTGACTCTTTAATGTAAGTGTCACTTGGCCTTAGGGTTCCCAGATCTCAGGGCCTAGCCTTCAGAGTCAGGCTCTGGCCCCTTTTCTCCAGTCCTCAGAGTGAGTGGTAGGCATCTCAGGGCAAAAGCACTGCCTTGAAAGTGTGTGAATATATATTTTCCTCATTTGTTAGGCTTGGGGGGGGGTTAAAAATTTATTTCAAAAGCATATTCCATGCAGCTATGGTCGATGCTTGATCCATGGCCTGCCCCTGTGATATCATGAAGGATTGTCCCTAGGTCTCCAGTTCTGGCCCTGAAATCTCACAGCCTGACATACTTCTGACATGGCAACCCTTAGGCTCTTAGTCTTTTGTCACAGTGACAGGACTCATGTGTTAGCCATGCTACGGATTTGGTTGTGGTCATGCCCTAACTCTGTGGTTTACAATTGTGCTAGAATGTTGAATTTTCAGAAATGAAAAGGACCTATAACTAGAAAAAGCAATTAAGACATTAGAGAAAGATTTAGGATATATAAATGACGCTTCACCTTCCTAGATGTTAACTTCTTCATGAGCTACTGTATGTCATTAACGTGCACCTGAAATGAAAGCTGGATTTCAAAGACAAAACAAACACTCCATCTTTTGCTAAGAAAAAGCAATATATTTTTGGCTTTATTTTATTTTATTTTATTTTATTTTATTACCAATAGGGCTTATGAAACAAGGGAAGTCTTTTAAGAAGGTGACACTGTGCACTGTGTTATGTGGGCTAGATTCTCAATTCTATTTTTAAACCACCACTTCACTATAGGAGATTATCAGACACATTTAAAGTGGTGTTACAGGAATGCTAGGAGATCACAAAAGGGCTCCCTTATCAGACAACATTGTCCACCATCGTTATACACCTGTCCTGCCACTGTTCTGTCAATACTGCTTTTTATTGACAGGAGAAGCCATCAGTAGATCCCCCCATTCTGTTTCTGTGACAGATTTGCCTGCATGCAACAAGGTGGCCCATTTCGCTGGTGAGATCCCAATGTCAATGGGAGGTCCCTGCCAGAACACTTCCAGGTGAGATTGGGACATCCAGGTAAGTGACACAATTTTTATAGCCCTCCCCAGATTATTGTAACATTTTAAAGTGTGTTTTTGTGCTTGCTGTCACTTTTTTGGGGGGGGTATTTTTATTTTTGAATTTCCCACGCTCGCGTCTTCTCATGAGAATCTGTGGGATTTCGATGCAGGAAGTGAACGAAGTTCCATTAGAGCTCCGTTCACTCCTGGGCTGCCAGAACCACATTAGAAAAGATAAGTGCGGTGGTGAGGGTGATTGTGGTGGGTCGGGACAGGACAGGGGTGGGAGTGGAGATTGTGGGACAGGAATGCGTTTTTCGTTCCTGTCTGATAATCTCCATAAAATATCTTACAGTGATGAGTTGTTATTTACCAACAGGGAATCCAAGTTTGAACGCTACAGAGGTTGGGGTTGGGAGTTTGTTTATGGTTTGCTTGAGTCACAGATGGACCAAACTGGATGGCATATTTATTCCCATTTGGATCTTCTCTCTCTTAATTTTTCTTCTTCTTTCTTTCTTTTTTTTGCAGGGGGGGGAGGTGCCATGATGAACAAACCTTACCTCCATATACCTCCAGAAATCAGAGGGGAGTGTCTCTTCCTTTGTCTTCTCCATCCTGTCTTCTTGATTAAAAGCAGTGATATACTTAGGAAATTTTCACACGTGTAAAGTATTCCCAATGCAGATCGGGACAGACTTGTTTCTGTTCCGGAAGCAGCGCCGCGTTTCGCATGCCCACTTCCCTCTCCCGATCTCCCGTCATCATCACTCTGTGCTCGTTCCATTTCCCTCCCAGTACCTTCCGCGATTTTTTATTAACAAGGGTTTGTCATTAATAAAAAATCGTGGAAGGTATTGGGAGGGAAATGGAACAAGCACAGAGCGATGATGATGGGAGATCGGGAGAGGGAAGTGGGCATGCGAAACACGCCCACTGCTTCCAGGACAGGAACAAGTCTGTCCCGATCTGCATTGGGAATACTTTATGCGTGTGAAAATCTCCTTAATTATTAAAAGCAGTGACTAATGGCAAAACAGCAGATTCTAGGGATGAGGAGATTTTCTTTGGGAAAATGATGCTGGAGAAAAGAGATGACCTGCTCTCCCCCAGTGCTGTGATTCCAATTCAATCAGTACCCCACCAGTTGTGTGTGTGTGTGTGTGTGTGTGTGTGTGTAAAAGTAAAGAAACAGATAACTGAATTAAGAATCTTCATAATTTCATCTTATTTGGCCTCCACTGTTTTTATTGGTACAAGACACAACAAGGTATCTATATTCTGTGGATCCCCTCATGGCTGACACATAAAACCTCAAGAAAGGGAAAATAATCCATAGGTTGGAAAGATAGGAGGAGTGGTAAAAGGTATATTTTTCCTGAAATTGCTTTGCACACTTCTGTCTGTGCATGAAGAATGCTTTGAGCATTACTTTTTTCCTAGCCAAGTATGCACTATCATGCGATGGCCAGATTGTGTGATTACTGCATGCTAGGTATTCATAATAATAGTAATAATAATAATAATAATAATAATAATAGCCTTAAACCAAGTCAGACTATTTTTCTATCTCACCCAGTATTGCCTTTCTCCAGAACTTGGAAAAGTTTATTTCCTGGACTATAATAAAGAAGGGAAATTTCCCAAATTCTGGTCTACTCCTGGGATGGGCAACTACCTGCCAGGTACACATAGGTAAGCATATCTCCTGAAAAACAAGGCAGAAAAGAATGGGATGCATTTAATCCTTTGGACATCAGTGAGATAAGTTAACTGTGACTGCCCCATGCCACTCACCTTGGTGCAGCTCAGTCATGACTAACTTTCTCTGACTCATGTAGGAATCTGTGTTACAGTGCCCAACTGGGAGCAAAATAACATTTAAAAGTGGATCTTCTTTAGCAAGTAAGAATTTGTGAACTGCTCAAGGAGGTATTCATATATTTGTTTAATTGCCCTCTTCAGGCCTTATAATTAACTGTGTAATGGAGGAAAAGGGGCATGCTCTTTGTCCCTCCCCTTCCATTGTATCCCCATTATTTGGACCTGCTGCATTCTAGGCATTTGTGGGGAAGTATGAAAGTAGAGAGTCTTCTCAATAAGTGTAGGACCCCCCTTCCCCAAGAGTCTAAATCACATGGGGGAGGTAGAGGTACCATGCAGACAGCAGGTTCCTCGTGTTAACCTTTTCAACTCCAATATATGAAAGTCAGTAGGGCTAGATCACAGGGACTGAGAGGAAAGTTCCAAAGTCTGGGAGTAGCCATGGAGAAGGTCCTTTTCCACATTCCCTCCAAATCTGCCTGTGAAGGTGAAGGGATAGAGGTTGCCTGTCCTGAAGATTCTAGAGCTCAGGCAGGCTCAAATGAAAAGATCATCTTACTATATACATCCTTTCACCTGACTTAGGACTTTATCAGACAAGCTCCTTAAAGCGTTCTTTTGCTGGCAAAAAAATAAAAATAAAAATCCATTTTTATGCCAGCAAAAGAACGCCCGCTCCCCACATTTACCTCTAATCCCAGCAAAGGCTTCCCCCGCAATGAAAGAGAAAGTGAATGGAGCTCCATTTACTTCCTCCTTTGAAATCCCACAGATTATTGCAAGATTTCATTGTGCAGGAAATCTGGAAAAAAACAAAAGAAAAATAACACTTTAAAAGTTAAACAAAGCACAGGAACACATTTTAAAAGTCCCAAGTAACCCGGAGAGGGTCATAAAAAGCGTGTCACTTATCTGGATGTTGTGATCTCAACCAGAAGTGTTTGCACCGGACCGGCCATTGACAGGGTAAGTATGGGGGTGGTGGGCACGCAAGGTTTCACAAGCCAGCAATGCTCGCACAAAAGCACCACGGGGGATCTATTGGCAGCTTCAGCCTTATTTTTTCCAGGTGATGGGTAACACCTGTTTTGCCCCCACACCCCTACACATATACTTGAAAACTTTTTTTTAAAAAAAATCATATTGGTTGAAAATCAAGTTAAAATGCAAGTGAAAGTGATGCAATGTCACTTCTGGTCACATGGGGTGTGCCGGTGCAGCCCACTTGTGGGGGTGGGGAATAGTCCCCTTCCACAGTTGCCTATCCTTTGCATGTGATACATAAATGCCTTTAAAATATTTTGAGTACTTTGCTCTCTGCAGTTATCATTGTTTTATGCTATTTGAATTTTGTTGTTGCCTTTTAGTTGTTGTGTATCAACTTGGAGTCAATGATGAAAGGCAGAACAAAAACATTGCATGAAATAAAGGTGAGCAATAGGGCCAACAGAATAAAAGATAGCAGCACACAGAGAGAGAGATCGTCTCAAGCTTCTGAGAAAAACAGAAAGTTCAACAGACATGTGAGGTACATATGTGGGAATAGCTCGTAAACACATCTTTTAAGGAGCTGCTCTCACTCTTGATCCATGTGATAATTATCCTTGCGATCTCTGAAGACCTCAAATTACATATTTAAATCTTCAACATAGGCCTTGTTCTAGTTCAGCTGCTGACTCAGGCCTGTTGATAGAGTTTCTGTTTACAGAGAAAAATTACAAAGTTGGAGGGGCAAAGCAAAGACATCTGAGTTCATCTCTGATGAAGGGTGTGTGTGTGTCCGTATACAACCTCTTAAAGCAGAACTTGAATTAGAAGTGCTCTGTAAATGCCATAGCCAGCCCACTTTACCTTCCTTTTTTGGTTGATAAAACTGTCAAGCTGCCTAAGGCTATGGCACTCAGCCAACAAACACCCTGTGATGTGGGAAAGATAGATGTGTTTGTGGTATGTTAAGTGAACTTGGGGTACATACTATGGCAGCAAGTGAATTAAAAAGGCAAGACACTTCTGTGCAACTCCAGAAAAGGGAACTGCATAGTGAGTTGACCAAAGCTGAGATAGCTCCTATAAAGCTTTTGAATTGGCTTGCTGTTTCGGCCTTACTTTTAGATGTGTTGAGGAAAATGGGTTTTCTACATTTTGCCTAGTAATTAGATATGGCAAGATAAATTTCAGAAGCAAGCATAGATGTCTATTCAATATACCGTAACATTCTGCAGGGCACTTGGAGAAGTAACCCAGTAGTGCTCATGCTTCAGTCAGTTGCATTGTTTAGATGTCTTACCAGGGCTACATAGCATTTATGATATTTAAAAAACTTATAACTGAGAAATGCCTTTTCAAATGTGTGTAAGTGGATTGGGTTTTCAGCTGTGGAGTCTATCAAACTGTGAATCCACTACAAAGGCTCGGCACAGCTTCCATCCAGAAGGAAGATAAACAGGAAAGGCCAGGAACATTTTGATGCTTGAGGACATTAAAAGCAAATAGCACATGCTTCAACCATATCCAGGTACATGGCACTCTAAACTAGCCAAGTTATTTCAGTATCTGAGGTTAAAAAATAATACCACAAGGACCCCTGCCATGTCTGGCATTAACAACTCAATAACTAAGAATTGCCATGACACCACCAAAACTGCCACTTACACTTTACCTCAGTGACAGCATCAACCCTGAAGAACAGAAATGAACTTTGGAGCGCTGAATGAATATAAAACATCAAGCCATCCTTGGTGTGATTTCCTTCATGATTTATTCAGTCTCACTCATAGCAAGACATTAATAGAGCCTGTTTGCACTTTCTGAAATGTATTATTGTTTGTGTATCATTCATTTTGAATTATTTGATAGCATAGCATTATGTACAAATGTTTTCTACATCATTAGCATATGCTATTTCATAGTATTTTTCAGTGTCTCTACACTTCAATTTAAATCACACATTATGAATTAGGCCCAGGAAGCAGTTCATATATTGGGCCTGCATGAACAGACATACACAAGCACAAGCACCTTAAGGCTCACAATCTGTGAAGTGTTACTTCTGCCAGGGTACTGTATATGTAGGCATACACTAATTTCTTTGATAACATTGATCAAGGAAAGTCCTGAATCTATACCATCAATTCAGAGTTTTCTACTTTTTATTAATTTTTGAGCATGGACAATAAAAGAATGCACAACATACTAAATATTCATGAAAATTGGGCAAAGGAAAGATGGAGAAGAAAAAGCAAGAAAGAGAAAATACAAATACATATATAATAACACACACACACATGCAGATATGCTACAATTAAAACTAAACTAACCTAACACTAAAAGTAATGTCATACTAAAACACTAAACTTGACTAAACACTGAATACTACTAACTAATTAACACACCATGGGGCTCTGACCCCCACAATCTAAACTGTGATGAATTATTAAGAGAAAAAAGATGGCAAAAAAGGGGAAAATATAATTCTGCCATTACAGATCTAACTAAATAATCCTACTAGGGTTGTTAATACCCATAAAAGCACTGCCTGGATTGCCGGGCAGCATTTTTGCAATTTGAGGTGGGAGTGGAGGACCGGGGTTTTTCTTGGTATGGAGTCTGTTGGCTTCTTCTTCCCAGGGTTCTGAAAGGCTTGGTGTGGCTCTGGAGAGAGGCAGGAACTGGGTTTGAATTCATTGGCTGGTAGGTAGAATGAGCTGCCTGCAGTTTTCACTCCAGTCAGGTGGGTGGATAATTAAGTTCAGCCTACTCACTCACTTGGCTGTGCTTCTTTTGAGCATTGTTCCACCCTCCCTCCCTTTGTTTAATCTTGTAGTCTTGTATGTATGTGGTATTTGGGTGCATGTTTCCATCTATGTTATTGACACAACTTTTGGGGGGTGGTTAGAATGGATCCTAGATCCGGGATATTGCCACTGTCTTCCTGGCATTAGTAATGTATTAGGGTCCCCTTAAGGAAATCAGAGGGTGTTGGGGGAGATCTGGTCTTACCCAGCTCAGGGGCAGACACTGTTTCTGCACCCCCTGGTGGCAAGGGAATTGCACTGGGCTACATGCGCAGGTGGATCTTTTCATGTCATCCCAAAGATTCCAGCAGTGGGGCAGAGGATCAGGCTCATTGTTCAACAGGTAGGTAGTTTGATGCCTGGATCCTGACCTAGGTGGGTGCCAACCTTATCTACAGCTGTAACCAATAATGTTCCATTTGAACATTACGCCCAAAATGTTGGGCCCATCTTATCTTATAATCCTTTACTGGTTTATCTTCTGTCTCTAATTTCAAAAGGTATTTATACACTTTTAAATTTACATGATCATCATGCTTACACAATTCTAAGTACAATTCATTTTCTCCAGCCTCTCTGGCTAATCCCAGTGATGATCCTGCACATTTCTGAGCTAAACATTTGAGAATTACCACTATATGGGACCTATGATGAACTAGACCCTTGGGAAAAAAAATCCTTCCCATCATAACCTCTTTTTGGATCTTGTTGGTGCTGATTTCTCTTGTTATGGTCATAATAAACAATGCATTGCTGGAAATCATGGTCATGGAAATCATGGAAATCATATTTAATTGTGTAAGTTGTTTTTGTTTTGGGGCATACACATTCAGCCTTAATTTTCTTGTATTCAAGTAAACCAAGTTCCATATCTTCTTCTATAGTCACTTGCTAACAATATTAGTCAAGTTGACTAAGTGATATAAAAATATCTCATGTTGTTACCAGTTGCTGTATGAGTGATTAACAGGTTTTGCTCACCCAACAGCACACACAGGTGTGAGCAGTGCCTTCTGGGAAAGCAGTGACCTCATACTCTATTTGGAGGGGGGTCAGCCTCTGTGGTTGAAATTGAATCCCTCACCTGTTAGGTCCAGAATAGACACATTCACCAATGCTACATAGCACAGGGAAGGCATGTTAAATACTTTTTGGTCAAGAAGCATTTGGCTAGATCTACCATGCAGTTGGACTGATGCAACCCCTTCAAATGAACTCTTTAAAAGATTTACAGGTCCCCTTATCTGAGGTTTCGGTTACATGGTATTTCGGTCAGCAGGCTCCTCTCTTATTGACATAACATGAAAGTGTTGTCCATTGAGATTATTGTACTGTCTAAACATGAACTTGTTTATTGTACTTAGAGGAACAGCCACGAGGAGATGCATTTCCCCAGTCACAAGCCCAATTCTGTTTGTTTGCAAGCAAAACAGGTATGGACTGTTCACTAAAGCCAAGCAAGGAAATAAAAGAGGCAGTATAAAATGTTAGTAGGGACTGTATCAGATAGGGCTGTAATTGCAGAATTATAGTGCAACAGTACCGCCAATGAGTTCCCATTATCGCACAACATCGGTACTCCCATGGTCAATGTGCGCTCCACCCATTAATGGTTCGTCACTTTATATTGATGGGAAAATCTGTGAATAGCCCTCAATATTGCTCTTTTTGCAGTATTGATGAGTGTGTGAAATCAAGTCCCACTGTATTCGCATGATTACAGCATGAATGGGTGGTCTTCCCCCCTCCCCTTTCCCAAAGAGAACACAGGACACACAAGATGCTGTTTTAATAAACTTTCACCTTTTCTTGCTATGTTTTATATTTGAGTGTTTATTTGTTAATTTCTTTCATTATTTATGTGTTTCTGGTGTGTTTAAACAAAGTTGCATCTTCTCACAAGAACAGCCAAAATCTCACCCATACAAAATCATGGAAGTAAAATCCAATTCTTAAACTGCTAGTTGTGGTCATGTGATGATTCGGTGATGGTAGTATCATGCAATTACTGCGATCTGTGATAATTATTGTAATCATGCCACTATGTTTCTGCTTTCCTCAATAGTGAAATTACAGTATTTTTAGATGCTAGTCTGATAATGTCTTAAGAGAATAGGAGGTATCTCACAAAGCTTTGCACTAAAAAAATAATATTTCCTCTGCCTGATCTACATATTATTCAAGGAAGTTTCTGGCAGACTACAATACTTCCTTTACAAGTCATTGAAGCTCATTAACTCTCTTTGCACACACTTGCCATCTGGCTGTGCTTGTGAGGTGATGTTGCCAATGTGTCTCATAGTCTATAACAGCCCTCACTCTGTAAATGAAAACTATCTAGATGAAAACTATCTAGGACCTTATGCCATCTAATTTGTCCCTAACAAGTTGGAATCTACCATTTCTTTTCCAAATACAGGGAACTGAGTGAAAAGCTAGCATTTGCCAATTGGAACGTCAGGCACATTTTATTATATTCTTTATTTTCCTGATTCAAAAGGGCATTTAACAAATCAAAGAGTCCATTTTTGTTCATTCTCACTAATATGTCATCATTTCCTGGTACTTGTTGTGTTTTCAATTGCTTTAAAAATTGTTTTAGTGTTTAATCTGTATTGTATTACTATTAGCTGCCTTGACTGCATTTTGCTGAGAGGAAAGGAACAGTATGACTTAAAGAGATAAATCAAATGCAGTTAATTTTAAAGAAACAGTGTTCATGTATATCCAATTGGTACAAATATCAATGGGAGGGAATGGTGCTAAATCTGGTCTCTACAGACTTCAATTCAGGCTTGGCTCCTTATTAACCAATGATTACATTACAGTCAATTCACTCTCAAGTCCACTTATCTGGAAATAAGCCTCCATGAATTCAATAGGACTTATTTCTCAGTTAACTTATATAGGATTGTGCTGTGTCAGACTCATGAGGTAGAGAATGGGGGAAAAAAAACTTCTTTAATTCCTTTCCTCTACAGTGAGAGTGAGTGATGTGAGGCCTTCCCAATATCATTGTACTGCAACTTGCATCAGCTCTCCCCAGCATAGCCCAAAGTAAGGAGTGCTGGGAATGGTAGTCCAACAGCCTCTGGGGGCTTCACTTTGCTGCTCTGTCAGCAGGAGAGGACCAGGGTACTGTATGCATTTCAACTGGTGGCTGCTATGGAGATCCCAAAAAACAAGCTAATGTTTTTTGTAAGGTACTGTAAACATTTGATGAGCTACTGGAGACTTGGGGCTTGTCTACATGGACAAAAAGACCCCTCATGCTCACCCCCATATTCATGAGACAGTTGCCACATGACATTTTCGACAATTCACATCTTCATTGGAGTTTCTTCTGGAAACTCTGGGCTGGAAAGGTTTGTAGTTTGCTCCACATTTCAATGGAAAACCTAGATTATTGGCCATGTGGCAGCTGCGGACTGGCCTTGGTGCAAAGCCAGGATGGCACTTCTGGTGGACTCCATTCTGATGCTTTCAAAAAATAATAATAATATTTTTTTATTGAGCACATATCTGGATAAGCGTACCTCCACTTATCCAATAATACAGTACTCTGGGACAACATATACAGTCGTCTCTCCACATTCGCGGCTTTGACGTTCACAGTTTTGAGTATTCACAGTTTCTCCTCCTTCTCCTCCCTCTCCCCAGGAAGGAACTCCATCTACCTCAGGGGCTTCACTCTGTTTGGAGTGGGGAGCCAAGGCACCCCCTCCCTGCTCTTATAATCATAGATTCATAGAATCGTAGAGTTGGAAGAGACCACAAGGGCCATCCAGTCCAACCCCCTGCCGTGCAGGAAATCATGATCATAGAATCATAGAATTGTAGAGTTGGAAGAGACCACAAGCTTGCCTCCATTTGAAATGGATAGCCAACCCCAAGAGAGCAAGGAGGAGGTGCTTTAGACCCTATCTCCCTGCTCCCTTGGGGGTTGTCTCCCCACTCCAGAGCCAAGCCCAGGGAGAGTGGGGAGATGGGGTCTAAAGCACCCCCTCCCCAATTTCCTGGGGCTTGCCTCCATTTGAAATGGAAAGCCAAGCCCTGAGAGAGCAAGGAGGGGGGTGATTTAGACCTCATCTCCCTGCTCTCCCTGGGCTTGGCTGTTTTGGAGTGAAGAGCAGCTTTGGGAGGGCAGGGCTAGCAGCTGAGAAGTGGCTATGAGGCTTCAAAAGCCCCATCATCACTTTGGAAGGGCGGGGGGGGGGGTGCAGGTGGGTGTGTGTGTGTGTATTTTATTCACTTTTTTCACATTTGTGGGGTTCTTGCACCCCAACCCCTGCGAATGTGGAGGGACGACTGTATTCACATTTGCACAAGGATGAGAGAACAAAATTCAAACAAACACCCAGAGCAGTCCTGGCTGTATGGCTGGAAATAATATGACTATAGGACATGTGATCAACATGGGACTGCCTTTTTCTCTGATGTGGATTACACTGGGGCAGGATACTCCAATCTAAAATTGGACAAGCCCTAGTGAGTGGGCATTTATGGGGCTGCTGCAAATCAAAAACATTTGCTGCAACTATGAAGTAGGGGCGGGGTTTCTCACCAGTGTAGTCAAGCCCCAGGGCACCCAGATCCCAGAGGCCTTTTTATGCAAAAAGGAATAAAGTATGTAGGTCTTTTTAAAAAAAATAGCATGGAAGGATGTTTGGGAGAAGGGACAGAGGATTTCAGCTCTTAGAATGTTTCAGCAAGCATGGCTATTGGCCCCTTGGATGCTGGCTGGGAGATTCTGGGAGTTTTATGCCCCAGAAGTAACTTTCACAAGCTCTTTTTTTAACAGTAGGTCCAGTCAATAAGTGATGGTAGCCAGGGCTGGTTTAAGGCACCAACGGTGTCAGCATTCACAGGGTGGCCCATCATTGTGGGGGCACCCATAGTAACCCTCCTCCTGCAAAAACATTATTAGTAATAATCTGAATATCCTGTACTGTGAATAGCTTAGGTTGAGTTAGGTTACATTGACCTGAGATGAACTTATGGGGCCCCCAAATTAAAACACTGCAGGGCCCCCCAAAATTCCTGATGGTAGCAGTGATTAGACTGCTGTAGAAGGCTCTGCATCTAAGTTCCATATGTTGATTGGACATGGTGCATAGTCCTTCCATAAATATAGGGCGTTATCACACAAGGAAAATAAAAAGGTGTCATAACGACACCTAATGATCGCGAAAGGGCATGCACACCACATTGTATCACCCTTTTGCAATCATGTCTTGTTAAAAGAACATACTTTTTCATTGACCACTCAAGCTATCAATTGATCTCTGTGGTGCTTTTGTGCTGGCATTGCCAGCATTTGAAACTTCGCGCCCTTGTATTCACGTAAATGCAGCGTCAATGGCCGGTCTGGCAAGAACACTTCTAGATGAGATCATGACATCCAGGTAGGTGATACACTTTTTATGACCCTCCCCAGTTTACTTGGGACTCTATTAGTGTGTTTAGGTGCTTTTTGTAACTTTTATTGTCTTATTTTTGTTTTTAGTTTTGAATTTCCTGCACTATGTATTCTCACGAAAATACATGGGCTTTCAATAGAGGAAGTGAACAGAGGTCCGTTCACTCCTCATTAATTGCCAAGAGGCCTTTTGCTGGGATTAGAGGTAAGTGTGGCATGGGGAACTCTTTTGCCGGCATAAAAATGGCAAAGTTATGCCAGCAAAAGAATGGGGTTTAGGGGAGTGGTCTGATAAAGTTCATAGTCTATTTAAGACAGAACCTGTCTTATATTTTCATAATTATGTACAGAGCTTGAAGAAGATGACGGCATCTATATACATTACCGTACTGATGGTAGCTTGTTTAACTTAAGCCATCTGAGGGCTCACACTAAGACTCTAAACTATCTAGTCCGTGAGCTGCTCTTCGCTGATGATGCTGCCCTTGTTGCCCACACAGAAGCAGCTCTGCAGCGCCTAACATCCTGCTTTGCAACAGCTGCAGAGCTGTTTGGGCTGGAAGTCAAACTGAAGAAAATGGAAGTTCTTTACCAGCCTGCACCACAGGACGAACACCACCATCCCCACATTGCCGTCGGCAAATCTGTGCTCAAGTCCGTTCAGCAGTTCACCTACCTGGGAAGCATCATCTCCTCAGATGCCAAGATTGACAAAGGGATCGATCACAGATTAGCAAAGTGCATTTGGAAGACTTCACAAAAGAGTCTGGAGCAATAAACACCTGAGGCAAAGCACAAAAATCAGTGTGTATAGAGCCATTGTACTGTCTATCCTCCTTTATGGATCTGAAACATGGGTCACCTATCGCCACCACCTACAACTCCTCAAACGCTTCCATCAGCGCCGTCTACACACAATCCTAAATATACACTGGACTGACTATGTGACGAATGTTGCTGTCCTTGAGCAAGCAGGGATCACCAGCATTGAGGCCATGATATTGAGAACATAGCTGCGCTGGGCAGGACACATTTCTAGGATGGAGGACCATTGCCTCCCAAAAATACTACTCTACGGTGAACTCGCGACGGGTCAGCGTATGAGGGGTGCTCCAAAAAAGCGATACAAAGACTCCCTGAAACAACATCTCAGGCTCGGCCAAATTGATCACCCACAATGGTCCGCCCTGGCCTCACATCGGGAGGCTTAGAGACGCACTATCCACAATGCTGCAGCCTTATTTGAGAACTCACGCCGAACAAGTCTTGAAGAGAAACAACAACGCAGAAAGAATCACAACCCAAAAACATCACCCAAGGAGCCCTTCTGCTGTGCTTTCTGCAACCAGACTTGTTTATCTCAGATTGGCCTTTTTAGTCATCAGCGCGCTTGCAGAAAGCGCGGGATGAGTCCTTCCTGAATCTTCGTTTGCGAAGAAAAGCCAGAGAGAGAGAGAGACTATATTCCACTTTTCTCCCAGTGTGGGATCCAAAGCAGTTTACAACACTGATTTAAAAAGAATGCAACTAAAAATAATTCATATTAGTATGATAAATAAAAAACTATCCAATTAAATGAGCACTGAATTAAAAACAGTTTGGATTAAAATTAATTTAATTTTAATTAAAAACCTGTTGCTGGAATGTACCATGTTCAAAACCTCACAAGCTTCCCATGAGGGAAGGGGAGAAAAATGAAGCATCTGTGAGATCCTGAGGAATGGAACAAAGGGAATGACAAGAGTTTTACATCCATGCTTAATAATTTGGGTTGCTGTAGCCTGGTTTCAGTATCTTAGTAATGCAGGCATAACAGACACCCCCACGGATCTTAAAGAATGGTAGATCCGGGGGAGGTGTTTTAAAGATGGGCAGGGAGATGAGCACAGGGGTTGGCCAGGGCATAGGAACACCCATGCCGAGAGGAGGCAGGGCAGGGTTCAGACCAGCTATTTAGCCCATTGCTGGCCCTGTCCTCCTCCTCTTTTTCCTTCGGAATGTCTGGGTGGAGCCACAGGGAGAACTAAGTTGTGCTGGGCTGCACATGCATGCTGGTGTGATTGAGCAGCCCAGCATCACAAGAGCATGTGTGTGTGCTTGTGTGTGAGAGTGGGAGTGTGTGTCCCCTCCTCTCACTGCTCTTACTCATCACTGCCCCCCCCCCGGGGCTCAGGTGATTCGCCCAGGGAAGCTGGGAAACGGGTCAGAGGTGACCGTCTGCTCCAGTCGGTCCTGCACTGGGTCTCCCCTATAGGTTTGCATACCCTAAGAAATAAACAAATAAATAGGAAAGATTAAATAAAGTGGCCCATATTTCAACCCAATCTTCTGTGTCTTGTCTTGTTATTCCATGCGTCAATCATTAACTTGTGTTAAGTATGTGGAGTGATTTGTGTGTGTGTGTGGTGGTGGGGAACAATGTGCAAAGGCCATATCCAGCTGACAGTGGCATAAGAAGAGATGTTTGCATGGGACTATTGTGCATGCGGTAGCACATTAAAGTGCACAGAATAGCATGTGAATGAATGCATATTGCCTCTATGCATTGCCATTGCAAATTGTATGTCATAAGTGCACAATTGATTGTCAGCCAAACTCACTGACCATTGATCCACATGCATTGTGCTACTTTGGTATTTAGTATAGGGGTTGAATAATACAAGTACCCCAGTGTATATTTATGCTATGCTGAAGCAATGTACAGTATCAACCAGTTTTATGAATTTGAAAGTTTCTTCGGATAGTGGGGGGAATGTGCCAAAAAAATAATAATTTGTTTACTTCCCTCTAGGACAAATTCTTGTGCCATGGCAGGCATTCTTATGGTAATCTGTACTGCAGCATACACAATGTTCATTTCCCCCATTTTCTCTGCATCTATGAACAAGGTTATCACTCCAGTTTTAGCAATCAAATTAGACCCATTAGGAGCCTGCAATGAATGCTATTCCTGGTAATGCTGGCTACATATGACAAGCTGAACTGGAACTGTCAGATGGACCAACCATGTGACAAAGCTTAGAGTACTGCCACCTCCAAGTAAAGGACTCCATCAATAGCACTCACCATGTAGGCTCGCAGTTGTTAATGTGTACACCGGGAACAGGAGTCCCTAAAATAAGAGCCTGAAGACAAGTTATCGTTAGTCACTCACACCCACTTAATGTTCTTGGGCTGTCACGGACTCAACTGTGCAGTCACACGTACCAGACTGTGGAAAGAATGTTCAATGCTTAGGATGGGGAAAAGGTCACTGTGAACAGTTTGCTCACACAGGGTGCTTAACACTGGCTGAAAGACAACATCTCCCCAGTTGACCTTGCAGGCACATATTCTGAAGAGGATATGGTTATTCAATATTTCACTGAGTCAGGCCTGCTGCATTTCAAGAAGTCCCAGCCTCAGAGTTGCTGTTCTAAGAGCTAGGGCCAGAGCAAATGAGTATGAGAATTCCTACCCATAAGAAGACCTTGCTAGAACCAAAGAGCTGCTATGGTGGGAGTTGATCCCACTAGACCTTTAGGAATGGTGGCTTCCTTGGAGCTACTTCTGACTTTTTCTAATCATAATCCTCTTTCACTCGCCCAGCTGCACCATAATCCCTCCCTGCTTTGCATTACACAAGTAACATTGGGCTTGTCTAAATAGGCTATTTACCCTGTCTTGCCCCCGTCTTGGAACCCTGCAATCCATACAATGCAGTTCTTTTGCCTGATTCCCCCCTGGTCGGTCCTGAGGATACCTGGGGCAAAGACAGGGTGAAGACGAGGTAACACCCATTAAAACCATTTTATTTTAACATCCTGGAAAATCTGCCTCATTTGATAAAAAACTGATCAGGCCACATGAGAATGCAGGAGTCCATACCTATACGCCAGCCCATATCTGCAGCTCCCTCCACTGCTGTCTGCATCACTCTTTTTGAAGCCAGGAAGGAGGCCCACAGCATGTGAGCAAGGCTGGTCACATGCAAGAGACCTTGATTGTGTGCTGAAGGCCTCCTTCCCTGCTTCAGAGAAAGTGACGCAGACAAGCAGTGGAGGTGGCCACTGGTATGGGCCAGCATGTCTATGCAGACTTCCACCCATTTCATTTAGATAATGGGGTGCGGGGAACAGGCCTGATCCAGGGGCTGAATACACTGGTGCGAAGCCGGTGTATTCTGGCAGGTCTAGACAAGTCCATAGTTATCTCTAATGATTTTCCTTGTTTTTTTGTTTTTTTTTCCCCCCCTGGGTTGTGAGGCTGTGTTCTCACAGCCCGGAAAAAAACCAAGGAAAATCTATGGATGCCGGTTGTGAAAGCCTTCGACTTCACATATCTCTAATGACTTAATTTGGGGGTGACAAGGGAGGAATGAAGTTACCTTTTTAAAGTAGCATGATAAGCAAGTAAACTATTAGGGGGATACAACAAAAATAATTTCTCGTTAGTTTTGAAAGTTAATTTTAAGATATTTGTAATAATTTTAATGCATTTTAGAGGTGTTTATGCAAGTTCCCCTCACACACACATTTTATGCCATTCTCCTACCTATCCTAAATCTGCCCCAAAGATAATGTGTGTGTATGTGTCTTCAAGTCACTTGTATCCACCTATATCTCTGGCTTGAAGGGACTCCCTTGTCCAGCGATTCTTAGTCCCACAAGAGCAGTGTGCACTAGGAAGAATCTCTGTCAGCAGCTCTGGCATCAAAAGATATCTGCCTAGGCTTACCTAGCTATATATTCTGCATATATATTCAACACATTTGAATTTATTAAATTCTTAGCACAACGAATGTCACTTTTCAAAAGTTATTGCTGCAACTCATGATGGCGTTTTAGACAAAACAATTCATTGTCAATACAGTACTTTCTCAAAGTATAGCATTTTCAGTGCAGGAAACAGTACTGTTAACTGTGCAGAAAAATCTGTTTTCCAGCCTCCCCCCAAAAAAGTGAATGTTACACAAAGTCCTGAGCTGTGAATAGTGTTTGAAAATTGTGAAGTTCTCAATTTCTTTCTCGCATCAGGAAGAAAATTACTAAAATTATTCATTGCTTCCTTCAAGATCAAAATTTTCAAAGAATTACATCCCTATGTGGTATTCTTCATAGGCACAGCAGTACACATGAAGGCTCCTTGCTTCAGGCATTCACACTGAAAGCATGCGTAACTGTGGGGGAGGGGTGAGTTTTAAAGTGACAAGATCAGAGATGGGGCTACTTGATGTGACCCTGTCCTTGTTTGCATGGTGAGCTTTTGTAACACCTGGATAGGGTGTTTTCATAATGCTTGAATAGGGCAATCTATTTCTGTATCTATCTATAATGGTATTCACACTCATTTCATGAGTTTTTAAATGTAACTTGGTTATGACTTCATGAAAAAAGGGTAGCTTTTCACAGATTAACTAGGTTACTTTCATGCTCTATGAATGTATAAACCTGCCACAGTATCTCAAATGTGTGACTGTCATAAAAATCTTTTTGTAATGAACTTGCTCTCTAAGTCTATGGCACAGTAGAAGCATTATCTGAATTGGCAAGATGCAGAGTCCATCTTCTGTTGCGAAAAACCAAGCAAGCAAACAAACACATTTTATGGAAGTTTACCATGATGGACAATTCCTGAGAAGGAATTGGCAGTGATAATTCTGAAAAGCTTGGTGGATAGAAGAGCTCCTATTCCTCACAAACTGTGCTAACTGCAGAAACATAACCAAATGTCTTCAGAAGCAGATCCTACTCTGTTCAGTGGGGCTTGAACCCAAGGCTGCATGCATGGGATTTGTTGTTAACTGTTGTCAACTCAACTTCAACTTATGAAGACCCAAAGAAGGAGAGACCTCCAAGTCACCCTATCTTCAACAGCCCTGCTGAGGCCTTGAAGACACAAGGCTGTGCCTTCCTTTATTGAGTCTATCCATCTGCAGTGTGATCTTTTGCATTGTAATGTTAGCATGCCCTATTACCTCCTCCCTATAATATCTCATAATTGGAAATATTGGACACTGAGAAGGGGTCTAGTAGACCAGGGTGATCCAAAATGACATCAGATGGAGGTCACAAGGACCTGGGAAGGTGTATTAGAAATACTTTAGCAAGCACACCCAAGCTGGGATTGAATGGAAGCTCCTTAGTAAACAAAACCATTAAAGAGGTATGTGCTAATTCCTTCTTGGGCCCCTCAACAATGAGTCATACAACCTAAACAATCAAGTGACCTGCACAACCCCAATCCCCAGGAAATATCCCTGAGAACCCCCTCCCCGTCCTACAATGTGAGATTGTAATAAACCGATCAGTTCCATTCTCCCCAGCTATTAAGAGCAATCAGCTAAGTTTCAGTTTCCTTTGTTTATTTAGTGGGGAACCCATCTAAGCTTTTTCCTAAGCCAAAGTACCCCCTTCAGAACATGAAGCAGGGTATAAATATTATCCCTAACAATAGAAATGTGTGCCACTGTGGGTGAGACTGGACACTCTCTTTCTCAGTGCGCCCCCAGATCAGAACTTCCAGACCTCTGTTTGAATACTTCAAAACTCCACTCTTTAGGACTGGTAACTATCACCCTGTTCCCTGAATCTATTCCTCTATCCAACCTTTCTACCATAACTCTTTGATAGTCTTGTATGATTCTTGTGAGCATGTTGCATGTGGAATGCTATCTGTGTTATTTCCAATAAAAACATTTTATTTCACTTTAACTTGGAGTCCTCTACAGTTAGTCCTGGTATACATAGGTGAAAAGATCCCAAAGTTACCTTCCTCTCACAGCCTTCAATTTGAGCTAATAATAATAATAATTCCTCCAATTTTGGCATCAACAAGTTGGGCTCTAAAGCACCCTCCAACTCTTCGGGTAGCAGTTATATACCATATCTCATGACATGGTCAAATACAACAGTTTTAGTTAAGTCATCTTGGCTTCTAGGGAGAGTCCAGGCTTGATTTACTCTAATATTCATGTATTTGTCTATTTAGCAGTCTGTGGTAGCCATATAACTCTTCTCCAGCACCACATTTCAAATGAGTTGGTTTTCTTTCTATCAGTTTTCTTCACTGTCCAGCTTTCATACCCATGCATAGCTATGGGGACTAGGCTGTCATGGATCATCCTAACTTTAATATTCAGTGATAAAACTTCACACTCCAGGATCTTGTCTGGTTCCTTCATAGCTGCCATTCCAAATCCTAGTGCTTTGATTTCTGGACTGCAGTCTCCATTCTGATTATTGACAGAGCCAAGGTATGGAAAACCTTGAACTATTTCAATGTCTTCATCATCTAATTTAAAGTTATATAAATCAGCTAAGCAGAGACACCATTGGTTAGTACTTGGATGGGAGAACACCAAAGAATACCAGGTGCTGTAGTCCATATTTTAGAGTAAAGAACTGGTAAAACCACCTCTGAGTATTCCTTGCTTAAGAAATTCATGGGGTCACCATAAGTCAACAGGCAACTTGAAGGCATGTACACACAGACACAGACATACAAATCATCTGTGGTCATCCCTACCCTTAATGTTCAACTGTAAACCTGCCTTTGCACTTTCTTCCTTAACTTTCTTCAGTAATCCTTCCAAGTCTTTGCTATTTTGGGCTAGTAGTATGGTATCCTCTGCATATCTTAAATTGTTGATGTTCATTCCTTCAATTTTCATGCCTCCATCCTCTAAACCTAATCCTTCTTTAATATATGCTCAGCATACAGGTTGAACAAATAGGGTGATAAAATACAGCCTTGCCTAACCTCCTTGCCAATTGTAAATCATTCCATTTCTCCACATTCAGTCCTGATGATAGCTTTTTTCCTGAGTACAGGTTACACATCAGGACAATCAAATGTTGTGGCATACTCATTTCTTTAAGAGTCACCAATAGTTTTTTTGTGATCTACAAAATATAGATTTGCTATAATCTATACAGAACAGGCTGATTTTCTTCCAAAATTCTTTGATGCACTCTATTATCCAATATATTTGGATCATATTTACAATATGATCCCTAGTGCCTCTACCTTTCCTGAACCTTATTTGGACAACTGGCACTTCTCACTCCATATATGGGAAAAGTCTTTGTTGTAGAATTTTTGAGCTTTAACCTGTGGTTACTACAAACCCTTGGTGTCCCTTTCTTGGGAACTAGAATGTATATGGAGTGTTTCCAATCTGTGGGCCATTCTTTTGTTTTCCATATTTGTTGACAGATTTTAGTTAGAACTAGAGTAGATTCCATCTCTGTAGCTTGAAACAGTTTTATTAATATGCCATTTGTTCCTGTTGATTTATTTCTCTCAAATGCAATGAGTGCAGCTTTTACTTCACTTTCAAAAATTGGAGGATCATCTTTAAATGGTTTCTCCTTGAATGAATCTGTCATTCTTTCATCTTTTTTATGAAGTTCATGAGTGTATTATTTCCATAGTCTTTTTATTTCTGTTTGGTCATGTAATGTGTTCCCCTGAAGGTCATATAGCATCCCCACTCTAGGTTTAAATTTCTCTTTGAATTCTTAGACCTTGTGGAATAAGTCTCTTGTTCTTCCTTTTTTGTTGTCATCTTTTATTTCTCTGCATTGATTATTATAGTAGTTCTTTTTTTCCCTGCACATAAATCATTGAGCAGTTGTATTCACCATTCTGACCCTATTTCTGTCCCCTTTTACTTTCGCTTCTCCTATGTCCTTAACTGTGAAAAGTTTCATCCATCATCCATTGAGGCTTCTCTTTCTTTTTGTCTGCAGATAGTATCTTTTTTGCATTCCTCCCTGACAATGTCCCTGGCTTCAGTCCAGAGTCCATCTTGCTCCCAGTCAATTAAACTTAATAGTGCAAATCTGTGTTGTTGTTTTGTTTTTACAATATCTTTATATTTTATAGAGATGTTCTTCAGGTTTTATTTTGGCATGATGGTTGGGTTAGTATTCTTTAGCTTTAGTGTAATTTTTTTATATTAGCAGTTCATGGTGTGTGCCACAATATGTTCCTGGTCTTATTTTTTAAGATAGAATGGGGATTCTCCAACTTCTGCTTCTGATTATGTAGTCTATTTGATTTCTATATTGGCCATCAGGTGATGGCCATGTATACAGTCACCTCTTGGGTTGCTTGAAGAATGTGTTTGCAATGAACAAACTGTTGGCTTCGCAAAATGCGAACTGTCACTCTTCTGCTTTGTTTCTTGATCCTACAAACTTTTATTCTGCTCTTTCCCCTACTTTTGCATTCCAATC
Source organism: Gambelia wislizenii (assembly GCA_030847615.1). NCBI lineage: Eukaryota > Metazoa > Chordata > Lepidosauria > Squamata > Crotaphytidae > Gambelia > Gambelia wislizenii. The sequence goes on along the minus strand of JAUMIR010000005.1, from coordinate 167,958,904 downwards.
ACCTATGATTAACAAGAAGTTCTGCTATGGTGTGTGATCCATTTCTTCCTGGATTCCAGCATAAAATCTTTCAATATCTTCTTCTTCTGTCTCTATAGTTGGAGCATAAACTTGGACTAAAGCTATATTGATGGCTTTCCCCCAAATTATTATTGATATTATTCAGTCAGACTTTGAAGATTTTCACACAGGTGAAATAACCCCCGGGGAGATCAGGAGTGAAATGGGGCTGTTCCCGTAGCAGCACTTTATTTCGCACACCCCCTTCCTTCTCCCAATCTCCTGTCGTCCTCCCTCCATGCTGCTTCTATTTCCCTCCCACTATTTTTTGCTAACATAAGTTCTTCATTAGTTAAAAAATAGCTGAACATACCAGGAGGGAAATGGAAGCAGGATGGAGGGAGGATGACGGGAGATCGGGAGAAGGAAGTGTGTGTGTGAAACGGAGCGCTGCTACCGCAACAGCCCCATTTCTCTCCCAATCTTCCCGGGGGTTATTTCCCCCATGTGAAAATCTCCTTTGTGTTATATCCTTTGACTGCTCTTGCTACATCTCTCCTCACAATTAATGCCACCCCATTTTTTCTTAGATGTTCATTTCCTGAGTAAAACACTTTTTGTCTGACTCAAAATATCCCATTCCCATCTACTTTACCTCACTCAACCCAAGTATTACAATGTTCTATTTCTTTCTTTCTTTTTTTAAACTACATCTAGCTTCTGCTGGAGAGCCAGCATACCTTAGCATTAACATTGCATTAGCATAGCATTGATATTTATATAGTGCTTATCAGTGCTGAAGCACTCCCTAAGCAGTTTACAATGATTTTTAGCTAATTGCCCCCAACAAGCTGGGTACTCATTTTATCAGCCTACGGAAGGATGGAAGGCTGAGTCAACCTTGGAGCCCTCTGGGATCGAACTCATAACCTTGTGGCTTGCAGTACTGGCTTTTAACCACTGCGCCACCAGGGCATAGTTGGTTTGAGCACTGGAGTATGATTCTGGGAACCAGTGTTTGAATCCCAACACAGACATGAAAACCCACTGGGTGGCCTTTGTCCAGTTATACTCTTTCAGCCTCAAAGGAAGGCAAAAGCAACCTCCCCTGAACAAATCTTGCCAAGAAAACTGTGATAAGTTCACCCTAGAGTTGCCATAAGTCAGAAATGCCTTGAATGCACACAACAACAAACTCCCCCTGATTCATGTTTCTCACATTCCATTTTCTATAATATGTTTTGTTTAGCTTCAGATTTTCCATTCATGGGACATTTCTGTCTAAATTATATTTCCAGGTCATATTTGTTTTATCAATAGGCATGGACACAAAGGTAAATTAGGATTGTGTTTATTCCCACATACCCTTTCAAACAGTAGTTTTTCCTCCAGTGGTAACTTCAGCATCAAAATAATTTGCTCTTCCACCTATACTGCCAACATTCCATGACCATCATTTCTGTTCACTTGGATACCTCATACCCGCTGAGGTGACATCAAGGGCAACTGAAACCTTTTGCTGCCTGGAATAAGCAGCACGGCATACACTATTCCACATACAGAAGCTGACAGGATATGCAGTCCAATCTCCTTTTGGCACTAGGAAAATGGTAATGGCTTCTGCTATGCCTCAAGGCAGTACAGTAGTGTAGGGAAATTGCAGAGTCAACCACTGGGTACACACAACCCTCTCCTCCAGTCCTTTGTCATTGCTTCCTAGCCACCAGCAGACGCTGCCAAAGTAGGTTGCTTCACTCAGTCTAAACATAGGGCCAACCCTACAGTGAGCACTGTACAACTGAAGTAAGTGACTGCTATTTGGCAGGGCAGAGGTGGACACACCATATGTTTCATTTAAGTGTACAAAGTTGAAACCATGCAATACAATCAGTTACATAACAGCTAAGAGAAATGCTAGATTGGTTGAAATCAATCGGAGGGCAGAACTCTAATTTACTTGGCAAGAACCAACTCTGAAGGCCCCCCCCCCCAAGCAATGTTGTTTTCAGTCATGTGCAGTCTGTCCTTAGTCAGAATTTTTTCAATTCCTCCCGTATCTTTCTTTATCTATTGTCTGTAACAGGCTTATCAAGGCACTTTGTGCAAAAGAGTTACGGATGCTATGTCTACCCACCTCTCAATACTTTCTCAAAATGAATGTGTCGGAACAGCACAGAATGTGCCCAAATAATTGTCTTCAAAATGTGTTCCTCTCGTACATTTCTCCATGGCCATCTAAATATTCATAATTGAACCTTCTCATGGCAGTGCTTTTTTTTATCTGTACTTTTATTGCAACTTATGTCATTGTTCCTTTAAAAGTACTTTGATGTTCATTAGAGACTATCACTTGCATCATTACATATCTATTGTGTTCAGAACAGGGTTAAAATTACAGAGGCGCCTGTGCCCAGTTTAAAGATTGCTATGTTCCAATATGAATCTTTACAATCCCTCACCCCACCCCCTTCAGTCTTCTTGGCTTTCATTTAGAGGTAGTCTCAAGCTTCCATTTGCCATCATTAGAATACAATTACAATTACAATATTCAGCTGCTGTTAACATGTTGGGGGTGGAGGAGTGGGAAACTGTTGATGAAAATACAACAAAGGCAATGTAGAGAAGCAAAATAATAGCTGAGAGATAATACTCCCTGATGGAATTATGCTGTTTATGTGTAAGACACCTATTGATGTGGTACAGTAGGAGTGAACCACAAGGAAGCAATTTTTAGTGGAAACCATAAACCAAATCCAGTGTTAGTCCTACATGGCATTAACCTATTGAAATGAATGGGACTTCATTTGCCTTTGGGTAGGGCAAATAAAAGATTTAGTCCCATGCTGCAAAAGCAATGAAGCCTAAGTAGCAGAGTCAGAAAAGACTTTGGCCTGAGAATTGGTGTCAGAGGTTACCTTCGACCCTATGAGGAGCAGGGTGGGGTGAGAATGTCACTCCAGTTTCTTTTTGTTCCCAGAATTAACAAATTTCTTCCTAACTAGGATGGAAAAAACTTGATGTTTTTTTTTTAAAAAAAAATTAACTGCAGGAGAATGGGAAACTAGGAGATTTTCCCATCTCCATTGAGAAGTTTCTTGTGAAGTCTCTCCATTTGTTCAACTTTTGACACATTATTTTACTGCATTTGTAACCACCCACTTCACAATTTTAACATGTGCTAATCTCATGGTACTTGGATGTTTTTAAGCATCAGAGGTACTCACGTGCATTTATAATTCAATACAATTAATCATATGCATACCATTTATTGAATGAGTACTGATGTTGTAAATTTACCTACATGTTTTCTTAAAAAAATAAGGACATTAACATAGTTGCTACATTTTAACATAATGATAAATTATGGTCTATTATTAGAAGACTGAGTCTCAGGCTTCCACCCAATCTGCTTTTCCTGACCAGCTATGGAATAACAAGATTAGACACAGAGAATTGGGTTAAACAAGGGCCCCTTTATTTGACCTAAAATATATTTAAGTTGGGTTGAATATGGAAAGGAGCAAGAGGGGGAAGCAACCTAATGCAGCATCAACTGAGGCCAGGTGTCACCCCTGACAACTTCCCCAGCCTTCCCTTGGGTGAAACACCTGAGCCCTGAGAGCAATCCAATAACTGGGATGCTCCCTGGCCAGCTATCTATTGGAAGGCAGGCCCAAGGCAGTCCCTCCCCAGTCACAATAAAGTGAAAGCAAAACCCCCAAGTCCACCTCAAGGGTAGACGCCTTCCCCACTTCCCAGGTCCCAGGACCTGAAGAGGCAGTTCCAGAGTTCTGTCCTTCACCAAAAGAATGCCAAGCTGTACACCAAAGCTCTTACTTAATCTTCCCCCAGTACCTGCCATGGACAAGGGACATCTGCTTTCCCCCACCAGGCCAGCCAATAAGGGCCTCACTCCCCGTGGCAGGTCCCTCAGGAACATCATGTTACCCACTTCAGGTAAATGCATGCCATCAGCCCTGTAGAGTTCAGGCTGCTGAAATACTATACTGGGATGTGGAAGAAAGTGGCCCAGCCCCCAGTTCAATGCATTCTGAATTTCCCAATTGATCCTTCTTCAGGCTAGATCAATGCATTGGAGATCCCCCCCCCTGCCAAATTTGCCATGGCAGAAAAGCAGATCACATAAGGATTATACTTGGCCATCTACTCTATATGACCTGCAGTTCAGACTGAGCCTGTAGGCCCTTGAGCAACCTTAAGTCATTCCCACTGAGGTGAATAACCAAAACATGAGGGGGAGGTCTGTGCACTCATTAAACAAAAGAAGCAACAAACCATTCTAACAAAAGGGGTCTCTCCAAGCTACTCCTCTGTAGCATACTTGCTCAACCCCAGTCTTGCCCCAAAATGGAAATTGTGGGCCTGGCATGCTGCCCAGTACACCATACTATGGCCACAGAACAGGACCCACTGCCTCTCTCAACAGAACCTAGAATCTAGAAAAAAAAAATAACAACAGCAGTAAACAGCAATGTGATTAAAACTTGAGAGGATGCGTGTATTTTTGAATGTCGAGGATCTCCAATGTCAAATATGCTGGATAGACTGCAGGTCCAGGCTCATGGCAGACACCATAGAGGCAGCCCCCGTCATAACTGAATGGGTGTCAAATTTTAACCCAAACTTAACAGTTGTCTTAATAAGCGGGAATGTTCAGTTCTTTCCGAATGTCTTTTCTAACAGTCAGGGAAAACCACGAAGGCTTTGGGAGTATTTGGAGTTTCCCCCCGCTCCTTCCAAATACAGCAGATGTGGGATCTCATTGGGACCAAATGTATTCTCAAATTCTATGAGGTGTGTTTTCGCCATATAAACAAGCCCCAGCAGTATGCTACATTATGTTTGCTATTACTTTACCTACATTATCTGCCTCTTCTGCCTCTTTTCTCTATCTGCCCTCTGCCTAGCTTAGTCAGGAAGGATGATCTACTATATATATGTGTGTGTGTGTGTGTGTATGATTGGTACCTGTGCGCTGTGGCATCACTAAGGCTGGTGTCACCCCTCCCGCGATGGTGTCACCTGGTGCAGGTCAACCTCTCTGCACCCCCTAGTACCACCACTGCCAGTGCACAAAGCCTTTCTTCCTCTCTCAGCCTCTTTTCTGTCTCTTCAAACTTTATTCTTCATCATTTTAACAATTTAACTCTTCATATTTAAAAAAGTTAAGCAGAAATTCATCGCACCCTACATACCTGTATCAGGGAGGAGACTAAAAAAAGGAAGCAAATGTCAGTGGTTCCAATTGAGGTTTTTTTTTAAAGAACAAAAATATGAAAAAATACAAGGTTAAAACAGGTTCTAAAACAGTTGGGAGAGGTTTAAATCTCACATAAAGTTGATAGGTTAGCCCAGTGTGGATCAGGCCACTATGCACAAGCTTGCAAGTAAAGAAGATATAATGCAGCAGTGAGTAAAAAATGGCACGGCAGCCTTCAATCATACCTGGAACAGTCACAGACAATGCCGAGAGAGGGACGAGATCATCCGAAATGGACCCCCTGCTGCGCAACACTGTCAAAACTGTTCCAGAGTCTTCTTGCGTGGTAAGTCCTCTCTGAAAAAGTCCTTAAACTCTATTTCTAAATGCTCAACTGAAGTTTTAAGTTATGGCAGTGCTAAAAAGTTGGGACATGAAGAAAAATTCATTTGGTGGCAGAATGCTTATTTTGGAGGTGCATTGCCCTCATTTTGCCCCCCCCCAATAGCTACACCCCTAACACTATGTTAACCTGCACTCTATCACACTACAGGTTAACATAGTGTTAGGGGTGTAGCTATGGGGCCAGCCTGCACCACAGGACGAACACCACCATCCCCACATTGCCATCGGCAAATATGTGCTCAAGTCTGTTCAGCAGTTCACCTACCTGGGAAGCATCATCTCCTCAGATGCCCAGATTGACAAAGAGATCGATCACAGATTAGCAAAGGCATATAGTGCATTTGGAAGACTTCACAAAAGAGTCTGGAGTAATAAACACCTGAGGCGAAGCACAAAAATCAGTGTGTCTAGAGCCATTGTACTGTCTATTCTCCTTTATGGATCTGAAACATGGGTCACCTATCGCCACCACCTATGACTCCTCGAACGCTTCCATCAGTGCTGTCTACGCACAATCCTAAATATACACTGGACTGACTATGTGACGAACGTTGCTGTCCTTGAGCAAGCAGGGATCACCAGCATTGAGGCCAAGATATTGAGAACACAGCTGCGCTGGGCAGGACATGTTTCTAGGATGGAGGACCATCGCCTCCCAAAAATAGTACTCTATGGTGAACTTGCCATGGGTCAGCGTAAGAGGGGCGCTCCAAAAAAGTGATACAAGGACTCCCTGAAACAACATCTCAAGCTCGGCCAAACTGATCACCAACAATGGTTCACCCTGGCCTCACATCAGGAGGCTCGGAGATACACTAGCCTCAATGCTGCATCCTTATTTGACAACTCATGCCGAACAAGTCTTGAAAAGAAACAACAACGCAGAAAGAATCACAACCCAGAAACATCACCCAAGGAGACCTTCTGCTGTGCTTTCTGCAACCGGACCTGTTTATCTCGGATTGGCCTTTTTAGTCTTCAGCGCGCTTGCAGAAAGCGCAGGTTGTGTCCTTCCTGAATCTTTGTTTGCGAAGAAAAGCCAGAGAGAGGCCAAGGTCACACTAACTAAACTGTGAGACTGTTATCCTGTTGGTGACTTATAGGGGAATAAATACCATTAAGCAAGTAGTTTCACTTTTTAGGGGGTTGCGGAAAAGATGGCATCCTAATCCTGATTGTGCAAACAGTATTACACCAATGGAACCATTATGCAAGTGGTCACATTTTTTAGGAGATTGCCAGGTTCTTCTATTTCATTTGTTGGGGAGGGGAGTAGCTACTGTGTTGCTTAACAGACAGGTGTGTGGCACAGCTGCCTGTTACACCCTCTATTGTGCAAATGTGCAATTCAGTGTTGCTGCAGCATAGCATCGTTAGCACAAATGTCCATTATATACCTGACATAACTCACTCACTAGAAAAGATATTAATACTAGGAAAGGTAGAGGGCAGTAGAAAGAGAGGAAGACTGCATGCCAGATGCATAGACTCAACCAAGGAGGCCACAGACCTGATTCTGCAGGACCTGAGCAGAGCTATTGAGGACAGGGGTCTTGGAGGTGTCTCATTCATGGGGTCGCCATGAGTCAAAGTCAGCTCAAAGGCAGGTAACAACAACATACACCTGCTGAACAGGATCTTGTCTGGGGTGAGTGTGTTTGTGTGTAATAAGGCCAGAAGCGGAACTTTATTTTCATCCACAAGCAGAAATGCACTAAGTTAGAATCCAAATTCTAAAAATGTAAAAAGGCATTATAAACAAAATACCCACTGTCCAAGACTGTCCACTTGAGCATTCCCTGACACCAATGGTTTTCCTTTTCCTCCAAGTAACTATACTTAAAACTTCTCTTTGTAATTTCAGGACTGAGTGCAGGAATGTGAGACTTGGGATGTCCCTTTTTCATGTGTGGCTGCAGTGTAATAAGAACAATTGAGCTTTAATACAGGAGCAGTGTTTTGAATCATGCTTTAATATGGGATGGGAACACTGAGATTGCACACAAAGGTCTTAGTGCAGAAACAGGATGTTCTTGCTTCTTTGCTATTATAAGGCAAACTCACATGCACTTGCGAAAGTTAATACCTGATTTGTGTAGACACCTACTGACAGATTGTTTTCATTTTCCTTCTCACACTTCAACATGGTGAACTGTGGGAATTTGTTTGCTTATTTATTGATACCAAGATCCCTGTTGAATGCATTGTTATTGTTCAGCTACTTTGGCACAATGGAATCCAACATAGCAGCTGATGATAATCTAAATGCACAAGGCAGCACGCTATTTATTACACAGAGACTGAAAGGCACTTATGCCTCTGCCTTCAGGATTATAAGCCTGTCAATGTAAGAAGATTGAATTATTGTTGTATTATTAAAAGCAGATGAGTCTGTTAATAATGCAGACAACCCACATATCTGACTCAAATCCGCTGACAAGAACTAAAATCTTTAGCTGCCTGGAAGACTGTTCTCTGTCATCTTTCGCCCACAAAAGTCCTCAAAGGTAATAAAGCAAATATCCATGAACCTCAGAGGCATAGCTAAATCTAGACAGTTTGGATCTTCAGATTCCAACACTGGAGAACAGCCAATGATAAAAAGGATTGTCTACTCTAATTTATAAGATGTTTTCATATATGAAACTTACAACCCAGGGTTGCCCCTAACATTAGGCACAGTGACAAGGGGCAACCTATAGGCAGCAGATTTGGGATGTCATAAAATGGCAGCACACTGTTGACTATGTCATTTGATATTGTTGAATATTTACTGCCAGGAAAGGAAAGAGACACTTGTGGGAGTCTCTACCTGAAATGTCAGAATAATTTGGCTTGATTTGGATCATATGCACTTTGACTTCAAGAGTCAAGATTCAGGAAACATAAAATAGCAATCATGGCAAAAACAAAAAAAAGTTAGAACAATCTGCTGCAAACCATTTTAATCTGGAGGGACACAGCCTTTCCAACATGGCTGTATTTCCAATAGGGGAAAAAAATGAACCAAGCATTCTTGAGAAAAGAAAAAGCTTTTGGCTCTATAAACTTGACATCTTGATGCCACATGGCCTTACTGCAGAAAACAATATCCACTACCATCTTCAGAATTCCATATCTAGACTCTGGGAAATCGATATTGACACTGAGAGCCCATCTATACACGGGAATAAAATGTGCACAGTAACACCAATTTGCAGCAGCTTTCATTTGTCTCCATGGCTTTTTGGCAAGATCACTGGTGTGTGAAGCTATCCATGTTTGCTGTTCACACGGAAGCATGCCAGTTAATCAAGATGGTGGGCATGAGTGAATTACTCCGGTTTTATTTTCCCCAATTTGCCCCCACCAAACAGTATTCAAAAATCAACAACAACTAAAACCAAGGTGTGGAAGAGTGATCTTCCACTTAATTTTTTTTTTAAGGCTATTTTGTCATCTCAGCACAAGACTGCTATTTCAAAAATTCAACATGGCGTTTATGGGTACTGCCTTGTTAGCAAGCTCCACTCCCAACCACCTCTGACCAATCAGCTTCCACTTAAGGAATGTGCTGTGATGTGATTTGGTTGTCCTAATGAGCAGGAGTGTGCATTTTCCCCTGCAGTTTTTTAAAAAAAACCTAGGGAAAGCTGCAAAGGCTTTTCCTGTGTAGTTTTCCCAAATTTTGGTCTCCCTCCCTTTGAAAATGACAGGCTGCTGCAGAATCCTATTTGGACACATGGGCTTTCCCCTGGATTCTAAGAGGATTTATTTCACCATCTAGATTAGCTCTGAATGTGTGTATGTCCCTTCAAGTTGCCTGTTGACGTATGGCAACCCCATGGGTTTTTCATAGGGTTTTCTTAGGCAAGGAATACTCAGAGGTGGTTTTGCCAGTTCCTTCACTGGATACTGTTTGTTTCCATTACAATGGATTTCACACAAGAAGATGAAATGTCTGATGCTTTTTATAAGTACCCTGTTCCAAACATTTTACTAAATCTACTTCAGTACCCATCTTTTATCCCAATCTCCCTGAAAATAGTGCCGTTCAGCTGATATTTTGTCTATTATTTATATATGTACTTATGGATGGGTGGATAGATAGATAGACAGACAGTGGGCATGCTGGCTGAGGGATTTGTGGTCCCAAGTTGTGGTCCCCAAAATAACATTTCCAGAGTCTGTTACCTTCCTGTTAGCTTTCAAAAGGATGCCCTTTGCTAGTCTATTGCACAAAAGGAACAACCTTGTAGCATCTTAAAGACTACCAATGTTACATTAGGTTTGGCTTTTGTGTACTACATTCCAAATTTTAATCTCTTCATATCTATTACTATTTTCATTTCTTGGCTGTGAGATTTTTTAAATTTATTTTTCTGCTGTGGCAATGAGATGTTAAACCTGTTGTAGACCATTTGCAAAAGAGGTTGGGATGCTGGTAAATTCTCTATGTGGATAATAATAATAAGGTCCTGGTTTGTTGTTGTTGTGTACCTTCAAGTTGTTTCCAGTTTATGGCAACCCTCAGGTGAACCTATCACAGCATTTTATTGGCAAGATTTGTTCAGAGAATGTTTGCCTTCCTCTGAGGCTGAGATAGTGTGACTTACCCAAGGTCACCCAGTTGGTTTCCATGGCTGAGAGGGTTTTGGATCCTGGTATCCAGCCATAGTCCAATGCTCAAACCACTATACCATGCTGGCTCTCAAATGGGTACTCTACTGTGGGCAAAACATGAACAACATAGAAAAAAACAGGCACCATCTACAAGCAACTGCCTGCTTTTCAAGCATATTAGCTACAGAAGCTGAATTTCTGGGTCAGAATTTTTATTTCCTATTTTGACTGTGTTACAGGAAATAGGAAATAATAAGACTTAGAAAAGTTACTTTTTGATCTACAGTACTCTGATTTCCATAGCCACATGTTGCCTGGGGGATTCTGGGAGTTGTCATCCCCCAAAATGTGTAGCATAATTATTAAAGAGTAAATGGCAGTTTGATTGACTAAGGACTTTATCAGACCACCCTCCTAAAATGTTCTTTTGCCAGCACAAATTGTGGCATTTTTATGCTGGCAAAAGAACTCCCCCCACCAGACCTTACCTTGCTCATGTGAAAGGGGCTTCTCAGGCATTAACGGGAAGTGAACAGAGCTTCATTCACTTCCTGGTTTAAGATCTCACCTAATTTCGTGAGAAGACACTTGTGCGGGAAATTTTAAAAAGCAAACAAAATAAACACAAAAAGTTAACACAAGCACATAAACACACTTTAAAAGTCCCAAGTAAAGTGGGGATATAAAAAGAGCATTCCCTACATGGCTGTCATGATCTCAACTGGCAGTGTTTGTCCATTCACGCTGCATTCGGGTGAGTACAATGGCATGTGGGTTTTTAACTAGATATGATCATGAAAGGGCAACATCATCTGGTATGCATGCTCTTTCACAATCATTAGGCATCCTTATGACCCATTATTTGCTATGTCTGATAAAGTCCTAACAGTTCTGTTCTTGGTGAAATCACAAACTTAGTAAATAACCAGTAGGAAGTTTTATTTTTCCTGTGTTCAGATTTTTTAAACCTCAAATTCTTTTCATCTCCAAGTGTCTTGATATCACAAATATCAAGACATTTGTGAATCTGGGTAAATTCTTCAAAAATGTTGTGAAATTACATTATCTCCCCTCTGCACTGGTCAAATTCAGTAGGTACAGTTATTCCCAACATGAAGTCGAACATGTACCTTCTGGCCATATAATATTTACAGGTGAAGCCTCCAGAGAAAGAAGTAATAAAGCTAGTTCAGAACCAAAAAACACAGTTGAACACTCAGGGAGTCAAACCCAGATTTTAAATGGAAAAACACTCATTTCCCTGTGCCTATTCAGACTGTCTAAGGCTGCTGCCACACTGTGGAAATAATGCAGTTTAACACTGCTTTAATTGCCAAGGCTCAATGCTATGGAATTCTGGGATTTGTAGTTTTGTGAAATTACAAACTACAAACATTTAGCCTTTGTCAGAGAGCTCTGGTGCCACAGCAAACTATAAATCCAGGATTCCATAGGATGGAGCCATGACAGTTAAAGTGGTGTCCAACTGCATTATTTCTGCAGTGTGACAGCAGCCTAATCTCTAGTTCTTTCTGTCCTGAATATAAAGAAATTTCCTAAATTTTATAAATTCTTCTCATAAGTAAACCAAAATTACATTCTCAGGTAGCCAGTCCTTCTCGGCCTCAGTGCCTCTACAATATGGCAGTAATAAGTACATGATTTGGGTTGCCAGGTAAAAGGGGACAAGGCTCCTGTCCCCTTTCTATAATGGTTGTATAGAAAAGAAATTTCAGCAGGTGAAGCTTGTGTGATAAACATCTATTAAAATTCCTGTTTCTACACAACCATTAAAGGGTCAGGATCCCTGTCCCTCATTTCACTTGGCAACTGTCTATATGGATATTACAAAAATTATTGTGGTAACACATGTGAAGCTCTTTAAACACAGAAAGGGTATACAGGTTGAGCTTCCCTTATACAGAATTCTGAAATCCAAAATATTCCAAAATCTAAAATTGTCAATATGAGTGGCTGAGATAGTGATACCTGTGATTTCTAATGGTTCAATGTAAACAAACTTTGTTTCATGCACAAAATTATTAACAAATATGTGTATAAAATTACCTTCAGGTCAGGTTATAAGGTATATGTGAAACATAAATGAATTTTGTGTTTAAACTTGGATCCTATCTCCAAGATATCTCATTATGTATATGCAAATATTCCAAAATTCGAAAAAATCTGAAATATGGAACACTTCTGGTCCCAAGCATTTTGGATAAGAGAGACTCAATCTGTATTGTTATTATGAGGGATGAAAAGTGTTTTCACATTCCTAAAATATAATGTCCATGTAAGCGCCTATAAAAAGCTACGCACAGGATCCATGTGAGCATTTGGTCATTAATCACCACACAAGGCATTTCTATGCCTCCACTATGCAGCTTTTTTCAAAGAGTATACTGTATATTATTTACCTGCTTTGGGTCTAAGAAAGAAGGTATGTTTGGATGTAAAACGATTCTAAAAAGAGCCCTTGCATGTAAATTTATACTGAAAACACTGGCTCTGAGGGCCTTATATGCCTTTAAATAGTGCAGCTTTTCAAGATTGCTGTTTTTGATGAAGTACTGTAATTAGGAGCACATTTCTAAATTTCTGCTTATCACAGTACATTTGTTTCTATAATTGTGATACAATGGGAAATTCAGTGCTCAATTGCCCCTGAAACTCATTGTCTTCTGCCTTGGCAGAAGCCAAGTAATTCCTGGCCTTTTCTAGTGACATATAACATTTTAAACCTACATTTCCATATTAACCTTGTAATGCTTTTATACTTTTCAGGAGGAAGAGCTGCATGGCATGCAAGGTTAATGAAGGAAGGCAAGAATACCCTATATGTCTAAAGTGAGCTCAGAAGCGAAGGTGAAATACAAGGAAACTTTCAGTTCCACACCTCTTGCTCTTCTAGCCTATACAGCATTAGATCCTATGGGTCATGTACCTGCCAAAACTAATTATAGGGTAAAAGTGGCTGGACTATATGGTATGGCCTTGACCCTGGAACAAGGTAGTTTACTAATTCAGCCTCCATTTGCTTTTTTTATAAATTGCTAAGGAGCTAGCAAAAGCACCATTGAGTATTCCTTGCCTTAGAAAACCCTATGGAATTCATGGGGTTGACATAAGTTGACAGGTGATTTGAAGGTACACACGCACACAATCCAAATATTCTCCTCTTGGAATATCATGAATAATAATCAAGACTGGGGGGGGACCCCAACTCATTTTTACTATTTCACTGCAAAAAATACATAGTATCAAGTAATATTATGTTTAGTAGTAATAACTTATTTTTTATAATAAGAATTTATTTAAATCCCAGACTTTTTATTTATATGTCTCCTTAATATTAAGGAAAAGAAAAATGAATACTCTGATTCAGGCTTACAGTCTCTAGCTCCCACAGAAATCCTTGGCAAACTCTGGTTTGTTTGTCTTCTATAGTTGACAACACAGCTGCGCTGGGCAGGGCATGTTTCTAGAATGGAGGACCATTGCCTCCCCAAAATTGTATTCTACGGTGAACTCGCCACGGGTCAGCGTAAGAGGGGCGCTCCAAAAAAGCGATACAAGGACTCCCTGAAACAACACCTCAGGCTCAACCAAATTGATCACCAACAATGGTCCACCCTGGCCTCACATCGGGAGGCATGGAGACACACTATCCACAATGCTGCAGCCTTATTTGAGAACTCAAGCCGAACAAGTCTTGAAGAGAAACGACAACGCAGAAAAAATCACAACCCAGAAACATCACCCAAGGAAACCTTCTGCTGTGCTTTCTGCAACTGGACTTGTCTATCTCGGATTGGCCTTTTTAGTCATCAGCACACTTTCAGAAAGCGTGGGATGAGTCTTTCCTGAATCTTCATTTGCGAAGAGAAGCCAGAGAGATAGTTGCCATTTTCAATCGGATGTACTTGTAAGAAGATACCATCAACATCTGTGAAATGTCTCCTTAAATCAAGTCATAATAGTAGCTTGACTGCCATGCCCTCTAACATTGCATAAATGAAAACTGAGACACATAATGAAGATGCAAAGGGATCTTGTAGCACCTTTGAGATTTAGGAGATTATCAGACAGGAATGAAAAAAGCGTTCCTGTCCCACAATCTCCAATCCCGTCCCTGTCCTGGCACAATAACCCTCCCCATCAGACTTACCTTATCTTCCATCCAAAGGTAGCCTGGGAATGAATGAAGCGCTAATGGAGTTCTGTTCACTTCCTGGATCGAAATCTCATCCATTCTCACAAGAAGACATGAGTGTGGAAAATTCAAAAAATAAAAATAACAAGAAAAAAGTTTACACAACCACATAAACACACTAAAAAAAAAAGTAACCCAGAGGGGTTCATAAAAAGAGGGTAGCCTACCTTGTTTTCGTGATCCCACCTGCAAGTGTTCTGGCAGGACCACCCATTGACACTGTATTCACGGCAGAACAACGGCACAAGGTTTCAAATGATGGCAATACTGGCACAGAAACAGAACAGGCAATCTATTGATGCCTTGGCCCATCAATTAAATAGAACACCATAGTAATGCCAGCAGAACGCAAAAGTACGTTGTCGTCTGATATTGGTGTCCTTTTACATTCTGTTGACATTGTTATGGTGCCACATTAGCTGCATCTGATAATCTCCTGAGAGGAAGAAGTTGCAGCATAACCTTTCATAGACTTAGGTCTAGTTTACACTGGCTGTATTCTGGCCCCGGCTCAGGCCTGTTGCTCCCCCATCACCTGCATGAAACAGGTACATGTTTACCACACAAACACGCCAGCCTATCTCTGCAGCTGCTGCCACTTCCATCCACATCTCACTCTCACTCACACAAAGGGGGCCCACAGCATGTGACCAAGGCCCCCTGCATGTGACCAACCTTGGTCACATGCTGTGGGCCTGCTTCCTGGCTTCAGAGAATGTGATGCAGATGGAGGCAGCTGCAGAGATGGGCTACCATGCTGGTATGGCCTCCTGTGGACCCTCATGCCCCGATCTATTTTTTCCAGAATGAAGCAGTTTTCCCCAGGTTTACCCCATATCTCCCCCCTCTGTCTTAGCCCCAGGCATCATGAGGACTGCCAGGGGCGATGGGGAAAAAGCCCTGTGTCATCTAGACTGCCCCCAAGACGGGGGCAAGATGGGATAAATACCCTGTCTAGACAAGGCCCTAATCTACTTCCTTAGTCTATTCTTAGTCTTCCTTAGTCTACTAAGGAGGAAGAACACATAAGCTAGGAGAGACACTAGCAGTTTGCTTTTGCCTGAGCCTAAAGGTAAGGGCAAGATTCCACCCCTCTCCCCTGCTGAGTTGAGTGCAACCTACTTTTCCATCCACAACCCCAAGCTGCCATTGTGTCTTTGGAGGGGCCAAAAAGTGACCTCTCCTTGCACTTTGTTTGGAAAGCCTCCTGCAGGGTCTCAAATGTGTCGGAAGGGTTAAACAACCCCTTCTTCCAAGAGTTCTTTCCTTGGCTATTTACCCACTAATCTAATTTGTCCATCTTTGGACTACTTTCAAACATGACTAAACATTTCCTTTCCTTCACTTAAAAGTGTGAACGTGCCTCTAAAAAACACTTCTGCAATACTCAGGGCAAAGCGTGAAGGTGTTTCTCTTAAACACCTCTGCTAATAGTGGGTAAAGCGTGAAGACATCTGTTGGCTTTACCAAATGTCTCTGCAAGAAACTAACAAGTCACCAGTGAGGTCACAGCCTCTTGACTCAGGACAGGGGCCCAAAACTCAGGGATGGGGACACCACTGAGGTTCTTTTGGGGAGAGACCCCTGTGTCGTGCACAGGGCCGGTTTAAGGAATTTTTGGGCCCCCTGCAATGCTTTATTTTGGGGGCCCCATATGTTTATCTCAGGTCAATGTAACCTAACCTATTCACGGTACAGGTTGTTCAGATTACAGTAGGACCCCCGTATCCACGGATTCATTAGCCAGGGGATACAAAACAGCACACCTACCATAGAGTCTTCTTAGAAAATGTGTCCTCCCTAGCCATTTTCTAGGCCCTCCAAGGCAACTCTATGGTATTTTAAACCAGAAGTCCCATTATTTTCAATGACATTCACTATTATCCACAGCTTTCAGAATCCTTGCCCGCACAGACCAATCCACAGTGGATAAGGGGGGCCTACTGTATTACATAATTTGCCACCAATGATTTAGTTTAAAAACTATATTATAGGCACTAACATAATATTTTTTGTTTATTAGCAATTAACGTAATGGTGTAGATTTCCTAAAAAAAAAAAGAAAAAAAGAAAGCATGGACTGCAAGCTAAACATGAGTTAGCACTGTGATGCAGCAGCAAAAAATGCCAATGCGATTCTAGGCTGCATTAATAGGAGTATAGTGCCTAGATCAAGGGAAGTAATATTGCCACTGTATTCTGCTCTGGTCAGACCTCACCTGGAATACTGTTTCCAGTTCTGGGCACAACAATTCAAGAAAAATACTGAGAAGGATGGTGGAAGCCATTACACCCTATGAGGAGTGGCTTAGGGAGCTGGGTATGCTTAGCCTGGAGAAGAGAAGGTTGAGAGGTGACATGATAGCCATGGTTAAATATTTGAAGGGATGTCATACTAAGGATGGAGCAGCCTTTTTTCTGCTGCTCCAGAGACTAGGACATGGAGCAATGGGTTCAAACTACAGGAAAAGAGACCTGAATATGAGGAGGACCCTCCTGACAGGAAGAGCTGTTTGGAAGTGGAATACACTGCCTTGGCATGTTGTGGAGTCTTCTTCTTTGGAGGTTTGAAAGCAGAGGCTGGATGGCCATCTGTTGTGAGGGCTTTGATGGTGTGTTCCTGCAGGACAGAAGCTGATTGGATGGGATGGCTGTTGGGGTCCCTTCCAGCCCTATGATTCTAGGCTGCATTCAGAGCCTGGGAAAGTTACTCTTGGATTACACCTCCCAGAATCCCCCTGCCAGCACCCTTCTCGAGGTCTGGTTGCATTGCTCCTTTTCCAGCATTATCTGGGGTCCACAATGTCCTCACAGGAGGTCCACAAAGGCTTGAAGGCTGCTTGGGCCACCTCCTCCCTGTAGTGGAGTAGCCACATGACAGGAACCAAGGCAAAGGCTGGCTGGCTTGGCCTGCACATTGCCATTCAATCCACTCCAGCCACAAACTTGCAGGAAGAAGCAAGAGTGCCTCTGAGGGAAAGTTTAATGGATGGTGTAATTGTATTGTTGTTGTTAGCTATTATTATTATTATTATTATTATTAGCTATTATTATTAGCTATTATTGTTAATATTATTAGGGTTTTAAATCTTGAGTCAAGTCTTGGAACAGCAAAAGATATTTAAAGGGGGTCTTGGTAAAGAAAAGGTTAAGAACCACTGCTCTACCCAAAGGCTCTCACATAACACTAATGGGATACTGGTGTGTTTAAGGAAGGAAGGAAGGAGAGAGAGAAAGAAAGTCAGAAAGAAAGAAAGAAGGGAGGGAGGGAGAGACGGGGGGGTTAAAAAGTGAGAAAGAGGGGAGAGAGAAAGAAAGAAGGAAGCCTTTTCTGAAGAGAGAGGAAAGAGTTGCATCCCCCCCCTCACACTCACCCTCTCTGACACGCCTGGCTGGCTGGCCTTTTGACAATGATTCTGGCAGGAGGGGGCGAGTGAACAGCAAACTCCCTCCAGAATCAGTTTCGCTTTCTATTTGGGAGACGCTGGTTTTTTTAAGCCAGCAGGAGATTTTTGCAGGAGGAGAGGTAGGACGGGTGGGGCCCCTGGCTGGGTGGGGCCCCCTGCAAATGCTGATTTGGCAGACTGGTTAAGCCGGCCCTGGTCGTGCACTAGGCAGAGCTGCAAGAGGGGGCATGAATTAGAAGGGACTTACTCTTGCTTGGCCAAGTGGGAGAGGGAAGAGGGTTTTAGGGTCCTGTCTGAGTTTTTGCCAGGGGGACTTTTTTGGGAATGAGGGGTATCTTCCTCCAGATCCAGGCAAAAGTTCTAAATCCTAATTATTGCCCTGTCGCCACCACCAATACCCAGCCTACTAATTCTTGTCCTCAGGGAGCTACCTTGCAATTGGAAGGACCTATAACTTCCAACTCATGGCACTCAGCCTATTTCAAAAATAACAAAATGTCCTATTGGCTTTCCTTGCCGTGTGGTGCATGTGCGTGCATGTCCTAACACCTATCCTTTGGATCCCACACCACTATAGACCCAAAGTACAGGAGAGAATCCCAGACACAATCACTGCACAATCACTCTACCCTTTTGGTGTAGGGGCAATTGCCAAGCAGTAACCAAGAAAGAAAGGAGTAAAGGTTCCCACCCATGGTAGCCCTGTGTCTCCAAACACTCACTTCCATGCTCGCAAAACTTTCACATTTGACAAAGCCTGCTTGAGTGTGTCATTCAGGTTTCCTTAAGTCCATCACCCCAAAACTATGTGTGTTGACTCACAAGAAAATGGTTGTAGGGTCTGCCTGTGCTTCTCCACCATACTAGTTATCCAAATTGCGTGGGGTCTATGCCAGTGTCTGAATCTTAATATAGAGAATATTTAATTAGCTCAAAATGGCAGCAAGAGACTGGGTGACAGCAGGATCTTTTGATCTATGTATACCGGTAATCACTGAGGAGATTGTACAATTAAATGATCTTTATTGGAATTTAATCTTAATAACATTCATGCTAACACTCAAGCTTTAAGCAATCACACAAGGCTATCAAAGAAAGTAGGAAATATTTGGACAGAGGAATAGAATGAGGGGATTGTGGGTTATACTATACCTATCAAATGTGCAGAAATCTGTGCAGCAGATACTCAAAGTTGCATTCTGAGGGTCACACAGCAGAGCACCAGAGTGGATGGATGCAGGGAAGCTGTGCACCCTTTGGTGGCATTTTAGGTGATATTTAGATTTGATAATTCCCCTGAAGGGATGGGGACTAGAATGGAATACAATGTTTCTTGGAGTTTCCCAGGACTATACAAAGCGTTCTCCAGATGTGTTAACAATTGTTAATGGGCAATACATTTGAAATCGTATAGGAGCTGGCAACTTCTATTGTTGAGGAGAGAAGGAAAAACCCATTTTGCAACCATTGGGGACTCTGCTATTGTTGAGTGGATTAATGGCTCATCTCCAGGTGTTCTTTAGGAAGAACCCTGAGCTGGTTATGACCTGTTTGAGGAACTTAGAAGCCCCCTACGTAAGTTATACATGACTCCAACCTAAGTATATGGGGAGTCCCTGGTTTACCTGCCAACCACGTGGAAGGCCACAGCAGCCAAATTATTAAATATTGCCAATTATTCAATACAGTAGGACCCCCATATCCACTCCCACCCACCCTGCAGATAATGAATGTCATGGATAATAGCAAACACCCCCCTCGGTCACCACTGTCACCATGGAAGCCATCCCACCAGATGAAGGGAGAAGAGAAGCTAGACCTCTCCTCCTCTCCCTTCACCCTCCCATCACCATTGGAGCCAGTGAAGCCATGGGGGTGAAGGGAGAAGGGAGGCGAGACCTCTCCTCCCTCTGTTCACCCTCCCATTGCCATTTCCATCACAGAAGCCACATGGAAGCCTCCTCCTCTCCCTCCCTCATCCACCCTCCCGCTGTCACCAACCACGGATAATTGAATCAGTGGTTGGCGAATCAGCAGATGCAGAAGTGCTACTGTATTCCAAGATGGGGCTGTCAGTAGGTAACAGCACCAAGGGCAAGTGTTCTTTCATTACTAGATGATAAGGCCCTGCCTCAGTGGACCAAGCATGAAGGGGGCTCACCTAGAAATGGCGGGGTGATCTCCTTGCTATGTCTCTGAGCTGTTCATGCTCTGTACTTTTCTTGGATTAGGGCAGTGATGGGCCAATGCTACAGGTCCAGGGGACACTTTCATGCCTTGGGAGGGGTGCATGAGCTACTGAAAAATAACACAATCTCCTACCCCCAGGTTAGGGCTAAATGGGCCTCAGTAGCCAAGATCCCAAGAATGATTTAGCCCTCTCACCTCTCCTGCAATGAACGCCTCTTGTAATTAAGGAAGACTTATTCCTGAAGTTGCAGGGTGGACTGTATCACTTCAGATTTCAGTCAGGGGATCTCATTTTGGGATGCTCTCCTACAAGTGCTCACTGCAGTAAAAAGAAATGTAGCAAGGAGAGGCCTGGTCTTCAGTCTTTCACTTAAATGTGTTAAGTTTCTTTTTCCGTTACATTTTTTTTTACTCAGGAGAAAATTAAACAGTGGTGATCCTCCCCTAGCAGTCTAGACACAATCATGCTACAGTGTACAGCTAATATGAACTTCAGACTACAGGGCTCTATTTTGTCCCCTGTCATGCATAATATCTACATGAAGTTACTAGGAGATGGCCTTTTGGAGTTTGGTGTTCCACTGTGCTGATTATGCCAAGCTTTCATTCTCTTTGCCAGCTGATGTCAAGGAAGCTGTTGAATCATTGCTGATTATAGCATTGTGGTTATAGCATTAACAATATGAGGCTCAATCTAGATAAGTGCTCTAGGACTTTTTCAAATGAGGGGGAAAAACCCGCGGAAGTCGGGAGAAGAACAGCGCTGTTGTGCTTACAGCGCTCCGTTTCAGATGACGCCATCCTCCTCCCGACCTTCCCCTGTGCTTCCTCCATGCTGCGGGCATGAGAAACATGCCACTTTTATTGACAGAAAACCCCCGTCACTAAAAAGCAGTGCCCGAAGCACGGAGGAAGCATGGGGGAAGGTTGGGAGGAGGACAGCACCGTCTGAAATGAAGCACTGTAAGCGCGACAGCACCGTTCTTCTCCTGACCGCCTCAGAGATTCCCCCCCCCCCCGTTTTAAAAAGTCCCTAGTCAGTACTGGTGGTCAGTAGAAAAGGTAACCGGGGATTGGGGATACAGCCTGGTCTGAATAGGCAGCAACTCCCTCTGAAGGACCAGTTTCATAGCTTCAAGATATTTCTGGACCCAGCATTGCTCCTGAAGCATCAAGTAGCTGCTGTGACCTGGAATGCCTCTGACCAGTTTCAATGGGTATTCCAGTTGCAAGGCCCTTCCTAGAGAAGCCAGATCTTGCCATAGTGTTCCATGTCTTCATAACTGCCTGTTTAGGTTGTCAAAGCACATTCAAAATGGGGTTACCCTTCATTAGGATTCAGAAACTTTTAGTTAGTGCAGAATTTGGCAGCCAGGGTCATATATCAATCTTCATTGTCATTTTGTTTCCAGGACACAATTCAAGGAACATTCCACTAGAGGTTACCATAGAGACACACTGCAGCTGCCTAGAGAGGCCACCTCTCTAGGCATTTCCTAGGTGTTCCAGTGTGATTCTATGAGGTTTGCTATTACCTGCAGTTTCAAGCATTTGTGGTAAGTCTGGGAACATATCCCCCACATCTGCAGTGGGCAACCTGTATATACACATACGTACACACACACACACAGAGAGAGAGAGAGAGAGAGAGAGAGAGAGAGAGAGAGAGAGCTGATATTTGCTACCCATTGCATTATTTATTTACCAATAAATTCCCCTGGTTGCTTTATTTAATTAAATAAAATAAATAATACATGCAGGGGGATGGCTAGATAGACAGATAGATAGAGGGACAGATAGATAGACAGGTATATCATGCAGCAGGATTTATTAATAAATTTCCTGATAGTGAATAAAAACTGATGGCTCAGAGGTTTCTTAAATAGTGGGGTATATTTGCTGCAACATATAAAATTCCAGAATCAATATTCTCCCTTTGCACTGTTCACAATGAAATGCTTCTTCTCCTCCTGGAAAGAATGTTTAAAATAAACATAGGAAAATATACCTGTCCCCTCTCAACAACAAAATCCCCAAACACATATGGAATTAAAACCTGAAATGTCATTTTCAAAGGGCTAATGTTAGGGAGAATGGAGGTAGGGAACTATAAAGAATTCAAAATAAGGAACTCAAGGGAGGAAAGCATTGTTTATAAAGCATTGCTTATAAAAATTGTCAAGTGTGACTTTTGAAAATTCCTGAACAATTTTTTTAAGGAAAAGCAATATTTTTATGTAAAATATTTTACTAACATTGGACTAGAAACCTATGTGGCCCAGTTTTACAAAGGTGAATTATGTTTTCAACAAGGAACAGGATTTTCCTACAACCTTTGTAACGTTCCAGTATATATGTCATCTTTATGTTGTTCATGGCTTTCTGGTTCCCATAACTGTGATATGTAATTTAAACATCATGTGACTTAATTCTGTCCCTCAGTCTCTGTGCTTCTTGTACATTGCTAGAAGCAGTAGACTGTGCTGACTAGCTAGAAATGCATATGCTTCTTCACATAAATTGCTTCTGTCTGTGGCAGTGTACTTTCAGTTCACATTTGCTGTGAACATGAGCATAATTATGCCCAGAGCAGGCCTTAGGGTTAAATGTTCAAAGATGCTGAGCCCTCCCCCTTCTTCAAAGAACTAAAGAAATTTGGGGCATGGCTACCAAATCTGCTCAGTGGTGCATAGTTCTATGCTAAAGTGGTTTTTCTTTTCCCCAATAAAGAATAGCCTCTGCTTTTCCCAGCTGTACGTACTTGTACTTTCCAAAAGGGAAGAAAACATCTAGGACCATTTACATTGTTCCCTGGGCAAGGAACAACACATCCTTACAAGTTGCTCCTATGAGTCATGCCACTACCAAATTTCTTATATGCAGTCACGTCAAGTTGTGTGCATCTGTGATCATACCAAAGAAACATTGGCTTCAATCCACCTCAACCAGAGTAGAACCATTATTGACTTACCATTCAGCAATTGATTCTGTGGATTTATTCTAGTTGGATAGACTACCTGTTGGATTTAGGGGCGGTAATTGTACAGTCCTCTAGATGTTGTTGAACTGCAACTTCCAGCAGCCCTAGCCAACATAGCCACAGCTGACAAATGGTAGGAGTAGTATTTCAACAACATCTGGAGGTCTGTACAATTCTCACTTCAACCTAAACCTAAGATAGTCCCAACTAGAGTAGACCCACTGAATCAATTGTTGAATGGCAAGTCAACAGCAGAATTCTCATCCTGATTTAGGCCTTTGTGTGATCTAGGAAGATTCACACACTGGGACAATTCCACCAATTCTTGTAACTTTTTGAGGATGCTGTGAATGGTGGAATCATTACAGCCACATGAACAAGGGCAGGCATACACTTCTAGTTCATGCTGTTTAGGCTGTACTTCTTGTTAGGGTCAGCTCACAATTGGAAGTGGAAAAGAATGTGTTGGATTCAACTGTCAGTTTTTCACACCTCACCATGAGAAGAAACCCAACTCACTTTGTTTGCAAGGCTTACAGATTGGGTGGGCAACTGTGGGAGGTTAGGGGGCTGCATTAGCACCCAAGGAGACCTTAAAGGGTCACACACACCTCACTGGACCCCATAACAAAAAAATGTTTTGCCCCAAATGTCTTTGAGGGGGCATGGGGGCATTTCTGCCATGTCTTAGCACCCCCCAGTCATTTTTGGCCCAGGAAAAGCCCTTTTTCTAAAACAGGAAGTGATAATAAGTTACTTCCAGTTTACTTCCTGGTTTGTTTGTTTTGTGTTTTTTTGTTTTTTGTTTCTGTTTGTTTGTTTGTTTTTGTTTTTAAAGAAAGCCTGTCCTTTGTTATGGCAAAAATGTAGTAAAAATTACTCCACACATACACATCAGAGGAAACTTTTTCCCATATACATATGGGAAACTTTTTCCCATATACATATACATATATGTCCCTGAGGGGCCCGGGGTTGCAGAAATGACCAACAGGCTGCACTTTGCCCATCCTGGCTTACAAGATGCTGGAAACAAATAGAATACAAATGAAACAATCAGGACTTTTTAAGATTTGAACAGCTAAATAAATACAGTTGAGAAAAATATGCATAAAGATGCTTTAAAATAATGGGGGAAATGCGGAAGGTTGGCTGGGTGGGTGGGTGGGAGGCTTGTCAGCCACCTCCTGAGCTTCCCCAACCCGCGATGGGGCCAGCCAACCCTCCACGCTTTCCCAACTCGTGATGGGCCTGGCTAGCCCCATCATGGGTTGGGGAGGTGCGGGAGGTGGCTGGCAAGCCTACCCCCCCCAGCCAGCTAACCCTCTGCACTTACCCCACTCACGATGGGGCCAGTTAGACCCATCGTGGGTTGGGGAGGCACGGGAGGTGGTTGGAAAGCCTTCCCCCAGCCAGCCAACCCTCCATGCTTACCCAACTCACAATGGGGCTTGCCAGCCACCCCTCGTGCTTCCTGAAGCTGCGATGGGGCTTAAGAGCCCCATCGCGGCTTCGGGAAGAGCAGAGGGCTGGCTGACTGGCTGGGGGGAGGCTTGTGAGCCACCCCCAACCCCCACACCCACTTCCCAAAGCCACATGGGGTGGCTGGCTGGACGGGATAGTCTTATATGACGAGTATTTCCCAAACGCTATATTTTAAGTGGAAAAGTTGGGGGTTGTCTTATACCCCTCCAGTCGTCTTATACGCCGGAAAATACAGTAGATCATGGATATATTTACAGGTGAAATGGCAAAATAAGGATTCATCTACATGGGTCAGACTATGCCAGCTTCAGACTGTTACTATTGGCCAACTTCCCCAGCATGGCATCTCACTGAGTTACCATATATAATTGTATCAACTATCCATCTACCCCAGTACAGCCATCCTTGATAGGTGCACTCTAGCTCACTAGACAGACATTTCTTCTTACCTCTAATGCTAGGTCTCGAATTGGATCCCTACAGATTCAGAGCATACTCAGTGCTACTTAGCCACAACATGAGGAGAAAGGCATGCATTGTAGGCAGCAAACCCAAGGCTGATTAGGTATCTTCTTCAACACTTTATTATACCATTTACCTTCATAACAAGGGAAGGAATCATGTGGCCTTTTTTTGGCAGGGTCCAGTGTTGTTCTTGGGACTCCCATGACCTCAAAAAGTATTGATTGAAAAAATCAGAGGGGGTTGAAAACACACATACTGTTGCTTTAAAATGCCTTAGAAGGCTTCAAGAGGCTTTAAAACTCCACCTCCCTCCCTTGCTGAAATGGAGGGGGGCCTTCTTGGAATATGACTGAAAGGTGTGTTGGTGTGATGTCATTTCCATTCACCAAAAATGGTGGCCATGACAGTGAGCTGTAGCCCTTTAGAGGATCCCCAAAATGGGTGGTATAGAGATATATAAAAATATACATATACATATACTGGACATGTACATGAACATGCACACTACATATGTGATATGTGTCCCTCCAAACCATTTCTAAAGGTTTCTGGTTCTGCATGAATACACAACAGTATGCAGTCATTCTGGTCTTTTCATGCTAGACACCCAAACACACTACATTTCTCACATCTGTACTTATGATACTAATATTAGGTATGTTTTTTAAAAAAACAAACATGTACACTGCCTTATAAAATGGTTCAAACATTACTATAAGCCTTGGATATATCCTGTACAGTTTTTTCCTTTCTTGTTTCCAATGATCCAATAACTACTTTCTCTATCCAGATATAAGCCACTCCTCCATTTCCACTGCATTCATACCACATTACACATAATACTATCTTCCACAGAGTCTGGATACACTGTGTGCACCATTTAAAGCTTAACAACATTAGACTCTGGCAATTATTCCTCCACAGAAACCACTGATAATATTAATATTTCCCTCACCTTGTTCTTCCAGACAATGCAATGTTCTTTTTATAAAGTGCACAAAATGTTCTTATTGAACATTTTATTAACTAGAACCTTTACTCCTTTGGAAACTCTGCTTACTAAGTTCTCCATGTAGTTATAAAATAGGTACACACTGGCTTCAAATTGTGTATATGCCTGTCTTGCATTATATAGATATATACTTGATTTCTCAGTACTGCAAACTTCTGAGTGCTGCCAAGTTTTTATTTCAGGTTTGGACTACATGAAGTTGGCAAGGTTCATAACAGTATTAATTGTCACTGTCAGCATTTTCTGCACTTAACTCACTGCTGTGTATCAGTCCACCTACAGTTTTGTATACTGAAGTGGATATGTATCTGAAATTCTGTATAACACTTTGTGCATATGATTTAGTGATCTATAAACCATGGAAGCTGCTAAAGTATTAAATCTTTAATTCTTTAAGGTGCCACAAACACACTTATCTCTTTTGAAATAATTATCCCCATCATCATCATCATGGTCAGCAGCACAGTAGCATCAATGTAATCGATGTGTATTATCTTAGCAATTGCTACAAGCCACCCATAACATTGGCTGGTGTTATCATCCCTCTAGTACAGAGAAGAGAGCCAGTGCAGTGTAGTGGTTTGAGTGTTGGATTACAGTTCTGGGAGATCAGGGTCCAAATCCCTTCTTGGCCATGGAAACCCACGGGGTGACCTTGCGTATCTCAACCTCACAGGAAGACAATGACAAACCCCTTGAACAAATCTTGCCAAGATAACCCTGTGATAGGTTTGCTGGAGGGTTGCCATGATGACTTGAAGGCTCAACAACAATAAAGAGGATGTTAAGGTTCAGAGAGACAGAGGACTTTATCAGACAAGCCCCTTAAAGTGTTCTTTTGCTGGCATAAAAAAAAAATCCTTTATTATGCCAGCAGAAGAACACACACACACCCCTGCACTTGCCTCTAATCTTGGCAAAGGTAGCTCCAGCAATGAAAGAGGAAGTGAACAGAGGTCAGTTCTCTTCCTCCTTTGAAATCCTGAGAAATATCACCCGACTTAGTCACATGAGAAATAAAAAAAACAAAAACAAAAACAAAAAATAACACTTAAAAAATTTAAAAGCACAGAAACACACTACTTACAAGTATAAAGTATGTCGCTTACCTGGATGTCACAATCTCAGCCAGAAGTGTTCGCACCAGACCAGCCACTGACAGGGTAAGTACGTGGGGAGGGGGAAGATGCGAGGTTTCACATGCTGGCTATGCCAGCAAAAAAATGGCAGGGGGATCAATTGACAATTTAAGCCATCAATTAAAAAGTATGGGTTTTAGCAGGGACATAACCATGAAAGGGCAACGTCGTCTGATCTGCGTGCCCTTTTGCAGTTATGTGGCATCATTATGATGCTGTATTTGATGTGTCTGATAAAGTCCAGGGTTTCATCTAAGATCAATAGCAAAATTATAGAAGAGCTTAAGATTTTAACTACCCTAGCACCATGTTGGCTGCATTTAGAGATAATGCTAAACCATGGCTTAGTGCTACCAAAATTAGCTTAGCTTTCCCTTGTGGCTTGTGTGACCTTTTCCTCTTTCAGGATGGCTGTGAAGAGAAAAATAGGCAGTTTCTGCTTCCCTTACAAATTAGACCACCAAGACACAAAGAAGTGCTCTAAACTGGGGTGGGAATAATGGCGCCATCCAGATGTTGATGGACTCCAAGCAACTGCAGTCCTAGCCAGTAAAACTGTGGTGAAGTATAACATGTAATGGGAACTGTAATCCAACAATATTTAGTGTGTCAGCTGAACCCTACACTTCTTAATTTTAACTATGGAGAATGGAAGCAAGTTTTGTAAACGATGGTTTGAAGTTGGCTTGCTTTCATTGTCTATAGTTAGGATTAGTCATAGGGCCTTTATCACACCAGCGTACTGTCCCATCACAATCTCGCTAGTTTAAGAATGGAAACATACTTATTTTGCACCCTTTATCATCACACCATTCTCCCAACTAGCACTTTAGCTCTGCTTTGGTGATGTGTCTTCCACAATATTTTCATAACCCCACCTTCTGACATCTACCAAACTCATGGGTGCCTTTCCATTTTTTAAAAGAATGCTATTGCAAAATTACAGCAATTCACTTAAATTTTAAAAAGAAAAGAAATAAAAAACAAATGAAAACAGCCTGCTTGGGAATAGCGAGGGGAAGGGGTGGAGTGGGGGTGAGCAGAATCATTCCAGCTCACACCACACGACTGCCAGGGAATCAGAACTGTAGCATGGTGGATTAACTGTATGGAACAATGGAAAATGAGTTATTTGGAATCATTGGCAATAGCAATAGCACTTCCATTTCTATACCATTTTATAGTGCTAAGCATTCTCTAAGTGGTTTACAATGTGTTAGCTAATTGCCCCCAACAAGCTAGATACAGCCTTATGGAAGGATGGAAGGCTGAGTCAAGCTGGAGCCTTGCAGGATCAAACTCACTGCGCCACCAGGTATTACCTATCAATGAAAAGGAATGTTCCAGAAACACATAGAGGGTGAAGCAGCTACTTGACAAACAGTGCCATATAAGTATTGCCCAAAAATGCAATTATCCAGTAGAAATAGTGCTATATCACCATTGTGTGATAAAGTCCATAATTTGTATTACACAGCAAGCGGCAGGGAACCAAATGTGCAAGTGAAAGCTTTTAACCCTCCTCATGACTGGAGGAAGAGGAGTGTGAGCCTGAAGTAAACCTAGACTCATCCTCATACCATGAAACAACAATGTAGTGTTACTGTGTAATTCAAGCCACTATCTCAAAAGAATAGCTGAGTAACTTCCCAGTCTCAATGGTATGGAGATATTAAACTGGTAATGTTGAAGGGATCTCCTCTTTTTGTGACTATTACTTCACCTTGCTGGTCTAACCTTTTCTTCAATGAAATATGTGAGCCTGGCATGTCATAGTGGGTAGAGAAAGAGAAAGTTGGACAAGTTTTTGTCTACTCAGTATAGGTTCATTGAGAGGTACTTGGCACTGCCTGGGGATGAACTAAACCCAGGAGTAGCCAAACAGCAGATAAACTATCCAGTGGAACAGAGCTTGAAAAACAAAGGCTTCAGCTAGCAGCCTTATCGCTGCTTTGACTCATTTTCACCCACAATAAGAAGACTTACAAGCAACAAGGTCCTTCTGGAGACTTTATCTTCAGTTCCAGTACAAGACAAGCACAGAATATATACAGCAAACTTCAATAACAAATCCAACAGCAATTCTCCAAACAAACAATACTCCTCAACACCAACCCACAACAGTAACCCACACAGAGTGTATCTTTATAGGAGCATTTGGCTAGTCACCTTCTGCCTAGGCACAGCTGTGCACACACCCACTTCAGCTGTGCTAGTGTGGTCTGTTGCTCCAACATTTTCTCTCTGCACTTAAAGGGATATTATCCTGATAGTTTTCATTCACTGTACAGCAGAAATGGATGGATTTGCTAAATTTATCCATATCTATCATGGAGGTGCCAACAGATCTTCCCAGAACATCCCCAGTCACAAGACTCAGCTGGATTTATATCATTTTGTAGATACATAATCTAGTAATAATATAGTATATATAGTATTATGTATATTACTGCTGTGAGTCTTCTGTATTCTGATGTTTGTGGAGCAGTACAGTTGTCCCTCTGTATCCACGGATTTGGTATCCATGGATTTAAGTATTCACGGCTTGAAAATATTTTTAAAAAAATAATAATCTGAAAAGCAAACCCTGATTTTGCCATCTTATATAAGGGATGCCATTCTGCTCTGATTTTGCCATTACATATAATGGGACTTGAGTGTTCATGGATTTTGGTATCCACGGGGGGGGGGGTCCTGGAACCAAACCCCAGCAAATATGAAGGGACAACTGTAATTTTGCTGCAGAGCTATTCCAGGTGCTGAACTTACTTGGGAAAAGGGTTCTTCAGCCTGTGTGGCTCTTTTAAATTTCATATTAAAGCTTGAAGCAGATTCACCATCCAATTCCACTGGTATATGCATTTACCACTAAAAATGAGTTTACTGAAACATGAACAATTGCTTTGGGGGTTTTAAGCATTAGTTTTTCCAGGAGCAGCCTTAGCATTAGGCAGACAGAGGCAGTCACCTCAAATGGCAGATGCTGGGTTTGTGAAGGGGGTAGCAGTGGCAACCCACTCATTGCTCTCCTTGGTAGGATGACAGAGCTCTTCATTTCAGACAACCTGCCTCACATGCCTTCATGTAGACCTTCTGCCTTCAAGTGAAGTTGAGGATGCTGTTCCATCTCCAGTGCTGAAGCCAGATTAAAATGAGTGACTAAGCAGACTTCTGTAGCTGGAATGGTAGAGAGAGGGCAGCAAAATTTCTTAGGTTGATCTGGCCATATCCAATGGAACTATTATGTCACTTGTGCAATTATTCTGTGGGACTAATGCAACTATTATGATACTGATACTGAGTGGGATATCTCTCTCTCTCTCTGGCTTTTCTTTGCAAACCAAGATTCAGGAAGGACTCATCCCGCGCTTTCTGCAAGCACACTGATGACTGAAAAGGCCAATCCGAGATAAACAAATCCAGTTGCAGAAAGCACAGCAGAAGGTCTCCTTGGGTGATGTGTCTGGGTTGTGATTCTTTCTGCATTGTCGTTTCTCTTCAAGACTTGTTCGACGTGAGTTCTTAAATAAGGCTGCAGCATTGTGGATAGTGTGTCTCCATGCCTCCCGATGTGAGGCCAGGGCAGAGTGGGATATAAATACTTAAATAAATAAATATTAAGAGGCCTTCTTTTTGCAGCAAAAAAGCACCTTCAAGCTCAAAGGAATTATCAAATGTGATATGTAGTATGCCACTGAAAAGTATACAAGTTTTTTTTTTAATTTTACCCAGTGGGGAGAAACATTTGAAATTATTTCTTCTCATATGTGAGAATGAATAAACAAGAATTTACAACCCTCCAAAGAAGGGAGGGAGGGTAAATGCAGTTTATCAGCCATTTAGCTGTTTAGCTAAGAGCTAAAACAAGAGCCCCTAATGCATTCAGCATTTGGCTTGGTGAGATCACACATAGTACATGCCTGGATATGATATTTTAGCTGAATGCATTTCTTCTTTACGTGAACACATGCCAAAAATGTGGGGCAAGTGTAACTCACATTACAGCATCAGTGCAGCAGTGTTAGATTTTCTGATGTAGTGAAAAACATGTGGGCAGAAGTCCACATGTCGATCAGATGTCAGATCTTTTTGAACATCTGAAGAATCAGCAAAAAGACAAACAACATGCTGCCCAGTTGATAAGTATCATAGTAAAAACAGCAGCTAATGGTTAACTTGAGAAGCGGGGAGGGGGAGCCATAGCAAATCATTAAAACTTCTTCACTTGTTCTTTTTAAAGCAAACACTTCACAATTTCTCAGTGGGTGACAACAGCAAGCCCACACCTCACAGGTTGCACATACCTTTTCCTGAGTTGCACCAACATCTAACTTTTTATCTACCTCTCTAGAAGGTTTGCTAATGCACACTTAGGAAAAATGCTAGTAGAAAATAGTAGAACATGACATCAGTGTGTTTCAACTGTTCTCCCATTCCAGTCCTGTGGGAGAGTGGTAAACACAGGTCTTTTTGCTAACTTTTTTTTCCAGATAGCAAAAAGACGCACATTTATCACCATCTCCCATGGAACTGGAATAGGCGAACAGCTGAAACATGCCAACACTGTGTGATAAGGTAAGGCAAGAGGTGCTATTTTGGGGGTGCACTGCCACTTCTTTCCTTCATGTGATAAGTCCCTGATTGTTGAACTGTAGATTGCTGGTTGGAAAGCACTGACAAAGTCATCCTTCTGCTCCCTGATCACCAGCACAACAGACTTCTGTCACTCAGTGTGGCTGTTGGCTATTAAGGTCAGTTTATGGGGTATTTGTGATAGTTCCATGATTGTAAACATGAACATGGAACAATTAAGAATTTGTTAACTGTAGCTTATGCATCCACAACTACTCAATAAGATGTCAGGCCATATTAATAAATATACAATCTTCGGAATAGTCACATTCTTGAGGCCTTTTCATTGATGACCAACCATGAAATAACAAGACCAGACAGAAAATTGGGTTAAATAAGGGCCACTTTATTTGCATAAACCTATTGAAATGCAACAATCTGAGGATGAGCAAAAGAGGGGGGCAACCTCGTGTGGGTCCATCAAGCAAAGAGGTACATGACAGGGTGGCTGAGGCTTAAATACTTTCTCACCTTGCCCCATCACATGTTCTGCTTGGTGCAAAAGCATCAAGCACAAGGTATTCTGGCCTCTATTCACAGAGGTCATTAAACCACCCCCTTCCCTGAAGCAGCCTTCAGCTGTGCAGGTACAGGAGTGCACATTATGCAATTATAACATTATAATTCCTCCTTAACTGCCATGGATCCAACCTGGGATTTGCAGTTTTGCGAGATAGTCAGTATTCACTGCCTGATAGCACTAACACCTCAACAGATTACAAATCCTAGGATTTCATAGTATAGAGGCATGGTTCCTTTGTTGGGAGAAATGTGGGATATAAATTAAACAAATAATTAATGGCAGTTAAAGTTCTATCAAACTGCTATAATTATGCAGCATGAAAGGGACAAAAGAAAAGGGAAAGGAACAACGAAGTGAAATGACATAACTTCCTCTTTAAGAAGGCAACACACACCTTTCATAGTTTGAATGGTTTGCTATGCTTTAATTAAGCATAAGTAAACCTGTTGAGGATATTTGTCAGCTGATGAGCAAAGGAAAGAAGGGATTGCCTTTATACATGTCTGCCCAGTTGTCCATACAGATATCTTAACTGGAAGGTGGGGCAGAGGGGAGAAAGAAGGTCCTTTCTGCATATCCACCTAATTGCACAAATATTATAAATAACTGCAGTGCTGGCCCAGCAAGATAGTTCACTCATCTGCAGTAGTCCTAGAATATCATCTACATGAAATCTGAGTTTCAGACATTACTTATGTATGTTCTTATCAGCATGTGAATTTACAGTGTGATGTTCATTTTGGCCTACACTGAACTGTATCTGCATTCCCATTTAGGGCCAAATAGCAAGATGCATAGGGTTGTATTATGGTTAAAGATTCCCATTTAAGCCCTAGGCAAGCATTTGCCACTTTGCTTGATGTGGTGGCACCCTGTCAGTGGAATGATGAATCTGATCTGGGGTTTAGTCTGAGTCTTAAAGAAGCTATCCAAGGTATTGAACCTATTTGTGGGGAACAGGTACCTGCACCTTTATAGCTCCTTTAAAATCTAGGCTAAAAGTCTCTGTGGGTTCACTGCCCCACTGATATCAGACCCACTAGCTCCCACAGCTTACATGTAGGGCTAAACTGCAGACAGAGATGTGGGTGCACACATAAGCCCTGCCCTTGAATGTTTCCCCATGCCTGATAGCTTCCCAGAGCTTTGTGAATTGAGTGCAAAGGTTTTTGCAGGGCTCTGCTCAGTTGAATGTTCTTCTAGAGCTTCCATGTTAAGGAACTCTGAAAGGTGGTTACAGAGTCCTGTCCACTGAATGGCAGATGAGCTGCTGTGCATTCAGAGATGTGGCTTATGTGCATAGCATTGCTCAGGGATGGGGCTGATGCACTAGCCAACATCCTTGCTCCCAATATAGTCCCACACATTAGCACATGAATGCCTGCATAGGACTTTGAAGCCAGGGATGCAAATCAACATATAGGCTCTGGGCTTTCCTTTTTAAAGATGTACTGTTTGAATTAAATGTATCCTCTATTATTCTCCCACCATGCAGTCTAGTGAATCAGCCCAAGCTGATCCGTATGAATGAAAGTTTTCTCTAGAAGTTCATTCAAGTTTGGCAATCAGGAAGAAACATCCTGCTTCACACTGTTGTTACCATGCCCAACACCCCCTCCCTATGATATCTTATAATTCAGAAATATTAGACACTTCATGGGGTCTAGTAGACCAGGATAAACCAAAATAAAGTCAAACTGACATCACAAGGATCTAAAGAAGGTGTCATGGAAAAATACCAGCAGACACACTCAAGACAGGATTAAGTGAAGCCCCTGGTAAACAAAGCCATACCACAAAGGTGGTATGTGCTAATCCCCTCTTGGGCACCCTTGGCAATGAGTCACACATCACAAACAAACAAGTGACCTGCATACCCCTCACCCCAGGAAATATCCCTCTGCACACACTCCTGTCCTACAGTGTGAAGGTTGTCACAAACCCATCAATTCCTATCTCAGCCATTAAAAGCAATCAGCAAAGTTTCAGTTTCCTTTGTATAAATGATGGGAAACCCATCTATACTTTGTCTGAAGCACAAACACCCCTCCAGGACATGAAATACAGTATAAATATGAGTCCCTAGACAGGTGGGCAGTCAGGTGGGAGGAGGGTTCCGGTGTGGCAGGTGGGCAGGGGAGGGAGGGGTCACCTCCCCCCTCTCTTCTCCGGGGTGTGGAGGGGTTCTGGCACAGCGGCCGTGTGGGATGAGGGTTCCAGCATGGCGGAGCCGCGGGCAAAGGAAGGAGGGAGGAGGTGAGCTCCTCCTTTCTCCCTCCTCCACAGGGGGTTCCAGCGGCACAGCATGGCTGGCGAGGGGGATAGAGTGAGAAGGTGGCAGCAGTGAGGGTGTTCACTATTATCCACGGAATTCACTATCTGTGGTGGGGCCTGAAACCAATCCCCCATGGATACAGGGTATCCTACCGTAGTCCCATTCACCAACTTGGAGAGTATCAGGTCCAGAAAACTAGTTTTCCATAGACTGATAATGTTTATCTATGAGAAGAGTCAAAAGGCATTTATTCAAGGTAGCGGAGGTTCCTCTTCCACCCCTTCTCTCTCTCCTTCCTTCCTTCCTTCCTTCTTCCTTTTCCCCCTTCTTCAGCTGGGAGAGATGCTAGGAAGATTTCAGGAGATGTCAAGACAGTGTTGTTCTTGAGAACCTTTGTTTGCTCTGTTTGCTTACTTCTGCACCCATGGCATACAGGTCAGATACACACACCCGTATCCATGGGGGATACATTCCTGAACACGATATAAGTGAAACCATGGAAAATTGCAAACTCTATTAAAATAAAGGACTTCCTGTGCAAAAATATGCCATAGAAGTGTGTTGGAGGACCTAGAAAATGCCTAGAAAGGATGCCTCTCTAGGCATTTTCCAGGATGACTCTATGCTTTGTGTCCCTATTTTGTGTCCCATACAGAGCTGAAACCATGGATATTGGTTCTGCAGATGCTGAGGAGGAGGTACTTGCTTCTATACTTTTTGAAACAGATAATAATTACAAAAAGAGCAAAATTTGTCAATATACAAATTTCCAAAGCCTTTTGTTAGAAAAAAAAGATGCCCTGCACTTCCCAGTGCTCAGGAAAAGATGACATAAAAGAATATTCTTGACCAGGACTTCACTTGATACTAAATCAAACATAAGTGGATCCACTTCTCTTACACATAAATCACCAGGAAAAGGCAATGCAAATATGTAATTCAAAAGCAGCTGCAAACTGGCAACTAGGATCTCATTGTTTTCACAGAATAACATGAGCAATGCCACTTCTTACAAAAGCAAAAATGGACATAGATATCTAATATCATTGGCAGATATGAAGACAGGTTGAGGTTTGATAAGAAAAATTGGTTATAGGTTAAAAGATGGTTGTTCTGTGATTTTGTTGGAGTTTTTGTACTCATTGTGTTTCTGTAATCACTTTTGAGGTGTGTGTTTTATTCAGGATAGTACTAGTATTTCACATGGGAACAAGGTAATGTGATATGAGAAGGAATCAAGTTCAGCCATTTGTCTTTGCTAAATACTTATAAGTCTATGTCACGTTTTGCCATTTCAGCCAATCTGGTACATATATTTAACACCAAAATTGTCTGAGAGCTCTTCATGTGGTATTTGCTACTTTAATATACTACAAGCACTTTTTTGTTTTGTTTATTCCATTACTTTTCAATAGACCATGTTATCGCACATTATGTTATACCTGGTATGAAGTATAATACCATT
Source organism: Gambelia wislizenii (assembly GCA_030847615.1). NCBI lineage: Eukaryota > Metazoa > Chordata > Lepidosauria > Squamata > Crotaphytidae > Gambelia > Gambelia wislizenii. The sequence continues at coordinate 167,922,887 of JAUMIR010000005.1, read as the reverse complement.
GGAAGCAAAAATAATTGAAGGCACTTCTCGCATACATTATAACAAAAAAGAAGAACAAGAAGAATAAATGTTCAGCATCCATTAATAATTGCTAACCAGCAGCCTCTTTAGTTGATACTAACATCCATAGATTAGCCTTAAACTTGCAAGTCCCCTGGAGGATAACTAATGTAAATCTTTCAGTAACCTTCTCCTTAAAACTGCTCTCTTCATCAAACAGGCAGAAAGGCTATCCAAAGGTAAACCTACATACTGTCACCACAGCTAGAATGCGCTGCTAAAATCTGAGGAAAGTGGCATACTGTCACCACAGCTAGAATGTGCTGCTAAAATCTGAGGAAACATGTGCAACTCAGCAATCATTCAGATGGCGAGTCTACTGAAGCATTGTCATAAATGGTCACCCAGTACTAAAGTTCTTGCACGTATATTCCCATTCGGAAAATAGGTGAAAGGTTCACCAGAACAGGCCTTTGGGGCTCTTGATGGTATAACCATCAAGGCAGTGAGTGTATAAAGCAAGTCTGTTCCACTTATGACTTTCGGGGGGGTGGGGTGGAGAAAAGATCTATCTTTCAAGTGCCATCTCTACAGAAGGGTATTCATTCAGAGGAGCTTCCCATAATTACATTCCACTCTACAGTAAATATATATATATCATGTGTCTAATGAGAGGCTTAGTAGTGAATGAGAGACTGGTTAGTTTTACTTGCAGGGAGTTTCAGCCATGCAATTTTTTATTATGAGTTTAATTATCTTAGAAGCATACCCACATTTAATTTATAACCAGTTCCAATAGTTCTTTATTAAAGGGACTTCGAATAACTCTTAATTGCCAAGGTCAAAAACAAAGAGTCTGTCTGCGTGGTTTGTCTAGACATAGGAATCATTTACATAAAGTGTTTTTGTTTTAATCCATACAGATACACAGTTGTTTCAAAAATAGATGTGATTAAGAATAGACTCAGACATGTCAGCCAATATATATTTCATAATTTCCCTTTTCAAAAATAGTGATAAATGGTTTTTTTAAAAGAAATCAGTCTAGATCTCTGTGTGTGTGTGCGCGCACATGCAGTATTACAGTAGACTCTAATACTGCCGATATGTGTGTACTTTTCTGATCCCTAATATGAAGGTACAGTAAGCCTGCAAGACAATTGATATGTTGGACATTTTATTGCTGCCATGGAGCAATGCATTAAGTCATATTTTAGCCAGTTGTTACCACTGAAGTCTCAGAGAGGTATATTCTAGGCTTCTTTGTCACAAATTCTTCTAAGTACAAAGAAGGCTGGAAGTTAAGTATGCTCAAGCACTCAGTGGTGGGATTTGAATCAGCAAAGGCAGGGTGACCCAAGCGCATGAGACAAGCGGCAACTATAACAGCTCTTTCAAAATAGTTGGCACTCAGGCTCATGTCATTTCCCTTTCATAAGCAGCAAGACAGCTGCACTTTGCACTACAACAAGCCAGTTCTGGCCAGCTGCCAGTACAGTTTTGCAAGTTTCTACTGTAAGTGTCAAAGCAAGTCTTCCCTCGTAAAAACAGCCTTTCCCTTCTTTATAAAATGAACTTTGTAAGGAGAAAGTGGGAGATGAAGGCGAAGGGGTAAATTCTAATGATTGCAATCTGTTTTGTGGGCTTGACAAACTGGTGATCATCAGTCACCATTGGGAGAGTAAGTCTGGAGATTCACAATTTGTGTCAGAGACTAGAAACTGGGCTCTAAAATTTAATTGCTAGTCCCAACTACAGTAAATCAACCTACTGGTAAATCAACATGTACATACATTCTCTTAATTCTACAGGCCTACTGTAGTTGGTGAAGCCAGCACAGTATAGTGGTTTGAGCACTGAACTATGACTCTGGAGACCAGGGTTCAAATTCCTGCTTGGCTATGGAAACCTACTGGGTGACCTTGGCCAAGTCACATTCTCTCAGCCTCAGAGGAAGACAAGGGCAATCCTGCCAAGGAAACCCCATGATAGGTTTGCCTTAGGGTCACCATAAGTCAGAAATGACTTGAAGGCACACAACAACAACTAGTTGGGACTACATGTTGGATTTAGGCCAAGATATTCAATACAAAATGAAATTCTCTTTCTGAGAGCTCTCTTGTCTTTCTCACACAGTCAAGAACTCCACTAAACAAGACAGAGTGTAGAAAGCTTCATGAACAGACACACCAAATGTACCCAGGAATACAATCATGCAATCTTAGTTTGGTGGTGACCACAGTGTCAGCAGACTTGAATCATGAGGCTGTTTGTGATATTCGTTGTCTATTCTCTTCTGTTTTCCTGAATATTTTATGCACCTCTATCTTTCCCACCATTCTGTGGAACATATAGAAGTGATGAGAGAGTGAGAAAGACTTTTAAAATTACAAGAAGGATGCATGCAAACCATAATGGGCTAGTCTGGAAGATTATCATGGTTTAATTATATATAAATGAGCCTAAGGAGATTTTCACACGCCGAAAATATTGCCTCCAGAAACCGGGACAGAAATATTTCTGTCCCGGAAGCAGCGCCGCGGTTCGCACGCTCACCTCCCTCTTCTGTTTTTCCGTCGTCCTCGCTTTGGGTTTTTTCCTCTCTCTTCCGGAATATTTTATTAACGGCAAACTCCCATTAGTAAAATATTCCAGAAGAGGGAGGGAAAAACCCAAAGCGAGGACGACGGAAAAACGGAAGAGGGAGGTGAGCGTGCGAACCGCGGCGCTGCTTCCGGGACAGAAATATTTCTGTCCCGGTTTCTGGAGGCAATATTTTCGGCGTGTGAAAATCTCCTAAGTTTCACACACTCCTTCATTCCTACTCTCGCTTTCATAATACCAGAGAAGGGAAAATGAATTCAGATTCTGGCTTGTTATCAAACCATGGTGTCTGTGTATATGCAAACCACAGCATCTTGGAAAATGAATTACGATTCCCCACGTTCAGACATTGTATTCTAGGGTAAAACTGTAGTTAGTTTAAAACAAAAGACAGCTGATCTCAAGTTGTCCTTCGGCATGCAACTGTCGTTTCCTAAATTGGGCTTTAAACAATAGGCATAGTGAAGCAGCTAGCTCAGGCAGCAGGTGCTAAGGGGCAGAGTAATTGCAGTAATTCCGCAATTAAGGAAAGCAGAAACCTAGTGGCACGATTACAGTAATTATCACACGTCAATGTAATTGTGTGATACTAGTGTCATGGAATTATCGCACAACCACCACTAGCAATTTAAGAATGAGATTGAAGCTCATGCTGTAGTAACACCTGTCATTGCATTGCCTTCAAATGACAAAGTAGCTGGCTGGGACATGTGCCTTTTAAGATAAATTTTATCTTACTTCCATGGGCGAGATAGATGCCATGGGTGAGATATGTGGGAAAGAAATGGCTTAAAACCTGGGTTTCTGTTGGAAGGAAAAGAAGTCTGGTGGGGGGAGAAGTGAGGTGGGAAAGGATTTCAGAGAAACAAGTCATGCCAGACTAATCTGATCTCTCTCTCTCTCTTTTTTTTTTAATAAAATGACCAGCTTGGTAGATGAAGGGAATGCTGTGGATATCGCATACCTTGATTTCAGTAAGGCCTTTGACAAGATTCCCCATGACATTTTTGCAAACAAGCTTGTAAAATGTGGGATAGACAAGTTAACTGTTAAATGGATTTGTAACTGGTTGACCGGCCAAAACCAAATGGTGCTCAGCAGTGGCTCCTCTTCATCTTGGAAAGATGTGACCACTGGGGTGCCACAGGGTTCTGTCCTGGGCCCAGTGCTATTCCACATCTTTATCAATGACTTGGATGACAGAATTAGGGGCATGCTTATCAAATTTGCAGATGACACCAAATTAGGAGGAGTGGCTTAATACCCTAGAGGACAGGATCAAAATTCAAAATGACCTGGATAGACTGGAGAGCTGGGCCAAAGCTAACAAAATGAAATTCAATATGGAGAAATGTAAGGTACTGCACTTAGGGCGGAAAAATGAAATGCATAGATATAGGATGGGGGAAACCTGGCTAAACGAGACTACATGCGAAAGGATCTGGGAGTCCTAGTAGACCACAAGTTGAACATGAGTTAACAGTGTGATGCGGCAGCTAAAAAGGCCAATGCGATTTTGGGCTGCATCAATAGAAGTATAGTGTCTAGATCAAGGGAAGTAATAGTGCCACTCTATTCTGCCTTGGTCAGACCTCACCCTAGAATACTGTGTCCAGTTCTGGGCACCACAATTCAAAAAGGATATTGACAAATTGAAGCATGTCCAGAGAAGAGCAAATAAAATGGTGAAATGTCTGGAAACGATGCCTTATGAGGAGAGACTTAGGGAGCTGGGTATGTTTAGCCTGGAAAAAAGACGGTTAAAAGGCGATATGATAGCCCTGTTTAAGTATTTGAAGGGGTGTCACGCTGAGGATGGAACAGGCTTGTTTTCTGCTTCTCCAGAGACTGGAACACAGAACAATGGATGCAAGCTCCAGGAACAGAGATTCCACCTCAACATTAGGAGGAATTTTTGACAGTAAGAGCTGTTTGGCAGTGGAACAAAGTCCCTCAGAGCGTGGTGGGGTCTCCTACCTTGGAGGTCTTTAAACAGAGGCTGGATGGCCATCTGTCGGGGATGCTTTGATCGTGATTTCCTGCATGGCAGGGGGTTGGACTGGATGGCCCTCGTGGTCTCTTCCAATTCTACAATTCTATGATTCTATGAATCTAAAGGGCTTAAATCATTGCTTTCTATTGGAAAGAAAAGAAGGAGGGAAAGAAGTGGGCTTGGGGAAAAAAGCCCCCAAAGTGGACCACCCATTCACATTGGAATCCCATCATTACAGCAGGACATGATTATCACATGTTTATCAATACTGCAAAAAGAGGGCTACTGACAGTTTTGAACATCAATGAAAAGTGGCACCAAAGTAAAGGGTGGAGCATAGATGGAGCATGGAGCATCAAGCCGTGGATGGTTGAATCCATGGATGCAGAATCTGTGGATACAGAGGGCTGACTGTAATTTCTAAGTAATCTCCCAAATGCTCTCACATACCCCAAGAAGTTTCCATACCTTCCAGGTTTTGATAATTATCCCCCCCTCCCAATAACCAAGACCACTCTGAAACTGTCAGAAATAGATTTTCAAGAGTGGTGAAGATTGCTGGGGGATGCCGATGGACAAGGCTGAAATGTGGCTTACTACTCCCTGCAATTGGCCATCCCTGCTTTAATGGTTGGAATTAGCACTTAATGTTGGGCATAGAATCATCCTCAGGTTTCTTTAATGATTTAAAACCTCTTCTTCACCACAGAACTGTATTCAATGTTTCTAACAGTGTAAGGGTGGGGAGAGAAAGAGAGAGAGGGAGGGAGGGAGAGGTCCATGTCAATTCTAACTTCTTAGTTTTTAAATGGGGGAATATATTTGCATAAGTACACCAAGTTGCTATTTCCTCCACTCTCGGCTCTTAAATTGTAGAAAAGGTCAACCTGTTCCTAAGTATTTCTCATCTCACACATCAAATGATATTCCCCTGATCATAAGATTAAAACCAAGTCACAGGATGTGTGCCCTCAGGATGTTTCTTAAACTATTCTAGTGCTGAGCGGATTAGACTGGCACCCTCAGAGAGTACAAAGCCCAAGAGGTCAACAATGTTTCAGGAAAGTTAATTGAAAGCAACCAAATGAGACAACTCAGTTCCTGAAGAATGATTCCGGTGCTAGTTTCTTCCAGATTGTGCAAAGACACAGGGAAAGCCACACTTGTGCCTCATGTATCCAAGCATTTTTAGCCATAATTAATTCCTGATATATGTTTGTATGACTTATCAATTCAATAGGTATTAGTAACAATGAGGACCATGGTGGGATATAGCAGAATGTACCACGGGCTTGTATAAATAATTGGCTACCACTGGAATTATAGAATTACTAGCTATACCTGGCATAACTTACACTGTTATCTGCATATATAAAATGCTTCAGTATGTTTCTGTTCCCGCTCTGCTCCTTGGCCACTTAGGAAATATGTCAAGAGTATGATCATTTGATGCATTAATATATAACTTTTCAAATCAACTATAATGGCTAGTTTCATGCTGAGAGCCCCTCCACTGCCACCATGCAACTACCATACACAAACACAATGCTACACACACACCATGCATCCCAGGACACAAGGGCCCTCCTCCACCACTATCATGCAACTGCATATACACACACACCACATTACACATACACATATACACACTTCACACTACCTACACACACACACACTTACTTCATACATGCGAGGATGTAAGAGCCACTCTTCTGCCATCATGCAGTCACACAAACACCCCATCCTACACACAAAAACCCTATACTACACACACACACCATGTGTACCAGGATGTGAGAGCCCCTCCACCACCACTGTCACGCACAAGCACAAACACACAACCCATGCTACACCCCCTCAGACTGCACACACACTGTGCTACAACACCCCCACACCTACACAGACACACACACCCCATAATACAACACCCCCACACTACACCCACACCACATACTACATCCCATGTGCTACAACCCCCCACACCACACACATATTTCCCCCACACTACACATACACACACCACATACATGCCAGGACACAAGAGCCCCTCCACTGCCATGTTTAGAAAGGATCTGAAGCTTTCCACATTTCCACCCCAAGAGCAAGGAGCAACTACAGACAGCACAGAAGGCCCCAGGTCCCTGTACTCCCAGGCCAGCTACAGACAACACACAAGACAATGTTGTGTTGGCCAAGACAGAGGGCCAAATGCCACTCTTAAATAGCTGTTCCCCTGGCTGCTTCAGGTGTGCTGCATGATTGCAGCCAGCTGCATCTGATAACTGGGCTCTGGTTCTTCCAAGACTCCCACAGCTAAGGTATGAGTCTGCAAAGAGGCTGTGCTGGCTGCTGGACCCAGGGGCCTAGTCCTGCAAGGAGAGGCAGATCCTGACATCTAAGCAGCCAATCAGCACACTGAAAACAGCAACATACCCAAGAGAATTATATACCGTATATTCCGGTGTATAAGACAACTTTTAAAGCTCTCAAAATCTTTTCAAAATTAGGGGGTCGTCTTATAGGCCGGAATAGGGCTCTCCGTTGCGGCTTTGAAAGGACGGGTGTTGGCTGGGTGGATGGGGAGAGGCTTGCCAGCACCTGCACTTCCCGAAGCCGCAATGGGGAGCCCTATAAGACCAAACCCCGCCCAGTCAGCCACCCCTCCATACCCCTCCAAGCCACAATTGGGACCCCGATTCCGGCTCCGTGAAGGGTGGGTGTGGGGTGGAAAGCCTCCACCCTCCCGCCCTTCACGAAGCCACGATCGGGACCCTACTCCTGGCTCCGTGAAGGGCGGGTGTGGGGTGGAAAGCCCCACCTCCACCCTCTACCCTCCCGCCCTTCACGAACCCCCCATCGGGACCCCGATCCTGGCTCCATGAAGGGTTGGTGTGGGGTGGAAAGCCTCCCCCCTCCCGCCCTTCATGAAGCCCCAATCGGAACCCCGATCCCAGCTCCATGAAGGGCAGATGGGGGTGGAAAACTCCCCCCTCCTGCCCTTCACGAAGCCCCAATCAGGACCCCGATCCCGGCTCCGTGAAGGGCGCGTGTGGGGTGAAAAGCCCCCCTCTACCCTCCCCCTCCCACCCTTCATGAAGCCGCAATGGGTGGGTGGTGGGTAGGACCGGCATCAGGATTAGCGGGGGCCCGTGTGTAGGGGCCAATCGCATAGAGCCCCAACTTGTGGCGGCGGTGGCGATTCCAGGCTCTGTGACCACCAGCAGGTGCTCCCCACTGCCGCCACCACCATAACAAAGGGAGGGAAAAGGAGGAGGAGGAGGATGGGATGGAGCCGCCGCCAATGCCAGTGCCTGTGAGGTGTCTCCTCTCTGGAGATCGCAAGCTCTGGCCCTCTTCTGCTGCCTCCTCCACAGCTCTTCTCTGTGGCTGGGCGGGAAGGGGGTGCGCCTAGTGCTGCCGCTGCCACCACCTCTGCCTCCGCCACCTCCTCTTCCTCCTCCTCCTCTTCCTCACCTCCCCCACCTGCCCGGGCTGCCGTGGCCCATTCAGGAGGTTCCCCTGGCCAACCTCCCCGATGCCACCAATGCCGCCATTGTGGCCCAGCCTCGCCACCATCACAAAGCCAATCCAATCCAAGGGGCCCCAGGGAGGGAGGAAGAACCCCCACACAGCCCCAAGGGGAAGGGAAGGAAGGGGGCCCTCCCTCCAGCGAAGGCAATGGGGAGGAAGACGGACACCCCCCTCCTCCTCTCCCAAAAGAGGGCCTCCCTCCCTCCGTCTCATGGCAACCCTAAGGTAAATCTATCATAAGGTTTTCTTGGCAAGATTTATTCAGGGGGGTGTTTGCCTTTGCCTACCTCTGAGGCTGAGATACTGTGACTTGCCTAAGGTCATCCAGTGCCACCAGTGGGTTTCCATGGCTGAGTGGGGATTCAAACCTTAGCCTCCAGAGTTGTCGTCCAAATGCTCAGACCACTCTTCCACCCTTAACTAGTGCAATCAGAGGTGGGAATGCTTTGATTGTGTGTTCCTGCAGGGTAGGGGGTTGGACTAGATGGCCCTAGTGGTCTCTTCTAACTCTATACTTTAATTGTATTATTTGCCAGTTTATTCATTGGTTACTGCATTACTCTAGTGTTCTGGGAAGCAACTAGTGGCGTATGGGTGCAAAACTAATTAGAATAAGAGAATGATAGAGTTGGAAGAGACCACAAAGTGCCATCTAGTCCAACCCCCTGCCCTGCAGGAATACACAATCAAAGCATTCCCGACAGATGTCCATTCAGCCTCTATTTAAAAGCCTCCAAAGAAAGAGAGTCTACCACACTCAGAAACAGCATGTTGCACTGTTGAACAGGTCTTACTGTCAGGAAGTTCTTCCTAACAATGTTTAGGTTGAATCTCTTTTCCTGGAGTTTGAATCCATTGCTCCATGTCCTATTCTCTGGAGCAGCAGAAATCAAACTTGCTCCATCCTCAGTATGACATCCCTTCAAATATTTAAACATGGCTATCATGTCCTCTTTTAATCCTCTCTTCTTCAGGCTAAACATACTCAGCTCCCTAAGCCACTCCTCATAGGGCATGGCTTCCAGACCTCCCACCATTTTGGTCGCCCTCCTCTGGACACGTTCCAGCTTCTCAATATCCTTCTTGAATTGTGGTGTCCAGAATTGGACACAGTATTCCAGGTGAGCCCTTCCCTTGATCTAGACACTAGACTCCTATTGATGCAGCGTAGAATTGCATTGGCTTTTTTAATTGCTGCATCACACTGCTGACTAATGTTCAGCTTGTGGTCCACTCTTTCTTTTCTTTGAGGAAAACTACACCATTATGTTAATTGCTAATAAACAACAACAAAAATATGTTAGCGCCTATAATATAGTTTTTTAATTGAATTATTGGTGGCAAATTATGTAATAATCTGAACATCCTATACTGTGAATAGACTAGGTTACACTGACCTGAGATAAATATATCCCCCCCCCCAAATAAAGTGTTGCACAGGGGCCCAAAATTCCTTAAACCGGCCCTGGTGGTGGGTGGAGGGGGGAGTTTGGGATATATTCGCCATATAAGAGAAGGGGGTGGTCTTATACAGCGAGTATATCCCAAGCTCTATATTTTAACTTAAAAATGGGGGGGTGTCGTCTTATACGCCTGGTCGTCTTATATGCCGGAAATGTAATATCTATCTATCTCTCTCTCTCTCTCTCTCCCTCTCTCTCTCTCTCTCTCTCTCTCTCTGCTTTTCTTTGCAAACGAAGATTCAGGAAGGACTCGTCCCGCACTTTCCGCAAGCACGCTGATGACTAAAAAGGCCAATCCAAGATAAACAAGTCCGGTTGCAGAAAGCACACCAGAGGGTCTCCTTGGGTGATGTTTCTGGGTTGTGATTCTTTCTGCATTGTCATTTCTCTTCAGGACTTGTTCGGCGTGAGTTCTCAAATAAAGCTGCAGCATTGTGGATAGCGCATCTTCATGCCTCCTGATGTGAAGCCAGGGCGGATCATTGATGGTGATCAATTTGGCCAAGCCTATGATGTTGTTTCAGGGAATACTTGTATCGCTTTTTTGGAGCGCCCCTCTTACACTGACCCATGGCGAGTTCACCGTAGAGTACTATTTTTTGGGAGGCGATGGTCCTCCATCCTATACACACACACACACACACACATATATATATATACATATTCTGAATTATCAACTGCTTTAAAGAATGTGTTTAAAATGAATATCTCTAACTATCTCTGGTAATCTTACTGTTGTACATCAAGAGAATATGCTCCAAGGGAGATAACTACAATGGACAAGATTCTAGATCAGCTACTTTGGGCTTGTCTGCACTGGCCAAATAAAACAATCTCACCTCTGTTTCACAGTGAGTTGTCCTGATGACAAACGGGTTGAATCTGAATCTTTTCAGCACCTCAGGGCTTTAATCCAGACCAAAAATTGGGATGTACTCTGGATTTGAGAGGAAAATTCAGATATTCCTCTCTCTCTCTCTCTCTCTCTCTCTCTCTCTCTCTCTCTCGGGATTGCACGCATAATGATGTTGGTATGAGGCCAGGGGGAGGATTTAGGGGGTTGGGTGGAAAAATTTGGGAGGAAGCGACCTGGGCCATGTGACCAGCTGACCTTTCCTGATAGGAAATGCCTCTTTCCCTATTTCAATTTCACTTTTTAGCAGTTCCTTTGTTACCATTTATTTTGCATACCCACAGTTGTTCAGATAACTGGATAACAGTCTCTTTCTCTCTGGCTTTTCTTCACAAATGAAGATTCAGGAAGGACTCATCCCACGCTTTCTGCAAGCGTGCTGATGACTAAAAAGGCCAATCTGAGATAAACATGTCCAGTTGCAGAACGCACAGCAGAAGGTCTCCTTGGGTGATGTTTCTGGGTTGTGATTCTTTCTACGTTGTCATTTCTCTTCAAGACTTGTTTGGTGTGACTTCTCAAATAAGGCTGCAGCATTGTGAATAGTGTGTTTCCATGCCTCCCGATGTGAGGCCAGGGCGGACCATTGTTGGTGATTAATTTGGCCGAGCCTGAGATGTTGTTTCAGGGAGTCCTTGTATCACTTTTTTGGAGCACCCGTCTTACGCTGACCCGTGGCAAGTTCACCGTAGAGTACTATTTTGGGGAGGTGATGGTCCTCCATCCTAGAAACATGCCCTGCCCAGCACAGATGTGTTCTCAATATCATGGCCTCAATGCTGGTAATCCCTGCTTGCTCAAGGATAGCAACATTCATCACATAGTCAGTCCAGTGTATCTTTAGGATTGTGTGTATACAGCGCTGATGAAAGTGTTCAAGGAGTCGTAAGTGTTGGCGATAGGTGACCCATGTTTCAGACCCGTAAAGGAGAATAGTCAGTACAATGGCTCTATGCACACTGATTTTTGTGCTTCGCCTCAGGTGTTTATTACTCCAGACTCTTTTGTAAGGTCTTCCAAATGCACTATATACCTTTGCTAATCTGTGATCGATCTCTTTATCAATCTTGGCATCTGAGGAGATGATGCTTCCCAGGTAGGTGGGAAGCACAAAACCAGGTAGATGATGCTTCCCAGGTATTGAACGGACTTGAGCACAGATTTGCTGATGGCAATGTGGGGATGATGGTGTTCATCCTGTGGTGCAGGCTGGTAAAGAACTTCCATTTTTTTCCAGGTGGACTTCCAGCCCAAACAGCTCTGCAGCTGTTGCAAAGCAGGATGTTAGCCACTGCAGAGTTGCTTCTGTGTGGGCAACAAGGGCAGTATCATCAGCGAAGAGCACCTCACGGACTAGATAGTTTAGAGTCTTAGTGCGAGCCCTCAGACAGCTTAAATTAAACAAACTACCATCAGTAAGGTAATGCATATAGATGTTGTCGTCTTCTTCGAGCTCTGCCGTACAATGAAGAAGATTGTAAATAAAGTTGGAGCAAGAACACAACCTTACTTCACTCCACTAGTTATTAGAAAGGGCTCTGAAAGAGCATCGCCATATCTGACTTGACCATGCTGGCCCTTGTGTAGCAAGATAATCATTTTAAGGAATTTGGGGGGACATCCTAGTCTTTCCAGGATCTGCCACAGACGTTTTTTACTCACAGTGTAGAAGGTTTTCGTGAGGTAAACAAATGTTACATAGAGACCCTTGTTCTGCTCGCTACATTTTTCTTGCAGTTGTCTAAGGGCAAATACCATATCTGTAGTACTCCTATTGGCTCTGAAGCCACATTGGCTTTCAGGAAGAAGTTATTCTGCAATAGCAGGAACTAATATGTTCAGGAGTATCCTTGCAAGGATTTTTCCAGCAATAGAGAGCAGTGTTATGCCTCGACAGTTTGAGCAATCGGATTTTGCTCCTTTTTTCTTGTACAGGGTGATGATGACTGCATCTCGTAGATCTGATGGCAGTTCCCCTTTTTCCTAGCAATTCACAAGGAGTTCATGGAATTTATCACGGAGTACATGACCTCTGTGTTTCCAAACTTCAGGTGGGATTCCATCAATCCCAGCTGCCTTGCCGTTTTTCATCTGCTGTATGACCTTAAGGGTCTCTTCCAAAGTGGGAGCTATGTCCAGTTCCTTTTTCATCAGTTTTTGTATCATATGTTGGATAGCTGAGGTGGATAACGGTATACCCATATCAACTGGTGCCTTGCAGTGATGTGGACATATGTATATTTGCAAGCATGGGGGGGGGGCGATTGTGCAGACAAGCCCGTCATTGCTGCTCAAAAGTAAACCCAATTTTCCTGTCAGTGTAGATGATCCCTTAGTTATGTAACTACCTTAGTTGCATAGCTAAGTAGCGTCTCCTGAACCAACTCTTCCCCAATTCCTGACTTACTGGTCAAATTCCCCTGTGTGTGGATTGGAGCACAGCATACTGACAATTCCACTTCCTTTCTATATGCAATATCTGAAGCAGGATCTTTGTTGCAATTCCTCCTCACACTGGAGATCACTCACAGGAGCGGGGTTGGGGAGGGCATCTGTCCACTGTGTCCCCATCAACAGAACAGACGCACATTGCTTGCAGTGGCTACTGCCTAGTAAATCCAGATTGAGGGATTTTTGCAGTCTCTACATATTCCCTACACCACTGGTTCTTAACTGCGGTTCGGGGACCCCCAGGGGTCCACAGTGTCCTCACAGGGGTGAGGCTATTTGGCCCACCTCCTTCCTGCAGTGGAGTGGCCACATGATTGGAGCCAAGACAAAGACTGGCTGGCTGGCTTGGTCTGCACATTGCCATTCAATCCACTCCAGCCACAAACTTGCAGGAAAAAGCAGAAGAAAAGTCTTCCCTCCCCCTACAGTGCTTCTTAGGAAAGGTTTTGATGGATGGTGTTATTGTATTGTTGTTGTTGTTGTTGTTTTATGTCTTGGGGTTCCATGGCAACAAAAGATATTTAACAGGGGTCCCTAGTTAAAAAAATGATTAAGAGCCACTGCCCTATGCTACTGAATATGAAGGGATTGTGTATAGGAATCAGTTATGGATACGTAAGTCTAGATTATGCATTTGTAGCTGCAGTTGTGAATTCCAGCCAAGAGAGAGAGGGGGAGGAGAGAGGGAGAGAGAATTATCAGTGCTATAAATTGTTGAGAGGGCCAATGTGGTTTAGTGGTTTAAGTCACATTCTCTCAGCCTCAGAGGAAGACAAGGGCAACACCCCTCTGAACAAATCTTGCCAAGGAAACTCTGTGATAGGTTTGCCTTAGGGTCACCATAAGTCCTCCGTAAGTCAGAAACAACATGAAGGCACACAACAACACAACACAAATGATGAGCCTGCTTTGCCACCCACAAATCCATTTGGACCTTGGGCCTGCATACTCCCCCTCCTACCCCCCACCTAGTACCTCAATCAAATTTCCTTCATTGGGAAGAACAATGCCATTTTTTCCTTTAAAGAGGGTACTCACTCTCTATGTGCCTTGTTTACAACCAAAATTGCTCCTCTGGGAGACTAATGGTAACGTGATTCTAGTTGTAACAAGGCAAAGTTGGGATGCTTCCCATATGTATAGAAAAATGGCATTTTTGCACTATAAATTTAGTGGGGGACAATGGGATTCTTGGGGAACTTTAACAGGAGCTATGTGGCCCACAGGCTGCATGTCACCCATCCCTGCTTTAAGTGATATGAACAAGGATACAACCTTGATGTTCAAACCTACATACCATTGTATCATGGTTAGTTGGCTTACACCAATACAGGCACTGCCTAGATCCTACATCACCATAGCATAAATATCTGCCAGCAGACTTACATTACACAGCTCCTATCCTGAATAACAACATAGCACATCAATGGCCCATGTGCATGGCTGACAGCTCATTATGCAATTACAGTTTGCACTGCACCAAGGCAATGCATAGTGTTCATAGAGTCAATGCAAACTTGCATGCTACTTGCATGCTACTCTGTGCACTTTATTGTGCTACCAGATACACAACAGTTCCACATGTGCAATTCTGCTTATGCTGTAATCCGCTGGGAATGGTGATCTCCAAAATAAGCCACTTGGCATGCATAGTGCAATTTGCACCTGTGTACACCTCTAATGGAATGGCAGCCATAATGTCTTATTCAAAACCTGGAAAACTAGACAGAGCCTTTGAAATTTCTTCTCCTTGGTAAAAATAACACCATGCTCCTCCTGGGGTTCCTGGGCCTTGTAGTCCATGCTCCTTTGTCAGTGGGAAAGAATGCTTCAATGAAGAATTGGAACACCCACTGTCATCACCTCTTCTACTGTGATGACTCATTTAAATTTAGGAGGGAGACAGGGGAGAAGTGATGAAAGCTTTGAGCATGTGTTCTGCTTTTCCCATCTTGAAGCCCATGCAAAAATCTGTCCAGGGTGGTACATGCCTTGGTTACACCCTGTTTGGATTACTGTAGTGAACTCTACATGGGGCTGCCTTTGAAAAGTGCTCAGAAACTTCAAACTGGCCCAAAGAGCTGTAGCCAGGTTGTTAACTGGAGCTAACTACAGGAAGCACACAATTCCCTTGTTGCAACAGCTCCACTGGCTGCCAGGCCATTTCCAGCCACAATTCAAAGTGCTGGTTTTGACCTATAAAGTCCTATAAGGCCTGGGCCCAGGTTATTTGAAGGACCATATTCTCTTTATGAGCCCAACAGAGCTCTAAGGTAATCTGGGTGCCAGTCACACGACAGAAATTGTCGCGTTGCCTACCGGGACAAAGTGATCACGAATCTGCCCCTCGCTGTTTATACGATTTATGTCTCTGATATGGATATCCCATGTGGTCCCGTGACTGATATTTACACGTCCATAGTTCCGGTTTTGTTTAGGTTTTAATTTTTTTTTTTTTTTGGCTGTCAATCAAAGATGCGATTACTCGTGTTTTCACAACCTCGGTGACGCACTTCCCTTAGAGTTCCGCACCAGAAGCGATGCTATTGGCTGGCTGGGGGGGGGGGAGAGAGAGAGGGGGGCAGAGGTTTGTTATTCCCCCTTTGCTTCTTGAACATTTTAACCCCTTCAGAAGAGGCAGAAAGCATTTTTAAAGATGCAGACTGAGATCTTTCGCTCAGACGCAGGAACGAAAGAGTGCTTTCCATTTGAAATCAAGCCGAGTGAGGGGGAGGGGAGGGGAGGGGAGGGGAGGCATCGTATTCCCCTTGCCTCTGTAAAATGTTAACCCTTACAACACAGATTAGCTGCAGAGTTCATGCTTCAAACCAGCTACAAACAGGCTGTTTTGAAACACACAGACATAGAGGGGAAATTTAAGGGATGTTCATTCGCTCAGAGGCTGGAATATTTTACTGTGCCCATCCACCACGATCTCTCTGTTCAGAACCAGGGAGGATCTGCCCACCACGATCTCTCTGTAGCATGCAGTGTAGAAATCCATTTAAAAAGGTGATTGAGTACATTCGCGCGCGCGCACACACACATCAACCTTCATGCAGCTGGAAGGGATGCCTTTGTTTTCGGCTGGTGAGGCTGGATCTGTTGAACGGGTGACTGACCCCTCCTTTTCTGGTCTCTGAGCTCTAAGCCCGCCCCCAGTCACCATTTCCGGTCATCCCAGTACCGAGACTTTTTGTCCCACGCTGTTTACATTTCCGATTTTCCGAATCCTCCAGTGACTTTTTTAAAAACCGGCACAACCTGCGGGACTGGAAGTCCCACAGGTTGAGGGATAAAAGGTGGCCCCCCTTCCGAAAATCACGTCCCCGACCCGATGTACGTGTAAACTGCCAGGGATCGACACGAATTCTTCCCAGGACATTTTCATCGTGTAAACGGCCCCCTGGAGAGACCCTTCTCTCTGTCCCATCATGGTCTCAGGCTCATTTGGTGGGAACAAGGGAGAGGGCTTTCTCGGTGGCTGCTCCCAGACTTTGGAACTCCCTCCCTAGAGAGGCCAGGATGGCCCTGTCCTTGCTCTCCTTCTGACAACAGGTCAAAACATTTCTGTGCCATCAGGCTTTTATAAACTAACTAAGGTTGGGCTTTTAATGCTGTGCGGTTCTGTTTTTAAGGTTGGTATATAGTTTTTAATGCATTTTAATATTTTAATGTTTAATGTTTTTAATCTCATAAATTGTTTAATTATTTTTTTAATTTTATACTTTTATTAATGCTCTTGTATAGTTTTTATTTGTATTGTTTTAAATATGTTGTTAGCCATCTTCAGTCCCATTATTGGGGAAAAGGTGGGATATAAATTAAAATTAATAATAATAAGAAGAAGAAGAAGAAGAAGAATTGTAAACAAATAAGGATATATATTTTGATATTTAAGAAAAATGAATTAACATTTTTAAAAAGGTAAAATCACCCTCCTTTAAATCTATTTTTTTCACACGGTAAACTCTGTTTAAGTCTGGATAGAATGGAAGCTTCCCAGGGCAAGAGACAGCTGTTAAAATAACATGTTTTCCAAAACAAGACATCAATGACCAGTTTTTCAGTAGGTGTAGATTGGCCAGAGCTGAATCTTTTTTATTAGTCCTAACTAGAGTAGATCCTGTGAATCATTTATTGAATGCTTGAGTCATCATGTAGATCCTGTTGATTCAATGGGTATAATTTAGCTGGGACAAACAAAAGGATCCAGACTGTTATGTCCCATGGAAATGGTTACTGGTATTATAATTACTTTTATTTATAACATTATCACTATGCAGGGCATTTCACAGAACAACATCAACCTAAAATTTAAGTTGCTGCCACAAAATGTTTATAGTCTTAAGCTGACTCCTGTAGTTTGATCAGATTTTACTTTGACCAGCAATAATTTAATTTACAACTGAAGCCACACTATTTTCTCCACGCATACAGAGGCCATGTAGTGAGTACTCAGATCACCTCTGCTTGATACTGGGTATCTGTGTCAAGCAGTTTAAGCACATCATGTGGTTGAGGCAGCAATGCTGAATGTACTTGCACCTCAGGATCAGTAAGGGTCAAACCATGCCTTTCCTTTTGTAACTTTCCCCTCATAAGATAGAAGGGGAAAAGAGAATGTTTTCAATTCAAACAAGAACACTGAGAATCTAAACATGGGACCTCGCTTCTTCAGTGAGACAGATGCTACAGCGTAACATACAAGAGTTCAAGTAGTTCACAAGGGAATCTTTATCACAACAGTGTATGATAGCTGACCTATGTTGACTATTTTTAAAAATAAAAAAATACTTGTGAGCAGTAGCTTTTCTAGTATCTCCAAAAACATAAGGTACGTAACAACCTCAAACAAGGATAACATTTGCAGTGTTTCTTTTTAAAAAAAAGTTATTCCGGTGCCCTTGATTCTCTATAAAATAAGATTTGCACATAGACAAACAGCCACTACTGTTTTGTAACACGACTTCACATTTCTATCAAACTAAAACCTTGCAGCCAATGTTTTGGCTGGTTCATTCCCATATCCCTAGCTAGCCAATCCGTGAACCACCAAATACTATTTTCTTTCCACTTCTTGACCATTTCTTTTTTCATCATGCTCTCACCTGACTCTTTCATTTCTAGCCTCTCTCTTTCTTGCCATACTGCCATCTGTCTCTTTCTCTTCCCACCTCAAGCTCACTTTTCCCTCTCCCATTTATCTGTGTTTCTCTTTCCTCACTTTCAAATGCTAGGAGACTGTCCCATAATCTCCAATCCAGCCCCTGTCCTGGCACAATAACCCTCCCCACTGCACTTACCGTGTCTCATGTCATAAGGCAGCCAAGGAATGGATGGAGTTCTAATGGAGCGCCGTTCACTTCCTGGACTGAAATCCTGCCCATTGTCACGAGAAGACGCAAGCATGGGAAATTCAAAAATAAAAAGTGAAATAACACCAAAAAAAAGTTACACCAAGCACAAAAACATACTTTAAAACTTACAAGTAACCCAGGGAGGGTTATAAAAAATGCATCAGTTATCTGGATGTCATGATATAGAGGAGATTTTCAGACGCCTCTTTCAGCCTCTTCCCACGCAAGCAGCCTCCAGTGCAGTAACAAGGCTGCCACGTGGCAAGGGGTCCATTTTGGACGCCGCCGTTTCTCTCTCGGCGTCGTCCGTGACTGTTGCGGCTAGCATTGGAGGCAGCCGCGCTGTTTTTCACTCATGGAAGTTGTAATTTTGATCCTGTCCTCTAGGGTATTAGCTACTCCTCCTTATTTGGTGTCATCTGCAAGTTTGATAAGTATGCCCCTAATTCCAACATCCAAGTCATTGATAAAGATGTTGAATAGCACGGGGCCCAGGAGAGAACCCTGTGGCACCCCAGTGGTCACATCTTTCAAAGACATAGAGGAGCCACTGCTGAGCACCCTTTGGGTTCAGCCAGTCAACCAATTTTACAAATCCATTGAACAGTTAACTTGTCTAGCCCACATTTTACAAGCTTGTTTGCAAAAATGTCATGGGGAATCTTGTCAAAGGCCTTACTGAAATCAAGGTATGCGATATCCACAGCATTCCCTTCATCTACCAAGCTGGTCATTTTATCAAAAAAAGAGATCAGATTAGTCTGGCATGACTTGTTTCTCTGAAACTCATGTTGACTTTTTGTGATTATGGCATTGCCTTCTAAATGTTCACAGACTCTCTATTTAATGACCTGCTCTAGAATCTTCCCTGGTATTGATGTCAGACTAAATGGACGATAATTGTTCGGATCCTCTTTTTTTCCCTTTTTGAAGATGGGGACAAAGTTTGCCCTCCTCCAGTCTGCTGGGACTTCTCCTGTTCTCCAGGAGTTCTCAGTATGGCCTCTGGGATATCACCCAGAGGATTTCTGGCAGGACCACCCATTGATGCTGCATTCACAAGAGTTAAATAGCCCGAGATTTCACATGCCAGCAATGCTAGGACCAAAACAGGATAGACGATCTATTGATAGCTCAGCCCATCAATAAAAGAACTGTTATAGTGATGCCAGTGGAATGCAAAAGGATGAGATCATCTGATTTTGGCATCCTTTTGCATTCCCCTGGCCTCATTATGATGCCACATTAGCTGCATCTGCTGAAGTGCTGGTTTTGACCTATAAAGCCCTACACAGCTTGAGCCCATGTTATTTGAAGGACAGTGTCTCCCTGTATGAGCCCAGTAGAAATTTAAGGTGGTCTGGAGAAGCCCTTCACTCTGTCACACCACCTTCTCAGGCTCATTTGGTGGGAACAAGGGAGAGGGCCTTGTTGGTGGCTGCTCCCAGACTTTGGAATTCTCTTCCTAAAGAGGCCAGAATGGCCCCATATTTGCTCTCCTTCCAACTGCAGATTAAAACATTTTTGTGCCACCAGGATTTTATGCACTGATAAGTGCTGGGCTTTTAAGGCTGTGTGGTACAGTTTAGAAGATTGTCTTTATACCATTTTAATGTACAGTACTTTAATATTTTTATTTTTTCATGTTTTAAACATATACATTGTTTAATACTTTTTTAAAAATTATATTTATACTATAATTTTTAGTTTTCTATTGTTTTTAATTTATATTGTTTTAAAGATGTTGTTAGCCACCTTGAGTCCCTTGACAGAGAAAGGCAGGATATAAATGAATAAAATTATTGTTGTTGATGTTGTTGTTGTTGTTGTTTCCTTGTCACTTTTTCACTATGTGAACAAACTGTGAAGTGCCTCAGCCTTCTGTCTTTCCCCTCAACTCTCCACATTATCCACATGCTAAGGAAGGGAGACTGGAATCGTCCACTAAATTAACCACAGTTTTCTGTGATATCTACAGGTCATCCCCCATATCCACAGGGATCCAGTCCAGACTTACCATGGATAGCCAAAACCATGGATAATAGCCAGGGGCGGTTTAAGAAATTTTGGGGGCCCCTGCAATGCTTTATTTTGGGGCCCCCATATGTTTATCGCAGGTCAATGTAACCTAACCTATTCACCTTACAGGATGTTCAGATTACAGTAGGACCCCCATATCCATGGATTCTTATCCATGGGACACAAAATAGCACACCTACCATAGAGTCTTCCTAGAAAATGTGTCCTCCCTAGTTGTTTTCTAGGCCCTCCAAGGCAACTCTATGGTATTTTAAACCAGCAGTCCCATTATTTTCAATGGCATTCACTATTATTCATGGTTTTCAGAATCCACGCCCCACCGAACCAATCCCCGGTGTATAAGAGGGGCCTACTGTATTACATAATTTGCCACCAATAATTTAGTTTAAAAACTATATTATAGGCACTAACATAATATTTTTTGTTTATTAGCAATTAACATAATGGTGTAGATTTCCTCAAAGAAAAGAAAGAGTGGACTACAAGCTAAACATGAGTTAGTAGTGTGATGCAGCAGCAAAAAAATGCCAATGCGATTCTAGGCTGCATTAAAAGGAGTAGTGTCTAGATCAAGGGAAGTAATCACTCCATTCTGCTTTGGTCAGACCTCACCTGGAATACTGTTTCCAGTTCTGGGCACAACAATTCAAGGAAGATACTGAGAAGGATGGTGGGAGGTTTGGAAGCCATTACGCCCTATGAGAGGTGACGTGATAGCCATGTTTAAATATTTGAAGGGATGTTATATTGAGGAAGGCACAAGCTTGTTTTCTGCTGCTCCAGAGACTAGGACACGGAGCCATGGGTTCAAACTACAGGAAAAGAGATTCCACCTGAATATTAGGAAGAACCTCCTGACAGAAAGAGCTATTCGGAAGTGGAATACACTGCCGCCTTGGAGTGTGGTGGAGTCTCCTTCTTTGGGTTTTTTTAAACATAGGTTGGATGGCCATCTGTGAGGAATGCTTGGATTGTGTGTTCCTGCAGGGCAGAAGCTGATTGGATGGGATGGCTGTTGGGGTCCCTTCCAGCCTATGATTCTATGATTCTAGGCTGCATTCAGAGCCTGAGAAAGTTATTCTTAGATTACACCTCCCAGAATCCCCCTGCCAGCACCCTTCTCAAGGTCTGGTTGCATTGTTCCTTTTCCAGCATTCTCTAGCCCAGTGGTTCTTAACTTGGGGTCTACAATGTCCTCACAGGGAGTCCACAAAGGCTTGAAGGCTGCTTGGCCCACCTCCTCCCTGTAGTGGAGTAGTCACGTGACAGGAACCAAGGCAAAGGCTGGCTGGGTTGGCCTGCACATTGCCATTCAATCCACTCCAGCCACAAACTTGCAGGCAGAAGCAAGAGTGCCTCTGAGGGAGTTTAATGGATGGTGTAATTGTATTGTTGTTGTTGTTAGCTATTATTATTAGAGTTTTAAATCTTGAGTTAAGTCTTGGAGCAACAAAAGATATTTAAAGGGGGTCCCTGCTAAAGAAAAGGTTAAGAACCACTGCTCTAGGCCAGTGCCTCTCACATAACACTAATGGGATACTGGTGTTTTAGTGACAACAATAAAACCATTGTTCCCAGTAATATTACTCCAATTTTTATTTATATTCTTTATATTCTTCTGTTAAAAGAACCAGTGTTGTAGAAGTTTCAGCATTGCCCTATGACTGTGGAGACCAGGGTTTGAATCCTTACTCAGCCATGAATGTCCGCTGGGTAACCTTGGGAAGTCACACTCTCTCAGCCTCAAAGGAAGGCAAAGGCACACCCCCTTTGAACAAACCTTGCCTAGAAAACCCCATGGTAGGTTTGCCTTAGTCAGAAATGACTTGAAGGCACATGGGCAAACACACACATTCCTTTTGCAGGCTGAACTCAGTTGGCAGCAAGGGGAGGAAGCTGAAGAAGACCAAGGGGGAAAGGAATGGGAGAGGAACCAGGAAGGGAAGGGAAGGGAAGGGAAGGGAAGGGAAGGGAAGGGAAGAAAGAAAGAAAGAAAGAAAGAAAGAAAGAAAGAAAAAAGAAATCCTTTCTGAGGGAGACAACACTCAAATTCCTTCTCTCTCTCTCTCTCTCTCTCTCTCTCTCTCTCTCTCTCTCTTTCTGTCTCTCTCTCTCTCACACACATACACACTCACTTTCTGCGTGCCTCTCCCTCCAGCTTCTGCCATGGAGGGCTGCTGTTTCTTTCACTTTCTCTTTGGGGTTGTGAAACGCTGTTTAAGAAAAAAAAGCCAGCGGAGGTTTTTGGAGGAGGAGGGTAGGAGGGGGCGCCTACTGGCTGTCTCCTTCGTTCGTCGGATTAAGGAGGCTAGTACGGAGCCCTCTCTTAACCTGGGGCCCCCCACCAATGCTGATTTGGCAGACTGGTTAAACAGGCCCTGATAATAGCAAACCCTATGGAAATGAATGACTTCCAGAACAACTCCGGCAGAAGCATACCATAGAATCATACCGGAGGACCTAGAAAATGCCTAGAGGACATTTTTTGATGTGGACAAGTGAAACCATGGGTACTGGTCCTATGGATATAGATGTTGACCTGTAAATGCGGGAAACATGATTTTTTGAAATGTAGTTCAAGAATACACCAGGATCTGAAACCTCTGTTTAATCTTTGCTTGTTTTCACTAGACACTCCTTCTTCTCTTTGGCTGTGTACCTCTATGAGTTCTCCTCTATGCTTCTAATATCTAAGAATGAAGATCAAAGCCAAAGCACAAGCAAATGTCAAAAAATTACCAAGGATGTGAGAATACTGCAGAGCACAAAGCTCAGCTGGATCAGAAAGCCCTTCATGTTAAACTGGAGTAGGAATTTATTCTACTGTATTTCCTGTGCAGAAAGTTCTAGTGGCCATCTTGGTTGGACAGAGTTCATCCAATGCCTGAAGTCACTTGATTGTCAAGGATGCTACTGTGTGGTTCACCACACAGGCCCGCTATGGTCAGATCCAGCAGGTGCTACAAGTAAAACACTCCTACTACTCTAATCCTGTTCAGGCAACTACAGTGCATACAATGAATGTGTGGCAGGGGCAACAAGCTTGTTGTGCCTGTTGTGTTTTTGCCTTAGGCCATGTGGATTCCATACATGCATAACCTTCAACTGTCCTGATTTGGCAGGGTCAGTCCCAATTAATTTTCTGTTCTCCCACTTTACAGCTAGTTTTAAAATGCCCCAGTTTTTCTCTTCTTATTATTTTCTCTTTCATCCTCAGCTTACTTAAATTGCTGCAAACTGAGTTTGATAGTTTGCACTCAATTAACTCAGCGAAGGAAAGGAAGGGATGGACCTTACCAGTAGGCTCAGGCAAAAGCAAACTGCTTCAGCCTCTGCTTTTTTTGGCAACTAGAAGATTTTCTTGATGTACATAGTAGGATAGGCTGCTTGCCTTTATTGTAATGAAAACTGATTGGCTTGTGTGTCCTAGTAAATACATGTATATGCTATCCCAGTGGTTCTTAACCTGGGGTCTGCAGACCCCCAGGGGGCCGCAATGTTCTCATATGGGGTCTGTGAAGGTTTGAAGGTTGCTTGTCCCACCTCCTCCCTGCAGTAAAGTGGCCACATGACAGGAGCCAAGAAAAAGGCTGGCTGGCTTGGCCTGCACATTGCCATTTAATCTGCTCCAGCCATAACCTTGAAGGAAGAAGCAGGCAAAAAGCCTTCCCTTCCTTCCTGTACCTCTGAGGGAAGGTTTAATGGATGGTGTAATATCATCATCATCATCATCATCATCATGTATTATTGAGTATTATGTATTATGAGTTAAGTCTTGGGGGTCCGAGGCAACAAAAGATATTTAAAGGGGGTCTCTGGTAAAGAAAAGGTTAAGAACCAGTGTGCTATCCTACTACCAGGATACTATCCTACTATGCTATTCAAGCAAACCATGAAGATACCTCTCAGCTGGTTGGTCTATAACCTTGTAGAGAGAAACCATCCAATCCTGAGATGTCCTGAATAAGGATCTAAGCAGCATAAACTAGTAGCTTGAGACTGTGATACCCTTTGCACTAGAAAGCAACACCTAATTATGGACTTTATCACTCGCAGTCTTTAAAATGTTCTTTTGCTGGCACACACACACCCATTTTTGTGTCACAAAAGGATGCCCTCACCCACTCACCTCCCTTCCTGGCAAAGGCTCCACCATGAATCAAGAGGAAGTGAATAGAGACCTTTTGCGATTATGTGGCATCGTGATGACACTGTATTTTCCATGTCTGATAAAGTCCTTAGTCTCAGAAGCAAGGCCCAATTAGCCTTAATTAAACTGAGTAAGCCAGAAGCTCAAAGGAAGATTTCATTTGAAGAATAAAAAGAGGAGTCACTGAACTGATCAATGAACTCTCTCCCATTTTGAGTCCACTCCTTGGTTCTCCCAACCCAAAGTTTATGGCTAGAATCCTGACAGTGACATATGCAAGCTTTACAGGTGTGTATGTTCTGTTCTAAACAGGGTGCAAGAGGCTACTCCCTAGCTTCTTAAAAAGTAGGATGGGGAGGGGAGGGGGGGAAAGTGAATGTAGCAGTTCCTTTAAGACTAAGGACATTTTCAGACAGCACTTACCGCGCAAGCAGCCTCTGGAGCAGTAACGAGGCTGCTGCATGGCAGGGGGTCCTTTTCGGATGCTACCGTCCCTCTTCTGGGATCATTCGTGGCACATCTGTGAAGCTTTGGAAGCGGCCGTGCCATATTTTAAGCACAGGCAACTTCCATGCTTAACACATGGTGCGGCCACTTCCAAAGCTTCATGGACGTGCCACGAATGATCCCGGAAGAGGGACGGTGGCGTCCGAAAAGGACCCCCTGCCATGCAGCAGCCTCATTACTGCTCCGGAGGCTGCTTGCATGGTAGGGGGCATCTGAAAATGTCCTAATTGTTTTTTTATTTTTACATGAGCTTTCGTGAATATAAACCCACTTCTTTGGATGCAGTGCAGAGTGATAATAAATGCTCAGGTATAAAGCATAGTTACACAGTTGAGGGAGTGGGATAGAATGTAATAGGATCCAAAAGGAATCCCATCAGGATATAAATCCAATCAATCAATGCAAATCATGACCCCTGCCCTAAATTTTCAAAGGGCTAACCTCTTACATCCCAGCCACGGCCACTATGACAGGCACCTGCCAAGCCCTATGAGAGCACTGCTATGGGAGGAGTGGTGGGACAGAGGGTTGTCACCCTGCAATTCACCAAGAAAGAGGGGCAAAGGAATTATGGTTATGTTGGCGTGAGATATCACTATTTCCAGGTTCCACATGTGCCCATGTGGACATTGGCAGGCCCACATGAAAGAGGACATCTAGCAATAACCTGAAATGGTGGCATTAATGACAAGCACAGTTCTTCCCATCCATATAGTTACTGAATCAATGAAAAAGGTCTCCTGACATTCCCATTTCAAATGTATATCAAAGTCTGGAAAGTCTTCAATAAACATAATGTGAATGTAGGTTGTTGCTGTGATGTATGTAAAACAACAACAACAACAACCCAAAATTAAAGGTCAAACTGCCATTGGATCAACAGAAAGGGTGCTGAAATTTCAGCAGCTCTCAAACTTCCTCTCTTCTGTCCCACTGCCCCTAACCCTGCCTGTTCCACCTTAAATCACCTGTTGCCAAAATGTGAGTAGATATTAGCATGCTGGCTATGGCATTGGAAATAATGTTTCTCTTCATGTGTTCTAAGTATCATTTAGGCTTCCTGATTTTCAAGTCATTTGCATCCCTAGAGCAGGTAAGAGCTGGATAAAGCACTTTTATCGTATGCCAGCATGAGCCCATTCCCTCTCAGGCTGGTCGTCTTTCAAAAGTTCCATGTATCTTCATGTGACATTCGCCAAATGACCATGCAATTCAGCCTTCCTGCTCTAAAAGGACTTCCAGCTATCACCACTTTCTGAGAAGGCTTTGTTTTGTATCACATGATCATTTAGGTAATACCTTCTCTCCTGCCTGCCCCTCCTTCTCCAGAACAGGAGTTTGGAATTAATACAGGTCTCATGTGACTCTGTCCTAACCATGCTATGCTCCATTGATTTTAGCACAAACATACTGTACTTGCTGAAAATATTTTGTAAATACCACCAGCAACATCACTGAGAAATGGTGAAATGGTGGCTGAAGAATTTTTATATGTTGATGTTATTTTTTAATTGCCTTTGTTTAACTGGGTACAAGATTTCACTATCTAATGTCCCAGGAACACAAGGGAAGGTTACATGGTGTTAAGGAATTGGAATGTCGTATTTCACTTTGTGTTAAGCAGCACTTGAACACCTGTAATTAACTGCAAATCACTAGGTGGAAGTCAATCCTCCCACTTTATTAAACTGAGCATGTTTGATATTAATAGTGAGGAGTATATTACTAGGCCTAGCAGTAGGCTCATTAGCAAAATCAGTGAGATTTCCCTGCAAGTACTACAAGCCTTCGCCTCCTACACATCAAAACAAGGAACGTTTCTCAAGTTCCAGCCATTTAAAAAGACCCAAACTGTTGTTGCTGAAATGTAGATGGTCATGTACTTACAAATGATTCCACATTGCAAATGTTGTATGGTAGAATGTGTTGCTTTGTCTCCAAGTGATAAGGAGTTTAAAGTAGTCCTTTTAGGACTGTATTTCCTAGAAAGCACAGCAGAGTTCGGTCACTAGAACCCTCTAGTGGGACCGAGGCTTTTGATTTCCACAATCAGCTAGAATAGAAATTAAGATGGTGGCTTCACGTGGCAATTAATATAGCAATATATTATCTGGCCATTTCCTCCCACTGGCCAAGAGTTTTCTGCAAAGTCCCACTCAACAAAGATCCCCTGCAACTGTAATTAGAAGCTTCCTCCATGTGGTTTCTGCCTCTCATACAGGTGTGCGCAACTGCAGTGGGTTTGGATGTTTTCCTCTGAGACCCTCTGGAAGCAGTGGAGACTACCAGAAATGCTAAAAACAAAAAAGAACAGAAGCAGAAGTGACTGGAAGTCCACTTCTAACTTTGAAAAACTGGTAGTGTGGGATGGTGGTGGTGCTAACTATTTAAAAGATTAATTGCAGCTTCTGGTCACTTCAAGGAGAGCCAATTCAACTGTTGTTACACACACAAAAACAATAGTGTGGAGGGCTTAAGTGGCCCCCAAACAGACTTTGAGACCACATGCACAACACTTTCTCTAATAGTTTCATCAACAGCACTACCAGTATTAGTCAGAGCTTGGGGGAGGGTATTTTTTGGACTACAAATTCCAGACTTCCCCAAGCAGCATAGTCATAGCTGTGCTGGCTATGGAATTCTGGGAGTTGTAGTCCAACAAAGTAAATTTTCCAGCTTTGAGCATTAGCATATGACATTAGTAATGTACTGTACCTCACTTAGCTTCTATTCATTACTGGAGGAGATGTTGAGGTGCTGGTGCTGGGGAGATGCTAGTTACTGGTTTCCTCTTATTGTATGGTTTGGGGTGTGGTTTATTAGAAAATTCAGAATTAGTGCTACTGAGTATTGTCTGTACTCAGGCTACATAACTTCTTGTAAGTTGTGTGTGTGTCAGCATGGGATAAGCCCGTTTTATTGTATACAAATATGAGCTGGCAGAATCTTATGCACTGTGAAATAGCCACCTAATTATGCCTCTGAAGAATCTGAAGGGAGAGGAACAATTCAAAGAGAACACAAGTTTGGAATGGGGGGAAATGAAAAGAAACTGCAAAAATGAAAAGAAAATGGAAAATTTCAAGGGCTCCTATAAATGTCTTGAAATAGCTCTTCATAGTTGTTGCACTTCTTATTCACATGCACAGAAGCAAGGGCTGCCAAATGTATGGTCAAGGGAGAATTTTGCTCCATTAATCTGTTGGCATCCTCTTTAGCATTTTCTTTGCCTTCCTTGGATACACTGAGTCAGTGATCATCTGTTAGGATCAGGTGGGCATGTGCTATGTGATCTGCATCTTGTGACTGCAGGGCAGAGTTGGCATTTGGCTTTAAACATTGCTGCCGTTTCTATATTCCTAACATTTTTTTTTTAAAACACAAACAGAAGAAGAAGGAGTGATCTGGAATGTGAAACACTGAGAAGGCCAACTCTTCTACAACAAATGCTACTGCTCTCCTGCAGAAAAAAGTGAAAAGTATTTTTTCTTTAAAAAAAACTCCATTGTTCATATGTTAACTAAAAGTATACTAGTGCCAGTTTTATGGAATAATTGAAGATGAACATGGTGTCAGCAAAATCGGTAAGCATTCTAAACCCAGATTTGTATATTTCCAAAATCTCTATGTATGTCTGCAGAGCTGTAGAGCTGTTTGGCAACCCAACCGCTGCAGAGCTGTTTGGGCTGGAAGTCATCGAATCATAGAATCATAGAATTGTAGTTAGAAGAGACCACGAGGGCCATCCAATCTAACCCGCTGCCATGCAGGAATACACGATCAAAGCATCCCCGACAGATGGCCATCCAGCCTCTGTTTAAAGATCTCCAAGGAAGGAGACCCCACCACACTCTGAGGGAGTGTGTTCCACTGCCGAACAGCTCTTACTGTCAAAATGTTCCTCCTAATGTTAAGGTGGAATCTCTGTTCCTGGAGCTTGCATTCATTGTTCCATGTTCTAGTCTCTGGTGCAGCAGAAAATAAGCCTGCTCCATCCTCAATGTGACACCCCTTCAAATACTTAAACAGGGCTACCATATCACCCCTCAACCATCTTTTTTCCAGGCTAAACATATCCAGCTCCCTAAGTCTTTCCTCATAAGGCATGGATGCCAGACCTTTCACCATTTAAGTCGCCCTTCTCTGGACACCCTCCAATTTGTCAATATCCTTTTTGAATTGTGCTGCCCAGAACTGGACACAGTATTCTAAGTGAGGTCTGACCAAGGCAGAATAGAGTGGCACTATTACTTCCCTTGATCTAGACACTATACTTCTATTGATACAGCCCAAAATTGCATTGGCCTTTTTAGCTGCCGCATCACACTGTTAACTCATGTTCAACTTCTGGTCTCCTAGGACTCCTAGATCCCTTTCACACACAGTCTCGTTCAGCCAGGTCTCCCCCATCCAGCATCTATGCATTTACTTTTTCCGCCCTAAGTGCAGTACCTTACATTTCTCTGCATAGAATTTCATTTTGTTAGCGTTGGCCCAGCTCTCCAGTCTATCCAGGTCATTTTGAATTTTGATCCTGTCCTCTAGGGTATTAGCTACTCCTCCTAATTTGGTGTTATCTGCAAATTTGATAAGCATGCCCCTAATTCTGTCATCCAAGTCATTGATAAAGATGTTAAATAGCACTGGGCCCAGGACAGAACCCTGTGGCACCCCACTGGTCACATCTTTCCAAGATGAAGAGGAGCCACTGCAGAGCACCCTTTGGGTTTGGCTGGTCAACCAATTACAAATCCATTTAACAGTTAACTTGTCTAGCCCACATTTTACAAGCCTGTTTGCAAGAAGGTCATGTGGAA
Source organism: Gambelia wislizenii (assembly GCA_030847615.1). Lineage (NCBI taxonomy): Eukaryota > Metazoa > Chordata > Lepidosauria > Squamata > Crotaphytidae > Gambelia > Gambelia wislizenii. Next base: position 167,893,058 of record JAUMIR010000005.1, on the reverse strand, counting down.
CCTTGTCAAAGGCCTTACTGAAATCAAGGTATGCGAAGTCAACCTGAAGGAAATGGAGGTTCTCCACCAACCTGCACCACAGGATGAACACCACCATTCCCACATTGCCACCAGCAAATCTGTGCTTAAGTCCATTCAGCAGTTCACCTACCTGGGAAGCATCATCTCCTCAGATGCCAAGATTGACAAAGAGATCGATCACAGATTAGCAAAGGCATATACGCATTTGGAAAACTTCACAAAAGAGTTTGGAGCAACAAACACCTGAGGCAAAGCACAAAAATCAGTGTGTATAGAGCCATTGTACTGTCTATTCTTCTTTACGGGTCTGAAACATGGGTCATCTATCGCCACCACTTACGACTCCTCAAATGCTTCCATCAGCTCTGTATACACATAATCCTAAACATACACTGGACTGACTATGTGACGGATGTTGCTGTCCTTGAGAAACCAGGGATCACCAGCATTAAGGCCATGATATTGAGAACACAGCTGTGCTGGGCAGGGCAGGATTCTAGGACGGAGAACCATTGCCTCCCAAAAATAGTACTCTGTGGTGAACTCGCCATGGGTCAGCGTAAGAGGGGCACTACAAAAAAGTGATACAAGTATTCCCTGAAACAACATCTCAGCCTTAGCCAAATTAAATCATCAAAAATGGTCCGCCCTGGCCTCACATCGAGAGGCCTGGAGACACACTATCCACAATGCTGCAGCCTTATTTGAGAACTTCAACAAGTCTTGAAGAGAAACGACAACGCAGAAAGAATCACAACCCGGAAATATCACCCAAGGAGACCTTCTGCTGTGCTTTCTGCAACCGGACTTGTTTATTTCAGATTGGCCTTTTTAGTCATCAGTGCGCTTGTAGAAAGCGTGGGATGAGTCTTTCCTGAATCTACGTTTGGGAAGAAAGCCAGAGAGACAGAGATGTATATCTGGCGTTGAAGCTGGCTCAGAAGATAAAGGTACTGCAAAATGCAGCACTAAGATTGTTGATCAGAGATTTAGACAGACAACTCATAACACTGGTCTTAAAGGAGCTGCACCATCTGCCAATCATTCCAAACTGGCTTCCCCCACCCTCCCCATCCTGATCTCTCTCCCCATGACCACCATTGCAATATGTCTTCCCCTGCCCTCCCCATCCTGATCTCGTTCCCCCCACCTCCAGCATCCCAATCTGGCTTCCCCCTTCCTCCTCTTGCTGGTGTCTCTCTCCCCACCTCCACCATCCCAATCTGGCTTCCCCCTCCCTCCCTGTCCTGATCTATCTCCCTCCACCTCCACCATCCCAATTTGGCTTCCCTCGCCCTCCCCACGCTGATCTCACTCCCACCTCACATCCACTATCCCAATCTGGCTTCCCCCTCCCTGCCCGTCCAGGTCTCTCTCCCCACCTCCACTATCCCAAACTGGCTTCCCCCTCCCTCCCCGTCTTATTCTCTCTCTCCCCACCTCCACCATCCCAATCTGGCTCCCCCCCTCCCCGTTCTGATCTCTCTCCCCCCACCTCCACCATCCCAATCTGGCTTCCCCCTCCCTCCCCACGCTGATCTCGCTCCCACCTCACATCCACTATCCCAATCTGGCTTCCCCCTCCCTGCCCATCCAGGTTTCTCTCCCCACCTCCACCATCCCAAACTGGCTTCCCCCTCCCTCCCCATCTTATTCTCTCCCCCCCTACCTCTATCATCCCATTCTGGCTTCCCCCTCCCTCCCCGTTCTGATCTCTCTCCCACCCACCTCCACCACCCCAATCTGGCTTCCCCAACCCTACCCGTCCAGATCTTTCTCCCCACCTCCACCATCTCAATCTGGCTTCCCCCTCCCTCCCTGTCCTGATCTCTCTCCCCCCACCTCGAGCATCCCAATCTGGCTTCCCACTCCCTTCCCATCCTGATCTCTCTCCCCACCTCCACCATCCCTATCTGGCTTCCCCCGCCCTCCCAATCTTGATCTCTCTCTCCCCACCTCCACCATCCCAATCTGGCTTTCCCTCCCTCTCCGTTCTGATCTCTCACCCCCTACCTCCACTTTTCCAATCTGGCTTCCCCCTTCCTCCCCATCCTGGTATCTCCCTCCCCACCTCCACCATCCCAATCTGGCTTCCCTCTCCCTCCCTGTCCTGATCTCTCTCCCCCCACCTCCACCATCCCAATCTGGCTTCCCTCGCCCTCCCCATTTTGATCTCTCTACCCCCACCTCCACCATCCCAATCTGCCTTCCACCGCCCTCCCCGTCCTGATCTCTCTCTCCCCACCTCCACCATCCCAATCTGGCTTCCCGCTCCCTCCCCGTCCTGATCTCTCTCCCCCCACCTCCACCATCCCAATCTGGCTTCCCCCTCCCTCCCTGTCCTGATCTCTCTCCGCCCACCTCCACCACCCCAATCTGGCTTCCACTGGCCTCCCCATCCTGATCTATCCCCCCCACCTCCACCATCACAATCTGGGTTCCCCCGCCCTCCCCGTTTGATCTCTCTCTTCCCCCCACCTCTATCGTCCCTATCTGGCTTTACAGGGAGTTGACAGTTGAGAGATGTGATGTGCTGAGAGGATAAAACAAGGTGTACGGCTTTGAGGGAAGCTGGAAGAATTGATGTGCAGGGAGAATAAGCAACAAGAAGAATAGAGGCATGTTGAAAATAAAATTCAAAGCAGTTACGTTATTTTTGTTCAACAATTAATCAATCTTTATGTTTATTATTTTTATCTGATCTCCTCATGCATTTATTTGGACTTATTGATATATAATGCATACTCTAACCCTGTGAATACCCCCACACATATGCAAGTATTATGCATATAATTGTGGAACTGTGGTCTCCACAATGTGTTAGGTTAGTGGCAGCAGTTGGAGGTGAAAACCCCTGCGTCACAACCGTGGTGGCAACGAAAGTTAAGAGGCGGCCAGGCTGAGTGATGATGTAAATTTGGCCGGTGTCCCTGTGCGTCGCAACCCCCTCCTGGGTGATAACATATTTGGGTGCTCATTTCTGCTCTCTGCAGAAGCAACAGCATTCCGGGCAAGCTTTCTGTGGAGCTCGTAGGCCAACGAGGATGTGGTGGTGGCTCCAACAAGAGGGGATAGACCAGCAGGGCTGATGTTGGATTTTATCAGATACAGCAAGTACAGTGTCATAACAATGCCTAATGAATGCAAAAATATGCCTATATTGCATAATGCCGTACTTTGTTGATTTCAAGTTGTAAATAAGCCATTATTTTTTATTGACGGCTCAAGCCCTGGTGGAGCAGTGGTTAAATGCCAGTACTGCAAGTCACCATGTTGCAAGTTCGATTCCAGAGGGCTCCAAGGTTCACACAACCTTCCATCCTTTCGTAGGTCAGTAAAATGAATACCCGGCTTATGGGGGCAATTAGCTAACACACATTGGAAACTGCTTAATGCAGTGTAGATGTGTAAATTGCTATTGCTTAAAACAATTTGTAAGCTGCTATGATAGCCTTGTGGCTAGAGAGCGGGGTATAAATAACTAATTTTTAAAAAGCCGTCAATAGATCTGCAGTGGCATTGTTTGTTTGATTCTTTTTTGCAGTTTCACCAGCTTCTGAAACCATGTGCCATTGTGCTCTCCTAATTCCAGCATCAATGGGTGGTCCCGCCAGAATACTTCCAGGTGAGAACGTGAAAACCACGTATTGGGCACTTTTTTATGAACCTCCCCCATGTACTTGGAAGTTTTTAAGTGTGTTTCAGTGCTTGTGGTGTACATTTTGTGTTTTAATTTAGCTGTTTTTTTAAAACTGATAATAAGTTCACAAGGATGCCATGAGTTAAAGTGTTTTGTGTTTGCAGATATCGCCAGTGAAATCCATGATAGAAAGTCCAATACAGGAATGGTATTTCACTGGCAAAATCTGCATCCACAAAACACTTTAACGCAAACACCCTTGTGAACTGTTTATCACACCATGGTCTAGGGTGCCACGCAAATATCTAAGCACCCTTTTCAGACCTAGCCAATCATGTTGAGTTGGCTTTGAATAGATACCCAGAGGTCAATGGATCGGAACCATCGTCTGCTTTTAAGGGCACTCATGTCTTCTTGCAAGAACCACTGAAATCACACACCCTGGCAAATGCGGAAGTAGACGGTGCTAGCATTCACGCCCCTACAATGCTGGGGCTGCTTTTTCACAGTATTACAGGAACGTATGATAAAAAGGGTTATTGTGCTGGAACACAGATGCTTCAAAATGTGGTGGAAAAAAGACATGTTATGAGGCTGGTCTGATAAAGTCCATAGTGTTGACCCAGCTGGCCAATGAGGATAATGATGCATCATTGCATCGGATTTGGCCCGGTGCATATGGCCACCATGATGATTGATCTGGGGGTCAGTATAGATGAGCCATAGCATGTCACTAAACAGTGTGGGTACACCAAATTTTCATAGGGCCATATCATCATCATCACCGTCACCGTCACCACCACAACTTGCAACTTACAGAAAGATTTAATTGAGAGGATCAGTTAACCATGTTACAGCAGTGTGCTTGCAAAGACAAGGAGTGGAATATATACCATGGAGCACTGTGGATTTTCTTCTTCACCAGGCACCATCCTCCCACCCTCCCTCTTTCACTCCTTCCCAACAAGCCAATGCCTCTTTAAAGTAGTCAGTCTCTAGCACATCAATGGTACAGTTCCTTCACAAGTCTTTGTCAACTTTGCAGTTGTCATTTTTAAAACGGTGAATGTTTTTTCCTACATTGGTGTGCTTCCTGAAAGAATGCCAAATTAGTGTGTGTGGAGGAAATTCCATGAAAAGAGCCCCCATTCTGATTAAGGCTGACTAAATAAGCAAAGCTGGCCTACCATCTGGCAGAATCACATGACTTTGTCAGGCAACAGATGTTGTGATGCCATGGCCACTGTTCCCTGACTGTTTCTTCTGAAACTCCAGCCACAGCCTTGTTTGGAGGACAGAGCTATGTTTGCCACATTGCCTATCCAAGCCCTCCTAAATTAGCTTCCTACTGCAAGAGCCATGGAATAATCAGTGCAGCTGCCAGGGCTGAAATAATATCCAGCAGACAGAGGACTTGACTTCTGTAAGTGGAATGGGGACAGCACACCTTCCTGGTCTTCACCTCAGACAGCAAAATGCCTTCAGCCAGCCTGGTAAAAAAGCAGCAATGGTAAAACAGGCATTGGGTAAGGAATCTCAACATTCAGGAGTTATACAAAATCTTCAGGGATTTGATGCAGGAATGCACTTTAGGAGTCCACAAAGGACATGTTTCCTGCAACAAGATGACCTATAGATCTTGGAATGGCAACTCCTAGATGCACTAGCTGACATATCTGGGGGATTCTGGGAGCTGTAGTAAAAAAATAACAGACAGAATCTTCTTGGGGCATCACGTCTTCCTAAGTGAACTTACATCTGTGGGGATTAGAATTGTGTAGTTTCACAACATCTGTACCCATTAGATGGCTTCTGTTACATTACTACATAACAGTAGTAGTAATGTAATGTAATTACATTAATGTAAAGTGCTCAATGCAAATTGGTGCCCAGTGCACAATGAGACTGATGTTCATTGGTCCCAATGTACATCGCATCAGCCCTGGTGGACATTGCATTGGTCCCAATGTATATCAGGCACTTTGCCAGTGTCCTGTTATGCATCTTCACAGTTCAGTAACTGCCTTCTTAGCACCTCTGCTACTTAGCTAGGTATATGCCAAGTTACATTACGTAAAAGGATATAGGATTCCAGCACGTTTCCAAGCTCAGGTGACCAGGCATGCAACAATGTGAGAAGAATGATTAAAAATACACCAAGAATGTTAAGGAGCAAACTGCAGTGAGAACAGAGTTGAGATATTTCTTTATTCTTATGTGAGCTTTCCATCTCCAGAAGAACATGATGTTCAGTGTGAAAGTTGAGAATACAGGAAGCCCCTGCTTTTTGATGGCTCATTATCTGGCGATTCACTCTTTCAGTGCTTACAAATTAAGGACAATTTCTATTCATCCAACAAGGAATCTACTCTTCTGACAGTTCTTGCCTACGGAGGCTTGCTTGGGACTGACCGCAGACACACACACTGCTTGCAAAGTGAGCTGAGAGGGGGGAAGTCACCAAGCCAACTGAGAGACTTTGCAAGAATTGGGTGGGTACAGGTGCCTGCAGGCATGTGCAGGCAATCCCAAGTGAGCCACCATAATTCCCTCCTGTTCCCTACATGGGTTCTGCTTTTTGACCAGTTCTAGGAGATTATCAGATGTGGCAAATATGGTGTGATAACAATGACAGGATACCACGAAAGGGCTATCCTATCGCACAACATTGATTCTTCATGTTCTCCAAGCATTCTGCTGTGAATAAGGTGTACTTTTTATTAACGGGCCAAGCCATCAATTGCTTGCTGATGGTATTTTTTTCATGGCATTGCCAGCATCTGAAACTGTGTCCCATTATGCTCTCCTGAATACAGCATCAAATGGGTGGTCCCTACCAGAATACTTTCAGGTGAGAACATGAAAACTAGGTATGGGACACTCCTTTTATGAACCTCCCTATTTTTCTGGCAAATTTTTAAGTGTGTTTCAGAGCTTGTTTTCTTTTTCTTTGTTAATTTAGGTGTTTTTAGACTTTTAAGTGCACTCGCGTCTTCTCACGAGGACCGCCAAGATCACACACCCCAGCAAACGTGGAAGTAAACAGTGCTAGCAGTCATGCCCTGATAATTCTGGGACTGCTCTTTCTCCTTATTACAGCAACGTGTGGTAAAAAGTGTTATTATGCTGGGACACTTAGACTTTTAACTATAGTGGGACAAAAACATTTTTAGAGGCTCATCTGATAACCTCCCTAGTTTCTGATACTGCTGCAGTCCCTAACCTGTCAGATATGTGGAGGCTTCCTGCAGTAATAATTTTAAAAACCCTATACATTTTCAGATTCTAATATTGATTATGGCAACATATTTGAATTACACTTCTCTTTTCAGGGGCATAGTATTTACGGGAAAGGAATGGAGATAAATATCATATTTTAAAAAAAAACAAATTATGGCTAATGTTGTCTATCTGCAGTTACTATGACTCCTGTTGTGATAAAATACTGTCCAACTCTTCAATAGAAATATGAAGTATACTGAATACCCAAATTTATTGCTGTTCCTTAATTACAAAAATATGAGTTTCTTCTGTTTCTGTATGATAATGTTGATGTCTACATACCTACCATTTCAAAACATAGATTTGCTTTAAAAAAAGACATGGAGGTATCTTCTTTGGGAGAGGTCTATGAATAACTGAAAATGGATTAGACAAAAGCCATATTCAGGTGTTCTCTAAACTGATAAAATAAATGCATGAGTATGGGAGTACATTAGCCTTACCTACCTCTGTCAACCCTTCTGTCCTCATCTGGAATATTGTAAGTTTTGAACAGAGGTAGGCAGAATGCTATCCTTACTTCTGTGATTACAAAGAACACATTGGAAAAGTCTTTGAGGACAGCTGATGAAGGGGAGGGGAGGGAAGCTGCCAATGGATATTACTGCAGGTATCAATAAAATCCCAGCTACTGAGGAACAATGGGGCCTAGGGATTTGGGGTGTTGTACAAAAAGTAGCTTTTCCAGGCTCTGGAGATAACTTGCCACACCATTTCACTGAAATAATTCACAGAATGTAACTTTTATCCATTTTGGCTCCTAGTTCAGTCAAATACATAATTTGTTCATTCATTCAGTCAAATCAACTTTTCATTCCCTTTCTGCACGTACAGTGTGGCATGCAGCCCACCCCGCAAAGGCAAAACAATTACAAAAATCTGGGAAAATGTAGAAAATAAGGAGGCACCAATCAGTCCCGTCCTGGGAGAAAGGCAGGATATTAAATGAATAAATAAATAAATGCTAGGAAAAGTAAATAGTCAAAACATATTGCTATGCTCTTGCTTATACCTTCAGAACAAAATATCACAAATTTGATCATATTCTAAGTTTAAATTTAATCACTGAGCATAGCATTTGTCTATTGCCCTTTTAGCAGATGCATTTTGCTGTCTCAGGTCTTATCTACATGGGCAATATATCCCATTCCCCCTGCCCGTCTTAGAGCCCTGCAGTCCTGATGCCACAGGGCTTTTGCCCCCTTCTGTTTGTGGGCAGTCCTCACCACCCTCGGGGAAAAGATGCGGCTAAGACAGGGGGAAGACAGAGTAGGGCCCAATAAACTGTTGTAAGATAATACCTGCTTTAATCTGGTCCCACTGGCAAAATACAAATTGGCCCCCATATGTCCACAAGAGCCCATCCCAGCAGGCCGACCTGTCACTTCAGCTCCCATTCTGCCTTGTTCTTCTAGCTCCTGACAGGAGTCCCACAGCATGTGACCAAGGCTGGTCACATGAAGAGGGCCTTGGTGAGATGTTGTGGGCTGGATTCCTCGTTTCTGGGAGAACAAGGGAGATGGAGGAGGAGGCTGCAGTGATGGGCCAGCGTGCTAGTCTGGACTCCAGCAAATTTTGTAGATGTTACAGGAGAGGAACGGGCCTGATCCACAGGCAAGATACACCAGTGGGGAGCTGGCATATCCTAGCTCATGTAGATGAGCCCTTAGTCATGACTCTGTAAATGATTTTAATTGAATACACTTTTGAACCTGAAAGATGCCAAGTTTTTTATATATCTCATGATACCTCTCTAAATAATGCTATACATCTAAAGCAATTATTGGTCTTTCAGGATTTCACTCACATGAGCACAAGTGTAGTTTTATGGAGAGAAAGGGGTATCAAGAGGAAAAAAATCCTCACATATTAAAACAAATGTGTGTGAGAGTTGTGGATACAGTTGGCTAGCCCTTCGTCAGATGCACATACTGAAGATATCGGCTGGCATTCTGCATTGCAGTTATGGATTCGTAACCTAGAGTTACAGATTCATAACTGCTCCATATTCACTAAGACTATGCAAATGCCCCCCTGCCCCCACAGCTTACCTTAACAGCCAGCAGCCAGATCAGGCTGTCAGTTGGGATGTAAGGAGTATAATATTTCCAGCCCCCTCCCATCAGCAAGCAAAGTTGTGACAATCAGAAGCAGGACCTCTGTCACAATCCTTTGTCACAGCCTCACTTGCTGGTGGGAGGGGGCTAGAAACATTATCCCCCTCACACCCTGATTGGCAGTTAAACAGATCTCTTTGTCTGATGTGTCTGCTGGCCATTAAGGTGGGTGTGGTGAGGGTAGGGCGAAGAGACATCACTTAGGGCTTTATCACACTACTATTTTATGCTGCGTTATTTCATTTGAAATCCACTCCAGCCATTTTTGTGAGGGTTGTTGATTGTTGGTATTCTCTATCACACCCTTGCTGCATTTGCACTTTAACAGTCATCTGCACTTTTTTTTTTCATCTGCATTAATGGCATCATTACCAACTCCTATACCCTGTCCATCACGTCATGATTGGTTCTCTTTCTTTCGGACGTTTGTAGCTATAATAGCACAATAACGCTATGACATCATGACAATATGACGGTATAATGGTACGATGTCATCACAAAGTCCTGCATGAGTGCTGAGATTTTATCGGAGAGATGACACAGGAAAAGAAAGTGGCCACACCATTCCTTACCATTTTTTTCCCTTTCTCCTGCTGAGAGAAAAGAGACAGCCACATTTTTCACTGTGCCATTTATTTGCCTTCATTATAGCATTATAGTGTTATTCCGTTGCTTTGCTATAATGTTATGACAGTTTAACAGCAAACAAAAAAAAAATCAGAAGAGATGGTTCAACATACTAGAAAAGTAATCTTCCCCACCTGAGCACTGAAAGTGATCTGGGTGCTTCTCAGTGAGAGATTTCCTTGGAAATCCTTGAGGGAGGGATAACCTTTCCACGCCACATCCATTAATGGATCATTCACAGAAGAAAACATTATGAAACATAAACACCTGAACTGGTTACTAAATTGTTGCTGGAAAGGGGGTCATTAACAGATTATTTCCAGTGTAAAAAAACAACAACACACATTTCTAATGATCCAGCAATGCAACGATACCTGGAGAGCAATGATGTTGTGTAATAAGGCTGAGGCAATAGTGGGACTAATGCATCACTATGACATAACAGCATGATGTGACAATGCAGTTAATTATGCATATGTAAGTAAGTAGCCAACAGAGGACTTTTTCAGATGCCCTAATAGCCATCAGTGGAGGGTGGGAGAGGTATGGGGCTATCCCGTGGCAGGGGGTCAGTTTCAGACAACATATCTCCCTCCCGTCATCATCCGTGTTACTTCCATGTTCGATCTATTGCAAACACACCACTTTTTACTCACGAAAAACTTCCGTGAGTAAAAAGTGGCGCCTTTGCAATAGATCAAACATGGAAGTAACACGGACGATGATGGGAGGGGGACAACGTCATCCGAAACTGACCCCCTGCTGCGGGATAGCCGCATAGCTCTCCCGCCCTCCCCTGATGTCTTTTAGGGCATCTGAAAAATTCCATAGAGTATTGATAATGCTCTCTGCCAGCCACACTTTTGGAGACTTTGTTAAGTACACCTACCTGTTCATGGATGCACACATATATGGCTCCTCCATGTGAAAGAAGAGAATTGGATCAGGATTGGGTCAGGCTTCCCTTTTACATGGAGAGTTATGTTTTTAAAAAACCTACTTCGTCCAAGTTCTAGGAGACCTCCTTATGCAGGCTTTCATGTTTCACCTGAAAACCTCTGTCAGCACCTTCATAACCAGGGGTCTGCTTCTTCACAGGAGTTCAGTTTCCTACCCTGATGCTGCATCTTTGAAAAATCTTCAAAAGCATGAAATCCAAATCTCGTTGTTTCTAGGTTTAGCACTGAACCACAGTAGATGATTCATTTGCAAGCAATAGCAGGGAATGGGAAGGAGCAGGTCATAGATGGGACAAGGGATGATGCACTTTCACAGCCTCTTGTTTTTGTAGTCTCCCATGATGTTTCAGTCAGCTGTTTCTAGGTAATGGGGCTTCTGTGAACAAACAGTGTTATTAGAGTTCATTAAGCTGCTTTTATATCCATTCCTTGTGTTGTTTCCAGGACATGATGTAGCTGCTGCAGCAAAATAACATGGAAAGAGGCAATGGGTCAAAGTTCTGAGAGAGGAGAAAGGTAGAATCATTCACTGAAAACCAGGAATGAATCATTCCAATGATTTTTTTAAAAAATAACATCACAGCCATCTCTCCTGTAAAACTGGGGCAGGAAGAGGCATTGCCTATAAAGAGAAGCTGGAGGGCAGGGGAGAAATTGCTTTTGAAATACATGCTTTTGATTTGGACACACTTGTTGAAAAGTTCAAATTTTACTCAGGAAAATCCCCTAGCTGACTTTACTACTGTTCTCTTTTTTCTTCCCTCCCTCCCTCCCTCTCTTTCTTTGAGGAAAAAGCCAAAAAAATTTTGCTTCAGAAATCTGGTGAGCAATTCAGTATTTTACAAGTTGAGAGATGCAGGACATTTTCAGACATGTCTTACCACGCAAGAAGACTCCGGGAGAGATACGCGGCTATCCCGCGGCAGGGGGTCCTTTTTGGACGCTGCTGTCCCTCTTGCGGCATCGTCCATGACAGTTCTGGGTCCCATCTACAGCAACCGTGCCATTTTTTACTCACGGAAGTTGTCCGTGATTTAAAAATTGTGTGTTTGCTGTAGATGGGACCCAGAACTGTCATGGACGATACTGCGAGAAGGACGGTGGCGTCCAAAAAGGACCCCCTGCCGCGGGATAGCCACGTATCTCTCCCGGAGTCTTCTTGCATGGTAAGACATGTCTGAAAATGTCCTGCATCTCTCAACTTGTAAAATACTGAATTGCTCACCAGATTTCTGAAGCAAAATTTTTTTGGCTTTTTCCATGTACCTCTCCTGGAGTCTTCTTGCACGGTAAGACATGTCTGAAAATGTCCAAAGAGAGTTTGCCATTCCTTATCGTGCTCAGTATCCATCACACAGGCTATCTTACAGGGCACTCCCATTAATTTATCCATATTTAAAGTGGGCAATCACTTCAACTGATCAGTGGCAAACCAATGCCATTGCTAATGGGCTGTAACCAAATAACTGCCAGTTAACTGCATCACTGAGCTGCAGCCCATTTCATGCAAACAGATAGAGAACACATCTGTGGCTTGCATTTTTAAAATGATTGTAGGAAAGAAAGTATGAAAACAGTCTTCAAACATGTGTCTTTGTATGTCAGAAGGGCCAGATCCATCAAGAACAAGCCATGTGCTTGGTTGGTAGACTCAGTTGATAGAGTCAGATATCCTAACATATATATATAATTTTTCTTCAAGCAGCATGCTTATATAGAAGTTACATCACATCATATCATTCCAGTCAATAAATCATATCATAACATATCATTCCATTCTTTTGATGCTGCAAATATTTCTGTCTGCTCTCCTACACGTGTTTTTAATGTTATGAAGTTACCTGCCATCAAGTTGATTTTGACTTATGGTGACCCTATGAATGAGAGATCTCCAAGACCCCCAGGGTACATCTACACTGTAAAAAAAAATTCAGTTTGACACCACTTTGTGTGTTGTAGCTCCATCCTATGGAATCCTGGAATTTGTAGTTTTACAAGGTCTTTAGCCTTCTCTGCCCAAGAGTGCTGGGTGGCTCCCAAAACTACAAATACCAGGCTTCTGTAGGATGGATCCGTGGAATTTTAAGTGATGTCAAACTGCATTATTTCTACAGTATAGATGCATCCCTAGTCATCAAATGCTCAGGTCTTGCAAACATAGGCCATGGCTTCCTTTATCAAGTCTCTAGTCTACACCTGTAGTGTAGTCTTCCTCTTTTCCTACTGCCTTCCACTTTACCAAGCATTATTGCCTGGCATCCTGTTGAGCAGTTACAAATATGTAAGCTAGAAGTGTAAAACTACAGATCCCAGGATTCAAGAGGAAGGCACCATGGCAAATAATTCAGTTTCAAACTGGATTATTTGTGCAGTGTGGATACACCCTAGGATAATTTTCTCCACAAATGAAGAGAAGAATGCAACCGCATGAGATAAGTCCCTCAGTCCATGAACTTTCCAGCACTTGGAAAAAATAATTTCTTGAACTACAGCTCCCAGAATGTCCACACATCCAACATGGCTAGTAGCTGGGGGAATCTCAGAGTTGTAGCCCAAAAAGTAATATTCTCAAATTCTGGTGTTGTTGCATGCAAACTGCATCCACTCTACATCCTTCACATGCAAGTTCCTTCCATGTGAGCAGTGCATATATATACACTCCCTTGACATGGTCACTGAAGGAACAATGTGGGGTGGGGAAGTACAAATAGGAGGCAAGTTTATCAAGTGTGGTAATGAACCATCTTTACATGTTAATTTAGGAGATTTCAAATACACTCACATTACCATATGCAGTGCAAGCTACCACAGGGACAGCTGCCACATATTGCAACGATTTCATGTACACAAAGACTGGAACACTGAAGAAGTGTGTTCTCCCCAGACAACTTCAGACAGTGGAGTGAGGGTAAAGGGCTGCCCTAGAATACAATTCTGTTTGGACAGGAGGTTAACAAGTCAAAAGGATATTAGGAAGCAAAGAGTCACCTTTTGCTCTTTAGAACTAAGTTAGATATAAATCAATCAATCAAGTGGAGAATGCTGGAAATGTATTTTGGGATTGCCAAGCAAATTATGACACATGGAACAGTATATAAAGGATTTTGCATGACACTAATTCACTGAACATGGCCTAAATACGTTAAAGGCACCAGATCCTGTCTGATCTTGGAAGCTAAGCAGGTTCAGCTCTGGTTAGTACTTGGATGGGAGACTTGGATGCTGTGTGGATGGTTCTTCTTCAGTACAACAAAGAGGGAGATGATTTGATCCACAGAGATTGGATATGTAGGAGATCAAACCAGCAAGTCAGAAGGGAAAGTCTGAAGACAACTTTTCTTAGCCGTGAATCCAGCTATCTCCAGAAAAGAGAAAAAAACCTCTTTGCTGCCTCATGTTCTGGAGGTGGTCCTGGACTCTCACATGCTACTCTGGCAGCACACAAGCTCTGTCAGGTTCAACCAAGCTGATCAGACTTTGAGTATAGGCCCCATGGCAAACTACGTATCTTCCATCCCATTAACACCCTAGCTAAGTATGGACAGGCTTTTCTCCAGAAGGTTGATAATGAATTTGTGATATAATAATGGTCTCCGATGGTTCTAATCTGCACTGATGGAGGGACTACACACCCCAATGAAGACACATATTCTGAAGGTATTCAAGGAAGGATTCCATATAAAATCACACAACCAGCACTTTCAGCATTAACTCTTCTGGGGCAGATCCCTTCATAATGTAGTCCAGGCACTCCATGATCTAGAAAGAAACACTACACAGAGCAGACATGGAGGTGTCATTTCTCCCCATGGTATTGGCAGCATTGCTGGTATAGGACATAACCAAATCATTGTGTCTACATCTTTGTGTGGTACTGCTTTACAGCTGTTACCAGACCAGTGGGTGCAAAGGTAACCATTACATTAGACCATAAACTTGTGGGAAGCAAAACTGCAGGCCAAACATTATGTGCCACAGGGCCCATTGGAGGTGGCAACCCTTCTTTGCTTCACAGGTGATCCCTTTGAGGTGAGGGAAACAAACTGTCAGAGACCATTGAAGGACTGGGGGGAGGGATACAACTCCTACTGCTGCTGGAATGGAAGAGGAAAGAGAAGGGAGACCTGTAAGGGGCATTAAGAGAAAGGGCCATATCAGGAGTGGCAACCGATAGGCCAAGAGCACAAGGATAGAGAGTTCTGGCAGAGGCATGGCTGGAAGTAGGGCAGCTGGTCTGACGTGACCCAGGAAATCCACAAACAGAAGTATTGAACAGACTTGTATCAACAGAGCACAAGCCAAGAACTTACTGTGGGGAGAAAAAGCTGTTTCTCATATACTTCATGAAATTCACTTACCACAACAATGTATGAGAATTCATAGTTTTAAGATGACTGTTCTAAAGCAATCTTTCTAGGGAGGTATAGCTGTGTAGGCAGTATGGTTACTCATCCTTTTATAGATCAAGATGTCTCACGTTTTAAGGGACTAAAAAGGCAGTCAAACTCTTTTCTATCCTTCTGGGTTTTCCAGATGACTGCTAAAATGTGTGCAAAAAATAACAACTACCCTCCCCTTTCAGAACAGTTTCAGCTTGGTTTTTGCAGTATACACACACTGTCATGTTTAGCTACAGCTGATGATTTAATATCAATATGGCTAAAGAATCATCCCTTGAATCATTTTGGTTTGACTCTGAGCTGTTTCAAGAGTCATTACAAGGCTGTTACTCTTAATGTCAGTTCCCAGAAATGTAAAACTCCTCCAGTCAGTCAGAACCCAAGACTACCCGTTGACAATGTGCAACAAATAAAGGCAAATGTGTCATGTGGTAATTCAGAGCTCTGCTTAATCCCTTTCCTTCAGCTTCTGTAAATGAATCATCCTTATTCTGTTATCCTAAAAAATATAAACTCAGAGCATCCTGGCTGTGGAGCTGACCCATTCTGCCCCTATTAGCTCAACAAAATGAGCTGGAGCCCACACAGGAATGCCAGCCCATCACTGCAGCCACTGTTGCTATCTTCCATGCTCTTCCAAGTCCAGGAAGCTGGTCCACACCATGTGACAAGGCCCCCTGCATGTGACCAGCCTTGCTCACATGCTGAAGTCCTGCTGCCCGGACCCAGAAGAGTAAGTGTGCCAGAGGGGAAGACAAGCTCCTGTGGACCTGCAGGGCCCGATCTGGTTTTTGATGGCTGGAATGGCGCAAACTGGATATTATTGCAAAACAGTTTGTCAGACCCTACCCCAGCTTGCCTCCATCTCAGCCCCGTATATGCCCCTGGGGTGGTGAGGATTGCCCATGGACAGAATGGGCATAATGCCCTGTATCATATGGACTGCAGGGCTCTGAGATGGGGGGAAGCAGACATATTTATCCTGTGTACCTTAGGTAGCAATAATTCTAATTGTTTCAGGAATAGGAGCATGAACCTCAGCAACAAGGGTAACATTTCAGATTTCAAAAATGACATGAGAATTTTTTTAAAAAAAAATCTCAAGAAGTAGTTATTCCAGAATCTCCCAGCCAACAAGTTTATTGCCCATGTTGACTGGTGGTTTCTGAGAATTGTAGTCAAAAATTAACTTTTCTAAATTCTTGAAGGGCCTAGATTTACAGCAAGGTTGAAAGGACTTGGATGTGTGCAAACTTTGCCCTCCAGCATATGACCTTAATCTACCAGGATGTCATGATCCAAGCAGGGGAAGGGACACTTCATCCTACAATTTAGGTATGACTCTGCGTTCAACATATATTCTCTGCAAGTAGTGCTTGTATGATAGCTTTGGTATCAACTGTGAAGTCATATAGGCTTCTGCATTAAATCAAGGTGCTGATTTTTATCTGTAAACCCAACAGGCCTCTGTGTATTTGTGTAAACACACACACAGAGAGAGAGAGAGAGAGAGAGAGAGAGAGAGAGAAACAAAAAGAACTGTTTGGCATCAATTTGGAATGTATAAATGCTGATATACAAATGGATATACAAATTAAATAATGCATGAAGATGGAGTGACAAAAGTGCCGTCTCCAGTCCCAATTCTGCAATCTCCCAAGCCACCTGAGAGAAACTCACTATTTTCAACACTTAATGCATTATAGATGCTCATGTATATCTTACATATGCTCTACACAGTTGGAGTAAAATATCCTTAGGAAAGCTTCTCTGATAGTCAGTACATGTTTTACTAAGCTTTTATTTTGGCAGCTGACCCATCTTTACTTAATTACTGGTTTTCTGCTATGAATTAGCTTAGGTATTTTGTGTGAAGCAATCTTGTCCTTAAAGATTATTGAATAACAGCCATTGCTCTAGCAATGGCCCCACACATCGACATGGGAGTCAGTTTCCCATGGAATAATCCCATTACACTCAGGAGCATGTATGAATGTTTCAGCAACGTTGGTAGTGCTGATTACAGTGACCATCCGATAAGTGACTATTTCACTAGAAAGCTTGTGGATCCTTTAATGTTAATGTTTATTTTGATATTGTATTTTTCTTGTCCAAATATTATGTACAAACATGATGAACACACATACATTTGAAACAAATCAACATTTTTTTTCTTGTTTAAAAGAAGACAGAATGATAACCAGAGAGATGAGAAAGACCCAATGACTGGCCTCACCTACATGGTTAGAATATTCACAAATACTTCTCATTGGTGTGATAGTCTGGCCTCTAATTCTCTGGCTAAACTAATGTAATGTATACATGTGGAGCTGCTATTAAAGACTGTTTGGACATGATAGACATTATAATCACATGTCTGTTATCCCAACTACACTGTCTTGTCCATTTCTGAATCTAATCCAAAATTCTAAGCCAAGATCATAAAAAGAGAGGGGCAGAGAGAAAGGAATCTAGGAGCACATTTAAGACTGATTTATATTTAAGCATGAATTTCCATGGATATCAATCCACTTCTTCAGATGCAATGACAGAGCGATATTAAATCCCCAGGTTAGTAAGTATATTTATACAGTGGTGAGAAGTGGGTAGGAATGTAGCAGGATCCAGAAAGATGAAAATTGTGACCCTTGCCCTAAATAATCAAAGGGCTGTTTGAGGTGATACAGGTCAGGTCTTCCAGATCTTTACAGTGGTAAGTTAGTATTGTGAAAACAATAAATTTGCTTACTAAAAGTCAGTTCCCTCGGGGTCAAAATCTTCTCTGTGGAGATTCCTTTTGTTATATGTGTAGCTGTGAGGACATATTAATATGTGTAGTGTACCACCATGAAACCATTGCCTTTGGGAGACTGGACAGTAAAACAGGTGGGTAGAGTTATATTCACAAATTTCAATCCATTTGTGGAGGTATGAATGAAGAAACATGCTACAATAGACTAACACGGCGCTTTCTTTGAAAACTAACCCAAGATTAGATTCTGTATCCAGTTCAAGCTGGGTAGAATGTGATGTTTACCTTAATGAAATATCTTTCATTGACAACAAATTAGGGACAGAAAGTAGATTAGAAAATACTGAAAAACAGTCAAAAATTTGTTTCTCAACTGTCAGGAAACCCTGATGAGTACAATCCTAGACTAGCAAGAATCTTCTCGGTTTGAGAATTATTATGTACAAAATTTGCATGTGGTTTTTGTTTTTGCACAGAAAACAGAACTTTTCTGTGAAGGAAATAGCATTTTCTGTGCAAAATACTTTTACACAGAAAACACTGGCTGGAATTCATGTTCACAGCTATCTATGAATGTGTAACCTAGAGTTATGTATTGTTAACTGATTTGTAATCACGTTCCCTACATATTCCCTACTTATGTAGGTGGGCTTTCTCATGAAAATCTCCCCAGTCCTTCCTTAGTGGGCATCAGCCAGTGTTCTCCTGTCAATCAGGAGACAGGGGATTGACATTTTCACACACACACACACCCAACTCTCCTGATCTTGGTGGGTAGAAGAATCATGACTGGGATCCCGCTTCTCTGATTGTCACACCAGAGAACGCTGGCAGGAGGGGGTGGAAACATCAATTTGCTGTGTCCTGGTCAACAGAACAGACCTCCATTGCTTGCAGTCTCTGATGCCCACTAAGGCAGGATGTTTTTTGTGGGTGGGGGGTGAGATCAGGAGACACTATTCAGTGGATTATACTTAACTAAGTAATGTCTCCTGGCCTGACCTCCCCTTCCCCCACCACCAGTCCTGCCTTACAGGGTATCAGTCACTGCAATGAAGGTCTGTTCTCCTGATCTAGAATCCTGGCTGCTATTGCCTTCACAGGAAAAAAGGTGTAATTTTTGTGCAGAATAAATCTCAAATAGTAAATAGTTTTCATAAACAGTGCAGTTTTTGAAGGCTTTTTCACAGCAGGAAGAAAATTGCTAAAATTACTCATTGCTTCCTTCAAGAATGGAATTAATGAAGAATACAATCCCTACTGCAAATTCAACTGCCATTGGCCAATTCTGAGTAAATCACATGTCAGTGAGTTGTAAGAAGATAGCCGTTGTTGAAGTAGGATCCAGTAAACCTCACAGTGAACTCAGAACTTGTCTTTCCACCCAGGTGGTTTATTGTCCTTTATGGACATGAGCTAGCCACCATTCCCAAATGTATTTCTTTCACCCCCAGACTAGGCATCTCTGCCCCTGTAGGGACTAAACCTTGTGGGCAGAAGCAGTGTCACCTTTATGTTTTGCACCTCTCTGGAATATTGTTGGCACTAAATAAATGTTAATATATATAATAGGGGAAACATCTCTGCAGGACAATTTTATAGGTATTTTAGGGTACGTCAGTGCCATCTAGTGGAACACATCATTATTTCTTCCTAGAGTGCTAAAATAAATAATTTTTCAATCTGTATGACCAAATGAAAAAGCAGGATTGCAGAGACTATGCAGAACAGCTAATTCAACAATATATTTCTGAAACTGGTACAACCAGATTATAAAATCACTTTAACTCTTCAGTTGCATTGCCAGATCACGGCAGAGAAAAGTTGTCTAGAAGAGGTCTGAGACTGTTTACTGCATTATGAAGCAATTGTGACCAATTTGTTTCATCATCCCTGAAATCCAATGCAATAAATTAGCGGTGGAGTATCTTAACACCTAAGGCTCATTACAAGAAATTTTAGTTTTTTAAAATTAAAGATGACTTTACTCATTTATTCTTTTAGAAATGCAGGTGGCGGGCCGTATCTGTGGGGAATACCTTCCTAGACATACTGCTTATAAGTGAAACCATGGATAATAGCAAACCCTATTAAAATAAAGGACTTCCAGTATAAACATATCATAGAGTTGCACTGGAGGACCTAGCAATTCCTAGAAAGAACACCTCTCTAGGCATTTTATAGCATGACTCTATGGTATGTATCCCTATATTTTAAGCCATGGGTAACTGAAACTGCAGGTATTGGTTCCACAGATACAGAGGGGGGCAACTTGTATACTTATACATGTGAAGTAGATGAATATAGATGACAAATATATTTCTGAAAAACATCTATCACACAGGTCCACTTGCCAGCACACCTTACTGTCAAGTGCCTTATTCAGTGGTAAACCCAGACTGGCCTCTGAAATGAATGAAAATTATAAACATTCTTGGGCTGGACATGAAGCACAAACCTGGAGTCTTATGCAGAGAGCACAACTGCCCAGGAACAATGATATCTCATGGATGAGGAAATGCATGGCCCTCCAGATGTTGCTAGAGAGCAACCCCTCAACATTGTAGATCCAGACATTTCCCATCACTGCTATAGAGGGTTGGTATAAAGAAGCAGATGCTTAATTCATCCTATAACTTTGTTTAGTTGTTGATATTATTGTTGTGTGCCTTCAAATTGTTTCTGGCTTATTCTGATCCTAAGGGGAACCTATCACAAGGTTTTCTGAGGAAGAGAGTGTGTGACCTTCCCAAGGTCCCCCAGTAGGTTTTCATAGCTGAGCAGGAATTTGAACCCTGGTGTTGAGTCATAGTCCAACACTCAGACAACTAAGGCTGCTAAGGATTTATTCATTCATTTTAAGGAGAAGTATCTGGCTGAAAGAATAACTTTATCAAGTATATGAAGCATCAGCTATTGATGGTCTTCTGGTTTTTTGTTATGCCATCATATTACCCAGGGACACCTGATCTTGTCTAATTTTGAAATCTAAGTAGATTTGGGAGTGGTTAGTACTTAGATGGGATACCAGCAAAAATACCAGAAATCTAAAGACAGGCGTAGGAAAACCTACCTTAAACCCTAGACAGCCATTGTTTTCAGTCAGAGTTGATAGCACTGGACTGTATGGGCCAATGGGCCAACAGAGTTATAAGACAGAGTCCTATGTTGTTTTTGTCTGAGTTTTTTTTTGACAACAAGGAGGTGTGTAAAACATACAACTTTAGATGAACAGGTAAGCCCAGTGTATTTATCCATTTCTAGATATGTATTAGACAGTAGGAATGGAAATCTTTGTCAATTTCATTCTCATGGGCAAGAACAAAGAATTTAACTATTCTTTCCTGCTGTGAGAAAGTCTTTGAAAACTGGACAGCTCAAGATTTGTTCTGTGCAGAAAACTGGCATTCTCTGCAGAAATGTTGTTTTCTGCAAATGAAATTGTGCTTTCTGCACAAAAACTTGCTTTCTGCACAGTTCTTACATTCTGTGTGCTCTGTGTTGTTTTGTGCACAGAAAATTGTGTTTTCCATACAATTGTGTGCAGAAAATTCAATTTTCTGTGCAATAACCCTGCATGGGCTTTTCACACAGAGTAAGTCCCAAAGTGAAAAGATTCTTGTCCTTCTAGAATTCTCCTTGTCAGGGTTTCCCAACACTCAAGAACTGCCTTTTTCATCTAGGATTCAAATATTTACAAATCTTTCTCCCTACCAGACAGTCTAATATCAGCCAGGATGGCTGAGCAAAATCATCCAGGTCTGTTTTAAATAGCAACCACAAACCCAAATCAGAAAGAAACTATAATAAAACAAAATGACTACTTAACAGTCCCAGAGTTTTTGAGAAAACCTGGCTGGTCAAAGCTGGATTATGAAGCCCCTGTTTCTTCACATAATGATTTTGTGTTCTTAGACTGGATGTTCCTTTGGCCGGTGGAATTAAATATGCAGTGCCCCAAAAAGGTGGGGATGTGCAGCTACTCACTCTAAGGACCCTGTTCTAATGTCACTCCCCTCCAAGTTATTACTGATCTCTCTCAGCCAACTGGGCATGTTGTGAAACGGAGAACGAGTGGCAGAATGAAAGGAAAGAAAAGAAAAGAAAAGGTGATGGCAGAAAGAGAGAAAGAAAAAAAGAGGAGTGAGTTTGTCCACCACTAGCATCCAGCTCCTGACATCCTTGAGCCAATGTTTCCCTTAACAGAATACATGCTTGGACTGCCCTGCTTTTGAGGCAATGCAGATTCCAAAGTCTTCCCACACTATCACCTTTAGGCTAGCAACTACTCTGCTGCAGGCCTGGGTTAGGAGTCCTGCTATGTTTTACCAGGGAAAGACCACAGCTCAGTAACAGAGCACACATTTTGCATGCAGAAGGTCTTTGGATCAACCTCAATTAAAAGGATTAGGCAGGAGGCAATAGGAAAAATCTTCTGCCTGAGACCCTGTAGACTAACTGGAAGTCAAAGCAGACAGTATAGAAGTAGATGCACTGACCAGTCTGACCTTGTTGAAGACAGCCGCCTCTGCTTCTCTTTGTACAGTCCAGACTAGGGGCCATACTAGATGGGCAATTTATCCCAGCTTGCCCTTGTGTCAGAGCCCTGCAGTGCAAATGACACAGGGCTCTTGCCCCAATTTGCCTCTGGGCAGTCCTAATGATGTCCAAGACAAAGCCAGGATAAATCTTTTTAAAACATTGCAAAATAATCACTGGAAAAATCGTCACCATGCAGGAAAATCCAGTTAGGTTGAGCATGGGAATGCAGGAGTCTGTACCTGCACACTGGGCTGTATTGCCAGACTCTTCCACTGCTCCACTTGTGTCACTCTGAAGCCGGGAAGAGCCCCCCACCACACGATCAAAGCACCCGGCATGTGATCAGCCTTGATCTCATCCTGAGAGCCTCTTTCCTGGCTTCAAAGAATGCAACACATGACAGAAACATAGGCACACATACACCTCTATACAGCCTGGAGTATTCTGGCCAGTGTAGTCAAGCCCTAGACCTATGAAAATTCATTTTAAATATAAATCTTAATTGCTTCGTTTTAAGTTTGAATTTCATTTCTTTTCCATTATAAAAAAGGTTGCATCTAGGCACAGAATTTCAGCCACCCAATAGAACTATCTCAGTGGGGGAAATTGTGGATGACAAGGAAAAAGCATACACTATCTCAAGTCATGAAAAAAACCCTTATAAAATGTTCATCAGGTGGCACTTATTGCCACACAAATTATCTAAAATGTAAAAGGGGATAAAGAGTAGTTGTTGGAAATGCAGTCATGAACCTGGTACACGTTATCACTGATGGTGGACCTACAAACAAACTAAAAAACACTGGACAAATATTCACAAAGAGATGTTAGAGATGTTAAAGATTAATCTTCCATGCAGTCCTGTAATAGTTCTACTGGGGATGATAGACATTGAACTAGAGAAAATGCATGGTAAAATCATCTATATGCTTTCTGCTGCCAAAATATTATAGGCAAAACTATGGAAAAATAAAGAAACACCACTAATAGATGACTGGCTGATCAAATTGTTTAAAATGGCTGAAATGGACAAACCTACAAATTTGATGAAGGGATGATTGAAAAAGAAATTTCAAAGAGACTGGGTGAAGATAACAAACTACATGGAAAGATGCTGGGGAGAATTAGCTGTACTTGGCTTCAGAAATTAGATCTTGCTGACATTATTGGTTTGGACGTTACAAAAAAAAGATGGTTTAAATATTGCTTATAAACATGGATAATATGTACCTGTAAAAGGGAATTTAATAATGGTTGCTGAAATTGTGAAGTTGGCATTAGGTTTAATTAAAACAATTATTAGTAGGAAAAATCAAATTACATTTCATTGTAGAGATCAGCCACCACCACCACCCCCCGGAGCAACAGGAATGGTTGAGCCGGGGGAGGTGTTTTAATGATCATGTGGAAGAAAGCACAGGATTGGCCATGGCATGGCTATGCTATGGCTGGGAGGAGGCAGGGGCAGAGCTTGCCTCATTTAACTCCTTACCACCCCTGGCCTCCTCCTCTTTGCTTCGCTACGACAATGGAGAGAGGAGGCTCTGACCACAAAGCATTTGGAGACTGCGTCACTAAGGATTTGGAGACTGCGTCACTAAGGCTACATTTTTGGGTGGCGTGCTTGGAGTGTGTGTGTTGTGTGCCTTGTTGTGTGTAAGCTGTGCAGGTGTGTGTGTAGCGGCTGCTGCCCAAGCGGATTCGAGGGGTGTGTGTGATTTGCACACATGATTGGCAAGGGTTTGAGTGTTTTTTGGCCCCATCAGCAGGCAGCTCCTTTGCCAACTCGTGGCTCGGTGACTTGATATTGACTTGCCTGGCTAGGTGAGGCCGGCTGGGCCCCAGTGCAGGAGAGCGGGACACCGGGTGTCTTATTGTTCATAAATAAGACTGTTTATTACTAAGACAGTAAAGACAGGCAATGTTGGAGAGGAAGGACTTTATCTAACATGGGGAAACATGGTACAAAACTGCGTCACCAACCAAATCAGAAGAATGCTACAGGAGCAGAAAGGGTGACATTACCAGATGCTTGCATTTTTCAGCCATTCCAGGGGTGTAGTGTGGGCATGAATAAAGTATCCCCTTTTTATTGATGGGTTAAGCTGTCAATAAAAAGGGATGTGTTATTCATGCCCATGCTACATGCCCAGAACAGCTGAAGGACGCAGGCATCTGGTAATGTCACCCATTTTTGTTCTTGTAGCGTTCTTCTGATGCAGTTTTTGCCGTGTCTGATAAAGTCCAAAATCAAATAATAAATGGTGAGGGGGGGTGGATGGAATAAGACAGTAAAATAAGTGAGAGGGTTTTTGTAAGTGGAAGAGAGAATAAGAAGAGAAAGAAGAAATTTGAAAGAAAGATGAGCGAGGATGAAAAGAGAAGGATTGAGAAAGCTGAGTGGGGATGAATGGAAGGTGTTAAGCTAGATAAAAAAGGGATTTTATTTATGTCTATTTGTGTATGGATTGATAATATGATGCTTAGAATTGTTCTGGTATATATACTTTTGTATATGTATTTATTCAAGCTTGATTGTATTTTTGATTTTAAAAAAGATCAATAAAAATATTATATTCCGAAGCTCTGTAGAAAGGGGACGGTAACAGTGGCAGCTGTTTTAAATTTTAGCATATGTGGTATATAGGGTTCCCAAATCTTATGGCTTGGACCCTCTTCTGTGGTCCTCAGAGCAAGGATAGGATGAGATCAGAGTGAAAACACTGCTTTGAAAATTTACATACATTTCTGCATCTTTGGCCCCTTGTTGCTCCAGATTTCTTTGGAACCGCTACTGTAGACTGTCTGCTGTGCAAAGCAGAACTAGAGACCTTTCTTTGGTTAGAGTAGAAATCCTTGCTTCTTTCACAAACGATGCTTGCAAAGGTGTTAAAAACTGAGCCAGGAAAAGAGGTGGAGGTCTGTTCAATACGTATCTTGGAAAACTTAATTTGCAACCAGAGAAATATTTTCACATTTTCTAGATTTGTTGTGTATTATTTAAATTAACTGTGCAATTGTGGTTGATGCTTATGCATGCTTAATGACATCAACAGGGAGCATCCCTAGATCTCAGGAAATATCAGGGCTTAGGGTGCTCCTGCCCTGGCAATTCTAGTGATACATCATGTGGATATGTATTTGATTCACCTTCCTGAAACAGCTATGCACTCAGATTCCTACCCTTCTTATATGTTATGCTAACATTGTTTGCTCCTATGAATTGTGCTTTAAAAAAACCAAAAACCTGGCAGTTCATGCCTAAATCCTCCTGTTAGTTTCAACTAGAGTTGACCCCATCAAATCAGTCAGATTTACCTAGATGTCGCCTTACCATTCAATGACTGATCCTGTGGATCCACTCTAGCTGAAACTAATTGATCACACTGAGGACAGTGTAAGGAAGCAGGAAAAAGAAGCTACAGCTGCTACATCCCCCCCTCCAAACCAAGGAAACATTGTATCCAATATTATGCAAGTTAACACCACAGATGCTCAGCCCAACTGTACCATGATTAGCACTGTAGCTCAAGAGCTAAGATCTGAGTCTGTTGTGCTAGACACTTGGCTTAATGTCAAATTGCTGTAATTATATAGTGTTTTTTTTTTAAAGGTAATTGGATTAATTGGATTATATTAATGTAGCATAAGCTGGTTATACATGAAATCGACAGGGTACCATGTTTTGCTGCATTAAAAAAAGTAAATCAAATATGGGCACAATCCATTTAAGTGCCAGAGATGTCAGTGAAATCAGTTGGACCTTAACATTTTGATGGCTCATACTCACACCTTATTCCCACTATCCTAAGAGGTTAATAAACAGTTCTTAAAGTCTTGGCAGGGAAAGTGGAAATCTATGAAAAAAAAGGGGAAGGCAATAGGGGTGTTACCTCAATCCAGGAAGCTCCCAAAATCTATGAGAGCTGACTGCAGAACATGTCTTTGTCTATGGCTCACCCATTTCTATTTCTGACCTGATGGCAAGTGGATCTATATACTGTGCTTGCCAGTTGTCAAGATGATGATGATGATGATGATAGTTTATTTATATAGCACCATCTATGTATCGTACATGGCACTTTACAGTAAAACAAGCACACACACAAAACACATTGGGTCCTACCGAAAGCATACAATCTAAAATAAGTGTATACATAAACACACACAAAAAGAAAAGGAATAATAAACATAAACTATAAAATACAATTGCAAAACACATTATCAAGGTCACTACAAAACAAAAATAAAACAATATAGTATGAAACAGCAAGAAAATATAAAAATAAAACATACTGATCAATATATATAATCAAATATAAAACAGCAATACATATACACTAGCTGAACTCAGCATACCATACATCATTAAAAAAAAACACCCCAAGAAATGCCCAGTAGACCTCACAACAACCCTGTAAGGTAGGCTGGTGGGTTTAAATTCTTCCTCCCCCTTCTCAGCATTCCACACTTTTCCCAGAATTGCTGAGGGAGACTTGCTCTTTTGCCCTGCCACCACCACCACCACCACCACCAGTTGACTGCCTGGGTCCTGTCACAGGCAGCCCGTCACCACTGCCAGTTGACTGCCTTGGTCCCAATCTGGGCCACAGATTGAGTGACAGGAGTGGATTGTGAGGTGGAGAGGGAATTGCATGTGGGTGGTGATTGACTGGGTGTGGGTTGGGTGTGTTTCCTGAGCAGCCAATCAGCACACTGGGAAAGGCAACATACCCAAGAGAATTATATATATAGATAATATAAAGCAAACTGACCAATATGTGCAATCCAAGTGTATAAGATTTTAAAAAGAGTATCAAACTAAAATTGCAAAAGCTTTGGAAAACAGAAAAATTTTCAATTGAGATTTAAAAACACCGACAGAAGAAGCAGTCTGCAAATGTTCAGGGAGGGAATTCCAAGAATATGGGACAGTGAGTGAGAGAGGACAAAGCCAAGCCAGGGAAAAAGAAACCATTAGTTGGATGAGAAGCCTAGAGTCCCTAGAACGCAGATCTTGGACAGGCCGGTAAAAAGAAAAGAGGATTGAAAGATTGGTAGGGGGAGCTAGGTTGTGTAGGGCTTTGAAAGTTAAAACAAGAAGCTTATACTGAATCCTAGAAGGAATAGGTAACCAATGAAGAGATATCAAAAGAGGGGTAACATGATCAAAATGATGAGCCAAAAAGATAATCTTAGCAGCAGAATGTTGCATGGAGACTAGAGGACTAAGATGAGATAATGGAAGACCAGTCAGAAGATTACAATAATCAAGATGTCATGATGCCCGCAGTATATCAGTGAGTCCTCACCTTGTGCATCTAACACATTGGAGAGAGCACCTCTGAAGATGGGTAGTTTATTTTTTCCATGATGTCCTAGAGAAACAGCTACATTTTTTTAAACGTTTCAGGCTCCAGTTCCCTCTTCCTCTCTGTAAGTTACTGCAGATTTTGCTTTTTAAAAAAGTTTTTAAGAAAAGCTTCTTATCAAATTTATGAAGAAATTTGCAAATTTTGGGAAGTTCTTATCAAAGAAAAAAACCCAAATTAAACAAAATCCTAGCTCATCCCAAGCAGCCTGCCTCCTTTCAGTATAAGTTTCTTTCTTTGAATCTAGTGTTCGAAGAGACATGAGCTCAGTTCTGACGCTCAGTAGCCCCAGCTAGAAGGATGTGACTACTGAGTTACAAGTCTTTGTGCCCTTCTATCTCTCCCCCACCAGCCTATGTTTTTACACAGCTCATTCCTACTACATCTTCGGTGCTACTCAAAGTGATTGTCCCTGTACTGGGGCTGGTCCCCAAGCCATGGGGTTAGTTGAAAGAAATAGTTGTTGCTAATGGACACAACTATGGTGCTGGCCTCTGGCACATTTGGGGAAAAAATCCTGCCGATTTCCAACATCAGATAGCTTATGAAGTACTGCTATAGAGCACAAATTGGAAACATTACTTTTTGCTCTTCAACTCCCAGTATCCCCAAGCCAGCATGGCCATGGAATTGTTGGAGCTGCAGTCCCCAAAAATAACTTTTCAACCAGGTGGGGAAATGACCTTCCTTGTTGCAAAACAATGGGCTTGTCTACACTGTCCGGAATACTCCATGTTCTGACCAGAATATTCCAGCCCTGGCCCCACAGCATTTCTCCCCTCCCCCATTATCTGCCCTTCCATTGTGGCAACAGAGGGGGGTCCACATGCCCATGGTCCACGTGTGAGCTGGCACTTCTCTTCCCCATGCTGGTTGCATTTTCCGAAGCCAGAACAAGGCACCCAACTGTAGTCATGGTGATCTCAGCAGATGTGACATGCATGGCCCAGCTGGGAAATGGCTGAACCGGGCACTGCACGGGCCACAGGTATGGACACCCTTCCCTATTGTGGTAATAGAACTCACCCTTTTCTCTGGAAAAAACACAGTGAATTGTGAGGGTTTTTTACTACATGTCCACTCTGTTTTAAAGGGTATTTGCCTGGATATCATCAAGACAGTTCAGATTAGGATTGGGGCAAAAAAACCCTGCATTGTCCGGACTGCTGGGTGCAGGAACAGAGGAAGGGCATTTCATTTGGCCCATGTAGACAAGGCCAATGTGTGGCCTTTTCCCTGCTGCCAGCAACCTCCCCTCTTCCTGGATGCCTAATAATGGCAGAGAAAGCTCTATCCCAATATTCCAGGCTATCAGCTCAGTGTCTGAGGTCTGCAGTGGAATGGGCCAAGAACAGTGATAATTCAATCTAAATATGGAAGTAATGATAGTGGGGGTTTCTTCTAATTTGAGATAGGTTAAAGGACCCTTTGTAGACAGGGAGTATATCTAGTTTCTAAAGCTCTATCAAGATGATATCAGTTTAACTACCATGGCTCCATTCTATGGAATCCTAGGATTTGTAGTTTAATGAGGTACTAGAGAGCTCTAGCCCACTTGTCTGAACTGCAGCACTAGAACTCTCCAGCAGAGAACCTTAAATACCTCACCAAACTATAAATTGCAGGATATTGTAGGAAGGAACCACAAAGTGGTATCAATTACATTTTTCAGGTTGTGACATTTTCAGAAAAACCCAGTGTGAGACTGCACAGGCTATGGAAAAGAAGTGAATTGTAGGAATATGCATCAGATTTGGACAAAACCCAAGCCCCGAGCCAAACTGGTTTTCTTTGTACTGGTTTAGATGCCTTCTGAGGCAAAGTAGGCTTCCTGCAGAACACAACAGAACTGAAGCAGGACTGAAGCTGAAATGTCATGCAGGCCTCAGGTTTCATATAGGCTATGGGAGATGAAAAAGCAGAAAGGATCTTTTACGTCAAGGTGGAGAAGAGAGAGAGGAGACAGCTCCACCTTCTAATCCTAGGGTACATTTTACAAGAGACTCTCTGATCTCTCCACTTTGTGGTGGGGCAAGAATAGGACTGCATTCTGCCAGCAATAAAATGGCAAAACAAATGCCATTTCTTAAAAAAAATTAAAAACATGCAGTAACAAGGGAGATCTGTTTGGATTTCCTGCAATAAAATACTACCCTGAAAAAGGCCAGTTTTTTAAAAAAGAAATCTTAGCAGCATACACATCTTTTAAGAGCACATTTGTAAAACCTTTCACAATCTGGTTGGAACTAATAGTTCACATCTAATACCTCACAGACTTGAAAAGCCAGGACATAAAAATGTTCCTTCACCAGTGAAGCTGCTAATCCTTTTTGTTGTACAGGCCAACAAAATATTTTATACAAGAGTATATATCAATCTGTAATTCTAAAAAGTGTCTACTTTTTCAGGGGTTTCTGTGTTTATTCTGAGACAGGAGGTCCCAAACCTTCATAGGAAAGACTCATAGGATTAAAGAGTCTTCCCAAGGCAAAATAAAAAAATAAAATAAAAATCTGTTTAAACTCACCAAATAAAACTTCAGTAGAAGATGGTTCAGCTGCAGGTACAGTTTCTTGTCTATAGCCTAGGACAAAGAAATGGAGGAACTGTATAGCAAGTCCACAGAGATGCTTCAAAATTTCTTTGGAACACATTGCGTGGAATGAAAGACAATGCAAAATAGATCAATAGAGATTAGTGCAAAGCATCGGGTATGCAATACACTGACAGTAATAGGGGAATTCTATATTCTAATTCAACCAGACCATTCCTATGGGAGATGTAAAACTTGCTCAAATCAGGAGACACCTAGGTATACACACATGCACATGCATGCACACACACTTTGTTAGCCAGGACAACTCACAATTTGAAAGCATTTATAGTCAGAGTTGGTTCTTATGGGATATTATCAGATGAGCTTCCAAAAAAAAATTCCCCACTATGTTTTAAAGCATAAGTATCCTGGCAAAATAACACTTCTTATCACATGCTGCCATAATCATGAGAAAGAGCTGTGACGCTCAGGTGCACCAGACAAATTTATGGCACTGTTCAGCCTAGCCGCCTCATCACTTACGCTGCCACCAAGTAAATATCTTTGGAGACCGCAGTTGCAAAGTTGCCACCTTTATGTAAAACTTCCCCCTTATCCCTTCCTTGGACTGGGGTTTTACTTGTGATGGATAGTACCTGTATCGGTGTGTGTTTCCTCAAAGACAAATAAATACTATTAAGGGAAATAATTCATGAGGAGTCTGAATTTGACAAACAAAACAAACAGATTGGCTTATTCTGTAAACAATATAACAGAAAATGCTTTGAACTTTGTCTTCAACTTGGTTGATTTCAAACTGGATGCTAGTCCCACTCTGTGGTGACCATATAATTTCAGAATCTGCCAGGCTCAATAACAATTTATGAGGTTCTTTCTTTCTTCTCACTCTATATTCTAGTCAGCCTCTACTCCTCCTAACACCTAGGACTTTTTCAGAAGGGGAAAAAACCTGAGGAGGTTGGGACAAGAACAGGGCTGTTGAGCTTACAGCGCCCCATTTCAGACAATGCAGTCCTCCTCCGTCCTCCTCCCGACCTCTTCCCATGCTGCGGGTGCCATTTTTTATTGATGGAAAACCTCCATCAATAAAAAGCGGCACCCACAGCACAGGGAAAGGTTGGGAGGACGACGGAGGAGGATGGAGGTGTCTGAAACAGAGCTCTGTAAGCGCAACAACCCCGTTCTTCTCCCAACCTCCTTGGGGGTTTTTTCCCCCATCTGAAAAAGTCCTTATTTTCACTGCACATGCATTCCCTCAGCTCCGCTCACAGCCATACACATATTCCAGTCCTCTCCCCTTCACATCATATCTTCAACATCCTCTTTCAACTGACATCTCCCTTTTCTCTCAACTGCCATGCATTTCTTTCACTCTAAGAGACCCCTTCCATACCAGTTTCCTGCCACAGGATTGGCTCCTTCATGCTCTCTTCCCATTCGTGCTTCAATATTCCATCAGATGCTCATCACAGGCTCTCCACAAGAGCCACCCCAGAATTTCAGCAACATGACCGCTCATGCTGCTTACTTCTGCATTTTCGCATGGGTGAGACCTCAGCAGTTCTCACAAGAAGATGTAAGCATGCTTAAAAGTCTAAAAACATCTAAATTAACAAGCAGAATACCCAGAAGTGTTCTGGTGGGGACCACCCATTTACACTGAAATCACACCAGCAGAACAGGACGCGGTTTTGCACACAAGCAATACCAAGAGAAAAATGCCATGGGGGATCAATTGGTGGCTTTGGCCTGATAATTAAAAAGAATGCTTTTTTTCACAGCAGCAGAATGCGAGAGGATGATGTTGTGAGGTAGGAGAGCCCTTTTGCAGTATCCTGACATCGTAATTACACATATTTGCCAAGTCTGATCATCTCCATAGTGACACACCCTCCTCACAAGCTTGTTGAAACACAAAACACACACAAACATCTGTCAAATACTACCACCAACCAACAAACAAACAAACAAAAAACAGGGTTTGGAACATTCATGGGACTATTTAACAAAGTAGGTGAATGATAGTATTTCCAGGTCAAGAGCATCTGAGTCCTAGAGATTTCTGTGCCAAAACCTAGAGACCATTTCTCAATATGTCAGAGGAAGCAGACACCAGTGATCTGGGGCGGGGGGAAAGGTTGTGATGATGCTGAGGAACTGTGGGGAGGGGGTGAAAAAGAGGATGAGAAGCAGAAAGAGAGAGAAGTGGAATCAGGAATTAAAGGAGAAATGAATCAAGTGCCTAACAGACGTGAAGCATGAAAGGCATTCATACCATGTGTTTGTTTGCTAATACTAATAGTGCAAACCACATGTCAAGAAAGAAAATTGTACTATACTTTCAACATTTCAAATAGGGTGTGGAAGATAGGAACAAAACAGGGAAAATGAACTATAAAGTAAGAAAAGTCCCAAAACTGCAATCCATTGCCATAGGAATATATTCAGCAATTTCTGAGGCAGAGAATACTGATGCAGCTTCAGTAGTTTCCCATGCTGACAACTCCCTCTCATTGAGCCCTGCTGCTAGCCATAGTTTAAGCAACTCTGAGAGGATAAATGGGAAGGAGAAAAGTGGAGGTAGCCAGACAGGCCCTCTAGAGAGACTGCAACAACTGCTCTAAAGCAGA
Source organism: Gambelia wislizenii (assembly GCA_030847615.1). Classification (NCBI taxonomy): domain Eukaryota; kingdom Metazoa; phylum Chordata; class Lepidosauria; order Squamata; family Crotaphytidae; genus Gambelia; species Gambelia wislizenii. The sequence goes on along the minus strand of JAUMIR010000005.1, from coordinate 167,860,159 downwards.
CACCAGTCGTGGGGGCCAGAAGCACTCAGGGCTTGTCTACACAAAGGGAGAAAAAAATGGACTGCTCCACAGTAATAGCAAGTCGCAGCAGCTGCAACCTGTCTTAATGGTTTTACAGACCCCATAAACTTTGCATACCTGTAGCTAAGACAGTGGCCACAAATGAATTACTCGCATTAATGCTGAACTTTTCTTTAAAAAAAAAAAATCTCCCCATTTTATTCCCTTAACAATTACTCGCTAAGGTGACAATCCAACATGGCAGCAGCGGGCACTTGCCCTGTAAGCAAGCCCCACCCCCTGCACTCATCCAGCCAATCAGGTTTGCACTTTGTATTGTATTGGAAAATGATTCATGTCGAAATGCTTGTCTTAACTAGCAAAAATGTGCAGGAGCATTTTTTAATAAAGTGGGGGAAAGCCACAAATGCTTTTCTCATGTAGTTTCCCCTCTTTTTGCCCCCCTCCTTCACAGTACAATGAGACAATGCAGGATCCCATTAAGACAGCTTGTATTCCAAGCAAATTCTGTGAGGGGTATTTTCACAGTACAGACAACCCTTCAGTTTATAAAAATATTTTCTTTTCACGGTGTTCCTACCCTTGCCTTCAGGCTCAGAAAAGCAGAGCCAGGCCCTGAGACTCTGGGCCAAAGTCTTAGGGCTCATCTACATGGGCCAGAATATGATGGATCCCCATTGGTGTATTCTGCCCACGGATCAGGCCCATTCCTCTCCCATTACTGGCACGAGATGGGAGGAAGTCCAGACCGTCGTGCTGGTTCATCACTGCAACCACCGCCGCCCACAAACCACTCTCTAAAGCCAGGAAGCTGGCCCGCAGCACATGAGCAAGGCCTCCTGCATGTGACCATTCTACTTCCTGGATATGGAAGAGTGACATAAGATGGTAGCTAAAGCAATGGGCTGGCATGACTGTCTGGGCTCCTGCAGTCACATGGGGCCCAATCCGTCTTTTGCCAGCTTGAGTGGATATTTCTAGGTATTTTTTTTTAATGGTGTAATGGGTCTTACCCCATCTTCCCCCATTTTGGCCCTGTCTTTGCCCTGGGTCTTGTGACGACTACCCAGGGGCAAAATGAGGCATAAGCCCTGCTTCGTCTGGACTGCAGTGCTCCAGGAAGGGGGGAAAGACAAGGTAATTTGCCCTTCTAAACAAGCCCCTAGGATCTGGATCAGACCTTGAGTTCTGGGCATCTTAGTAAAGCAGGTTTTCCACCCCCTGCCAACAAACCAAAGAAACAAGCAAAAATGGGAATGTTCCCCCCAACCTTGTATAATTCTGGACAATGGAGGCAGGGTATGGTGTTACCTCACATTGGCTGCTAATCCCTTTCCTGTCCCAATAAACATGAGTGAAAAACATCCAGGACATTCTAGGGAATGGGAAATGACAGCCACAAGGATTAGCTGCCAAACTTCATCTCAGTGTTCACTCTTGGGAAATGTGAGAAATAGTACTTTATCTCTCAAGTACAGTAATCAAATTGGCAACAGCCAGGCCCACACCCACCTACAGGGTCTAGCAGAGAAAGAAACAAGCTTAGTCTTCTTTGTAAACCATATAAAAGTAACTTTACTTAACATTTACTTGTCTATAATCAAATACATGGTCTAATGGGCCATGATCTAATGGAAGAGGAGGGAGGGAGAAGAAAATTACTGCAGGTTAGAATGATATGGGAAGAGGGGGGGCATGTTACCAGCTGCTGCTGCCAAACAGTATTTTTTTTAAAAGCATATCCAAGGTGCAGAAGTGCAATATTCCTCTTAAATAAATAGAAAAAAAGAGAAAAAAAGGCTGTTTCATTGCCTCAGTGCACAATTGCTATGGCAAAAATCCAACACGGCAGTTTCGGGCACTTGCCTTGTTAGCAATAGCAATAGCGTTGATATTTATATACTGCTTATCAGTGCCGAAGCAGTGCCTAAGCACAGTGTCAAAGCAGTGCCTAAGCAGTTTACAGTGTTTTTAATCTAACTGCCCCCAACAAGCTGGGTACTCATTTCACCCACCTACAGAAGGATGGAAGGCTAAGTCAACCTTGGAGCCCTCTGGGATCGAACTAGTTAGCAAGCTCTGTCCCCTGTACACATCCAACCAATCAATTTTCCACTTTCCCTCTTATCAGGAATACACAGCAAAGCAAATCAGCTGTCCCAATGAGCAGGAATGCACATTCCCTGCTGAGTTTTTTAAAAAATACAGGGAAAACTGTGAAGGCTTGTTCTGTGACGTTTTTGGCATTTTTGCCTCCCTCCTTCAAAATACAGTGGATTGATGTGGGATCTCATTAAGAGAAATCATGTTCTCCTTGAATTCTATGAGGAGTATTTTCACTGTATAGACAGCCTGGGGGTGTGGAAAAGCAAACAAACCAGAAGTTGCCATAAATATATGTTGTGCCTAAACTTTTAGACAGTAACATGCAAACTAACAATCAGTAAATATAGGCATGCAAAGGTTGCTAACTCTTAACAAGCACAGTTCTGTTATTTCATTCCCACCAGATCTTGCTATGTGACAACCATAAAAATCAAGACACAGGATCTCTTATTGGTCTGTCAAGTCCTATACATAAAGAAAGGTATCAAGATACAAATTATGCCAGGTTTCATGTCTTCTAAAACAGTTCTCTTCTCTTTTTTCTTTTTCCCTTTCAAAACATATTTTAAAGACTTCAGTAAAAGATTAATGGGAAATTAAAATGAATGTGATAGCATTAAAGAGAACGAAATGCATGTAGCAAACATACCTTGGCATGCCAACTGGGTAGCCTAGATTGAAGTAAATTGGGCCTAACAGTATTGTCAATTCGAACAGATTATCTGGCAGTATCAACACTAATTTTGAAAATCCACAGTTGACCTGGGCTTCATAACAGAATTTTAGCCGCTTCCTGTTTTTGAGCATCAGCTGTTAATTTTAACACTCTGTCCAGGACAATATTCTTCTAAATTCTCCAAAGCCTATAAATAAGGAAGGGAGATTAAGGGCTGATTTAATTAAGTTAAAAGCTTGAGGAAATGCCAGCTTTCAAAATAAAACTGGAGAAAGGCTTCAAAATTTATCCTCAATTTCCAGACATGGCAAACTTTCAATGTCTGTACTGCAGAGCTGGGAAACCAACCAACCAACCTGCCTGGCTGGGTCAGGAAAATGTATAACAAGATGAGGTCTGGAGTGAACACAGGATATGTTTTACTACATTTTTATAGAGGAAGGGAGAGAACTTAAAAGATGCTGTGACAGCACTCTGCAGGGTTGGCCTTACCACTAGGCAGAGCTTATGACTTTAGGCAGTAGATGCTGAGGGTCACTGGTGACAGTGTCCTGAACTCTCCATATGTTTGATTATGGCAAAGAATAGAGCTTTGTATACCACTTTGTCCTGCCCTCACCTCTCAACTAATATACTGTCAGTGGAAAACACTTTTCCAATGGAAGTGTTGAACTAAGTTGCAACCATCAGTCCAGGCTTCATTGAGGTGGGGAAGGAGGTTCCTTCTTGTCCTTCACCTCAGGCAACATAATGTCTTGGGCCAACTCTGGCTCTGTTTTATGCAGAGCATGAAATTTGGCCCTGTGATGCTGTACACGGACCAAGTATAATAAAAGTGACCTATACAAGCTTACCGAGAAGTAAGTCCCAATGAATATGGAAGAACTAATTTCTGAATAAGCACATTCAGGACACAGCTAGCAGGGTAAATTCATGTACAGCATCTTCTTAGGGCTAGCACAGGGCTGCCAAAGCATCTTCATGTCAAGATCTCTGCTCCTTCACTTCATATGTAGTGTTCAGTGCAACATGCTTCCATCATTAAGCAATTTTGCTTTTCAACTATCTTTAGCACCAATTGGGGCCAGCATATTGTTTGGTGTCAACAATAGCTTTTAAAATTGGCTTTTTGGGACAATCTTCAGCATGTTAATCAAAAATATGTCCCTTGAGTTGAATAAGGCATATCCTGGGAAATGTGTTTAACATTGCAACTAGGGTTCATAGAATCATAGAATCATAGAGTTGGAAAGCACCACAAGGGCTATCTAGACAAGCCACTGCCCTGCAGGAATACCCAATCAAAGCACTCTCAATAGATGGCCATCCAGCCTCTGTTTAAAAACCTCCAAAAAAGGAGATTCTGCCACGCTCCAAGGCAGCACGTTCCATTGTCACACAGCTCATACCATCAGGAAGTTCTACTTAATGTTTAGGTGGAATCTCTTTTCCTGTAGTTTAAATCCATTGCTCCATGTCCTAGGACTTTATCAGACACACTAAATATGATGTCATAATGATGCCACATGCGAAAGGGCATGCAGCTCAGATGTTGCCATTTCGCATTTATATAAAATAAAAAAGTGCCTTTTAATTGATGGCTTAAGTCATCAATAGATCCCCCTGTTGCTTTTTTGCCGGCATTGGCAGCGTGTGAAGCCTCGGGCCATTTAAATCTTGTACTTACTCTGACAATGGCCAGACTAGCCAGAACACTTCTGGGTGAGATCGCGACATCCAGGTAAATGACAAACTTTATTTGACCCTCCCTGGGTTACTTGGAGGTTTTTTAGTGTGCATATGTGCTTGGTGTGACTTTTTGATGTTTCTTTTTTTATTTTTGAATTTCCTACATGATGTCATTGCTGCAGAAAACAAGCTTGCTCCATCATCAGTATGACATCCCCTCAATTATTTAAACATGGCTATCATGTTCCCTCTTGACCTTCTCTTGCCCAGGCTAAACTTACCCAGCTCCCCAAGCCACCCTTCATAGGGTATGGCTTCCAGACCTTTCACCATTTTGGTTGCTCTCCTCTGGACATGCTCCAGCTTGTCAATATCCTTCTTGAATTGTGATTTCCAGAAATGGACACAGTATTCCAGGTGAGGTATGACCAAAGCAGAATAGAGTGGCACTATTACTTCCCTTGATCTAGACACTATACTCCTATTGACTGTAGCCTAGAATCACATTGGCTTTTCTGGCTGCCACATCACTCATGTTCAGCTTGTAGTCTACACTTCTAGATCCCTTTCACATGCAATGCTATCAAGCCAGATGTCACCCATTCTATATCTGCACATTTCATTTTTACTGCCCAAGTGTAGTATCCTACATTTCTCCCTGTTGAAATGCATTTTGTTAGTTTTGGCCCAACTTCCTTTTGTTAAGGTTATTTTGAATCCTGATCCTGTCCTCTGGGGTATTAGCTACACTTCCTAATTTGGTGTCATCTGCAAATTTGATAAGCATGCCCTCTATTCCCTCATCCAAGTCATTGTTAAAGATGTTGAATTGTTGGGGCGTAGAAAGATGCACTGTGTCCACCACGACCACCTGCAGAGTTGTTCCACGTCAACAGGACGCCAAGGAGAAGGTTTCTGGAGAGACTTCTGCAAAAGACTTCAGGCTGAGAAGGAAAAATTCCTTCACCCCAGCACACTGCCTTGAGCTCTGGCTTGCCAAATAAAGACAGCAACAAGGCCAGGCTTCACTCAACTTGAGGGCTTTGATCTTTGTTTGCAGTATATTTACAATAAATATACAGAGTATAGGACAATCTCTCTTAAACCAACAAACTGCTTCACCAACCACCATCCACAACAAACCCACACTGGAGATAATTCCCATCTCCTTTTTATAGGCAGTTAAACAATGCCTGTGTGCATACTCTCAAATGCTAACTCACACACACACCTGTCACTGGAGCTTAACTACTTTCATTTCTAAGCTTACAGCTCCATCTTGTGGTCACATCCATGTCATTTCCTGACATGAATAGCACTGGGCCCAAGACAGAACCCTGTGGCATCCTACTAGTCACTTCTCTCCAGGCTGAAGAGGAGCCATTGGCGAGCACCCTTTGGGTTCAGTCGGTCAACCAATTACAAATCCACCTAACAATCACATTGTCTTGCCCACCTTTACTAACTTGTTTACAAGAATATCATAGAGGACTTTGTCAAAGGCCTTACTGAAATCAAGATATGCTACACTCACAGCATTCCCTTCATCTACCAAGCTTGTGACTCTAAAAAAAAGAGATAAGATTAGTTCGGCATTATTTTTATTTGAAAAACCCATGTTGACTTTTAAGGATCACGGCATCCCTTTCTAATTGCTTACAGAATGTCAGTTTAATGATCTGCTCTAAAATCTTTCCTGGTGTTGATGTTAGACTGACTGGGCAATAATTATTTGGATTTTCTCCACCCCTGCTTTTTTTTTTTTTTTTTTTTAAAGATGGGGGCAACATTTGCCCTCCTCCAATCTACTGAGATCTCTCCTGTTCTCCCGGAATTCTCAAAGATGGTTCTGAGATTACTTCTGCCACTTCTTTTAATAGCCTTGGGTGAAGTTCATCTGACCCTGGAGGCTTGGGGCTTGTTTAGGTGAGAAGAAATAATGCTCATACCTGTGCATTATAGCAAATTCATAGCTGCATCCTTTTGTTTCCATGATCTTTCCACAAAAACAATAGGCTTAGAAGGACTCTGCACTTGACATTCACATGCCTATGAATCAAGATGGTGTCTGTGTTATGCACTCCTGCTGCTGCAGAGTTTTGTTTTGTTTTGTTTTGCCATTTGGGCAATCGGGGGGAGACACTTGGAGCAGGAAGGTGAAAGGAACCCAGCAGCAGCTGGAGACAATGAGGAGGCTGGCCACTGTGAGGAACTAGAGAAGAGACCGGAGCCACCAGCTTTTCACAGCATTGGTGTCATCCGAATCCAGCTGCAATTAAAGGGATGGGAGAAGCCGTCTGACCAGCCGTTGGCTGCAGAGAAGGAAGTGATTTCTTTCTTGTGTTTTAGGGCTTGTCCTTTAGCTATTGGAAGGAGTATATTGGTTTACATGGACTTTTGGTTTCACCCAGCAAAGCCATAATCACGTTCTTATTTGATTTTTTTTTAATGGTTAGAAGCAACCTTGTTCAGTCTATGCATGGAGAAGTATGTGTCAGGACTGTGCCTATTTCTCCCCTCCCAGCTTCCACAGATCAGTCTGGATATTCTGCACAAGGCCTATGCATATTGTACAACTTATAGACACCTAGCTTCTTTCCGCTTGATCAGAAACCTTTTCCTGATCATGTGGAACAGTCTTTGGGTGTACAATGCACATGAACATAGTTCTGTGCAAAATCCAGTCAAGGCAAGATGCAATGGTTGAGGGGTGGACTAATATGAACCCCCTCCTGATACATAGACAAGGCCCAGTTTTAGTTATTTTAACGGCTATTATTTCTTATATTACAAATGCAGAAAGCATTTTACTGAAGTGATTATTAATAGATATTGGGGTAAACTCTACTTGCATGATTTCCACTGAAATAATGTAATGTGGATAACTTGGAAACATGCATTTTCCTACCTTATTTTGAAGACTGCAATCAAATGAGTGAGCTCCAGACATTCTGTTAAAGTGTGGAAGGTGTCATGTCATCGTGTTCTGGAGATTATCTGCATGAATCAGATGTCTGAACACATCTTTAGCATGCAAAATGAAGCATTACTCATAACAGGAGACAATTTCTCCTGACAAAGTACATTCAAATTAACCTCCCTCCTGCAACTGCCCATGAAAATGATGTGTTTTGAGACCCTGTGCCAGGTATCCCAAGGAGAAGTGAATGACAGGAAGACAGTTTTGCTACTGATTAGGAAATGGTACATATTAATAGACCTTTATATCTCTCCAGAAGAAAGATGGTGGGAGGGGGAAATATGTTCTCTCCCATTTAAAATCCAAACAGCTTGCCTGGGTAACATACACTTTTACATAGGGCAGACTAGGGGTGAACTGTAGAAAGCATTCATCTAACTCTGTGACCCATGCAATCAGGATCAGTTCTGCAGCAGCGTTCTGCTTTGGAAGAATGGCTTCTCAAATTATTCCCCTGGGATGTAAATATGGGGAAATGTGATCCTGCAATACTGTATATCATCCATACTGGGTTGTGTCTTGCTTTAAACATGATCTTATGAGCTGGATGTAAAAGTATCCAGGTTTCAGTTCTTTAAACTGACCTCTGAACAGCCAATGAAATATCTTCATATATATGTATTTGCATACATAGTCCCATTCAGGTTAGTCCCTAGCTTTAAGACATCATGTTAGAACAGGTAAATCAGAGGTTTGCAGCTGAGTTCCTCTGTATAAGCAAACCTGTTCTAATAGTTTTCATCTCCACTAGGAGTTGTTGTGTGCCATCAAGTCATTTCTGATTTTTGGTGACTCTAAAGCAAATCCATCATGGGATTTTCAGTGGGGGGCATGCCTTTACCTTCATCTGCGGCCGAGAGAGTATCACCCACTGGGTTTCCATGGCTGGGCAGGGATTTGAATGCTGGTCTCCATAGTCCAATGATCAAACCACTACAGCATGCTGGCCCTTTCACTAGGAGTAGCCTGTTGCGAAGATAATGCATCTTTATTGCTCATTCAAGACCAAACCATGTCCAAATACTTTTAACAAGAGGAATAGCTCATAACAATATATTGTAGATGTGGAAATTGTTTTCAACCCACACCCCCAGCAGTTGTAAGGACTGCAGCTAAGCTCAGAGCAAGACTGAGGACTTTATCAGACCATGCAAATACGGTGTCATAAGGACACCTAATAATCATGAAAGGGTACACGTACCAGATAACGTCGCCCTTGCACGATCATGTCTAGTCCACAATCCATCCTATTTTGTCTCCCATGGCAATTTGTTGCCAGCATTGCCGGCATTTGAATCTTCGCACCATTGTACTCACCTGAATGCAGCATCAATGGCCGGTCCAGCCAGAACACTTCCAGGTGAGATTACAACATCCAGGTAGGTGACACACTTTTTATGACCCTCCCCAGTTTACTTGGGACTTCTATAGTGTGTTTATGTGTTTTAGTGAACTTTTACTTAGTTATTTCTGTTTTAATTTTTTAATTTCCTGCACTATGTATTCTCGCAAGAATCCATTTCAATAGAGGAAGTGAATGGAGCTCTGTTCACTCCTCATTCATTGCCAGAGAAACCTTTTCATGTAGAAAGGAGGTAAGTGTTGCATGGGGAGTTCTTTTGCCGGCATAAAAATGTCAGAAGTTATGCTCGCAGAAGAATGGGTTTAGCGGGGTGGTCTGAGAAGGGGGAAGTTAATCATTTCAGTTAATCAAAAAAAGAATTGGGGTTTTGACACTGTGATCCCTGGGTCCATTATACCACTGGGTCTAATCCATGCCAGCCATGTTGGCTGCAGAATTCTGGGAAGTTGTAGTCCAAATGTCCCACTCTTGACTTGTTGGATGAAAGTAAGTCTCCTCTGCCTTATCCTGCTTTTCTGGATATGATCCTTTATTTGGCTCATGCCTCTTCTGGGATTAAGTCCTCCAGTTAAGACAAAGAACCAATAGGCAAAGCTGATGCTGTAGATCATGTCATCAACCTAACTTATGCTTCTCAAGCTTTGCACTAAAGGTGGCTCAAAACCAACATTCCACATTCTCTTTTTGCCGTGTTCCCACAGATACAGCCTAATCTTTGTGGAGGCACCATCTACATCAGCCTCACTTTGAAGAAAACAAATACACAAGAATAACTTCTCCAAAAAATTGTCTCAGTGAACTCCACATGTATTCAATTATTCCTCCTATGTCAGTATTTGTAGTACTTGGATTAAAAATGTTAAAATGCAAGGGACATAAACAGTGCTGTTTATTAAAGGGTGTGATTGATCATCGGGAAGATCAGAGAAGCAATTTGAATTCCATTTTTTATGGCTACTGCACAGTGGTGCTATGCAGTTGTCATAGGACACATCCAAACTGAATGAAAAGTTCCAGATTTTGTGTTCTTTCCAATTTTACACTGGATTAAAATAAACCAGTCTGGGGAGCTGGTATAAAAAGATATCTGATTACACTGGGAGCTGACAGAAAATAAAACCAGAGAAAACACAAACAAAATCTGAGACCTTTTGGTCTTTTTTAGTTAGTCTTTATGCACCAATAAAGGTACAGCCAGCCCTCTGTATCCATGGATTCTGCATCCATGGATTCCACTGTCCACAGCTTGAAAATATTCACACACACACACACACACACAAATACATTCTAAAAACCAAACCTTGATTTTTCCATTTTATATAAGGGACATCATTTTACTACACCATTGTATATAACAGGACTTGAGCATCCGTGGATTTTGGTAACCATGGGGGGTCCTGGAATCAAACCCCAGTGGATATCAAGGGCCTGTACCATTGTTACCACTGATCCACTCCAATGAACCCACAGCAGGCAGCAGAAGTGCTCACTATTCTTTCTATTTTATCCCTACCTTACCACCTGAGTAAACACAGAGTTGGGCCTGGTTAGTACTTGGATGGGAGAACACTATAAAATATCAGGAATCTCCAGTTATGCCTAAGAAAAAAATCCTGTCCAGTGGGTCCCATATCAGTGGAACATACCAGGTTTTAGTTTGAACATTAAAGGAGCTATCTGACCCCTGTTTTTAAGACTTGACCACAACACACATTTCTACATTTTTTGATTCAGCCATGTTCCAGTAAACCAGATGCAGACATTTAAAGGTAACTATCATATCACTTCTCAGACTTTTCTTCTTTAGGCTAAACATACCCAGCTCCTTCAACCACTCCTCATAGGGCTTGATTTCCAATCATTGGTTGCAGTTGTCCTCTTTTGAAGATATTCTTTATGTTTGTGTCGTTGTTTTTTAAACTGAAGTCACAGATTAAATACAGATGACTTCTGATGCAGTGGAAAGTTATCTCCATGGCTGGACAAACCACATTTTGTATGCCTTTTCTAGTATTCACCATTTGGTGAAAGAGATCGTACCACATCCAGATTCTGCACCTCATCAGAAAGCCAGAGAAACAGGGGAGGAGGGGTATTTTAGATAAGTATTCCAGCTGTGCACTTTGCTATTGTGAGGAATCTGTGGTAAGATACCACTTGAATTATTGCCTCTTTTCATCCACAGTATGTACCAGCCACCAAAACATGCAAAGAAGTGATACAACTCCCCACCCCAAACTGCTTCTTGCCATTTATAAATTCCTGAGAAAAGACTGTAGCCTTGCTATTTTATATTGTATACTCATTTCTAGTAAACACAGAATTAACATTCCTTCAATTACTTATCTGTATAATAAGACTTAACATTCTTTCCGGGATCTATAGTTCTTAAGGCATTTGATCTCAGCAGGTTTCTGTTGTAAACATGCTTTTTCTTGCTAGGGCAACACTAATTTCCAGCAGCCATCAAACCAAATTATGCCAAGATTGATAGTCTAGCCTGCCATGGAGATAGAGAATTAGACTATCTATCACCATCCTCAAAAACACAGGGTTATGCATGCATTTGCCAACGGCATGGCAGATGGGTTCGTTTTCCTAAGCTATAGATACAATTTTCCATTATATATATACACCGTGTGACATCTAATTAAGGGATAAAAATTACTCCCAATCCTTAAAAGCACAAATCCAAGCAAACAAGTCTGCATTAGGGAAAGAATGCAATGCTCTCTCAAAGGTTAATGTCATAATGAAAACACAGCAGGAATCCAGCTGACTGATTTCTACAGCTTTCGGAGATGGCTTAATGCAGCTTTGGTTATTCATTGCATATTTTAACCACCCTCTCAAATACACTATCAAGGTGGTTAAAAAAGAGATTGGTGCAGGGTGAGAATAGGAAATGGTGGCACATTTAAAAGTGGGGAAGGAGTGGTGATTTTAATCTGTGTGAGAAAATAGTCTGCATTCACTTACGTGGAGCATTACCATACTACAACCAACATATGTAGGAACAGTAAGGATATGCATCTTTTTTTCCCATGCACTTTTTAATCACTTCAGTTGTGTGTGCAAAATGCTGGTTGAAGGTTTTGAAGAAGGAGTTTGCATCAACTGCATATTTTTATCCGTCATATTGATGGTAGGAAAATATAGGCTTATCTTAATTCATGAAGTAGATGTGTTCCTGGGCATTACAGTTGTCCCTTCATATTTGCTGGGGTTTGGTTCCAGGACCCCCCGTGGATACCAAAATCCATGAATACTCAAGTCTCATTATATGTGATGGCATAGCAAAATGGTGTCCCTTATATAAGAGGGCAAAATCAAGGTTTGCTTTTTGGATTATTATTTTTCAAGAATATTTTCAAGCCGTGAATACTTAAATCTGTGGATACCAAATCTGTGGATATGGAGGGACAACTGTACTTCTTTAACAGAAAATCTGGTACCAGAGGCAAAAAGAATAGGGAGAAGTTCCTACACTAACATCCCCCCGCAAAAAAAAGCAGCATGCAAAGGAGGGATCTTGTAGCACCTTGGAGACTAACTGAGGCCAGATCCACACTGCCAAAATGTACCGTACTCACTTCATAGTCATCCTTAAGTGAATACAAGACATTCGTCCATTTTGAAGGCTATACTGCTTCTTTTAGCCATTAACATTATGTTAAAAATATCCCTATTTAATCAGGTTTTTCGCCTTTAATCCAGGTTTTCCCATTTTGTTTTAGAGGTGTGTCCTAACATTCAAATCTGGTTCATGGTTTTAGACTGTTTAGGCAGTGAGGGTTAAGGGTGTGAACTGTAGGTGTACACTTACATTCCAGTTGGTCACCTGATCATTCCTGCCATCCAAGGTACTTCCCTCTTGTTTGTACCCACTGGAAAGGGTGGTCTGGCCTTTTGTTTTCTTACACTATGCTTCACATGTGCTTGAGCACATCACTCCTCTTCCCATCATTTCCAATCTGCATTTATCTACACCCAGTCGAATACTTTAGCTTTCATCGGAATGGCATGTACCATCGAACAGATGGGGGGAAAGGGGAGGTGTTTCGTGGACCAGGGAGGAAACCATAGACCTGAGATACATTTGAGGGTGAAGTGAAGGTGCAGGAACAATTGCAGGAAAGTCACAGAATCATAGATATTTTTGAAAATATTGTTTGTGCAATGAAAAGGGCCACCAGAGAACAGCTGAAGAATGCTGCACAAATACCAAGCTCTCTGACAGTGTTACAGGAAAGTAAGTGACCAAAACTCTCGGAGTGATAGTAGCATGGCCACCATACCCTCCTATGATGAGTTGAATTGACATTCTCCATGGGGATGCCACAATAAACCCTAAACACATAGCTCGCAGTATGACAATTCTCAGCATTCCTGTAGGCCAGGCTCCCCCAGTCCAGCAAGTTTATGTTTCCCCCCCTGGATGAGGGCTCCAAGGAACTTTTCAACAGTAGCCTTCTACTGTAGATTAAATGGAGTTCAAGGTAGTAGTGGATGCTGGAAGCCCAGGTAGGTGTTTCTGTCATTCTCCCTTTGCTTTTAAGAACGTTGTATGTTCATTGCAAACGAATGTGACATATGTGCTGATGCTTTCAGCTGTTATATTTTGATCTGTAGGTGATGCTGATGTATCTAACTCCCTGGACCTGGACGCCACATTAGTCACCAGGAGTGCTGTGAGTCAGTTATCAGAAGCAGGGTTACCTAATGGGGGGGGTGTGAATCCCCAGTTTTGCTAGGTGCTTTTGTTTTCCTGTCACCGTGTGCAATGGCAATGTTTCTGCCCTGCTTGTTGTGCCTGTTCTCCCTCCTCTGTCTGCCCCACTGGTGGATGGCTATGTCAATGGCCTCCTGTAACAACAGCATGGATGGAAATGAGTGTCAGTACTGTCAGTGTCTCATGATTGTGGATAATGATACCTCCATTTCCCCCATCATTACAGTAGAATCGTTTGGGGGTGTCTTGTTGGGGAATTTGGTAAGGCAAAGATTTTTACCTGACCAAGGACCACCTCCTCTCCCACCTCTGAACCAACTCAGAGGAGCTGGACTTGCCGCCCTCCTCTGCCTGCTGTTATCATCACTATTGATACATTCCTGCAGAACAGAAGAAGGGAACTTTTGTAACCTCTCTCAATACACAGTTGGGGGAAATCTAAGGGTCATCTTACAGTGCAAAAGAATTATTATGTCTCTGAAGTAAATAATGGTGTGTGGGGGTTTTCTCCACAGAAGCCTCCATAAATGCCAGGCTAATCTTTTGAGTGCCTTTTCACGATATTTGGGTGTTATGATAGCTAAATTTAATGGGTCTTTCATTAATAATGATTGGAAAAGTAAATGAAACTCCCACATGCTCCCTTTTCCAAGGGTACTTTCCAGCCAATGTTATGGTCAAAAATAGCATATGTCACAACTGAATGGAAAGGTTACCCCTATAGCAAAGCAGATATGGACCAATATAACTTAGTAACTTTAGGGCTATATATGCCAATGTGTGTGCATTCCCATGACATCTGTTTCTTAACATTGCTACTACCGGAATTCAAACTGACCTGGTGGTTGCTGATCTTGGCAGCTTAGCCTTCCCACCCTCACTCACAGCTTGTGGTGCCAATCAAAATTAGGTGGTTGATGGGTGGGTGGCAGGATGCCCTCAGAGGGTCATGAGTTGGTACTGCTCATGACCCTCTGAGCAGCACCAGCCTCCAGCAGGGAACAAAGAAGGATGTCTATCTCCTGCTGCCACCAGTAGACAATTCTCCTGGGCAGTCTTTCCACAGCCATCATGCTCCCCTAGTGCACAAATAGTTGAGTGCTGGTATGAATGAGTGGAACTGGGGCAGGGCTAACCAACTGCCCACAGATTTTTAAATTGTTTTGGTGCCATCAGACACTGAATATATTTCCCATGATAACTGTGTGTGGAAAACAGATTGGTCCACTGCTACTGGCAGATAGTGTGTTCCCTATGAAAACAAAAGGCAATGACTCATTGCTGAGGGAATTAGCACATACCTCCTTAACAACTTGGTTTACTAAGGGGCTTCCACATAATCCTAATATGGGCTTGTTTGACAAAATATTTATAAGACACATCCCAGGTCATTGTAACCTCCACCTGACCTCTTTTTGGATCACCCTGGCCAACCTGACCTCAATAAGTGTCCAATATTTCCAATTATGAGATATCATGGGGAGGGGGCAGTAGGGCATAGTAAAAAACCCTCTTCCTGTTCAGTTTCCTCCTGGGCCACTTTGAGGGTGAAAGTCTCATATATTGGTTTAGGTTTTGTATCAAAATAAGCCTGCAACCAACACCTTTCTTGGGGCCTATGGAATATGCCCCATGTTTCTCCAGCAATACAGGAATGGTGTGCAGAGGTGGAATTGTGCATTCCTCCAGATGCTATTGAAGTGCAACTCCCAGCATTCCTCAACACCAGCTATTCTGGCTACAGCTGCAGTTCAACAACACCTAGAAGGCCACTCAGTTCCTATCCCTGGTATAGGATTTGAGGATGGTCTCAATGTTAGATTTCCATTTGCCATATCATTTGGAGGTACTATAGGTTTTACATTGTTGAATCCTGCAAATTCAGTGGTGTAACATTTGGAGGTGGTCTTATCTGTGACCCTTTTGTCCTTGGACACTATTCTCCACCACTGATATAATTAAAACATCTTTTCTTCTGTGGAGCAGAGTCAGCTATTTTCCTTCTGCAAGTACTGAAGAAACAGTTGCTTGGGGAAGCAGTTCCTAAGATAAGACCTGCTCCTCTTGCTTCTTTTAGCCTAGTTTTGAGTATGGCACTGTCTTTGAGGGGTTCAAATATTGGATTTAGTCTGTGAAATGCAACAGTTTCCTGATAATACAACCTGCCTGCTACAGACCCAGAAAGAGAGGCACCTGAAACACTCTAGAACAATTGCATATGCCCAGCTGCTAGGATTGTCATCTTACAACTCCAAGATATCACAGTTTCTCAGCACTCAGTCTACAGTAGCTGTGCTTGCTGGTGAGGTTACCAGATCACAGCTTTAACAATCTATTATGCAGCAGGACAGGTTGTTGCCACTTCATTCCTAACCATGTTATATTCTGGGTCCTGTCTTTGGACTTTTTCAGATGTCTCTTATACAGCGCAAGCAGCCTCGTCGTGTTGCGAGGCTGCTGCACTGCAGGGCGTCCCTTTTGGATGATGCTCTCCCCTGCCGGTACTGTTGCGATACTGCGGGGACATTTGAGCATTATATTTGGTCGTATTTTAATCACGATCAACTTTCGTGATTAAAATACGGCCAAATATAATACTCAAATGTCCCCGTGGTACCGCAACAGTACCGGCAGGGGAGAGCGTCATCCGAAAGGGACGCCCCGCAGCACAGCAGCCTTGCAACACGACGAGGCTGCTTGCACTTTGTAAGAGACGTCAAAAAAGTCCTTTATCCCCCTCCCTGTCTGAAGTAGGGAGTAAATGAAGTTCTGCTTTCATGGATGAAGGATATATTCTGCAAAGGAACAGATTTCTTTTTAGTTGGGAGTGGGTGCTCAGAGACACCAACCTCTCTTGCTCTATACATATTGTTAAATGGAAAGGTTTCTGGGTTGCAGGGGTTTAGCTCTGCAGGGCAAAATAAGGACATTGCCCCCAGCAAATAAGAATTCTGCTCAACCAAATGAAATTTTCCTACATTTCCCAAATTTCTTGCATTGCAGAGAGTGAGACATTGAAAATTGTTCACACCTAGACATGTTATTCCCTTGGTAAGTTTCCTCGGTAAGTTAGCCTGCTCCTTTTCTTTCCTGTATTTCTAAATGTTCAACTGAAGTTTTAAGTTATTACAATACTAGAAATTGGGGAACTGAAAGAAAATTTCATTGGGGAGGCAGAATTCCCCCGCCACAATTATTACACCTCTCCTATGTTGTAACTTGGCATTCTCCCCATTAAACAGACTACAGCAGTATCAGTTTTGGGAAAATGTGCTATATTCATACAACAGAAGACTGGAAGAAAGACATTTTTTCCTTGCAGCACATTACTAACCACTGTGCATTTATCACATATACTGTAAGAAGGGGTCACTTGCTGTTATCACCATTGCCAACAAAGAGAATTGGACTTTTATGGTGATTTTTAATAATTATCAAACAGAAACCTACTGCAGAAGGAAAGACAGACAGCTGGCATCCTTTCAAAATGTAGTCCTCAGCAAAATCTTGGAGCCTCTTAAGGCTTTGTTGGTGCAGCAATAAAGGAAGTGATACGACAGAGAGCTACGGTAAAACAAAGTTGCCATCAATTATTCATATCATAAAATCTAATTGTATACAGAAGATGGGACATATTGAAAGATGATGAGGAGAAGCAAGACGTGAGATAAATTGAAAATAACAATCCATCTGGGCTTCAGAAGGGCTTTAAGATGATCTGATGGAGTGTGTGGTATATTTTCTACCTACTTTCAATTCTCACAGTTTCTAGCAAAGTCTATAATATAGTAAAATAGCAGAAGGATTTACCTATTTACTGTTCTAATCAGTCCCAAGACCAAAACAATACAATGACACCAGTGCATGTGCAGTTTTCTTCAAAAATGACTGCCTTCTATCAGCACAATTGTGTTATAAGAGAATATTCACCCTCAAATTAGGTTTCAACACTTCCTGCAATTATCCAGGATCAAATGTGGCTGCAAGGTACAGAAGGTCTCCAGTATAATATAGCTTCAGAAGTAAGAATAAGCCAGCCAGAATGACTCCCCATGTTTGGACTAGCTCTGGCAGTACAGATTTGTCATAAAGGCTGTTTCGCACATAGCATTTGGTAGGTACAAAGAAGATTGCTAGGCTGAATATAGGATGGGGCCCTTTGTCTATACAAGGGGGAAATATACGAACACATTCGGAAAGGCAGGCATTTGCAATGATGTGACCTGCCTACATGGCCAAAAAAGCCCCCCTAAACTCTGCATGACCCCCTAGCCAGATGGCTGCCGCGAGTGATTTACTTGCAATTTTAAATTTGCCGCCACCATTTAAAAAAAAAAAAAACAGTTTTCCAGGGTGCACACAAGCAACACTTAGTATTTGCAAAGACAGAAAGAATAAAAAAGAGTATAAAATAGCTGTTTCATTGACTTACCGGAGCTTAGCCGAAAATCCAACATGGTGGCCACAGCTCCTTTCCCTCTTTGCTAACCCTGCCCCCTCAACCTCATCCAGCCAATCATATTGCACTGCCTGTTCGTATTTGTGCCAATGTGAGTTTTCAAACTATTGCACATTCGCATGTCATACTGAGCTTTTTTAAAAATCCATATGAAGCCCTCGACACAGCGCACACAGACTTTATGGTGGATTGTGCTGCCCCCCTTCTGAATAACACATATTTGTGTGAACGGCCATTTGAACAGATCGCCGTATGTTCGCATACTGTTTGTATTTATTTTTACCATATAGACAACACCTTTAATTGTTGTTAACAGATCCTGGAGGAGAAATATATACCATAAATTTCCACTAGATGGAACTAGGCAGGGTCCCCTTCCTGACCCCAGTCCACCTTTTAGTTGCTGCTTCGCCCCCTCCAATACAGCCATTTACTGGCCAGTGGAGAGCAGGGGGACAGTGGAGAAGTGTCCACTATGGTCCTACAGCAGGATGCACAACACTGACATTATACTTCAGTGTTGTGCATTCAGCTATAGGAATAGCTGGACACTCCCTGGCCCTGCAAATGAGATCTGAGGGACTAGCAGCTTGTTACTGTATTATATCCTTGCTATAAACAAAGCTGTTCCAGGGTTCATCTATGTAGGCCAGAATATGCCAGCTCCCCACTGGTTTACCCTGCCTGCAGATCATGACCATTCTTCTTCAACTACGGTATTGGCATGAAATGGGAGGAAGTCCAGACTGCCACACCAGTCTGTCGCTGCAACAGCTGCATGCATCCCATTCTCCACAGCCAGGAAGCCAGCCCACAGCACATGAGCAAGGCCCTCTACATGTGACCAGCCTGGAGGTCTGGAAGCCATGCCATATGAGGTGTGGCTTAGGGAGCTGGGTATGTTTAGTCTGGAGAAGAGAAGGCTAAGAGGGGACACATTTAGGTATTTGAAAGAATCTCATATTGAGGATGGAGCAAGTTTGTTTTCTGCTGCTCCAGAGACTAGGCCATGGAGGAATGGATTCAAACTACAGGAAAAGAGATTCCACCTTAACATTAGTAAGAATTTCCTGACAGTAAGAGCTGTTCACAGTTTTTTGGAAATGCTTTGATTGTACATTCCTGCAGGGCAGGGGGTTGAACTAGAAGGCCCTTGTGGTCTCTTCCAACTCTATGTTTCTATGATTCTATTCTGCAGACCTCCTTCCTGGCTGCAGAAGAGCAATGGCAGGGCTTCAATGGGCTTTATGCTGTCTTGGCTGCATCTGTTGCCCATGGGTCATGAGGATTACCCAGGGGCAAAACAAGGCAAAAGCCCTCTATCTTTTGGACTGCAGGGCTCAAAGACAGGGCCAAGATGAGGTAAATAGCCCATGTAAACAAGCCCCTCTAGTCACTGCATCTCCATGCTGGAGGGAGCTGTTCCTGTTGATTTTCATCCTGCTGTGCAGCTGTGGGGGAAGGATGCAACAGCTGAAAGGTGAGTATGGGAGGAGATGTTGCATATTTCCCCCTGGTGGAACTTTACACTCCATCTTCCTGCTCCAGAAACTGTTAACTATTAAAGATACAAGAGTCCTGCCCTGTATTCAGCCTGGCAATCAAGGTACAAAGCAGAGGTAAGGGACCTTTGGGTCTCCAACTGTCTCTAAGCCCTAATCACCATAGCTAGTGGTCATGGATCATGGGTGCTTGCAGTTAGAAACATCAGGAGCAGGGAGGAAATTCCCCATTTCTTATGTCAAGTGTGGTATGTGTGTAGCAAACATATTAGAAAACAGGCATGCCATAAAAATTGCTAGTCCAAGGTGTAACAAGCTGGAAAGTTCTATAGCATTTAGAGCTATACAACCAGCTGAAATTAATTTCTTCTACATTAAAGTGGTATGAGGTATACTAAATCTAGCATATAGACGTGTTTAAAATGACCGATTTACACATTTCACCTGAGGAAAAAGCATTCATGTTCAAAATGCTTTGGGGCATTTAAATCATGCTGTCAATAAAACTTGCTTTCACCTTTTAAAAAATAATAATTTGGATGTGTAGTATAGTCTCCTTCTAGGACTAGAAGCCTAAGAAAGAAATTTCACTTTGATTATAATTGCAGCTCATCTGCTAGCCTCTCTCCCAGCTACTTTGCTCCATAATCTAAAGAGCTGCCTTTAAAAAAACATAGATCCATGCTGAATCAGCAAAAAGCCTATCTACTCCAGCAATCTGTTCACACAGTGGCTAACTATATGTCTGTGGGACGCTCACAAGAAAATATGAGTATCATATCACTCTCTGTCTTGCATTTCCCAGCAACTGGTATCAGAGATGCAAGGGCTCATTTTACTGAGTACAGCTATACACTTGATGGCTTTTAGAGGATTCTTATATGTAAGTACAAATCAGGAATGAACACAGGTAGAGAGATTCTCACAAATATATTATGTACATTCAGTGTGAATACATGAACACTGCTGTGTGTGATTGACCATAGAGTCTCGCAAACATCTGAACAAGTACAAATAAAATGTGAATAGACATACATGGTAATGTGTGGATACCCCTTTGATGATTTATCAAACACACTGTTTTGCAGAATTCTTCACTCTTTGTGTCAAAGCTTCCATCCTAATAATAATCACTGATTACCACCCTCATTTCCTCTGTGGTTAATACTAACAGCTGGTTCCAAGGAGACCACTCATATTTGCACTGTTGCTCTCAAGAGGGAAGATAAGACATGTTGGTATCCTTTAATTCAGATGTACTGGCAGGCCATCAAGTCTAAAGGCATATCTGCACTACATAGTTATACCACTTCCATACAACTTTAAGTTGATATGGCTCCATCCTGTGGAATCTTGTGATTTGTAGTTTGGTGAACGAATTAGAACTCTCTGCTAGAGAGTTCAAATACCTGTCTACAGACCATGTCTAGATGGACTATTTACCCCTTCTTGCCCTGTTCTTGGAGCCCTGCAGTCCAGACAACACAGGGCATTTGCCCCATTTTGCCCCTGGGTGTTCCACATGACCCCCAGTGAAAAGACAAGGCCAAGATGGGGTGAAGTCCATTACACCACTTAAAAATAATACCTGGGGAATGCTATTTGTTGTTTTTATTTTAGACAATACTGAGTTTGACAAATGATCTATCAGTTTAATAATGGCAGAAGGACATATCCAAGTTTATATGGCAAGGAAAAAAGCCAAGAGTGAAATTTAAAGTATTGCAAGATGCAAAACAACAAACTTTAAAATATATTTTGCTGCCTATTGTTTGCTGTGGCTGAAAGACTGGATAATGCTGAAAAATAAAAGATTACTGGAACTAGAAGGACACAGTTTGGGTGGCATGGATATTTATGGCACAATAAAGTCAAAGTGAATGTAAATTTTAATAATCATTATATGAGACGTGCCATTTTGAGAATTTGGACAGATTAAAAAACCAAGTTGTGCCATAAAACACCTTTATGGGTCTCAGCACAAGAAGCATTTTACAAATGGGAAATAACAAGCAAAAAGAAATGGCTAAGATGTCAGGATTTGTCGGGAAATTGCCAAGGAGAATTTATAATTAAAATAAATAGGGAGCTATTAGTGGAGGGATTCAGCTTTCAATGGTTCTCTTATTTGCAGTTATTTGAAAGATTTAAGATGGACAAAAGAACTATGATTTTGAACAAACCAAATCAGAGTTTGTATTGCAATTATGCAGAAATTATGAACATTTGATTGGTAAAATGTATAAACTATTATTGAAATTTGATATGGAAGAAGAACCAGGGAAAGATTGTATGATAAAATGAGCCAAGAATTTTGGATACATTATACAAATGGAACAACGGGAAAGGATGTGGTCAAAGAGGTTGAAGTTTACTTTATGTTATGATCTTAAAGAGAATTTTTATAAAATGATGTACCTCTGGTATATGACACCAGAAAAACTGCCCAGAATGTATAAGGGTTTTTTTTGTTTGTTTGTTTTTAATGTACATTGGAAATGTGAACAGCAAGAAGGGTCCTTTTATCATATGTGGTGTTCTTGTGAAAAGGTCAAATAGTTCTGGGTGCACTTTGATACAGAGAATTTTAAAGACTAGCATACAATTAAAAACAGAGCTGTTTCTTCTGAGACTTATGGATGAACAACTGGAAAAGAACCATGGAAGAATACTTCATTATATGATCATGACAGCAAGATTGTTATATGCACAAATATGGTAGAGCGTAGAATTATCTACTAAAGAAGAATGGTCGTTAAAAGTGAGTGAGTTAGCAGAAATGGACAAATTATCTGGTTTGATTAGAGAAAAATCATTAGTAACATTTTAAAAATGATTGGAAACCCCTGATGGACTTTTTTTTAAAAAAAATAATAATAATAACATGAGTACATGATTGTGGATTTTGAAAATTAGTATGAGCTGCTTGCTGGAAGAAGTGTCCATTATAGTTTATAGAAGGAAAGGTATGAATTTATCAGTGATGTAGAACTAGAACTGATTGACTCAGACTCAAGATAGGGTGCATTTACACTGTAGAAATAATGCAGTTTGACACCACTTTAACTGCCATGGCTTCATTCTATGGAAACCTAGGATTTGTAGTTTTGTGAGGCACCAGCGCTCTTTGGCAGAGAAGGCTAAAAACCTTGTAAAACTACAAATCCCAGGATTCCATAGGATGGAGCTACAGCCCTTAAAGTGGTGTCAAACTGCATTATTTCTACAGTGTAGATGCACTCTCAGACTCAAGTTGCTTTGGTGTCTGCTTGGACTCAGCTCCACAATAACTGATGTACTAATTCAACTCAGCTCACGACTTGTATATTTTTAGCAACTGACTTGCTGGCCTTGATTCAATAACATAATGCTTTCATCCAGAAATGTTACAGAACAGAAAACAGTTTTCCTTCTTTGAACAATGCTTCCATGGATCTCACTGCTTTTTGCCTACTGATCACATGATGGAATTGGTAACAGCAAAGGCTTGAGGTGGAAGGATCCTTCTAAAGCTTTTCAAAAGCTTAAGAAGGCTCCTCTGATGTGAAGTGGTGACAGGCTGCAGAGCAGATCTCAACCCCCACCGCAAGCCCGTTACCGAATGCATTTGCTGATAATTTATTTGTTTTAACATAACTTTGTGCATGTCTTCTTGACTTTCTGATTATTGAAACTCCCCTCCCTTCCCTCACACCCCACCACAATTACATTTTTCTGTTAAAGTTGGCTCCCAGACTTGAGACTCAACTTGAGGCTTGAAAGTATCTTGCAACAACTTGAGACTTGACTTGAGACTTGGAGTAAAAGACCTGAATACATCACTGGAATTTATAACTATGGAAAAGAAAGTCAGAAGTCATCCTTATATTTCTTTGTTCTTTGTCCTTTTTATTTCTTAGTTTTTCTTTTTCTTGTTTCAAATTCTTTTCTTTTATTTTGTTTAATTTTTAGTATTTGTAGAACATTCTAATAAAATTATTTCAGACCTCAAACAGGTGCTTACTTGTAAGCTACACTATTCAGTAAGACAAAAATTTGGAAAATAAAATAGAAAAACTCAAGGAGACCAAACACATATGACAATCAGCTGCTGCCCATACCCTCAGCATGTCTCTTTGAGTGATCTGCTACCAACAGCTACATCAAGAAAAAGAACGAAGAGATGGAAGAGATAATCCACCATATAGCTCCTATGACCTCACACAATTCTTCCCCATAAACACTGGGATTAGAGAGTGCTGGTGATGTTTTTGCCCCAGATTGCCTGTTAGAACAGTCACTGAATAAGGCCTGCCTTCCCATAGTCATGTGGGAGACACATTGTCTGTCTTTTTCTTTTTTAGTGTTGGTGTCATTCCTCTGAATCAATCTGAATCATTTTGAACTGTGCATTCCATTCCAGAACCAAATTGAACCAATCTGATTCAATCTAGAACTGGGTACAAATTGGTCCAATCAGCTCCATTTTCTTCATTATTCAGTACTCAGATGAAACAGTTGCAATTTCCTAGTTAAAAGGATTTTGAAACTGCAGTGTGAATAGCTGAAACACAATGAATCAAACCTAGGCAGTGCTGAATATTAGTAGCTATGATGATCGTAGTGTAATCCACACCATTTCCTTAAAGGATAATAAGTGGATGCATTATAGTAGTGCTCTCCTTGAAGTTTCACACAATACAGCAATTGCTGCACAAGCCTTTCCAGGAAAGTTTATGAGCAATACAAAGTGTATGTGTGTGTGTTATCTTTGAGGAAGCTGTAAACTAGCGAGGCATTTTTCTAACCTTTCATTTAAACCCTTAAATCAAAGATGGGGCGACTGCAGACTGCAGACTATGGAGATTATCACACCATGTTGCTAATGTGCAGCAATCGCATTAGTGAAGCAAACAGAAACATACCGATATTGAAGGTATCCTTATTGCACCTCCACTTCAATGCAGGTATGTTTCTGTTTGCTTCACTAACACGATTGCTGCAGGAGAGTGGGGGGAAGAAAAGAAACAGATGTGGGAGGGAGGGGATGGGAAGAAAAGAGACAGATGGGGAGGAGGGGGTATAGTCACATTAGGCAGGCGGGGAGGGCAAGAAGACCGGGCAGCAGAAAGGGTGGGGGGAGAAAAGAGACATACCAGGCTGGAGGGAGAATAGATCAGGCAGGCAGGAGGGCAGAGAAACAAAGGCGAAAGAGAAAAGAGTAGAAGACAAACATGCCCAATCAGCCTATGTGACTGCTGGTATAGGAACTGAAACAGGAGGACTTATCGCATGGCAGCAGTAATGGGAACACAGTGTTATTGATGGCCTATTGATGAGTTCCCTCTGTCAATGAAAAGGTGCCCTCCAGCAATGGTTTGAAGGCAGTCTGGCAACAGAACACAAATGGTGTCATGCAATAAGGAACAGTCACATACACTACTATCCTGCTCTACTAGCCCTAGTAAAGCCTCATGTGGTGATTTCCATAGGCTGTTGCCACATTACAGAATTAAAACAGTTTGACACCACTTTAACTGCCATGGCTTCAACCTATGGAATCCTGGGATTTTTAGTTTGTTGTGGCACCAGAGTCTTCTGACAGAGAAGACTAAATAGCTCACAAAACTACAAATCCCAGAATTCCATAGCATTGACCCATTACTGTTAAAGTGGTGTCAAGCTGCTTTAATTCTTCAGTGTGGCTATAGTCTATATGTAGTCTCCAAGTCTATTCTGAGGCCTCCAGAGTATCCCAACGTTCCCCATTATTACTGTTTTTGCAAAAAAAAAAGTTGCTAAAAATATTTTCCATGGTCCAGGGGGCTATGGGGCAATTTAGCCACATCTTTGTGACCCCTTGGGCTATTTTAAAATCAGGAGAAGCTTTGGCTTCCATTTTACTTCCTGTTTAGAAAAAGGCCCTTCCTGGGTCTAAAACAGGTCAGCGAGAACTAAAATCATGATGAAATTAACCCTATGGCCCCAGGGTGTGTAAGAAAGTGTTTTTAATGAAAATAATTTTTAAAAGAAAAAAAATGCAGACAAAGTTAGGTGCAGGTGCTTGGGGGTGGGTGTTCTGAGTTTCCATAGGAGGTCAATGCATCCCCCCAATCCCCAGCAGTTGCCTTGCTCTGTAAACCACAACTTTATGAAGAATTTTAAAAACAAAGGCCAAGGCCAAATCCATACTACACAAATAATCCAGTTGGAAAGTGGATTATTTGCCATGGCTCCTTCCTATGGAATTCTGGGATTTGTAGTTTGGTGAGGCAGCCACACTCTTTGGCAGAGAAGGCTAAAGTCCTTGTAAAACTACAAATCTCAGGATTCCATCAGAAGGAGCCATGGCAAATAATCCAGTTTCAAACTGGATTGCTTGTGTAGTGTGGATTTGGCCCAGGATTTTACATTGCTGACATAGGACTTTTTCAAATGGAGAATAAAAACCCAATTGAGGTTGGGGGAGGAAGGCGCTGTCTCGCTTACACACTCCGTTTCATACGACTCCTCCTCCTGACCTTCCCCCGACCTTCCCTCATGCCGGGGGAGCAAGAAATGTGCTGCTTTTTATTGACGGGGGGGTTCTCTGTTAACAAAAGCAGTGTGTTTCTCCCACCGTCAGCATGGGGGAAGGTCGGGGGGAGGGTGGCGTCATATGAAATGGAGTGCTGTAAGCGAGACAGCACCGTCCTCCTCCTGCCCTCGACGTGGGTTTTATTCCCCGTTTGAAAAAGTCCATAGTTATGAATGTGTAATTAAGTATCATCTCCTGGCCCAGCTCCCCAAACTTATCTTTAAAGCCAGCATCCACACGAGTGGTAGAGGTCTGTTCTGCTGGCAATTGGAGCACAGCAGCCTTATGTCTCCAGGCCCCTGCTGCCAGCAATCTATGGTGTGACAAGGAATTGCAACAAAGGTCCTGTTTCTGATTGTTACAGTGCCACTTGCTGGTGGTAGGGGCTGGAAACTCATGCTGCTACACCCTGATCACCAGCAGAACAGACCTCCATTGCTCACAGCTTAAGTTTAAGGAGGGATTGGGGGTCATTTATGAATCCCACCTATATGAATGCATAGTATATTATGTACGATACATACTATATGAATATGTAGTATAACTGAATATGGAGCATTAACAGATCCATAACTCTAGGTTATGAATCCATAACTGCAATATAGGATGCCAGGCAGTGTCTGCTATTTTCTTATTTGTTTGTCCCTAATAAATTTAACGTCAAATAAAATAAATATGATTGAACCTCCGGTGGAAGTCCAGTAATGTGTGTCCTGCAGTATCCTCTAAAGCACATGGTCTAAACAATTCAGGCTTGAGCCTTGTGATTATGAAAGCTTAATAAGTTTTAATCTACACTCCACAACACATGGTCATTTTGGCCAGGTTTGATTTGTTTTTGTTTTGTTTTTCTTTTTTAATGTTTAAAATAGCTTGATCAAAGACATTCAACATAGGAAAGTTCTTATTCCCTAGAGAAATGTGGCAGGGGGTATTCTTCAAGCTCTCAACAGAGAAATGTTGTGTGAGGTATTCAGAAACATATCTCTCCCCCAAATATGAACAAATACCCAGCATGGTTTATTGACTCTAGAGATGTCCCCACTCCAAAAATATAAATCATGGGTGTGTGTGTGTGTGTTTACATTATTATTTTTTCATAATCTAGCTATTCCATATTGGATGAGCTGCTGACAAATGTACAAACTGGCTTCACTAAAATATTGAGCTTGCATAAACACTGGCTATTATAACTTCTAAATATATACCATATATGAAAGTGCTTTCTGTTAAGTTGGATCTGCAGTAGTGCAGTCACACATGGAGGACACTAGGATGTGCTGGTATTTAGCCTTAGATGGAGTTTACCTGCATTCCCAAGCAACCTGACTCCAAGACCCGATGCGCCAGGGCCACTATCGGCCTCAGGCTGTGCCTTTGTTACCTGCCCTGATACTCCCTCCCTTCCAATAATTCATCAACTTGCTATATTTAAGCATTTGGTTTAATATTTGGCCTTCCACATGGCTGGTAATAGACCAGGGCTTCCCAAATGCAAGGACTCAAAGTGTGCTCAGAAAATATAAGAAAGAGGCCATCCTAAATTCCTAAAAGACACACCCAGCTGGTAATAATGCAGACCTGCTTAGATGTATAGTTCGGGTGGAAAGGGGCTAATTCTCTGGGATGTACATGGAAGTGAGTCATTTACTAATTAAATCAAAGTGCCTTGTAAAACTTGTTTTCCCTCACACTTCTTCTAGAACAATAGAAGGTTGCCTGACACCCACCTTTCTTAATGTTTCAGTCATTAGCAATCGTCAGCACAGCTGGAGCTTTCATTGTCTAAGGACTTTTTCAGACAGTACTTACCATGCTAGAAGCTTGTGAGAGAGGTACGGCGCTGTCGTGTGGCAGGGGGTCTGTTTTGAATGATGCCGTCCCTCTCGCAAAATTGTCAGTGTCACTTCCCTGTACGATTGGAGGCAGCCGTGCCATATTTTGCTCATGGAAGTTGCCCGTGAGTAAAATATGGCGTGGCTGCCTCCAATCGTACACGGACGTGACACTAACGATTTCGTGAGGGGGACGGCATTGTCCGAAATGGACCCCCTGCTGCGCAACAGCACCGTACCTCTCTCGCAAGCTTCTAGCGCAGTAAGTACTGTGTGAAAAAGTCCCAACTATGGGAAACTCCAGCAAGCATTGTATTCCACTCATAACACCCCTTTCAAGGGGGATATCAAATATAAATGTCACCCCAAAATACAGCCAAAGTGTGCTCAGTTTCCCAGAGATGGTCACTCTGTTGGTTTGTTCTGTCACCCACTGTGCAGAGCTGTACTTTTTCTCTGCATGAATCTCTGCTCTTCGGACAGGTATAGTATAGCCCATCAACCTGAACTCTATTCCTCTATCCCAATGCTTCCTCCTATTCTTCACTAGCCTTGTGTGATTGCTTGAAGCCTGAGTGTTGGTGTAAATGCTTCCAAGATTATTTTACAATAAAAAAGATTCTTATTTTATTTCCTGGCTGTGACTCTCATTAGTTAGCATCAGTATACATAGGTCAAAAGATCCTGCAGTTATCCAGCCTCTCACTGCCATATTGAACTAATTAAATTACCCCATTTTTAATATCTGGCATGAGTGGGATGCATTGGCTAGACAGAAGAGATGTAGGCACTGATCTCCTTCAAGCAGAGTTCACTCTGCTTTGAGGTCAGAGAATGAGGAACCAGTAAGGTGTAGTAGGGCAAAGAAAAAGAGACAAGGATTGAAGAGGAAGTGTAGAGCAGTGGATGAGTGGGATGAGTCAAACAGCTCTGGAATTTCTGGTGAGTCTTCTGATGAGGCTGGTCCCAATGAAGTGGATTATTGAGAGATTGGTGCCCATGTGTCTTGCTTGCTTGACGGGGCTAATAAGAGGAGGGAAAATGGGGGTGGGGGGAATCCACAAAGTCACCTCAGGTGGCATGGGACAGTACCAATAAGGAGAGTCAAAAGGTGTCCTTCCCCCTTTTTGGTGATGATGACAATCATCAAGGAATCCACTTGACCAAAAAGGTTGGAGAGAGGATTCTTGATGGATGCTACATGGATGTATTCACCCTTCTTAAGCCAGATATTGAGGAAGGGTAGAAACACCAGGGCCCTAGGATGGATAAGAAGGAGGAGAAGCTAGAGGCAGTAGTTCATTCTTTTAGTAACTGGATCACTGGATACACAATTTTTATGGGCATAGTCCAAGCAGACTACCTGAAAGAGATTAGCATCTTTCTACTCATCTGGAGAATGTGCTTAAAGCATGAGCCCTGACAGAGGATGCAGCTGCCACGGAGTATAGTATGACATTTTCCAAGAGGGCTTTGCAGAACGTGAAGGCCAGATGAGACCTCCTGAATGATAAACTCTGGCTTTAAAAATGATAAACTGGGCCCCACATGACAGGGCAGGCCGAGAGTGCATGGTCATCAAATTGGGGTGGTAGGATGGAGGCACACAGGCTAGTGTTCTGGGAGTTTAACCAGGGGTATTGCCAGCACACCCGATACAAATTTGAGCACAGCTGGAAAGGCTTTTTGGGGCCACATCCTAGGTTTTCTTGAAACTGCCCCTCTGTTACTTCACAGCCCTTTCAGGCTGGTCAACCCACCTCCACAGCAAGTGCCCAGAAAGAGTCTGGGTCCAATCCAGAGTGGCAACCTCCCAGTGGGTTGTGTAGTAGTGTAGTCAGCTCAGGATAGTGGGGGGGGGATTGGCACAGAGTCCAGTAATCCTGGAAGATATGTTGCCCCTGCTGATCTGTTACCCAGACAAGAGAAAAGAAGGCCACAGCTGTCATCAGGGAACAGTTTGATAAAGATTTTTATATTCCATTCATGGTGCCACAAGCTGCAGCAGATTCAGGCAATTTGATATCAGTGAGGGACTTACCTGAGATAGTTGTCGCAAAGGTTGAAAAGGAGTGCAGGGCAGACAGGGTTCCAGGGCCATTTTCAGAACCCCTTATCTGCAAATCTCAGAGTGTCACCATTGGGGGAAATGCCAAAGAAAATCCCTGGGGAATTTAGATTGATCTACCACCTTTCATAGCCCAGAGGATCATTAGTGAACAATGTTATCCCTCCTGGTTTTGTGCTATAAAATATGCATAATTCAACCACACAGTCAACCTGGTGTGCACATGTGGCCCATGGGCCCTAATGTCAAAACACAATACTCAGTCTACTCTTTGCCTACTATCAGTCCACCTACAGGAATTTGGCCACCTGGGTTTAAAATTTAAGGGAAGCCAGTGCATAGACAAGGCCATGCCTATGGGGTGTTCAGTCTCTTGTGCTGCATTTGAGATGTTTAGTACTTTTCCTGAATGGGCAGTAAGGTTCAGGGCAAGATCTACACTGATGACTCTACTGGGACAATTTCTTATGCATGGACCCACCTAGGTCTCAGGCCTGCATGGAGCTGCTAAGGATGTTTCAGGAACTGGCTAGGGAATTCGCCATACCATTAGTGGAGGGTATGATTGAGGGAACCAATGCCACCTTAGTTTATTTAGGCATCCTACTTGATTCTATTATAGGGCTGTCCCACCACTCAAGGGAGAAGCTAAAAGCATTGTAAGACTGCATTCATCATTTGTTTTTAAAATGTAAGGCACTGCTTAAGGAGATGCACGTGTTACTAGGCCACTTTTACTTTGCATGTAGAATGGTGTCTCCCAGAAGGGCATTCTGTGCCCATCTGGCAAGAGCTACCATGAGCATCTGGGCCCTGCATCACTATGCACAGCTCACAAAAGGGGTAAAAGAGGACATTGTGTTCTGTTTGGCTTATTTAGAACAATATAATGGTGTATCCCTTTGGCAAGACCCACTGGAGCTGGGCAGTGAGCTTTAAGTACATTCAGACACATCAGGCAGCATTGGGTTTGAGTCTATTTTCAGGACCAACGGTACACAAAGAAGTAGCTGCAAGAGTGAGCAAGCAGAGACATACTATGCCACCTGACCTTCTTGGAATTTTTTGCTAGCATTGGTGGCAGTCATTATATGGGTGAGGGCATTTGTGAACATAAGGTACATTTCTGGTATGATAATCAGGCAGTGGTCAAATAAGCTATCTTCCTGATCAGATAGGGTTATGTGGTTGGTGTGCTGATTTGTTCTGGTCTAACTTGTGGCTAATCTACCAGGCCTGGATAATGGAATTGCAGGTGCTTTATCTCGATTTTACTGGGACAGTTTTTGTGTGTTGGCACTGGAAGTGAAGGGGAAGCCCACAGCTTTCTGGAAGAACTATGGCTCCTTGGAACAAGTCATAATGTAGGGAGTACTTAATTCAGTGATGCCATCTGTTCTGTAGGCATACAGTTACAGGTTTTGTCACATTATCCAGGAAAGAGAAGTTTATGGGTTGGCATGGACAGCCTCACCATCATGAGTGTTGCATTATCTGGCATCACACAACAAGCAGAGACTTGCTCCACATACCATATCCCTACAAATGGCAGGGATCTCCTTGTGTAGCAAGGCCAGTGGTTGAGGACCCAAGTGTGACACAGGGACCTTTTGAATCCTGCTGCTCCCACCAAATTTGTGGCATACAGGCACACCAGCTGAATTTATGTCACTGTTCAACCTGGCTGCCTTGTCACTTACGCTACCACCAAATAAGTATCTGTGGAGACCACAGTTCCACAGTTGCCACCTTTATATCAAACTTCCCCCTTATCCCTTCTTTGGACTGGGGTTTACTTGTAATGTGTAGTACTTGTATTAGTGTGTGTTTTCTCATAGGGTTAGCATGCCAAATAAATACTTGCAAGGGAAATAATTCATGAGGATTCTGGATTTGATAAACAAAACATAAAGATTGGTTTATTGATTGAACAAAATAATAGAAATGCTTTCATCATATCACATCTTCAACTCCCTCTTTCAATTGACATCTCCCTTTTCTCTCAACTGTCATGCATTTCTTTCACTCCAGGGGACCCCTCCCATACCAGTTTCCAGCCATAAGACTGGCTCCTCCATGCTCTCTTCCCTTTCACTCATCAACATTCCATCAGATGCTCATCACATGTTCTCCACACCAAGTAAGTCATTTATAGTACATAAGGCAGTGGAGGGATGGGAAAGGGCTGCCCCTTCATGGCAGGACAGCAGATAGCCAGTAACATTTAAGTTCCTGGGGGAAATTGTGCAGCAAGTGTTCTACGTGTGTATATTGGATTCTGAGAGAAAATTGTGTACTTGGAGTTTCTCAGTTGTCTTCTTCAGGGCATTGAGGGTTGTGGCTCAATTCACAGCATGATAAATTGGAGCAGGACTTGAGGGTTGGCAATGTGTTCTTAGGGTCCAGGTTACTGCAGATGAGGATTTGCAAATCCAAATGTAACCAGGCAGGTCAAGGTGCCATGGTTGAGTTAACAACACTCCTGAGTTGCACCCATGCCTGATTGAGGTGTTAAAAAGATTCCCAGTACCTGCCTGGAGGTTCTTAGCCCACTATTCTTGCATGCAGATGGGTCTCCCCTAGGGTTGCAATAATTTTCTGCCAGAAAACCAGGACAGAGTACCCGTGGGGGAGGGACCTTCTTCTCTCCCCCTATCCCCGTGAGCCTCTTCTCTCCCCCATCCCTGAGACAAGGGCACCCAGCGTGTCTGATGGGGGGAGGAGGGAGCCCACCACTGGGTGGGGTGGCCTACGAGGCCAGACTCACCAGTCAACTCAATGCTGCTGGCCTTCTTTCCTTCCCTCTCTTGCTGCACTCTCCCACCTTCTGGGCTCTGGGTCTAGCACTCCTGTGCAACACAATACCATGTGATCCAGAGCCTGCACTATCAGACAAATCATGTGCTTTTGCACACGACTGCTGCCTTCAGCAGAAGAAGCTGGGGGAATCCAGGAACTGCTGCTTCAAGCACCCCAGCCAGACGTGACTGTTTTCAGTCCCTCCAGTCCAGGATTTTCTGGTTTTCTGGCACTGATGGCAACCCTAGTCTTCCGAAAGAAGGGTATGAATACCCCAGAACCCACCTCTGAAATAACTACCGTATATTCCGGCGTATAAGACGACCGGGCGTATAAGACCCCCCCAATTTCCAGCCAAAAATCTAGGCTTAAGCATATATTCGCCAGATAAGACCCCCCTCCCAATTTGGCTGGCTGGCTGACTGGCTGGGGGAGCCTTGCCAGCTGATCCTCTATGTTTCCCAACTCATGAGGATCTCCTTGTGAGTTGGGAAAGTGAACAGGATCAGCTGGCAGGGCAACATTTTCCCCTCCCTTCAACCATCCAGTCAAACTGGACTCAAAGGTGGAGGAAAGCGGCGAAAACACCCAGTTTGCCTCAGCAGCCCCCTTCCCTCCGTCTTGGCTCTTCCAAAGAGGACCAAGGCAGGGGAAGCGGGGGTGGCCACGGCAAACCCCTAGATTTTCCCACTCTCCCCACCTTCAAGGAAGGTGGGGAGAAGGGGCGAACATACCCCGTTTGGCTCCACAACCCCAATCCCTCCTTTTGGGCTCCCTTCCGAAGGGAGCCCAGAAGGAGGACGCGGGGCTGTGGAGCCAAACCCCGGGATTCTTCCCCTCTCCGCACCATCAAGGAAGAGGGAGCGAATCTAGGGGTTTAATTCCGCAGCCCCGATCCCTCCTTCTGGGCTCCCTCCTCCCGTGATTCCCCAACCCACGAGGAGGCTGCCCAGCCTCCTGGTGGGTTGGGGAATGTGGGATGGTCATCTGGCTTGGGGGGTGGAGGGAGGGGGTTCTCAGCCACCCACCCTCTCCCCAAAGCCGCAATCTCGAGTGGGATCACGGCTTTGGGGAGGGGGGTGGCTGGAGGGAGGACACTGGAGGGAGGGGGCTTCGGGGAGGGTGGACGGGTGGTTGGAGGGAGGGGGCTTTGCAGCCACCCACCCCCTCCCCGAAGCCACAATAGTGGGATCACGGCTTTGAGGAGGGGGGTGGCTGGAGGGAGGATGCTGGAGGGAGGGGGCTTTGGGGAGGGTGAAGGGTGGTTGGAGGGAGGGGGCTTCGGAGCCACCCACCCCCTCCCCGAAGCCACGATCCCTAGCCGAATCGCGGCTTTGAGGAAGATGGGGTGGCTGGAGGGAGGACGCTGGAGGGAGGGGGCTTTGGGGAGGGTGGAAGGGTGGTTGGAGGGAGGGGGCTTTGCAGCCAGCCACCCCCTCCCCAAAGCTGCAACCTCAAGTGGGATCGCGGCTTTGGGGAGGGGGGGTGGCTAGAGGGAGGACGCTGGAGGGAGGGGGATTCAGGGAGGGTGGAAGGGTGGTTGGAGGGAGGGGGCTTCACAGCCACCCACCACCTCCCCGAAGCCACGATCTCAAGTGGGATCACGGCTTTGGGGAGGGGGCGTGGCTGGAGGGAGGATGCTGGAGGGAGGGGGCTTTGGGGAGGGTGGAATGGGGGCTGGAAGGGGGGCTTCCCAGCCACCCACCCTGCTCCCCAAAGCCACGGTCAGGAGCCAGATCGCGGCTTCGGAGAGGGTGGAAGGGTGGCTGGAGGGGGGGGCTTTCCAGCAACATTCGCCCCCCTCCTCTGTCTTCAGTTGCTCCTTAAGGGGGAGAAGGCAGGGGGCAAATAAACTGTAAGCACTT
This sequence comes from Gambelia wislizenii, assembly GCA_030847615.1. Lineage (NCBI taxonomy): Eukaryota > Metazoa > Chordata > Lepidosauria > Squamata > Crotaphytidae > Gambelia > Gambelia wislizenii. The sequence continues at coordinate 167,825,508 of JAUMIR010000005.1, read as the reverse complement.
TGCCTCACCCCCCCCCCACCTGATCTCCTGCCTCTTTGCTCCATTTGCGAAGGGAGCAAAGAGTCAGGAGTTCCGACGGCAGGGTGAAGCAAAGTGTATCCGGCGTATAAGACGAGCCCTGATTTGGGAGCCTATTTTTCAGGGCTCAAACCTCGTCTTATACGCCGGAATATACGGTACCAAAAAACAAACACTAACATTGTGGGCTAAAGCTCAACCAAAGCTATTGTAGTGCAATGTGTAAACACAAGATATATAAGAACACAGCAATAGAAGTAACATGAAATGAACAATGAGAAAGAAATTATAATATAATGACAGTGACACCAATTAAGAAACTATACATGAAGTATCTAATTAAATATCCTCAAATAAGATTATTCTAATATCCTTTAGAAGTAAGCGAACTCCCAAGGTTGCTTGTAGTCATCTGCCTAGCTAGTGGAGTTCTAGAATGTCCATTTGAAACTATAGAATATTTCAAAATTGGCCTGTGGCAAGGCTTCTCCAACTATAGTTCTTGAGATAGTCTTGTGCAGGAAGATTTCCCAAAGGGGTGTGGTGTTATCAGGAATTGTTATACATCCAGCCCAGGATTATCTAGATGTTTCAAGAGTCTTCCTCAGTAACAATATTTAAACTTTAGTAAACTGGATGCCATTAATAATATATGTTCGTATATCTACAAAAAGTAAATCATTACCAACTATGGAGATTATCAGACATTCTATATATGATGTGATAATGATGCCAGAAGATCACTAAAGGGCTTCCCTTTCAAATGACATTGTTCCTGTGTCATCATGCTCTCCTCTGCTATCATTCCACCAACGCTGCTTTCTATTGATGGGATAAGCCATCAATGGAGCTCCCATTCCATTTCTGTAACAGAATATCCTGCAAGTGAAAAGGTGCCCTGTTGTGCTGGAGCGATGCCAGCGTCAATGGGAGGTCTGTGCCAAAACACTTCCGGGTGAGATCGGGACATCAAGGTAAGTGGCACACTTTTTTGTACCCTTTCCGGGTTACCTGTAAAGTTTTAAGTGTACTTAGGTGCTTAGTGTAACTTTTTGATGTGTATTTTCCTTTTACAGTTTAAATTTCCCATGCTCTCATCTTCTCGTGAGAGCAGCCAGGATTTCAATCCAGGAAGTGAAAGGAGCTCCGTTCGAGCTCCATTCACTCCTGGGCTGCCCTGCAGAGGCAAGGAGCCATAATTAAGGTAGATTTGAAAACTTTTTATTTTCTGGTGTTACAGGGGCGGGAGAGGAGATTGGAAGATAGGAACACTATTTTGTTCATGTTTGAAAATCTCCTATATCATGTAACAGCATACCGGAACAATTAATAAAATGTATAATAAACATACTCAACAATCAAGAAGATGAATTCCATACATTGTATAAGCTAGTAACCAAGTACAACTTAAATAGCCCAAAAACAAAGATGGTTTGGCAGAGGGAATTCACAAGTAACAGCTGAGGTTTAATTGCTCATTAAGCCCATGCCATGTGGGACTGTGGTTCTCAACAAAAAAAAAGGACCAAATTGCCTCTCTTCTTAAAAGAACAGTGTTGAATTCAAGCCAAAATTGTATTTGAGGGACTTCTATGGCACAAAATTTAAACATCATGATGTCCACCTCGAATACTGTGCCCAGTTCTGGCCACCACAATTCAGGAAGGATATTGAGAAGCTGGAATGTGTCCAGAGGAGGGTGTCCAAAATGGTGGGTGGTCTGGAAGCCATGTCCTATGAGGGAGCTGGGCATGTTTAGTCTGGAGAAGAGAAGGCTGAGAGGGGACATGATAGCCATGTTTAAATATTTGAAGGGATGTCATATTGAGGATGGGGCAAGCTTGTTTTCTGCTACTCAGGAAACTAGGACATGGAGCAATGGGTTCAAACTACAGGAAAAGATATTCCGCCTAAACATTAGAAAGAACTTCCTGACAGTAAGATCTGTTTGGAAGTTGAATACACTGCCTTAGAGGGTGGTAGAGTCTCCTTCTTTGGAGGTTTTTAAGCAGAAGCTGGATGGCTATCTGTCAGGAATGATTTGCTTGTGTATTCCTGTATGGCAGGGGGTTGGACTGGATGGCCCTTGTGGTCTCTTCCAATGCTATGATTCTTATTCTATGTTTTTTGATGTAAAAATGATCATATAATGGTGTGTCTTGTGCCCCTGTCCTAAATTTACTTTTGTGTTCTGTTATATGCATCTTCAATGGACGACTGGTTTGTCCTATGTACAATTTGTTAGAAGGGCAAATTATGATATAAACCACTCCCTTGGTCTGACAGGTAGAAAAGGAGTGTAGCTCACAGGTAGTATGAGTAATGGGATAAATAAACTGTTTAATGTTGAAACTTTGAGTGCAGCAAGAACACCAGCCACATTTATAATGGCCTTTTAGTATTAGATTAGGGTGAAGTGGTTTGTTAAAGTCAGTATGGACTAGTTTGTCCTTTAAGTTAGAGGATCTTCTAAAACTGACAATGGAAGGCAACTCACATCCTGCTATTTGGTTAACAATGTGCCAATGTTTGATGATAATACTTTTTATCCTTTGTGCCAATGGGTTGAATGTAATTGCCCAAATTATGTGTTCAACTGTCACTCTTTCTAAATTGGTATGGCAACCATGGTGGTGGAATGGGGCCCACCAACAGGCAGCATATAAATCATAACTAGATGGAGATCTGATGCTTTCAGGTCTTATTTTTCACCAGGGGAGTAGGGAGCATCCAGTTGCAGGATGGCAGCACAAAATAGTGTGGATATGCAGGCACATGACTCTTGTATACTGGACCAGCAAATATGCATCAAGAAATAGATGGAGGCAACATCTGTATCTTGAAGAGCAGATAGAGATAACCTGAATCAGCAAGAGAGGGACACTATGGGTGGTACTGTTTCTAATGATTAAAGAATGGACACTGATGGGTGGCACACCTGACATTATTATACTGCCATTGGGAGAGAATGGCCTTCTGGCATGCAGACAAATGGACTTGGTTGTGAGAGCTAAAAAAGACCTATTGGAGGAGTGATCCCTCTTTCTAAATACATTCATCATGTGGTCCAATATGTTAGAATGGCACTGTAACTCCTGAAAAAGTGGACATTATGCACCAGAAAGTGACTCAGGCAATAGGGGAATTTGTCATATCAAGCAGAGGGAGATGGATAAATCATCACAACATTTCATTCAGCATAGACTCTATGTAACAAAAAGACAGGGTCCATATCTCAGAATGGGGTCAGGACATGTGGTTGTATGCCCTGCTGTGTGAACTTTGGAGTTGGTTGCAGCTGCAGTAGGTTTCACAGAAGTATGGGGCTGTGAGTGCACAGGTGCATGCACCCACCTTCAAGTCATCTGTCAACTCATGGAGACCCCATGAATTTCATAGGGTTTTCTTAGGAAAGGGATACTCAGGGGTGGTTTGTCAGTCCCTTCCTCTGAAATAGAGCCTACAACATCTATTTGTTGGTGGTCTCCCATCCAAGTACTAACCAGGGCTGATCCTGCTTGGCTTCCAAGATCAGACAGGATCTGGTCCCTTCCTATTGTGGTGGTTTGCCATGGGACCTGGATACAGTCAGTGGAATGATGGGCTTAAAACTCTTGGAACTGGTAAGAGGGTTTCCACCCCCTTTAGGGAACTTGGGAAGTGGGGCATATTCTGCCCAGTTTGGGAACAATTCATTGCTTCAGTCCCATGGGGTCAGGGGATCCACGCAGTGGTATCCGCCCATATGGACTCCCATCTCTGCCTTTCAATTTTCAGCTATCTAGCAAGTGGGCTGGAGTAACACTGGTTCATCACCTGGCAGTCGGGTTGGTTGATGACTGGATCCTGACTTATACCAGTGTCAAACCTAATCCGTAGATGTAATCAATAAAAGTTGTGGCCTGATTATCCCAATGGGTAGTGTCAGTGTTATCAAAGGGAGAAGCTCCATACCTGCAATCAAACTCAGGACAAGGCACAAGACAACACTGACAACTGGCCAGTTGCCATTGGAGCTCATATGGAGAGGAAGATGCCAGGGACTTTACAAAGGGAAGAGAGACACCAGCAGAGCCAGCCCACAAAACTAATTCCCCCCTTCCAAATACAGCCTATCACTGTGGGATCTTGTTGGAACAAAAGGTATTCTTCTCAAAATCTATGAGGAGTTTTTTCACCCTCTAGACAACCCCTTAGATTCTGAAAAGCATTTCAATATATATGGGGCTGATTTTACAGATTTCAGATGTGGTGAACAATCCACACACACACACACACCTTGCATTAATGTTACACTTTCTACTATGTACAGTTTCTCATGATCCAGGTTATTAAAAAAAAACCAACTCTACAAACACTGCTGCCCAAGTTTGGGTCAGGAATGCATACACCAGCTAGATAGATGATTGGTTAGCATCTTGTCTGCCTGCACACAGGCCACAGTTTAATATGCTGCAGAAGCTATTACATGGATAATAGTGAATAATCAGAATGTTCTATGGTCTTGTTTGATTGACTACTATTAATTTCCTTTGTGAACGTGCTATTAAGGAAATGACTTCTTGAAAGACTGCATGAAGGAAGGCAGAGCTTTTAATGGTGTTATTTATTTTCAGGACCTGAATTAATGACAGTGGAGTTCACCTCACAAGCACAAAAGATTGACTCTTAGGTGAGCCTTTGCTTTCTGCTGTTCTTCTTTGGCCCTGTCTTTTGAGCACTGCGTCAGTTAAAGAAGAGATTAAACAAGGTGACAGCTTCAGCGTTTAATCTGACTTCCCAGGCTTGGCTTTTCTGCAATGTAGCATTGAAGGAATCAGGGTCAAGGGTTGGCCTTCAGAGTGGATGCGCTGGGCACTCACCCTGGGTACCAAGCCGAAGGAGGCATCAAGCTAAATCCAATAGCTTACTGCTTCTTGAATGTATCCTCCATGATAATAAGATAAGCAAGAGCTTTTTTAAAATGGCATCTTTACTTGTTACCCTTAGTTTGATAGGTTATTTAGGTGCTAAAAATGTGACAATGAACTGCCACCAATTAACTGTAAAGTACACTTCTCTTTTCATTTCCAGTTTGATGTCACTTGTTCTAGATAAAAATCAGTGTTTACTATATTTTGCTCACTTTACATTGTTAGGTCCTGCACAAGCCATATAGTTTAGCCACACTGTAAAACTGCCTAGGACTGAACATTGAAAACCCTCCTCCTGAAGATCATTTATCTTAGGTCTAGCTCTACAGGGCTGCAGGGCTGTTTCAACTGTACCACTTCAAACTAGAAAGGGATTGTTTGAATGAGCACTGACCACTTGTACCAGTGGTGTAGAAGTTGAGGGGGGGAAATGAGGGCATTGCCCCCCAAAATTATAATTCTGCCCTCCTCAATTAATGTTTCTTTCAGCTGAATCTCCTTTAGAGTGACACAACTCTTCTCCTGTCTGCCTGCCTATACCTCTTTTTCATATACGAGTTGTGACTAAGGGCTTGTCTACACTGGCCAAATAAAATTACTTCACCTTGTTTGCACAGGGAGCTGTCCAGACAACATATGGCTTTAATGCAGGTCTTTTCAGTGCCTCAGAGCTTTAATCTGCACCCCCCAAAATGGGCATTTACTCTGGATTTGAGTGGAAAATCCAGATAGTCACATGTGTGTGTGGACTGCACTCCACCGTGACATCGGTTTGGGGCCAGGAGGGATGGGGTTGGTGGCTGGGTGGAGGCTCCCTTAGGAAGGCAATCTCTTTCCCTGTTTCAATTTCACTTTTTAATGGTTCCTTCATTGTCATTTATTTTGCATACGCAGCAGTATTTCAGAGAAGTGTATACCCATAGTGTTATTTGCTGGAAACGCCTCTGCTTAATAGGGTGTCCAAAGCTCCTCCAAGTTGTGGGAAAAGACATACATACATCCGCATGCATGGTCAAAGCCATGTGGCTCCACATACTATAAATTATCAGACCAGAGTGAGTCTGAAAAGGAAAAGTATGTGTGGAAAGTGCTCCTGAACTCACCTCAAGTGTGTGTGGTGATTGTGTAGACAAGCCCAGGGTCACTGTGGATCAAGGAAACCCAAAGGTAAGCCCGATTTTCTCATCGATGTAGATGAGCCCTAAAACACAGCCATAGACTCTAAATCAGGTCACTCAGCCATTTCCATCTGCTGGTTCATCTTTCAACCAAGGGCCATTGTGGGTGTTATCTATTCCTGACAGAAGGAGATCGTGAAAAAAAATCCCCTTCTAATATCTTCTGGTTTCCCCAGGCCCAGGACAGTCCTGAGTAATCCTCTCTTTTTCTCTCCTGCATCACCATCTATTTATTTATTTATTACATCTCTGTTCCCATATTAGATTTTCTCCAGTGCCTAGGAACCAATATAGCTTGCCTTGACACAAATGCTAAGATTTCTTGGGATGAAAGAGTCCCAATTTGATGCCTTCTTAGTTTCAGTGGCATATGTCACTAGGCTCAAAACGTAGTGTTTCCTGTGTTAACCAATTCCTGTGTTCACTCCCTAAAGAATATCTGCCTGAACATTTGGACAGCCATTGTTTAGAAAGCCACAGTCTGGGCAGACAATTATAGCTAGATGGGCAAACAGTGTGACTGTATTAATGACTCTATTAGTAAACTATTAGTAGATTAGTAGTAGCCTACTAATTAGACTACTAATTAGTCTAATTTGTAGAAAATTAGGGACATTTTCAGATGCATAAAAAGTGCTGCAGAGGGCTCGGGAGAGGTACGCGCCTGTTTCATGGCAGGGGGCCAGTTTCTGACGACGATGTCCCTCTCGCATTATCCTCCATGTTCCTTCCATGTCGCATGGAAGGAAAAGGTGCCACTTTTTATTCACGAAGAACTTCCATGAGTAAAAAGTGGTGCCTTTTCCTTCTATGCAACATGGAAGGAACACGGAGGGTAACGCGAGAGGGACGGCATCATCAGAAACTGGCTCCCTGCCACGAAACAGGTGCGTACCTCTCCCGAGCCCTCCACAGCACTTTTTACATGTCTGAAAAATGTCCTAGAGGTCTGAAAACTGCGTGTCAGGAACAATGTTGCCAGCATCAGAAAGTCACCGCATTCTGATAATTGCTTTGGCAATGTTTGAAAAAATATATGTGTATGTCATTTCATTTATATTGCCCTTCCTTGCTTTCTCTTTCAATTGATTCTGTTGGCCCTCAGTTACACTGCAACACAGGCAAATCTGGTTACAATGAAGCATAATTTCCTCCTCCTGTTTGGCATGTGATTATCTGATTGACTCAGAGCTGCCCAGGTGACTCAATTGATTTCACTTGTCATCAAAGAAGATAGCATCCCATAGGCATATTTGATGGGCTGCTTAGTATTTTGGCATTATCCATTCAAAACATGAAACCGATTGGGTAAGATGGAAGAAGTTGGGGGGATGGCACAGATGGGGAGAAATGCATATTTTCTGGGTTTTATTCATTTGTGTATTTGTTTGTTACATTTATAGTGTTTCTCCTGATGAGCTCAAGGATTCATGCATGGTTCTCCCTGCCCCATTTACACTGACAACAACCTTGTGAGGAAGGATAGCCTTAGAGAGAGTGACTGGTCCAAGTAATCCCAACAATTTTATGGCTAAGAGAGAACTAGAACCCAAATCTTCAGGTCACACACCCCCCACCAAAAAAACCCACATCCTAATCACTACACTCCATTGGATCTTTTCTAGAAATGATTGAATAGTCTCCCAGTTAAAATGGATTTCTAACCTCTTCTGCAAAGGAATTATTAAGATAGGAAACTATTTAGTACATTCCTACCCAATAACAGCTTCATTCTTTAACTGCTAGGATTTGGAGGGGATCAGTCATACATTCAAGAAATGCAACATGTGTACCTTGACATTCATTATCCTGCCTCAGCAAAAAATAAAAAATGAAAAATATTTATAGATAAGCCCTATAAAATTCAACTCCCAACAATAATTTGCAAAATTGGAAGGGCAAAACAACCTTTAAAAAACCCACTTCTATGTAATTAGAAACAACTGCCAAATCAAGGCAAAGTGGTATTTTATTGATTAAATTTTTCAGCTAGTGTTTAGTTAGCTATCTGATGGTTCCAAGTCACATTGATTATTGTAAACTAACATAGTGCTTTGTCCACTCCATTCCTGGAAATGCCATACTAATATGAAATTATGATCTCTAACAAGAGTTGAGCTTTTTCAAACTGCTGTTTTAGCTTTTTAGCTCCTTGGATGTTCAAGTTCAAGAACAGAAATAATCCACCGTGTATTGGCACCTTATATTACTTAATAATAAATCAAAGTCACTGTCTTCCCACCTTTCCCAACATTAATGTACAGTGACATGTTTTTGGCACTGACAAGAAGCTACTAAATGATTACCATCATTTTTCTTGAAATATTTCTGTTAAGATTATTATTCCTGTTATAATGGACACTCTTGGATTTTCAAGGAACCTGACAAAAAGTGATCCTAACATTTTGAGATATACTGAGCTGTTTAAGAATTTAATTCTGTCCATTGATCTTATGTGTCTAAATTTTGCCTAGATAATAAATTCCACTAGCTGCTGATGGAGGCAGAGTTGAGGTACAAGCCAGTTACCATGTGATGCAGTTTTTAGAGTAGGGGTCAGGAGACTGGCTGACAAGGGCTTTTCATACCAACCTGGCCCCTACTGGATTCCCAAACCTCACCTGGGCCCCCACCTAGCCCCCTCCCAATTGGAAGGGGTGAAAATTACCCCACATTTATTAAGTCCAACCTTGGATCCCTACTGAAGCAGTGAAAACCATTCTTTAAAAACACACACACACACACACACCTCAATCCCTGATTCTGTTGAAAAGAAATCAGCTGAAAATCAACTGAAGCAGGAAACTGGAACTTACTTCCAATTCAGGTATTAGCTGGCTTTTAGCCCCCATTGGGTAGACTGCAGTTGCAGCAACAATGGCCCCAGCACCTTCTTCAGTTGTCCTGTGGTCGGTTAAATTAGGGACTAGGACATAATGAGGGGGCAAAGGTTTTCAAGAAGTATTTCTGTGATTACAAGTGATACAAATAAAAAGTGCTCCTCTTTTGATAAACAAAGGGTTTGCCTACTTTCCTTCTGTTTTAGCAAAAGCAAGCACTTTCATATCCAATGTCAGTGGTGACTACCTTCTTTTTTAAAGCCAAGTTCTTATTTAACAGGGTACCAACTGGCTAGTATGGCCAGAGGGAAGCCTGCAGCAAGAGGCAGCCTCTCTTTCATGACCAGCCAATCAGAATTGAGCACAATGATCAACTCTGATTTGGGCACCCAGCACAAACTCCAGCCAATCAGGGCAGGCCCTGCCATGCCCTGACTGGCTGCCAGCTCAGGATCCCCAAGTCACATGTGCTGCCTGCCGGGGAGAAGATGGAAACATGGCAGTGGCCATGCGTGAGCTGCAGGGACAAAGGGGGGGGGCATGCCGGGACCATAAATTAGCCACCGGCTGAGTCCGGAAGCTTGATTCTCAGCCAGAGAGATCTAGTGCCTCAACAAAGTACAATCCCCAGGATTCCATAGGATGTTGCCATGGTGGTTAAAGTGGAATATAGCACTATATTTGTGTAGTGAGAATGGGTCCAGGGATGGGCAATAACTTTGGGAATGGTAAATGGATACTATGGGAAGAGTAAAAGAAGGAGGAAGATATCTTGCTCTGTCCTGAACCTGACTCCTACTTCTAGAACACTTTTGTTATTGTTTTAAAACGGAGGAAGAACATCTAAGAGGTCTGGCCAGCAGCTGAAAAAAAGGCAGATAGAAAATCAGAATGAATGAGGACCTTTCAAAAGGCCTTCAAAGCTCAATAGGGATTAAACAGGGGGAAAGCAGCCAATATCAGAGAGCTCTGGAAGAGACAGAGCTCAATCAAGCCCAGTTGGCATGGCTGATGTGCATGATCTGATGAATTTGCAATGCACGCTGAGTCAATTTGAAGCCACATATAGGCATCATTAAATAGGCAAGGCTGGACAATTGCTTGAGCATTTAATTCATTTTATCTCTTCCTGTGCAAACAAAACTCAGGCAGAAGAACATGCAATAAACCATGGTGTTTGTCCTGGCCAGTGCTGCCATCTCTCAGCAAACAAGGAAGCCTGGTCTAATCATCCAATGTTATGATGCCCTGGGAACTGTTTTTGGAAGGGACACAACAGGACAGAACGTTCCCTTCAAGCTACTGGAGCTACTGACTGTGGCATCCATCCTTGCTCAAGTGCCACCAGGAGATCAGTTTGCTTCCCAGCATTCTTGCCACTTCCCTCTTAGTAAACGGCCAAAATAAGCAAACACAAATGGAGGGAAATGTCAAGGTTAGGCAATCAACCACTTCATTATTTGCTCATTTGTCCCTCTCTCTGCAAAGAGTAGCCAGGCTAGCATGGCACAAGGGACTGCTAACATCTCCCTCTCACTGTTGTCTTTACCAAGCACTCATTGATAGGCCTCATTCTGCCAAGACTGGGGAGCGCTGCCAGCTGCCTGAACAAAAAAGAAGGGGAAAGAAACAAAGTACACTGGATCATTTAATGCAATATTGCTACTTTCACCTCAGGGGATGCTCCATGTCCACTTGGGACATTCCCATGCAGGAATTTCTCCCACTTCACTGTGTCAAGTGAAATCCAAGGTTTATTATCATTGCAACTCCCAAAAGGGTGTCTAGATGAGAATATATAATGCAGATTGGTGAACATGATCGCAAATCCACAGCAGCACTCATTTTTCTCCACAGCCTTTTGGCAAAATCTATTGTATGCAAAGCTATCCAAGTCTGAAGTACACCTGCAGCCATGTCTGTGAATCAAGATGGTGCCTGAGAGTACAGCATGTTATTATTCTCCACACTGTTGTTGCCGCTGCACAGTATTTTTTTTTTTAACTTGTAAATCAAAGGTGCACAAATGCAACCTTCTGCTTATAAAAAGCTCTTTGGTCATCTCAGCATAGCAAAAAAGTGCAAACTCGATAACATGAAACTCAAAAATGGTGCTTCCAGCCACTTCCTTACCAGCAAGCCCATCCACCACCCACATGGCTGACCAATCTGCTCTCCACTTCCACCCTTGCCGAGAATTCACAGCATCCCTAATTGGTTGCATAGACAAGCAATAATGCATAAGCCCACACATTATTCAAAATACCTTGAGGAAATCTGTGAAGGCTTTTCACCCATAGTAAATAGAATGTGGGGGGGGGGTCCTTCTGAATACTACAAATCTCATTTCCAGTGTGTTGGGACAAAAGGTATTCTAGTCAAATTCTATGAGTATTTTCATCATCTAGACAACCCTACAGAGGAAGCACTTGCTGGTATCACAATGAATCTGGCAGTTTTGTTTTCTCCCACGTTGGAATGCTGTGCATTTTGATACATGCTGGAGAGGAATCATACAGCCATCCCAATGTTTTTGCATCATATCTTCCAGCATTCCTCACCAATGAGGGGCTCCTAGAACTTGCATTCTGACAACATCTGGAGGATAACATGATTCCCACCCCAGATTTAAAGTTTGTCCAGTTTAGCTATCCTATCAGAGGTGGAGGATCCAGGGCAATTAGAGGATGATCCAGTCCAGAACTGAACTTGGCTTGCCCTTATATAGTATATGTAAGATAGATGGATGGATAGATAGATAGATAGATAGATAGATGTACAAATAGTTCATTATTTATTTTATTCAATGAATTAATTTATATGCCAGCTTTCTCCCAGAAGGGACCCATGGTGGCTCACAAAAATCACATAAAATACAGTTTAAACCCAATTAAAAACATCACAATATAGAAATCTAAAATTACATAAAACACATAAAAGATAAAAATAAGCAGAATAAACATTTAAAAAACACCCCAATAAAAGTCTCCATAAGCCCAGCTACTTTTTAAAAGCCTGTTTGCATAAAAACATCTTTGCCTGCCTGTGAAAAGAAAGCAGGGAAGGGGCCAGCCTAGCCGCCCATGGAATGGAGTTAGAGGGTGGGAGCAGCAACTGTGAAGGCTCTTTCTTGTGTCCTCACCAGATGAGCCTGTAGTGGTGGCAGGACCAAGAGAAAGCCTTCCCCTGATGATCTTAGAGCCCTTGCAGGTTCATATGAGGAGATACTGTCTTTCAAGTAGTCTGGACACAAGCCATATAGGGCTTTATAGGTCATGACCAGCACTTTGAATTTTACCCAGAAATAAACCAGGCTTCAGTCAGCATTCTGGCTGCAGCATTCTGGACCCACTGAAGTTTCTCAACAGTTTCCAAAGGCAGCCCCACATATTGTGCATTGCAATAGTCCAAATAGGATATAATCAAGGCAGGTGTCACTGCAGCCAGTTCTGATGTCTCAAGGAATGGGCACAGCTGGCACACCAGTTTTAGCTGTGCAAATGCACTCCTGAACACTGCTGAAACCTAGGCATCCAGACTCAGAATTGAGTCCAGGAAAACACCCAAGCTGTGAGCCTGAGATTTCAGGGGGAGTGTGACCCCCATCCAGCACAGGCACAGTCCCTATTCCCTGGTCTGCCTTTTGACTGAACAGGAGTGCCTCTGTCTTGTCCGGGTTGAGTTTCAATGTGTTTGCCCTCATCCGGTCCATTTACTGACAACAGACATTGATTTAGTACCAAGACAGCTTCCGTGGGATCAGATGGGAAGGAGAGACAGAGTTGGGTGTCCTCAGCATACTGGTTACACAGAAACCCCAAAACTCTGGATGATCTCTTCCAGCAGTTTCATGGAGATGTAAACAGCATGGGGGACAAGACAGAACCCTGAGGGGCCCACAGGCCAATTGTCAGGGCATTGAACAGGAGTCCCCCAGCACCACCTTCTGAGTTTGCCCCTCCAAGAAGGAATGGAACCATTGCATAACAGTGCCTCCAAGTCCCAGGGAGGTGGCCCAGAAGGATACCATGACTGATGTATTGAAAGCAGCTGAGAGGTCCATCAGAACCAACAGGAAGATACAACCCCTGCATAAGTCATCCACCAAGGTGACCAAAGCTGTCACAGTCCCATAGCCAGGCCTGAAGCCAGATTGAATTGGATCTAGATATTCCATTTCATCTAGAAACCCCTGGAGCTAGGCGGCCACCATACACTCCCAAACCTTGCCTAAAAATGGTTTATTAGAAACTGGCCAATAATTATTCAGAATAGTGGGATCCAGGGAGGTCTTTTTTAGTACTGACCTCACCACAGCTTCTTTTAGGCAGGATGGGAACTTCTCTTGCTGCAGTGAGGCATTCATTAATCCCCTTGCCCACTCGGCCAATCCCACTCTAGCTGCTTTCAGAAGCCAGGGAGAGCAAGGATCTGTTATCCATGTGGTGGCTCTCACCTCTCCAAGGATCCTGTCTACATCCTCAGGCTGCATGAATTGAAACATATCCAATAATACAGGACAAGCAGGAGCCAGGATTACATTCACTGGACCTGTCTCAACTACAGCATCCAAGTCAGTGAGAATCCGAGTGATTTTATTGGCAAAAAGTGTAGTCACCTGGGAGGGCCCAGCCTCTCCACTTGCTGAATTTGGCCTAGCTGATGGGTGAATCATATGATGAGTTGCACAATTTAATTTATATCTGGCTCATTGTGTCTTACCAAGCTTTAGGAATTAAGCCTCCTAGCTTTTGTTTTTCACTGTTGCAGAAGCTTCAAAACCATGGCAAGAAGTGACCTGTCATTTGCACCCTACCTGGCTGTCACAGCTGTGGATATGTTTACTGAAATATGTCTAAAACCCCTGAGAAGACTTTTAAATGACACCTTAGAGGAAAAGAAGTGAGAAAATTAACCACTGCAATTATCAATCACTTTGGTAAACCTGTCCAAGAAGAGAAGAATCTGTCATATGGCTATGATGAGCTGTAGCATAATTTTCCACAGGAGTTTTCCCACAAATATAATCATAGCACCTTTCCAAGAAGGGCCAGGTTGCTGCTGTATCTTCTCTGCAAATTCACAGTATTGGTAGTTGGGGGAATGGAGAAGGAGAGTTCTTCTTTTGTTGGTCTAATGAGTAGTTCATTTTCTTTTCAAGTGTTTACCTCAACAGAAACTGAGGAGATGGAGCTGAGTTTCATTATCTCCTAACCGTGTTAATAGAAACAAAGCGTGGATTCATACTTTTTATTTCCCCAGGCATTTTTCAATGTGGCTTGACTTTACTCCTGTTTAATGAGTAGAGGAAACGAGAGCAAAACTCACATTAACCTGTGGAACCTCAGCCTGTTTGCTTGGAAGTATAAGAAGGGGGGATTTATTTTATAAAGGTGATGCATCTTGGGAAATCAGGAAAATATTCTATCAAAGTACTCAGTGTCATGCAGCTCAGTGGTTACATTGTTACCAGCCCTGACACTCCCACCCTTCCAATAATTCATCAATTGGCTATATTTAATAAATTGGCTTACTTGCTGATGCTTCATGAGATTACCAGTGGACCCAGATTTCCCCCAAAATAGGGATAGAGCTAAGGTTTGCTCAAAACCTAAAGAAGAGATCTTTCAAAATTCCCAGAAAGATGTGCCTGGGTAGCAATTACACGGACCCCCTTGGATGCGTAGTTGGGATGGGATGTGCTAATTCTTCTGGATGCACCTGCAAGTGAGTCATTCACTAATTCAATCAAGTGGCCAGAACACTCATGACTCTGCAAACTGGATTTCCTTTACACCCCTCTCCTTGACAATAGAAGGTTGCCTGACACCCATCAGTCTTAATGTCTCAGCCATTAGTGATTGTTGACATAGCCAGAGCTTCCATCATCTAAATGTGGGAAACTCCATCTAACATTGTATTCCACTCATACACTCCTTAAGGGTAAATATTGGGTATAAATATCACCCCCAGACACAGTCAACATGTTCACAGCTTCCTGCATCCCGTAACTCTGTCTGTTGGCTGTGTGACACTCAGAGCTCCATCTGAGTATCTGACACTCAGAGCTCCATCTGAGTACACGAATCTCTGCTCTGCAGGTATAATATGGCCCATCATCCCAAACTCTATCCCTCTATCCCAATACTTTCTAGTTTCTTCAATAGCCTTGTACGATTGCTTGAAACCTGAATGTTGGTGTGAATGCTTCTGAGATTATTTTGCAATAAAAACAATTTTATTTTATTTCCTGGCTGTAAGTCTAGTCAATTAGTACCAGTATACATAAGTCAAAAGGTCCTGTAGTTACCCAGGCTCTTGCTGGCATATTTAGCTAATTAAAATTTCCCATATTAGTTAGTTAGTTAGTTTATTAATGCTTAGACCAAAGGCCATTCACATACAAAATGAATAAGAACAATATAAAGTACAACATTATAAAAGTGCTACGTAAAATAACTAGCATCTAAAGATTGTGTTTTAAAAAGGATAGAATTCAATACAGTTAAAACACATTGAATATAAACAACAATACTAAAATTAGATAAGATCATCCTCATAGCAATCAACTGCAACATCAGCAATAAATTTTGCACAAATTTTCATCACAGCCAGGGCAAAAAGAGAAACCTTGTGAGTTACCATAGAGTCAATATCAGACAAGAGATAGAAAAACTTTTCAGAAACAGTATTAGAATGTAGATGAGACAGAATAGACCCCAGAAATTTGGTTCTTGGTTCTGAATATAATGAACAGAAAAACAGGTAACGAGGCAAATTCTCAATTCCTGGTGTACTACAAATACATAAATGGAGGGCCAAAGGTGTATGAGAATATCATCCATCAATCATGGCTGTAGGCATTATTTGAAAATGAAGGCCTGTAAAAGCTTGCCTAAGTTTTCGGAATGTAAGCTTTATTAGGTAAACCTCCCTTTGATGGTCCAATTTATAAAGTCTATACCATTCTTTGAAAATTTAGAGTTGTTAATAGCCTGTCTGTCCAGATGGACACCATTGTTAAAAATGTATTCATGAAGCTTCTTTCTTGAATTCAAGATAGAAAAAGTATCAAGTAAAACAGGATACCATTCAAGCAACTTGCAATATCTTGAACTCCAAACTTTGCAGTTTGATAGCTGTTGGAAACATAACTTGGGGAAAATCCTAACTGTGAAGAATCTTTCGCAGTTCTCCAGTAGTTAAATAAAATAAAATGAATGCAAGCTCTAATGGAAGGGAAACTGACCTCTGGCTGTAAGTCTTGTCAGTACAGTTGTCCCTCCACATTCGCGAACTTGACATTCGCGGTTTCGGTTATTCGCGGTTTTGGGAGGGCCCCCCCAAAACCGCGACACGGGGCCTCCAGAGGCCCCGTGAAAGACCTGGGGAGGGGTGGGGAGGCCTTCGCGGGACACCCGGAGGCCCTCCGGAGGCCCCGCAAAGGCCTGGGGAGCGGTGCGAAGGCCTTCGCGGGACCCCCGGAGGCCTTCCGGAGGCCCCGCGAAGGCCTGGGGAGGGGTGGGGAGGCCTTCGCGGGACCCCCGGAGGCCCTCCGGAGGCCCCGCGAAGGCCTGGGGAGGGGTGGGGAGGCCTTCGCGGGACCCCCGGAGGCCCCGCGAAGGCCCCGGGGAGGCCTGGGGAGGGGTGGGGAGGCCTTCGCGGGACCCCCGGAGGCCCTCCGGAGGCCCCGCGAAGGCCTGGGGAGGGGTGGGGAGGCCTTCGCGGGACCCCCGGAGGCCCTCCGGAGGCCCCGCGGAGGCCTGGGGAGGGGTGGGGAGGCCTTCGCGGGACCCCCGGAGGCCCCGCGAAGGCCTGGGGAGGGGTGGGGAGGCCTTCGCGGGACCCCCGGAGGCCCTCCGGAGGCCCCGCGAAGGCCTGGGGAGGGGTGGGGAGGCCTTCGCGGGACCCCCGGAGGCCCTCCGGAGGCCCCGCGGAGGCCTGGGGAGGGGTGGGGAGGCCTTCGCGGGACCCCCGGAGGCCCTCCGGAGGCCCCGCGAAGGCCTGGGGAGCGGTGGGGAGGCCTTCGCGGGACCCCCGGAGGCCCCGCGAAGGCCTGGAGAGGGAGAGGTAAGGGCCGGGGAGACCTCCGCGGGGCCTAGCAAGGCCCCGCAAAGGCCTGGGGAGGGAGGGAGGGCCGGGGAGACCTCCGCGGGGCCTAGCATGGCCCCGTGAAGGCCTGGGGAGGGAGGGAGGGAGGGCCGGGGAGACCTCCACGGGGCCTAGCAAGGCCCCGCGAAGGCCTGGGCAGGGAGGGAGGGAGGGCCAGGGAGACCTCCGCGGGGCCTAGCAAGGCCCCGTGAAGGCCTGGGCAGGGAGGGAGGGAGGACCGGGGAGACCTCCGCGGGGCCTAGCAAGGCCCCGCGAAGGCCTGGGGAGCGAGGGAGGAAGGGCCGGGGAGACCTCTGCAGGGCCTAGCAAGGCCCCGCGAAGGCCTGGGCAGGGAGGGAGGGAGGGCCGGGGAGGCCTCCGTGGGGCCTAGCAAGGCCCCGCGAAGGCCTGGGGAGGGAGGGAGGGAGGGCCGGGGAGACCTCCGCGGGGCCTAGCAAGGCCCTGTGAAGGCCTGGGGAGGGAGGGAGGAAGGGCCGGGGAGGCCTCCGCGGGGCCTAGCAAGGCCCCGCGAAGGCCTGGGGAGGGAGGGGGAGGGGTGTTTGTTATTCGCGGATTTTTCACATTCGCGGGGGTCCGCGGAACGGAACCCCCGCGAATGTGAAGGGACGACTGTATTCATAAGTCAAAAGGTCATTTAATTACCAGGCCTCTTGCTGTCATATTGACCTAATTAAAATTCCCCATATTAATAGCTAGACATGAGTGGGTTCCTCATGAACCCCATGCAATTTGGGTAACAACATTGCCACAGGACTTTTATTGCATGTTGACCAGTGTATTAAGAATATATACAGCCGGGCTCCCATAGATGTGAGGGTTCGGTTCCTGGACTGTACCACAGATACTAAAAACTGAAGACAGTAGCACACCCTATTAAAATAAAGGACTTCTGGTACAAACATACCATAGAGTTGTGCTGGAGGACCTACCGATTCCTAGAGAGGACACCTCTCTAAATATTTTCCAGTGTGACTCTATGGTATGTGTCCCTATTTTTTTAGCTGTGGATAACTGAAACTACAGATATTGATTCTGCAGATTCAGGGGTCCAACTGTATATAGTTGTCCCTTCATATTCGCTGGGGTTTGGTTCCAGGACACCCCGTAGATACCAAAATCTGTGAATATTCAAGTCCCATTATATGCAGTGGTATAGCAAAATGGTGTCCCTTATATAAGATGGCAAAATCAAGGTTTGCTTTTTGGATTATTATTTTTAAAGAATATTTTCAAGCCGTGAATACTTAAATCTGTGGATACCAAAACCATGGAAATGGAGGGACAACTGTATATAATAATAATAATAATAATAATAATATTTATTTATACCCCGCCCCTCTGTTAAAACAATCGGGGCGGCTTACAAAAATTAAAATACCATACAGATAAAATCCCCAAACACCCCCCACCCCACCCTCCCCCATAAAAAAATATTAAACAATTATAAATTAAAACCAACAGATCAAAAAAATAACAATTAAAAACAATAAATACAATAAAATACTATAAATGGCCAGCGGACTAAAAAAAGCCAGGATCCCCTGAGGCCGAGATCTAATTAGGAAAGGCCTGCCGAAAGAGATCCGTCTTTAGTGCTTTTTTAAAGCTACTCAGGGTTGTTAATCTGACGGATCTCGTTCGGCAGGTCATTCCACAATTTGGGGGCGATTACCAAAAAGGCCCTCTGGGAGGTTGCAGACAGCCTAGATTTTTGTGGCTGAAGCAAATTCCTCCCAGAGGACCCGAGTGCGCGGGGAGGATTGTATGGGAGGAGGTGGTTCCGGAAATAAGTTGGACCCAAGCCATTTAGGGCTTTAAAGGTAATAACCAACACCTTATACTGGGCCCGGAAACTGATAGGCAGCCAGTGGAGAGATCTTAACACTGGAGTTATATGGTCTCTCCGAGATGTTCCCGTGACCACTCTGGCTGCCATATTTTGTACCAACTGAAGTTTCCGGACCAAGCATGAGGGCAGCCCCATGTAGAGCGCATTGCAGAAATCTAGACGAGAGGTTACCAGCGCGTGCACCACAATCTCGAGGTCCTTTACTTCCAGGAAATGGCGCAGCTGGCGTATCAGCCGAAGCTGATAACAGGCGCTCCTGACTGTCGCATTCACCTGACTCATCATCTGAAGCGATGAATCAAGGAGCACCCCCAGACTGCGAACACAGTCCTTAATGGAGAGCGTGACCCCATCCAGGACTGGAGGTTGCAACTCAACTCCTGGTTTCGGGGCTGCTACCGTGAGCACCTCTGTTTTGTCTGGATTTAATCTCAATCTGTTTTTCCTCATCCAGCCCATTACTGCTTTAAGACAGTCATTAAGAGGAGAGACACCATCGGAATTCGAGGCCGATGATCGGGACAAGGAGAAATAGATCTGGGTGTCATCAGCGTACTGATAACACCCAGCCCCATAACTCCGAATAATCTCACCCAGCGGCTTCATATAGATGTTAAACAGCATCGGGGACAGGATGGCGCCCTGCGGAACACCACAAGTAAGCTCCTTTCTGCTGGAGCAACTGTCCCCAAGCAACACCCTCTGGGACCTGCCCGAGAGGAAGGACCGGAACCACTGGAGCGCAGTGCCTCCGATTCCTAACCCTCTCAGGCAATCCAAAAGGATGCTATGATCTATCGTATCGAAAGCCGCTGAGATGTCCAAAAGCACCAACAAGGTCACGCTACCCCTGTCGATGCTTAGACGCAGGTCGTCGGTTAAAGCAACCATGGCAGTCTCAACTCCAAATCCCGTCCTGAAGCCAGTTTGAAATGGGTCTAGATAATCAGTTTCATCCAAGACCACTTGGAGTTGAAGCGCAACTGCCCTCTCGATCACTTTGCTCAAGAATGGTAACATAGAAACCGGCCTATAGTTGTTCATGTCCAGGGGGTCAAGGGAAGATTTTTTCAGGAGCGGCCTAACGGCTGCTTCCTTTAAACAAGATGGAACACACCCTTCTCTGAGGGATGCATTGATGATGTCCTTAAGGAACACCATCAAGGCAGTCCCCCTCTGGATGGCCAGCCATGAAGGGCAAGGATCGAGTGGGCAGGTCGTCTTCTTCACCCTACCAAGTAGCTTGTCCACGTCCTCAGTACTCATAGATTGAAATTCATCCAGTAAACTGACATCAACGGAGTTGCTGGACACCTCGTCAATTGTTTCTGTCAAATTACTGGCATCTAAGTCGGCTCTTATCCGAGAGATTTTATCTGCAAAGAAATTGTTAAACGCGTCACAGCAGGCTGTCGTTGGGTTAAGCAACGGGTTCTGCGCAGGAATAATAATATGTTAATGTATTAAGAAGAAAACAGCAGAAGACCAACAGTAATGGCATTATCATCCCAATTTATTTTAATGTGAATTCCATCTTGGAGAAAGGTGGGATTTAAATTCACCCAACCAACCAATCAATCAAGTTGCCTGTCTTTTAAGGGCCCATTCACACTACACAATTATGGCACTATTATTCAACTTTAGCTGCCATGGTTCCAGCCTATGGAATCCTGGGATTGGCAATTTAGGGAGAGGCCTTGCGAATTCTCAGCCAGAGCACTCCAGTGCTTCATCAAACTGCACATGACAGAATTCCATAGGACATAGCCACGGGAGTTAAAGTGGAATAATAGCACTATCACTGTGTAGTGTGAATGGGACCCCCAGTCAACTTCTGTTCACAATTTCTTTTTAAGCTTCTCATTTGGGGTTGAGGGTAGACTGCACCTATATAGACAAACACAGTATCTGCATCTTATCACTTACTAGGATGATACAAGCAGGGACATTGAAAACAGGTTCAGGTCCTGGTGGCAAATAAATAAATAAATAAATAGGGCCCTCTCATCTAGGTTTGCCAGGTGTTTTTTGTTTGTTTTTTTAAATATGGGACAGCCCTTTCTACCACCACAGCAAGTCAAGCCTGTTTGGTAGTCATGAGTTAGGCCTATATAAAGACCTCCTCAAGTCTTTCAAGAGAAGGGCCACTAGCAAAAATCCCGGGCTCCACAAAATCTCACAGAAGCACAATACTCTCAGGACAGCTCCACCTTCAGTCTGTGTGGGCTCAATTTCCCCTAGAAAATAAACCACCATGAATCTATTGTGATGGCTTTTCTAGCATTTGTGACAAACTAATACAGCACATTTCCCCAAAAAACAACAAACTCACTCTTGTTGAATAAGAGTTGTACCATATCATTTGATGTCGAGTCCTGAAAGCCAAGATAAAGTTTTGATGAGCTG
The DNA here is from genome assembly GCA_030847615.1 of Gambelia wislizenii. Classification (NCBI taxonomy): domain Eukaryota; kingdom Metazoa; phylum Chordata; class Lepidosauria; order Squamata; family Crotaphytidae; genus Gambelia; species Gambelia wislizenii. Next base: position 167,804,192 of record JAUMIR010000005.1, on the reverse strand, counting down.
CACAAATGGGAATTAGTGAAGTGACTCTGAGAAAGCAGAGGCTGACATGAGGAACGAGAGTGATGGTAGCAATGGCAAGTTCTTGGACGTTGCTGTGACAGCTCATGAATTCAAAGAGGTTTTAGGATTCCAAGTTTAATCCATTTTTCTTGGCATTGTACATTTTTGACTCATTCAATGCTGGAACATTTTTAAAATGAACAAAATGAATGTTAAAACAACCCATTGGTTTCAAACTCTTTCTGCCATCAAAGAATTGTGCCTGCATCTATCAATGCAACCACTCTGCATTGCAGTAGATTTTTGCAGGGGAGCTCCCTTTTCTTTCTGTTAAAGCTTTGTTGTACCCTGCCCTTAAAAAAATCATTCCACAAGGCAGCTTATGAAGATATAAAAACAGTAATATGAATAACGATAAAACAATACAATGCAAATAATAAGCTCACAGCTAAGAACATTGATAAATACAGGTCAGCAAAAACAGATTAAAAGTTGTTATCTTCCTAGATTTTTTTTAACGTGCTTAAAAGATGGAGAAGGCTTCCCAGATTTGCCAAGAAGAAATTCCACAAACATGGAGATGCTTTCAAAGATGCCCTCTCTCTGATACTCACCAAAACAGTCTGATTGTAGGGAAGACTAAATAGCAGATTCTAAAATGATCTTAAAATTGTGGGCATGTTCATAAGAGTGAAGCAGCCCTTTAGATCTCTGGCTCTCTGACACATTAGGGTAGAAATAGGTAGTACTGTTGGACCCCAGAGGGCCATATCACCCCATTTTGGCCTCCTATAGCACACTGGAGGGCCATAGGATGCCATAACGGCCACCATTCTGGGTGACAGGAAATGATGTCACATCTCTCCTGGTTGCCTTTCAGGCCTTTCTTGGTAGGGATGGGAACAGCGTAAAATCAAACAGGATTTTAAAGTGTTTTTATACAAACGGTAATGTTTTTCAGTGGAAAAAAATGGGGTGCTGGGTAACACAGGACTAAAGGACTGCATGGAAGCCTCAAAATACAAATCCAGTCCATGGGCACCATGATTCTCCAGCCCTGATTCAAGGTTAAAAACTGAAATGAAAGCTGATTATAGGACTGCCACACAACACATTCCACTGCAAAATAACTCTAAGCATAAGAGATTTTGGTGGCCGATAAGCAAATCTTTGTTTGCATATGTGTGGAAATTCTGTAAGAGAAGGCAAGTATAATTCCAGGTGAAGTCAAATGGCTTACTGTTACCGCAAATCAAACAAAATCATAGGAGGACAACTAGGAAAGTTTAGTGACATGCAGGAGGATCAGTCACAAGGGAGCAACTGGTCATCAAAAGAATCATTCTAGGCTAGAGAGAGAGAAAATAGCAAGTTGAAAATAAGAGAGAAAGGAAAGCTTGTTAGCATGCCCTACTACCCCCTCCCTATAATATCTCAAAAATAGAAATATTGGACACTTTGAAGGGGTCTAGTAGACAGGGGTGATACAAAGTGAGGTCAGATGGAGGTCACGAGGACCTGGGAAGGTGTGGTAGAAATATTTTAGTAAACACACTCAAGCTAGGATTAAGCAGATGCCCCTAATAAACAAAACCATTAAGGAGACATGTGCTAATTTCTTCTTGGGTCCCTCAATGGCAAGTCACACGTCCTAAACAGTCAAGTGACCTACAGTACCCAAATCCCCAGGAAATACCCCTTGGAACTGCCTCCTGTCCCACAATGTGAGGTTATCATGAACCCATCAATTTCTGTCTCCCAAACGTAATGAGCAATCAGTTAAGTTTTTGTTTCCTTTGTTTACATGGTGGGAAACCCATTTAAGCTTTGTTTTAGCCAAAGTATCTCCTTAAGGATATGAAGCAGCATATAAATATTAGCCCCAAACAATAGGAAATTGTACCACTGTGGATGAGACTGGGCCACTTTCTTTATTGGCATGCCCCTAGCTCTGAACTTCCAGTGCCACCCTCAGGCTTTGGTCTCAGTACTTTGCTATTCTTCAAAGCTGGTAACTGTCATCCTATTTCCCAAATCTATTCCTCTATCCAACCTTTTTGCCTTAACTCTTCAATAGCCTTGTGTTGTTCTTGTGAGCATGTGTTGCATGTGTGGATGCTTTTTGTGCTATTTCCAATCAAAACGTTTTATTTCACTTTTACCTGGGCTGCGTTTACACGGGCAAATATTCCCCTAAGTATACCGCAAAGATAGCTCATTGTTCCCATGGATCGCACCACAGCATAGCCTCATTCAGAAGGGGGGAAGGTAAAACACCCAAATATAGCATGACAGGGGATGTCGCTATTTTTGCCGAGTTATTTGCAAAGTAGTGCATTATTGCTAGTGTAAACAACCATTTCACTAAGGGCTGTGTGACTTACCAGCAATCTTCCGATACAGTTGCAGCAGAGCTTCACTGTGATTGGTTGTTATGATGAAGGGGTGGGCTTAAAAGAGGTGGAGTGAGGGAGGGAGATTGAGTAGTGATTAGGAATGTTTGAAAAATCCTTTCTGTTATTTTGCAAGTCTGTGTGAATCCAGTTTGCCAAGAGAAAGGATTCCCAAGTCCTTTCAGTCAGGGAAGATCTGTTCTTCAGTCAGGGAAGAAAATGCAGGATTCCAATCCTTTCATCCACGGAGGATGTATTCCCCCCCCCATCAAGCCCTTCCTTCTCCTCAGCTGTGATTGCTGTCTCTGCTTGGGGGAGGGAGAGAGGGAGAGAGAGAGAGAGAGAGAGAGAGAGAGAAACTTTTCTCTGATCTTTCCCCCTGCTATTTTGGCAGTCTGTGATTCTTTATTTGGCAAGAACATGCAGGATTCCAATCCTTTCATCCACGGAGGATGTATCCCCCCCCATCAAGCCCCTCCTCTGCTTGGGAAGCCACGCCCCTGCATCTTTGCCATGTCTGAACCATAAAGCGAAATAGTTTACAAAAGTAACTGACTAGCACAGCTGCAGAAAAGCGCTAAAGCGCAATTTGCCGCAATAAATCTGCCGTGTAAATACAACCCATGAGTTCTCTGCAGTTAGTACTGGTATACATAGGTGGAAAGATAGAGTTACCCACCTTTCTCATCCTTCCATTTGAGCTAATAATAATAATTTCCCAAATATTAATATAGTTGTCTAATAAGGCATAGGGGAGCTGGATTGCATGTGGGGCTCTAAAGCAGCACATGCAACCACCTCTTTGGGTAACAAATGAATGGATAAGGAATCTAATGTAAATATTGGCTGGCATCCTGTTAGTGGTAGGTATAAGTCCACCTTACACCTGTGTCCCTTTTTTTTTCATTACTAGGGAGGTTGGCATTCTCTTCCTCCCTCTGCAACAATGGAAGCCCCCTGACTAACTGTTGAATAACTGAAGCCCTCTACCCACAACCATTCTGAGGCTGGTGGAGAGTGGCGTGGAGTGGGGGGAACAGAACAGTGTCTGGCTAGATCCTCATATCCAGATACAGAATGATTCTGTCATCTGCTGAGAGTCACTGTGGTCCTCCAAAGGTCTCAGTAGATGGTGTACACATTATGTGTCTGGCTACAGGAACATAGCCAAATGCTTCTCCAGTTCCCCTTACTCTCCACAAGCCACAGATTAGTCAGCCTTCTTGGACAGTATGGAGGTGTTAAAGTCCAGAAGTAGGAGAGATTTTTAAAATACAGCAAGTTTGAGCCCTGTGGTGTCACTAAGGGTGGTGTCCCTCTTCCCCCCAACAGTGTCACCTAATGTAGTCTGGCCTCTGCGCACTTCCCCTAGTGCCACCACTGGTCAAGCTCCTTAGGAACACAGTGGTAAGCCTGTTTTTTTTTTTCTACAAGACACTTCTATGTTACCAAATATATAGAAGATTTATCAGGTAGGTTCACAATCAAAAAGATATGGCAGAAAAGGAAATGGGATGCATCTAGGAGGAGGGGTGAACCAAACTTATCCACTAGATTCTTTGTTGCAAAATTAATAAGTGGTCAGTTCAGCAGATTATATTGCTGAATGTAAGCACAATGGGACAATGGCAGTGGTGACTGCTTCTGCTTTTGTCTTTCTTTTGATGGGTCTAATAAGGCATAGGGGAGCTGGATTGCAACTCTCATTGGCCCAGTGCCATGGCCAATGATCAGGTATGATACAGGTTGCAGTACAAAATACATGGAGGGTTCATGTGGAGGAATACTTTTCTGTACAATGATTAAAAGATCCAAGAGCCGTATCCTCCTTATCACCCAGGCTTTCTGTCTTAATATAGCAATTCATTTGAACCAAAGCCCACAATATAACATCATGAAGTTCTATGTCTAATGGATTCTTATTAGCCTAATATCTCTTCCATGAATCCATGTTTTATTAGGCCAGTCAGCTATTAGCTAGTCACGTGCTGCTTTAGTTATTATACTACATGCCATTAAGTTGTCTGCTTAATTTACTTTTCTTTAGCTAACAAAAAAAAAAATGCATCTTCTTCATCCATTTCCAGTCCTCCCTGTTTGTTTCCCCCAGATGCTGTTCATTCTCATGAGCTGCATGAAACACGACAGAGTCAATCAGTGTGACAATAAACTCATAGCCAGACAGGACAAGCGAATCATCTGGGGTCTGCTCTGTGGATGTCACACTAACTTCTGCTAAAGCCTCTGAAACCCAAGGGTACTAGGTGACCTACAATGAGCAGTTTTGGCAAGTCAGTGCCTTCCCCCTCCCCCATTTCCCCCTCTCCTTTTGGCAGGCTGGGGGAGGGGATTTTAGCATCAAGCTGTGACAAATTCTTGTGAAGATGATTCCAATGGTTGGGAGAAGAATATAAGAGCAATGCTGCCCTCCTGTGGCTAACAGCAAATCAGTTGCTCTTATTATTGCATTGCTAAATGGGCTCTTCCAGATCAGTAAAAAGAAATGTGAATTCTCATGATATAGCTCCTTGGGTTTTCCCAGGTTTTGCTTGGGGTTGTCACTGCCATGTCCATTTCTTCTATTCTTTTTGTGGGAGGGATGGGGGAGACTGTAGCAATTTCTTGGATTGGCACTGAGACCTGTCCAAAGGAGTTTTTTTAAGAAGAATAAAACAGGCATCATGTGCGGAGGTTCTCCAACAGTTTGAAGTGCACATTTTCTCCCCTGTAGTTTTTTTTAAATAATAATAATAATAATAATAATAATAATATTTATTTATATCCCGCCCCTCTGCAAGCAATCGGGGCGGCTTACAACGATAAAATGGTAGACAGTATAAAACAACCCAAAATCCCTCCCTCCCCTTAAAACATTATTAAAATTAATACAAGTTAAAATAATTACTTTTACAGTGTTATAGTGCAAGTGTGTCATTTCACTCATGTACTAATGCACTATAACTCTTAAAAACAAAATTAAAAGAGAAAGGAGGGAAGGATACTTTTGCTGTATTGTGTCTCATGATTTTTCTTAATGCCACTCAGGGAATAAGAGGTTGCAGCGGGAGGTGTGAATTGCCAGAAAATAGACCAGAGGCTGGTTTACACTGGAAGTAAAAATCCAGATGAAATTCAGACTACTTTGGCCCTGAGCTGTAGTGCATGAAATTCAGACTACTCTGGTCCAGATTTAAGTGCCACACCTTGCCTGACCAAAGCCTGAATCTTCATCAATCACCAGCAGGCTTGTCTACACAATAATTCATTCTGATTTTTACCCCTAGTGAATCTGCAGATCTGCTGCCACTGCCTAGACAGGTGCCTCCATGGTAATGCCATCAGACAATGAGTTTTCAAAAACTAAGACTTTTACACCCTAGCTCTTCATATAAGGAAAACACCAGAGGTGAGGGGAAGCAAATGGGGACGGAGAATAGGAGGAGATCATTTTATGGCTGGTAGTGCTTTGCTTCTAATTACAGTAATTGATTTTACACCAACCCAGTGCTTTGGCAGAAGCACAAATAACAATATAGCAGGAATAATCCAGCCTTCAGTGCTCTTTGCTACTGCTCTCTCTGTAGGGGAAACTTGCCCCTTTTAGGGTTCAAGAAAGGAGGGGACCTTAGTGAAATGAAGTTTCCCCTACATCTCCCAAGAGCTGAAATTTTAAAAGCTGGCCTCTATGTGACTTAGGAGGGTGTAGCACTGAGTGCATACTTGGGAAAACGTTGGGGTTCAAGTCCTTCTGCCTCTGCTCCACCTCCATCATCTACCATTATGGTGTAATAAAACAGAAATAAATAAAACATATTAGGGATAAAGTATAAATTATTTATAAGGGCATTGTTTAGAAACTTAGAAAATATCCATTATTTATTAACTTATTATTTATAAATTTATAAATTATAAAGTTATACATATTTATAAATTCTATGATTTTGGTGCTAGTTGAACAAAGAACAAAAAAAAGTCTGAAACATGTTTTCATTCATTACAGTTCCCTATCCCCAGCACCAATCCACTGAAATTTTTCAGGTTCTTTGCCTTGGGACATCTCTAGGACAAATGCAGTTTTCATACAAATTGCAAAACAAAAACACTCCCTGTCAGGATATTGGGACATACAGTAGATTTATCCTCTAAACAGCTGAGAAGTAGCAAATAACCTACAGAGCTAGCTGGGTAAATGTATCAATATTGACTGAGCCCAGGAGTTGTGCTGGTGCTGGGTTGGACTGAGAGATAAGCAGGTCTGCTTTGGATTTCACACTGTGAAGAAGTTCTGTTTTTGACTTTGCTGTCTGGTGATGTTTTCTTCTGGATGCTGTAACATACTGTAAAATAGTCTTTATTATGTTCAAGTAAAGAACAAGAAGATTTTAGACACAAGCCTGTGTCTGTGTATATTTACTCTGCTACCATTTATTGTTGCCTGGACCTCTTGATTTGTTCAGAGGCACCCAGTGTGCACTACCACCTGACACTCTCCACCCATCCCTTCAGTATCCTTCTGAAACTTTGCAAATTTTGTAGTGCCCCCCCCCTAAATTGTATGCTATTTGCACAAGAATTCACACTTGGAGTAAAGGGGTAAACCATCCTTTTTTGAGCTGCCCCAAATTATGAAGACTCATTGTCCCTACACATCTGAAACTTGGCAAGATTTGATAATTTGAAATTTGGAAGAGGAAATTTTCATTAATTACAGGTTGCCCCTCTTATCCACAGGAGATACATTTCCAGGTTTACCGTGGATATGAGAGGGTCTGTCTGTATTGATTACCCAAAAGTTTGTTATATTGAGCCTGTAAAAGAAAAGACTGAGTCTGCAAAATATGACTGTGTCAGAGAAAGCTGAGAAATATAACTGTACAGTCGTCCCTTCACATTCGCGGGGGTTCCGTTCCGCGGACCCCCGCGAATGTGAAAAAACCGCGAATAACGACACCCCTCCCCCCTCCCTCCCCAGGCCTTCGCGGGGCCTTCCTAGGCCCCGCGAAGGTCTCCCCGGCCCTCCCTCCCTCCCTCCCCAAGCCTTCGCGGGGCCTTGCTAGGCCCCGCGGAGGTCTCCCCGGCCCTCCCTCCCGCCCTCCCCAGGCCTTCCTGGGGCCTCCGGAGCGTCTCCGGAGGCCCCAGGATCGCCTCCCCAGCCCTCCCCACCCCGTCCCCAGGCCTTCCTGGGGCCTCCGGAGCATCTCCGGAGGCCCCAGGATCGCCTCCCCAGCCCTCCCCACCCCGTCCCCAGGCCTTCCTGGGGCCTCCGGAGCGTCTCCAGAGGCCCCAGGATCGCCTCCCCAGCCCTCCCCACCCCGTCCCCAGGCCTTCCTGGGGCCTCCGGAGCGTCTCCGGAGGCCCCAGGATCGCCTCCCCAGCCCTCCCCACCCCGTCCCCAGGCCTTCCTGGGGCCTCCGGAGCGTCTCCGGAGGCCCCAGGATCGCCTCCCCAGCCCTCCCCACCGCGTCCCCAGGCCTTCCTGGGGCCTCCGGAGCGTCTCCGGAGGCCCCAGGATCGCCTCCCCAGCCCTCCCCACCGCGTCCCCAGGCCTTCCTGGGGCCTCCGGAGATGCTCCGGAGGCCCCAGGATCGCCTCCCCAGCCCTCCCCACCCCGTCCCCAGGCCTTCCTGGGGCCTCCGGAGCGTCTCCGGAGGCCCCAGGATCGCCTCCCCAGCCCTCCCCACCGCGTCCCCAGGCCTTCCTGGGGCCTCCGGAGCGTCTCCGGAGGCCCCAGGATCGCCTCCCCAGCCCTCCCCACCGCGTCCCCAGGCCTTCCTGGGGCCTCCGGAGCGTCTCCGGAGGCCCCAGGATCGCCTCCCCAGCCCTCCCCACCGCGTCCCCAGGCCTTCCTGGGGCCTCCGGAGATGCTCCGGAGGCCCCAGGATCGCCTCCCCAGCCCTCCCCACCCCGTCCCCAGGCCTTCCTGGGGCCTCCGGAGCGTCTCCGGAGGCCCCAGGATCGCCTCCCCAGGCCTCCCCACCCCGTCCCCAGGCCTTCCTGGGGCCTCCGGAGAGTCTCCGGAGGCCCCAGGATCGCCTCCCCAGCCCTCCCCACCGCGTCCCCAGGCCTTCCTGGGGCCTCCGGAGATGCTCCGGAGGCCCCAGGATCGCCTCCCCAGCCCTCCCCACCGCGTCCCCAGGCCTTTCTGGGGCCTCCGGAGATGCTCCGGAGGCCCCAGGATCGCCTCCCCAGCCCTCCCCACCCCGTCCCCAGGCCTTCCTGGGGCCTCCGGAGCGTCTCCGGAGGCCCCAGGATCGCCTCCCCACCCCGTCCCCAGGCCTTTCTGGGGCCTCCGGAGATGCTCCGGAGGCCCCAGGATCGCCTCCCCAGCCCTCCCCACCCCGTCCCCAGGCCTTCCTGGGGCCTCCGGAGCGTCTCCGGAGGCCCCAGGATCGCCTCCCCACCCCGTCCCCAGGCCTTTCTGGGGCCTCCGGAGATGCTCCGGAGGCCCCAGGATCGCCTCCCCAGCCCTCCCCACCCCGTCCCCAGGCCTTCCTGGGGCCTCCGGAGCGTCTCCGGAGGCCCCAGGATCGCCTCCCCAGCCCTCCCCACCGCGTCCCCAGGCCTTTCTGGGGCCTCCGGAGATGCTCCGGAGGCCCCAGGATCGCCTCCCCAGCCCTCCCCACCCCGTCCCCAGGCCTTCCTGGGGCCTCCGGAGCGTCTCCGGAGGCCCCAGGATCGCCTCCCCAGGCCTCCCCACCCCGTCCCCAGGCCTTCCTGGGGCCTCCGGAGAGTCTCCGGAGGCCCCAGGATCGCCTCCCCAGCCCTCCCCACCGCGTCCCCAGGCCTTCCTGGGGCCTCCGGAGATGCTCCGGAGGCCCCAGGATCGCCTCCCCAGCCCTCCCCACCCCGTCCCCAGGCCTTCCTGGGGCCTCCGGAGCGTCTCCGGAGGCCCCAGGATTGCCTCCCCACCCCGTCCCCAGGCCTTTCTGGGGCCTCCGGAGATGCTCCGGAGGCCCCAGGATCGCCTCCCCAGCCCTCCCCACCCCGTCCCCAGGCCTTCCTGGGGCCTCCGGAGCGTCTCCGGAGGCCCCAGGATCGCCTCCCCAGCCCTCCCCACCGCGTCCCCAGGCCTTTCTGGGGCCTCCGGAGATGCTCCGGAGGCCCCAGGATCGCCTCCCCAGCCCTCCCCACCCCGTCCCCAGGCCTTCCTGGGGCCTCCGGAGCGTCTCCGGAGGCCCCAGGATCGCCTCCCCAGCCCTCCCCACCCCGTCCTCAGGCCTTTCTGGGGCCTCCGGAGATGCTCCGGAGGCCCCAGGATCGCCTCCCCAGCCCTCCCCACCCCTCCCCAGGCCTTCATGGGGCCTCCGGAGCGCCTCCGGGGGCCCCGTGGACGCCTCCCTGGGCCTCCCCGCTCCCTCTATGTCTTTCACGGGGCCTCTGGAGGCCCCGTGTCGCGGTTTTGGGGGGGCCCGGGGGGGCCCTCCCAAAACCGCGAATAACCGAAACCGCGAATGTCAAGTTCGCGAATGTGGAGGGACAACTGTACTTGCTCCAGCTTGGCTAGAAGCCCAGACACAGAAATAAGATGCTATGCTGGAGAACAAAGAGCTCATATACAAGGCTAAAGTGCAGAGCTAGAGACATTACATGTTAAAGAAAAAAGGTTACGGTATATTAAGTCATTTACAAGAAATGATGTGCATTTGGAGAAATGAAATTTAGTGAAGATTCTGATATAGTTTATATTGATTAATAACCAATGCTTGTTATACTATGCTGTGCTTAGAAAATAATATGGTTTGCCTTGTGCATTAGAATCAAAGACAATAGCTTATTCATTTAGCTCTTCAAGTTGTCTTAGTTATCTCTTTCTGGGCATACTGCCCAGTTTGGCTGTCGGCTGTCTGCTAGTTAAACTACAAGGCTAAATAAGACACAGAACTGAAAAATGATTTCTGTTCCAAAAAGGTTTTCTGGAAAATGAAGTCTGTTTAGTGACTAATGTAATAGACATGCACAGAGCCTGAGTTTTTAAGTTTCATTCTTCTCTAATATAAAAAGGTGTGTGTGCTTTGTTTCGGGGAACACAGCGTGGAGATTTATTCCCTGTGTTACATTGCTTGCAATTAAAAGCCATCTGAATACACTGAACTTTGGCCTTGAGGATCCTATGTTACCCAGACAGACCTTAACAGATATATGGAACCATGGATAATAGCAAACCCTATTGAAATGAATGCCTCCTGGCCCCACTTCTGATGGAAGCATACCACAGAGTTGTGCTGAAAGACCTAGAAAATGCCAAGAAAGGACTTTTTTCACATGTGGAAAAGTGAAACTGCAGATACCAGTACTGTGGATAAGGGGGTCGATCTGTACACCAGGAGTCGGCAACTTTAACTATTCTGGGAATCAATTTTCTGCCCCTAAGACTGTCTGGGAGACAGGGGACACAGACCACTAGAAATACACACACACACACACACACACTCAAAGCAGAGGAAGGATCCAGATAGGCCAGAAGTCAATTTCTAAATATTAAACAGTAAAGTTCCCCCCATACCTATTGTAAAATGGTATCACTGCTCCTGAAAGCTTCAAGGAGAGGAAATTCATGCTTCTTATTTGTTCATCCATTCATTCATCTATTTAGCTAGCTAATCAATTAATATCCCCATGTTTCTCTCAGTATAGGACCCAAGGAAGCTCATGGTGTAGACTGTAACAAAATACAGCTGAAAAAGCAACCATCATAATAACTCAGTTTACAGCAATCAAAGTAAGTTAAGGAGAAAGGGAAGAAATGGGAGAAGGAGAGATAAACTCGGACATTTTAAAAGCAGCTGAAAAAGTGGGGCGACAGAAGATTAATTGAGACTGTCCTTGCCAAATAGGGATAGTTGGAGGTTATGTACTGTGAAAGGGCCCTTGTCCACATATGCCAGGTAATTTTGTGAAGATTTGTGTTTTTGGATGCTGGCCTGCAGACTGAAAAAACACAGACATTAAAAACACTTATTCTTTATATGATGTACAATTTAGTTTTATTTATTTTACTGAATAAAAGTATTCGGCTGATCCAAAATTTACATCCCAACAACCCAGATAAGAGTTGATCCGAATGGCCATCCCACAGAAAACCTTCCAATCTCATAAGAAGTCCAACAAGATTGCATTCTGGCTCTATTTCTATTAATTTTTTAAAATCAATAATGGAGTGCAAGAGAGGGCATCACTTTTCTTCTTTGCCCCCACCTTCCACTCAAGCAAGGTTCCCATTCTGATGTATGCAGATTATGTAGTTCTCCTATCTGTTAATCAGATAGGTCTATTACATATGCTAGTTAGGTTTAGCTCTTTCTCTGCTCAGGAGCATCTCACCATCAGTTACTCCAAAGCCAAGGTTATGTGCTTGGGAAAGGACAAAGAAAACACAAATGGACTATGGACAGCCATAACATTGAGCAATGTACAGTAGTTCTTTTAAATATCTTGGCATCCATTTCAATGAAAATCTTAATTGGAAAACTCACTATGCAGCAGTCAAGCTGTTAGTTTCTAGAAGGGTACATCGGATTCTAAAGTTTTTCTTCTCCAGGGGTGGTCAAAATATCTATAGGGAAGGTGGTTGCTCAAATGTGCAATGGAGCTAAGATATGGGGAGAAAGCAATATTGCTGCATTGGAAGAAATCCATAATGGGTTTGTGAGGAAAGTACTTGGCCTTTTACCAGAAACACCAGCTGCCCTACAGAGAGCTGAGACAAGCCTGCCCTCCATCATATCAAGAATTAATAAAAGCATTATTTAGTATTGGTGTAGATTGAACAAAATGAATGACACAAGATTCCTCAAAATGTGTTGGTACGAACAACTGAAAAGAGAGGGTTGGGCTAAAACATGCCAATGTAGAATGAATATATATTCCATTTCAGTAGAACAGGCAGCCATGTTAGGAATGCTGTTGCAGGCAACAATGTATGGCGATGCTCTCACAGCCAGGGCTGTTTTAACCAGTCTGCCAAATCAGCATTGGCGGGGGGGGGCAGGTTAAGAGAGGGCCCCGTACTAGCCTCCTTAATCTGACGAAGGAGACAGCCAGTAAGGAGCCCCCTCCTACCCTCCTCCTCCAAAAACCTTCGCTGGCTTTTTTTATAAAAACCAGCATCTCACAAACCCAAAGAGAAAGCGAAAGAAACAGCAGCCCTCCGTGGCAGAAGCTGGAGGGAGAGGCACAGAGAAGGTGAGTGTGTGTGTGAGAGAGAGAGACAGAGAGAGAGGGAGGGAGGGAATTTGAGTGTTGTCTCCCTCAGAAAGGATTCCTTCCTTCCTTCCCTTCCCTTCCCTTCCCTTCCCTTCCCGTCTTGGTTCCTCTCCCCTCCTTTTCCCCCTTGGTCTTCTTCAGCTTCCTCCCCTTGCGGCCAACTGAGTTCAGCCTGCAAAAGGAAATTGTGTGTTTGCTCACCTGCCTTCAAGTCATTTCTGACTAAGGCAAACGTAACATGGGGTTTTCTAGGCAAGGTTTCTTCAAAGGGGGTGTGCCTTTGCCTTCCTTTGAGGCTGAGAGAGTGTGACTTGCCCAAGGTCACCCAGTGAGCATTCATGGCTGAGTAAGGATTCAAATCCTGGTCTCCACAGTCATAGGGCAATGCTGAAACTTCTACAACACTGATTCGTTTAACAGAAGAATATAAAGAATATAAATAAAAATTGGAGTAATATTACTGGGAACAATGGTTTTATTGTTGTCACTAAAACACCAGTATCCCATTAGTGTTATGTGAGAGGCATTGGCCTAAAGCAGTGGTTCTTAAACTTTTCTTTAGCAGGGACCCCCTTTAAATATCTTTTGTTGCCCCAAGACTTAACTCAAGATTTAAAACCCTAATAATAATAGCTAGCAACAACAACAATACAATTACACCATCCATTAAACTTTCCCTCAGAGGCACTCTTGCTTCTTCCTGCAAGTTTGTGGCTGGAGTGGATTGAATGGCAATGTGCAGGCCAAGCCAGTCAGCCTTTGCCTTGGTTCCTGTCACGTGTCTATTCCACTACAGGGAGGAGGGGGGCCAAGCTGCCCTCAAGCCTTTGTGGACCCACTGTGAGGACATTGCGGACCCCAAGTTAAGAACCACTGGGCTAGAGAATGCTGGAAAAGGAACAATGCAACCAGATCTTGAGAAGGGTGCTGGCAGGGGGATTCTGGGAGGTGTAATCCAAGAGTAACTTTCCCAGGCTCTGAATGCAGCCTAGAATCATAGAATCATAGGGCTGGAAGGGACCCCAACAGCCATCCCATCCGATCGGCTTCTGCCCTGCAGGAACACACAATCAAAGCATTCCTGACAGATGGCCATCCAACCTATGTTTAAAAAAAAAAAACCAGAGAAGGAGACTCCACCACACTCCCAGGCAGTGTATTCCACTTCTGAACAGCTCTTACTGTCAGGAAGTTCTTCCTAATATTCAGGTGGAATCTCTTTTCCTGTAGTTTGAAGCCATGGCTCCGTGTCCTAGTCTCTGGAGCAGCAGAAAACAAGCTTGCGCCTTCCTCAATATGACATCCCTTCAAATATTTAAACATGGCTATCACGTCACCTCTCAACCTTCTCTTCTCCAGGCTAAGCATACCCAGCTCCCTAAGCCGTTCCTCATAGGACGTAATGGTTTCCAGACCTCCCACCATCCTTCTCAGAATCTTTCTTGAATTGTTGTGCCCAGAACTGGAAACAGTATTCCAGGTGAGGTCTGACCAAGCAGAATGGAATTATACTATTACTTCCTTTGATCTAGACACTACTCCTTTTAATGCAGCCTAGAATCTAATTGGCATTTTTTGCTGCTGCATCACACTACTAACTCATGTTTAGCTTGTAGTCCACTCTTTCTTTTCTTTGAGGAAATCTACACCATTACGTTAATTGCTAATAAACAAAAAATATTATGTTAGTGCCTATAATATAGTTTTTAAACTAAATTATTGGTGGCAAATTATGTAATACAGTAGGCCCCTCTTATCCACTGGGGATTGGTTCGGGGGGGGGTGGATTCTGAAAACCATGAATAATAGTGAATGCCATTGAAAATAATGGGACTGCTGGTTTAAAATACCATAGAGCTGCCTTGGAGGGCCTAGAAAACAACTACGGAGGACACATTTTCTAGGAAGACTCTATGGTAGGTGTGCTGTCTTGTGTCCCATGGATAAAGAATCCATGGATATGGGGGTCCTACTGTAATCTTAACATCCTGTAAGGTGAATAGGTTAGGTTACATTGACCTGCGATAAACATATGGGGGCCCCAAAATAAAGCATTGCAGGGGGCCCCAAAATTCCTTAAACCGGCCCTGCTCACAGCCCAAAGCAATCACATCAAGGCCTGATGGTACTTTGACCATGGCTGTACTTCTTACTATGATACTGCTACTATAGTTAGTATTATCCTGATAACTCCTGGTTCAGATGAAGAGAGAATTTCATTTCTTTTAATTTTGAAGAATTTATGAGGTCTGTCTATTAAATGACGAGACTGTGTTTCTACCTTTCAGACAAATCAGGGAGAATTTGGCCAGATTTGGCACCATGTGACTTTGTTCTTTTCCCTAAAGTGAAATCAGTGCTTAAAGGAACACATTTTGAGTCAATTGATGCAGTATGAAGAAAACGGCAGACGCATTGAGACAGCTGACAGAAACTGATCTGCTCCATGCCTTTGACCAGTGGAAAACAAGACTGCAATTGTGTGTGAGTGTGAATGGGGAGTATATTGAAGGGGACAAGCATTTGAATTGTAATACATATAAATAAAGATGGGTTATTGTATCAGTCACATTATTTAATAGACAGACCTCATAGTTCTGGAGGGCTAGTTAAACCCCCCCCCCCCCGAAAAAAATCTGGTTTTCAGAAAACAAAGAGGATTTATGGGCATGGAGGGAAAGAATGTTCTATTGTACCTGTGGACATCTGTGAACATAACATTTGATGTAGGCCCTTGTTTAAACCCTCTTAAAAGTTAACTATAATGTACTTATGAATGCAGTGTTGCCCAACACCCCACAATTCAGGCTGTCAACAATAGAATTTTTAAGATCATGCAGGTTAAAACAACAAGTTAAAAAAAAAAAAACAAGGAGGGAAACCAGCCACAACATCATCACTAAAATAAATAAAGTCACTCCTAGCGGGGGGGGGGCTCTAAAAAGGGATAGGAATCATATAGCCCTTCAGATGTTGTAGGAAATCTCAACAGACCTAACCAGCATAGCTCATGGTGGGAGCTGCAGTCCAACAATATCTGGAACTCTACATTATTCCAATGCCTGTCCTAAAAGGTCTGAAAAGTTATAATGCCTAGAAGTCTACAAAGGTCTTTGTAGGATAACCTCCTACAAAGGAGGTTATCAAAATCTGAATAACCATAACCAGGCTATCTCTGTCCAGATAGGGTCACAATTGGTATTTCATCCTAAGTTGATCAAAGGTGCTCCATGCTACCATGGCCATTTATATCCTCAAAGACAATGCATCACCACAACTGTGCTCTAAGGGCATCACCACAACTGTGAATCAGATCACTGAAGGAGAAGTGCAAATCCCTTCAGGATATGTTGAACATTCATCCAAATGAACGAATCACCTGATAAATGTACCACCGTCCTATCTGAACTGCATATATTTAATGGCACTCATCCAATCCATTACAACATCCAACAACCAATATAGAACCTGATGTTTCACCTACATTTGATGAAAAGGAGAGAGAGACCTGGATATACTCAGTCCACATCTCTAAGTGACTTTTCCCAGCAATTTCATGCAGATGTTTAAATGGCATAGGATATAATACAGAACCCTCCAAAAGTCCATATCAAAGCTGCCAAGAGGAGAACAATAATATCCTAGCACCACTTCTGGAATTGGCTACCATGTAGAAGAAGAACCACTGCAAGGCAGCACCTGCACCTCACACAATATATAGCTGCACCTGTACCTGCAATTCAAACAATACTGGTAAGGATACCATGGCTAATGGTACTGAAAGCTGCTAAGAGGGCCAAGTAGATCAATATGACTAGACCCACCTTGGTCTGTCTTGGCAGGTGTGCATACACAGTGCTCAATTATAGCAATTCCATGCAACAGTGGATGGAGTTGGACAGCAACCATCAGCTCAGACACCTTACCAAGAAAAGGACGTTAGCTACCAGCCTTACAGTTCACATCTTCAGGAACCAAATAAAGTTTCTTCAGGGATAATCTAATTAACTGCTCTCTCTCTCTCTCTCTCTCTCTCTCTTTAAGAGGCTGTTATCACAAAGTCCCTCAAGGAGAAATTTACAGCCTCCTGGGCCCAACTATTAAATATAATTAGCAATGAAGGTTAAGGGTCAAGTATGTAGGTGGTGTTCCAGATTTGGATACATCATCAGGCATGAAATTCATTCAATAGCTGAAAGTCATTCACTAGAACAGTACTAGACGGCTCTCTGAACACCTCCATTAATGAAACAGTGAGTGAATTTATCTACAAAGCACCTTGAAAACTAATGAACAAGTGATATTCACTATTGTAACACCTTTTTTTTTTTGGAGAATGAGAACAGCAGAAGAGCATGTTATGTCAGGATATTGGGACATACAGTAATTAGATTTATTCTGCAATGAGCTCTGATGTAACAAATAGTCTGCACAGAGCTGGTGATCTGTTGGCAGTTGCAAATGTGTCAATATTTGCTGGGCTCAGAGCAGAGCTGAGTTTAAGCTTTTTGAATCTTGAAGTGTGAAGATGGTTTTTCTTCTCTGGATGCTGTAATATACTGTAAATAGTCTTTATTATGTTCAAGTAAAGAACAGGAAGATTTTAGACATAAGCCTGTGTCTTTGTCCTTATTCTGATGCCTGGAGGAACAAACACTCTGCTGTCTATTTTTTGCTGCCTGGACCTCTTGATTTTTTCAGAGGCACCCAGTGCGCGCTACCACTTGACATGTTATACTTAACACAGAGCTGCAACTGAAAGCAATATCCCTAAATTAAGTTGCCTTGTCTCCTCCATGGCAGGTAAGATCCATTGCCCTATACTGTGGTGTCACTGTGTTATGGTCATTCTGGCCCCAATAAAATAGCCAAATGATACTGAACATGGGTAGGGAAATACGTAATGTGAGGATACTGAGCGGCCATCTTGTTTTCTAAGCCATAATTCTCACTCCAGGCATGAATAGGTTTAGTTCAAGTCCTAGACAAACTCATGTGAGCTGGAAGAGAGAGCTGTACCTTCAGAATAAATACAGGGAGGAACATCACTCAGCAGTGGAATCAATCAATCTTTACTGCAATCATAGGACTTTATCAGATGCAGCAAAAATCACACAAAAATGACATCACAATAGCATGCATGGGCCCCACTATCACACAACATTCTTGTCCTTGCATATTCATCCTATGCTCCAGCCACGAATAAGGCATCATTTTCTATTTACGGGATAAGCTGTCAATAGCTCTCAATATTGCATTTTTATTTTATTTTTATTTTTTGGTGGTATTGAACAGCATGCGAAAACACACCCTGCTGTAATCACAAGATTACAGTCTGACTGGGTGGTCCTCTTTCACGCCTCCCTGTTACCAGTGAAAAAAACTTCCAGGTGACAAAGGGAAAACCACGCACAGGATGCTCTTTTTATAAACTGTTCCATTTTTAGGTTTCTTTAACTGTTTGTCTGCTCATTTACTTTGTAAATTAAGTTTTTGTTTTGTTTTGCTGTTTTTAAGCACACTCACCCATGCTAAATCATGGAAGTAAAGTCCCATTCTTAAAGTGTTAGTGCTGGTTGTGCAATAATTCTGTGGTGGTTTTTTCATGCAATTACAGTGACCTGCGATAATGTGTGTAATGTGTAATAATGTGTAACTATGTTCCTGCTTTCCTCATTTGTGGAATTACATCATTTTTAGACACTAGTCTGATAATGTCCATAGACCAGCACAAAACTCAGCAGTGGAATGCATATTTTGCATGTAGAAGTCTCCAGGTACAATCCTTGGCATTTCCAGTTGAACAGGATCACATAGCAGGTGATGGCAAAGACATTAAATATGCTGCCAGGCAGAGTTGACTATGTATAGCAAATATCCTGAGCTTTATGGACAAATGTTCCTATAATAATACAGAGAAAGAGATCCTACACATTACAGAGGGGAAAGGAAGAACTTGGCACTGTGGCATCGCTAAGGCTGGTGTCACCCCTCCCCCTGATGGTGTCACCTAGTGTGGATCTGCCTCTCCACACACCCCTAATGCCGCCACTGAGTTGGCATACTGAGGATACTTCCAAAAACTGTGTCATATGAAATGGGTTCCTAGTCATGCCTGAGAAAGGCCTGGACAGTTGTCTGCTGGGGATGTTTCATGGCTGGGATTAGACTCAAGAAAGCTTCCAAGTTTATACATTTGTGACAGCATGACAAATTCTCTGTGTATGCATCTGCGTGTGTGTTGTGTCAAGCTGACATTTTATATATTTATAGAACACACACAAGCGTGGGTACACACAAATGTTTATCGCATTAGGTCATTCATATTGCACTGAAATTATCCCTCTCATCTGAATGTATTTAAAGCTTAAAAGCTGATGGCAACGTTCCAAAAACGACCACTAAGAAGCTAAGATGTGAAAAAGATCAATAGGAAACATTGCATTGGCTCTTTGAATCCAAACAGCTGACAAAGGCTCATATAAAAGAAACAGTGAAGAAGCTTTCCTAGAGTTAGCTAACGAGTTTTCCAAGTAAACATCCAAGTTTCTTTTTATTGTACTATCAGGTTTCTTTTATCTGAACCAGGCCTTTCCATTTACCATCCCATCAGTGGAAACCTAATCTTTTGAATTAAAAAAAAAAGTCATGAAAATGAAATATATCTCAGATAAATGTAGGTTGAACAAAATATGAATAATTTAAAATCCCATACAGTCAAAATCCTGTGACTCAATACACCACAATATTTTTATGCTGCCATAATTAATAAACTGACTGTTTTTCCATTTGTTTTCTGTAGCTCAAAATTTATTCAGTGACCTTTATGGTAGGCCAAAATTGCAACTGTTTCATCACATTAATTTTCAAAGAGAATCCCTTAACACATAGCATAGATCCAAAAGCCAACAACAATAGAATGGACAAAGAATTAAACTCTAGAGAATGTTTGATGACCAGCCACAGAATAATAAGACCAGACATAGAAAGTTGGGTTAAATAAATGTGACTTTATTGACCTATAACCTATTTAAGTTGGGTTGAACCTGGAAAGGAGCAAGAGGGGGGAGCAATCTCATATGGGTTCAGCTGAGGCCAGGCATCACCCCTTGAGTACCCCCCAACCTTCTCTTGGGTGAAACACCTGAGCCCCGATGGCAATCCAATAACTGGGCCATTTACTAGAAGACAAGCCCAGGGCACCCCCACCCAAATCCCAGGACTTTATAAATGAGAGTAAACCCCCAGGTCAGTCCCAAGGGTAGATTCCTTCCTCATCCCACCCCAGGTCCCAGGATCTAAAACAGCTGTTCCAGAGCCCTGCCCTTCACCAAAGGGTGCCAAGGTGTATACTAAACTCTTATATTGTCTCCCCCAGCCCCAACTACCTGCCAGTAACAGTCTATTTACAGACAACATCCTTAGCCAATCATCAAAGACCCTCAGATACAGTATGGGATAAAAAAAAAAAAAGGCAAAGGGGAGAAAATTCCTACCTATCCCCAAAGCAACCAGCAAAGCTCACAGCACTGGAGGCAGGAGGGTGGGGTGTGAAGTGAACAGTCAGGCCTTAAATAGCCTTTGGCTCCACCCCGTCACATGCAGAATCCTGGTGCACTATGCCACATGCAATAACCCCTGGCCTCTTGCCATGGGGACCATCAAACTTGTACCTTTCCTTGCAGCACCATTTGCTGCGCTGTCCAGGTACCTATTAGCATAATACAGGCTGTCAGAATCCTATAAAGGCATATAGTGAATTCATGGTGGGGTCTATCTGAACACCTAGGTTGAGAATTAGTCTTTTAAATGGTGTGCTTAAATCTAAAGACTAAACTGAATGCTTTTCTGATATGAAATATTGTGATTTTTAAGCACCAAGCATTTCTTCAAATCAGAGGTTGAAATTGTATGGCCTTACAGATGTGTTGCGACTACAAGTCCCAGCAGCCATAGCCAGCACAGCCAGGGTTGAGGAATTCTGGGAGTTGCCATCCAAACAACATCTAATTCTCAGTGTTAGCCTAAATCCAATTGTTATCCCCAACTACAATTTACTCAATGGTAACTTGGAATGCCAAAATTTATGTAGGTTCCATTGATTCAACTCAAAGTTGGGACTAATAACTAGGATTGAGGCCATTGACTGAACTAGAGATGGCCCAAAACATTTGCCTACCTGAGGCAAAGGACAAAATGGCACCTCTCCTTATTCCTTGTACTGAGGTTGTCTGCACTGGCAACTGAATGATACTTTAACACAGGAGATGGGACTCTGTGGCGCAGTGGTTAAATGCCAGTACTGCAAGCCACCACGTTGCAAGTTCGATTCCAGCGGGCTCCAAGGTTCACTCAGCCTTCCATCCTTTCATAGGTCAGTAAAATGAGTACCCAGCTTGTGGGGGCAATTAGCTAACACACATTGGAAACTGCTTAATGCAGTGTAGATGTGTAAATTGCTATTGCTTAAAACAATTTGTAAGCCACTCTGATAGCCTTGTGGCTGAAGATCGGGGTATAAATAAATAAATAAATAAATAAATGATGGACTGAAACTTTGCACTACACTGGCAGGTCATCACAAAGGTCCATCAGGCATAGTTAAGTATCATCTTTGCTCCCTGCTCAACCTGTCCTCCACTAGGCAAGAGAGTAGCAGGGACAAGCATCATGGAACACTTTAGCTTTATTTTCTTAATACCTTGCCACCACTCCTCACCTTTCAGCATCTACTGTCTAATCATGAAATTAGCTCTGGAGAAAACACACTGCAAGGTTAGGCAGGATATTTATGAATGCCATGCAGTCTCATGAACATGTCAGAGAACTATGTGGTCTTCCAGATGCTGTTGGAATGCAATTGCCATCATTGCAAGCCAGCATAGGCAGTGGTGGGGAATTATGGGAACTACAGCCCAACAACAGCAGGAAAGCCACAAGTTCCTCATTGCTAGGGGTTACAGTTGCACATATTTGCAAGTACTGTAGTGTAAAATTTGTTCCATAACAGCAACACAGATATTACATCTGTAGAACCTGTGCTATTTATTGTGCAGTGCTATCATCTGCTTATTTATTTATGCATATATATATATATGTTAACATACATACCTACATTTAATAGGTCATTCACCTGCTAAGAATTTGGAGGCAACCTTATAGCCTGACAATATTCCTATGAGATAATTTAGGATGATACATATTAGTTGTTGCTAGAGATAACCCAGGAGTTTCTGAAATAAATGGGCTCGATGTCAAAATGCGGTATTCTACATCTAACTTAGTTTCTTGTCCTTTCTGTCATATTTATTTATTTATTTATTTGGCTCTCTCTGTACTGTTTGCTGCTGTTATGTGCCTTCAAGTCAACTTCAACCTATGGTGACCCACTCATAGGGGTTTTGTTTTGTTTTTTTGCAAGATTTATTCAGAGACCTCTGAATATAGCCTATACCACCTGGTACTCCCAGGCTGTTTCCTTTCTAAATAATAACCAGGCCTGACCCTGCTAAACGTCTAAGATTAGACAGGATCTGGTGCCTTCAGGGTATTCCCTTAGTGTTAGTGCCATTCCTTGCACAGGCTAACAATATCAGTAATAAGAGCATACATAAGTTTCAAATTTGACTTTGAGCTTGATTTGTCCAAATATATGGTCATTTTCTTGTAGACAGATATTTTTCAAGTGTACTTTGCTTCTGATATTGTGCATGCATATGTTCATATATAAATAAAATGGCCATTTGACCCCCCCCCCGAGATCTCTAAATAAATGTTTTAACCCCCTCCCATGCACACCACATACAATTTTCTTTGCCACTTTCACAGTTCAGACGCTCACAGTCTGTTGTGATTTTTGGCTTGCATCTCTTTCAGATGGCATGTTCATCTGCATTTCACACCCTTCTGGACAAAGTGACAGCTGGTTACAGACTTTTAAGTATCTGCCTTCCTTGTTTTAAATTTCAGCCTCCTACGTGTGTCTGATTAACCGATGCAAAGCAATTTTTTTTAAGAGAAAGGAAAAGAAAACACTAGTACAACTTTCAAGGGCACAGTTTAAAATAGCACATTTCAATGCTGTAAAAATATTCCAATTGCAAAATTTGGGGCAGCATTTAGATGTGTGTCAAACTTTTTGCTGGAAGTTTTTCTTCCCTTTCACTTATTTTCAAAGCAAGTGACATATCACTAACAATCAACAAGGCCAAGTTAACCTGCTGCATCTAAGATATTTCCCCCCTTTCAAATCTATGGGAAGTGGTATTGAAGCTACCATAGCTTCAGCTACCATAGCATTGGTGGGTGGTAACCTTCTTGAGCATGATTTAATATATTTATTTATATCCCACCATCAAAGCACAATGAATTGTGTTTTACAGGGTGTGTGTGGAATGGACATATTTCCAGCTCAAGGAGATTACAAGCAGAAATATGCCTCAGGGGAAACAATAGAGGAACAGGAGCAAAGTGGAGGCTGGGTAAACTGGGGAGAATATGGGTCCAGTGTGGTTTGGGATACATAATTCCTTCTTGGGGGCAATGTGTCTTCCCACAAATCTGTAGCAATATGCTTTGATGCTCCCTCCACTATTGAAATGGACACCTGCTAAAATGGTTTGTGGCCTTTGTCCAATCTGTTTCAGCAACAGCAGAAGTGTAAGAGCATATTGCTACAGATCTGTTTGGGGGGGGGGCTGAATAAGGGACTGTATACTCCCAAACACAGTGAGTATAATAAATAATATAGACAGCTATTTCTCTCTCAGTTTTTCTTTTGATTCTCAAGTGCCTTCCCTTTTTATTTTACGATATTCTGATTTGTTTGGTGGTTATTTCATCCAGAAGCAGAAAGAGTTCCCCTTATGGACCACATCTAAAATCCCTCAGCCAGCATTACTACAGCTATGCTGGCTGGGGCAGGGGTCTGGTAGTTATAGTCCAGAAAATAACTTTTCCACAGTCTGGTTTCAGCCTCTTCTAGTAAGGCTGCAATCCTAAAGCATCCCGGGAGCCATGGGATGCTTCATTTCTCCCACTTCCAGGGCAAGAGCAAAAGAAAGGGCCTGTCTAAACTATTACAGAAAAGAGAGAGAAACTGAGATTGTTTTCACAACAGAAAGCTTTGTTTATTATCCATTGGAATTTCCTGGAAAAACATTTTCGAAGCCCACAATGAAAAGAAATTTGGATTAATGTTGGTCGACGCAGAAAAAGCGTTTGACAACGTAAATTGGGAGTTTATGATGGCAGTAATGGAGAGGATGGAGATGGGGGTTAAATTCAATAAAAGGATACAGCAAATTTACAAAGAACAGACAGCACAACTCATCATAAATGGGGAGAAATCTGAGACTATAAAAATTAAAAAAGGAACTAGACAAGGGTGCCCTATGTCACCATTGCTGTTCATTATGGTAATCGAAGTTCTGAACAACAGTATTAGATCTAATATAAAAATCCCAGGGGCTAAGATTAAAAAATACAGATATAAACTTAGAGCATTCGCTGACGACCTGGTGATTATTCTAGAAGATCCAGTTAACCAAATGGAAGAGCTCATGAATACACTATCTAAGTTTGGGGAATTTTCAGGATTCAAAGTAAATAAAGACAAAACAACAATTTTAACTAAAAATATGTCGGAGATGGAAGAGGAAGAACTTAGAAAATTATCAGGTTGCAGGATTACTAAAAAGGTAAAATACCTAGGCATTGTCTTAACAAAAAGGAATGGAGACCTATTTGATAATAATTATAAAGTACAGTGGTCCAAAATTAAAACAGACTTAGATAAATGGAAGAAATTAAATTTGCCACTATTAGGGAAAATCGCTATAATTAAGATGATGGTGTTGCCAAAACTAATGTTCCTTTTCCAAAATTTGCCAGTAATTGCAAATGAAAAGGTGTTCGATATCTAGGAAAAAGATCTAAAAGAATTTATATGGGATAAGAAAAAGTCTAGAATTAAATGGCAATACCTCATAGATGACACTAAGAAAGGAGGATGTGGTCTACCCGATTTAAGAACTTATTATGATTCGACAGTCCTAGTGTGGATAGCCGACTGGATAAAGCTAACTAATGAAAAAATACTAAATGTGGAAAGTCAGGGCTTACGTTTCGGTTGGCATGCATACCTGGTGTACAATAAGGAAAAAGTAAACAGGGAATTTAGGAATCATTGTGTTAGAAGAGGCCTCCTAAGGATATGGTTGAAAATTAAGGAGAAATTTTACTTTAGAATTCCAATTTGGACATCAACGCAAGAGGCCTTTCAGGCGAGATGGAGCGAGTCGAATGTATGGTTGAGGTATCTAGATCTAACTAAGAAAGGAACAGAGGGGGTTAGGACTTTAAAGGAAAAAGAACAATTACAGAGAGAATTTAACTTAAATTGGTTCACCATATATCAGTTGAAGGAGAGATATAAAGAAGATAGGGAGAAAGAGGGAATAGAATCAGAATTAACTGAACTAGATAAATTAATATGGGCCGAAAACAATAAAAAATTGATATCCAAACTATATAAGTTACTGTTAAATAGAAAATTGGAGCAGGAACACATTAAAAACTACATGATAAAGTGGGCGCAGGATTTAGGCCACTCATTGGATCTAGAAGAATGGGAAATTGCTAGGAAGAGATCATTTAAATTTACCGCCTGCCAAAACTTAAAGGAAAATTATATAAAAATTACGCAAAGGTGGTATCACACCCCAGTGAGATTGAACAAATATGGAATAGCAATAAATAGTAATTGTTGGAAGTGTGGTGCAGCGCAAGGTTCGTTACTGCATATGTGGTGGCATTGTGAAAAGGTAAAAAAATTTTGGATCAAGGTCCATCAAGTAATTAATCAAATATTACAGACTAAAATGGAATTTATACCAGAACTTTATCTGTTGAATATGATTAAGGGATTAGATAAAAAAGAGGAAACTAGATACTGGAGGATTATATTATATATGATCACTTCGGCTAGAATAATAATTGCAAAAAAATGGAAAGTAAGCGATGAACCAAAAATTGAAGAATGGAATATGAAACTGTTAGACTTACTTGAGATGGACGAATTGACAAATAGATTGAGGAATAAATCAAATAACACAACTAGTAGGGATTGGTCCCCGATATTGGAATATTGGGAGAAGCAAGGAAATGAGTACAGTAGTGTCATAAAAGAATTAATAAATTAGAACGGTAAGAACTCAAAAAGGAAAAGGAACAATTCCTTTTTCTTCTTTCTTTGTTAGGGGAGGAAATAAGGAACTGGAGGGGAAAAAATTTTAAGATCATGGTAACATGTATAATGAAGATGGAAGAAAAGGAAAGTATACTGATATTAGAAACTTTGTAATTCAATTAAGAAAGGAAAATTCGGTATAAGTGTAAACCTGATGAGATGGAAAAATGAGAAGAATAATGGGAGATAAAGCGAATTCAGTATGATTATTATACTAGAGAAACAATGGAAAGTTCAATTTAAGAATACAATTCTGTTCAAGGGACATGTAAAGGAAGTTTTTGATAAAAGCTAACAAAAGTTGATGTATGTATATGATCAATAAGTACAAAATAATTGTATAGACATGATGGAATGACGGAACATGTATAAATATGTATGCATTCATATATATGCGTAGGAGCGTAAGCTCAAAGAAGATTATAAAAGAAAAAAGACGGGAGAAGGACAGGCTAACTTTCACAAGTAAGATTTATGTATTTTATTATTTTCTGTCTATAAAAAAAATAAAGTTAAAAAAAAACAAAAACATTTTCAATCCACATGGATCTTTCCAGCCACCAGGATGGGGAGGGGATGAAAGAAGCTGAGTTGACAAATTACCAATAAACATTCAGATTTCATAATGCTGTAGACAATTGGCCAATCATAGATCTCTTCTTTATCTTTGTTCACTATTGCTCTGGATGGGCATGCCTTCTTTTTTAAAGGTACAGTAGTCCAAGAATCTTACTGTCCCAGCATAAAGACTCTGGGCTCACCTTCCCACCCAGCAAAGAGAAAAGGAATGCCCTTTAAGGGAAACTAGAGAACTACACATCCCCCACAAAAGAGGGGTGGGTGGCTGCTGTGATGTATCCTGGAATTTAAAAAAAAAAAAACAAAACAGCTTCTAGGTCAGAATGAAATGGTTTTGTTTGTCCTGGGAATTGCATTTGGATGTTCTGTGACTAGGGAGGTTTCACACGGGGACAAAATGTCCCATTACTGCCCCGCCATCTCCTCTCCCATTCCTGCCACGGAATAATGTAGATCTTCCACACACTTACCTTAATTCCACGGCAGGAACGGGTTCCCCCTCCCCTCACTGGCCGGCCATAAATGTAGCCGTCATAAGGCTGTTTTTACAACCAGCCATCTGAAATGTTATCATGTTATCGCGTGATAACGGCCGGATGGTAAATTTAAAAAATAAAACTCCCCCAAACATACAATCAGTTCACCAAGCACAAAAACACACTTTAAACCACACAATCAAAACAAGGAGGGTAAAATAAAGGGTGCCACTTACCTGGATGTCCAGATCATACCAGGAAGTGCTCGGAACGGACCTCCCCTCCACTGCTGTCATTTTGGAACAGGAACTGGGCTCCTGTTCACACACCCATGATTGCGTGATAGCGATGGAATGGGAGGTCTATTCACGATGAAAAATCATGATTACATTGTTCCGGAACAGTCACGGGAGCAGGATGGATGCAGGACAGAATGGGGTCAACGTCGTCTGAAAGGGAAAACCTTTCCCGACCTTGTTCTGTTCCTGCCATGGGATATATAGCCTGTGTGAAAATCTCCTAGGGCAACGTCATGTGTATATTTTTAAAAGAACCCAAGAACTTTAGCAACAGATAAAGCAACCAACAGGAAGATTTCCTCTGGCTGTTTTCTCTTAAAGAGAGAGAATTCAGATCTCAAATGGAGACAATTTCCCCTTCCAGCCATTGTAGAAATGTCCATAGCCTTTGTCTCTCAAGGTCCTGATAGACAAAAGAAGGTATTCCATAGGCATGTTGCATTGGGAAAGGCTTGGATCCACTGGACCACAGCCTTTCCAGTCCTTCTCCACACCTGGAGTTGAAGGAAATGGCTATCACATACTGGAACTGCTATATGTTTCCACTCATTGCAGTCATTCATGTGCAAAGCTATATCATTAAATACCAAAGTCAGAATCATCAATGCTATAATATTTCCAATTTCTATGTATGGTTGTAAAAAATGAGCAGTACAGAAAGCTAGCAGAAGGAAGATCAACTCATCTGAAATGTAGTGCTGGAGGAGATATGTACAGATACCATGGATCAATGGAAAGACAAATAAATTGGTCCTAGAGACACCCTAAAGGTTCCAGATCCTATCTGATCTTGGAAGCTAAGCAGGGTCAGCCCTGATCAGTACTTGATTGGGAAACTGCCAATGAATATCAGGTACGGTAGGCTATATTTCACAGAAAGGAACTGACAAAATCACCTCTGAGTATTTCTTGCCTAAGAAAACCCTATGAAATGCATAGGGTTGCCATAAGTCAACAGGTAACATGAAGGCACAGAGAGAGAGAGAGAGAGAGAGAGAGAGTAAATCAAGTCTGAACTTTCTCTAGAAGCCAAGATGACAAAGCTGAGACTGTCATACTCATCATGAGATGGGATAACTCATTGGAGAAGATGATAATGCTCAGAAAAGTGGAAGACAGTAGGAATAAAGGAAGAAAACATCACAGAAGGATTGATTCAATAATGGAAGCAACAGAGCTGAGTCTGCAAGAGACAATTTGATGACTGAGTCTCATAGTGGTCTCTCAGTTATGGTTGCTATAAGTTGAAGTCAACGTGGCAGCAAAATAACAATAAATTGCAATCAATGGGAGGGCAGTTGTAAAAGTAAACAAACAGCTATCTAAATGTGTGTGTGTGTGTGTGTGCCTTCAAGTTCCCTACCAACTTACCACCACCCCATGAATTACATAAGATTTCCTTAGGCAAGGGATACTCAGAGGTGGTTTTGCTACTTCCTTCCTCTGAAATACAGCTTTACAGCACCTGGTATTTGTTGATGGTCTCCCATCCAAATATTAACCAGACCTGACCCTGCTTAGCTTCCAAGAACAGATGGGTTCTGGTTGCCTTTAGGGTATTTAGGCCCCTGCCATCAATTAGGGAGAGGAAATTCTGTTACTCCCTTCTTTCCACACTGCTAGTACAAGCTTAACAGGCAGTAGTGTCTGGAAGTTTCCATGTCAACATGACAATTAATCTTTGGATTTTAACCTGAATTTTAATGGAGGCCCCACAGATAGGTTCAGCACCTTGGATGACTCCTTTACAGTTTGGACTAAAACTCAGAGAGGATTCCACCACCCCATTGATGTGGGAGCCACCAGGTGCCACTGGTTTTAAACAACTGAGAACTGACAGCTTTTCCAGGGTGCTGAGCATCATCCCTAATACAGGTTCAGCAGCTTGGATTGCATCTTTAAAATTTAGATTAAAACCCAGAATGGGTTCACCAGCCTAGAAATCATAAGCTGCGTCTGCTAGCAGGACTCAGATAATTCCTCTGCCTTCAACTCTCCCATTCACCCATTAGAAAGACTGCTTTACCCAACATAGCAGATTATCAGACACGGCTAATGTGGCACCATAATGACACCAGCAGAACACAAAAGGATGCCAATATCAGATAATGTTATCCTTTTGATAGAGGGGTGGGATATAAATAATAATAATAATAATAATTATTATTGTTATTATTATTTGCAGTCTACTGGTGACATTATGGCATTTCTTTTTATTGATGGGCCAAGCCATCAATAGATCACCCATCCCGTTTTGGTGCCGGCATTGCAAACATGTGAAACCTCAGGCCATTTAACTGTTTTTATTTTTGAAGTTCCCATGCTCACGACTTCTCGCAAGAATGGGCGGGATTTCAGTCCAGGAAGTGGACGGAGCTTTGTTAGAGCTCCATTCATTCCTGGGCTGCCTGTTGACGGGAGAGAAGGTAATTGTGATGGGGAGGGTTATTGTGCCAGGACAGGGGTGGGATTGGCGATTGTGGGACAGGAATGTTTTTTGTGTTCCTGTCTGATAATCTCCATAGAATAGAGGGGAATGGTGAACCATTTTAGGACCATATTTCTTGCAGGCAAATATATTGGGCTGTCATACCAGCAGTTGGTTGGGTCATTTTGCTTCTGGCATCAGGCCTCCAACCTGATCCAGGGCCCTATACACACACACTCCCTCAGCCACACACAACATCAACACCACACCCTCATATCCTCAACACATACTCTACCTTCTGACATTCTGGACTGAGTTCTGGAAAGTTAAGGAAACATTATATCTGGAACAGCCCATAGTTCCTGCTTGCTCTGATCAGTTGCCTCAGTGGTGCAGGGAATAGCAAGCCTATACTTGCAGCAGGATAGTGATCCTAGTCTGAGTCTGGCATATCCAACAGCCACTGTACTATTTTAGTCTTTAGCTTCATTCATTTTGAAATGCTGTTGATTGAGACTAATTTTTACAGTGCTAAGGAAAGAAGTGGATTGATTGTGGAAACGTAAGTTTCTCTGAACCCGTGAGGTGTGACTGCTACATCCAAAAATCTATTACCATCAGTAGCTCCCCATTCCTCAGCCATGATACATAGGTCTTGTCTATATGAGAGGGAAAATACGAACACATCCGAAAAAGCAGGCATTCGCAATGATGCAACCTGTCTTCACAGCCAAAAGAGCCTCCCTAAACTCCACATGACGCCTAGTCAGGATGGTGGCTGTGAGTAATTTACTCATGATTTTAAATCTGTTGCCACCAAATCTTTTTTTAAAAACCAGTTTCCCATGGTGTGTACAAGCGATAGTTTGTATTTCCAAAAAAAGAAAGAAAGAAAGAAAGAAAGAAAGAAAGAAAGAAAGAAAGAAAGAAAGAAAGAAAGGAAAAAAAGAGTATAAGATCACCATTTGATCAACTTACTGGACCCTCACTTAGCCAAAAATCAAACATGGTGACCACAGGCACTTTCCCTGTTTGCTAGCCCCTCCCCCCATCCTCATCCAGCCAATCAGGTTATGCTGCCTGTTCATATCTGTGCAAACACAAGTGTTCAAATGCGTACGGAGACACACACAGACTTTGTGGTGGCTCTGGCTGCCCCTCTTCCGAATGACATGTATGTGTGCAAAAGTCCATATGAATGGATCACCTTCCATTTGTATGCCATTTGTATTATTTTGACCATACAGACAAGCTCGTAGTGTTAGAACATCTCAAGAGGGCTTGAGAGAACTGCATATCTCCATCATGTCTCACCTTTTTGAGAAAACAGCAGTTTATACAGGTCTGTCAACATTGGTATGGGGTGTGGTATAGATAGATGGCTGCATTCTATCATGCATGGTTGCTCTTTTTTTTTCTTCTTCTGGGGATGCAGCAGTAGCAGTCATGGTGGTTTTAGTCTGTTGCAGTAAGTGAGCAGCAGCATGACCATTTTATTTTGACTCAG
Source organism: Gambelia wislizenii (assembly GCA_030847615.1). Taxonomy (NCBI): domain Eukaryota; kingdom Metazoa; phylum Chordata; class Lepidosauria; order Squamata; family Crotaphytidae; genus Gambelia; species Gambelia wislizenii. Next base: position 167,773,058 of record JAUMIR010000005.1, on the reverse strand, counting down.
ATATTCTCCACTGTGTGAATAACTTAGTGAGTGAAACACTTGCAAGCTCAAGACAAGAATATCAGACAAGAATATCAGAAGAAGTGGGGGAGGGTACCAAAAACAAAAGAAAAAGAAAATGGACAAAGTAAAGGAGCAAAAGTTAAATGCCATTGTGGTTGGGAAAGCAGAGCATGAGAAACCTGTAGATGGGAAAGCAAAAGGGAAGAAACAACTCTGAATGCAGACCTGCATGGTGATAGGAGGGATGGAGGGAGAAAGGATGTGCAGCTATGCCTTGCCACCACTTCTGCATTTCCAAAAATTTGGTGGCAGAATACAGCACCAACTCATGACAACCTCATTAAAAGAAACATTCTCTGCTTGTTTTAATGACATCAATCTCTTTGCTCCCCAGTTTCTGTGGTTTGAAGGGAATTTTGAGAGAAGTGAAACAATGGCATGGGGTGGCTGCAGGCTGCAGATTGCTAACCTCTGTGCTATGGGGCATGGAGGCAGGAGAGGAAGAGGGAGGGAGGGAGGGAGGGAGGGAGGGAGAGCACATACTAGGGAGTGAAGAGAAGTAAAGAAGGAGGAGTTCAGATGGTTCAGAAAGAAAAAAAAAGTGTACAGTGGAGTGCAGTGGAGTTCAAGAGAGTATGTATTACAGTGAAAAATACAGAATTAATTTTGAGCAAATGCTCTCCTGAGATGCTTACAGCAATGCGGCAGTCATGAATTAATACAAATCTAGAAGCACCCCTATGGGCAATTAAATCTGTACAGCTGTACTTTGGTGGTTCTTTATATGCCCTAGAAGCTGCAGATATTTTGAGATACCATGCAACTTTAATTATTACCCACTAAAATTTAGATTTCTATAGCAGAAGAGGGAGTGTGTTCACATACACCACCTTCAAACATTAGTTATTTAGCTGCAGTGATGAATTAATAACCCGCATTAGCCCTTGCTAGGTCTAGGGAAACTTTTTCAAAGTAAAAGTTTCATCTAGACTTCTCTCAGAACCCTTTGATTTATCTAATGGCTTAATGACAGATACTTATAAAATGTTCAGTAAAAAAGTTCAGCTTATTTACAAGGTAATAAATGTAGCCATTTGTTTACATGCTTATTTTTTTTTCCAGAGACTGTTGTATAATTAATGGTATGGCATTGGTCAGCCCTGTGTTCTAACAATTTATATTAAACTAGCAAAAGTAGCTGGTTTTGCATGAGTTAGAAAAGCTCTTCGTTTGATACACTGAAGCCTTCAAGAAAAGTCACACATGTGTTAGAGCTGGAGATACTGTGCCCATACCATCTGAGTGAAACCATATCCCCAGGAAGCCATAGGCACACCCACTGCCATGGTACACCCCTACACCTCTTTGAGGGAGGAATCTATCTTATCCATGGTCTTGGAAAGGTGGGCTGTCCCACAGGAGGCAGGAAGGGGTAGTCCTAAATGCTGTGTCTTCGACTACTGCCCCCATATTCAAAATAAACTGAGTGCAAAGCTATGCATTAGTTGTGGAATTCTGCCTCCTAGTGAGAGAAGTTGTAGGTCAGGTTTCAAGCACAAAAACACGTTTAAATTGGAGCAGGTAATTGTCTTTTTGTGGGATAAGCAGGGGAATTTGTCAACAGTAGGATTTAAAGATTAATAGGATTAAATAAACTGTAGAAGTTTAGCATAAACGTTTGGTGATGCTGCAAGCAATATATTATATAGGGCTTATCTACATGGGCAATATGCCCAATCTTGGCCTCATCCTTCTTCCTGCAGTCCTGACAATGCAGGGCTTTTGCCCTGTTCTGCTCCTGGGCAGTCCTCATCACCCCCAGGGAAAAGATGGGGCTAAGATGGGGGGAAGGCAGGGTAGGGCCCAATAGAACCTGCTTTAATCCATTCTCATAGGCAAAAAATGAATTCTGACCCATGTGATTACAGAAGCCCATTCTGGCACACTGGCCTGTCACTATAGCTGCCAGTCTGCTATTGCTCTTCTGCAGCAGAAAGGAGTCTCGCAGTGTGGGACCAAGGCTGGTCACATGCAGTGGGCCTTGGTCACATGTTGCAGGCTGGCTTCCTAGCTTCTGGGAGAGTGAGGGAGATAACAGTAGCAGCAAGAGCGACAGGCCAGACTGTCTGGACTTCCTCCCATTTCATGGAGGGAAAGGGGGAGGAACAGACCTGATCCACAGGCAGGATATGCCAGCGGGGAACCAGCATATCCTGGCCCATGTAGATAAGCCCACAATCTCTAACTATCGGTAGGGAACTTGGAAGTCATTGCATTTTCTCTTTTCTTCTTTCCCACTATATTTCTTTTTGTGTGTTTATTAGTTTATTCGTTACTTTTTAGTCATTGTAGCTGTAGTTGATATTGTATGTTTTATATATATTTCCAATTTATGTAATTTTATATGTAGTCCAAATGTCTTTCAATAAAAATATTTTTTAAAGACACATTTAAATCAAAATCCTTTCTTTAAAAAATAGCCCACACATGCACACCACAAAACCCCCATAATATGCATACCATGTTTCAGGTGTCTACATTTCATAGTCCTGGTACTATGCACAATTCAGATGCCCAAAGTACCCATGGAGCAAGAGTGAGAAAGACAAATGAACAAGCATTTTCCATATGTCTGCTACTATTCTCTGTCACTTTTCTGTGCATGGTTGGTGAAAGCTGGACAGTGACATGAAGAAAATCATCCTTTGATATGTGGTGAAAAAGAGTTCTACAGATAGCATGGATGGCTAAAAAGACAAATGAATGTGCCTTGGAGCAATCAAGCCTGGAAAAAAGACAGTTAAGAGGTGATATGATAGCCCTGTTTAAGTATTTGAAGGGGTGTCATGCTGAGGATGGAGCAGGCTTGTTTTCTGCTGCTACAGAGACTGGAACACGGAGCAATGGATGCAAGCTCCAGGAACAGAGATTCCACCTCAACATTAGGAGGAACTTTTTGACAGTAAGAGCTGTTCAGCAGTTGAACACACTACCTCAGAGCGTGGTGGGGTCTCCTTCCTTGGAAGTCTTTAACCAGAGGCTGGATTGCCATCTGTCAGGGATGCTTTGATCAAGATTTCCTGCGTGGCAGGGGGTTGGACTGGATGGCCCTCGTGGTCTCTTCCAACTCTACAATTCTATCATTCTATGATTCTATAAGCCTGAGTTCTCCCTAGAAACCTAAATGACTAAACTGAGGTTGCCATATTTTGGACATAGAATAAGATGATGTGACTCACCCCACACAAAGTAGGGTGGCTACTTGCAAAATACCAAAAAAGATGAAATATGTCCAAAAACTCCTGAAAAAAAAAAGACAAGGGGATATCAATTTGTATAAAATTCTGCATATTAATGCAATGTGATGTATAGAAATAAACTGAGAATGAGATCCTACATTGGTGTTGTGTAGCATAAATCTCCACATGCAGAGTCACATATTGATTGTGCTATGAACCCTTGTGTTGAATGGCACTTTTGTGTCACCCAGTGTGCAAGCCAGGGTACATCCATATGTATATCTGCATGTACAATGGCAATATTTAAGTAACTCCCCTTCTGCAACTGTGAACTGAATGAGGACATGTAACCCTAAGAGGTGGGGGATGCTTTAGAGCTCCATCCCTGATGCCAAAATCTGTATTATTTGGGAGAATTATTAGCCCAAATGGAAGCCTGCAAGAGGAGGGTAACTTCAGGGATCTTTTCACCCATGTATGCCAGTACTAACTGTCAAAAGCACTCCAGTTAAAGTGAAATAAAGTATTTTTATTGGAAATAACACAAAATGAATTCACACACCCAACACCTGTGCTTAAAATCCATCTGAAGGTGGCACAGGAGGTTCTGATCTGGGGTGCACCGAGAAAAAGAGTGGCCGGGCTCGTCCACTGTGGCACACATTACTACTGTCTGGAGACTAATATTTATACCCCATTTCATATCTTAAAGGGGTAATCTGGTTATGACAAAGCCTGGATGGCTTTCCCACTAGATAGATAGAGGAAACTGAAACTCAACTGATTGCTTTAATGGCTGGAAGATAGGAATTGATGGGTTTGCAACAACCTCAGAAGGTTGGACAGGAGGAGGTATAGGAAGGACTTCTGTAGGACTAGATTTGGGAATGGTCACTTAATTGTTTGTGTGAATGAACCATTGCTGAAGTGCCCAGGGCTGGAAGAAAGGATTAGCACAAGTCTCCTTAACAATTGTGTTTATTAAGGGGCTTCCACACATCCTAATTTGGGCTTTCTTGCAATAATATTTCTAAGACACATCCCAGGTCATTGTGACCTCCTATTGACCTTTGGTTTGCCCCAGCCAACCTGACTCCAAAAAGTGTCCAATATTTCTAATTATGAAATATTGTGGTTGGGGGATAGTAAGGCATACTAACAGACATTTTGCATCAGATAAAAAAGCATAGGGGAGCTTGTGCATGCGTGAGATACCCACAG